>OX465274.1:148266063-150766063 GCA_949987645.1 Tachina grossa | reverse complement strand
CCGTACAAGGCAACGATTTTTTGTCGGCGCACTGACATAAAATAATGAGTAATAAGCTAAATTTGCCTCATTTGTCAACTAATTGAAATATAAGGACATAATTGCACCACACTACATTGGTAATAAAACCATGTAGACTTATCACAGAATAAATTGAGTAATAATGCCACTTTGGCTTATTACTTATGACTTTATTGCAGTGATGCGATGAAAATCGGTACATTGTGCTGATAATGTGATCTAGGCTTTAGAGCACTTACATAATTAAGAGCACATTTAAACAATTTTCAATTTACAAATCTTCCCATTTTTTTTTTTGCAACACAAGAATTGATTTTTCATAATCTTGTTGCACATTCTTACTAATGCAAACATTTTCATTCAAGGCTTGCTTCTTTTGTTTGGTTTGTTTTAATGGCATACTTGTATTTATGTACATATGAGATCTTGTAATGACTTATTTTGATTTCTTTACAGACATTTTTTCACATAATTAGTTGAACAAAAATTCACTTCTTTCCAATTATTAAAATATTTTCTTTAGAATTGATATACAATTTTCATTTTTAATTAGTAGCATGCTGCTATGCTAATCAATATTTTATGAAGCATAAAAAAATATTTAATGCTTTTTATCAACGCGAAATCAGTTTCATTTTACTGTTTATTTTTTTAATTTATGTATTTATGAGATGTTAATTTTTTAAGTAGCGGGTTCAAAATGACATTTTAATATTAAAAATCAATTTTGGAAAATAAAAACCAATTAAATTTCATTTAGTTCTTTTTTCTGCCATTTGAAATAGACTAAAGTTATTTATTTGTATAACAAATGTGGTATTTATGATAAAAATAAAAACTCTATTAATCATATATGCACATATTTTAATAAAGTGGAAGCAAATACAGGCGCTGGCAATATAGCTATTTAAATTTCATGGAATTTTTTTCCCCTCGATATTAAACGAGAAAAAAATTATCACAGCAATAAATTCTATAATATTGTAAGCATGGAATTTCAAATCATGATAACGTAAAAGTTTTCTTTTTTACAACATCTAATTTGACAGATACATACATACATACATATGTATGTATGTATGTATGTATCTATGTAATTATTCTTAGAGAAAGTTTTACTGGCCACAAATAATATGTATTACTTTGATAAGCTCTTCTTGGTTCTCCTGTAAATTAATTAAAGTCACATGTGATTTAGATAATTATATTCAGTTACAAATGTAGTGAAAATTAACTCAAGCACTTGCCAAGACGGTATCTCTTAGGCTGCGAACAGAGTGAGCGCTGATGCCGAGCGGAGCTTATTGACGCTTATTTTCATGCGAGAAGAAAATTTGTATATAACACAGTGAATGTGAGAATCAGCGCTGAAATTCTTTTTATTCCATGTGTTTTGGTTTTATGTCATTTACAGCCATCCCTTAACAAAAGCGGCAAGCGTTTTTAGCTATCAAAAGTTCTCATGTCCATACATTTTGTATGGAGCATACCGAAATAAAGGCTCAGTTAGCCGACTGTAATGTAATGTAACTGTAACAGTAAGAAACAGCTGATCGATTTTGTTATGTGAAAAGTAATGAAAATGGTTATAGAGATGTAATGTAACGTAACCTACTTTTCATATAAAAATATCGATCAGCTGTTTTCTACGTTACAGTTACTTTACATTACAGTCGGCTAACTGAGCCTTAACGCGGCGGCAACGCAACTGCAACGCTTTGCTATTGGAAAATCCGATTTTGACATCGCGTTTCACAATGAAGTTAGTTGCAAGAGAAAACAATTGCCTTTTGTTTGCCATCATCAGCGTTACCATTTGTGAAGATTTATCTTATTTTCGAAGTTTTTCGGGATGTTAAAAAGACTAAAAGATTTCTTTGTTAAAAATTAGATTTTTATGGATATGATATTTGGAACTCTTAGTATATTATTTAGTATATTATTTAGTGTTAACGTGAACTTTAACTGACAGTTCTTCATATAAAACTTGCCGCTAAAGTCCCTGTTAGCTTTAAATTGTACATTGTGAAAAGGGTCGTCATTCTGTTTGTGAAAATTTAAATTTATAAGTGTTGAAAAAGATAAGTAAAAACAATAGTGAATAAAAGAAATTCACAAAATTTAATTTAATATATACATATTTCTTTTCAAAGTTGTAGATATTTGTAAAAAGCAAGATGCGTTGGCCGTGAAAATGTGTGAAGAGGACTAGATACCTCCTAGGTTAATCTGTTTTTGCTTATTTATATCTTTAATTTTAAATATTTTATTTACTTGTGTATTTTGAATGCACTTTTTAAAATAAAAAAAAACAAAAATTATATTTATATATACATACATATATACTAGCTGAACCCGGCAAACGTTGTCGTACCCTCAATAATTTATTTTTTAACTCTATCAAATTTTTCATTTGGCCCTTAATAATGTTATAGAAACTTTGTTTTACGCAATGATGAATATATCCTGCATGACTTTATATCAAATGACCGGTCAATTGACTGATACTATTCTTGTAAGGTTAGTTCATTTGAAACAAAGTAAATTTTTCCTGAATTTGAATTCAGTAAATTCGATGCATATTAATATAAAAAAAAATAAAAACAATTTTGAGTAAAATCACTAAAGAAGATTTTTAATGAGAAAGAGATTTTTTGTTCGACTTGAAGGTTTTTGAGAAAAAAAATATGGCAACGCTGACCATCATCCTTAACACAAGCAAGTTTTCCAAATCTTCTAAATAACTAATTTTTTCAAAATTATTTATTATTTTATTTTAATTTAAATGACAAAGTTTATGTAACCAAATATTAATAACAAAATCACAAACAACAATGTCGTCCGTCCGGCTGTTAAAATAATCAGGGTTGTTTTATTTATTTGTTTCATAACCCTGTTTTTATCGTTTTGACATAACGTTGCCGCTTTTGTTTAGGTATGGCATTTCAGCGTTAAAGCTCGGCGGAAAAAACTTTCCGCTTTCCATCCTTGTTTAGGGATGGCTGTTAGTGTTGTTGTTCATTTGTGTTTATAAAATTGCTGTACACGGTAATGGATTCATCTGACGAAGAGTATTTTGCTTCTCCTGGTGTGATTAATGCAATTATTAACACACAAAAAATTGGAAAACATCCAATTACACTAAAAAGGAATGAATTTGGTGAATTTCATCATTTTTCATCGATATCCATTTTTTTATTTTTAAACCATTAAAAAATACGACTGTAGGTTAAAAAATAAGCATAAACAATGTTTTCGGCGCTGAAAAACGCTTTGAAACTGTTTTCTCGCACTCATCGGCTTTGCTCTCTGCTCATGTCGGCGTTCACTGTGTTATACACAAGCTTATTTGTACTGATTTGTATGTAATCAGTTTTATCGCACTGACAATCTTTATCGCACTGACAATCTCGGCTCGGCTTTCAGCGTGCACTCTGTTCGCACCCTTATGGGTGGTCTTACCAGTGGATGAATGCACTGACCTGTTCAGAGCAGTTGAGGTGAAATCCACTACCAGCTGTGGTGAATAGCTAAAACTCATAGATACTTAAATGAGTTTTGCATGAAAATAAAATAAGTTGGTGTACGCCAAGGATGAGTAATATACGGATGTCGTAATAAAGGGTCCGCCAGATTACTTTTTTTTTGAAAATGCTATAAAAAAAACTACTGAATATTTTCTAAAATTTCTTTTTTTATTTGAAAGTACAATCCTTCCGGTTAATAATGAAAAATAATAAAGCCTACACGATCGATCTAATTTTTGAGCACATTATCGATTGTGTGCAGCTGTATTTCACCAATGGCTTCACGAATATTGTCCTTTAAAGCGTCAATTGTCTCTGGCTTGTCGGCGTAACACTTATCTTTGACGACATCAGCTCTGCGGCTGATAATGCGATCTTCAAAAACAGGGCGCAAAACATCGAGTGTAGCTTCGGCTGTGTGGCACGTAGCGCCGTCCCATTGAAACCAAATGTTGCCAATATCCTCCTTTTCAATAACGATCGCCATTGACTGTAACGGCCACTCCTTGCTCATTTTCGAAAAAAGAATGGCCCAATTATGCCTCTGGACCAAAATCCGCACCAAACAGTGACTGGTTTTGGGTGCGTCGGCTTTTCAATGTATGCGTGCGGATTTTCTGTGCCCCAAATGTGACAATTTTGCTTGCTTACATACCCGCCAAGATCAAAATGAGCTTCATCTGAAAAGATGATTTTTTTGGCAAAATCGGCATCTTCTGTAAGTCGATCGCAGGCCCACTTATCGAAGCGAAAGCACATTGGATGGTCAGTTGGCTTCAACTCCTGAACCAATTGGACTTTGTATGGCGTCATACCAAGGTCTTTGTGCAAAATTCGTCTCAATGATGTCTATGAAATGTTCAATTGTTGAGAACGACGGTGAATTGATGTTGATGGCGCTTCACGCACACTTTCTGCCACAGCAGCAATATTCTCGGGTGTATACGCTGTTTTTGGCTTTTCACGCTTTGATTTATCGATGAGGATGCTAGTTTCTTTCACTTTTTCACGAGATAACGAACATACGGAGCTGACGGTACTTCTCTTCTTCCAAAATCCGTACGCAATTTTCGCACGCATTCTGCAACATTACCATGATTTTCAAAGTAATGTCGCAATATTTCCCAGCGTTGTTAAAGCGTATACACAACCATATTCGTTCAGTGGAAGGATAAAACTAATTATCTGTCAAATCAGACATGAGCTAAGTGTTACCATTCACGAAATAAGCATTAGTTGAAAAAAAACGTTAGATGGCGGACCCTTTAGAAACTGCGACTAACGCAACCAAAGGGATATCATGGGTATTACTCGGTAAACTTAGTGCTGACTGACGACATCTGCCTGCTTAGTTATACTAGAAGTTGAGACATGTCTGCAAATATCAAAGAATTTAAGGAAGCAAGGTTGAATGCGGATCTTAAAATTAATAAGGAAAATATCAAATCAATGCTGAAATCAGCAAACTGAAAACGAACCATTCATCATTAATGGCTCACTAATTGAAAATGTATGTATGTATGTAGATAGCTTCTTTCAACTTGGTAGAATTGCATTTTGCAAGAAGAACCTAGTTAAAAAAGTACTTTAAAAAGTAAACATTTAAAAAGAGAACATCTTTCAAAATAGTTTCTTAAAAAAGTACCATTTTCAAAAAGTACCTTTTTAAGTTCCTTTTCCAAAAAGTGTATTTTCAAAAATAATCCAGGGCTAAAGAATTAAACTTCTTTTGTTATATAAAAAAAATAAAACTATATATTTTTATTAAACATATTTTATATATTAGGAAGGCTTTTTCTCAAAACTTTTTTAATATTTTAAATTTTTATGTGAAAATTTAATTTAACCATAAAAATGGGCTATCGCTAGTCCAAATTAGTTTTGTGCTATGTTGCTTATTATGCTCAGCAAAATTATGTTTTTCGTACAAAAAATTTAATGGACTACATACACATTAACCATTTTTCATGCAAACAAAATTTTTCAAATTTTTATGAAAAAATTTAACAATTTCGTATACAAAATATTAAATCGACTTTATACGTCGTCTATTTCCATAATTTTTTTTTTTTTTTAATTAAAAAATGAACAATGTACAGCCCATTAAATTTTGTATGTATATATTATCCATTTAATTTTTTGCATGAAAAGTAGGCGATGTATAGTCTTTTTAATGTTTTGCATGCGAAAGGGACGATTTTAGTTTTTTTCATAAAAAATTTAAAAATGGACGATGTATAGAAAGGGACGGTTTATAGGCCATTAAATTTTTTGAATTCAAATTTTTTCATAAAAATTTTTTTTCATGAAAAATGGATGATGTAGATATAGTCCATTAAATTTTTTTGTACGAAAAATAGACCACGTATATAGGTTATTTATTCTTTTGTGTACGAAATGGACAGTTTATGGTCCATTAAATTTTTTTATAAAAATATTTAAAAATTGACGATGAATATATAGACCATTAAATTTTATATGTATACTCCATTTAATTCTTTGCATAAAAAATAGACGATTTATTTTCTATTTAATTTTTTTCATACGAAAGGAACGATTTATAGGCCATTAAATTTTTTCATAAAAATTTGAAAAATGGACGATGTTAATAAATAGCTCATTAAAATTTTTTCATGAAAATGGATGATGTATATAGTCAATTAAACTTTCTGTACGAAAAAAATGACGTTTGTAGTCCATTAAATTTTTTGAATACGAAATGGACAATTTATGGTCCATTAAATTTTTTCATAAAAAAATTTAAAAATGGACGATGTGTAGCCCATTAAATTTCATATGTATACTCCATTTAATTTTTTGTATAAGAAATAGACGATTTATAGTCTTTTTAATTTTTTGCATACGAAAGGGGCGACTCATAGGCCATTAAATTTTTTCATAAAAAATTTAAAAATAAAAATTTTTTTTATAAAAAATTTTTTTTTTCATGA
Source organism: Tachina grossa (assembly GCA_949987645.1). Taxonomy (NCBI): domain Eukaryota; kingdom Metazoa; phylum Arthropoda; class Insecta; order Diptera; family Tachinidae; genus Tachina; species Tachina grossa. The sequence continues at coordinate 150,759,564 of OX465274.1, read as the reverse complement.
AAAGTGGATGATGTATAGTCTATTAAACTTTTTGTACAAAAAATAGATGACGTATGTAGTCCATTTAATTTTTTGCGTACGAAATAGACAATTTATGGTCCATTAAATTTTTTCATAAAAAAATTTAAAAATGGACGATGTGTAGCCCATTAAATTTTGTATTTATAGTCCATTTAATTCTTTGCATGAAAAATATACGAGGTATAGTCTTTTTAATGTTTTGCATACGAAAGGGGCGATTTATGGCCGTTAACTTTGTTCATAAAAAATTTAAAAATGGACGATGTATTATAGCCCATTAAAATTTTTTCATAAAATTTTTTTTCTGTACGAAAAAGAACGACGTTTGTAGTCCATTCAATTTTTTTGCGTACGAAATGGACAATTTATGTACATTTCGTACAATTTATGTACATTTTTCATTTGTACAAATTTCAATTTTTAAATTTTTTCATAAAAAATTTTTTCATTAAAAATGGATAATGTATATAGTCCATTAAGTTTTTTGCGTACGAAATGGACAATTTATGGTCCATTAAATTTTTTCATAAAAAAATTTAAAAATGGACGATGTATAGACCATTAAATTTTATATGTATACTCCATTTAATTTTTTGTATGAAAAATGAACGATGTAAAGTCTTTTTAATTTTTTGCATACGAAAGGGACGATTTAAAATTGCAAAATGGAAGATGTATAGCCCATTAAAATTTTTTCATAAAAATTTTTTTTTCATGAAAAATGGATGACGTAACATAATTCGGCACATTAACGGCATAGAACCTCAATTATGCCTTAGCGTCATCGAAAATTTGGACCACTGGATAGAGGTGTGCCGCCATTTGGCCGATATTTTATTCCATACATAGTTGAATCATAAACAGAGAAAACAGATTCGTTGTGACAACCGAATTTGTTGCCAATTGAATTTTGGCGGTTGCAGCAACTATCATAGAATTCTGCTATAGCGACTGAAATTTTCTTGTGTGGTACCACTATATTTTAATTATAACCCTCAACCCAATAGTTGCAGCAACAGAAAAAATTGGTTGACAGTATGGAATTTGAAATAAATGGTATTCTTGCTACCGAAAATTTGGTTAATATAATTAAAACAATATCATAATTGCTACCTGTAAAAGAAAAATTCGCCTTCCTTGCTGAAATAAAAATAAACAATAAACGCAAATAAAAATACAAAATGTAAGAAATTTATTATTTGACATATTCTCATAAGTTTATTTTAATTGAAATTTATTTCTTAGTGGTGAAGCATGTCTATATACATTTCTTCAACCACACATTTTGAAAAGCCACAAACCTGTTATCTTATGCACAGACTTTCAAAAACCATTTGAGAATTCACAAATCATAATATCTTTGAAAGTCACAAAAGTTAATTTTTTAACTTGCTGCTATAAACTATGATAGTAAACTCAACCTGTAGTTAGTTGCAGCAACTGATTGAAAGTTTTTATTTTAATTTTAATATAGAACAACAATTTTTTAGTTGCGAATACCAAAAGTTGGTAGTAAAATCCAATTTGTAATATTTTATTCGGTTGGGTTAACCAATCAGTTAATTAGTCATGACAAAAGCATACGCTCGGTTGATGCAATCAATTTAAGTATTGTCACAATCATATCTTTTTTACAATTATGCCCTTATGGCAGTGAACATGGATTGTTTTTTGGATTAACACAAAATTGATAGCGTGAACTGAAATATAGTTAATGCAAATTATATTTTATTGGACTAAACGTTTTCCAACCAATCTTTTTTCTGGGTGTACCATATTATCCTTATAAAAAGAAATGACAATAAATTCCCAAATAATTTGTGTTTTATTCAAAATCAACATCAGCCCTTAAAATATAACCACCCTTTACATGTCGTCGGGCGGTTACTGGTTTGCCGCAGTAATAATATATTCTTAATATAATGATCTTTGCTAATGTTCTCTCTCTAAAATATTCAACTATTGCTCATATCGAAAATAAAATATTTTAATCAAATTTTTTAGACAAAAAATACCGATGGGTCACTTACTATAAATTGCACTAGAACAAAAAATAAATGATACATTTTATCCACAAAACAAATATGTACATATGTATGTACTTATGTATGTTTGTATATCTATAGTCCACATATACTGCGATGAAGGGTATATGAGATTTGGTATAGTCGAATATATGTAGCACTCTTAATTGGTTTTTTATATCGGCTGTTTCATCATATGTTTTGTAATGGCAAATATTACTTTAAGTGTCACCACAGGGAAAAATTTTATCATCTGCCGTTATTTTAACAGCTGTTTGAACAAACAAAATGCACAAACAAATGCGTGCAGTGTAACCACAAAATAAATAGTGTATTTATTAAAAAAAATTGTTAACCAGCATTTTTTAAGCAAAATTTTTCCCAATGTGAACGTTCCTTGAGTTAAATTAATTTTTTATAATTGCCCACAAATGTATTGAAATTAATACAAACTATAAGCTAAAAAATCTGAAAAATTATAATATATTTTGTAATGACTCATGACAAGGATTTCAATTAAACAATTAAGCATTTTTTATTTTCTTGCAAATATGTATGTGCGTACATATATGCACATAAAATAAAAGCTTTGTTTATAAATATTTATTAACAAATATATGGCGCTTAAACTATAAAAATTGCACTTTCAGTGCTAATGAACATCTGTAAAAATAAAATCATTAAAATATTTAAAACTGAATGTACATATAAAAATTATGATTTGTTCCATTAACACCAAACCAAAGTTATGGCTGCATATTACGAAACTCATAAATTAAAGTGAAAATCCCAGTAAAAAAAAATATACTATACATACATATATATACTCGTATGTATACATTTTGGCTTTTTGAATATTTAATATGAACATTGCAAATAACAGCTTAACAAAATATCTAATAAAATTATAAAAATATATACAGTAGTTTTGATTTAGCTGCCTTTTGTTTAAGTGTACTTTGGACTTAACTGCCTAAACTGATAAATTTCTGTCACTATTCTTTAAAATCCCATACAAATTCGTTTTTTAAGTGCACTTGCTTTACCTGCACATTTAAGATAAGTGCCCTATGGTAATTTTAAAAGATTTTCATACAAAAAATCAACGTTAGCTGCACATTGACTTAACTGCACAAAATATATTTTTTCTGTAATTATTGTTCAAATTCCTTTTTTAAGTGCACTTTGTATACCTGCTCATTTAACATATTTCTTGGCAGTTTTAAATTATTCTCATATTAAAATTTCAATCATGATGTTTATAAAACTGAAGTCAAAAATTTTATACCTGCACATTTAGGCAGGTAAGTGCATTTAAGATAACAGCATTTTTGACTTATCTGCACAAAAAGTCGTGCAAAGTTGATTGTGCAGCTAAGTCAAAATTACTGTATCAACAGAAGTTCTACTTTTTTTATGTTTTCACCCCAAGTGCTAACAAACAAGTCTTCAAACAACTAAAACCGCAGCAAAAACTTTCGTAATAATTTCAAAAAAAAAAAGCTATTCACCACCGCCAATTCGAATGGCCACATCTGAAGCGGGTTTCTTCAGCTTTTTCAACTGGTGTGTATTATTTGCCTCGTGTGGCAGCAAAAATATGAAGATGTTTAAATGCAAGCTGAAAAGCACACACATACTGAACAACCTGTTGTTTTTGTTTATTATTTTTTTTTTTTTTTTGTTAAATGTTTTCTTTTTTAAGTTTGAATTAAATTTCAAATGCTGTTATGTGATCCATCATAAATGTGCTTTAGTTTGCACAATTACATTCACAAGTTAAGGATAACTGCAAATTTACGGTATGTGCATGAGTGTCAATTACTACGTTTATACACGCACTATTTGCAAATAAAAATATTCGCAAATAAATTAACGCACTGTTTATACGGCATAGCAAAAGTACACAAACTTGGTAGCACTTCTATAGAAAAATTACTTTTTTTTGACAAAAAATAGTGTAAATATACAAAATATCAAATAATTATTTGTTTTAATTGTCATTATTTGCGTCTATTAATGTTTTTTGTGCAATATTAATTCATTTATTGTTTTTTGTTAAAAAAAAACATACATATGTAAGCGTGGCAACCTCAAGAATTTTATTTGCAATTTGCAAATAGTGCGTTAATCGTGACTAATTTTCTGAATTAGTAAGTCGCAATAAAAACAATAAAATGGCAACAATTTACAGTTTTATTTGCAAATAAGCCCTGCGTACAAACATAGTAAGTATAATGCAGTGGTGGCCGTTTCAAAGCTCAAAAGAGTTAACACACTCACACTCTTGAACTTAGTTGTCAACAAGAATGAACATGCTAAGTGAAATCTTGTATCTTTTTAAATGCACCCACTCAAAGGACAGTATTTTTTTAAACGACGCGACGCAAATACGGGACGCGTCGCACATACGGTACTTAAGCAGGAATTCAAGGGATTAAATTCAAGTACCATTAAAAGTGAAAGTACTTGCTTAAAGAGTATAAAGTTCTATAAGACCAGTCAAAAAATAAATGTCAAAGAGTTAACGGTGTTTTGTAATGACGCGTTAAAGTTGTAAATTATGAGAGCAAATCGTTTTGCTCAAATCTGTAACACAATTTGTTTTTGGAAAAGCTTTTGTTTTTAATGTTTACAGTGGAAATACACTAAACTAAATGGATTTTTGTAAATTAAAAATTATAAATTAGGATCAATTACACTGAAAGAAAAACAATTCGTAACGTGAATGAAACCGTTACGTTGAGCTCCTTTCATTAATACAAATTTCATTAATAAAATGAAACATTACATTATATTGATGCAAATTTCATTAATCGAATGAAACCTTTTGTAGTGCTTAATATTTTACATTTCGAAACATCATTAATGTAACGAAATAATTTTCAATCGGGTAATGAAAAACTTAAATACATGTTTCAATGAAGAATTCATAAAAAAAATTTTAATTGATTAGATGGCATAAAAGAAGATCAAAGTATCAATTGTAATTAATTTATAGTTATGGAAATTATAGTTTTGTTGCAACTTTAATGAAATATTTTCGTAACTACAATGAAGAAAACTTCCTGCTGCTCGCTATTAGGCAGTGTGCTACCCTTGTAATAACATGTTTGAATCCTGGAGATAAGTTAAAGTATTTTTTGTATATATATATATATATATATATATATATATATATATATATATATTAGGGATGCCAAACGGGAAATCCCGAACCCGGAAATCCCGGGATTTTCGGAATTTGGCAAATCCCGAATCCCGGTATTTGTAAAATTCAATCCCGGGATCTCATTTTCGGGATTTCTTAGCAATTTTTATATAAAAACTTTATAAATTAAAATTTTCGTTGATTTTAAGGTATTTCTTATAATATTTAAAAGTCTCATACAATTTTATACGTACAGTTTTAACAATTTAATGACTATTCGTGACATATTTCTTATAAATTAACAACAAGAGCAAAATAAATAAACTACTTTCTTAAGGTTATTTCCATCAAAGGTGTACATTTTGGAATTATTTTGAAAACAAAAGAATCATATTACCTTTGGAAGGGAAATAACATTTGAAAAATTCATAAGTTTGACAAATTTATTCCGTCTTATTCTATATTATGAGGGCAATTATAATTCAAATTCCACGAGAAATTTTTCCCGGGGAATAATTTCAAACAGTAGCAAATAATAGGGAAAACAAAAAAATCTAATTGGAAAAGGGAGAAATTTCCTGCGGAAATTTATTCACAATTGCAGTATATAACTATCTTATGTAGACTTCTCAACGCTAAAAAAAATTAGCACTTATCTACTTGTCGGTAACAATTGAGTACTATTGACACCTCCTTACAATTCGAGTAGAATACAATCAGGGCAATTATGAATAAAATTCCGTGAGAAATATCTCCCTTTTCAAATTAGAATTTTTTGCTTTCCCTATTACTTGCTATTAATTGGAATTGTTCCCAGGGAAAAATTTCCCGCAGAATTTTATTCATAATTGCCCTGAATACAAGGCAAGTGAAAACTTTCTGCTGTCGGGTTGACGTAAAAGAGAGAAATATTTACAGAATAATGCGGATTATTTTGTCTAAAAAACTGCTCGAGGGTGTATGTATGTTTTTTACATTGCAGTTCAAAATTATTTTGTTTTTTATTTAGACCGTTTAGGTCGTTTTTGATACAAACCTAAGATCAAACCCATTTAAATTACATGGATTTGATAAATAGTTTTAGTCAAAAACGACCGACTGAATGAGTTCGACTCAATTATATTTGTATTTGAGTTGCAGAGTAGATGGCCAGGACACTAATAAACCATACTCCTCTTAGCGAACGTATGAATACATACATATGTATCTGTTGAACTTGTAGAAAAAAACTTATGCATGAATTTAAAATTTTTCAGTAGAGCAAAAATACTGCTCAAGTGCTCAGGCAAACTTTTAATGTATGTGCCTATAAAAATGTGATCTTTAGACGTAATTAATCGAATTTGATTAGAATAGTGTATACATTCCTTTTAATTTCTCGACATGTTCAGCCTTATTACCGTTGTCATAGTCGTAACGAAATCGATAAAAAATTAGATAATGCTTGGTATACATACATATGTAACAACCGTTATACTTGTTGTTGATCAATCGCAATTAAAAAAACGTTAGTAGATAGTAGTGTTGTCATTCGAACAAAAATTATTCGAATATTCGATCAACTTTTTATTATATTTGTTCGAACGAACAATTTAGAATAAAAAATTATTCGAATAATTTTTGTCGAATATTCGATTATTCGAAGAATTTCCTTAACTACTTGTATTAACAGATTTTTTGGGTTATCTGCGGTTTTTAAATTATTTTTCCAAAAAAAATAATAACATATTAAAAATGTTTGTAAATGTGTATAAATAACTATACTCTTTAACTAATTTCGTTTCAGTTTTTAACTCCCGACAAAAAAGGGGTGTTATAAGTTTGTATGTAGTTTGTGTCTGTGTATCTATTTGTATGTACGAGTCGACGTACAGACCAAACGGTTGGACCGATCTTGATTTAGTTTTCCTGTTTGAGGGTGGCATTGGCTGAAGAAGTTAGCACGTTGACTACAAAACCGAAGGTTTTAGGATCGAGCCCGCTATCTGACAGTCATTAAATAACAACACCACGTATTTTACTGATGTGTATTACTGTCCCTTTCTTTCAGTTGTTGTAGAAAAGTTCAAGTGATGAAGGCATAGTGACTGGTCACTGAACTATACCGACTTCAAGAGATACTAATCCGAATGTAAAAAAATTAAGCATTCCTCTATCTATTCCTTCACCACCTATCTTTTCTGTTACTATCCCTTTCCTTATAATAGTAGTAGGCATTCATTGCCTGATTGTTACTTGTCTTTAAAAATAAAATAAAAAATTACTTGTTCGAGAGTGTTTTTAGCTATGTTTAAAGAAAATCTGTCCAGCCGTTTAGAATATATCACATTTTTTAGATATACTCTGTTGATCTGCGTGTCTTTGACGCCGTAGCTCCCTAACGACGTGACGGATTTTAATTTTGCTTTATTTTCGTTTGAATGGTGACATGATCGTATATCTTCTAATTTATAATTGAAGAAACTCGGTCTAGTCGATTGGAATTTATCATAATTTTTTTATTTAATCTTTTATTTTTGGCGAGTCTGTTACTTCAATAGTATAAGTGGAACATAGAGTTCTTATCTATGCCACAGCGTCAACTGCGGCAAAGGTTCAAAAAAATTTTAAAGTTTTATTTAATTTTTAATTAATATTCCTAAATTTGTTATTGAAATTACACATACGTGTCGTTTTTTGCAAACTTTTTTAAGATTATTCGAATATATTTTTTTATTCTTTGTTCGTTCGAGTATTCGAACAAAAGTTCAAAATTATTCGTCTGTTCGAACAAGAAAAAAATTACAAAATTTCATTCGAACAAACATAAAAGACGAATAAATAACAACACTAGTAGATAGACATATTCCATTTGCAATAATGCTAAGTATATATAGAGCAAAAATCTACATCAACTGACACCACACACAGTGGACCAAACACAAAAGAACGCTGATGATGAAGGTTTAGTGGCCTTCGAAAACGGCTGGCTGTTCCGTTCAACTATGTGTTGTTAGTCAGAATATTTACAACAGACTTTGTTGTTATTTGTTCATTAATAATTATCACATGTAATTTGGCTTAAAAAGCGATACGAACTTTAGCCGGTTAAAATCATAAATAGAGAAACAGATAGAGTTCGAATAATAATTAAAATTAGTTAGTAGATATATTTTTAACAAAACAATATTGTTTTGCAACTTATTTGTATGAAAGTGAATCTAAAAATTTTCGTAAGTCAACTTAAGCGGTAGTGCAAAAAGTCCACCGATATGTATATTCGTTTTGGTTTAGATAATAGAAAAACATTTATATTGAAAACAAAAACAAGTTTTCATATTTATTGTTTTCACTATAAATTCTCTAACATCAAATGTGATTAATCAACTTAAAAATAGATGAGAAAAATTCTTTTGATTTTTATTTCATACTCGTAGTAGAAAATTGTTCAATTTAAAGACAATCGTGCAATCATAAATTATGAACATAAAACCTTTTAAAATGCATTAAATTGTTATTAAAGTAATATTTATTTTAAAAAATAATTTATTTTACGAAAAATATTTAGATCCCGAAATCTCGAAAATCCCGAATCCCGGGATTTCCAAAAATCGATCCCGATTGGCATCCCTAATATATATATATATTTATGTGACAGCGCATAGAGAAAGGGACCTAAGGGTAAAAAAAATCAATTTTCACTTTTTTATTTTTTTTTTTTTTTTGATGTAGACAACATCTGAGCTTCGAATGAGACCGATCCCATGCCCCAAAAGTGTTCCCTCACATATATATGCGCGTTTTATGATGTGATGGTACACCAAAAATACAGGTATTTAAATCTTTAAAATGGCTCTCCTGAACAAAACCGGTTCTTACCCTCAGGTCCCTTTCTATTTTGCGCGTCACATATATACACTATGCAAGTCTTATTGCTAAGCTGATTAGTTTGTAAGTAAGCTGAGAACGTTTCTTTTCCCCTCGTCTCTCTCTCTCCCACAAACTAATCAGCTTAGAAATAACACTTGCCTAGTGTAAATTAGAACTAACAAATGTTAAACTTAACTTTTTTTAATTTTGTAGAGGTAGAGGTACTTTTTTACATTTTTTATTACGCAAACTAAAATTCGCTTAACAGTTTTCATAAAAACAAAAGATTGAAAAAAATCAGCAAACGAATGTTAATAGAATTTTTATGAACCACTAAATTTTTAATAAGTTTTATTGTTTAAATTTCATAATAAATACTTATAATTAAATTATATTCCACAGGCAAAAATTAAAAAAGAAAAATTAAGAAAGTTGTAAAACTTTGCCGCTGCAAGAAGTATTTTAAGATACCGTTGCATGGCAAAATAAAAATAAAAAAAACCCAAACAAAAATACAAAGAAAAGTAATCATATGAAATGAATGAAGAAAACCTTTTTATCAGACTGTCTGTCTGTCTGCCTGTTATATGTCACAGAAAGCCATAAAGTTAAATAAACACAATACTTTTGTATCAGAGATATTAAACGATAATTTGGTATTCCAAACCATAATGTTGTCTAACAGAACTGATGATACAAGCCGAGTAAGAAAAGCAGCAAATATTTATTTTCCGTTTTGCTTAAGCAAATGAAAACTACAAATCTTTATAAAAGACTATGAACAGAAAAGCTCCTCTTCTTCTGTTTGAGACAATCAATTGTATATGTTGAGAAGGAATTAAATGGGAAAAAATTAAACGACAATTTACCGCCAATACTGATGACAACGATGATGGTTGGGAGAAATGTTTTTGGCAAAGAAATACAAAAAAAAAACAACAAGCAAAAACAATGCATGAAAGCAAAGTAAAACGTTTAGGAGCTGCAACAAAAAAAAAATAGTTGTCATTTGACCACAGGTGCCAGCACGTAATGGCCTGTAAACTCTAATAACATTGCAAAAAACATTTTTCCATTTTTATCACAATAACTACGAGTATTTAAGTTTATCTTCCAACTCTTGTTTTTTTTTTCTTTTTTTGTGACAGCAGCCACATTCATACATAAATTCAACCCGACCCAAGCATATGGTTTATGGTTCATTGCTAACAAAGCAAACGAGAATCACATACAATTTACTAATTATTTTTTATAAAAGCTTTAAAACAGTCATTAACAGTACTTCACGCTGCTTATTTTTCAATCTACTAGTTTGTCCATACGTAGCTGCAAATAGCCTAAAATTTCTATTTAAAGATTATGAAGAAAAAAACGAAAAAAAATAAAACTGTAAAACTCCCCCTTGAGAATTTTTTGTTAATCATGTAGGAAAGTGTTTTTAAAGCCATTTTCTTAAACTCATCCACTTATGTAGTTTGTTTTAACAATATTTTAAAAGCATTCAATCAATAGACAAGATCAAGGTTGCCCTGAACTAACAGTGGTTCATAAAAAGTTAAATAAATTATTGAAACTTTTTTTCGCTATGAGTGCAACAATGAAGGAAAATTTATTAAGAAAGAAAGTTATTTAAAAAGTGTTTTTCATTTTGATTTTGAATAACGGAAAATAAGTTATTCCCCCTTTATCGGCAACAATTGGCTTTTATTGACAATCTCTTACTAATATCCAAGATTTTGTAAATTAATGGATCATGTTAATAGTAGTCAATTGTTGTCGACAAAGAGTACACAAATGACAGTTTTTACTGTCGTCTTGATGTGACGTAGACGACGCCATTCACAATAGGGAGATTATAAATTTTGCATGTGTGTGAAGATAAATTCGAAATGAAATCGGTGAAACACAATCCATATTATTTTTGGCTTCTTGTACTGTAATGTATAATAAAAATTTCAGTTTTAGAACGAGTTTTTTCTTGAGGTATAAAAAAAAAGTAAATTTTTATTATGACTACTACCTAGCTACCGACTACAAATTTCAAGGATAGAATACACATGTTTATATGAGAATGATTATTTTTATAGCAAAAAGGCAACAGGCTACAGGTTATTGTCTATGCTACATTTGTCATTGTACTTAAATTAAATTAATTTATATTTTCTATTGCAACATAACAAAAACAGTGTTGACAAATTATTTCCAAGAAATATTTTTTATTGCAAAATATAGCAGAAAGTTAAAAATTTTAAATCACTATTACAAAAGTAATTATACTTTTATAATGCGAAAAACACGATAATTCGCGAAAAGTTGTAAAATTTTAAACAAGCCATAATATTGAATAAAAATCTCTAAAACCGTAAAGAATGCACAAAATTCGATAAAAATCGCAAAAATTATGAAAACTGAAAACTGCGAAAAGTTGCGAAATTTTAATAAAGCCGTAAAATTTATTAAAAATTTTTAAAATTATAAGGAATGCAAAAAATTTTTTAAAAATAGCGAAAATTCGCAAAAATTTACTATTAGCGAAACAATAACAAAGTCTAATATTGTCTAAAAACGGAAAACTGCAAAATTAGAAGCAAGCCTTAATAAATTTAGAAATCGCAGAAGCCGTTAAAAATATAAAAAGTTTGCAGCTTAGTTCCTGTCCAGACTTGCAATTTTTGTTGCAGCAATTCTTGAGTTCATTGGTGAGAGAGGTGAGAAGATTGGGAAGGGATACACAGTTTCATGTGCTCGGCAATTCTCTTTTGAAATGAAATTCGTAATTGTTAATTTCAAGTTGTTAGTTGTATTTGACGTTTTTTATAATTTTATTTCTTCAGTTGTATGAAAAACAAACAAAAAAATATAACAAAAAGTAAATAGAATTGTTAATTTTTCAAGGAAATTTGTGGTGTAATAATTTTTTTAATGCATAATTGCAATATTAGAATTTCATAATGTGGAACTTATGCAATTTGAGAGCAGAATTTTAAGAAATTGCAGCAACAAAAATGCAAGTCTGGACGAGGACTTAGTTACATAATATAAATTTCATGTGCGAAATAACAATCGGCTGTGTTCTCTAGTGTTTATTTTTTTAGTCTGCTTTTAAGTACAAAAAAACAAAAATAAATTTATTTATCGCCCAGCTAAAAAAATTATATATGGTCCATATATTTTTGATATATGAATGTATACAACTATATATGAATATGTATGAATTCATGTATGGAAATATATGGGATTATACATGGCAAAACTATTATATATGAACTAATATATGGACTAATATATGAAATGTATTATAATATATGAGCTTATGTATGGAAATTTAATTATGAATCTTTTCATATGGGGATCTATATGTGTGACGCGCAGAATAGAAAGGGACCTAAAACCTAAAAACCTGTTTTGTTCAGGAGAGCCATTTTAAAGATTTAAATACGCGTATCTTTGGTGTACCATCACTGAATAAAACGCGCATATCTCTGGGAGGGAACACTTTTGGGGCATGGGATAGGTCTCATTCGATGCTCATATGTTGTCCACATAAAAAAAATTAAAATTGATTTTTTTTACCCTTATGTCCCTTTCTCTATGCGCTATCACATATAGAAATACGATTTAATATATGGAGCCATATAAGAATGTATGCATACATGATATCTCAAATAAGATCGTTTATGCAATCAAAAAAGTTTGATATTTTATCATTGGTGAGTTGGAAATCCATTAGAAAATAGATACGGTATGCAAAGTTTATATGCGTACCCTCAACGTTAAAAAAAGAAAAACTGTTGTTAAAAAACCATTCTTGTATGATTTTAAACATTGTGGCCCCATTTAATGTATCAAATAATCAAAAGGATAATCCAGTCATTAATTTTATAGAAAATAACAAAATTCTCTAGATAAGAAACAAAGTTCATATAACTGCAAAAAATTATGTTGAAAACTATTGTTAGACGGATTATTTTTTCGTTTATAATTAATTGCATTAGTTTTTAATCTGATTTCTTAAATCAAATTTTATGTACGAATATGAGTTTTGTGTTTTTTAAATAATTTATTCATTCATGAGAAATGAAATGACTTTTAGTTCGTTTTTCACTATTTGTCCAAACAAATGTTTCATTAAATACAACCTCTCTGTTCAAAATTTAAAAAAAGTAATTTTAGTAAATTAAATTGTTCCACAGCAGTGAGCTTTTGTGAATCAATAAAGTATGAATATGAACTTTGCATACTGTAGAGGGAATATGTGCACATACATGTATGAAAATGTATGAATATATACAATCATATATGCCCATATACCCTCATTTTTCGGATCCGAACCATATATGGGATATCATGTATGCTCCATACATATTTTTTTAGCTGGGCGATTATTTTGGTTACGAAAATCACGTCTTAAGTCATGTATCGCACAATAAATAGCACAGCTATTTTGTTTTTATATTTTTGAATAAACTATTCTACTTTTATAAATGTAAAATTTTTGAAAGCGGCACCACTGAAATATATATTTTTATTTCAGTATCAGGTTCAAATGGTGCTGCTGCAGTTTTCAAAATAATTAAGTAGCTCGCTACCAGGTAACATTTGTTGCCATCAGCACTTGTAGTCGTGCAGCCATGTAGCTTGTTGTGGTCTATATGTTAAGATCATTAAGATTAAGAGCATTACGATTAAGATAACCCTATAATTAGTACTTATTTTGATTAAAAAAACTCTAGCCTTCGAGATAATTACGAAAATCCAATTCGCAAGTGACAAAAACAGAAGTTGGTTTTTTCGGCCAACGATTAAAATGCTGACTTAAGTCAAACCTGGGAAAATATTTTAATGTGATAAATTTTGAATTGTTTTTCACTGATGTTGCATGTGACATGCTGAATGTCACATATCGTCACATATCCTTCGTTGTGTAGCAGAATCATCGGCGAAGTAAAATAACAAATAAAATGGCTACTAAACTAAACACAGCTTCAAAATTTAATAAGCCTTATTTGACACCAGAAGGAGCTGCAACACTGCATTATTAAGAAGCATGCAAAAAAACAGAGTTGTAAAATAATAAAGCTTTCCTCTATTTCTGCCTTCATCTTCATACTGCACTATCACTATCCCTTCCCTATCACCGTCTCTCACTAACTTCTCTTCAATACACAGGTATTTCAAAGGGATCATTGTATTGGACCCAAGTAAGCTGGACTCTAAATTTTCCTCTTCCTTTCCCCCCCCCCCCTCAGTCCTACAATGGAAATGCAAAATACCATCTGCAGAAAATGGAAATTTCCTTCTTAAATTTCTCTAATGAAGTTTCTGCTTTGTGTGTTCAGTATGAAATAAGACAAATTTTAAATATTCTGTACTTAAAATGCCATGGAGACGATTAACTATACTCTTCAATCCGTGCATTTGTGTGAGTGCTGTGTGCTTGTTGCTTGTCAATCACCATTTAAATTATAACTGGCAAGCCTTGGTAATGTTCAAAGCTTTGTTCATCTACGGACTTCTCTTCTCCATCATTAACAAGAATCACAAAGAAAACTATGTTCTTTTTTCAAGCAGATTTAGAGACGATGAAATAATCAGCTATAAAGTAAAAACTTTTAAATTTCATCAACCATAGCTCGTTTGATTGTCTGGATGGCACTTAGAGACAAGTTTTACAAATTTGCGAGTACTATTTCAAACTATAAGAAATTTTTCCACGATACCTTTTGATACGATAATCACCCTTATAGCAAATCTCAAGGAAATAAATTCTTGGGAATAATTTTTTATTGCCATGAACAAAAAATTGGCATCGCCAGTTGTAAGGAAATAAATAAACATGCTATTGTGAATTCATGTAATTGTATTTTTTTACACGTATATTTATAATTTTCTAAGTAAAATGTTATTATTCAGCCATATTTTTTTTCGAACATGTGAGTTTTTCCACATGGATATAATTCACAATTGCAACTTCAGGGAAAAGGGAAATATTTCGAGGGAATAAATATTCAAGATAAGGGTGAATATTTTTGCAATGAAATAATTATGTGCAACTGTTTAGGGCGGCATATTTTGCCCCACCGTTCGATTGTTTAAGTAAAAAAAAACTTTCAGTACAGTGTAGCTTTTTTACTCTTTACAATCTCCTTCAGCTTGTCTTGTATTTACTAAGAAATCTATGCTTAGTTTATTTGTATTCTGTTAACGAAAAATAAAAATACTTGACATCAATTTTGTGAACGAACGTAAGCGATACAAAATACAAAAAAAAAATAAGAAAACCTGTAGTAAAAGTGTTTTCATTTTCCAAATATTGATCATGATACGGCACAATATGATCATGATGAGGATTGCAGTGATGCTTAGATGCCGATATAATGTGATGTGATGTGATCTGTTGCCTTTTCAATGTTTTCGAAAACAAGGTGAGAAAAATACTTTAAAAAAAAGAGTCTCTAGTCAATATCTTTTCGTCTATGTCGTTCTTGTACCAGCCTGGTTGTGTTTGATATTGGCAGTTTAAGTCAAGTACATACATACATACTTGTACATTATTATAGGTTTTTTTCTTGTATTTTTTCTTCTTTTTTTTGCAAAAAAAAAACACATTTTGCTGTTTTGTTGGTTGAAACCATAAAAACACTTGATGATCCAAAACAAATTTAAGTGCAATTTACATGAGAATATGTGTTATTGGGATCTAGCTGGAATTCTTAAGTTTTTCAAATTACAAAATTTATGAGCGATTATAGAGGTCGTGTACTTGGCACATAAGTAAAAAAGAGGAATTTTAACACTTAACTCTTTTTACTAAAAGAAAACATAAAACTATGAAAATTAAAATTAAACATCCTATACTAAATATTTGTGCAAAATTTTAGGTTAAATACATAAATAAACGAAACGTTTAGTGCAACACATACATACATAAGTATATATTTTTATTGTTAACAAATAAATATTTTACTTTGAAAAATATTTCAGCAGTCTTAAATAATATAAAACACAATAATAACTTATAAGCATAAAGCATTAAACATATTCACTACAGCAAGCTACCGACTACAAAATGTCAAGTACTAAAGAAATGTACTAAAATTAAAAATAAAAATCTCACTTTTAAAACGAGTTTTTTTACGGTGTAAAAAATGTACATTTTTATTTTGACATTAAGCATTAAACACATTCACCACAGCAAGCTACCGAATACAAAATGTCAAGGAAAGAATTCACATGTTTATATGAGAATGATTATTTTGATGGCAACAAGGCAATTAATTGGCTGCAGGTTGTTGTATGTGCTACATATCGAGCCATAACCGCTAAAATAGCTTAAGCGACACATTTTTTTGACTTCGTTTTTTTACGAAAATCGACTATTTACGATTGCAAATAATCAATTTTGGCCAAAAATTGAAGTTCGAAAATTATGTCGCTTAAGCTATTTCGGCGGTTATGGCGCGATATGTAGCACATACAACAACCTGCAGCCAATTAATTGCCTTGTTGTGAAATTAAACTAATTTCTATTTTTGATGGCTACAAAACAAAGAACAGTATTGACAATATAGCAAAATACTCGTATGTAAATCAAATTATTTTCAAGAAATATTTTTTATTGCAAAACAAAGAAGAAAGTTACAAAATTTTAATATCAATTACATTAGTAATTATATTTTTACAAAGCGAAAAAAAACGATAGTTTGCGAAAAGTTACAAAATTTTTAATAACGCACAATATTGATTAAAAATCGCTTAAACTGTGAGGAATGCAAACAATTCGGTAAAAATCGCGAAAATTCGCAAAAACTTACTAACAGCGGGATTTATAAAAAATTCTTATGTGGTTTAAAAATTGGCAAGACTTTAAAAAACAAAAGTCGCTTGTAGCGCGAAGTTTGCTAAAATTCACGAGAACCAGCAGAATCGGAAGCAGGCCCTAAAATTTAATAGAATCGCCAAAGCCGTTAAAAATTAAAAAAGTAAATAAAGAAATAAAGTAAATAAGAAATAAATTGATTCGTTTCTATATTTTTACATGACATAAGCACATTTTAAATAAGCTATTTTATTTTTATAAATGTGAAATATTTGAATGTTGCACCATTGAATTATATATACATATTTATTTGCCAGCTACACTTGTAGTCGTATAGCCATGTAGATTGCTGTGTTCTATGTGTTTAGAGCATAAAACTTAAGTATTTTGGATTCAATAAATGTTAATAGTTCCTTTTTTTTTTTGTTGCTCTTTCATGTTTTCGTGAACACACCAAATGATTGAGGGCACTTGGCATGTAATTGTTTAAAATCTCAACTCAAGCGTCAGAAAGCATACATATGTTTCTCTTTTACAATAAAAATTATTACATTACAAATATAAACTTCGAATAGCAAAGATCAAAACACTTTTATAATAAGAAAATTGCGCACTAACATACTCAATTTAATTTTTTAATTAATCATTCATAAAAAAGTAATATTGATTTACAAAAGGTTTATAATAAAAAAAAATTCCCATAAAATGAAAATTATTCTTTTATTGTAATTTCTGATTTCTAAGGCGAAAAAATAGTGAAAAATCTTTAAGTGAATCATGCCAAAAAAACATAATTATGTCAAGGTAAAAATTTAAACTTTCAAGATACAAATGCGAGTATATTTTCAGCGATAAAATAGTAGATAAAATACTGTAACATAGGAGAATAATTTTTATGTTAAATTCCTATTTCCACTATTTCATTTCCAAAAAAACTATATATTTTCAAAGTTAGGCCATATGTGTAAGAGTTACGAGGTTGAATTAGTTTTTTACAATTCGATACAATAAATTTTCATACCCCATATCTCAGCTTCTATTATTACAAGGTGTCAGTTAATTTAGTAAAATAAAACATTATTATATGTTGCTTGATTACTGCACTACCCAGTTAACATTTTCAAACGCAGAAGAGTCTATTGTGAATCGTATGAAGAGCATTCTTAAACGCAGACGAGCGTGTACTTTAATCATGGAATATGCTTTGCACGGGGAAATGTGTTACATATGGACGATTCATATACAACAGACCCCTGCACAAAACCACTTACAAGAACTTTTAAGACATGAGGGATTTTTCAAATGCTTTACTTTAGCGAAATCTTCTAAAACAATCGCTAACCAACACTGTTGGCAAGAAATTTGTTTCACTTATTGCAGGTATAGGAGTAAAGAAGAAAATTCGTTGTGACGGAAGAATTTGTGATGCTTGCATCTTCATACGCATGGGCACGTATACAGACGTCATGCATGTACATACGCACACACGTTGGGTGTATGATCTTTTATTTTTCTGCGCAGATGCAAACGCACCCAAGTAGCATTTTGTATCATAATCTAATCTTTTCCGAATCAGCTTGACGGGAAAAATTACCGCATGTGAGTTCATTTTTCGATCATAAATGATACTCCCGTTGTGAGAAAATGGTACCCTACAGATGAATCATCCAGAGAATCATTTATGTTACGATTTGCTGATTCATTGTTGAGAAATTTTCTGGTAGTATTTAAATCATTGGGGTTCTTTTTTCTGCTTCTTTGCATTTTGTTCCTCTATTTTCAAGAAATCATTATTTTATCATACAGATGAATCATAAGTGAGTCCTTTTTCAATCGCCCAAGTGATAAATCAATTTTTAATCATCAAAAATAATCTGAGGAGAATCATATAAGAGTTTTGTGCACAAAATTATCACCCAAATGCTAGCTGGGCTTAAACACATAGTAGCTTACCATCTACATCTTACAAAATACACACTCAAACGTACAATATGCAAAATAACAAGCTCAACGCTACTTCTTTTGAGTGTTTGTTACGAACAAGAAGTCTTCGCTACGTCGATGTAAACACTTATATACACGTACATCAATACATCCCACCTGATTCGCTTATTAAAGAACAGCATTTATTATTGGTTTATCATAATACATGCCACGAGCATACATTTAAAAAACAAGACGTACTTAAGTTTCAAGACTGTTTACGCAGTTCTCTAATGTATAACAACCGCCGAAGACGTTTTCGTTAGTCGTAGATGAAAGCATTTCAGATTTATTCAGTTATTATTACAAAACTTTTATGAAGAACAGTAGAAATCGTATGAGCCTCCCCAATGTTAATCTTATATAAGTCATTGGGAGAGTTTTAAAAAGAATCATTCCATAACTATTTAAGGAATAGGACAATACTCAACAGAATTTTTATTTTGCGAGTTAAATATTTCTTAGTACTTTTTCATAAAAAAAAACTTTTCAGTTATTGATTAACGCCCATTTTAAAAAGGGAAAGTTAGAATTCTGCTTAGAGCGGAAAAATAATTTCAAAACTCAAAAAAAAAGATAAACTAATTTAAAATATATGTATTTAAAAAATTATGATTAATATGTTGAATTTTGCTTTTTTGAGCGTCTATCGATTCCATTTTTGGCGTTGTAATGCGGTCTTATTTGTAAGCCGAGATATACTCAAAATTTGTGGGAACAAAAAAAGCCCCACATTACATATTCGTTAAAAAAAATTTGTAATTTTTAATTCTTTGAATTTTCTTGTAGAATAAAATTTGAAATTTCAAAAAGATAATCATTTCAATAAATTGAATATTGCAACCTTAAATTCTACAACAGAATTTGCAGGCCTGCTTTTTTTTGAAACAGTTGGGTTTTTTTGTTTTAAAAGAAATTATTTAGCCTGTTCTTACCTCGAGTTCATATTATTGAGTATTTTTAAACCTAGTGTAATTAAGTATTTACATATATATATATATATATATATATATATATATATATATAGGTTTTCTTAATCGCTTTTAAGTTCTTTATTTTACAAATGTATTTCTGCTGGGAAGATCATCCAAACAAACTAATGATATTTTGCTCGCAAGCAAGAAGCTCATTTCTCACTTACAATAAATCATGCAAGTGTAATTAATGGTAATAACTTACATATTTTTCTATAAAAAATAAACAAACTAAAAAATTATGTACATATACATATAAGCAATTTACTTTCTCAGTATCAGCAAGAACTTTTTTCCAAAATAAAAGTTTCACTTTTTTCACTGTTTATTCTAGTTTTGCACCCATAAAGATTTTTATGGCTCGCGTTTTTACACCTCAAGTTTTTTTTATTTAAGAATTGTAAACCCATCAAGCAAATAATAATTTCTACTTCTTATTACTTTTATTCTAGCATATATTTTCACTATTATTGCTTGTATTATATAAAAAAGAAACATTTGAATTAGAAACTGCAATATATTGCCTAAAAACTTTACTGAAACTAAAAAAGTTGTAAAATTAATACAAGTTTATGGAGTAGGTTATTGTCTGAAAAAAAGTAAATGAAATGGAAAACAAAGAAATACGACTACATTTAAGTTAAAGTTTATTTACTAAAAAAAAATAATGTGGTTTTAATTAGGAGAAGCATAAAATAAATGTTTTCAGAATTCACACTGGCTTAAAGTTGTTTCAGTTTTAAACAACTGCTGCCTTAAAAATATTTGAAAGTGAAACAACTTATTTGACTTGTTTTAGTTGCATTAATTTTAATTTTTTTTTAAGTAGACTACCAATAGTAATTTTAAATTATTATTATTTTGTAAATAAAATTAATGTGGGAAAAAACGGTTTACAATTATGTTAATGTGCAATGTTTTGAACTTTTGGGCGACTTAAATTTTATTGATAAATTTTCCTAAACAATCAAATAATTTCGAATAACGGCATATGTATTTTCTGTGTTAAAGTTATTGGAAGCGAGTTTGTAGTAGTGTAATAACAAAAGACTTAAGATGCAAACATGTTCCACAGCAGGGACTTGTAAAATTATCACGTTTGTGTCTTGAGTTTTTAGTTTTGTTTTTATGATAATTGTAAAAGAAACTACCTACTTCCGCTTATTATGTACTATAGCTATATATGTACATAAAATCATAAAATTTTATTGAGAAGCTGTAAAAGTTAACTTATACAAATGATGACTATGGCAAGATTCTTAATTGCATTCGTTAGTATTCATTTAAATTGTTGGTAGAACTTATTTTAATAAATAAATCATACACTTTGACGGTTTAGTAGACAACATGTTTGTTCTAATTAAAATAAAATAAAATAAATTACAATTTTATACATGTTTGAAAAAAAAAAACATAACATAAAATTTGATTTTGTTTTAATGATCTGTACTAAATGTAAAACTATTTTTTTCATTTCTCTGTTAACTTACCGAGTCATAAAAATATATTTTTAATTAACTAAACATATTCAGTAATTCCTGTGAAACTCCCATTGTTTTTCGTGAAAAGTTATAAAATTTAAACAAACTAAAGTTTGTTTGGTATTAATGTTAATTTATTACCATAAACTAATACTTTAAGTTCTCTTAACAGCAAATGTAACTATTATTTATTTATTTGTTGTATCAATGGTTAATTAGGAATATCAATGGTTAATTAGGAATAATATGAAAATTTATTTAGTTTTCTTTACGACCATGTTGTATGCTAATATTAAGTTAACTTTAATTTCTTCAGCATCCTTCTTTTTTTATTGAATGTATTGAGATGATGTAAACATCTAATTTGCACAAAAGATTCATAAATCTTTATCAATCACTTTTCCTGAAGTGTTGCTCTTAAGCAGAGAAGTCGATTTAATTTTTAAAATACACCTTAAAAAATAAGGTATAAATATGTTTTTATAAACATGTATTTTCAATGTAAATATTCAAAAATAAATTCGTGACTTTTTGAATGAAATACAGGTTTTGCAAGAAAAAACTTTTAATATTTCAAAGTAGTTTTCCTTTGAACTCTACAGTATTTGTGCCGGTTTTTATCCCTTTCAAAAAATAAAATTTGTGGGGGTAATGAAAATAGATATTTGTTTGTCAGATGATACCATCGTTGGATTCAAATCTCTTTCCTCAGAGCACTTTCTTCAGGTTTTAAAATACCCAGCTAAAAAAATATGTATGGAGCATATATGATATCCCATATATGGTTCGGATCCGAAAAATGAGGGTGATTGTATATATTCATACATTTTCATACATGTATGTGCATATATTACCTCTACAGTATGCAAACTTCATATTCATACTTTCTTGATTCGCAAAAGCTCACTGCTGTGCAATAATTTAATTTACTAAAATTACTTTTTTTAAATTTTGAACAGAGAAACATTTGTTTGGACATATAATGAAAAACGAAATAAAAGTCATATCATTCATCATTTTAAGTCAAAAGGTGAATCGATTATTTAAAAAACGCAAAACACATATTCATACACAACATATAATTTCCGAAATGAGATTACAAACTAATGCAATTATAAAAAAATTAATCTGTTTTTATACTAACATTAGTTGTCAATATTATTTTTGGCAGTTATATGAATTTTGTTTCTTAAATATATCTGAGAATTGTGTTATTTTTTATAAAATTAATGACTGGATTATCCTTTTGATTATTTGATATATTAAATGGGACCACAATATATAAAATCGTACAAGAATGGTTTTTTTTAACAAAATCGTTTCTTTTTAAATGGTTGAGGCTGTACGCATATAAACTTTGCATACCGTATGTATTTTCCAATGCAATTCCAATTCACCAGTGATAAAATACGAAGCTTTTTTGATTGCAAAAACGATCTTATTTGAGACATCATGTATGCATACATTCTTATATGGCTCCATATATTAAATCTTATTTCTATATATGGATCCACATATGAAGAGCTTCATAATTAAATTTCCATATATGAGCTCATATATTATAATACATTTCATATATTAGTCCATATATTAGTTCATATATAATAGTTTTGCCATGTATAATCCCATATATTTCCATACATGAATTCATACATATTCATGTATAGTTATATATATACATTCATATATTAAAAATATATGGACCATATATAATTTTTTTAGCTGGGTAGTTACTCTATAGTCCAATATATGAAGATTTTTCCCGATGGAAAATAACTTTTTTTACCAAATGCGGTCGTTTTTACGATGTCCGTCCGTTTGTCCGTCTCAAGCTGTTTTCTCGAGAACAGAATATGTCGAACTTTAGCTGCTACAACAAATATATGACAGTTAAAAAATTTTTCAAAATCGCTGAAATTAAAAAATTTACCCCCTTATGCAAAAACGTTTGTTAAAGTTAAAGCATGTGTTAAAACCACTTTTGCCATACAAAATTCGTTTTTTTAAACCAACTTTAAGTTTGATAATCGTTTTTGCATAAGGGGGTTAAATCCCAAAATTAAAAAATCACCAAACTAAAAAAAATCTCTAATACTAAAATAAATCGCAAAAACCCGAAAAAATCGCTGAAATTAAAAAAAACCCTAAAACAAAAAAAAAACGCCAAAAATCCGGAAAAAATCCTGAAAGCGAAAAAAGCGCCAAAAATAAGAAAAACTGCCAAAACTAGACAAATCACCAAAAGCCGAAAAATAGGTTACCAGGTACTTATTTTTTTTCTAATTTCTATATTAAGCCTGGTACTCTGTTCACAATTTCGTGCGAAATGCTGTCAAACTACATATATAAATGTATTCGGTATGAAATATTTGCGAAATAGATTCGCAAAAGTAGTGCTCTGTTCTTGTTGTGAAAAACACATAAAATCATGGCTTTCCATGCAAAATTAGTCTGGCTTCATTTTAGTTTAGCTGCGAAACAACATGAGCAGTGCTTTTTTCGCAATGTTGCATACTTTCAAGCAATAAAAGCGAGAAATTTATAAAAAAAACTCGAGTTGGGCTACATTTAGTACATGTCAAATTTTTCACGCGAAATAATCAATGGTGTTGAAAATTGTTCACAACTTTGAACACAGTACCAGGCTTTAGGCAAAATATTTGATTATATAAGCTGAAGTCTTTATAGTTTTACATATATAGTGTCTGTAAGGATCCCTTCATGTGCAAATCAAAGGCGAACTTTACGGAATTTATTTTAATCGTCATTAAATTTGCTCAAAAAGTTGTCACAATCTTCCATTTTAATTATTTTATCCTCTCGAAGTTAGTCAATGTGTTTGTTTGTTAGTCTCTGATGTATTGTGACGGATGCAAGTTTCGTCTATGGTAATGAAATGGCGCAAAGTCTTGTCCATAAATTGTAGTTGAATAACGTGGAACACTCCTGCTAAGTTGTCACACGATTGCATTTGTGGTCGGTTGTGAGCAAACACGCACAGAAAAAAATGATTTTGATATTTGAATACGGAAATCGTTGATTCAATAAAAAAATCTTTCGAATTTTCTGTGATGACGATTTTTGCATTATTGATAAATAAAATTGTAGGCACGTTTATTGAATATATTTTTGTTCAGCCAATAAAGAAATTTAATGAATCAAAGAAAAAACTTTTATTTTCAGTGATAATTGTTGTGTGTGTGTGGATGAATGTCACATTTTTCAACCCCTTTTTGTTTGCTTTTGCTTGGCTGCTACTAAGACTGAATGTGTTTGGGATGAGTCGAACCGGCAATCTCTTGACTAAGAAACTAATGTACTTACCACTCAGCTAAAGAGCAAATCGTTTTTGGATACGCATGTAATGAATACAGGCAAAACATGATTTCTTTTGTTTCTTCTAATCTAAAAATAACTTTGTTGAGTAAAAAAAAACAAGCCACGACGTTTTTCGGCTTCTTGTCCGAATGCGCACGAATACAACAACAACAATCAAAATAAACAACAACATCAGCACATGACCAGGTTTAGTCAATCAACAAGCAAGGAAAACACCAACACAAATAAATGACATTAAATGATATTTTAAAATGTGGGGAATTGATAAATACAATATTCAAGTTAATGACAAATATTATTGAAACTAAAATTTTATTCAATAACATGGTTTTATTGAAAATAATTCTTGTCTATTTTTTTTGTGCCGCACCCATTTTGTGAAAAGGTCTATCATACCCAAGTGGCTCTCTCCCTCATTTTCAAAATTCGATCCGCCAACATGTAAATATTTTCAATTGCTTCGGGTAAAGAAGAGACCCTATCTGTGCATCCAAAAAGTTCGGCATCTTTCAGTTGACAAAAACAGTGCTGCTCTTTAAGTGTAGTGTTGGGGCCCATCGTTGTAAATGAATTTGTTTAATTAATAAAAAAAATTGTTATTAATTGTTTTAAACAATAAATATCGAACAACCAAATACTTATATTAAAACTTTTATATTTTATTTTCAGGTATGATTATAATGATGCATGGATTATTTATCTGATTAATATTGTTATTAGTACGTAAGTAAAACTTGAATATCTATTAATATTTTATATTTTTTGGTTACTAAACTTCCGTTCATTTTTATACACATAATCCCTACGACAATTAAAAGTTTGGGGGCGATTACTAATAAGCTTTAGAAACCATAACATACAAGTGGTAAAAAGTTTTTTTAAGTGTAACTTAAAAACTATTAAATACATGTATTCATTATCCTCACCCACCTCACCGCTCATAAAAGGCAACAAAATGATGTCCAAACATTTTTTCAATATTCAGCATAAATTTCAATGCATTTTAATGTCTTCGTCTCTAAAGTTTTAATGCTTCGCTGTGGATATATAAATGGTTTTAGTGCATGTGCAATAAATATAAATAATACATTTCAATACTTGTTTATTACAAAAAAAATAAAACGAAACAAACAACATGTTGCTCCATTTATTACCTTTTCTATTCATATACATATCTAGTGTATATTTGCTTTATGTTTTATTTTTTTTTTTTTTTATATGAAACTTCATGTACCTTATGGCTTAAAACATGAAATGAAAGAGTATGTAAAAATCATTGGGAACAGGCCATGACAAGGCCATCGTCGCTGCCGTATGAAACGAAGTACAAACGTTAATTAGAAAAAGTGCGCTATGACCAAATGCGGTCTAGAACGTAGCTACACGCACTTTATAATAAATATAAAACAATTTGTTGTTCTTAATAATTAAATTAATATATTTTGGTTAATAAAAGAAAACAGTTGGTTGCTAGTTAATACATTTTTTGAACCCATCTCTGCAGGTGACGCAAAAGGCCAGTAAGCAGAAAAGTTAAAGGCAAAAGTTAACGATTTTACATCATGGAATAAGAATAGTTTTATGGCTTCCTGTGACCATTCGCCATGAAAATGTGCAAAAAGGGAGACTTCAATTCCCTTTCTTTAAGAGATTCAGATATAAACTTTTACAATGCTGATGATACACGTATCTTTTTATACCCTTCACCAAAAATGACAAAGGATGTATATAGGTTTTTAATTTCGTGTGTAATTTCCACAATATTAATATGAGACCCATAAGTATGTATTTTGTGGATCCTTATGAATAGGAAAGACGAATAAGCGATGTCAGTCAGTCCGTCCGTCCATCTGGTGTACGTGAGATCGATTTTCCGAAGCTCCCAGGAAAGCTAAAGACTTCGAATTGTATCAGAAATGGTCCAAAATAGATTGATATTAAAAATCAGCAAAATCAAAAATAATGTTTCAGAGCTGGAAAATGTGTGTTTTTGTAAAATAAACCTATATATCTCCACATGGGTTAAATTGGTATTCAAAATCAAAAAGAAATCAAAAAACCGCTTCCAGGGTTGGAAAATTTTAACTTTTTTTTTGGTGTAGAAAAGTAACTAGCTAAAACTTATTTTTTTTTTTTTTTGGTAAATAAACCTGTTTTATATCTCAGCAGAAATTAAATTTTTATTCAAAATCAAAATAATAGTAAAAATACGATTCCAGGGTTGTAAAATTTTAACTTTTTTTTTATATAAAAGTAAGCTGCTAAAACTGTTTTTTTTTCTCTATAAATTAAACATAATTTATATTATTAAAAGAAATAAATTGGTATGAGAAATCAGGATAATTCCAGAATAGGGAATTTTTAACTTTTCGTTTTTGGTATATAAAAGAAAGTAGGTCAAATTAATTTTTTCCTTTTCTCTCTAAATTAAATACAAATTATTTATGATATCAAAAGAAATTGATTCATTTAAAAAATCAGATTAGATTTTTTATAATAATAATTTTAGAGTTGGAAAACTCAGTGTTTTTTATATAAAACTAACTAGGTCAAATTATTTTTTTTTTTTTGGAAAATTAAATATATTTTATGTTTTAGAAAGAAACAGTTTGATATAAAAAATCAGAAAAGTAGAAAAAATACAGCTCCAGAGCTGGAAATTTAAACTTTTTTTTATATATTAAAGTAATTTAATAAAACTAACGGCCTGTCCCACGATGTCACCAGAAATTGTTCGATCGAATACTTTAATTGAAAACAACAACAAATTTTCTAATGTTATTGTTGTTTGCAATACAAGTTGTCGATCGAACGTTTGCTGGTGACATCAGGCCTTAATTTTTTTTCTTTGTTAATTAAACATACACTCAGGGAAAAGCTGCAACTTAAAAATAAGAAATTAATTAATTAATTCAACTATTTTCAGTATAATAGAAAATGTATATTGATATACTTAAAAATAAATAAAATTAATAAATTAATGCTGTAAATTAATATTTTTCCATATATTTTTATTAATTTTTATTTCAATATATTGAAATAAAAATTTCAACATTAGTAGACTTTCGTTAATGTTTCTCATTAATTCAATATGGTTTTTATTGATTTTCAGCTGTTTCTCAGGATGTACACATTTTATATTTTAGAAAGAAACAAATTAGTATTAAAAATTAGTCAAGTCAGGGTTGGAAAACTTGATTTTTTTTTTTTTTTTTGTAAAAAAAAGTAACTAAATAAATTATATTTTTTCTTTCTTTGTAATTAAACTTATTTTATACAATTTAATAATAATAATATAAAAATAATAATAATTTACAATTAATTTTACTCAAGATTTTTTTTTTTTTTTGTTTTTTGTTTTTTTTTTTTTTTTTTTTTTTTTGTTAAATTTGATATTAAAATCTAATTTAGCCATAAACATGTGCAATGATTTGTCTCACAAAGCTTTGTGATATGTTTGTTGCTTATTATGCTCACAACACAATTATATTTCGAACTGATGGTCATATGTTGGCAGCTGGCAAGGAGTTTTGATTAATTTTTAGTAAATGGAGGTAATATAAAATATATGGCTAAAGATTAGTCATAAATACAAAATAAATTAAAGGACATGTGAAACTTTGCCTTTATGCTTAACAAAATCGAAAAACTTCTCTATATTGCCATTATAAAGTGCTTAAGATCTTTGAATGAAACTCTTGCAACCACAACAAAAACATGTATATGTTTGTATGCACGTACATACATATATAGACTTGGGTCGAACTCTTTCACTAGTTCATTTTTGCCACAAACCAATGATCAAACCCATTTAAATTACATGGGTTTGATCATTGGTTTGTGGCAAAAATGAACTAGTGAACGAGTTCGACCCAAGTCTACATATACATATATATAATCCATATACATGCATACATACGTCGGTGAAGGGTATATAAGATTCCGCACAGCCGAATATAGAACTCTTACTTCTTTTTATTTTCAAACTGTACTTGTTATTTTCTCGTTGTATGTAAAAACTAAAAAAGCATGTTGTTCGCTAGTGTTGTTATTGCTGTTATTTGAATTGTTAACATGACGATGTCTTGTTGTTTTCATATAAAAATTTAACTAAATACATATATGTATTTCTTACATTTTTATTTATTACTGAAATTTTGCAAATTGAAAGAAGGTTATAGGATATTTTCCAAAAGGCCCAACTCATTTTAAAACTATTGTGCTAAAAAATACAAACTTGTGTAAAGATATCTAAGAGTTCTTAATACTTAAAGCCTTATAAATACTTTTATTAAAAAATAAACAAATCGCTTATTTACTCAAAGATCGTCATAACTCAAAGAATTAAAATTTTTGAGTTAGTGATGCAGAATTAATTCTCATGTCACTCTTCATATTGTGAAAAAATTTCATACCAATATCTTGTTTACTCAACTCTTGAGGGAAAAAATAAAATGTTCTCTATATTTGTGATTTGATCTGGCTTAATTTCGTATCGCTTTGAAAGCCAAATTGAGGGTGGCGTTGGCTGAAGTAGTTAGAACGTTGACTACAAAACCGAAAGTACTGGGTTCAATGCCTGTATCTAGTAGTGTTCCTTTGTGTCAGTTGTTGTAGTCACTGAACTATACCGACTTCAGCAGATACTTATACTAATGTAAGATCAGTGCGCCCTCCTGAGTGTTACTTCTCTATAAAAAAATTACATGTGATAATTATTAATGAACAAATAATACCAAAGTATGTGTAAATATTCTGACAAATACGTAGTAGAACGTAACAACTAGCTGTTTTCGATGTCCACTACACCTTCATCATCAGCGTTCTTTGTGTTTCATCCAAAATATTCTCTTTCCATTAAGGTATGTTTAAATTAAAAACTTCAAACTTTTTTTTCTGGCAAACTTTTGAGTAAATGAGCATATGTACATATGAAATGTATATCATATGAGGGATAGTATAACTTGCAAGTTCATATAAACAATAAAGATATTTCATTTTTGAGATTAATGAGTTGACACACTCAAAATATTCCATGCTTAAAAATACGAAAGATTTTTTCGTAATTTAATTTTTGTGGAATCAACGAAAATTGTTTACATTTTACAAAAATATTTGCAGCATGTGCACGAAAACAGATTTCGTAATTTTACGAATTTCGTTGAGTTACAAAAATTATTTCGTAAAATTATTTTCGTATACATGTTTTTCGTTCATTTTATTGAATTTAGGAGAAAATAAAACATTTGTACCAAGGTGTATCTAACTAGGTGGCAGCGCTACTTCAGCTGATAATTTTTTGCTCTATGTGCTTTGTAGCTGAAGAATGTCAAAAACATCGATTTTGTTTTGGTTTTAGTACAATTATTTTTGTGCTTTTGACATTCTTCGGTTCTTTACACAGCTATGGTTGCCGTATTTTTGTATAACAAATCCTTACGCAGTCACCTGTATAATTACACCATGATTTGTACAAAATTGGAAATTTTCGTAAAATAAACAAATTTTGTTTTGTTGTCCTTTTGTTTACAGTAAAAAATTATTCTTAAATATACACAAGTTTCGTGAATTTTACAAAAAAAAAAAAGTTTAGAAATATGTGTAATGGTGAGTATACACGATACTACAAATCGTACGATAAATCGTACAAGTATGAAATTAGTAACGTGTCTCATGCAGTCGTACTTATGAAGTATACTTTGTAGTACGAAAATCAAAAATTTTTGATTTTTGTGGGTGGAGCTTCGATAAGTACGATAATAAGTATTGTGTATCATGCTGTTGTACAGCAAAATTAGTTTTATGAGGAAATAATTTATAAAACGAAGTGTTTCTGCGACTCATTTTTAAAATTAGGCTTAGGTAGAGGATATTTTAATTAAAAAAAGAAAATAAAATATTATTTTAATCATTCTCTACAACATGCCCCTTTTCTTTTTGCATTATTTTTTTCATTCTTTTCCACTGCAGTTCACTTTTAATTAATAAATCCACCACATTATTCATTTATCCGCGTGGGTATTGCCTTAAAAATTTTCTTTCAAATGAATTAGTATGATTTGTAGTAAAGTGTATCTTAAAAAGCGTACTACAACTCATACTACGCCAAGTACGAAGTTAAGTATCGTGTATAGCCTGCATAAGAATAAAAACTCTTGTTTTGTTTTACTTTTTAACATGATACAATAATATAAAGGTAAAACCGTTCTCTCTTTTCGTCGCCAAATTAACCTTCTGACGTTTGTCCCGATCATGATACAATAATATAAAGGTAAAACCATTCTCTCTTTTCGTCGCCATATTAAACTTCTGACGTTTGTCCCGATTATTTTTTACTCTTAAAATTAATGCTACCTTATTAATTTATGAAATCCGAGTTTTTTTTATAAATTTTTTGACGTTCTTAAAAATAATAGAACATATTTCAATTATTTCATAAATTTATAAAAAATAAACAACAAATAAGTTACAGCAGCACCAACAACGGCAGCAAGCAAGATACAACAGGAAGGAAATTTCCAACTGAATCAAGGCGGAACTTTGTCTTTATAATCTCTGGTGTATTACCTTACATCAGCTGCGTCCAAGCTATACGCACTATGTGCAAAGTTTTACAAAAGACCTTTTATGTTTTCACACTGATGAGAGCACAATATCCAAGGAGGGGGCAAATCGCGGCAATCGTTATCGAACGTAATTACGAAATATTTCAATATAATTTATATGGAAATATTTCGTAATTCGATAACGAGTGCCGCGATTTACCTCCAGATCTCGGCGACATCTTTGGTCTTTGCAAAGAAACAATAACAAAGCTGTTTATCTGAAATACATATATTAGAGTATGTGTGTTTGAACATAGCTGCCTTACATTACTAGGATGAAATTGTTAACGGGTTGTAGCATTCTTAAGGACACTATTAGACCACATGGTCCATTTTAAGGAGAAATGTGATAATTACATGTTCCTAGTCCAATCATATGCCATGTCCTTAGCAAACAAAAAAGAAGAACAGTGTTTGTTGAATATATCAACAAAGCATTAACTCTTATTCAGCTACGTCCAAGCCATATGCACCCTGTGCAAATTTTTATAAAGAGCTTTTTGTACTTTCACACCGACGAAAGCACAAGAGCCAACCAGATCTCGGCGACAGCAATGCTTGCTGTTACTTTGCAAAGAAACAAGAACAAATTTAAGAGCTTTGAAAGGTGTTTACCTCAAATGCTAATGCCGCAGTATGTGTGTTTTGTTTGATGTAAAACAGCAATAAATTTGCACACGAAGTATATGCGAATGTGTATTATATCTATGAAACAACCGTGAATTCCGCTAATAAAACATCGATGTATCGCTTCTATTTACGGCGTTTCTTTATATCGATGTTTTTAAGAACGAAGTTTCATCCCAAGTCGTGAGGCTTTTTTTGTTATCTATTGAATTAAATAATTAATCAAATATTTGCTTTTGTAGGTCTTATTACATACAGATTTCGTTATTCTCATGTTCAATTAACATTAAAAAATGTGTGTTTAACTACAATTTCTAAACTCAAATTACACATTTCAAAAAGCA
The DNA here is from genome assembly GCA_949987645.1 of Tachina grossa. NCBI lineage: Eukaryota > Metazoa > Arthropoda > Insecta > Diptera > Tachinidae > Tachina > Tachina grossa. The sequence goes on along the minus strand of OX465274.1, from coordinate 150,727,347 downwards.
TTCCTAATATAAAAGTTGCCATTACATGTGTGTGGCAACGTTCTCCTCTCTGTTTACAAAAAACAGTAATCAAATAATCGGGGAAAAATTCATAATTAATTTTGTACGTCAAATGTGGTTGTACCTTTATATTATTGTATAATGGTCCCGATTATTTTTTACTCTCAAAATTAATGCTATCGTATTCATTTGTAAAATCCGAGCTTTTTGTTTATTTTTTTACTTTTTGTATTGTTATTTAAAAATTAAAAAGAAAAAATTTTCTAATCAAAAAATTGGACTGAGCTGCATATATTACAATAGATGCACTATCAAGAAAGGTCTCAATGTTCTGCGAAAAAACAAAACAGCAACAACAGCAACAAAGGTGTGCGGTAAGGAATAAAGCAGTCTAACACTAGACTTTGGTCGGAGTCGTTCACTAGTTCGACCCAAGTCTATCTACCACATATGTACACATGTAAGTGTTTAAGTCTTTCGAGCAATTGGTTGTAAAGATTGGTCAACACAAATTGAAATTGCTCATGTAATGTCTGGGTTTAGCGGCGTTGCAACATTGTGTGATGCTATGACGTTGGCACACAATGGAGAACTTGTCAACAGCGAGTTGTTAAGAGTGAGGTTTTAGGACATAGTGTCGGTTTATCTACACATAGTGGCAGTGCTCGATGGTTTCAAGCGAGTCTTGTGAGTTTCTTTCGATAGGTGCCCACTAAGTGCTCGAAACCTAGCCAGGTGAAATTAAACTTATCCAGAACGGTTATCGTGATGTCAATATTATTGAAAGGGTGGAATACAAGAAAATCGATGCTCATACTTATGCTGGCATGTAAATATTTTCATACATATATGTATACATATTTATGTACATTAAAATAGTTTTTATGGAAAATAAAATACAATTATTTCGAATATACATATAATGGCTTCACAGGTAGAATGTTTTTTTAGCCCCCGACCAAAAAAATGGATTTTATAAGTTTGTAGTGTGTGTCTGTGTATTTGTATGTGTCTGTCCGTGTCCGCGTACAGATCAAACGGCTGGATCGATTTTGATATAGTTTTATCTGTTTAAAAGGTGACTAGATCGAGAGGGTTCCTAGCTATGTCCTAAGTAAATCGGTCTAGCCGTTTATAAGATATCACATATTCTCTAGATATACTCGGGAGTTTTTAAAATTTTTAATATTTGTTATTATTTAGTCACCTTACGAGGCTAATTTATCTGGCACAAAATGTATACGTATACACAGCTTTGTGTGTGTTAGAGTTTTTCGTATTCATTACTGCAAATAATGCGACTAGTACATACATGCATGTAGGGACTACTCCATAAAGGACAAGGGCTAGTCCAAAACTAGTTCAAATGTATGGCTAAAACATGGTCAATTAGATTAGATTATAATGATAATGAAATAAAACATCGATGTATCGCTCTATTAACGCCATTTATTTACATCGATGTTTTTCAAAACGATGTTGAATTCGTAGCCGTGAGGCATTTTATTATCTGGTGAATGAAATAAATAAAGGAATCATTCGCTAACTGTTGTAGATCACATTACACACATATTTCGTTATCCTCATGCCCAATTAATACAATATTTTTAAAAGTATGTATTAAACAATAATTTTTAAACTTAAATTACACATTTCAAAAATCATTCCGAAACGAAAGTTGCCATTATATGTGTGTGGCAACGTTCTCCTCTCTGTTTACAAAAAAAAAAGTAATCAAATAATCGGGGAAAAAGTCATAATCAAGGCACATTTATTTCCAGGTAATGTCAGGATTACAAGAACAATGAAAAAATACAACAATGAAAAAAACAACATGGAATTTGTTGTAAAATAATAATAATAAAAATTATTCACATAAATTTGAAGAAATTTCTTCACGGCAGCTACCACTAACAAAATTTGCAACGTTTAGGCACTTTTCACAAATATTTAATAGTTTTTTCATATTTTAAAATTTGTTTCAAAAGAATTTTTTTAATAAAATATTTTTCACATTGAAATTTTTTAACATTTTTTTAATTTCTCTTTCGTAAAAAATTTTTGAAGCTTCGAATGAACTATAATTTAAAAAAAAAATAGCTCAGCTGCGTTTCCGCTACTACCTGTTGAATGTGCCTTGGTCATAATTAATTTTGTACGTCAAATTTGGTTGTACCTTTATATTATTGTATCATGCTTTTTAATATTTTCCTTATTTATTTTCCTGTCATTGTATACAAATATAAAAAATTATTCAATAAATTTCAATTAAAATTAAAAAATTTCGTAATAGAAAATTAGTTTGTGGTTTATGCTAGGAAGACAACTGGGACGAACGACAAATCTCGTCCACGGCACACCAACAACGAAAAAGTCACATATCTTATTGGATAATTGGTTGGATATTGTCTTGTGTAAAGAGAGATAAATTTGTTTTTCCGTCATAGTTTAGGAAGAGGGTGATATATCGCAACTCCACTCGGAGACCTAATTGGGTCCATTGTGTGTGTTAATTTTCATATGAACCAACTGTTTTACTTTCTATGACGAAATTCGTTGTTCATCCCAGTTGTGTTCCTAGTTTAATTCGTAAGTTTCAGTGCAAAATATGTATGTACATATGTATGTATGTGTATGTGATGTATGAGGAATACAGAGGCTGCAACAATTCCCCTTAAATTAACGGCCAGGTTCTACATTCTACTACAATATGAAAATGAAAACGTTTTTAATTCCGTAAAGTCGATATCACTGTGTTCTAGAAAAGTAATGAAATATTTTTTCCACGACGATTTCATTCCCAGTTTATTTCAAATAAATATTTCAAGTAACATAGAAAAAATACATTTTATGCTATAAACACAATTGGAACGAACGGCGAACTTCGCATAGTTCGACGAACTAGCCTTCAAGAATTCGTTGCTAAAATTCGCCTTTTAAAGCACAATTAAATTTGACAACCCAATATTTGCATATATATTCACACCAAAAAAATTATGATTATGAGTTTGCAATAAAAATAAATGCAAAAATCTATGTATATCAAGTCTTGAACTTGACTTAACTCGGGAGAAAGCGCAAAACATTATGATAATTCGCCAAAGCTTGCAAAAATCCAAATTTTAAGTCCCTAAATATAAATAAGTAAAGGAAGCCAAAAACGTTGCAAAAATTACATCTTCCGCAAAAATAACAGAGATTTGCGAAAAATTTCAAAATTTTAAACAAGCCATAATTTTTATTAAAAATTGCTAAAACTTTAAGGACTGCTAAAAATTCGGTAAAAAAAATTTCGAAAATTCGCAAAAGCTTAATAGTGGCATAATAGCAAAGTCTAATATTGTTTAAAATTCGCGAAAACTCATAGGAAGCACTTGCAAAAACTTCATTGCGAACAATGCAAAAATTCGCGAATGGTTGCAAAATCGGAAACAAGACTTGATATTCATTAAAAGTCGCTAAATCTGTTAAAAGGAAAATAAACTCGGAAAAAACGCGAAAAATCGCAAGTTCGCGGAAAAATCGCAAGTTCGCAAAAAATGTTTAAACGCTTTGAAGAAATCACTTACAGAACCCTTTAGCTAATCGCGGATTTTTTCCACATATGTATTTTAACAACGCCACCTCTTACTCCGGATTTTTGTTCTTACCCCTTTAAAACACAAATCAAATAAACAATAAATAACAAAAATTAAAAATTTTAAAAACCCCCGACTTTTTTCAGAAAAGATGTTATATCTTCTAAACGGCTGGACCGATTTTTTTCAAACATAGCTAAGAACCCTCTCGATCAAGTCATCTTTCAAACAGAAAAAAACTAAATGCAAATCGGTCCAGCCGTTTGGCCTGTACGTGGACACAGACAGACACACAAATACACAGATACACAGATACACACTACAAACTTATAACACCCCTTTTTTAGTCGGGGGTTAAAAAGAATTTATATAAAAATGTTATTTATGTGCTTACATTTTCGTATTTTTGCAATAAATAGTTACAAATATTTCATTTTTACTAAAAAGTATTTTCTTTCACAATGTTGTTTGCTGCCGAATTCAAATTACTTTTTTTGTAGTGAAATTGGATTACAGAACACTTCAATTTCATTTGAAACAAACTGAAAATGAAATTTTACTTTTTAAATCACTTTTACGAAATTGAGAACACAAACCAAGAGAAAATTTCACTTTCATTTCATTTTACGAATGTAGAACCTAGGCGTAAATTTTTCTTTGCATAATTATTACAATTCCAAGAATTACGGATTATTCCACAAAATTATTTTTTAATTTTTTTTAGAGATTTTTATAATTTACAGATTTTAGGTTTATACAAAATTTCGTATATTACACAAAATTTCTTTTCATTATTCACGAATTTCTTTTGTAACATAAGCATTATGTGTCGTAAAGTTACAAAAAAAAATTTGTAAAAATACAAAATTTTGTTATTTGCAGACAAAAAGTATTTCGTAAAATATACAAATATCATTTCTACTATCTACGAAGCATTTCGTACCGTAAAAGCAACGAATATTTTCGTAAAATAAACCACATTTTTCGTTTATTTTACCTACACTCAAAAAATTATGTAGGTAAATTCAAATGAAAAATCGTTTGGAATAAATAAAATCCCAGTTAAAACCCTTTTCGCTTACATTTCATTTGAAACAAACGATTTTTTTCAGTTATTTCTGAATGTTAATTTTTTAACATAAAACTGTGGTAAAAACAAATGTTTTTTCATTTATTTTAAACTACAAAAAGCAACTTACATATCATTTCAAACAACTGTTTTTTTAATTTTTTAACAGCCTGAAAACAACTCACAAAAACAGTAAAAATTACTGTGTTTTTCAATTGCTTTAGCTTCATAAATTTACTGCCCAAAACTGTAAAAACTGTTGTTTTTTCACTTATTTTGACAGACAAAATGTAACCTACCGAATCAATTCAGACTACTGTCTCCTACATTATTTTATACTACAATATATTTAACCCCCAAAAATACAAGGCTTTTTATAAGATGTTTTCTTACAAATAATTTTTATTGCTTATATGTATACGTAATTATATGTGCAAATTTTAAATTTTACAATTAAACCTGATGTTATTGCTCGAATTCCGTCACACAATAGTCTTCTCAATGAATTGAATTCTTCTTCCAAGATCTCGTATATGCTTACTGATGGATATTTTTGCTGGTTAAATGTAATGTTTTTCTGTAAGAAAGATAATGCATTGAAATATTAAAAACTTGCACTACATAGATACATATGATTTCAGAAATTGATATTAATATTGGAAGACGGCAATATAAATATTATTTAAAATTGTTTTCAGCACTAGGAGCGCCGAAAGTTCGCATGTAACTATGATAGTCCATAACCTCATATTTTTTTTAAGTCCGATAAACTTTAGACTATTTTTTAATTTTTCATAATAGGGCATTAAAAGCAAAAGGGCTTGAAATTATTTTTTTGAAGTATAATTTTCGGTCATACATAATTTATTTTTTAAGTTTTGACACTTGCACCCCTTTGTTAAATTACAATTGCATTACAGTTTGTAATACGCAGATTTAATGAAAAAAATTCAACTTATATCAAACTGCTACTGCTACTAAGGATTGAGTGGAGATAAGTTTGCCATGATCTCCAAAGTTTGGTGTGAATTTACTACGAGTGTGTTAAGTACTCGCCCCATATATAATGATCTTGTGTGCTCAAAATCACACAAATATGGTAAAAAATTTTAAGAGCTTTCAAAGGTGTTTACCTCAAATGCAAATATCAGAGCATGTGTTTGGACGTAGCTGAGAAATGTATTTCCGTGTGTGGATTCATTTGTATAAGAATCCGATTGATAATCGGCACTCTGGTGCTACTTTGACCAGCCGTGATCTGTATGTTGGCGAGTACACACACTTTTAGTTCCTTATACAAACATATGAATATGTATGTATATTTAGCAGCTATAAACTCATATATAAACATACCGCTCGTTTACTGAAACAACTTCAAAACTCAAAAAATTAAGCTTTTAAGTTAATAATCCTTATATCGTTCTTCATGTTGTGTAATTTCATACAAATGTCCTGTTTACTAAAATCTTAAAAGCAAAATAAAACTTTCTTTTTCCATTAAGTTGTGTGTAATTTGAAACTTTAAACTTATTTTTTGGCATATTAGTTTTTTTTTTTTTTTGAGTTATGACGTTATTTGAGTAAATGAGCGACATAAATAACAGCTAAATTAAACGCAGAGATTTTATATTGCAACTGGGAGACTATTTGGATATAAAGTATCGGCCATGATCTGAAAACCATTTCGTTTTGAAATCGCAAAATTTCTAAAAATTTCTCTTTATCGGATAATTTATTGTATGTATTCGAAATTAAGTTGAGATAAGATATCTCATATGAGATCTTAAAACCAAATAAAAAAATGCAATAAATAAGTGCGCTTTCTTGTTGGTTTTTTCTGGAATTTGTCGATTGCAAAACGAAATTGTTTTCAGAACCTGGCCGTATATAAATAATAAAAAAAACAATACCTATAAAAATCCCGGAACACCTACCAGAAGGATCAGAAAGCCAGTCTTCTTGAACAATAAAAAATACCGTTCTGCCCTTTTTTATGTTACATACTTGCGTCATTTGCCACTCCTGAGCACCTGGAATTTTTTAAGTTTTCACTGTTTATAATTTAGTGTGTGATATGTATGTATGTATGCACCTACATATATATATATACATACATATGTATGTATGTACATAAATACTATGTAACAAATTTACTACTTACCAATTTCATTTTTGTGATATTTGGCAATATTGAACCTTTTACGCATATGTTTAATAAATACGTATGTATGTATGTATGTAAGAATATTAGTGATTTTACTTAAATTATTCGCATACATAATTTTTCGACTTTTTGGTTTGATTTTTTTAATATTTTTGAAGTTTATTATGACAAAAACCTCAATAAAAATTAAATGAAAATACTTTCAGAACGAATTCATTATTTAAGTTTTGCTGAATACATGTGTATTGTAAATAACTGATTATGTTAACTGCACAGAAAAACATTATTATGTTGTGGTTTGTTTATTAAACAACATACACAAAAAGTTAAAATATAAATAGTTTGGTAAAATAACTAAATTTTTCCTTAAATTTAACTTCACGGAAAACTTCTAAAATAACCTACATACAGTTAATGTAAAACTTTTTTGAGTGTATGAAATATTTTGAGTGCAACGACTGGTAATTTTAATAAGTAATATTAAAATAGATAATTACAAGCAAATTTTAATATTTCCATGAGGAGGGGCAATAGCAATTTCTTGGGGACAATAGCCCCCTAGAATGGCCTTTCTACGCCTATGTCCCCAATGGAGTTCAATTAATAAGTTTTAATTATTAAACGCTTTATAATTACCTCATGTAATATTGAAGATGTAATAATTAATTACGTGTTTAACACGCTTAAAAGAGCCATAAGCAAAATATATAATAATAAAATCTATTCACTGCACTTAAAAGAAAGAAAAACTGTTGTGAACATTCCCGCGCTTTTATAAATCATTATCTAAAATCAGATAAAACTCAAAACGAAAAGTTTAAATGAAATCGTGTACAATTATTATAACATTTTAGGTCACACATAAAATGCTACAATTTGTATAAAAACACACACGCAGTATTTCCATTTTTACTAGGACAGCGGCAGCAAATGTTGTAGTAGCAATAGTCTAAAGAAAGTGAAGATTATTACTTAAAACTTGAAAAAGAAAACAACAACAAAAAATCAGTTAACAACATGCTTACAAAAATAAGCAAAAATTGGTTAAGGGATACAAAACAAAATTACTTACAAAGAAAGAAATACTATAATCAGGCAGACAGATCCATGTTATAAAGAAGCGATAATATTTATTTTTATTTATTTTTTCCTAAAACAAAAAATTCACAAAATTTCATTGAAAATAGCAGTCAAAAGGTTTTTCAATGTTAACAAGAAGATTACAAGGAAAAGTTGTTTACCATAATGAATGTGTTTATAATGAAATGAAAATAAAAGTTGAAAATGTATGTTTGAGTTTGAATTATACTGTTGATGTTATTTGTAAAGCGTTTATAAAATAAAAAAAATCGTGTTTTATGGATGCACCAAGAAAAAAATGAAGCATGCATTCATTTCGGACAGACACGTGGGTTTTTAAACAAAGTTAAAATAGCGAACACATAATCACACGCCCATTAGCAACACTGAAGCGGGAAATTTTAAATATATTTGTACATATATGTACATATGCTATGTATGTATATTTGTATTGTTACCTTAATATAGAGAGGGTCTAACTCATTTCATTTTTTGATAACGAGATTTTTGCAGGATACATTAGATGGTCTTCTATCGAAATATACAAAAATCTCGATTACAAAAAAATAATGAGTTAATGCTCAGTTAGCCGACTGTAATGTAATGTAACTGTAACGTAGAAAACAGCTGATCGAAATTTTTCTATGAAAAGTAGGTTACGTTACATTACATCTCTATAAAGGCTCAGTTAGCCGTCTGTAATGTAAAGTAGCTGCAACAGTAAGAAACAGCTGATCGATTTTGTTATGTTAAAAGTAATAAAAATGGTTATAGAGATGTAATGTAACGTAACCTACTTTTCATATAAAAATATCAATCAGCTGTTTTTTACGTTACAGTTACATTACATTACAGTCGGCTAACTGAGCCTTTAACCATTTTCATTACTTTTCACATAACAATATCTATCAGCTGTTTCCTACTGTTGCAGTTACTTTACATTACAGTCGGCTAACTGAGCCTTTATTTTCTTTCTAGATTGTACATTGGCTTATGTTGACTTATATTATTAAGGAACTTTCTGCTTCTTTGGGGAATTAACACCAGCCACTTTTGCACAAATTTTCGTAAGATAATATTTAAACATCTTAACATAAGTACATTCATTGCCTTTCACGGAGATTTTATAGCCATAGAAAGGCGTTTTTCGATTAATTCATATAAAAATTAGTGTTCAGAAAATTTTTAAGTGACGAAATGTTTTACATTTCGTGTTAATTTGTCACTTTATTGTTTTAAGTAATTTTGGGCATTATCAAATCTAATTAACACAGTGCAACACAAAAAAATATAACCATATACGAACACCACTGCGTGATAAAGAGCCAAAAAAAGTCCCGTGTCCTCCAGTTTTTTCCCAAGGCATGCAATTTTTTTTATAGGCCCAAAGATTTGGGGCTTCGTTATCATTTTGACATTTTCCCAGGGTCGTGTGCTGTAAAGCGTTCGGAGTTGTCATTTGCTTTTTGAGGTAAAGTTGTAGCTCTTGTCATAAAAAACAAAAATTGTGAACAAATAAAATCAAAAAAAACTTCATCTTCAAGATCAGAATAGTAAAAAATTTTAAACAATTCGATTTTTTACCTTTTTCCTCGGTTCAGATCCATAGGTAGCGAACCGTTCAAAATTCAAGGAAACAATTAACTACAAAAATGTACCGAAGATCTCAATAAACAACTTTTTAGAATATATGAACTTCCTAGAAATGATTCTTAACACCGTTTAGGTTTCAAACAAATGAAATTAAAAATAAATATAAATATAATATTTAAAAATAAATATAATATAATATAAATATATAAATATAAATGCGCAAAGCATTAATAATAAAGTCCACGAATTTAAATTTATTTTTGAGAACTCTGGCATTGATGTAGTTTGTGTTTCGGAAACATGGCTTTTAGAATCAACACCTGATAGATTGATATGTCCACATGGTTTTAAAGTTTTTAGATGTGATAGGGGAAGCCATGGCGGCGGTGTTGCCATATTCGTAAGAAATACTATTTCGTGCAAAATATGCTGCAAATCATTTCTTGTGCTTAATTCAAATGAACTAAGAATTGAGTCTATCTTTATTGAAATTTTATCATTTGGGAAAAAACTGTTAGTGGGTTGTATATATCGTCCTAATAAAAGAATAACATTTTTGCCTTTGTATTCTACACTTGAAACTCTTGCCTCACAATATGACCTTATATTTTTAAATTATAACTTTATCGTTCATGATGTTGAGCAGAGCTTCAGTTACCGTGATTTTTACAGCCTTGATTTTAATAATTTATGTGAATATTCATCAAACATTGCCTGGGGTAATATCTATTTTATGCCAAATATTGATGAGCAGGCCTATTTCTTAGAACGCAACATTCATATATAATAATATAATTAATATAAAAAGATATCACCTAAACATAAACCATGGTGCTCAAACACTATAAAAGAAGCCATACATCAAAGGGACTTGGCATATGCCAGGTGGAAAAGGTATAAAACTTTTGATATGAAATTTCAATACACAGCTGCTAGAAACAACGTTAATAAACATATAAGACTTGCTAAAACCGGATATTATTCCACACTATTCAGTACTGCAGTTGATTCTTGACAAAGCTGGATTACTTTTCGCGAAATAAGTATTGGCAAGCAGTTGAACAACATAGACATAAATGTAGATGCAAACATGGTTAATAAAACGTTCACTAAAGCTCCTGTGATCCAAGCAAATCCGTTGTTTTATAATTTTTCCTCGTCCGCCACAAATACAGATAATGATCTAAACGGTAATTATTTTCGATTTTCATGTACATATATCACAATTTGACGTCATGTCTACGTGCTCACTAATAAAATCAAACGCAGTGGGAACTGACAACTTACATCCTAAATTTATGAGAATACTTATGCCTCTAATTCTCCCATACGTCACTCACTTTTTAAACAATATTATTACGTCTTCTACGTTTCCTTCAAATTGGAAACATGCAAAAATTATTCCTTTACCCAAAGAAATTTGTGAATATAGACTAATAACCATCTTATGCTTTCTTTCGAAAATACTGGAAAAAATTTTGTATAAGCAAATGATTTCATATATAAATATCAACAACATGCTTTCTGGTAAACAATATGGTTTCCGCGAAAGCCATAGCTGCGTTACGGCTCTTGTTGAAGTAGGTGAACACATACGACAGGGTTTGGTGAACGGGGACATAAATTTCTTGGTACTTCTTGACCACTCCAAGGCATTTGACACGGTAGACCATGCCACATTAATTAACAAATTAAAATACTTTTTCAGATTTTCAGCTACATCAGTTAAACTTATTTCATCATACCTTTCAAATCGAACACAATCGGTTCTTGCAAACAATATTTGGTCAGACACATTTACACTTAAAAGGTTAGTGCCTCAGGGCTCCATCTTAGGTCCACTTTTATTTTCAATATATGCAAATGACTTGCCAAAAATACTTTTAAAGTGTAATATCTATCTTTATGCAGATGACATACAACTTACTTTAAGTATCGCAGCTGAAAACATTGCCACAGGCATCTCACACTTAAATCATGAATTAAATCAAATTTATATCTGGGCTAATGCAAATGGGCTCTGTTTGAACCCTAAAAAATCTAAATGTATTGTAATCTGTAAAAAAAAAACTATAGATCCTTGTATTTCTGGGGATATCGTTTTAAATGGTGAGAAAATTTAAATAGTTAAGAGAGCAAAAAATTTAGGAATAGTTTTTAATAACCATTTGACTTGGACAGACCATGTAAGCTCACTGGTTGGTCAATCATATTTTAAGTTAAGAGCTCTCTGGTCTACACAATGCTTTACACCCATCAGAATTAGAATATTGCTTGCCAAGACATATTTGGTTCCTTCGTTATTGTATGGGTGTGAATTATTTGCAAACTGCGACTCTGTTAGTCGAAGAAAATTAAATGTTTTATTTAAAAATATTGTATGGTATGTGTATGGATTGAGAAAATCTGATCATGTTTCCTCTGTTTCTAAAAACTTTTATGGAGTAAGCTTCGATAGCCTGTTAAAAATCCGCACTCTAGTTTTTCTGCATAAAATAATACACACTCAAACTCCCAAATACATTTTTGAAAATTTACGTTTTTGTCAATCGCCACGAAACCGAAACATTATAATACCTCGACATCAATACCTAGTCTACGAATGCCGCTAGACTTTGGAATAATCTTCCACTATGTCAGCAATTGAACAGCAACGCTAATAGTTTCAAAAGATTTGTAGTTAATTCCTTTAAATAAAAATGTGTAGGTAGGCAATCTTCTAATATACATACATACATACATACATATATATTTATTTTTTAATTATATTTTTTATATATTTTTATTAATTAACATTTAATTCGAATGTAATAATTGCAATTGCTTTTAAGTTTTTATTTTTTTAACGAAATCCGTTTCTCTACTGTAAATATAAGATTAACTCTTGTTGTACAGGAAATAAACCAATAAACCAATATACAATACAATGCAAAAGATTTCGGGAAATACGATAAGTGGGATTATATAATATAAGTTAAACGATGATTTGATTCCCTAAAGTTCCCTAGAAACGATCAACTAAACTCGTCAATCAAATAGTTGAGGCGTGTTTTTTGTTTGATTGACCAAACAAAAAAAGAAAATAGTTTCTTTGTGTTATTGTGGAGGAATAAGCGGAGCAACGAAAGTTTATATTGCATTTTATTGAACAGCAAATAAGGACATGCTTTAATACGAACGCTTTGAAGTCAAAATGCAAATATTGGTAGACGAGTTTATTTGTACCTCTCCTTGCAAGCCACAAACACATGACGCTCACACATATGCATGGATTAAAAAGAGGTTTATTTAATCGTATCTAAAATGAAAAACTTAGAACTACAAGAGATGAATTCTGTTGTGAAATGTTTTGTGGTTCTTTGATTTAAATTTTATTTTTTAATATATTTGTTCTAATTTACCTCACATTTATTATATATATTTATCCTAAATATTATTTTTGCATAATTCCATGTACAGTAAATTCCACTATTTTAATTTTTTTTTTTTTTGAGTGGTGGTGAAACGTTTTCCATTAACAGCAACCACTGTGCCACAAAATTTAATAAGTATGTTTTCACAAAATAATCATGTAAAACATAAGTACATAAGTCTTACTTTTAACCGTCTTAGTATGGTCAAAACAATTGTATCTTTTAAAATGATAAATTTTTAAAAGACTCTCGCTTTTCTTTAACGGTTTCTCACATTTTATCATTTAATCCAGTACAATGGCACAGTTAAGAAAAATATTAGTAACAATAAAAAACTTAAATCTAAATTAAAAGCCCATTGCATTTCTATTGAAAAATAAATAAATTAAATTATTATTCATTCTTATTACAGATCATCTACAGCTAGAGGCAGAGTAATAAAACACTATACATAGCTATTCATAAATTAAAATTAATGAGCATTGGGTTTTGAGTGCAATCATAAGAAATTTATAATTTTTTATCATATTAAAATTTTCAATTTAATTGTATGTAACGGGTGTTTTTTTTTAGAGGTATAGAACTTCGAATTGAAATAAAACACAAGAAAATCGTTTTAATGTCCATAAATTTGGCTTTATTGGAAGGATAATTTTACGCCATTAATGTTTAAGTATGATTTCGGGCATGTGGCCGCCGCGGCTGGCTCGAATAAATGCAATTCTACAGGTCCAATTTTCAACCATATGGGGCATATGGGGCCGTATGTTGGCAATAACGCCACGAATGTTGGCTTCCAAGTCCCCTAACGTTTCTGGTTTGTTGGCGTAGACGATCGACTTCACATATCCCCAAAGAAAATAATCCAATGGTGTCAAATCACACGATCTTGGTGGCCAATTGACAGGTCCATTCCGCGAAATTATGCGCTCATCGAATGTTTCCTTCAATAAATCGATTGTGACGTGCGCTGTGTGGCATGTAGCGCCGTCTTGTTGGAACCACAACTCACCCACATTCATGCCATCCAATTCGGGAACAAAATAGTCGGTTATCATGGCTCTATACCGGTCTCCATTAACGGTAACTGACTCTCCAGCATTTTTTCGGAAGAAGTATGGCCCAATGACTCCACCAGCCCATAGAGCACACCAAACAGTCAGTTTTTGTGGATGTAATGGCGTCTCAAGGGTCTCATGTGGATTCCCTTCACTCCAAATGCGGCAATTTTGCTTGTTGACGTAGCCATTCAACCAAAAATGAGCCTCATCACTGAACAAAATTTTGCTATGAAAATCAGCATCGAGATCAATCTCATTTTCGGCCCATACACCAAAATCACGACGCATTGCATGGTCTCGCGGCTTTAATTCTTGCACAAGCTGGATCTTGTAAGGTCGCAAGCCAAGATCTTTGCGCAAAATCTTCCATAAAGTTGATGGACAAAACTCCAATTGCTGTGCACGGTGGCGAATCGATTCATTCGGGTCCTCTTCAACACTTTGCTCTACAGCGGCAATTGTTTCTTCGGTGCGCACTGTTCGACGTCTCTGCGGATGCGTATTATCACATAGAGTAAACGTAGTGCGAAAACGATCCATGGTTAACCGAATTAATTGCTCTGATGGACGATTATGTCGACCATAAAATGGACGGAGCTTGCGGTAAACTTCGCGAACTGAACCATTATTTTCGAAATAAATTTGCACGATTTGCAAGCGTTGTTCTTTTGTCAATGAAATGGCAAACCAAACTAAATATTAATCACTTGACAGCTGACAAAATGGCCGCCAGTTAAAAAAGTGATGCCAACTTAAAGTTCTAAACCTCAATAAAAAACACCCGTTACATAATCGTATATAAAAGAATAAACGATTGTATTTATATTTTAACTGCCTTATTCATAAAAAATATTTCGGGTTTATTAAGCGCTTATTTGACATATTTCTATGGAAAATTTTTCAAAAAACCTGTAATAAACTAAAAATATTTTTTATGAATTCGACCGTAAGTCTTTATCAACAGTTGGAAATTTAGTTATTGTACTTGTATTGCACTGCGTATGGGTCTAAGCATTGTTGCCAAAATTGATGATCTGTTATATTTTTAATGATTTTATTTGATGATTTTGTCTTCCAAAAGATGATATATATGTATGTATACATAGCATATTTATATATTAAGGATTACATACATATCGCCATAACGTCATAACCAGAGAAGACAAAAATAGCAGAAAAAACTGTTTTTTATAGCAAAAAAATATAAAAAAAATGCGGTAAAAATAACAAAAAAGTAGCAAAAAAGCATTTTTTTTTAATTTCATATATTTTTTGTTTTTTAAATGATTTCATTCATCGATATCAGTTTGAAAACAGTTGCAATATACAATAATATGAGCCTTTATGTTTTGAAGTCATAGTTTTCTAGTTTTCTAGTTTTTCTTTCTGTTAAAAGTGAGTTTTACATAGAAAAATTCATTTCAAGATCAACGGATGTTGATGGAGCAAATTTAAATTTTAACAGTTCACTTGAAGATAAGGTACTAACATATTCATCGTCAGATGCTAGTCCAGTCTCCAAAACAGAGTTTATTTGTAAAAATGTTTGATATCCCGGATTTATTTTGAATACTGCATCAAATTTGCGAATAAATTTTTTATCTTTAATTTTATTACAACTTTCTCTTACGTAAGCCACAATATTTTTGCTTTCCTGGATGTTCAACCCAAAAGTTTGTAATATTTTTAATGAATATACTATTATTGAAAAATTAGTTTTTATAAATGCAAGCTGTGGAGTCAATGTTTGCAAATTTTAAATCTTCTTGGCATGTTCAAGTGACTCAGAGTCTTCACTATTTAATTTCAAAATTACTGCTTTAACTTCATCAAAATTGTCTGCGTAATACATAGATGCCTGTAGCCAAGTTCCCCAACGTGTAGGGCATGGAAAAGGTGGCAGAGCCAAATTTGGATTCATGTTTATAAAAAACTGCTTTCGACGGGGTGCGTAAAAAATTAAAAACTAGAACATGTCCCCAAACTTATGGATTTTTTTATTACTTTTAAAAGATACACGATATGTACGAGATGGTACACGATATCAAATTATTGACATGCTCAAATTCTAATCGTATGAATTCCGCAACACGATGGACTCCATGGGCAAAACATGTCAAATGTAACGTTTAGGGATACATTACTTGGAGTGAAGAAATTCCACTTAATCCATAATGAGTTTTTGTTGACCATGTTCTTGTCGAGATGCAGCTTGCTTGTGTTTTTCTTTTGTATTAATATGCTGTTCTATGTTAAATATTTTTTTTGCTGTTTATTTTACAAACACAAACATTATAAAAAAGCCCATCCTTTTCAATTTTAAAAACTCCAGGATAGGAATTAATATGCTTTAGCAAAAAAAGTCTTTTTTTTAATTTCTTTCGGCATTTTTTTCGTTTAAAACGGTATTTGTTAAACACAAGCGATAAACTGTAATTTAGTTCTGCAGAATGAACACTTGCAATCACACCAAGATATATTAATACATTTGCCTTGTCTAACTATCAAGCAAACTCCATATATAAAAAAAAAATTTTATGTTTTTTTTATATGGAATTTGACAATAAGACAAGGAAAAACAAATGATAAGCTGTCCGAATGCATGTACTTGAATAAATATATGTACTTCGCAACCAAACGAAGAAACCAAGGCGAGTTCAGTGTGAACTCGCCTTAGAAGAAGCTGTTTATTATATTACAGAGTTGTTATTGAGTGGAACAAAAATTAATAAACTTAAAAATATTAACAATGCTGCCAAAATGAAGAAAAAATGGAAAAATAAGCAAATCGCAATATTAGCAGAAAAAAGCAAAAACCGGCTGAAGTAGCGAAAAAAGCTAAATAAGCAAAAAAAGCTGATTTATCTTCTCTGGTCATAACACAAAAAAAAGCAATGTGAGTCCGATCACAGAGGAGATGTGTAAACATCTAGTAATGAAAATTTTTGAAATGAATGAAATATAATTTGCGTTGCCAGTAAAATCGTAGGGCCGTAATCATAATAAAATTGTAGCAAGTGGCAAAGTTTTTTCATTAAATTTAACCACTTGGTAGAATTTCATTGTGAATACGGGCATCACTGATTACTGAAAATTCAATGCACCTCATCATATAACAAATCATTTAGGCAATTTATAAAAATTGTAGAAAATAATTTTAGTAATCAGTAAAAATTTACTTGTTAAACATTTTTTATTGTTTTTACTGAAACTTTAGTGGTACTGCAGTGCTCATCTATGGTAAATGCCTTTACTTTTACTTTTTAATTTTTAATTCCTGTTGTTCATCGTTTAGTTGTGGCTGTTCTTGGTGTTGTGTACGCATTGCAATTAAAATAAATTCAGTAAAGTGCGACTTTGACTCGCGCACATTCGGTTTTGATATTTTTTTTTTTTTGATTTAGCTTTCTTCCTTTTTTTAAGTTTTTTCAGTTTAAACGATTTTTTTTTTTCAGTTTTATCGCTTTTTTCTCGTTTTGGCGTTTTTTCTCTTTTTGGGTTTTTTTAATTTTCGCAATTTTTTTAATTTTGGCGATTTTTTCATTTTGGCGATTTTTTTCTGTTTTTTGGGGTTTTTTTCATTTTGGCGATTTTTCCGGTTTTTCGCGATTTATTTTAGTCCTAGAGATTTTTTTTTAATTTGGTGCTTTTTTCGTTTTGGATATTTTTATTTGATTTTTGCGATTTTTTTATATTTGGCGATTTTATATTTTATTGATTTTTTAGTTTTACCGTTTTTGAAAATTTCAAGAGTTTTGCTCTTACGGTTTCCAAGATACAGCAAGTTGTCAAAATTACAAAGTCAAAATTGCATTAACTGATGGAACACCCATTGATTCAAATTTTTTAAATTTAGTTTTAATTGTTGTAGTCTGTATAAAAATACACTAACTTTTAAAATTTCAAGTGTATATATGTACATACAATTGTATGTATATTACATGGAATTTTAACATTTTTCGTTGCTCGTTTCGGAACACCCTTTAGTTTTTAACTCTCATGTATTTGTTGTTGTAGTGGCCAAATGTCTACACATTGTGTCCAAATTTCAAGTCCGTAGCTCTTACGGTTCATTTTCACCTTTAATGTACGGAAATATACAGAAAAATAACCGGCGGCGGCGCACCGTCGGCTTCGAGCCGGCCGACTTGTTTCTCTGCTTGGTATTGCTTCTTTCAAACACTAATACACTCATACATAGCTCACACCGATTTGACAATGCTGTGAAAGAAAAGCAAAGAAATCTCAGCAAAGAAATCAAAGTCAAAAGATTTTTACCCCCTAGCGTATAGATGTTTACACATCAAAACTAGTTTGCCAGGAAACGAGTTAAAGTTTTTAATTTGCATACAAACTTAATAATAAAAGAATAATATAATAGCAGAGTTCGATGTTTGATGCAGGTTGTCATGCGTTAGTGCAAATGCAAAATATCGTAGATTTTCTTTCAAATCCAACAACAAAATCCATACACAATCCAAAGAAAAGCTACGATATTTTGCATTTGCACTTACGCAAGACAGTTTGCATCAAACATCGAACTCCGTTAATATAAATAAATAATAATAAATAATAATAAACCTTTCATAATTTTATTGTCAATAATTAAAATTTTATTACCAAAACTTACTGGCAACGCTGGCGTTAATTATTTAACAGCTGTTCTATTATAAGTTCCACTACTACGTTTATAAGCACGAATTATTTGCAAATAAAAGTGGAAAATATTGCCACATGAATTTTTTATTGCAACTAGTGTTTTTCACGGGAATTTCTGGGACAGGAAATCTCGGGAATTCCGCAAAATTTAAAATTTTTGGGCGTAAAGAAAGTCTACTCTCTGGTAGTTCTTATTAAGGTATGTTGAGTGTTTATTTGTTTTTATAAACTTCCGTAGCAAGTTAGACATTGTTCGGATAAATATATCAAATACATAATTTTTATGCAAATAATTTATATGGAAGATAACGAATCTTATATGGTAATGTTTAATTTTTTGCTGCGTAATCGTTTCATTTTTTGCATACGTACATATTAATGTCCTGCACAAGACCATTTATAAGACCTTTCAAGACATGAGAGGGTTTTCAATTGCTTTACTACAGCGAAATATTCTAAAACAAACGCTAAACAACACTGTTGTCAAGACAAACAACTGGAAGAAATGTCTTGCCAACAGTGTTGTTTAGCGTTTGTTTTAAAATATTTCGCTGTAGTAAAGCATTTGAAAAATTTCTTATAAATGGTATTGTGCAGGACTTTAGCACATATGTACGAGAACATATGGAGTACTCGTTTAAGTACTTTTTAGCAATATTTTTTTTTTTTTAATGTAAAAAAAATTATTTGGAAAAGAGTTAGAGGGTTAAAATATTTCTCGTCAAATTTTACATAAAATTTCTGCGCATATTTCATATGTACCTAAAACGCAATTATGATTCACCACAAGAACCTGTTATATAATTTGTACAATTATATTGCCCCGTGTACAAAAATTTCACATTTGCTATCCCACAATCAATTAATGTCAAATCTTGCAGCTTAATAACTATTCTCGACATTGTCAAAGAATTTTTTTAAAAATATGTACATACATATCTTCCTTTAAAGTATAATAATGTTTATAATAATTAAACTGCTATCGTAGCATTTCCATAATTTCCTCAAACAATTATAACACACGGTTATTCTTATATGGCTGACACTTGTTTATTTTTACAATTCTAATATTTTTCCAATGAATAACAGTTTGCTACATATTTATTGTCCAATTGAATAAATCAAGCAATCACAAATGAAGTAATTTTCCGCAAAACCCTATAACGCAAAACATTCAGCACATTTAACCATATTGGGTGCTGTGGTATTAAGTCCGCTTGTACACACACTTGTATTATGTACTCGTATGTATGTATGTGTCTATTAAATTAACATCGTCATCAGCAATTTCAAACAACAATTGAACATCTATTTAAGTATCCATTACAAAAATCTAATTCGTCTGTAAGGAATAGTCGTCAGGCATGTTTAGAGGTGATATTTTGCTTAAACTTTTGCTTGTTGGTGTTTGTCTTCGTTTGTTTTCTTGCTATTGACGGTTGTTGCTCTATCGCGGTAAGACAAGTCTTGACAACTAAGAATATTTGTTAATTAACACATTTTCAGCAAAGTGTTCTTAAGCAAAAAATAAAAAAAAATGCTCTAACCATAATTTATGGACTCATTCCACAATCGTTTTGGAAAATATGCTATTCGATCTCTAAGAAGTAAATATTTTGTTGGCATGCTTACGCTTACATTGCTTTATTAATGAATAGAGTAAATATCATGCTTTGCTATACTGACATGTAAGATTTTTATCAGTTGGTAATAAATTTTTAAAATTTTTAAAATATTAAAAAAATATTCATTAACAAACATAACGTACATGTAACAAATGTATTACTAATTGGTATTTGATACTCGAAGGACCATAATTTTCAATATAAGGATATTAACTTGCCTGAATTACAAAAATGGAAAATTAATATAAAGTTATGTATTAAATACCGCTAACAACCGAGTCAGTAAGGTCAAGATATTATTATTCGACTTGCAATGCATGCATGCTATTTTTGATAATTTCCTTTGATGTTCTTGTCACTGCAAATGGAAGACATTTTAATATCAGTTTATTTAAAAGTCAAACTCCCGCTACACAGATGTGCGATTGCTTTACGTGAGTACCTGCCATTACGGCCTAACCTCACGTGTGCCAAAGCATTGGGTGTGGGTTAGACGCCAGACCAACGCTCCCATGCACGCTTTTAGAATGAACCTATGGCCCACTCCATAAGGCACATAGGTTGCAATCTTTGAATATAGTTATCCCTGTACTATATTCAATTACCTTGCTGAGGTAATTTGAGCTATCTAAACTCTGCTGCTATGTCCGTGCCCATAGCACCTTCTGTTGAATGGCAACAGCACCTAGAATAGTGTCTGGCTGACCGCGTCAGACCAACCACTATCATTGATTTAACACTGGGAAGCCAAGACTATTCTCCCAGCGTTTTTGGTAGCAACTACAGCCACCACGATAATTCTCCGGCTTCCATGCTAAGGTGTTGTGTATACACCTTAGCAAGGTCCCCAAGAAAATTCCTCAACCATTGCCGGCACAGCTAACCACTCATCCGAAATGAACGCATGCCTGTGTCGCCAAATAACCAGTGCCTACTCCACACATACCAAAATCATCCCTTTAACCCCGTGGGGTAGGACGAACTTGGCATTTTAGTAAAGGAAACTGGCGACCGCTACATGCACTCAAAACTTCAGAGCAGCGAGAACCACTTACGAGAGAAGAACGCAAGCTCGCCGCCAAGATCTTGTGCCTACTACGATCGATCATGTTTGATAAACGCCCCTTGAACCCAGGAGGTAGGACGCACAACCATTTCAGCACAAAATCTTGACAACCGCAATGCATTTATCTCTAAGCAGCTCAGCTGCTGGGCAACCGGCACCCGTGGCACTAGAAGTAGCCTCTGGTGAGACCTCGAAGTTCCACCACAAGCGCTTCACCTCTATCGTCTTTTGAACTCAGGGACAGTTCTAGGTGACGCTGCACCTAACTGACATCAACAGGACCTGTCTTCCTGTTTATTTTCAGAGATCGGGTAGTAACACATGTTCTATGGGTAATGTACCAAAGGTACGTCAATGGAAAAAGCCACATCACCCCAGCTGGGGCCCCGGGGTTGCCACACCCGTAGTCTTTAAATAGACTCCCCTGGGGGGAACTCCCGCTACACAGTGGGATGTAGAGGAAAAAATTTAATCACATATGATCGGTCTTTCAAATGGCCTCCGAGAAAATAGTCAAGCGGCGCATATAGTGGCCAAAGGCGTTAATTTCGCCGATTAATAAAAAAAAATTCAAGTACTTCTAAAAGTGAAAAGATTATAAAATTCTACATCACTAGGCCAAAATTAAATATTGAATAGATATGGGTGCTTTTGTAAAGACGCGTTAAATTTAAAAGTTTCAAGAGAAAACTGAAAAATAAGCTCAACAAAGCTAAGAACTTTGCTTAATTAAATCCTGTTTAATTGAAGTAATTTTGGAAAACTAATAAATCTAACCATGCAACCATCAAGCTCAGGTATTCATTCAAATGTTTTGTTCAAATTTATACTACAGTTTATTTTCGGAAGTGTTTTTGTATTTAATGTTTATATTGGAAAAGCACTAAAATAATTGGATTTTCTCAGTTTAAGTGGACATAAAGTTATAATTGTGCTCAATTAGGCAAAGATTTTTTTTTAATTTTAAAGATTGAACTAATGAGCATTATTAAAAAAAAAAAAGTTATGCTGCGCAACGTTGCTTCTCAGAAGTTATATATGAATCCTCACAAAAACATATATGTAAAAAAAGGCCAAGTTCTTATCCAAAATTTCGGCCATTAATAGTAGTGAGATATAAATTTTGTTTGGCACAATACCTAACACTGAAATATTCTATGCATTATATGAATTTGTAATCGTAAGGGTTTCATATGATTTCTAGATAATCTGCTAACTTGGCAATATTTTTACCTTTCTAGAAAAGGAGAGAATAATCAGGCATGTTCTCACACTCGCAACTCGTATAATATTTGCGATTATAACTTGAACTCGCAAGATTAGTGCTCTGTAAATCGCAAACGCCAGAATTTTGGCGAGTTGAACTCGCAAGGGTATATTGAAGTGAACTGATGAAATTACAATAAACTGAACTTTAAACAAACAATAAAATGATAAATATATTAAATTAAATATTTTTATTTATCTTTTTATTTGTATCAAAACTAGACGATTTTGCTGACAATTTTAATAAAATATATTAAATTTAAAAAAAGCTTTTTTGTTTTGCTAATTTTTCCTCTCCATTGTTTCCTTATACTCTGGCGATTTGAGCATAAATCAATATGACAAGTCGCAAGCAAAACGCATGAGTTGCAGAACATGTAGAAACAAGTTTAGCGATTTGCAACTGACATGCGATTTGAAAACCTTGCGAGTGTGAGAACATACCTGAATGTAAATTTGTTCATTTCTTTATATCGGAAAAAATGTTGTCAAGAAAATAGATTGTCTAGTATGACGCCCTTACGATTACAAATTCATATAATGCATAAAATATTTCAGTTTTAGGTGTTGTGCCAAACAAGAACTTGGTCAACATTTATATCTCACTACTATTAATGGCCGAAATTTTGGATAGGAATTTGGCCTTTTTTTACATATATGTTTTTGTGAGGATCTGATTACTTTTTGAAAAATTTTCTATAATAACACTTTCTAAACTTAAAATTTCTAGTGTGTTTTATTTCTGTGCTAGTTGAAAATGGCATAGTTACATAAAATAATGGATTAGAGCGTGATGGGCATTGAATTGTAGATCTTAAAAATACACTATTGTGTCATTACAACGGGTCGCAAGTGTGTACGCAATTAGGTAAGAGTACTCTGAAAAGAACTATGTAAAATGTAGCGTAAATTTTAGTGGGCGTGACTATTTTCTCAATATATTTACGTATTAAAGTTTGATTAGCCGGAGTACATAAATCAAAAGGATATGCCCAATGTGCATGCAAAGTTTCAATAGGGTAGCTGGTGCTTTAACTTTTGGATTTTTCGTTTGAGTAAATCAATTAAGACTATTTGCCTACAAAATATCAGCTCTCTACAGTATAATGTTACGTAAAATTTTATGGGCCTGGCCGCGCTGACTTTTATATCTGTTAATTTTGAGTTTACAGTGCTTATACCCACCCCTGATTGAAACTTCTAGTTTCTTAGATTTTTCTTATTGATCTCTGATCTAGATTTATTTGTTTATCAAATTTCAGCTCTCTAGTACGAATTGGAGTTTTAACTGATAAAACTTCTTGGTTTTAAGATTTTCCCATTGGCTTACTCATCTACACTTACTTGTGTAGAAAATTTCAGCTCTCTAGCGCGAATTATATCTTTAAATTTTGTGAGCATTACCTCTCCCACTATTTTAAACTCACAATTTTGTTGTGAGCATCACTTTTAATTCATGCTAATTTTCTTTTAAAATATGCTACACCAAAGTAGATTAAACACAAGGCTAACATTTTATGGGAGTGATCGCGTCCACTTTTTAAGTTGATAGTTTAAAGTCTGGTATACGTGCAACGTGTATGCAAGGTTTCACTAAAATGGCTTGAGTTAAAAGCTGTATATTAAGGTTTTAGTACCAAACTATATTAGCATGGGTTTTCAGATTTTTCTAGTTGTTTTCTCACCTAGACCTACTTGTATATCAAATTTCAGCTCCTAAGCGCAACTGTTAATTTTTAGTTTTATTGGGCGCAGCACCGCCCCTCTGACTACAATTTGCCGATTTTCAGGTTTTTCTTGTTGTTTTCTCACCTAGACCTAGTTGTGTATCAAATTTCAGCTCCTTAGCGCAACTTTTAATTTTTTATTTTTGTGGGCGTAACCCTGCCCATTTTTTCAATCTCAATATTTTTTTCGGCCAGTGCTTATTATTTGTGTCAAGTTTCGTTGCAAATGGATAATAATACATACATAAATAGTATATCTAAATATGCTGAGCCGTAGCACACGAAAATGAGGTTTAAATTGTATGGGCGTGTCAACACCCACTTTTTTAATTAAAAATTTATAGCCTTGCATCATCGCAGTACATATGCCAAATTTCAACAAAATATCTTCCAATAAGCGCCTTAGATTTGTTTTTTTAATTCTGACCTTTATGGGCGTAGCCCCGTCCTGCTGGCTGAAAATTCCGGGTTTTCAGATTTTTTTTAGTATATGGCTCACCTAGTCCCAGCTCTGTATAGAATTTCAGCTCACTAGCATAAATTTTAATTTTTATAGGCGTAGCCCCGCCCCCCCCCTCGGGCTAAAATTTTCGAGTTTTCAGATTTTTTAGTTCATTGCTCACCTAGGTCTACTTGTGTACCAAATTTCAGATCTCCAGATATAGCGGAAGTGCTTCATAATATTGGTGAGTCAGTGAGTCCGTGAGTTTTCTTAAAATATGCACTTTTTGCACCTCCTTATTTCCGGAACTTCGCATATGAGGTTACATGAATTTATTCTAATTAAAATTTAAATTTTAAATTTTATAATTTTACGATTGCGGGAAACAAAGTTATGAGAGAGGTAAAAACAGCTCGAATAGCTTCCTGTAAATATAGTCACTGCCTGCATGTCCCGGAACTTGGCCTGGTGCACTGCCGTGTGCCTAGATCTTATCAGAAAATGATTCAAGAAACGTTTTGAGAATCATTGGCAAAAAATAGTCGCACACGCAAAAAACACTTTCTATGACTTTAAGCAGAAATCTTAATTAAAACATACAACTAGGATACGTGAAGTTGTGTAAAACACTGCATTTTACACACAGTTGGAAGCAGACGAAAAACCACACACATGCAATGACCAAAATAAGCAACCATCTTCCATTCAGGCTTAGCATTTTGCAAAAGACCACGAACGATCCCGGCAAATCTAACGTTTTGTTTTTCCTGCATTTAAGTGTCAGGTTTTATACGGCTGAGCTGATGATACTTGTAGGAATAATTATAAGTGAGGGTAGACTAACTAACATACTCCACTCCACCAGTTATAAATGAATACACAAAAAAAAATTAATATAATATATTAATTGAAATTTTATAAAGTCAATAAAAAAATGATTAAGTTTTCACCTATAAACAATTTGATACTATCACTTAAATTTTTCAGTTCAAATTGATTAAAGCAATTAAAAAATTTAATTGAATATATTAAATTCTTAAATCAAAATATTAATTGATGAACAATTTTTTCTATGTAATTGTTATCGAAACTGAAACTCGATTAATACAACGTAACCAGGCGACTAGTGAACACTTTTTTTTTTAAATGAAGGAAAAAAGAAATCAGGTATTAATTTATGTACTAATTACATAGTTATATTGATTTTTCGTAAGCAAGCAAAACATCTTGCTAATCTAATTCATAACGAATTAGACTTTAGAGTTCTTAGCCTGCACATCTTGAGTTACAAGCTTTATGTTCGCACCTAGTTCTATGGTCTAGGGTACAAAAACAGCAAGTAAGCAGCTAAAATAATTCCCAACTAAACATCACAAAATGAGTTTTTTTTAAGTGATTTGTTGCAGCCATTTCTTTTTTCTTTCAATTGGCAAAACATGTGTTAAATTCTGCACTCGTAACAAACACTCTTGTCAAATGCACCCGACAACTGGATCAACTGGCTTCAAAACTATTCATTTGTCTTAAAGAGGTTTTGCATCTTTGCTAGCAAATAACGTCCATGTACAAAGTGTGTTCATGTAACTACTAATATACTTAGATTTTCCGCTTTGGCTTTGTTTGTTTTGCAATCAATGCCGTAATGACTCTTCATGCAACATACTCGTACAGCAATAATGTCATGATTTTTATTAATTTTTTTTCTCTTTGTTAGCCACAAGTCAAATAATAGAGATTGCAAGCAGAAAAAAATGTTTTAAAAACTGTCACACTTGTTAATAACTTCCACATGATTGTCACGGGAAACAACAACATTTGGAAACTTATTTGGCCAAACTGTGGCACATCATATAAAAAATATGGGCAAGTAATGTAAATAATTTATGATTTGATTAGGCTACATAAAGTTCGTATCGCCTTGTAAGTCAAATTATATGTGATTGAAGGAAGAAATAGCACCAAAGTAAATTGTAAATTTTCTATAAAAAAAAAAACTAGCAGAACAGAACAATGTGCCGTTTTCGAAGGCCGCCACAACTTCATCATCAGCGTGTTTTGTGTCAGGCGATGCAAATTTCATCTTTATATAGGGTGTTTTTTATTGAGGTATAGAACTTTAATTTGCCATCACTTTTTTAACTGGCGGCCATTTTGTCAGCTGTCAAGTGATTAATATTTAGTTTGGTTTGCCATTTCATCATGAACAGGTTGACAAAAGAACAACGCTTGCAAATCGTGCAAATTTATTTCGAAAATAATGGTTCAGTTCGCGAAGTTTACCGCAAGCTCCGTCCATTTTATGGTCGACATAATCGTCCATCAGAGCAATTAATTCGGTTAACCATGGATCGTTTTCGCACTACGTTTACTCTATGTGATAATACGCATCCGCAGAGACGTCGAACAGTGCGCACCGAAGAAACAATTGCCGCTGTAGAGCAAAGTGTTGAAGAGGACCCGAATGAATCGATTCGCCATCGTGCACAGCAATTGGAGCCGACTAACCGACTATTTTGTTCCCGAATTGGATGGCATGAATGTGGATGAGTTGTGGTTCCAACAAGACGGCGCTACATGCCACACAGCGCACGTCACAATCGATTTATTGAAGGAAACATTCGATGAGCGCATAATTTAGCGGAATGGACCTGTCAATTAGCCACCAAGATCGTGTGATTTGACACCATTGGATTATTTTCTTTGGGGATATGTGAAGTCTCTCGTCTACGCCAACAAACTAGAAACGTTAGGGGACTTGGAAGCCAACATTCGTGGCGTTATTGCCAACATACGGCCCCCATATGCTCGAAAAAGTGGTTGAAAATTGGACCTGTAGAATTGGCTTTATTCGAGCCAGCCGCGGCGGCCACATGCCCGAAATCATATTTAAACATTAATGGCATAAAATTATCCTTCGAATAAAGCCAAATTGATGGACATTAAAACGATTTTCTTGTGTTTTATTTCAATTCGAAGTTCTATACCTCTCAAAAAAACACCCTATATAAATATTTTTCAATGCAAAATGCAATATGTGAATTGTTTTGATTCATCGTATTACAATATGCTGAAAGCTTTTTTGTAATTAAAGCTCAATTTATAACAGTATTGTCATTGTTGTCTGTTCTTTAATAACTACGCCTATACCTAATAATTCGCTTATTTCTATTCTACTTATGATTTTCTTTTTTATTGTTACTTTTAAATAATGCTTAATGTTAATTTTTAAATAATATTACATCTTATTTTAAAAAGTGTTTGTTGTATTAATTAAAATGCTTCAACCTAATGGTTCTATTTTTGTTGCTAAGCTCTTTTCTGTCAATGTAGTTTCAAAATTATTATTATTACCTCATTGGAACTGAACAAAATATTAGCCCAATTCACAATCTTGTGCAAATGGTCTTGCATCGTTGCATGTGCAAAATAGTATAGCATATTAATATTCACCACTTAACAATTCTTAGTGGTGAGTATCAATATACTATACCATTTTGCACATGCAACGATGCAAGACCATTTGCACAAGATTGTGAATTGGGCTATTATTTCCAATTTTTTAAGGGAGAGAGCAGAATATTTATATATATATAAAGGGTCTGTACCAAACGGTAGCAAAGTACTAGTGTAAGTAAATTTTTGACACTTCTGAGGTGAATAAAAAAAATTTCACTAGCCCTGGGGGCTAGTAGAAATTTTGACACAACAGGTAAATTTTTGACAAGCTGCAATAAAAAGCATGGTATCATAAAATTTAAATCCAACGCCGTCGCTTCGAGACGTCGCCCAATAAAAAGATTTTTACGTCTTTTAGTTTAATTAGACTGTGAAAAAAATCATTGTTTATTTTAGTTTCCGAAAAATGTTTCATCATATATACAATATTATATAATTTATTGCTACAAGAATATTGTTTTATATAAAAATGTCCTCTTAAAAATTTTGTTGGTAGCCGGCGGCTTGTAGTCAGGCGAAGCAAAACCGCTGCCGCAGCAATTGTTTCATCAGCTTCTTTCTATGCTAAAGCGAATTTGTCAAAATTTTACATTGTCAAAAAAAATATCATTTGGCACAGCAGAAATATGAAACTTTTTCCCCACAGGCAAATATTTTTTCACCATAGTACTTTTCTACCGTTTGGCACATGCCCAAAGGGTGGTTATATTTTAAGGGCCGATGTTAAATGTGAACCACACCTAAACGTCAAGTTTTTTTCTGTATTTCATTTGGCATTTCTCAATTTCAGACTAACTCAATTTGAACCATGAAAAGATACACAATCGAGCAAAGCGTTAAAGCTATTCAGGCTTAATATGAAAATGTGCGTTCAAATCAAAATGCATATCGTGCACTTCGTGATTTTTTTCGGTCAGCACAATCGAATAAATACGCGTACAATCGGAAAAATCGTTAAAAAAAATTTTTTAGCAAACCAGGTCTGTAGGAGATGTGAAAACACCAGTACATGCTCGTACAGCTCGTACTGCAGAAAATATTGCTGCTGTTCGCGATAGTGCTACTGAAGAGCCGTCCACCTCAACTCGTCGCCGTGCCCAACAATTGCAACTCTCACGCTCGTCGTTGATGAACATTATGCATAAGGACTTGCATTTACACGCTTACAAGGTGCAATTGACTCAAATACTAAAGCCTCTTGACCATTTCAAACTTCTTCGTCAATGGTCAGAATGGTAGCAAGAAATGGCAACAGTGGATGATCAATTTTCGAAGAATATCATCTTCAGTGATGAGGCACATTTTCAGTGGATTCGTCAATAAGCAGAATTGCCACATTTGGGCGAATGATAATCGAAGAGTGATTGTGTAAAAACAAATGAATGCACCCACAAAGAGTGACTGGTTGGTGCGGTTTATGGGCTAACGGCATCATCGGGACGTATATTTTCTAAAGTAAGGCCGGTCAGGCAGTTACTGTGAATGGTGTTCGCTATCGTGAGATGATAACGAACTTTTTATGGTCCGAATTGGAAGATATGGATGTGGACGATGTGGTTTCAACAGGACGGTGCCACTTGCCACACAGCTAACAAATTCAATGGACGTGTTATCTCACCTGGTGGCGATGTCAATTGGCCGCCAAGATCATTTGATTTGATACCGTTAGACTTCTTTCTTTGAGGTTATTTGAAAGAAAAGGTGTACGTCGATAAGCCGGCAGCAATTCAAGGGCTAAAGGATGAAATAATTCGGCACATTAACGGCATAGAACGTCAACGGCATAGAGGTCGCGGCGGCCATTCGGTCAATATTTTGTTCCATACATAATTGAACAGTACCATACTATCGTAATAAAAAGAAATGACAATACGTCAGCTCATTATTGGTTTGGAGCATATGACAAAAAGTAAGAATGGAGAAAAACGACAAAGAAGGTTTACATCAAGTTTTCTCAAGGTATAGAATTTTTTTATATTTTCACCATTGTTTCCGACAAATGCTTAGAAGAAATATGTAAATTTTTGTGAACTTCCATGAATAGATTTAAAAGTTAATATTACTTTATTGAAAGAGAAAAATAATGTTTTGTGCCACATACGCCACTTTTCATAATCTATTTTTAAAAAGTAGCTTTTTGTGCTGCATATGTATACTGCTGTATATTGAGAAACTTGTTGTTGAGAAGAAAATTTATGCTTCAAATTTATTTTTCTTGCTGTCCATAGAAATAAGTCGATCGGTTTAACGATGACCTCAAAACTAAACAAAAACCCTTACCAGACATTGTAATTTCCGCGATATTAGCAATTTTTTTGCAATTGATCTAATTTTCTGAGGTTTTTTTATTCATTGCAGTGTAAGTAATTTTTACAATGCATTTAGGAATCTTTCGCGTATCTGAGATTTTTTCGCGTTCTTTTCAACTTATTTTTTTAACAGTTTTGGCAATTTCTAATTAATTTTACGGCTTGTTTCCGATTTACAATTTCTCGCGAATTTTTGCAATGTTCGCGATTAAAGCGAGTTTTTGCAAGTATTCTTCTTAACAGTTAATTTTGAACAATATTAGACCTTACTTTTGCATATGCTGCTCTGACCAAGTTTTCGCGAATTTTCGCAACATTCCTTATAGTTTTAGCGATTTGTATTAAAAATTATGGCTGGTTTAAAATTTTGCAATTTTTCGCGAATTTCTGTTTTTTTTTTGCGAAAGATGTAATTTTTCCAAAGTTTTTGGGTTTCCTTATTTGTTTTTATTTAAGGACTTAAAAATTGAAAAAAATTTGCAAGCTTATTTTGAATTTTAATAATGTTAATAACTCAATTTTAGTTTTGAGCTTGTTTTCAACATTGCGAATTTTTAAGATTTTCGCAATAGGTGTGATTTATTCCAAATTTCTGCCTTTTTAGAGTTTAAGAGACTTTTATTTATTTCAAGACTTGATATCAATTTTTGCATTAATTTTTATTTCAAGTACACAATCCATTTTTTTCCATACTATGCAAGTAATTTTTGCCGCAGTTAATATTTGCATAACTTGGTATCCATACACTACAAATATATCCATAGCAAGGCAGAGATTTGGAATAGATCGAATTCTTGAAGGCAAGTTCATCGAACTATACGAAGTTCGTCGGTCGTCCCAATTATTTTTATAACATTACGGAAATGAAGCAAAACAAGAGTTAAATTTATTTTGCACGTTTTTGTATGAATAATTTGACGCAATAGCCAAACAGTGGCGTTTACAGCCAAACAATACTTATTAAACCTAAAAATAGTTGAAATGCAGCAAAATGAATGATAAATATCTCAAAAACCATAATTAATTTCGCGAAACACTTTTTGGGTTCAGAAAGTGTATATTCGAAATATATATACTCCATACCTAACTCATTTTTTTTTAAATGGTCGGTAGGTCAAACCAATAATGGGCTGGCGAATAGTATTTTAAATAATTTGTGTTTGCGTCAAAATAAACATCGGCCCTTAAAATTTAACCACCCTTTATTTTCATACCCATCAACAACATTATTAGAAACTAAAGTATTACACCACAAATAATTAAGCCCCAGTTTTCTTGTAAAGATTTCACACAGCCGTTTTCCTCATAGCCAAACAAACACCTCTTTCTTACCTAAAAAAGCCACAAAATCTTGAAGAAATAAAAAACAATAGTAGCTCTAATACTATTTATCTTAAACGTTCCCCACAATACTACTTCAGCAGTCACTTGAGGTGCAATTTTCCTACACTACACGTACGAGCGAGATTATTGTTTTTTGCATGCTGTAATTTTCATTCCACACTTATTGTCTCTTAAATATTTGAAGAAAAAATTATATCAGCACTAGCATTTGGAACACAAGTACATACTTGCGCAACCGTTATGATGTAGTCTGCTCACTTGTGTATGTATGTTTGTGTGTAGTCACACTCCTGGCTAAGTCAGTGTCAGTGTAAGTGAGTGTGTATATCCTAATAAATGTCTTTGCTTATCTTTGACGATGCTGTGATTCCTTCAGCTGGTGCCACAACATCTCACTCGTATCTTCTGGCAAAAAGTAGACTGAATGCATATTTATCCTCCATTAAGTGCCGGTTATATGAAGCATGTTAAGAAATAATGAAAGAAAAAAAAGAAAAAGAAAAACCCGGCCTTAAAATTAGCCTTAAGATATTTAAACACAATGTTGTCGTACTAGTTCCAGATCAGTTAAGCCTGCTTATGTGATACACGATTTGTTATACAGGCATCTAAAGATGGTTTAATACTTTTGTGGTTAAAAAAAATATATATATATTCTATGTATGAACTTGTATTAGAGGTCTGTGTAAACAGTCTTGGAATGTAAATACGTCTTGTTTTTTAAATGTATTCTCATGGCATGTATTTTACTAAACCAATAATAAATGCTGTCGTTTAATAAGGGAAGCTGGATGCATGCATTGATGTTCGTGTATATGAGTGTTGACAAGCGATGAGGGGAAGACTTCGCTTATAAACAGTGTTGTTTAGCATTTGTTTTAGAAGATTTCGCTGTATTAAAGCATTTGAAAAATCCCTCATGTCTTAAAAGTTATTGTAAGTGGTCTTTTGCAGTTGTATAATTCATATATTGAAGGTGGAGTTTTAAATTAACACAAACGACAGGTTATTATTATACAATAATTTCCAGCGTGTTGCAATTGCATAAACTTTGTTTGCTTGCATGTGACTTTGCATTCAGTGTTCTGTTTTTATTTTATTTTGCAGTCTTCCTTATAAATTTTATTTTCCTTTCTATTTATTAGTTTAAATGTTTAATTTACTTTACTTTTTTTTGTTTTTGTTGAGAATTAATGATTTAATCTCAATTTTTAACAAAAGTCTTAACACCTTTTTAGAAATAAATCTTTAAAATTCATACATTCAAAGGAAATGTTTTAATAATAAATAAATGCAATAAGATTTTCAAACTTAATTAAATTGTCTACAAGGAAATTTAAGAAAGTAAGAGGGAAGAGAATAAAAGAGAGAAGAGAGTGTAATTCAAACAGTAATATCGTCCCTACCACGTCAAACTATCCAATATGCAAAATGCGTTTATTAGGTTCGCTATATTTGTACCCTAATTTATACGATATGCACTTGTATGGATACTCACAATCAAAGGGTCTTTTGTGCTCTTCTGAAAAGTATAGAATAATATCGTCCCTACCATTTCAAACAAAATCGCCATGTTGCCAAAACAAAAATTTGGACGCCAAACAAGTTGAAAAATCGCCACGTTTGGCGAGAAATCGCCATATCTGACAGCCCTGGGCATAATAAGAAAATGTTGTTTTACGTGACGAGTTGTACGTTCACGGATGTGACAATTTGACCCAGATTTAGATTCAACACCATTAAAGTCAATTAAAATCACATAAAAAAATTGTTTTTTATTATTTTGCTGCCCAGTCGAATTGCAATATACATATAAATATTAGATAAATAAGTACTAATATTTATATGTATATTGCAATTGGACTGGGCAGCAAAATAATAAAAAACAATTTTTTTATGTGATTTTAATTGACTTTAATGGTGTTGAATCTAAATCTGGGGTCAAATTGTCACATCCGTGAACGTACGTACAACTCGTCACGTAAAACAACATTTTCTTATTATGCCCAGGGCTGTCAGATATGGCGATTTCTCGCCAAACGTGGCGATTTTTCAACTTGTTTGGCGTCCAAATTTTTGTTTTGGCAACATGGCGATTTTTCTGGCGATAAATAAATTTGTTGGCGATTATTATGGCTATTTTTTAAACAAAATTGAATTTCAAAATTATTATAATTCAGGAAAATTAGTTTGTTGAAGGAGTAGTTTCAAAAATAAATCCTTCCAAAACTCGTCTGCAAGAAGTTAAAACAATTTGATTTTGATAATTATTATGTTTTTTAAATAAAACAACTTGAATAGATTGTATTTCTATTGTTCTTCAAGACTAAAAACTAAAAATATATTTTATTGGAATATTTTGTTTATGACAATTTATACAATGGTAACTCAAAATTTATTAAACATAGTTATATGAAATACAGTATTTAAGTAATATCACAATACATTACATTCTCCCCCCCCCCCTTATATTTTAAAACATAAACAACTAATTCTTAGTTTACATAATAGTTGCTTAAAATATTATAATATTTTTTTTTATTTTACAAGTAGCTTTTAATAAAATATTTAAAATGTATGTGTATTTAGTCTAGCAGGATTGGTTTTTATACGACTCGATCTTCGAAGTGGTATAAGGTTTGATTTTTTAGGCGGTATAATCTTATGCAGATTTCTGCTTTCTTTTGTTTGTGTTTCTAATTCATTACTTAACAATGGATGATATTTGTCTAATAAAGTAGAAATACGTAACTGATTTTTGTGAAAATATCTAATAGTATTATTAATATTTATTAAATAAGTGTAATAACTAATTTGTTTATGTATAGTACATGGTATCCATTTGATAAAGTCCTTAAAATGGTTTCTATAAAGTACTTTATCTCCTACCTTAAAACTACTCTCATTTTTATTTTTTAATTTCTCGTTTTTGTTTTGTATATTAATTTTATTACTTTTAATTTGTGAATTTAAATTTTGTTTCTTTCCTAAAAAATTTAGTAAAGTTCTGGGTGTAAATGAAAAAATTAAATTTGAAGGACTTTTATTTGTAGTTGTGGAAGGAGTATTGTTATAAAACATAAGAATCTTATCTAATTTAAACTGAATCGGTAAAGAATTTAATTTTTCGTCTGCAAGATATTTCTTTAAACTACATTTTATTGTTTGTATACCACGTTCAGCTAGCCCATTACTTTGAGGATGATAAGGTGGTGACTTTTCCAAACGTATGTTCAACTTTTCCGCAAAGTCTATAAACTTAAAAGATGAAAAGGGTGGACCATTATCACTAACAATTTCCTGTGGATAGCCGAATATTTTAAAAATTGAATACAAACAATTCGTTAAACTAACTGCATCAGATCTTGGTAAATATTTAACTTCTATAAACTTACTGTATGCGTCTATGTATAATAACAATGTCTTTGATTCAAAATAAAAAAGATCCAAATGAACTCTTTCGAAAGGTATAACGGCCGCTGGCCACTTGATGGTTACCTTTTCTTTCGGAACTCTTTGTGTAGATTGACATGAAAAACATTTTGATACATATTATTCAATACTTTGATCTATTTTTGGCCACCAAACTGAACTTCGAGCAAGCATTTTTAACCTTACAATGCCATCATGATTTTCATGTAATTTATCTAAAATTTCACTACGTAATTTATCAGGAATTACTAATCTATCCCGGTAATAAATGCAATCATTTTCAGTCGATAGACAATTACGATATTTATACCAACATTCTAAAGGAGGCGCTATTTTCAATGGCCACTTATTCTTAACAAAATATAAAACTTTTTTCAAAATTAAATCACTGCGGACATATTTTTTCACTTTTTCTAACCCAATGGGTAACTCAATTGCACTTGAAAGATTATTCACCATCTCAATTCCTGTTCTATTTTCCATAGGCAAACGTGACATAGCATCTGCTGGTGCATTACGTTTTGCTGGACGATATTTAAAATCGTAATCATAAATTGACAACATCACAGCCCACCTTTGCAGTCTTGATGCTGTTATTCCTGAAGTATCCCTATTTGGGTTAAATATCTCTTTGAGAGCCTCATTGTCACTATATAGAGTAAATCTATGTCCATATATATACTTATGAAATTTCCTTATTCCAAACATAACTGCTAGTGCTTCACGATGAATTTGAGAATAATTCTTTTCCGAAGGACTCAATGTGCTTGAACCAAATAACACTGGTTTCTCAACGCCATTTACTAAATGAGATAAAACAGCCCCAACACCATAAGGACTGGCATCTGTAGTTAATATTATAGGCTTGTCTGGATCGTATATTTCTAACAAATTATTGTTCAAAAGTAATTTCTTTGATTTCTCAAAACAATCCTGAATAGCTTCTGTCCATTCAAATTTCCTATCTTTTCTTAGTAATCCATATAATTCTCCCATTTGTGTGGACAAGTTTGGTACAAAGCTTCCATAGTAATTTAACATGCCTAAGTAAGATTGTAGTTCCGAAACATTCTTAGGACTAGGTGCATTCAAAATAGCCTTTACTTTGTCATTGTTAGGCCTTATACCATATTGAGATATGGTGTGTCCCAAGTAATTTACTTCATTTTCAAAAAACCTACACTTCCCTAAATTAATCTTAACATTGAACTCATTGAGTCTTTGTAATACTTGAAATAACCTATTTTTCGTCTCTTCGAAATCCAAACCTCCAACCAAAATATCATCTAAATAGCAAGATGTACCCGGTATTCCCAATAAAATGTGATCCATGACGGATTGAAATATTGATGGCGCACTTGAAACACCAAAAGGAAGTCTAGTATACTGAAACAACCCCTTATGAGTGTTAATCGTTACATACTGTCTGGACGAATCTGAAAGTTTTAATTGCTGGTAAGCTCCAGATAAATCTATTACGCAAAAAATTTTAGAATTAGCCAAATTTGAAAATATATCATCTATACGATGAAGAGGATAATGTTGTGTTTCAATGAACCTATTTATCGTTACTTTGCAGTCAATGCATATTCTTATTTCATTTCCGGGTTTCGAAACAATAATTATCGGTGAAGCAAATTTACTAAACTTAACAGGAATTAACTTTCCGCTACTTACTAGACGGTCTAACTCCCTTTCCACCTGAGGTCTCAGTTTGAATGGAACATCATAAGCTTTTCGGAAAATCGGTACTGTTCCCGGTTTCAAAACAATTTCTGCAGTATAATTATCAATACAATGATCTGATTCATTACTGAATATGCGTGGAAATCTATGTAAACTGAAATTCCTTGATCATATTTTTTTGTCCAATTTCATTCTTATTTGTTATTTGGTTAATAAAAGATTGTCTCCAATTTGAGTACAATACATCTAACCAATTTCTTCCAATAAGCGGCTTGAAATTCCTTTCCGATTCGATCACAAAGATTTCTAAAACATTACTATCTTCACTGTTCAACTTTCGAACATCCACTCTAATTTTTCCAACACACCTCAGTTGGCTACCAGTGACAGATACAAATTTCCTTCCAACTAAACTTAACTTAATTTTAGAAAAATGTAATAAATACTTAGCTTTAGAAATTACAGTTACACAAGCACCAGTATCAACCTCCATTTCCATCAGTATTCCTTCTACCAACAATGTAACACTTTCAGCATCTTCCACAGAAACACCGTTTATTCCATTAACTTTACTATTTCCATTTGATATACTACGCAAATTTACTGCTTCCAATATTTCATCAACGCATTTTACTTTATTGCCTTCTTTATGTAGTTCTTTCCACTGACCGCATCTCTTAGCTGTATGTCCTTTCTTATTACATTTGAAACATACCCAGTTTTTATAAATGCAGTGGTCCGCATGATGTCCTTTTTTGCCACACCTACAACAAGGCTTGCTTGAGTTTTGTTCATGAATATGAGATCTTGTATTTCTTTGAGCTTGATTTATAAACATCTTTTTTATAAACATCTTTTTTCGAATTTATTTCTTTAGTTTCGTCTTCGGCCATTTCCCAATTTAATGCAATT
This sequence comes from Tachina grossa, assembly GCA_949987645.1. Classification (NCBI taxonomy): domain Eukaryota; kingdom Metazoa; phylum Arthropoda; class Insecta; order Diptera; family Tachinidae; genus Tachina; species Tachina grossa. Next base: position 150,689,465 of record OX465274.1, on the reverse strand, counting down.
TCACAGGCTTTAACGAATGTTAAATCAGTTTCTTTGAGAAACTTTGACCTTAACTGATTATCTCTTACTCCACACACGAATTGGTCACGTAACGCTCTATTCAAAAAAGTTCCAAAATTACATTTTTGTGCCAAAGACTTAAGTTCCACGATAAATTCTCGTATAGATCTCATTCCTTGTTCGGCTTTGTTAAATTTGTATGATTCTGCAATTTCGTTTACAGATGGTTCGAAATACTTTTTTAGTGCATCAACCAATTCCTTATAAGTTTTCTTACACGGATCTTCCGGAGAAAGCAATTTTCGTAGCACTGAATATGCATCAGCACCAATATAAGTTATAAAATATGCCACTTTCTTGTCATCTGCTACAGCATTTACAATAAAAAACTGCTGTAATCTCATCTCATATTCAGTAAAATCGTTTCCGATTACAAATGGATCCATATGCCCAATCATTATTATTGATTTAATTAAATTTTTTTTTAAAATTACTCTTAATAAGGCTCCTTCCAATTTTTCTCGTCGCCATATTTATTATGTTTTTTAAATAAAACAACTTGAATAGATTGTATTTCTATTGTTCTTCAAGACTAAAAACTAAAAATATATTTTATTGGAATATTTTGTTTATGACAATTTATAGAATGGTAACTCAAAATTTATTAAACATAGTTATATGAAATACAGTATTTAAGTAATATCACAATACATTACAATAATTTTTCTTATATTAATTATAGTCATTGAATTTGAAACAAGAAATTGTTTTTGGCGATTTTATTGATAATTTTGTCGATTTTCTGATAAATTGTGATGCGATCATTTTACAAAAATTTATATTATAAAAAAGTGTTTTATAAAAACAAATTTATTATCAAATGTTTACTAAGAAGAGCTACATAAATACAATACAATAATACCTGCATAGTGTAAACTGGACTTAGTTTCAGCGTTTTTGTATGAGTATTTGGTACACAGTGTCGAAAATGAAAAAAAAGGAAAAATAATTAAAATCGGCCTGGCTCACGATCTAGATATAAAACGTTTTATTTTTTTTATTTTACTCGTTTTATATTTAATTATTTGTTGCCTGTTTTTGCAGTCGTTTGATTTTATCAAAAAGCTTCAAAAATTGTTTACGAATGTGAAATTAAAAAAAAAATTTAAAAAAATTTCAATGTGAAAAATATTTTATTAAAAAAATTCTTTTGAAACAAATTTTAAAATATGAAAAAACTATTAAATAATTGTGAAAAGTGCCTAAACGTTGCAAATTTTATTAGTGGTAGCTGCCGTGAAGAAATTTTTTAAAATTTATGTGAATAATTTTTATTATTATTATTTTAAAAAAAAGGGGTGTTATAAGTTTGTAGTGTGTGTCTGTGTATCTATGTATCTGTGTGTCTGTCTGTGTCCACGTACAGGCTAAACGGCTGGACTGATTTTCATTTAGTTTTTTCTGTTTGAAAGATGACTTGATCGAGATGGTTCTTAGCTATGGGTGAAGAAAATCGGTCCAGCCGCTTAAAAGATATAACATCTTTTCTGAAAAAAGTCGGGGGTTTTTAAAATTTTTAATTTTTGTTATTGATATTTTGGATCAACTAAAAGCCATGTTGTTTTTTTCATTGTTGTATTTTTTCATTGTTCTTGTAATCCTGATATTACCTGGAAATAAATAGCCCAATTCACAATCTTGTGCAAATGGTGTTGCATCGTTGCATGTGCAAAATTGTGTAGTATATTCTACTCACCACTTAAACCTTCTTAGTTGTGAGTATCGATATACTATACCATTTTGCAAATGCAACGATGCAAGACCATTTGCACAAGATTGTGAATTGGGCTTATGTGCCTTGCATATGTTATTGCATGGTAAACTTTTGATTTCAAAGTTTATTAAATTTCTATTTGATATTCAATTAACTCAATTTTTAGTTTTTTTTTCTAATTTTTCATTTTGTTGTTTTCTCATTGTATAAATCTAAGCATCTTACAGTGAAATTTTGTATATTTCCTTTTTGGAATTTTAATAACTGCAATAAAACCAAGACTTAAGTTAGCAAGAGAAAACTGCAAAAATTATTCAACATTATTTGTATGCACCAAAGCTCATATTCAGAAATTCATAAAAAAAAAGTTTGGGTTCATATATGAAGATGTCTATTTATTTATTTGTAAGTTTTTTTTATTTTAGTTTTTTTTGGCATCTTTCTAATGGAAATATGAGTCAGACTCTCTGATGAGGCATGAATACAGCGCAGCCATCCAACTAAAATGCAATTGTATGTTCGTATGTATTTGTTGCATATCAACAGTTTTTGTATGTCCATCTTTTGTACTCGTACAATAGTTGATATTAAATTAAAACAAAAAAATAAAAAGAAATAAAGGTTATTTATACAAAATGTTTTAATGTTTAACTGCAAGCTCCTTATTGTGTAGCTGCTGCTGGTTAAACTTGCTTCAATCTCTCTCTCTCTCTTTCTATCTTACTCTTACATACGAGTAAGTTTGACACAATAATGTTTGATCAGAATGTTTGCTTAAAGATCATTTGAAATGTTGGCTTTTCGTAGTTGGTCTGTTGGCCAAATGGAGCGTGTGAACTGTTTTCAGTTGTACTTTCTTAGTTTTACTTTAATGTAGATGGAAATTTTAAAATGAAAATGAAAGTACAATATGATTTAGGGGGAAAATAAGATATCCCAGCTAAAAAAATTATATATGGTCCATATATTTTTAATATATGAATGTATATAACTACATATGAATATGTATGAATTCATGTATGGAAATATATGGGATTATACATTGCAAAACTATTATATATGAAGGAATATATGGACTAATATATGAAATGTATTATAATATATGAGCTCATATATGGAAATTTAATTATGAAGCTCTTCATATGTGGATCCATATATAGAAATAAGATTTAATATATGGAGCTATATAAGAATGCATGCATACATGATATCTCACATAAGATCGTTTTTGCAATCAAAAATGTTTGGATTTTATCACTAGTGAATTGAAAATCCATTAGAAAATACATACGGTATGCAAAGTTTATATGCGTACCCTCAACGTTAAAAAAAACTTTTGTTCCAAAAAAAAAAACATTCTTGTATGATTTTATACATTGTGGGCCCCATTTAATAATGGGTGTTTTTTATTGAGGTATAGAACTTTAAGTTGGCATCACTTTTTTAACTGGCGGCGATTTTGTCAGCTGTCAAGTGATTAATATTTAGTTTGGTTTGCCATTTCATCATGAACAGGTTGACAAAAGAATAACGCTCGCAAATCGTGCAAATTTATTTCGAAAATAATGGTTCAGTTCGCGAAGTTTACCGCAAGCTCCGTCCATTTTATGGGCGACATAATCGTCCATCAGAGCAATTAATTCGGTTAACCATGGATCGTTTTCGCACTACGTTTACTCTATGTGATAATACGCATCCGCAGAGACGTCGAACAGTGCGCACCGAAGAAACAATTGCCGCTGTAGAGCAAAGTGTTGAAGAGGACCCGAATGAATCGATTCGCCACCGTGCACAGCAATTGGAGCTTTGTCCATCAACTTTATGGAAGATTTTGCGCAAAGATCTTGGCTTGCGACCTTACAAGATCCAGCTTGTGCAAGAATTAAAGCCGCGAGACCATGCAATGCGTCGTGATTTTGGTGTATGGGCCGAAAATGAGATTGATCTCGATGCTGATTTTCATCGCAAAATTTTGTTCAGTGATGAGGCTCATTTTTGGTTGAATGGCTACGTCAACAAGCAAAATTGCCGCATTTGGAGTGAAGAGAATCCACATGAGACCCTTGAGACGCCATTACATCCACAAAAACTGACTGTTTGGTGTGCTCTATGGGCTGGTGGAGTCATTGGACCATACTTCTTCCGAAATAATGCTGGAGAGTCAGTTACCGTTAATGGAGACCGGTATAGAGCCATGATAACCGACTATTTTGTTCCCGAATTGGATGGCATGAATGTGGATGAGTTGTGGTTCCAACAAGACGGCGCTACATGCCACACAGCGCACGTCACAATCGATTTATTGAAGGAAACATTCGATGAGCGCATAATTTCGCGGAATGGACCTGTCAATTGGCCACCAAGATCGTGTGATTTGACACCATTGGATTATTTTCTTTGGGGATATGTGAAGTCGCTCGTCTACGCCAACAAACCAGAAACGTTAGGGGACTTGGAAGCCAACATTCGTGGCGTTATTGCCAACATACGGCCCCATATGCTCGAAAAAGTGGTTGAAAATTGGACCTGTAGAATTGGCTTTATTCGAGCCAGCCGCGGCGGCCACATGCCCGAAATCATATTTAAATATTAATGGCATAAAATTATCCTTCCAATAAAGCCAAATTGATGGACATTAAAACGATTTTCTTGCGTTTTATTTCAATTCAAAGTTTTATACCTCTAAAAAAACACCCTATATATAATCATATATGCTTATATACCCTCATTTCTCGGATCCGAACCATATATGTGATATCATATATGCTCCATACATATTTTTTTAGCTGGGATGTCAATTTTCTATGAAATACCAAATGGTTGGGAAGTTAAATGTATGTGCATATGTACATTAGGGAAATAACCAATTTTTTGGCATAGTACCATGAGGTCAACCATGTCCTAGTAACCACGAAAATCATAGTCTTTGTAATTTTTCTCCAAAAAGTTCGCGCACTAATTGGTTTTTCTAAGCAGGTGTATAAAAAATTTGGAACACTTGAAAAACGGACTTAACATTTAAAGAACGAACGGAAGTAACAAAAATATTATTTTACATAATTTAAAATTATTTCGAGGTCTTCTTAATGCAATATTTAATATTCATAATTTTATGCGGTGTTTTTTATTTATTTTATGTTTAAATAAACACATTATTAATTTTTCTTAACCAAAAAGGAAATTTAAAATTTTCAAAACTCCATCTCTATTGTTGCGTAAACTTTTTTTATCTTAGCGAAAAAATAAATATACGTTCCCTTATAGTTTTTTATGCTCTATCGGACTGTTGTATACCAAATTTTGATATTTTAAAAAAATTTTAAAAAGTTATATCCCTAATTTACATATGTGTGTATGTAAATGTATGAATGTAAATATATAACAAATAAGTTCCAATTTATTCCACTTATTGCTGAATGTTTGATATATGTATCTCCAAGTGTGGCCTGCTTACAGTGCTTTTGTTTCTGCTTCTACAAGTCTTCTCCAAGTATTTACTGATCTGTCTGTTCTACGCCTGCCTTGCGAGTTCCAGTCCAGGTTATATTGGCTGATATGGTCATGCAGCCATCTCATGGAGTGTCAGATCAACTTCCATTTATGACGCCAGATTTCTGATTGGATTGGTTCGTGTTCTGTTATGGGCTATAACACGGTCTTAGAGATTTTATTCGAAGTATATTCCTTAAGGAGCGGTTAACGAGGACTTGCAAGGGCCATTTCTTTTGTAGCCGCGTTGTATGTTTTAAAACCATACAGGATGACTGACTTAAAGCTATCCTTAAATATTTGCAATTTTATTCTTTATGAGATGTACTTTTTCGGGCATCTTTAACGCCGTGGGGTCTTTATTGTTACGGGAACGAATGTCATCGCCTCATCTGTCATTTGTCGTGATAGTCCTGCCCCAACAGCGAAGGGAGTTTACGTTTTCTATTGGGATGTCTCCAGTTTTGAGGTTACACTGTATTTTGATGTTTATTCACATCATTTTAGTTTTCGTTGGTACATTGATGCGCAACTCAGTGACTGCATAGAGCTTCGTTAACCAGTCGGCTCAGTTTTGATATCTGACTATATGTGCACAAGCAAACAGATGTCATCCACCTATTAGAGGTCGCCAACAGTACCTTACAGTTTCCATGTGATTCCCACATTATTTTGCTCATCACAGAGTCTAGTACGATGTTGAATAGTAGCGCCGATAAGGCGCACCCTTTATGTAAGGAAGTTTCAACAGGAACTTTGCGGCTGAATTCTTGTGCGTAATGGAATCGGCTAGTGGCACTATATATTTCGTTAATTAAACGCACTTCTCTGCACTCTAATGAGATCCACATCTCGCTGTAATTTAGTGTATCGAAGTCTTTCCCGAAGTCTAGAAAACAATAACAATTGGTCAATATACGAGTGATGCGCACGTAAGCCGATCTGCTCTCTTCTCACGAGTTGGCGTTAGTATAGCTGCGGTCTGCTTAAAAAGGTGGCAATATAGCTAATTCATACACCTTTTTAAGAAAGCCCTAGCTAATTCACTGATCTTTTTTATAAATATGTTGCACAAGGTAGTAAAAAATTAATAAAAATATTAGATTTTGATTAAATTTCTTACAAATCTGCTGACCTAATAGATTTCGTTTTGTATGGGAAATCTAGTAAAAAGCAATTAAATGCCCTATAAGTAATAAATTAACCGATTTAAGGCCATGTCGCTAAAACCACACCTTATTAACTGCAATAATTTTCACTTTAAAATATTTCATATTATCCTAAAGCATTCATTTTATGATGATGTATTGGGTTCTTTTTCTTTCCATTGCTTGCCATTACAAAATTTGAAAACACTATTTATGGGATTTTAATGTTATAGAACTATTTAAAACTTCATTCTTCTTCTCTGTATCCGTTTGACGTCTTTTCATTGCTTTTGCCTTTTTGTAACTCATGTGCCAAACAACTCATGTTCAGTAACAAGACTTGAAAATAAAGAAAATCGACCGACTTTGATCATGAGAGAAGAAAAGAAGCCAAACACACTTTTGCGCATACATATGTATATATTTCAGCCATAGAAAACAATTTCAAATATCAATAGAATTGTAGTAAAAATAAAAAATGAAACTGAACATAGAAACGAGCAAAAAAAAATTGGAAAATATTGTCAGCCGCAAAAATTTGCAGCAACATTTATGAACATTGACATTTTGCCAAATTTGGTTAAACTTCATAAGTTTTCTTTAACAATTTAATGGTATTTGGTTTCAATTTTATATCGCTGCAACAAAAGTCATGTTGTTGACTTTTGAAGTTTATCGTATTTGGCGGTATTTGTAGTTGCACGAATGTCTGTGGCTGTCTCGCTGTAGGTCGATTCTTATGCTATTTTTCGTTAATAAAATATAAATTTAAAGGCAGTAGAAAAGTGTAATTCATTGCAAAGAACAGCGAAAGTCTAACACTTTCTTTCACAACTGGTGTTTGTATGTACGTGGTTTTTTTTAAATATTGCTGTGAATGAAATTGCTACCTGACTTGACTGATGCAGTCCATCCATCGTGATCTGGCATTAGCAGCATTCTATATTATTTGCAGCAAAATAACTTATTAAATTGTTGTGGCAAAAGATTAGGGTATAAAGACAGTATTAGCAGTCGCATCTTTTGCTCTGGCCTCCATGAGCCTCTGCCGCCTTTGAGCCATTAATATTTCGTTAACCATTTCCTTCTACACATGCGTGACGCATATCATAAATTTAATACATTGTGCTTATTTTTTTCGTCTTCTTTCTTTCATGCTTTCCTACTTTATTTATAAACACATACATTTATGATGCTGCAACATTATGTTGCAGCTACTGTATGCAGTTTCCTATGCGTTTGCAGCGTTTGAATGGCGCGTGTTTTATATTAAGTATTTGTTGCTGTTGACTTTTTTCTTTGTTCAGTTTATTGCTGATTTTAGATTGCTTTTGTAGGCTGAAATTTTTTCTTTATAACGTTTGACACAGAGTAGCGAGTTTTATGAGTATCTTAATATTTTGGTGTATGTTCGAGAGTTATTTCTGAAGGAAAAAGAACAATGAAATTTGACTATAAAGGAATTTAAAAGGCACAGTGGTATTAATTAAATATATGTATAAAAAAAATTAAAACAATTTATCTGATCACTCAAATGCGTACTGGGATATCCCAGCTAGCATCTGGGTGATCATTTTTTCCAGAAATATGATTCTTCTTAGCTCACTTTTGATTATTAAAAACTGATTTTACCCAAGTGAAGTCAAGCTGGCATCCCAGCTAGCGTTTTGTATCACAATCGAATCTTTTCCACATCAGCTTGACGGTAAAAATAACCGCATATGACCTCATTTTTCAATCATAAATGATACTCCTGTTGTGAAAAAATGGTACCCTACAGACAAATCATACCAAAGAATCATTTATGATACGATTTGGTGATTAATTTTTTAGCAATTTTCTGGTAGTATTAAATCATTAAATCACCTTTCTGCGGTTTCTATGCATTTTGTTCCTCCATTTTCAAGAAATCATTATTTGATCTTATATAGGGTCCGCCATCTAACGTTTTTTTTCAACTAGTGCTTATTTCGTGAATGGTAACACTTAGCTCATGTCTGATTTGACAGATAATTAGTTTTATCCTTCCGCTGAACGAGCCAACTGACCATCCAATGAGTTTTCGCTTCGCTAAGTGGGCCTGCGATCGACTTACAGAAGATGCCGATTTTTCCAAAAAAAATCATATTTTCAGATGAAGCTCATTTTGATCTTGGCGGGTATGTAAACAAGCAAAATTGTCGCATTTGGGGCACAGAAAACCCGCACGCATACATTGAAAAGCCGACGCACCCAAAACGAGTCACTGTTTGGTGCGGATTTTGGTCCAGAGGCATAATTGGGCCATTGAGCAAGGAGTGGCCGTTACAGTCAATGGCGATCGTTATCGGGCCATGTTGAACGAATTTTTGTTCACAAAAATTGAAGAGGAGGATATTGGCAACATTTGGTTTCAACAGGACGGCGCTACGTGCCACACAGCCGAAGCTTCAGTATTTTTTTTTATAGCATTTAAAAAAAAAAAGTTATCTGGCGGACCCTTTAGATGAATCATAAGTGAATCCTTTTTCAATCACCCAAGTGAAAAATAAGTTTTTAATCATCAAAAGTGATCTGAGGAGAATCATATAAGAGATTTCTTCAAAAAATTATTACCCAAATGCTAGCTGGGATATGTCTAGTAAAAATATACTGGTATTGCTTGAGCTAGACCCCTGCACAAGACCACTTACAAGAAATTTTAAGACGTGAGGGATTTTTCAAATGCTTTACTACAGCAAAATCTTCTAAAACAAACGCTAAACAACAGTGATGGTATTTTGGAGCGTTTCGGGTATTTTTTGGTGCTTTTTGCCTCTTTATAAACGCTAAATTTTGGCTAATACCCTTTTTTAAAAAGCTGGTATTTATAGTGCTTTTAACAATTTCTTACAGTGCTTTTGGTGCTTTTTTGTTAAATAAAAATATATTTAGTGTTTTTATGGGAATTGTTAAAATTTAAGTCTAAAATTTTTTAAACGCACTAATAATCCCAAATTAATATTTTACTTATTAAGTAAAATATTTTTTTTATTAAAAATACATTGAAATTGATTATCCACCTAAACCCCCCAATAATCAATTTCAATGTATTTTTAATAAAAAAATATTTTACTTAAGTAAAATATTAATTTGGGATTATTAGTGCGTTTAAAAAATTTTAAACTTAAAAATATATTTAATTTACAACACTAAAATACTTTTAAGCGCTTTTAGCATCTTTTGACTAAACCTTCTTAAATTGTTTTTAATGACAATAACGGAAACTATGTTAAAAACAATGTAGAAACCTTTTCATAATTGGGATTAAAAAACTTAATTTTTTTTTGCAAAATAGAAAACGGAAGAAATTGGAAAGTACCACACAATTCTCTGCATAATAGTTGATTGAAAGTAGTATGTAATAATCATTTTTTTTTAAGTTTACACGAATATTTATTTAATCGTACTAGAACAATTGAAAGCATGAGGATATCAATAGCAGTCAGATGTTTTAGACAACGGGTAGCCAAGCCCAAAATTTTAATATTATATCGAAGTGCTGTCAATGCTGACAAGTGGAATGAGGGTGAATATCGCAAAAACAAAAACTTTTTAGTTACGAGTACTTAAGAAAAAAGTGATACTTTTAATTCTTAAGCTGTATTCAAATTACATATATGTATGTATTTGCATTGTGGAATGTCACTTTTTCATATGGTAAATTTGTACATATAGTCTGAACACCTATAAACAATAGCATGTGTTATTTCTATGTGTGTAGTACAAAAGACGTTTTTGATTTAGAGCGTGTTCTATTATCAAGTGACAAAACATCTGACATCAGCTGGTTTAAAATAAATCAAGTGATTGTTTGGTTAAAAATTAAGCAAGATTGTAAGATAAATTAAATTAAAATTGATAATAGTTTAAAAATTAAAAATTAAAGAAAAAATTTAAATGGCATTAACAAAAGTAAACATTTGTTTACCTTTATAGTTTATGTCAAATGTACATAACATACCAACGTGTGAACACAAAAATTATTAACCGTATGTAAAACGCAGATTTTGACATACACAGGAAATATCGTGTGTATAAAAAAGTGACATTCCATAAGGTAAATACATATAATGTGAAAACAGCTTTCATGTGTAAATTATTTTTCAGTACCATACATATCTTAATCTAATCCTAAGCTTCGCCTACTATTGTATGTATGTATGTATGTATATGTGTAAAGGTACGGTCACACTTATCAAACATTTGCACAAAAAAGCGTAACCAACAAACACTAATGAAAAAAGTTTTGATCAAGACACTTGTTTATCATATTAAACAGTTTCGAACACAACTAATGCACAATGTCATAGTATCTAACAATATTGGCTACTCTTTAACTTGACAAACTTTTGTTTGAATTGAAAGATTTTTCATTAGCATTCAGTGGTTACGCTTTTTTGGGCAAATGTTTGACAAGTGTGACCGTACCTTAAGAATCTATATTATTTGACTCCTGGTTTTTTTTATTATTTGTTTTTACAAACTTATTTTTATTAAATTAATCATGAATTTGTTTTAATTAATATGTTAATAAATTCTGTTATTACATCTTATTACATCTAAATACTTTGTTTATTTTGAAGCAAAAATTTTAAATTATATTTTGAGCTTTTACACTCTAAACTCTCCTTTTTAAATGGCTTAATGTATTAAAATTAAAAAAAAAATATTTGCGTGCTTTTTACCATCTTTTTCATATTTTGTTGCGCTTTTTACCCTTTTTACAACAGTTTAATGTGCTTTTGCTCTTCGTGGAGATACCAACACTGCTAAACAACAATGTTTGCAAGAAATTTGTTTCACTTATTGCAGGTATAGGAGTAAAAAAGAAAATACGTTGTGACGGAAGAATTTGTGATGCTTGCTTCTTCATACGCATGGGCGCGTATACAAACGTCATGCATGTACATACGCACACACATTGTATGTAAGATCTTTAATTTTTCTGCTTTCATACAAACGCACACATGCAGTGACATTAGTTGTGTGCGCTTGCTTTAAAAAACCACCCTTAAACACATAATAGCTTACCATCTACATCTTTAAAAAACACTCAAACGTACAATATGCAAAATAACTAGCATATACGCATCAACACTACTTGTTTTGAGTGTTTGATATGAACAAGAAGTCTTCGCGACATCGCTTATTGACACTCATATATACGCACATCAATACATCCATCGTGCTTCGCTTATTAAACGGCATCATTTATTATTGGTTTGGTGTAATACATGTTACGGCAATATATTTAAAAACTCTAGCTCTCTAGCTGGAACGATACATACATACACATGAATAAAACTAAAAAAAAAATTTGACTGAATTCAAAAATAAGCGCTAGAAAGCTAAAAATTATTTAGATTTTGTTAAATAAAACATTTATATATATATATATATATGTTACCTGCAGTGCTATTGGATGTCGGTGCTAATCAGATAAGCAAATTGTATATTTACTTATTTATGTCCTAAGTTATCATTGTTATTGCCACCGAGTTTGAATAGCATCACAGGTAACACCTGTAATGCTGCTTAAGCGAGATAATTTTCTAGCTTCATTTTTTTTACGAAAATCGATTATTTACGATCGTAGGTAATATATTTTCCACAAAAAATTAATTTAAAAAAATATGTCGCCTCAGTTTTTTTTGGCAGTTATAGCTCGACAAATAAAAATATTTTATTTAACTGACTGTGAGGTATTTTTAAATTTTTATTACTTAGGGCGGCTTTTTGAGTTCAAGATTAGAGATTAAATTAACCTTAATCTTCATTTGTGATTTTTGGGTAGTCGATTATATGGTTTACTTGCTAGTTTAAGCGGGCAATCGTGGTGGTTTAATCATACATTAACATTGACAACATACACTTGTAAAACTTATAACTATTTGTAAAAATTATATTATAAAATAATTTAAAAACACATAAATAAATATATATATTATTATTATATTATTTATCTATTTCCTTTAACACGCGCAATATTTTACTTGTAAATAATAAAACATGGCAGTTTCTTCTTCTTTCCACAAAAAATCAAAGTATGTTGATAACATGTATGACTTTTACACAGAAAATGTTGCCACTATTTTGTTCCTCAGTATGGTAATACTACAAATAATAAGAAGTTTAAACTACCACTCAAAAATATCAAACTAATTAATTTGAGATTAAGTTAATTTTCGGATTAGCTAATTATAGAAATAAACTAATCTTAATCTCGTACCCAAAAAGTCGCCCTCATTTTTTAAGTCGGTTAAATTTGCTTGTGCCAATATTATATAATCGAGGAAATTGCGTCACTTTCACAACTCAAGGTGTGTGCCTAGTTTCGAAAGAATCAGTCAAGTAGAAGCACGTGAAATATAACATTAATCTTTAAGGTGCCTGAATTTTTTAAATCGTTCCTTAAGGTTACATATATACTATATAAACTAACACACGCAAGAGAAAATACAGACGAATTGAAGTTGGTTAATAAATAATAAATTTAGTAAAGTGCGTCTTTGACTCGTACACGAAGGGTTCCGTACCGCGTTTGTTCCTTTTTGGCGATTTTTTAGTATTAACGATTTTTTTTAGTATTGACATTTTTTTCTTTTTCGGCGATTTTTTAGTGTTTTGGCGATTTTTTTTTTGCTTTTTTTACAATATATATATATATATATATACATTTAGTATTAGCGATTTTTTTTCGGTTTTTGACGATTTTTTTGGACTTGGTAATTATTTTATTTTTGGTGATACTTTTCTTTCAATCGCTTTTGTCATTTTGTTGATTGTTCGTTAATTTTTTTTTATTTTGGGACTTTTTGGTTTTAGCGTTTTTGAAAATTTCGAGAGTTTGGCTCTTACGATTTCCGCGATAAGGCAAGTTGATATAATTACATTAATTGATAGAATATTCTTTAAAATTGATTTTTTTTATTTTAATTGTTAATTGGTGTTGTTTGCATAAAAATACAATAACTTTGGACATTTAAAGTTTCTATACATCTGTGGCAGTAAGGAAAAAGTGCTTAAGTCATATTTGACTGTTTTCAAGCGCTCAAGGCGATTTTCAGAAATTTATTTTTTTTAGTTAAATTGGGAAATTCTCGGTTAACCTTTATTTTTTAAGCAAACATCTTTCTACAAACTTTAAGTAATATATTTAAGTTGAAATATACCAAAGTATAACCTAAATGAAGCTTTTATTCCAAATGAGATTAGAAGTCCAAAAAAAGATAAGTCGGAAGTCATAGTGCCAAAACTTCTTCAAAAATTGCTTCTTTCAAATAATCAGATTACCGAGGTACAATTAACTCAAAATCAGCTTATCTCGACTTAAGCCCTTTTTCCTTTTTGTCACGCATACATATCGATGGCTTAATATAAAAAGGGCCTAACTCAATTTTTTTCGAAATCGTGTTTTTAATGTTTTTTGGGCGACAACGTATAATTGCATCCTTCTTGAAGATCTTAGTATGTTACAGTTCAAAATCAAGGACTTATGGCAACTTAAAAAAACTATTTCTGCATGATACCGAAAATTCGAGTTAGGACTTTTTTATATTAAGCCATCGATATATACAAGTTAATACATGCATTCAAAACTTTTCATTCAGTTAACCTTGAACTCTTCTACAGAGTTAGAGATGACGGAAATACATAGATGGATAGTGTAAGAGTATCCCCTAAAATAGAGTACAAATTTTTTCATCAGAAAAATTAACAAAGTATTCAAATCTTTTCCATTACTGATAACAACTTTATGTGGATTGCAATAGGCTCCCTGGTTTTTGTCACGCTCCTCTTCTGGCGCGGTACCACTGTGCACCGTTCAGTTCTGACTTTTATGATTGTCATCATTATGTTGCTGGTTTTGTTGTTGTTTTGTTGCTGCTGAAGTTGCAGCCTTTGTGGTTGTTGTTGCTGTTGTTATTCCCAATAAATATGATGGTGTTGTTTATATAAGGAACCGCTTTTGAAATCTCTCTTACACTCTCGAGTGGGGTTCTATTATTTATTTATGCCTGTTTTTATAATTTTTATTATTTTCTTCTTTTTTTTCTTTTTTGCTATTCATTCATTCATTGTTTTTCTTTTATACGAGTTTAATGTTTAAATGCCATTTTATGTCAATATTATTGCAAATAAACATTAGACAAGCACAAGCAATAAATAGTAAGCAACTGGCAATAACAACATCACATTAAGCAGGCAACAACACCAAACACAAGTAGCTGCAATGTTTTATTTTTTAATTTTTATTATTCTTTGTATTCTTCCCAGTGATGTTTGTTCCTTTTTAAACAAATAAAAGTAGAAAAAATAATAACAAGAAATATTGCATAATCATCATAATAATCATAGTTGTGAACAAAAGGTTTATTTTATGCATTTTCAACAACAATTATTAAAAAAGAAAAAATTAAGAATGAAAGGAAAAAAAGTTGCAGGCACTATCATCATATTTCATTAGTGGGTACTGCTTGTTGTATGTGTCAACAATTGTTTGTTTCGAATATTTCAGTCTTTAGATGAGTTTGCAGCAATTGCATTGTGTCCGCTCGTGTAACACTTGCTGTTGCTTGCAGTAGCTGCATTTCATATCAAAAAGCATTAATCGCGTTGCGTGCTTTTCATAATTTTTTCATCCATTTATTTGCTTAGCTCTTTCCTGTTTTATTATTTTTTTTTTCATGTAATTGTTATCGGTTTCAATTTGGTAATGCGAGTAAGTGGCAGTAATGCGATTATAGCTACTCTAGGTAGTGACAGACAGACAGACAGACGGATACAAGATGTGGAGTTGAGTTCATGTTGCATCATACGTCGTGATGCGTCGCAGAAAACTATGTATAGCAAATTTATGTTCTGGGAGTGAGGTAAGAAAATAAAATTTAAAAATATAAATTTTGGCATGGCAGTTGAATGACATTAAATTAAATTACGAAAGTTGTCTCTAAACTATATTGGAAATTGTATAAGATGGTCTTTTGCATAATTACGGATCATAACTCATCTTTATATAAAAAAATGTTTATTCTGCAATAAAAGTTTTGTACGAGGGCACAGCGGGGGTTGGCTTCATACATTTTTGTGCAAAAACTATAGCAGAAGTACTGAACATGCATACATACACTTTCTAGAATAAAACAAGACGCATGCCGAGTTTCATCGAAATTCGCCACGTATACCACCCACAAAACTCATACAAAATATAGATAATTTTTTAAATATTTTATTTATCAGTGGACACAAAATTTTTATTTAGTCCGTATTTTTATTTAGTCTTATTGCTAAGCTGATTAGTTTATTAGGAGAGAGAGAAACGTTTCTGTTCCCCTCGTCTCTCTCTCACTGAAACTAATCAGCTTAGCAATAAGACTTTCACAGTGTGATTTGGGACTTATTCCTATTATTTCACTTCTTTTACTATATCGTCACGTTCCAAACCCTGTTTGGATCACTCATGTCATAAGCTGGTTATAAAAGGATCAGTAAGCAACACAAAATGTCAGTGCTAGTCGAAACTCTATTGAATTTCCTAGAAAATTATAATGAATATCATTAAAATATTTATTTCTGCAATAAAACCGACTTGAATGCAAAGATCAGATAGAAGAAGATAAGAAGAAGTACGTAAAATATAAAATTAAATTTTAATGGGCGTGCCTCAGCCCATTTTTTAAATGCTACTTTGTGTATTTTTCAGAGCTCTGGGTGCGTGTTAAGTCTTGTAAAAATCGAAAAAGTAGAACCACTTAAAATAAAATATTAAATTTTAATGGGTGTGACTCGGCCCATTTTTTAAATGAATTATTGTGTCTTTTTTAGAATTCAAGGTGCGTGGTAGGTTTCATGAAAATTGGTTAAGTAGAATATTATAATAAATTTTAATGGGCGTAACACCGTCCATTTTTTCAACTTTCAAATTGTGTAATTACAAGAACCAAAGGTGATTTATAGGTTTCGCAGCAATCAAATAAGTACACTATTATAAAATTAAATTTTAAAAATTATGGGCATGTCCCCACCCACTTTTTTGCAATGGGACCAATGGGATAAAAAAGAAGAACTTTTACAATCGGTCTAAAATGTACCGACTTATGAAGTAACACCCCAAAAAAAAATAGAGACGAATTCTTAACATCCTCCTTTTTTTGAAGTCGGTTAAAAAATACAAATATTTTGCTCATGCATACACATTTTTATGTACATTAATTAGAGCGACTTACTGAAAAAATACTTTTTGTTACTCCCCTCAAATTAAAGTTCCCAAAATATTTGAGTGGTCTATCGATGACCTTTCGTTACCTGGAAAGTCCCTAATTTTTAATTATTTTTGCATATTTTCGTATTTTTCCCAAGACAACTCGCGCACGAAGGGTTCGGTACGTACACTAAATATGTAATACTATACAAACTTTAGCCTATATAATATATAGTTTTGAAATTTTTTCGGTTTTGCGCGTTTTGTTAATATGGCGTTTTTGCGTTTTAGGCATTTTTTTCTGTTGTGGCGATTGTTTTAGTTTTGTCGCTGTTTTGGCGATTTTTTAGATTTTTGGCGCTTTTTTCCTTTTTTGGCGATTTTTTTTTTCATTCTATGGCCTATTTCCCAACTGCGAAAGAAAACTTTCTACTCACAGTTTATATTGAAAACAACAATAAAATATGAAAGTTTGTTTTTATTTTCAATATAAATTGTAAGGCGAAATTTTTCTTTCGCAGTTGGGAAATAGGACATTAGAATTCTTTTTTTAATTTAACGCTATTTTTGTTTTGGCGATTTTTTTCGGTTTTTGACGATTTATTTTAGTTTTAGAAATTTATTTAATTTGGTGCTTTTTTTCGCTTTGGCTATTTTTTCGGTTTGGCGATTTTATAATTTTGTGATTTTTAAGTTTTACCGTTTTTGAAAATTTCAAGAGTTTGCATTTTACGGTTTCCAAGATACAGTAAGTTGTCAAAAGTACATAATCAAAAATACATTAACTGATAGAACAGCCTTTAATTTAGATTATTTAAATTTTAGATCTAATTGTTGTAGTCTGTATAAAAATACACTAACTTTGCAAATTGTATTAATTATATCGATTGTATATAATTATGTATATCGATGGCTTAATATAATAACAAAAATTAAAAATTTTAAAAACTCCAGACTTTTTTCAGAAATGATGTTATATCTTTTAAACGGCTGGACTGATTTTCTTCAAGCATAGCTAAGAACCCTCTCGATCAAGTCATCTTTCAAACAGAAGAAACTAAATTAAAATCGGTCCAGCCGTTCGGCCTGTACGTGGACACGGACAGACACACAGATACGCAGACATCGAAATCGCGTTTTTAATGTTTTCTGGGCGACAACGTATAATTGCATCTTCCTTAAAGATCTTAGTACGTTATAGTTCAAAATCAAGGACTTATGGCAACTTAAAAAACTATTTCTGCATGTAAATGCTTTATTTTTTCTTTTTTTTTTGCTTCTCCTGTAAAATATCGAAAATTCGAGTTAGGCCTTTTTTAGGGTTCCGTACACCAAAGGTGAAAAGGAACCCTATTGTTTTCGCTACGCTGTCCGTCTGTCCGTCACACGGTATTTTCTCAGGAACCGTAAGAGCTACGGACTGAAATTTGGACACAGTATGTAGAACCTTGGCCGCTACAACAACAAATACATTAGAATTAAAAATTAAAGGGTGTTCCAAAACGAGCAACGAAAAATGTTAAAATCCCATGTAATATACATAAAAAAACATATACACGGTAAAACTAAAAAAACGAAAATTATAAAATCGCCAAACAAAAAAAAATCGCCAAAAATTAAAAAAAAATCGCCAAAACTAACTAACACTAAAATAAATCGCCAAATTCGAAAAAATCGCCAAAATGAAAAAAAGCCAAAATGAAAAAAAACGCCAAAAACCGAAAAAATCGCCAAAACGCGAAAATGTCGCCAAAACTAAAAAAAAATTTAAATAAAAAAAATCGCAAAAATGAAAAAAATCGCCAAAAATAAAAAAAATCGCCAAAATGAAAAAAACGCCAAAAACCGAACAAAATCGCCAAGACAAGAAAATAAAGTGTCAAAACTAAAAAAGGAGCCAAAACTTAAAAAAATCGCTAAAAACTTGAAATTTTTAAAAACGGTGAAACTAAAAAAAACTGAAAATTATAAAATCGCCAAACCAAAAAAAAAAAAATCCGCCAAAAATTAAAAAAAAATCGCCAAAACGAAAAAAATCGCTAAAATTAAAAAAAATTCTAACAGTAAAATAAATCGCCAAATTCGAAAAAATCGCCAAAATTAAAAAAAGCCAAAATGAAAAAAACGCCAAAAATCGAAAAAAAATCGCCAAAACGCGAAAATGTCGCCAAAACTAAAAAAAATATAGATAAAAAAATCGCAAAAATGAAATAAATCGCCAAAAATAAAAAAAATCGCCAAAATGAAAAAACGCCAGAAACCGAAAAAATTTGCCAAAACAAGAAAATAAAGTGTCAAAACTAAAAAAGAGCCAAAACTTAAAAAAATCGCCAAAACCGGAAAAACGCAAAAAACGCCAAAACAAAAAAACCGAAAAGACGCCAAAAACGAAAAAAATGCCGAAACTATATATTATATAGGATGAAGTTTGTATTAAATTACATATCTAGTGTTCGTACGGAACCCTTCGTGCGCGAGTCAGAGTCGCACTTTACTGAATTTATTATATTAAGCCATGGATATGTAAGTACATACGAGTATAATTGTATGTATATTACATGGGATTTTAAAATTTTGCATTCCTCGTTTTGGAACACCCTTTAATACTTAACTCTCATATATTTATTGCCAAAGCTCTACATACTCTGTCCAAATTTCAGGTTCGTAGCTTTTACAGTTCTGGAGAAAATAGCCTGTGGCGGACAGACACACAGATTGACAGACGGACAACGTAGTGAAAACAATAGGGTTCCTTTTCAACTTTGGTGTACGTGACCCTAAAAAGTACATCATCTGAAAGATTTTTTCAAGCCGCTTCCAATGGTGCATTGAACTTTACCATTAGTACCATCAACAATGCCTTATTCCATAAAAACTACGATTTTTTAAGCATTTTCATAGCAAGTGCTACTTATATTAAAATAAATTCTATTATTTTTTAAGTATTATTTGGTTTGAGTCGTTGTTAATCTATTTATGTTGTTAATTCTCCCTCGAACTTTTGCGAAAACTATTAACAGAAATAAGTTAACAATTAATCAATTCAAATAATACTTAAAAAAATAATAAAATTTAGAAAATCGTAGTTGTTATGGAATAAATTAAATTACATATTATTAAAGTTTTCCTGTGTACGGTAGGAAAGTTTTTTTTTCAAAGATGTTCAATTATGTATGTAAAAAACATTGTTTATTATTAAGTATAATTTTAATACACGTACATACATACATACCAGAGAACGACAAAATCTGATTGAAAAAATATTCATACGTAATCAATATCCCAAAACCATGCCTTTGTGTTCATACAATCAAACTGGTTCCAACATACATAATCGTTGCTACTTTTTAATCATTCAAATCACACGGTTGTTGTTGGCTCTACGACTTTAAACATGTGTCGCATCATACCAATCAATTCAGGTGTTTGCTCCTTTTTCCCATTCATGATTATTTTGATGAAAAATAAAATAAATAGGGAAAAAGCGTTCGTTCTGATTATCAACAAATATTTGTATGATGAATAAAATCAAAAAAGCAAAAATGCTTTGATGCGTATGCATCAAGTGATGATGATTTTTTTTAGAAACAAGGGAATATTATGTACTTATGTATTTAGCAATTTATATACCGATGGTATCAACTAGAAAAGCCATATTTCGTATTTTTTACGAAATTAAGTTTTTCAGTGATTCCAACACATTTCACACAAATATACCTCGTCACAAAAATTTAATGCAATAGTGTAAAAAATAACGCTTTTACAAGCAATTGGACAAAAAAAATTACATTGTGAATATTACAGTTTCTATTATACCTTCTCCTGTAAAGTTGCAATTACTTGTTATGGCCCTTCTAATTATATATTTATATATATATACAGGCAAATCCCGGTATAACGAACGATATAATGTCAGACCCATTCGTTATACCGAAAAATTCGTTATATCGCAAAGTTTTTTCAAGTGTTATTTTAATTATTATTATTGTAGACAAGATACAATACAATAAAAATAATAAGGGTAATTTGTTTTCAAATAATATACCAAATGCAAAGTAACGGTATCACATTTTTTTGCATTTTCATTGCGGCTGTCGATTTTGTTTAATATTTTTTGCCGTTCGTTATATAAACCATATATGTACTTATTTATCAAAACATTGGCTATATAAGGTAGAACTAAATGTTAGAGATATGTTCCTAGCAAGTTTTTGTGTTTTATTTTGCGATCTTTTCTTTATCATTCGTTATATCCAGTATAAAATTAGGATAATATTCGTAATATAAGGTATTTAATGTAAAAAATTTGGACGTTGGTTATATCGGATTTTCGTTAAAGCGAGATTCGTTATACCGAGATTTGTCTGTA
This sequence comes from Tachina grossa, assembly GCA_949987645.1. Lineage (NCBI taxonomy): Eukaryota > Metazoa > Arthropoda > Insecta > Diptera > Tachinidae > Tachina > Tachina grossa. The sequence goes on along the minus strand of OX465274.1, from coordinate 150,668,463 downwards.
TATATATTTATTTATTATTTATCCTTTTCGTCTCGGTGATAAAGTATAAACACTTTTAGAAATTTGGTCTAGCACAAAATCCTGGTCGTTTTCCATTTTTTCATTTTAAAGTGTTTGCTTACTGATTTGTATTAAAACAATAATATTTTTCATAACTCCTCTGTTTTGATTTTATTCAACATGAAAACCTGATTATATAAAAATTTGAATAAAACATGTATGAAATTACTTGCAACTAACCAAACGATACGTTCGTAAGTATGATTCTGATTTTATTCAACATTATGTTTCTGGAACGCAAACGGCATTCGCCAACATAAAAATGAACTTGAGCACTTCCTCATGGAAAAAAATATTGATATAATGTTGGTTTCTGAGACTCATTTGACCTCAAGAAGCTTATTTAAAATAAATGGTTAAACTTTATATGATACAAAGGACCCGAGAGAGAGAGAGAGCATGTGGTGGATCAGCAATTCTGATTAAGTCAAGACTCAAGCACTATGTCCTTGACAACGTTAGTGAAGAATATTTGCAAGCAACGAATATTTTCGTAGAAAATTTTTGTGCAAATTTCGTGATATCATCATCTTACTCACCTCCCAGATTTTCAGTTACCGAAGATCAGTATGAGAAGTTCGACAAATCGCTTGGATCTTGTTTCGTGGCAGCTGGTGACTACAATGCAAAACATACGTACTGGGGATCGCGTCTTGTTACACCTAGAGGTCGAGCCTTCTTCAATACAATTTCAAAAATGGGCTTAGATGTCATTTCGAGTGGGGAGCCTACTTACTGGCCTACTGACGTAAGAAAAATTCCAGATGTTATAGATTTTGCCGTCACGAAAAATATTCATAGGGACTTAATTCATGTAGAGGCCTCTCTAGATCTGTCCTCCGATCACTCTCCAACAATAGTTACAATTTTCAACCCACTAAGGAGTGATTTAACTAACTCATATCTGAAGTTGATTAATGGAATCAACTGGCTGGCATTCAAAAAATATCTTAGTAGTCACTGCGTAGAAAACATTCAGCTTAGATCATGCGATGATATTGAATTTAACATTGCCAATCTTAACGAAAATATTAAACAGGCTGCTGAACACGCCACTACCTCCTATCCGCAGACCGGCTTTAACAGAATTTATTCTACGGAAATTGAACGTCTTGTATGTGAAAAAAGGAGAGCTAGAAGAGAATGGCAACAACACAGATCACCCCTAAATAAAATCAGACTTAAAGAATGTATTAAACGACTCAAAGAGCTGCTATCGTCGGAAAAAACTGCACTACTGGAAAAGTATTTAGAAGGTCTTGATGTAACGTCCGCATCTAATTACTCTTTATGGCGCGCTACTAGAAATCTTAAACGACCCGTTGATCTTAAATCACCATTGCGTACTGCGACCGGAGGCTGGGCAAGAAGTGATAGTGAGAAAGGTAACTTATTTTCTGAGCATTTAAAATCTGTATTCACTCCCAATTCATGTACGGGTGCTGCTGATTTACCGTGTGTAGTTTCTCTACCCCCTCGTCCCTTAAGGTTTAAGATGCGTGAAGTACAAAAAGTAATTGCTGAACTCAACCCGAAGAAAGCTCCAGGTATTGATGGCATTAGTAACAAAATGCTCATGAACTTGCCTCATATTGCAATAAGAATCCTGCTATTTACTTTTAATGCTATTTTAAGAATGCAGTATTTTCCACATAACTGGAAACTGGCCAAGATCAAAATGATTCCAAAGGCGGGCAAAGATCTTACCAAGACTGAGTCATATAGGCCTATAAGCTTACTATCTACAATCTCAAAGCTTTTCGAAAAGCTGCTCATGACTAAATTGTCCAAAATTTTAACTGATAATGGGTGCATCCCGGACCATAAATTTGGCTTTAGAAGTCAGCACAGCACGATTGAACAAACGCATAGACTGGTCCAAGTTGTAAGAAGAACATTTGAAGAAAAGAAGTATTGTTCTGCTCTCTTTATTGATATTTCTCAGGCGTTTGATAAAGTATGGCACGAAGGCCTAGTTTTAAAATTGAAGACATGTCTGCCAATAAACATTCAAAAGCTTTTGGAAAGTTATATTATTGATAGGAAGTTCACTGTTGTGGAAGGAGAGTTCACGAGTGTGCCCGAAACTATATCTTCTGGTGTGCCCCAGGGTAGTATTCTGGGTCCTGTCTTGTATTTAATATATACTTGTGATATGCCTGTGAGCAATAATATCCATATTTCTACTTTTGTCGATGATACAGCCTGTATGAGTGTGCACGAAAACCCTGATGAGGCATCCCGATATCTTCAGGAACATATAACACAGCTTCAGCTAAGGTTAAACTTATGGAGAATAAAAGTAAACGAACAGAAGTGCGTACATATAACCTTTACACTACGAAAATATACTTGTCCCCCCATTAGAATCAACAGTCAAGTTGTTCCTCAACATTCGCATGTGAAATACCTTGGTATACACCTTGATCGAAGACTTACATGGAAACATCATATTGACTCTAAGTTAACTCAGATGAAACTTAAGTTAACTCAAATATATTGGTTGATTGGCAGAAACTCAACACTCAGCCTAGACTGCAAACTTTTACTATACAAGTCGCTTTTGAAGCCAATATGGTGCTACGGAATTCAGTTATGGGGCACTGCTTCAGCTTCCAATGTCGAGAGAATCCAACGAAGGCAAAACAAAATTTTACGGTTAATAACATCGGCTCCATGGTACATCCAAAATTCTATTATACATCGTGATTTAAATATGCCACTAGTGACTGAAGAAATTGAAAAATACGCAGGCAAATATTTAACAAAACTCGAATCACATCCTAATCCGCTTGCTCGTAATATTTTGAACTTTACTGGACACATCCGCCTAAAAAATAGGGACACACGGGCTCTTATACCTAACACTCCAGATGGGACTACTTGAAAATACTTTCCCCCCCCCCCTTTTTGATTATCACTACTAATGTATTATTTATAACTACCACTAAGTTTATGTCCGACACTGGTCGGGCCTAATAATTTTTTTTATAGATTTAAGATTTGAATACTTATTGTTAGTTCATATATGAAGATACAATAAATAAATACATGCATTAAAAAAAAAAAAAAATTCAACATTAAGTTTTGTTGCATGATTAAATGTGAACAAAAGTTTAATGTAAATATGATGAATGATGTGAATAAAAAATGTTCGATCGCTGGACTCACATTTACTTAAATGAAGTGTTCACCATTACGATGATGATTATACTCAATGTTGATTTATTTTGCATGATTAAAAGTGAATAACAAATTTATAGTATGATTAAATCATGAAATACGTGATTTTTGTCGTTCTCTGATACATACATACAAGTGATTTTCCGTCACTTAATCCATAAAGATTTTTGCTGATTTTTATAATACATAGGGTTGCCAGTTTTGAAATCGTAGAAATCAGTACATGAGAGGAAAAAAATCAGTACAATTGAAAAAAATCAGTACATTAATTTTTTCAATATAAATTTTAGCGCGTGCGAATGCGAATACTACATTTTAATATTTGCGAAAGCGAATGTAAATATTACAATACGTTAAAAAATCACATGAAAATAAATTTATATAAGAACATGAAGTTGTATTACATGCATGGATGTACTAAATATAGCATTTTATTTAAACTGAGTCTCGCATTGAGCAAATATGTATTAATTTATTAAAAACACGAATTCATAAAACAGAAAGATACATACATACATACGTTTGTATATGAAATTAATGAGTGACACTTGTTTCGCGTGGAATTTACTACAACAATGACTAGTTAATATTGTTTGCGATTCAAATTTGTTTGTGCGAAGTAATGAATGATGCTCAAAACATTTTTTAAAAGTTTTAACAGACTAGTCTTAAGTAGAAAATACTGCTGCCGAAAATACAATGTCTTTTCTTTTTCAAAAAATTAAATAGGTATATTTCCAAACACCGCTGGACTTTAGTTTAATTTTGATGCTTATGAGCACTTTTTTTTAGAAAAGCTTTCTGATAAAGCTTTGAAGAATGTCTTACTTATAAGTCAGCTACGTCCAAGCCATGTGCACAATGTGCAAACTTTTATAAAGAGTTTTTTTGTGCTTTCACATCGACGAGATGACAACTTTCTTAAATAAAATTACTTGCCGACTTAAAAATTGTTTGCAAAAAATAAAAATAATTTTCGTGTTTTTGACGTTTGTTAATGGCCATTTTTTTCGTAAAAGAAGTACATAATTTTTTTGTCTTAAATATTCGCATACATTTAAGCAAATGCAAATAGCAAAAATAAGCGAAAAATTTGCAAATGCGAACATTCGTTACATTCCTAGCTTTAACCATTCTTAAAACAAAACATGAATTCAATGTATACTTTGTACCAAGGCATATGTAATTAATAAAAATAATATTACCAAAAAAAATTTTCGAAAAAGAAACTTTAAATTCATTATTTGCATGTATCAGAAATCACTTATAGCAAATCTTTCTTGCAAATTTAAATTAAAAAAATCTCAATAAAATTAACATTAACTTAAACTAAAATTTAAATGATCTCTGACAGTTTTGGCAGAATTTGCTTAAGCATTATATGGATACCACTTTGAAAATAAATTCGCCTTAAAGCGAACGTAAAGTAAAGATCACTGGTGATTCAAAGAAAATAAATAAACACTATGACAGGCTTTCTTATACATTGATCATAATTAATATATAAAAACAGTACAAAAACAGTACATACATGAAAAAATCAGTACATTTGCGTACTGATTTGCTAGTTATGCATAAATCAGTACTTTAAACAAAAATCAGTACATGTACTGGCAAAATCAGTACGACTGGCAACCCTAATAATACAGTACCAATATTTTTCATTGAATAGCGTTAAGAATACGCACTAATAACTATTTAAAAGAAAATTTAGTATATACAAATACCAGCATTAAAAGTTACCACAATAACGCTAAATATAAAGTATATTTCAAGCAGTACCATCGGAAATTTGATTGTTGTCTTGGCTTTTATCCCAAAACAAATTTTAGCGTATCTTATGACTTGCTAGTTGTAAACTCAACCTTTGGTAATACAGTTAATACCATAGGTAATGGTGTGCATCAAAATTCACACTTTCTAATTCACCACGTTTTACTTCAAGTAGAGATGGGCGTGTGTCGAATTTTTCTAACACGACACGTCTTCAACACGAATAACAAAATGTCTAACCATTGCTGCTATTTCAGAATTTACACTGCTAGATTTAGCATATTCTTTTGTAAACAAGTATGTAGTTATTTAAAAAATCAAAAAACCCGACTGCGACCAACTTTGAACCGTTAAATATCCTAAATGGTCATTCGAAAGGAAAAATCATAAGAGAAACCTAAAGATGATTTTAAAATATATGTCGAATAGTACCCATTTTTTGTATCTACAAAATGGCATCTATCAGCCGCCATATTGAGTTTTACTACTGTCATATCTTTAGTGAAACTCTCAGAATTAAGACAAATATATTGATGTAAGAATTGCAAAGCAACACAAATACATACATATGTACATTTATAGGCTGATAAACACAAATCCCTTCTTTGTGTCACGCACTGGTGTAAAAAGGATTCAAGTTTTTAAAAAATCTACTAAGAAACCTATATAAGCTTAAAATCTAGCATTTTATTTTTTCTTCTGTAGAACACTAGCAGAAGCTTTGGTATGATTTAGCATCATGAGTTTCTGGCACACATTTTCGCAGTGTCCAACACATACGAAACAGGCACTAGAAAATTTTTAACATCACGTCTGAAGTCAAATTGAGGAACCAAAAGTATTTTTTATATTCAAATGCATATTTTTATTTTAACATTTCATGAGAAACTTATGCAAGGAACACAATTGGGACGAACGACGAATTTCGTCCACATCGACGAATTCGTCGATAAGAATTCTCTGCGTTAATTCGTCATGTGAAGCACAATAACGACGAATAAATAACAGCTCTCATAATTGATAAAGTTGGTTATTGTTTTCGGAAAGAGAGAGAAAATTGTATTTTCGTAGTTCGTCGGCGTAAAAAATAGAAATAAACCTATAGCGTAGTTCGTCACGCACGACAATTTCGTTCGACATCTGTGTTGTGTCCATTTTCTTCTATCGAACTCTTTCAGTAGCTGGTTTTTGATTCAAACCCATGTAGTATAAATGGGTTTTGATCACGGGTTTGTGTAAAAAACGTGATCGGCAACACTGGAATTACAACAAGAAGAGATACAATTATAACAGGTACATGCACAAGCCCAACCTGTTAATGTATATAATACAAATAGTTGTCAAACTTTGTTTACAAGCTACAAAAATGTTAGTGTATGTGTGTAAAAAAAATTATTACAGTGTTGAAAATGGAATTATACATGGCTGTGCTTCCAATTACACATTGAAGAAAATTACACTACACATCTTTTTTGTAATTTAAAATGAAAACAAAAATAAATAAAAATAGAACCCAAAGTAGAATTACACACAGATTATACATGAATCTAATTACATGACCCACACATGAAAGTAATTGCACACTCTGTGTTGTTACACACATATTGGCAACACTGAATGACTATAATCATTCGTGAATGCCGCGTCTGCAATTGTACTTTAATTGCCCTGTAGTTGTTATTTTAAAAAACGAAAGACATCTGTTGCTGACAATTATTCGTTTGTTTATAGCAACAAAATGCATGTGTTTTTTGGTGTTGTAATTTTGTTGTAGTCGTGCATGTACCTAGTATAATTTTACCATGAGAGAGAATAAGTAAATAAGAGGAGACGAGAATATTATTGTTGCGAAAAGTGCAGATTTTTCGGTATCTTGGCGATTTTTTTCATTAAAAAACACAACTACTGATTTTCCGATTTAAGGTAAAAAAATGCCGACTTTGATCAAACCAACTTCGTTTTCAAACCACATTGTTGCTATTTGGCAACAATGTAGTGGGATGCTAGACATGTTTTAGACATGGCAGTTTTTCTTGAAGCAAGTCTGAGTTTATGGAAGATATAGGAAAGCAGAAAGAAGAGGGCTACAACAGTCGTTTCAAGGCCTGTTTATTAGGTCTATGCAACTCTACAACAACAAAGCAACACAAAAAACAACTTTGTATTTTAGTTATCAGAAACACACACAAACATGAACTTAACTCTATCGTGCAAACAGCTTTTGACAGTTAAAACACGAAAACACAGAATATCATCAGGACGATTGCGTTGACCTGATAAATAGGCCTTAATTCGTTTGTTATTTCATTCTCATTAAAACAATAAGGAATATTTATGATGTGTCTAAAACATGACTAACACGCATACTTGTAGTTCAGGAGTATTAAAACAAAAAAGAAATTTACATATTTACCCAAATTTTAAAATATTTGCAAAATAAAGATAGTAGTAAGCTTAATAATATTCTTAATTTAAATTATTTTTCCAGTAGAAAAAGAAAACGATCTTAAATATGAATGTATTGAGAAGACTGTTGTTACATCGAGCAGCCAGATTTTTTAAATTAATTTATTTGCTTTAATTCAATTTATTTATTAATATTTTTTTTAATTTCTCATAGTATGTTTCCACTATGAGCTAATTGAAAAATAAATTGCCATATAAATGGAAAGGTGAATTTGAAAGCAATCTAGTTTTCAATTGAAAAAGTTTGATTGTGTTACAGTGAGTCTATACCTGATAAATTTTTATCATGATAAAAGTCAAATCGTTATCAAGAGAAAAATTTATCAGGTGTAGACTGTATTTATTAGTGTTATTGTAATGTCTTAACAATTTTGTCAGAGCTTCAGCTCAGACAACTTTGTCGTGATAAAAAATGTAAACAAACTGTGTGACATTTTAATTTATTTTTAAAAAATAAAATATTTACGTAATTTTTAGAAAAAAAAAAATATAAAAATAAAGAAAAATATTGATGTTTTTATTAAACAAAAGCTTTTTAATAAATATGAAGTAAAATATTGCAGGTATTGTGGCAAACTTTCTGCACGACGACAAAAAAATTATGATTTATCATAAAAAAACCACAACGTATTCGAATGTATGCTTGCATTAACAAAAATTTGACAACTTCTCTGTCGACGTTTTGTTAGTTGTTATGATAAATTTTTATCAGGTATAGACACTATGTTAGTGAAAAAAGAGTGAGTGTGTTACAAATTTAATGGAATGGAAAGTCAAAAATTGAACGTGTGGTTCCCAAGTTAGCCAACTATGATTGAAGTTTTGTAATTCTTAATAATGTATTGAGATGTTTTGTATTAATATTGGGGTTTTTTCTTTTCTTTCTGTTTTTCTTTTATTATTTTTAGCTTTAAGTTAAGTTTTTAAGTGCATACTTTTCTATTACATGCTGTTCAAAAATGTTGTGCCGGGAGCAAGCACCATAATCTTTAATGTTTAAAATTTTTCACAAAAACAGACGAGTTTGTTACTGTAAAACAATAATATTTATTAATGCAAAACATTATAGTTTTAAGTTTTCTTGTAATTCGACCTTTAATTCATTTTTTATGTACATATGTCTGTTTTAAAGTCTCAAATAAACTTAACTTAACTTATATATTTTTGACATAACAAAAAATTAATGAAGAATTGTTTAAAAATTATGAGTTCTGCCAAGCTTAAAATGTTAAGTAGTAATATCGTTTTATTTGATGCATTTATAGATATAGATATATGTTTCGAATAAAACATGCCTATTATTATTTTATAAAATATAAAATAATAAATAAATAATAAAGAATAATGAAAAACTCATGCCGATTTTCTTGACGATTTTCGAAATTAATATGCCGATGATTTTTCAAACAGGTGCAGATTTTTCAGTAAAATCTTCTGGCATCCCTTTATTTCATCACAGACAGAAAGGTAAAGTCTGCCCGAAACACACGTTCGTGGTTCCTTAACTAAATTTGCCAGTTTTAACATAAAATAAATTGATAAAATTTTGTGAAAATCTCAAATTCAAGATACATAGATTAAGATCGTCTTTATAAGAATTCCATCAAAATGTAAATAGAATCTATTAAAAAAAGGCGTTCTTTCTTTTTTGTGACAAAACTCGACACAATCGGACAAAAAAGTGTGTATGTGTATTTGAAGAAGGAGGCATAGAAACAAAAGTAAAAAGAACTACCACTACTTTGTTCCTATAATTATTCCCAAATGGTTTAAAAAATAGCCAGGAGTATGTCTTAAAATAAAATATTTATTTTATTTACAAACTAAAATATTAATTTTTAATACCACTGCAAGCAATTAAAGAGTGAGAAAGAAGCAATACTTGTTAGTGTAACCATCTCTTTCTACGAAGAAGATTTAAGACAATGGCAAAAATAAAATGTTATTGTGAATTATTTGCATTGTGCGAATTCACCACTTAGTGATTGTGTGTTTGTGTTGTTTTTTTTTATTTGACAAACTTAATTTCACCATAGTTTTCTATAAAATGTCTGCGACGACGGCGGTGTGAAATTTTTACGTGTTAAGAAAATTAAATAAAAAGAAATTAAAGGGTTTTAAAATTAAAATAAATGAATAAAAACAAGTACTTCAGTGTTCATTCAACGTAAGCAAAGAATTTTTGGGAAAAAAGTAAGCTTAAGAAGTAAAAGTAAAAAATGACTATAATGCATCAACAATCTGGATTGTAAGTTTTGAGAAAATTTCATCTGTTTGTTTTACCTGGGTACGATGTATTTTATAGGTTGTAAAAAGATTTTACGTGCGTATGTGAGTCTGATTTTGTGATTGTAGTTTCACCTCACGGTTTTAATTACCTTAGTGCGTCGACGTCTGACTTTTTCCCATCACTTAAATATCAAAAAGTTTTGCCGTATACTAAAAAAACACTGAAAAGAAAATTGCTGAGCAGATAAGAATAACAAGGAAAAACTGTATAAATTTTAAAAGAAAATAAAGTAAAAAATTATATAATAAAAAAATGAAAGTGAATGTGTGTGATTGTTTATTATATGTATATTGAATCATCCAAATGTGTCAACAAATTTGTAAACCTTTATATCTTTTTGCTGTTTTTCATTACAAGGAGTTAAAAACTCGTAAAACAAGACACTTGTTTTATATATGTATCAACTATAGTTCTTGGATTAATCTAAAGTAGCTGCATTTCTCAATACCAACAAAGAAAAAAAAACTGCCAATGAGTCGTCGACAGTCGCTGGATCGGCCAGGTATGTAAATATCTGATTTCATATCTTCATAAATTCTAAAGCGGTGTTCTTATATGTTGACCGGGGTTTTTTGCCTTTATCATTTCATCTTAATGTCTGTTCATTGCTTTCATCATCATTTATTTCCACCTTCTTTTATTTATCTTTCCTTTTACTTTTTACATTTCACTATGAATACATGCATTTATAGCTGCAGGCTGCAGCTGCTTTGATATTGTATTTTATGTATTTTGCTGTGGTGGATTTCTTAATTCACCATTTGTTGTGGGAAAAATGACATTAAGAAAAAGTGTAAACAAATGTTTACGAAGGCAAGTTTAATGGAATGTAGAAAAAACATTTGTATTTCCTAATATGCTGAAGTTTTTTTTCATTTTGTTTGTTTAACATAAATACTCAATTTGTATAGAATTAGATTATGTTTTATTTTAGAGTTTAAAAAGCAATGAATTCTATTTAGTTGGCAAATACCTAATTCTTGATATTGCAAATACAGAGAAGCTTTAAAATCCATCAAACAAAAAAGGAAAATTAATGTCAATATTATACATAATTAATTTTAAATTTATTTTTATTTTTGCTACATTGAAACTTGGTTATAACTTGGTTATATTATTTGAATTTAGAAATATTTTTAATTAATAATAGCCATTCTAAAATAAAGGGTGTCCCAACAAGAACGCAAGATTTAAATTTTAAATAAAACACAGATATTTAAAAAAAATCGTGAAACTTTATTATATCGTAAAGTAGACGAAATGAGGTTATGTGTGGAACAACAAATCGGGCAGATGGCCGCCGCGGCTTTGCTGGCACACACGCGATCTTTTAATGAAATTTTCAATGGCCGTTTTGAATAAATGCTGCGGTATTTCATTAATGCAGCGTCCAATTTCCTCTTTGAAGGCTTGAGTCGTCGTCGGTTTATTCGCGTAAACCATCGACTTCAAAAAACCCCAAAGAAAAAAGTCTAATGGTTTTAAATCGCACGATCTAGGTGGCCAATTCTGGTCTCCAAAACGCGAAATAACACGACCGGGAAATGACTGATGTAGCAATTGAATTGTTTCTCTTGTTGAAACCACATGCCCTCCACATTCATTTCTTCAATTCTAGGCACGAAAAAAGTGGTTATCATTTCACGATACCGATCACCATTGACTGATTGCGCTTGACCTGCGTTTGAGCGACATCATCACGTACAGCTGCGACATTTTCGGTCGATCGAACTGGTCGAAGGCGCGTTGTTGTCTTTACATCACTAACAGACCCAGTTTCGGCAAATTTATCCATTAATCTCTTTACAGTTGACTCTTTTGGAGAATTATTGTGACCCCAAATTAATCGCAAATTTGCGAACTGTAGCCTCAAAACTTTCACCATTTTGGTAAAACAATTTCACAATGAGAACGCGTTGTTCATTCGTGAAGCGCTCCATTTTTACTAACCTCTTACCTTCTACTACCAAACAATAACAATTGTTCAAATTTCAAACAATGACACTTCGAATGGCGCCAAATTTAAATCTTGCGTTCTTGTTGGGACACCCTTTAGATTATAAGTACATAGTTGTTTTTAATAGTTTTGTAAACCATAGGATTTTGTTTTCTATTTTCAGCCGACTTAAAAAAAGGAGGGTTTAACAATTCGTCTCTATATTTTTTTCAGTGTTACTTCATAACTCGGTAGATTTTAGACCGATTGTATTTTTTTTTTGTTTTTTTGTCTGAGAGGGTATAGCTTCCCATTGGTCAAATTGTAAAAATAAAGTAGGCAGACAACACGCCCTATAAAACTCCTTTTGTTCTTGTAATTGCAGAAATTGAAAGTTGAAAAAATGAGCGGGATTACGCCCATTAAAATTTAATTAATAAAAATAAGTTAATTATTTTTTCTGTGTAGGGTCGTTTTGCGTGAAATTGTCCATATATAAATGCATATTTCGTAATAATAAATTCATAACAATGTTTCACATTTGTATAAAGTAAAAGAGTAAAGGTTGGGTTATTTCAAATCAGAAAGATTAACTGATTTCAATGAAGGGTAAGAAATTGCAACATATTGTTCGTTAATAAAGGCTAAACAAAGAAAATACATAATTCATCTTCTCTTTGGATTTGATGGTCAATTAAAAAAAAAATTATATCTATCTGCTTTGTTACAGTTGCTTGAGTGAATTCTTTTTCATATACATACATGAGTATATGCACATATGTATGTATACATGTATATATTTTTCAAGTGTAGACATGTGAAGTTTTACTTTAATATCAAGTGGTGTATTAAAAATGAAATACTTTCTCTTTCCAGTTAGAGCGGGAATAAAACAAAAAAAAAAAAAAAAAAAAAAAAAAACAAGAAAAGAAACTAAAAAAATGTATTGCAAAATTAAATTTTTTTATGATTATGTTTGAATTAATGTTTTTTCTTGTTATTAAATTTTAAAAAGTTTATTTATATCGAATTTAGAAATTTGTAAGCATTTAATATTTATATTATACATACAAGCCTTAAAGGAAAAATGTAAAGTACTACTACACTAAAATAATAATAATACATGGACTTAATACGAGTATCATATCGAGCTATGTATAACCGGCAAGTAAGCTTAAGTGACGTATTTTCTTAATTTCCCTTTTGGGCGAAAATTTATTATCTACGATCGTAACTAATGCATTTTTGTCAAAAAAGAAGCTTGAAAATTATGTTGCATATGCTTTTTCCAGCTATTGAACGATACGCTGATGCGCATTAGAAATATAAAATTTCTTTGAAAAAATATTGTCTTTAATATATTTAAGCAAATAATTCTTTCTGCAAAAAAAACCCGACTTCAATGCAAAGATCGGATTAAAGAAGATAAGAAGTATGTGCGTGAAATATAAAATTAAATGGTAATGGGAGTGCCTCCGCCCATTTTTTAAATTGTGTGTTTTTTAGGGCTCACGGTGCGTGTTAAGTCTTGTAAGAACCGGTAAAGTAGAACCACTTAAAATAAAATATTCAATTTTAATGGGCGTGGCTCCGCCTATTTTTTAAATGGAGGATTGTGTCTATTTTAGAGTTCCAGGTGGTAAGTTTTGTAAAAATCGGTTAAGTAGAACCGCGTGAAGTATAATAATAAATTGTAGTGGGCGTAACCTCGCCCATTTCTTTAACTTTCAAATTGTGTAAATACAAGAACCATAGTGGTTTTATAGGTGTCGCAGCAATCAAATAAGTAGAATATCCTAAAATTAAATATTTGAAATTTATTTGCTGGTGGTTCAGCGTTGTCTATATATTTCATTGTTGCTGTAACAAATCATCAGTAGACTTCAACCACACATTTTGAAGTCTACTGATGATTTGTTACAGCAACAATGAAATATATAGACAACGCTGAACCACCAGCAAATAAATTTCAAATTAAAATAAACTTCTGACAATATGTCGAATAATAAATTTCTTAAAATTAAATATACATTTTTTTTAACAATAAGAGTATGTATAACACTAGAAAATTTCAGAACATGAGAACAAAAATTGCGTAAATATGTAATTTTTTTTATAATAATTGCCTATAAAAAATTAATAGTTAATAAATTTGTTTTTGGTTTCTTTTTATATTTTACAATATTTCAATGATGATGGTGTGCGCTATAAATATTAAAAGTAAATATTTTTAGGTTTTATGCGTTAGTTCACTTTTGCTCTCATTGTCTTTCAAAAATGCAAAATATAAATGGTTCTTTTCACCGATTCTACTCTGTTAAGCTGAAGTACATGTCTTGCTAAAATTTCAGACTCTGTTAGATTTTATAACATTATTAAAAGTTAGACTTTTGAGAAAATACAACTCTAGCATGATGGAGTTTAAGAAAATTAAAAAAAAACAACAATTTACCTGATGGTTGTATTTTTCATAGGTCATGCGATTGTGTAGGATAGTGAGTCCTAGCCTTAATAAGCGAGTTTTCTCTTAAAATCCAAAAATTTGGAATTATTAATTTCTGAAGTAATAGATGATAGATAGAAACAGTTATCGACGCTTTTATAGCTTTTTAGCTCTATGCACTACCGGAGGAATTATCTATTTTGTTTTAACCAACTCAATTGCCAATTGTTCAGCATACATATGTATGTCCATATGTATTTAAAATTATGACCATTATACTTTATTGATAACATTTAACCTCAAATAATGGCACGAATTTTTGTTTTATATTCACACTACATACTTAATTTTAAAATGTCATAAACAAGAGTTTTTTATATTATTTTGTTTTTTTTTCACTTTCTCTATACGATAACGCAAAAAAAATCAATTCATTATTTTGCAACAAAGTTATAAATTTTGTAACAAGAAAGTCTATAATAATTTTTTTGAGCAATTTCGGTTCTATTTCTAAAAACATTTTATTTTCATTTCGTATAAATATGACTTAAATCTTAAAAAGTGCAAAAATATTTGTCTTAAAGAAAAACAAACTAAAAAAATATTCAAGGTCGTTTCTTAGAATATTTATATATTTTTACAAAAAAATATGTGTAGTATGTATGTATGTATTTATGTAGATATTTCTTTAGGTATTTTAGTGTAAATAACAGTGTCCTGCACAAGACTATTTATAAGACCTTTCAAGACATACGAGATTTTTTCAAATGCTTTACTACAGCGAAATATTCTAAAAGAATCGCTAAGCAACACTGTTGGCAAGTAATTTTTTTCGGTGGTTTGTCTTGCCAACAGTGTTGTTTAGCGATTCTTTTAGAATATTTCGCTATATTAAAGCATTGGAAAAAATCTCTCATGTCTTGAAAAGTCTTATAAATACTCTTGTGCAGGACACTAGTAAATAAAATTATTACCTAACCAATATACAGGAGCACAATATAACTTTTGTTAAACGAAATTAAGTTTTCCTAAAAAGTTTTTTAATTTTAAGATTATTTGAGAGATGACTGCAATACGCAACAATTTGGTGTAAAAATCTGTAATCTTCCTTGGTACTCCCACTACCACTGAACTGAAGAACTAAAATATTCTTTAAATGAAATTAAGTAAAAAAAATTTTGAATAGCCAACTTAGAGGTCTATACTTATACAGCCATATGAATGTATAAGGTTAAACTTGCTGCCAATTAACTGAAGTGACAAAAATTTAACATGGTCTTGACGAGTCTTTCCATACAATTTTACATTTAAAATCACGCTGGAATTTAAGAGTGGATTAAAGGAACATTATGCACAGATTTTTAATGTTAAATTTTATGGAGGAACTCGTTCAGACCATGTTCAATGTTGCCACTTTTGCTAACTGGCATGACGTTTTACCTTATACATACATATATATTTCCCAAGTGCGAGATGAAAATTTCTCCAGTTTTTTCTAAGGAACAGATTTTCCATTTTTTATGCAATTTAAAAGCTATGAAAATAAGCCATTTGAAATATAATTTTACGTTCGAGTTAAGCTCAAAAAAATTTGTACTGTCGAAAAACTTATGAGATCCAATGTGGCCTAATAGTTTCTATATAAAATGTGGAACAGAAAGCGGATGTAATCATACGGTTACTTCCTTTCAAATGAAAAAAGTTAACTTCTTTGAAAATTGTTCTTGTTTTATTTACCAGGTACTTTATTACTACTTGGTTTGCGCCTGAGTGGTCGAAACGCTTTAAGATACTTATTTTGCCAATACTTTGTTGATATATTTTTTTCGCAAGAATCGTTAGATTCTGTTTTGTCAAGTACCTCCACATAAGCGTACCGTTACTAACGCGATTGCTTCTAATTTATACTGAAAGCTTCTGATATAAGCTGGGTCACATTTTCTTTTGAAATGGGTCATGCATTCTATAACTACAATGGTTAAGCATTGATTTGATATGGCTTAAGCCTGTAGTACACGGCATGCAAAAAACCACATGCGCATGTGGTTCTGACGTAATTTTGACGTCATTACAAAGCTACATTTGCTACATGCCGTGTATTAGCAACATATGTACATGCAAATATTCACATGATTACAGATTTGCTGTCTCAGAAAATGTGTTCAATTCGGTTAAAAATGTCACATTTGTATTTTGGAACCAAATTTTGTATTAAAATTTTACGGCATGTAGCCACTACTAGTAATATTAAAAAATGCAACCAACATGCTGAAAATGTCCGTGACGTCATCGCCAAATATGCCGTGTACTATAGGCTTTAGTGTTTGAAGAGTACATATACACTTTTTTAAGCCGAACTACACATATATACAAACATACAAGGGCTCTTAAATAACTACAACCAAGTTGAAATAATGTGTGAAACAGTAAAACTAGATTTTATAATTTTTTCTGAAACGCACTTAACAAGTGAGGTGAATGAAGAGGAAATACAACTAAAAGGGTATAATCAATATTAAACACTTTCGAATTCAACTAGAACAGGGGGAACTATAGTCTATTTAAAAAAACAATGGAACGTGAAGAAAATTTCTGAAAAAAATATGGACTCGAAATTTTGGGTATCAGCTTATGGGGCAAAGCATGAACAAAAGATATTAGTATTAGCTGCTGTGTATAGATCACCGAGTAGCGCTGAGACGGAATTTATTGAGGCATTTGAAGAAATAATAGAGGACATAAATGAAGAAAACTGTGATGTAATAATAGCAGGAGATTTCAATATTGACTGGTACAAAGAGAGCTTTTATAAAAATAAAATAAATTGCTTATTTAATGACAACGGCCTTAAACAAGTTATGAATGAATTCACAAGAATAACAAAGAACTCTAAAACAATAATAGACTATATCATCACAAATAATAAAAATATTACGGGTAAAGTGAATTATGAAAACAAAATCTCAGATCATGAAACCATTGATATAACAATTAATAATGTTAATTATAATCCTAATCAGAACACATATAAAGAAGTTGAGATATTTAAATATAACCGCGATATATATAATAGAGAAATAGTAGACATACAGCATATAAATACTAGAAATAACATAAATAACACCGTTTATGAATTTGATGGATATTTAGAAAATGCAGTTAAAAAACTAACAATAAAAAAGACAATTAGTAAAAACAATAAAAATATATGGTTTACTGATGAAATAAGGCGTTTAAAAAATCGAAAAATTATAAAATACCAAATCGCAAGGATTCAAAATAGTGAAGAAGCGTGGAATAATTACATAACAATTCGAAATATATATAAAGTAAAAATTGAAAACGCGAAAGAAGAATATATTAATAAAAAAATAAATGTTGCCAAAGATCAGAAAGAGATGTGGAGAGAAATAAAGAAACAAATTCTAAAGAAAAACCAAAGTGCAATCCAATCTGTGATATTTAGCCAAATAGAATATAAGGAAAATTTTGACATAGCCAATAAATTTAATAATTATTTCGTTAATAGTATTAGGTCGATAAGGGAGACGATAGATAATAATGTGCAATATATCAACCATGTCAACATATCTGTGATAAACCCTAGATTCATATTTCGTGCAATAACACTAGAAGAACTGAAAAATATATGTATGAACCTAAAAAACAAATCAGTAATAAAATCTCCACTAAAATAATAATAAATAGTTGGAATATAGTTGGGAAAACAATGTTAAATATAATAAATGAATCACTAAAAACAGGTATATTCCCAGAGAACTGGAAAACTTCGATGATAACTCCATTAGAAAAGGTAGCCAAATCAAGAAAATTTGAAGAATTTCGTCCAATTAATACCCTGAAGACATGCGAGAAGATATTGGAAAAAGTCGTAAAGGAACAACTTGAAGAATATTTAGAAACAAATCAATTGCTATCAAAATAGCAGTCCGGTTTTAGAAAGAAATTTTCGTGCGAAACTGCAGTTAATTACCTAATAAATAGGTGGAAAAAGATAGAAAAAAACAACAAAATTTTGGCAATCTTTCTCGATTTTAAAAGAGCTTTTGAAACAATCGACAGGGATATACTTCTACAAAAATTGTATAACTATGGCATCATGAATACAGAATTAAAGTGGTTTGAGTCTTATTTAACAAACAGAAAACAAATTACTAAAGTCAATAATGAAAAATCCAGTATAATTAACAATGATTACGGAGTACCACAGGGATCGATTTTGGGTGCACTATTATTTATTGTGTATATTAATGATATGCCGAACGTAATGGATATATGTGAAATAACCCTATACGCTGACGATACACTTATTTTTACAGCAGCGAAGTCAATTGAGCAATGCTACCTGAACCTTACTCAAGATATGGAAAAAATTAAAATATGGCTCAATATGAACAAGCTTAAATTAAACGAAAATAAAACGCAAATAATGGAAGTGAACGCAAATAGTAATGAAATCTTCAAAATAAATAATGAATTAATAGAAAAGGTGAATCAAATAAAGTATCTAGGCTTCGTCATTGATCAAGATCTAAAATTTAATAATCATATTTATTGACTACATATGTAAAAAGATTTGTAAAAAAATTAATTTTTTCAAACGAATAAGAAAACAAATATCATACATAACAGCAATAAATATTTATAATACAATAATAAAGCCTCATTTCGAATTCGGTTCGACTATATTATACTCATGTTGTACGGCGCGCCAAATTGAACGACTGCAGAAATTACAAAACAAAGCAATGCGGGTAATATTAAAACTTAACAGATATACATCAATAAACTTTATGCTAGAAACGCTAAAATGGCTAAATATAAAACAAAGACTTGAACTAAACACTTTAACTTTTATACAAAAAATAAAAAGAGGCGAAGCGCCAAAATATTTAACGGAGCAAATAGCGCATGTAAGGGAGGTCCAGCCATATCAACTAAGAAATGCTGAGCACTTCAGGATCGAAAGGGTATAAACCAGTACAATGCAGCGGTCACTGTTCTATAAGGGTTTACTACTATACAACGCTTTACCTAATAATATCAAAACCGAAAGAAACAATAATTTATTTAGAAAATATGCTGTATATTTTGTAAAACATAATTTGTAATTTTTTGATATAAGGAAATTGTTTTTGTTCCTTAAAGTATTGTTAATACTAATAAATAATAATACTACTATTACTACTACTACTACTATATTTTTGAATGAAAGATTTTTAGTTGAAATTTGTTTTTTTTTTCATACAAATAGAGAACCTCTCAATTCCTTTTACATACTATAATTTTATATATTTATGCAAATACAAAGCTAAGACAACTAGATTTCTATTGACTTAGCTTTTTAACTCAATTTCTTCTTATCAGCACACAAAACCAGTGTGAATGTAGATAAATATGTGAAAAATTATAAAATAGGAGGTACATGTATAGTTTCAAGACTATATAAATTTAAATTATTGTTTTTTTTTTTTTTGCATTTCATTCTACTCTTTAGAAATTCTTAACTCTTATCAGCAGAAAATGCAGACGAATATAAAAGAATATAAAATATTTTTATAATAAATACATACTACTTTTGTTAGGTTTGCAGATTAATATATATTTAGTGAAGCTATATATTAATAACAATAAATCTTTAAGAAAATAAAAGCGATAAGAATTTTCATCATAAGTTAAATTTTTCTTCGCCACTTGCGTGTACTTACATACATATCGCTCATTTACTTCAATAGTGGCACAACTCAAAAAAACCAGTTTTGCAGAAAACGCGTTTTAAGTTTTTAATTTGCATACAACTCAATGTAGAAATGAAAAAAAAATTCTTCTCTTAGGAGGTGATGGTACAAGCTATTTATATGAAACTTTTACACAAGATAAAATACAAAATGCCGCATCTTTCTGCATTATTAACTCAAAAAACTAATTTTTTGAGTTATGCCACTATTAAAGCAAATGAGCGATATGTACATACATATTTAGATGTGTGAATGTGAAGTCATACGCATGTACATAAGTATATAAATTTCCGTTTGAGCATCTGTATAGCCATATTGTACCAGCAAGTTCCCTCTTGTCAATAGTTTTGGGGGAAAAACTGTCATGAAATTCGATGAAATCATGTAAATTAGTAGAATTATAAAATTTGTATTATTCTAGAACTTTCGTAAGGTTCAGTTAGCCGACTGTAATGTAATGTAACTACAACAGTAGGAAACAGCTGATCGCTATTGTTATGTGAAAAATAGTGAAAATGGTTATAGATATGTAATATAACATAACCTACTTTTAATATAAATATATCGATCAGCGGTTTTCTGCGTTGCAGTTACATTGCAATCGGCTAACTGAGCCTTTATAGAAATGTAATGTAACGTAACCTACTTTTCATATAAAAATATTGATCAGCGGTTTCCTGCGTTGCAGTTACATTTTTTTACGTTTGACATTTTAACTTTTTAACTGAGATGTAATTCTGCATGTCTGCCAAAATTGTTGTTTTACAAAAGGTTTATAATATTCGGTCATAAACCTACATGTTAATTGCTTCTGACATAGTCTATGTTGCTTTTTCTATCTCGCTCTATAAATATTTAGCACAGCTTTTATATAAACTAATGTCGGCATCCGTTTCAAAATTGTATTGCCGCCACATAATTTTTTAAATTCACTCATTTTTACGATTTTTTCTTCTACCAAGTTAGCATATAATAATGCAGCGCTATTTATGTTGCATGTGCATAATTGCTATTAAATAGTTTAAAAAAAACATACATATATCCGTATTGTAATATATCAACTTCAGCCGGCTAATGTTTCCGTCAATAGTGAACCGCCGCTACTTGCTCCCTCACGGCATAGATTTCGGACTACATATTTTTCATAATAAGAACAGCCGATGTCAGAAGGTTTGTCAGAAGAAAATAAATAGAGCACGCTCTAATTGAAATTTTGTCAGACGGTTTTGCGTCTGACTTTTACAGAAGCAATATTTAAAGGTACCACACGACATTTACATGTTTTACACTGGAAAATTTGACAAGTCAGACGTAAAAATATATCGTCTACGGGAGGCATAACTGGGCCTTAACTGACTGAGCCTTTACAGTCTGTTTATGTAAGATGCTTACGAGGGATTTTTTGACGTTTCTGTAATAGAGATCAAAGGAAACTCGTATAAATTTCATTTAATCTATAACAAAAGCTTTAAGATTTCTAAAGTGAACGTATTACTCAAACTGGCTTTTATACTCATATTGGCGCATTTGTAAACCAATTTCTTTTGTTTTTATTTTAGAAATATTTTTAAACTTCTAATTAAATGTTTGTAATTGATAATAATTACATAATGTTCGAAATTTTATACTTAATAGTGAGCAAAATCTAGTACTACGAGATTTCAGGTCAAATCTAGTAGATTTCCCATACAAAACAAAATCTACCTATCTATCACTAGACCTTGTTAAAATGTACTTGAAATATAGTAGAACTTAGTTATGCAACTATGGTTAATTCTTCAAATTTCTACTAAAAAGTAAGCCTCTGTGACTTAGCTACATTTGCAGTTATTGGGTTTTGTTTTGGATAATAAATCCTGATAAATGTAAAAAAAACTTGGAGTAAATAGATAAGATTTTCATAAAGATTTTAATTGAAACCTGCTAGATTTTGTGCATTTGTAAATGTCTTATCTTTTGGTGCTAATTTTATATTTAAAAAATACAAATTTACGAAGTAGTACATTCTCATTCATACAAAATAATTTTGGTTTACAAAACGTTTAACAAACAAATTTTCATACATAATTTGTTCTGTAAACCTTTTGTAAATATTAGTTATACTAAAAACTCATATCTAATTAATTAAAAACTGTTATAAAAAATCTGTCTTTTTAATTTGATTAAATACATACAGAGACATACATACATACATACATACATACATATATTTATGTACATACATATGTATCTTCCTAATCACATAAAAATAAAACTTTCAAGTTTAAAATTTCCTTAACTTGTTTTATTACACAAAGTTTTATCCTTTTTAAAAACTGTGAGAGTTCTTGTTACTATTTTTGTTTTCACCCTTACACAAATATCTCATATTTTATTTTTACCTTTGCTCTTCACGTTTTAGACTTTTCAATTATTTTTGGGTAATTTTGTTGTCTTTTATTTTTGAGGGTTAATCTCTATAGTGCATTTTTCTCAGTTGTTTTAAAGTCAGCAAAAGATATGTATCTATTTTAATTGAAAAAGAATTTCTAATATTTCTGGAAGCTTAGGATGGATGTTTGATGTAAAGAAAAAAAGTTAAGAATTATTAAAAACGTGCGCCATCTGAAAAAACTTACACCACCGTCGTCTTCGTGTGGGCTCCATTGAGAGTTATTAAAGAATTTTTTGTTCTCTCCATTTTAAATATGGAATAAAAAGTCTGAGAATCTAGAAAAACAAGAGAATAATAATTATCTGCTCATATCAAACCAAGTTTTCGTCCTGATTATGGTCGTAGTCGTAGATGTTGTTGTAGTCAATCGTTTCTGTTTTGTTCCTTCTTATTGTACTTTTTGCTCCAAGTATTCCAACGTTCATTAGATTTTGTGCATGATACATATTAAGTGTATTAAATCTTGACATGCGAATACTTGCGTTTAGTCGCATGTGCGTAACAAGCACGTAAGTACATTGGAGTGTGATGCCAGATTAATGAAAATTACATGTAATATAAATTGGATTGTAATTCATTACATTATATCTATTGCCGAAAAATTAATAACGTTTAGTTGTTAATTTGACAGCATCCTTGGACATTATTAGAACGTCTTCTTTCCCACTGTCATACAATAACTGAATTAAAATTGATGTTGCACAATTGTCGCATCAGGGGGTCTACTCTGTAATTCAAAACGAAAGAAATATTTTCGAATATGTATTTATTTATTTATTTCTCTTAATTCTAGTTACATAATATTAAAGTTTAAAAATCTAAATAAAGCTCTATTTTGAATTCTTTTTAATATGCATCGAAAATCGTTTTGACAAGAAATTTCCGAGCAATTCTTTCTAAGTACACACAAAAAGTAATATGAATAATTTTGTAATATTAATTAAAATATTTGTAATATCAATTAAAAAAAATCAGCTAAGTTTTTCCACTCAAATTAATTAATATAATTAAAAATTTAAATGAATGAATAAAATTCTTAATTGCAAACATTAATTGCTGAATACTTTTTTCTGTGTAGTAAAAAAGTATCCAAAGTCGTCACATTTGGCGAACGTACTTTAGAAGTACGTAGAAAACTCCAATCCGCCCTTCCGATGTACCATATTATTTTTCAATTTCAATTTCAATTTATTTATTTAATTAATCGAGCCCATAGGGCCATATATGATTAAAATGTACAAAAAGTGATGAACTTATTTCTAACCGCGTGTGTGATACATATATTGAAGTAAAAGTTAACATAAAAAATATTTATAACTTATTATATTTATATATTTTATATATTTATATATATTATATATTTATATATGTATATTATATATTTGCATACTAAGTATGTACTATTAATATAATCCTTGACAATCAAATTTATTATTTTATTCTGGGTACTGAGAACTAGATTATTCATAAACTTTGTATAATTTATGTTTAAAGCTAGAGATAGAGTGCTCGAGGGATCTTTTGTCGGTGGGAAGGTCATTATATATCCTACATACTCTTATTAAAAATGATCTTTCAAATGTGGAGTTATTTATTTTTGGTATTGTCAGTTGGGGGTTGCGTATTGATCTTGAAAAACGAAATATATCAGATAAACTAGAGTTTGAATTAGCTTTAATAATGTGATAAAAAGCAATCATAGTTCTTATTTTCACAAAGTTGGAGAAGCAACATTTTAAAAATATTTTGGCGTAATCAGATATGCGTTGGAAAATTCTTAGTTTAAAAATATATCTTATAATACGATTAAATATCAGTTTCAAACGATTCATATTTGACGATGAGCAGCCACTATATACTTCGAGGCAATAAATAATGTGAGACATTAACAGAGAGTGTGCTAAATTACACCTAATTTTTGTAGGTAGGTGACAATTGAGACTATATAACGATTTCAGTGTAAAACATACCTTAGAAGCAATACTAGATATATGTTTCTCAAAAGATAGATTACTGTCAATATTCAGACCTAGACATTTCATGTCGCTTACAAAAGGTACACAGACACCATCAAAAATAACTTTAATAGATGTATGATTGCAATTTCCTGATCCTACTGCTAATGCTTTCGTCTTAGCAGGATTAAAATTTAAACCGTTGCGGAACGCCCAATTTGAAACTAACGACAATATATAATTAATAGTTTCCTCATGACAATCGAGAAATTGTTTTTCACCAGTGAATACCAAATTTATGTCGTCAGCGAAGAGAAAACTCTTGCATTGCGTTGAACCAATATTGTGAATAAAGTCATTCATATATATTAGAAATAGAAGTGGTCCCTGTGGTACACCACTGGTACAATGTAAAATCGAAGATTTATAGCTACTATTACTAACGTATTGGTTTCTGCCTGTTAGATAGGAGTACAACAATTTGCATGCAGATCTAGATAATTTGAACTGGTAATAGAGTTTTTGAATTAAAATAGTGTAGTTGACTGTGTCAAAAGCCTTGCTAAGGCTTATTAATGGATACATTGACTGTCCTGATTTTTGCTTCATGCTGTACCATTTTTTATACCTCCAAGGAATTTCAGGTTAACTAAGTTATTTGATGTTCCTTTTCATAGGAATAATTATGCTCGTAATGGCACACTAACCCGTGCTTTCGTGTTTCTCAATGAAATTAACTTTAAATTGCAAAGAAAATCAAAGTCTTATATAAAGTTCAGCACTGAGAAAAATGATTTTAAACTTGTTCTTCTAGGTGTAATAAAATAATTTTGTTATTTGAATTTTTGCTTTATTTTCATAACTTTGTATATATGTACATTCGTTAAGAAATTAGCTCTTTTTATTTTTTGTTGATCCTTTTCTATTTTACTATATATATAAGTTATTCAGTCTTACTTATTAGATGTATTCACGTCGCATGTATTATAATAAACCAATAATAAATGCTGTCGTACTATAAGCGAAGCACGATGGATGTATTGGTGTACGTGTATATCACTGTTAAAAAGCGATGTCGCCAAGACAGCTTCTTTGTAACAAACACTCAAAAGAAGTACTGTTGATTACTGTATGCTTCCCTATCGGAAATTTGGCTAACTTTAAACTAATTTAAGCTAACTATTTCGCAACTAGTACTGACTATACTTGTATTACTTTGCAATGTAATCGACTGACTATTTTAACATTGCGATGTCCTATGCGGTAGTCAATTGTCTCACTAGGTACTACTTTAAGCTAACTTAAAGTTGACTTTTTTAAATCACCTGGTAGTCAGTAAATTAAAAACAAATTTCTGTGGCTCGAGCATGTAACATCACACGTTGTGTACTCAACGCGCTAGCACTCGGCTAAGGTAACATAAAACTGAAATGAGTTTTAAAGTAGCTGAGAATAAATTTGTTGGCTTTCACCAAATCCGATTACGTACTCAACTTTAGAATTAATTTTGGGTTTGTTCTGGATGACTTTGCAGCTAGCTTTTAGTTAGTCTAAGAAAAGTTAACTATAAGTTAACTATTTTTGTAGTCAACCACACATTCTTGCAAACAGTGTTGTTAACGTTTGTTTTATAAGATTTCGCTGTAGTAAAGCATTTGAAAATTCCCTCATGTCTTGAAAGTTCTTATAAGATATCTTGTGCAGGACACTATTACTTATTAAGAAAAAATTTACCTTTTTATCGTAGTCTGAAAGGAATTTCTGTCCATAGACTGAAATAAATAAATAAATAAAAATCGCCATAACTACTGACCACATGGACAATTTGGATTGATTAATTTCCTTCCTTGCAATAAAAACTAATTTCATTTGGCAACTCTAAAATCCACCTTGATGTTTGTCAAATATATGTGTGTGTGTACACATTTACATATACACACTGTACGTTTTCTTAAAATTTTGTTTTGCTGTTATAGTTGTTCTTCCAAAAACACATTCCACCGCCCATACAAATAAATGTCTCAGGATATTCTAGTTGACGTTATTATTTTGGTGTATCTTTTTTTCCATTAGATACATACAAAAGCTTATTAGTTCTCTAAAACACATAAATATGAAAAAAAAAAGTTTACAAACTTTAATCAGGTCACACAAAAAGAAAAGAAGTCAAGTGCTTCTTTCTCACAAAGAAAACGTTTCGTTTTCTTTCGCAATACATATAAAATTAATTAATTTCTTTGTTGTAGATGCATTTTTGTGAAAAAATACCTATTTGGATTAATAAAGAAGCTACAGGGAAGTGAATTCTTCTATTTAGTTTCTTCGTTAGGTGTTTTTGTTATAATATTCTTTGTTTTTTTTTTATTATTATTGTGTATTCCGTGTTGTATGTACTCATTCGTTTAATCGATTTGTAGCTCTATTTTAAGGGTTATTTTTTGTTTTTGTTGTTATTGCTTAGTCGTAGGATTTGTTTGTAACCTCACTCCTGTTTCTGATTGTGAATGCTTTGTGCTTGATTTAACATTATTTTCCATAAAACACAGGATTTTTGTTCCTTGCATATGCATACATACTCGTACATACACATATTTGTAGGTACATTTTTTAGATTATTTGGATTCTTTTCGAACTTCTTTCTATGTGTTTTTCCCTGATACGCTGTTGCTGTTTCTTGTGGATAGATGGCCCTCTTTTAATGCACAATATTTACTCTCTGGAGAATGTTATAGAATATTTTTTAATTTTTTTTTATTTCAACCCTTCTACATAATGTATTATATTTGTGCTTTTTTTTATAAATACATACATATGCATAATTTTGCTGATTTTTTACTCTTACGTTTTTTTAATTTTCATTACATTAACGTTAAAAGAGAAATATAATATTTTATAATTCTTTTTTGTTACATATTTCCTTTTCTATTTTTTAATTTCAACCAGTAAATGAATGTGCCCTTAATTATGAAAGCGGTATAAGTCATATGCATTTTTGCTTCGAAATATTAAATAAATCTTAAAAAATTTTTATAAATATTGAATAAATACATTAAATATATTCATATTAATCGTGACTAAAACACAACTACAAATTAAAATGTTGCATAATATAAAAATCACCCTTATCGGGAATAAAAGTTCACGTGAAATGTGTTCCCTTTCCCAAAAATTGTGATCGCCAATGTTTGCGTTTGTTTATTATTTTCTAATTTCGTATTATTTGTTTTTATTTTCTAATTTTGTTCAACATTTTTTGTTGACGGGAAATATTTCATGTGAACAAAATGTTCGCCTTTTATTGCCCGATAAGTGTGAATATTTTTTCATTTGTTCAAATGTTATGTACTAAATATATCGAACAGAGAAATATATGACTTAGACCACTTTCATAATTAAGGGCACATATGATTTATACGAAACATGTCGACATTGCCGGAAAGTTTTGAAACCAATTTTTTGAAATCAAATCAAATGAATAACGGATCTGCGTATTATGCCATTTTCATATTTGAACAGAAATCTTTTCTAAACAATCTTGTTACCAATGTTACTTTATATTAATTCTATGAATTTGAATTTTTAATCTTAGAGGTACGTGTGTACATTAGGGATATAACTTTTTAACAATTTTTTAAAATATCAAAATTGGCATAGCACAGTCCGATAGAGCATAAAAAACTATAAGGGAACGTATATTTATTTTTTCGCTAAGATCAAAAAAGTTCACGCACCAACAGAGATGGAGTTTTGAAAATTTTTAATTTTCTTGTTGGTTAAGAAAAATTAATAAATATGTTTATTTAAAACAAAAAATAAATAAAAAAAAACACCGTATAAAATTAAGAAGGCCTCGAAATAATTTTAGATTATGTAAAATAATATTTTTGTTAGTTCAAGTCCGTTATTTAAGTGTTCCAAATTTTGTATACACTTGTTTAGAAAAACCAATTGGTGAGTGAACTTTTTTGAGAAAAATTACAAAAGACTATGATTTTCGTGGTTACTAGGAAATGGTTGACCTCATGGTACTATGCCAAAAAATTGGTTATATCCCTAATATACATATGTATGAAACAATTGTAATACATACCTATTTGAAACAATTGTCATTTGGTTCACATTGAGTTTTGGAGTATTACAAAGTATTACATGCTTAGATATAAAAATTAACAATAAAAATTTGTTTATTTGCTCTGATAAAAAAGAAAATTTTCATTGACTTACAATCCAAGGAATATGCATAAAAACGATAAATTCTTGGAAGTATCAGGATATATTAAAATCATTGAAAATAATTCGCATTTATACTGTTTCTAGATCATAATACATGTTTGGATATTATTGATTTTTTGAAACATTGTCGACATAATTCAACGTCTCCTTGTTAAAGAAACAGCGATTTCAATAAAACTGAAGCAAATAATTCACGATAGCGAAAAGAGTTGAGCAAATATGTATTTATATATTTGCTTAATGCTCCTTAATGCCCTAGAACGAACAGAGCTCTCTTTAAAATCAAAACAAAAATTGACAAATTTTAATCAAACCCATTCTTTATGTTACTATTCATTAGTTTACAATTATCGAGAGTAGACTGTACTACACATAAATAATTTACTTACTAATATATTATTGCTCTTGAATTAATTTCTGAGCTTTTAAATTACAATTAAGGTAATTTGCATATCCATATACTATGCATGTAATAATTGCGTACACAACTATCGTACATTTTAAACGTGTAATAAAAACAAACAAAACTAATGCTAACCAGTCATTTAAACAATTCAATTAATACGGCAGACAACAAAACACAGCCTGTAATAACAATTTAAAATTTTGTGGAAAAAATTAACTAAACAAAACGAAAAACAATATAACTTAAGCAAAAAAAAAAAAAAAAAAAGAAAACACAATCAACCAGCAAATCTGATGAAAACTCTTTTCCAATATATGTACATATGTATGTTTATTAAAACAATCACTAAAATATTTAAATATGCCCTGCAGGAAATTAGAATAGTGAAATTGTAATGATTTACTAGTGACATTGTCGGTAGTACTACTGACCAGGGGGTCGATTCTGGTTCTGTGATAATGTGAAATGAAAAGTTTTTTTTCACGATTTCATAGCATTTCTGATTCCCGTTCAGTGAAAAATTAAAAGAATTTAAATACATTTTCATTATGAAAAAAAGGGGAATGGATCAAAACTTTTCACAGTTACATAACGCTCTCGATTCTCGTTTAGTGTAACTGTGAAAAAAAAAAACTTAAAAAACAGTTACATAACGCTCTCGATTCTCGTTTAGTGTAACTGTGAAAAAAAACTTAAAAAACTTTTCATATGATAAATTATTTTACACAAAAAATATTTACGTGAAAAACAGTAGCCGTACTAAAGGGGTTTCTCTTCTAAGTATGTCGAATAACGACTTTGCTATGTAAATATTTTTGCGTATCCAGCCTTCTACAAATTAATGGCTGACAAAGGGTTTCTTTATTAAAGGCTACAGGCAAGATAAAAAGAAAACCTTTACTCACCACAGCCACTGTTCGATATTTAAGCTCGACAGGAGACGTGCACCGCATAACACATTTCCCTATTCCTACAGAAGAAACGAATAATAACTCCTATGGGTTGAAGTAAAGTTTGTCCTAAGTTCTGCTTATGAGAATCATCGAAAACGGGCCTTGCAATTGGAAGCGCAAATTTTACTTAATCTATAATAAAGAAGAGAAAAATATTAAGTTTAATTATGTACCGATAAGCTTTTAAACACTTTTACCTATGCTCATACCGAGTTCCTTGCAATATTTACATAAGTAATAATTAATATTATTTATTTACATGACATATTTCAATAGCATAAAAACAAAAGTTTCATAGGCACAACTGAATAAAACGACGTTTTCATAATAGCAACGAGAATCGCATTTTATGTAATTGTGAAAAATATAATGAAAAATGGTTGTGAAAATGAAAATGAAAAGTTTTTTTTCATTTCACATTATCACAGAACCAGAATCGACCACCAGGTGTACCCCAGCCAATGTAATCATCTATTGACATTTAACATTAGCTTGTCATTGAAAATCCACCATTAGACTGTAGCAGTACTGACTAATTATTTCTTTTGGGACCGCATGGAGACATTGACACCAAAGATTCACTAGTAAATCTTAGGGGCTCCAGTAGACTTCAGCACAATATCGATATTTGTTCGCTCGGTGTCAATAGTAAAATTATAGCGATTTACTAGTGACATTATCAATAGTACTGCTGACCAGGTGTACCCCAGCCAATGTAATCGCCTATTGACATATAGCATAGGGTTTTCATTGAAAATCTACCAGTAGACTTCAGCACTATTGACGAGGTAGTTTTTTTTTACGACAATATGGAGACATTTGAACCAAAAGTACACTAGAACATTTTAGTGACCATCGTCTAAAATTTTATAAAGGCTGGGGCAACAAACTTACACACACATATACATATGTATGTACATATATTTATTTACTATTATTATTATTTTTTTTAATCAATAAATTATTTTTAAATTATTAAGACCAAAATCTTTTGGAAATATATACCTTTTACGATTGTAGCTTAAAAGATATTGAAATTAAATGTTTTCATTCGAAACTAAAAAAACATTTTTTAAAATTGAAACAGCAAATCAGCCCCTGTATTCTGTAACTCGCTAAAGCTAAATATCTATCGCTAAAAATCTATAGAGTCGATTTATCGATTTTCGGCTACAAATACAACTTTCAAACTTGTATTGTTAAATCAGACATTGGCTAAATAAAGCTTTATGTCGTCGCCAAAAATTTTTAATTTTCTATTTGTTCAGCATTTTAGCGATCGAACTTAGCTTTAGCTATATCGAGTTACAGAATACGGGGGCAGAAGCGGCTAGCCGACGATCGGCTTGCATCTCTGCTATTGACTGCATAGCATAATAAATAAGAAAACAAACTATTGACGCGTTCATTGACAAT
Source organism: Tachina grossa (assembly GCA_949987645.1). Classification (NCBI taxonomy): domain Eukaryota; kingdom Metazoa; phylum Arthropoda; class Insecta; order Diptera; family Tachinidae; genus Tachina; species Tachina grossa. Next base: position 150,637,156 of record OX465274.1, on the reverse strand, counting down.
GTCACCAGAAATACACTAGAATTTTTGTATCTAACGTATCTCTACTTGGGCATGAAAGGAACGTTCTCGACATTTTAATTGGTGCAATTGTCGCTAGAGAAAAGAGTGTTGACAGAGCCATATGGTTCTAGACTGACTAGAGGGTGTGCATTCATACATATATATTACATTATGTATATACATTCATAAATAATAGGTATATTCATGTATCCATTCGGTAGACATATAACATACATGCATACCCTACGCACTGTTGCCAATTTAGCCATTTCCCGGTCAAATCTAGCATTTTTTTTTTTTCATCCACATAGCTATAAATAAATTTCTAGCTGCCCTCTAGCCGGGAGATTTAGCCATTTCATTTGAGTTAGCTGTAGCAAGTTCTTAATTGCCATTTTATGCATTTTATTTGTGGGAAAGACTTTTCAGCCAAAAGAATTTCTTAAAAACGGAAACTGATCGGTTAATTAAAAATTCCATTTTTTTATTAACGGTTAAACCGGTTAATTTCAGCCGATTAACCGAAGTAACAATCTTTAAATATTTTGTACTAAATAACGTAGTTTTTGTGTGTTTATTTGTTTCGTCTTATATACAAAAAGTAAGTGTTTAGAAATTATTTTTCATACAAACAAAAAAGTATATTCAGTGATTCTAACTTAAGTAAAATTTCAAAAGTTTTCGACGTGGCTATAAAAGAGTTTAGTAAAGGCTGTGCTATTCTAATTGAACTTTTTTAACAATTAAAAAAAATCAAAGCTAATAGTACTGTTGTCAACGATTTAGTTAATTATTAGATTTAATAAGAGACGAATTCAATTAATTTATACCAACTCTCTGAAATATTTTCATCTATCAACAGTGTTTTAAACAACAAAAACGAAAGCACAGAAATTCAGAAATAAAAAATATTGATTGTTATACAAGAAACGTTCTAACGAAATTAAGCGAAACAACTAGAAGTGTTAGGAATTTTAAAAAAAAATAATATAAAACAGGACTCTATTGGCATAATGAAGGATTTTATATGTTTAGAGAAATCCAGGAAAAGGACTGAGAAACTAGATATTATGTATTATGGATTGCTTTCAATTTCCTCAACGTCTACGATAAGCGAAAGCATTGTTCCAAATCAAGTTTTATCAAAACTGATTCGCTTAATTAAATCCTTAACTTAACACTTAAGCCAAAATATTTTTCTGAAAAGTTGTGTGAGAAGATCTCTTTAAATTATTGAAGTATATTAACATCTGATTTTTTTGCTTGATTTAGTTTAAGAATTCTTATGTGTATTTCTTAGTTTTACTAATAAACTCAAATTAATAAATAATTTATCCATTTTTACTAGTTCAAATTACTTGATTTATGAAAAAACTTTATTAATTGGTTAACCGGTTAATACAGAAATTAACCGATTAAGCCAAAACCTCGATTAATTAATCGGGCGATTAACCGATTAAAGCAAAACCCCGATTAAATGAATACCCTAGTATATATACATATGTATGTATGTTTGTTATAAAAACATTGAATTCATCTCTCTAAATGTATCGAATATTTGTCCACATACATATATAATTATAAATTCGTCCGCTTTAAAACTCGTCATAAATTGTTGCAGAAACATTAAAAAGTTTCAACCAATCCTTACGAGTAAAAACTCGGAAGCAAATTTATTTATGATGTCCGTATGAATGTGCATATGTGTGTGTGTTTGGGGTGTGTGTATATCATAACTTAAGAACGATTCAACGGACCGGAAGCATTTTTGCCGCCTTCGAAAGGTGTTGAACTCACTTAAATGTCGTAAGACAGTGAATTTATTCCTTTCGGTAAATTTCAAAAATTTTCGAAAATAAAATTTTTACAAAACTTTATTTTATAAAATATTAAGCTACTAATTACAAGTTCAAAACCTAATCAGCTCTTTGTAGACTTAGACTGTAGCTGAGCGGGAATTTTCAGAGATAGTCTGCAAGGTCAACCGATTCCCATATATTTTTTTAATCAATATAGCCATTTCATATCTGAAAAAAACTGGCATCGTTGATTCTACATGTACATAGTCACAAACTTACAAATACAAAAATAAACTTAAAACATGCAAAAAATAAGCATACAACACACAATATATACTAGACGAGCCCCTGTAGCTAATTTTTTTGTGCTTTTATTTTCTTTTTTATATTTAAGTATTTACAAAATTGACCGGCCTTTAGCAATTCGAGCATTACAATCGAATTATAATTAAATGCAAAAACAATATAGCAAATGAAGTAAAACAAAAACAAAACAAATAAAAATGTGCATAAAATATGTTGGCGTAAAGTCTATAGACGGATATATCATATAGGGTGTTTTTTTGAGGGGTATAGAACTTCGAATTGAAATAAAACACAAGAAAATCGTTTTAATGTCCATCAATTTGGCTTTATTGGAAGGATAAGTTTATGCCATTAATGTTTAAATATGATTTCGGGCATGTGGCCGCCGCGGCTGGCTCGAATAAAGCCAATTCTACAGGTCCAATTTTCAACCACTTTTTCGAGCATATGGGGCCGTATGTTGGCAATAACGCCACGAATGTTGGCTTCCAAGTCCCCTAACGTTTCTGGTTTGTTGGCGTAGACGAGCGACTTCACATATCCCCAAAGAAAATAATCCCATGGTGTCAAATCACACGATCTTGGTGGCCAATTGACAGGTCCATTCCGCGAAATTATGCGCTCATCGAATGTTTCCTTCAATAAATCGATTGTGACGTGCGCTGTGTGGCATGTAGCGCCGTCTTGTTGGAACCACAACTCATCCACATTCATGCCATCCAATTCGGGAACAAAATAGTCGGTTAGTCGGCTCCAATTGCTGTGCACGGTGGCGAATCGATTCATTCGGGTCCTCTTCAACACTTTGCTCTACAGCGGCAATTGTTTCTTCGGTGCGCACTGTTCGACGTCTCTGCGGATGCGTATTACCACATAGAGTAAACGTAGTGCGAAAACGATCCATGGTTAACCGAATTAATTGCTCTGATGGACGATTATGTCGACCATAAAATGGACGGAGCTTGCGGTAAACTTCGCGAACTGATCCATTATTTTCGAAATAAATTTGCACGATTTGCAAGCGTTGTTCTTTTGTCAACCTGTTCATGATGAAATGGCAAACCAAACTAAATATTAATCACTTGACAGCTGACAAAATGGCCGCCAGTTAAAAAAGTGATGCCAACTTAAAGTTCTATACCTCAATAAAAAACACCCTTTACATACATACATACATACAAGCATCCCTGTCGGAGAATGTGTGGTTGACTACAAAAATAGTTAACTTATAGTTAACTTTTCTTAGACTGACCAAAAGCTAGCTGCAAAGTCATCCAGAACAAACCCAAAATTAATTCTAAAGTTGAGTACGTAATCGGATTTGGTGAGAGCCAACAAATTTATTCTCAGCTACTTTAAAACTCATTTCAGTTTTATATTAAAATTTTGCTGTTGTTATTTTCGATGTTACCTTAGCCGAGTGGTAGCGCATTGAGTACACAACGTGTGATGTTACATGTTCGAGCCCCAGAATTTTTTTTTTTTAATTTACTGACTACCAAGTGATTTAAAAAAGTCAACTTAAAGTTAGCTTAAAGTAGTGCATAGTGAGACAATTGACTACCGTCTAGGACATCGCAATGTTAAAATAGGCAGTTGATTACATTGCAAAGTAATCCAAGTGTAGTCAGTACTAGTTGCGAAATAGTTAGCTTAAAGTTAAATTAAAGTTAGCCAAATTTCCGATAGGGATATAATACATTTATATGAATGTAGTATACGTTTATTCACACTTGTACTTACTCGTAGTTACTCATAAACACGGGTACAAAAAAGTATTATACAAATACAAACAAACGTATGTATATACAAACAGTCAGAGAAAAGGGGACAGGGCAGATTTAAAAATTTTGAATAACAACAAAACCCATCGCAGAATAAGATATACTACCCCTTTAGAAAGTAAAACATTTTTAAGAAACGAACATCAAATAGCAATTTTTAGATGGAAATGTTTAACTGAGCAATGTTGCTGAGTTAAACCTAGATTATTAACTAGATAATCTTTATCTGAAAAACAATATTTTGAGTTTAAACTACAGTTAACTGACAAGTAGAGTTTATATTTATGTATGTTAAAAACTAGCTCATAGTGGACGGTATAATGGACCATGAAAAATATGTACATATATCGAGATTTTGAAGGCACTTCAACGACGAATTTTTCCCGCTATAGTTATAGTTTTTTTAATGCTTTGTTTAGCATATGTATTTAATTGGTCTCATAAAATAAAATTGAATTAAATAAAGTGAAATAATAAAATAAAAGAATATTTTTGAAAGCGCATACACCACGAAATTTTCAACGTTATATCAATAAATATATTTATATAACGTACAACACCTTGTGCACACTGCTACCGTTATTGTTGTGTGCTTTTTATTTATGTGTGCATACAAACATAGTAGACCCCTGCACAATACCACTTACAAGAACTTTTGAGACATGATAGCTTACCATCTATATCTTACACACACACGCTCAAACGTACAATATGCAAAATAACAAGCATACACACATCAACACTACTTCTTTTGAGTATTACCTGATTTACATTAAGCATTTCTTTTTTTCATGAAATTAGTTACATGAGAATTTTTTATTTGCCAATAGGACGCCTGGATAAGCAACTTATATCAAAAAAGTTGCCAAAAATGCATCAGAGATTCATTCTACGCCATTTTTTATATGAAATTCTCTTTTATAGCTCTGGAATTAGCAAATAGAAAAAGTTTCGTGCAACAAAATTCAAGAAACTTCATGAAAAAATGCTTAATGTAAATCAGGTATAATTGTTACGAACAAGAAATCTTCGCGACATCGCACAGTGGTGTGAAAGGTAGAGAAAGTGGCGATTAATTCATAGAAGTCGTAATATTAAAGTGTTGTTATTTTTTATTGATGAATGTTAATAAATACATAACAAACCAGAATTAAAAAAAAATTTTTTTTTAATTTTTAACCTTTTATGGGATTTTTTGTATTTTGGAGAAAATGGTCTTATTTGATTATTTTTGCTGTAATTTTGGAATGAAAATAGATAAATTAGTAAATTAAATTGTAAACTAGAGCATACACAGAGAAAAAAACTGCCTCATAGAATCAATAAGATTTTCTCTATGAAACGTTTTTAGGCTAAGGGGTATCCCAGCAGAAAGAAGCGAAGATTTCTTCATAGAGATTCCTTATTGTTTTTATGTGGTAAATCTTATTAATTTTATCAAGAAGAAAACCACATAAAATCAAGAAGAAATCTTATTTTAACAACTTTTTTACTCAATTTCCGTTATTTTTGGTACCAAAAAAGCATTCCATAAAGAAAAACTTCTTGATTCTATTAGGTTTTCTTATAAATTGTAAACTATAGGGATTTCTTATTGATTTTATTAGGTTGCCTTATTGATTTTTTTAAAAAGGTTTTCTTCTTGTTATTTGGCTATCTTATTGAGTTTTTCAATAAGGTTTTCTTCTTGAATTTATTAGGTTCCTATATGATTATGTGTAAAGCATCTTATTGATTTTTTTAATAAGGAAATCTTCTTGATTTTATTAGGTTTCTTGTTATTTCATTTATGTATGTACGTACATTTATGTATGTATACATGTATATAAATAAACATAGAGACAATTTTTTAATGATCTTTTTCGTTTTTGTTCCGTAATATCTCTGCTGCAGAGACTTAAATATTCATACCCAGTTAGCCAAATCGTCGCTGACGACATTGGGTAGTATGAATAAAAAAAAAAGTATTTGCTTTTTACTTACACATATTTGGGGTTTTCAAACAAATTTTTAAGTAGAAGACAAATACTTTTTTTTATTCATATTACCCATTGTCTTTTACGATTAATGTACGACATGTCACAATTTAAAGGAAATCGTCGACAATGTCACATGTTTTGTTATCAATTAAACTTTTTTGAGGACGATCTGAACGACAATGTCCCCCGTTTTGTCTTCAATAAAGCCCTGTTGACGACAATCTGAGCGACATTGTCGCTCATCTCGTCTTGTGTAACCTCGCCTCCATTTGTATGAAAAATTCGTCGACGATTTGTATGGCGCTGTCTTCAATGTGTCTTGTACGACTTACCATTGTCTTGTACCCGTCGTCGAAGATGTTTTAAAGACGTGGCTAACTGGGTATTTATGTATTTTTGTATATGTGTTGCCGCTCATAACTTTACTTCTTTACTTTACATACATACATATGTACATATGTATTAAAATTAAACTTTTAGTTGAACGTGAACCAGTGCGAAGTGAACAAGTCGAAAGAATAATTGAATATTTTTCCACTAACAAAATATAAACTAAATTAAAATAAAACTAATTATAAATAGTGCGTACCTATGTATATCTATATTATTATTATATTTATGTACATATATAATCGTAGTATGTTTTTTGGTAAGGAATAATCTCTGGAAATACAAGAGCCTTGGAGTGGAGATTTTCAATACAGGTTGGGTGACCAGTGTGTTGATTAATTTTTAATTAATTTTGATTATATGAAATTTTTAAATATATGAAGATTATAATATATTAAGGGCCGTTATTACTACTTGTCTGATTTTGTCTGCCCGATAAATAGCTTTGCATTGCTACAATTTCAATTTTTTTATTGATGTCATTATAAATAATAATAATACTTAATGGACAAAAAATATTAAATGAAAGTTTTATAATGCAAAGCCATTTATATATCTGATAAAATCATGCCTTTAACTAACGACAAGTTGTAATAATGGCCCTAAGTACGTATAAATGGGTAATGTGAATACAAAAAAGGCATTTGCTTTTTACTTTAAAATTTGTTGTAAAGTCTTAAATGTACATATATGTACTTTTTGTTTGTTTCAAACAAATTTCTAAGTAAAAAGCAAATGCTTTTGTTATTCACACTACCCAGTATTTATAAGCAAATATGTAATTAAAAAATTCAAAAAGATACTGCTAACAAAACTTAATTATTATTACTATATTGTGTGTATTCCTAAGTAAATACATATGTAAATGAAAATAAATAAAATTTTCAAATAAAATCAATAAGTATTGTGTTTTATTTTTGAAAAAATCAATAAGATAGCCTAATAAAATCAAGAAGAAACCCTTATTGAAAAAATCAATAAGATAGCCTAATAAAATCAAGAAGAAAACCTTATTGAAAAAATCAATAAGATAGCCTAATAAAATCAAGAAGAAAACCTTATTGAAAAAATCAATAAGATAGCCTAATAAAATCAAGAAGAAAACCTTATTGAAAAAAATCAATAAGATAGCCTAATAAAATCAAGAAGAAAACCTTATTGAAAAAATCAATAAGATAACCTCATAAAAACTACAAGATTTCTTCTTGATTTTTTTTAAAAAGGTTTTCTGAATATAATGAAATGAAATTAATAAGATTTCCTTATTGAAAAAAACCCATAGAGATTTCTTATTAATTTTGTTCTATTTTATGAGGTATTTATTAGGCACTGTTTTCTCTGTGTACTTTATATGCCTTTAAAAAAATATTGTTTTTGTTTATATAAAAAAATAAATATTTAATATGTATTTTTCACATTGATTTTTAACAACTGGAATTCTCTCACAAAAACCTTCATAACTCAAAAATCGCATAAATGCGCAAATAGGTATTCTGGGATTTATTAGCTAAAATCTTTATATTTTAAGAGCATAAAAGCATTTTTCCCTGCGCTCATCCTCAAAGTTGTTGAAACTGAATGTATACATATATCAAAATACCACATTTTTAGAGCAATTTAATTTTTTTAATATTTCGAAAACATTTACCTAAACAAAAAATAATTTTTTAAATGCTCATATATTTATAGAAAGAAGTCTTAACAAAAACTATAATCACTTGAAATATCAAAATTTTCTCTTTTAATCAATGCGCGCAAAAATAACTAAAATTATTGAACTTTGAACACACACTGCAAATAAATTAAATTACCAAGAACTTTTATTTTTATAGTTAGTGATGTAGAATTTGATCTACTTTCATATGGTACCAAATACGGTTGTGAAAGTTAAAGTTCATCTTTTGAATTAATCGCCACTTGTGAAGGCTTTCACTCCACGGTGCATCGCTTGTAAACACTCATATACACGTACATCAATATATACCCCTGCAAATAATATTGGAGTACGTGGTCCAATCTAGATGAAACAGACTAGTTACATCATGGTCCCATGTAATGCAGTCATGGATCATGTCGTTTTCATACAAGCACTCAATGCTGTACGATAAGTGTTCGTGTTTAAACGAATATGATCGTTCTTCTTAGGCACTCAGAAATTGTATGCGAGTAGTCTATAACTATTCCATATGGAGTAGTTTTGGGGTTAGTTCGATGTAATGCAAAGTTGGACCATGTGGGCCAACCCTAGGATATCGCAATGTTAAATCGACCACATTTTTTTCATATATTTGGAGTAGTTTTGTGGTACTCCTACTCCTCTTTGGACTAGTCTTTACATGCATGTATGGACTAGTCGCATTATTTGCAGGGACATTATTACGCAGCTCTCTAATACATACTATGTACATATTTATATGCATTTTTATAGAATTTGTTCTTAACACACTTGTAACAAAAGTGTTTAAAAACAATAATAAAAAACACACATTAAACGGAAAGAGAGAAACTCATAAAATTTTAAACACTCTTGGGATTTTCCAAATTGAATCGACCCATTTCTCATATATGTATGTGGAATGTGAAAAGGTGCTTTAAATGAAAGGGATATAAAATTACTTAAGTTGTTGCATTTAATTTGATGTTTATAATCCAGCCATCGCGAACATAAAACATTTTAGGAAAATACCCCTGTTAACTGCATTCGGTAAACCACACATACCATTGAGGTAATCAACAAGAAAGGAAATATAAAACCTCTGACGTGACAAGTTTTATTAAAGATTTGTAGACCATTGAAAAAAAACAAATACATACTTATAAAAATTATTGAAAGGATATAAATTTATAGACAGCAGAAAAACATTTTTGTTGTACTGGCCGTCAAGGAGAAAAGTTTTTTTTTAAACAGCAACACGCATGTTAATTAAATAAATCAAGAATTAAAAAGCTAGAATAAATTTACAATATTTTATTCTTGTTTTATTAAGTTGTTAACTGTAAAAGACAGTTAGAGAGAGATTAATAAAATAAAATTGGAGTTATAAAGTTGCGACAAAAAAGCAACAAAAAAAAAATATTAAAAGCAAAGCACATGTCATAATTTTTGATCAACAAATTGGGTTAAATGTAAAGCTATGTACAGACGGTTGTCAGATCTTACAATATTGCCAGTAAAATGTGCTTGAAATTTCTTACGACCGTGTGAACTGGCAATTTTTGTCAGACGACGTTGCCAGAAAAAGCATTGTCAGTCCATTGCAAGACTAGCAACTGACAACATATTGTCAGACATCTTACAATCGTGTGAACACATTGTAAAATTATTGCCAGATATTTGTCAGACATTTTAATATTGTCAGATGTGCGAAGTTCATGCATCTGACAATGGCGTCATTGTAAGATAATTCTTTCTATGGGCAACACTGCACACGCTTGATTTTAAAGAAAAAGTTTATAATAAAAGATATGCAGACAAAATCATTGCAATTGCTTCTTTATGGTCCATAATTATTTATACTTTCACTTTTTACATTTAACACAAACACAAACGATAAATATTTAACAATGGCCAACAAATGGTTTAAGTCTGGCAACGCATAACAACAGATCGAACAATTTGTGCATATGACAACCGTGTGAACTGACAATTTTTCTACTGACGATTTTGTCAGATGAATTTATTGTCATACAACCGTCTGGCAATAAATTGTAAGATTTTCTAACATCCGTGTGAACTGACAAGAAATATTGTGCTAGCAATTTTCGATTGCCAGTACATTGTCAGCACATTGCCAGATCTGACAATATTGTAAGATCTGACAATCGTCTGTACATAGCTTAAGAAATCTTCCTGGTATTAAATCAAATAATTATCTTGCTGCCCATTTTAAGAATCCCACCATTAAAGTTGCGTTGGATAACGAGCTGATTCGATCACGTTTTTTTCAGTTTCAGATTATGGCATTTGATATCGGACCATATTACTATGTACATTGTTCGATAGCAATAATCTCAAACTGAAAAAACGTGATCGAATCAGCTCGTTATCAAAAGAGACGACTATACTCCAGATTGTTTTTATGCTGGACAAGAAAGTAGTAACACGTCCAGATTTTCGTCGAAAAAATTTGTCGGTTTTTTATACCGTCTACAACGGCATTTTCGGCACGATTTTTGTTTTTTTTTTTTTTTGCTCAGAAACACTTAAACAAATAATTAAATGTCATTTCAAGGTACTCGCACATAACTACAAGATGTCCAACACGTACGAAATACGCACGCGAACAATTTTCCCAACACGACACAACACAACACGCCATAAATCAAATTGAAAAGCAAAAAGTAATTGTTTTTATACTCAAATTAGAATTTTCCTGCGTTTTCGTTCGTATCCAGAAAGAAACTGAGTTGATTTTAAACTGTATTTATGTATACCAATCTTATCAAAAAAAAAAGAACAAATACCAACAGTACAAATGTTGGCCGATACAAAGTATTAAAGTTTTTGATCATACAGCTGTTGACAACTAATTAGAAACTATTTGAAATTTTCATAAAAAGCTATGGTTTTTATTATTTTCTCGTAGAATTTACCATATTTTTCATTCAATACATTAAATATTTAGCAATCTAACAAAAACAAATTAAAAACCTCTTCTATATAAATATATTTTAGAAATAAACAAAATTTTCTTTAAAACGCTGTGGCGCATACTTAGAAACGAACATCTCTCAACACAAATCTTTTATGCCAAGTATTTTTTGATCAAGGTTATTGTGTTATCGTTAAATGCATTTTCTAAATGAGCTTAAATTATAATTTAAAACTATATTTTTAATGTTGTAAAGTCAAGAGCTTCACTTTTGCACAACGGAGCGCTATTTGTGGGTTTTACAAATCTGGAAAGTCTTTTAGAGAAATAGCAGACATCTCAAGTGTTCAAACAAAATGGTTTTTAATGCTATAAAACATATAAAAAATATGACACCATCCTTAACGTTCCGCTAAGAAAATATAACAAGAAAATGTCGGAGTATACCGACCGAAGAATAAGTCTTGTATCTAAAAGCTACCCAACAAAGACATCTACTGATATTCAACGGGATATTCAGTCTAATTTAACATTCTAATATCCAAGCGAACCATTACACGTCGTTTGGTAGAAGCTGGAATACAGGAATACATGGCAGAGCAGCACGCAAGAAGCCACTTCCAAGTATGATCCAAAGGAAACACTGTGTAGACTTTGCTAAGTCTCATTGAAATTGGACCACAAATCAGTGGAAATATGTCCTTTGGCGTGATGAAACAAAGATAAATCGCCTTGTTTCTGACGGCCGAAAATATGTTAGACGGCCCATTATCAAGGAATTTAATCCTCGCTCCATTTCATCCGTAGTGAAACATGGTGGAGGATCAATTATGGTATGGGGATGATTTTTCTGGAATTCTATTGGTCCAGTCCATAAAATTGGTAGAATTTTAAACAAGGAAAAACAAGTTTAAGGGCCAATTTCACCAACTTATTTAAATATCAATTAATATTTAAAAATAATTTTTCCATACAAAAATTAATCAAAATCGACATTTAAATATGAATTGATATTTAAATAGAGTTGGTGAAATTGGCCCTTAAAATGAAATGATTCAATGATGCCATGGGTTGAGGAGAAATTGTGCATTGTATGGTAATTCCAGCAGGATTACGATCTGTACCGCACGGCAAAAGTAAAGAAATAAATTTTTGCGGACAATTCTCTCAATGTTTCAGATTAACTTTCATCTAGTCCGGATTAAATCCCAATCGAGCATATGTGGGATGATGTAGAAAACGCCGTAAGGCTTAATAGTATTAAAAATATGAAACAACTTTTCGAGGAAGTAAAGCGAGCGTGGTATGCAATACCAGTGGACCGATGGCAGCATCTCATCACATAGAAAGCGCAGTTGGTGTGAGGCAGTGATGAAATAAAAATGTTTTGAAACATAGTACTAAAAATTAGAAAACCTAGTAATTTTTTTATTTGCAACGATAACATCGTTTCTAATTATGTGCCACATCGTTTTAAAGAAAATTTTGTTTATTTCTAAAATATATTGATATAGAAGAGATTTTTAATTTGTTTTTGTTAGTTTGCTAAACATTTACCCCCATATTCATAAAATTTGAAACGAATTTGAAATGTATTTTAGTTCAAATTTTCCATACAAAATTTTCCTAAAATGAATTTCAAATTCATTTTATTTTTTTTATAAATATGGGGGTTAATGTATTGAATAAAAAATATAGTAAATTCTACTAGAAAATAATAAAAACCATAGCTTTTTATGAAAATTTCAAATCGTTTCTAATTAGTTGTCAACAGCTGTAGGTTTGTGACAAAAATTAACGATTGAACGAGTTGGACCCAGCTGTAGTGTTGAGTTATGCGTGTACTTGTCATGAAAAAAATTCAACACTCGTCCATCTCTAGTTCGAACGGCTGGGTCTGACAGATTAAACCAAACAAAATACACTAATGTCCTCGTGGTGAAAGTTGACGTCAGAACTAGAGATGGGAGCATATCGTGTTTTTTTTCGTGAAACGAGCACACACGACTCAACACGAAGTGTTCGTGACAAAAAATCTGATTACGTTCGTGTTCGATTCGTTTCGTGTTGAGCAAAAAAAGAAACGATTTTAAAGTAGAGTAGTAGTATTAGTAGAGAAAAAATTTAATATTTTGTATGGTCAAACACACAACACCAGCATGTTTGTTGATATTGTATGGGCCTCTGAAGCTTAAAGTTTTAAGGCTCAGTTAAGCTTAAATTAGACGTGACATAGCCAAACCAAAATTCAATTGGTTTCTATGGTGAGAGTTATGGCGTTATGGCGAGTCACGTATAATCGAATACAGTGTTGCCCATTAGTTTGGTTCGAACGGCTGCTCTCTATGGCTATGGTTATGTCACGTCTGATTGAGCCTTTAGCCGACTGTAATGTAATGTAACTGCAACGTAGGGAACAAATGATCGATATTTTTATATGAAAAGTAGCTTACGTTACATTGCATCTCTATAGTCATTTTCATTACTTTTCACATAACAATATCGATCAGCTGTTTCCTACTGATGCAATTAGATTAGATAGTATCAGCCGGCAGTGCCCACTTGGTGCCATATTTTGAAAAGCGTTTCTTGAAAAAATCAATTAAATTTTCTGATCTTCATTATCATACCAATAATATTTCGTGCCTGTTGTGCAGTATCGTGTTGCCGAAGTTTTTCGCGTGGGTGTTTCTTACGTGTTGAGCGTCGTGGTATTCGTATTCGTTATAAAGATTCGACACGCGCCCATCCCTAGTCTGAACCTAAACATAAAAGCAGGCATTGAAAAAATGTGGACTCCTCTGATTCTGGAGATGGTTTAAAAATACTCGCTCTAGATTCTTATGTCTAATAGATTTTTTTAGACTTGTATCGAACTCATTTAGTAGCTCGTTTTTGGCACAAACCAATGATCAACCCCATGTAATTTAAATTGGTTTGATCATAGATTTGTGTCAAAAACAAGTTACTGAAAGAGTTCGATACAATTAAAATTTTTTTAATTTCCTTCCGAAATCGCTAAAAAGTAATAATTACCAAAAATTTTGCTTTACATGTTTTCGTAAAGACTTACTTCCGCACGAAGTGTTTTCATTTGCATATTCAAATAACGCTTTTAGTTTTACATATTTAAAATAAAAAAAAGGGAAAAACTCTTTATAAACAACTTCATAAATTTTTTTGTGCAGTATAATCTAATTTTTAAAATACATATATACATAGTTGTTCGTGTTGGTCACTAGGTTAATGATACTCATACTGAGAAACCCAGTTGCATGAAAAATTGCAGTCCTTTCATGATTAATCCATTTTTTTTTGTATAAACAATTTAGCAGTAAACATACAACAATATAAATGCAATAAAATAATAAAAAAAAGTTTGTTTGGTATCTTTATGTTGTACTAGGCAAGTTTTTGTTTCGTTTTCTTTAACAAAAAAAAAAAAAAAACACAAAATTTGTCTGCTGTAATATGTTGGTAGAAATTTCATTTTATTAAAAACTTTTCTTTGCATTTGGTACTGTTAGATACTGTTAAAACTTTTATGGAGAATATGTTTATGTGTCCTGAGTTCAGTGTATCTGACCCAAATAAAAAGGGTTACACACAGACGGAGACTACAAGAAGAAATATGATTCATTCATCTGTAGCCTGTTGTAAAAAAAAATCGGAAGACAGATAAAGTTGAAACTGTATTTAACGAGGACTGCTTTTTTGTTTTGTAAAATTGGTTACAGCGGATATCGGAAAAATTCTATTCACACAAATTCATTTTTTACTCAAAATCAAATCAGTAAAAGAGTACAAAAAACCCCGAATTTTTACAAGTAAAGTTGCCATAACGGATTTCACTCTGTAGTTCCAAATTTCGGTTTTATTTCATTCTCAGATTTAATTTTTTTTTAACTCGTATTTCATGCTGTTTTGTTGGGCTTTATTAAAATTTCTCGTATTCTATTTCACTGCGAGTTAATTCATTGGGACGTTTTTGTTTGATGTATTTTTCATTTAACCGAAAGTTTTGTTGCACTATTATCCTGGACTAGTACCACGAGTATGAACAGAACAAAAATTGATTAGGATGAGCCGAATACGGCAAATTTCATTAGAATAATCTAAGCTATTTATTGTTTGAACTATCGATTCTGAATGTTAAAAAGTAAAGTACAAGTTCGATAGATCAAAAAGTTGAGATCTACATATCGTTATCTAAAATCCAAAAGGCCGTAACAACCAAAAAATTCAAAATATAGTTTTTGATAAATTATGTTGTGATTAACCGAAATAGATCTTTCCTTAAAATGTTACTATGTTACTCAATTATGTTTAAAAATACCGATTTTATTAATTATTCAATATGGCACCTAACAAATAAATAGTCTTAAATTTATAAGGTTTTTTGCTTCTCCTGGATTTTAAGTGACGATATGTATTTATTTCTAAAATCATTCATAGATATGGAAAAGTGTTTTAACTATCATAAAATGTACTTTAAATTTTCCAAAATTTAAAAGACAACCCTCGCAATAGGCACAATAAAAATTAAACTGAATAAAAAAAATACCCACAAAAGTAAACAAATCTAAAGTTGTAAGTTTGTTGTAAATTAATTTAACAAATAATTCATTTAAATAACTTTGAAGTTGGAGTTGAAAAACGAAGGTGGCGAAGGAAGTAAATTGGCCAATATCCTGTAACTTCATAGGTAAACAATATTTTGCTGCTTTTTTACTCCTACAATAAACATAAGGTATCGTTCAAATGCAAATAAAATTTAATTATTTCATTCGGACAAACTGCGGAAGGAAACAAATTTATTCAACTAGGGAGGGAATCAGTAACTATCGTGAATTTGTCTCAGTTTGAAATAAATATTTTTTAAACAAATGAATATTATCTAGGTTATTACATTGACGTTTTATTTGTGTATAAATCAATTCAACTGTATATAAATAATTTCTTTTCTTCCAAGTGAAAGTGATCGTTTTTTTTTTATATAAATTCTATTAAAGTATAATATGAATATGAAGGAAACAATTTGGTTTAATAACTTTCTTTTGCCAGTTTCTTTTAATTTATTTTTAAATTTTGTTGTTGTTCTCATATTGAATATAAAACATGACTCAACAGTAAAGTATTTGGGTCAAGTGTCTTGTGTAATTTCGTTTCTACAATATTTTTAAGAAGATTTTTATTTGATTATGTGATTTTTTTTTAAATCAGTGATGTATTGAGAGTTTGCAAATTGGAAATATACACATATACATACATACATTCATATGTATGTACATATGTATGTATATGCACATATGTGTGCATATATTTTATAAAAAATTATGGTAACACCATTTGCATTGGTTGCATTTATTGTTTTTAATTTTGCATCTAAAATGTTAGAATACAAGATAGAGAGCTGCGTAAACAGTCTTGAAATGTAAATACGTTTTGTTTTTTAAATGTATTGTCGTAGCGTCGTAGATCCCTGTCGGAAATTATGTTAACTTTAAACTTACTTTAAGCTAACTGTTTCGCAACTAGTACTGACTGACACTTGGATTACTTTTAATGTAATCAACCGACTATTTTAGCATTGCGATGTCCTAGGTGGTAGTCAATTGTCTCACTCTGTATTACTTTTCAACTAACTTAAAATTTATTTTTTTAATCACCTGGTAGTCAGTAAATTAAAAAAAATTTCGAATACTTCTTGTTCGTAACAAACACTCAAAAGAAGTAGTGTTGATGCGTGTATGCTTGTTAATTTGCATATTGTACGATTGTGTGCGTGTGTGTAAGATGTAGATGGTAAGCTATTACCCTGCAGATAATGCGACTAGTCCATACATTCATGTAAGGAATAGTCCAAAGAGGAGTAGGAGTACTCTAAAACTATTCTAAATATATGAAGAACTTTTCATTACATCAGACTAACCCTAAAATTACCCCATATGGAATAGTTATAGACTACTCGCATACAATTTGTGAGCGCCTAAGAAGAACGATCATATTCAATTAAATACGAACACTTATCGTGCAGCATTGAATGCTTGTATGAAAACGACATGGTGCATGACTGCATTACATGGAACCATGATGTAACTAGTCTGTTTCATCTAGATTGGACCACTTGTTTAGCGTTTGGTTTAGAAGATTTTGCTGTAGTAAAGCATTTGAAAAATCCCTCATGTTTTAATTAAAAGTTCTTGTAAGTGGTCTTGTGCAGGAGTCTAATACGAGATTACAAGAGGTGCATGATTTCCCATTAGATGACGTAGTTGTTCCCGTGGTAAGAGTTGCTTAAAACTGTAATAACCACTTACATACCAGAGAACAGATTGAATGCCTTATTTTGTTGTTTAGAATGCAATCACAAAAAACCTGCATATTGTGAATGGTGCGAATACAACGTAGTCTTAGTATTTTGTGCTTGTATAAAACTCTTACATTAGTATTCATAAAACACGATATAGATTTGAAATGCTTGTTATGTAAAATTTTATAAGATTTTTTTAAATTTCGATCTATTTTACTTTTCGAAATTTTAATTTTTATATATTCTTTTTTTCTAATACTGTAAATATCAGCATTTATTTTTTCTAAAATTTCCTCCCTCACGCTGCATTTTTTTTTATTTATAACCATTAAAATAACTTGAAATAAACTTGTTATTTAAACGTGATATACAAAAGATCAGCGAATACTGAGTGAATGGTATGAAAGAAATACATTCTTTCATGCTGCATCATTTCATTTCGCTGCTTGTGGTATGACGGCATTGTAATAACAGAGTGCGTATAAGCAATCAACAATTCGCAATGAATTGTATCATAGCAATTACATTTTTTATTGTTGTCGAATAAATGCATGGCAACTGCAACGAATTTATGAATTGTTAGCAAATGCGAATGGTTTGATTCTGTACTCTGTTACATACTTTAATATTATTTTAATAACAATCTTTAATTTATTTTAAAGATACCAATGAAACAACTGAGTAAAGATGGAAATTATGCAAACAAACCACATTCAGTATGCAACATTGTTAAAATTCCCTGCGAAACAAGTACTGCTCATGTTGTTTCGAGCTGAAACTAAAATGATGCCAGATTCATTTTGCATGGAAAAACATGCTGCCAGATAGCTTTTACGTGTTTTTCGCAATAAGAACAGAGTACTACTTTTGCGAATTTATTTCGCTAATATTTCACCCCAAATACTTTTACATGTAGTTTGACATCATTTCGCAGCAAATTGTGAGCAGAGTACCAGGCTTTAGGCATAAAGTTCTGAAATTAAGCAAAAATTTGTATCTGTTTGAATTTAAAAAATTTTTTTTTTGCTATTCCATTTGATTTCGTGCGTGTTGTTCAGTGTCGAGTTGGGAAAAATTTTCGCGTATGTGTTTTGTACGTGTTGGACATCGTGGTATTCGTGTTCGGGTCGTGTCGTGTTGGAAAAATTCGTCACGCGCCCATCTCTAGTCCGATTTACAATAATTTGCCTGGGCTTTTACAGAAATCCAGGGGGCAAATTACGGCACTCGTTATCGAACGAAATTACGAAACATTTCCATATAAACTTTATTGAAATATCTCGCAATTTCGTTCGATAACGAGTGCCGTAATTTGCCCCCAGAGCTTATATTTTGCACACATTCTAATGCTATTTTAATGTACATACGAGTAGTACATTTTCTGCACTTTTATAAATGCTTCCCAATGAGTGCAAATAGTAAAGTTGTTAGAGCTTACAAAGACTGCACGTTGTTGTAAAATAATATTCTGTACTTTATTGTTTCAATGGCAACAACAACTTTTATACTTAAGGGCACAAAGTAATAATAAAAATCATAGAAAAGAGAAATAAAGTCAGTAAAAAAACAACATTTTCATGTAGTCAAAGTAAAATGCAAAAAATATATGCTGTACTTCAAAAGCAAAGAAGCTCATGAACAAATAAAAAGACTATTTCAAGTTTAAGTACGAAAACCCAGTAAAAACTACAATCAATTTTACTTGCTGTGTTGTATGTAGTATGTATGTAGTATTAAGGTTAAAGAACTATGTTGTAAAATTAAAAAGAAAAAATAAAAACAATATCACAATACTGCTTGTTCTGATTCTCATTACGGTTGGTGTATGGTTAATGTTGTTGTTTGGGTCATCATTTATAGTAAATGTACATAGTCTGTTCATACATTCAGTTAGCTGGAATGAATATGTAGAGGAAACATTAATTGTTGAAGTACACGAAAGCTGTTACTGATTTATATTGGTAACAATAATATGTATTAGTAGAGTATACCTGATACCCAGCATGACTAACAAAAATTTCAAAATGTACTATTTTATTGATTATTTTGAAATTGACCCAAGAAGTAAAAAAAAAACTTCTACGATATAAAAGGTTTCAAATATATAATGTTTTTGCTTCTATCGAATAGAAATTCAAAAGTATAGGTAGGATCAAAAAAGTAGGAGTAGAAAAGTATAAATAGTGAAGTGATTGATTTTTAGAAAGAAGACAAGCTTAATTAATTTTTAATCACCCTTATTCCAGTTGTCGGCGTCGACGTCACTTAAACACGATACCAAAAAATTGGGGCTTGTGTACCCGTTGTCGAAAACAACTGACTCCTGTTGGCAAGCTTATCTTATTTTCTAGACCTTAAGGAACGGAAATAGATTGTCAGTTGTACAAAATTATTCTCGAGAGCGAGTAAACAAGCCCCAATTTTTTGGTATTGTGTTAAAGTGACGTCGATGCCGACAACTGGAATAAGGGGGATTAACTTGCGTTCATGTTTATAACATCGTTGCAGCACCTCTGGTGTTAAATAGGCAAATTATTTTAATGCTTTGTAGACACCTTATTAGTTATTTTACTTCGCCGACGACTCGTGGCTACAAGTATTGACGAACGAAGGCGCTGTGATATGCAATTGGCAGAGACACTTGTTGCATATCAGAAAATCTTATTATCTTATTATGACTAAGTCTGGCCAAATATCAAAATCGGGCTCTCGCAGATTGTTCTTTGCCTTGTCTCCAATTCTCTTAACTACTTCAGGTGGCAGCACCTCCCAAAGTATGTATACCTACGACTTTTTGGGATTTCAGCTGACGATATTTATTTAAGCAGCTCTAACTAAAGATGTTATTTCAGTACGACCAAAGTTTTTGGTTTTCTTTAATAATGAAATAATTAATAGTTTGTTGGTAACGGTGACTATTAATTTTAAATTTTGAAACTGCAATAACAACTTGTTTAATGATTTGAAATCAATAATTTTCAATTTGTAGTTGAAATGTTTGCTGGGTTGGAAATAGAATGACAGTGCATGTATCTAAATGTGTACATATATACATATGTATAAGTATATACATATCTATGAATTTTTTTTTCTTTAAAATTGTATGCTTATTACACATCCATCATGGATAAATATCGCTCATTTACTAAAACAACGTCATAACTCAAATAGTTTGCAAGAAAACGCGTTTAAATTTTAATGGACAAAAATTTTATTCTTGTCTCAAGAGTTGGGTATATAAGATATTGGTATTAGGGATGTAAAGAACGTTCGCAATCGCTTTCGCATTCGCAAATTATTCGCTTACTATTGCTATTTGCATTCGCTTTTCCATTCGCTAAATGTATGCGAATATTTCAAGCGCATACTTGAGACAAAAAAAATTTGTACTTTTACGAAAATAGTTTACGATTAACAAACGTCAAAAACACAACAGCCACGTCCAAATACACATACTGTGATATTTGCATTTGAGGTAAACAGCTTTGAAAGCTCTTAAATTTGTTCTTGTTTCTTTGCGAAATAAGAGCAAGCATTGTTGTCGCCGAGATCTGATTGGCTGTTGTGATCTCGTCAATGTGAAAGCACAAAAAAGCTCTTTATAAAAGTTTGCACATTATGCATATGGTTTGGGCGTAGCTGACTTCTAAGTAAAGCATTCTTCAAAGCTTTAACATTTTAGCGGAAAACTTTTCTATAAAAAAGTTATTAGGGCTAATAAATCAGTTAAAGTTTAAATGCTAGTTTAGTTGAACTAAACTTAATTTATATGTGGTTTAAACTCAACAGGAGTAAATCAGTGAACCATACTTTATGTGTAGTTTAAAAAATTATATTGTGGTAGCACTAGAATAAATGCCAAAAAACAGCTGTTTTGCAGCAGGCTATCAGTTCTTTGCACAATCAAAAAGGCAAAAAATTTAATAAAATTTAATGAAAAGTACCCAAATTTTACTGAGAAAGAAATTATATATATTCTTGGCAGAGTAGAATAGCATAAAAGAACAATAGAGTGTAAGAAAACAAATCGAACAAGATCTGAAGAAAAAGTAGAAGCTTGGAAAAAAGTTGAGTGCTCTTTAAATGCAAAACATATGGTCTCTAAGTAATAAAATTATATGGCCTGTATTGGTAGGTAGTTTAAACGCCCAATTTTATGCGTTTACAGATGGTTTAAATACTGCACTGATTTATAGGTTTGCTGGTTTAAACACATTTTAAACCAAAAACAAAGATTAACTTGCACTGATTTATTGGCACTTATAAGCATCAAAATTAAACCAAAGTCCAGCGGTGTTTAGCAATATTTTTCAGTTTATGTAAAAGAAAAAAAATTTATTTTCTGCAGCAGTATTTTCTACTTAAGACTAGTCTGTTCAAACTTTTAAAAACTGTGTTGAGCATCATTCATTACTACTATAAAAAGAACTTCATGTTCTTACATAAATTTATTTTCATGTGATTTTGTAACGTATTGTAATTTGCATTCGCAAAAATTAAAATCTAGTATTCGTTACATGCCTAATTGGTATGCAATTTTTACACAATATGAATAACAATATGAGAATTTATTCTGCATCAGTAGTTCAAAAGTCCAATTTTTTGAGTTACGACGTTGTTTTAGTAAATGAGCGATATGTAAGTACCCTGCAGAAAGTGCGAATAGTGAAAATGTACTGAGTCGCTTTTGACTTTGTCACCAGTACTACTCTACAGTTATTCCCCATACAATACTTTATGCTATAGACATTTAGCATGTGCTTGTCATTGAAAATCTGCTAGTAACACTAAAACAATTGACTAGGTAGTGAATTCATAGTTCTTATGGGAACATGGAGACATACTAACCAGACATTTACTGGTACATACAAATTTATGTATATTGACAAGTTGTTGCAAAATCCACCAGAAATACACCACATCTGTTTTCTCTATTTCTTTTATACTGACGAATAGAAGAGAAATTGTAGACAATGTAACTACTACTAGAATTTTAGTGTTGACATAGAGACACTTGGCACCAGTCTGACTGCTGGGTATATTTTGACATGTTTGTACATATGTATGTATGTATATATGTACATGCGTGTAAACTTTGCTCTGAAAAGTACCGTAAACTTATTAAATAAAACAAAGGTTGATAGAATCAGAATTATCCAACGTACCAACAAACAGCCAACCGTCCAAGCTTAATTTGTACGAGTATCCAGCTAACCAACCAAGCCAACCAACCAGCCAGTCATTAAGACTAACAGCAACACAAATATACTTTTTTTTATGCTGATTAATATCTTTTTTTTAAGTTGCAGAAATCACTAAACAAGAGAGCAAGTTATTTCATTGTCTAGGTAAAAACTTTTTGAAATTGACTTTAAACAACACGATGGGAAAAGAAAATATGAGAAGTTTTTTTTTAAGTCTGGCAGCTAAAAAAAATAAAGCTAAAATTGCAATAAATGTTACCAAAGTAAACGACTGTTAGTTAAAAGTCAAACTTTGAAACAATAATTAAGTTGAAAAAAGTTCAAACGTAACACGCAAAATGTTGCAAGAAAAAAATTACGGAATGGATTTAGTTGAAAGCGATGAAAGATATTTTTATTTTATTGTGGAAATAACACCTGTGACGTACTAGTTTTGAAAATATATATTAAAAAAATTAATAGAGGCATGCTATTTAACTTGACCTAAATAATAAAAAAAAGATGATGATGCTATGTATAAATTGCAGCAATCTCCGTTCAAGAGAGTGGTAATCTTGGACCCAACCTACTAATTGAGACTGTAAAGGTAGAATTAGTAAAATCGTAACGTATCAGCTGACAAAACCCCTGTCATAAAGGCTCAGTTAGCCGACTGTAATGGAATATATTTGCAACAGTAGGAAACAACTGATCGATATTATTATATGAAAAGTAATGAAAATGGTTATAGAGATTTAACCGGAATGTGAGAATCTGCTCATTATTTTTAACTTAAAAATATACATCAGCTGTTTCCTACTGTTGCAGTTATATTCCATTACAGTCGGCTAACTGAGCTTTTACTTTGCGGTTTCATCTCTACAGCAGTTACATTCCATTACAGTCAGCTAACTGAGCATTAAGTAATGCATGTTGCTAGTTATAAAGTATTTGGTAGTAGCACTTGTAATGCAGAAATCTACAGAAAACAAATTTTGCTGTTGCAAATGCCAAAAGCCGCTTAAATAACAAATCAAACTGTGTGTGATATTACGTTTTCTATAACTTGTACACAAAGCTTAACGATACGGCAAGCTGTAAAGTAGAACGATGCGGTTTTATTAATTCTACCTTTAAGTGCTTCGCGTAGCCTTTGTGTTTTTTGCATAACTACGATGGAAGTATGGCAGCAATACAAAATTTTCAAATATTATGTAAAGCTTTCAAAAACAGCTGTTTAACATATGTAAATAAGAAAGTTGGGCTATTAACGTGAGGAGAATTCAAATTGAATAAGAACACATTTTGTGAAGCCAAAAGAGCATCAGAACGCATTTTTATATATATTTCATGTGGTACAGTAAGTGTTGCCATACCCAAAAATACACTGAAAAAAATGCTTAGACGTAATTTACACTGTGATTTTTCTGCTTGCCTGTGTAGGCTTCCTTTTTTTATTTTGTCGATGAGAGAAGGTGTGAAGTTTGCTGGGTAAAGGCTTATTTAGTCTTTACTTTCTGTTGCTGTTCTGTGCTGTGCCGTTCTGCGTCTAAATTTGAATACTTACTTTTTCTGTAGCAATTTATTAACTATTTCTGACCAGAAGGATCGCAGTTTTCCACTAAAGCGATGAGTTTTGCATCGTCTATTGTTAAAGTTCAAGATAGTTTTATTTTTCTTTTAAAAATTAATTTTTTTAATTATTTCAAAATATTTTTATTATTATTTTATGCTGTCACTTACAAATACGCGTGATTTACAAAAATTAATTGCCGAACTCCGGGTATTGATGGAATTAGTAACCAGATGCTTATGAACTTGCCTCGTATTGCAATGAGAATCCTATTATTCATATTTAATGCCATTTTACGACTGGAGTATTATCCACACAGCTGGAAGCTTGCCAAGGTTAAAATGATTCCAAAGCCGGGCAAAGATCTAACCAAGGCTGAGTCATATAGGCCAATAAGTTTACTATCAACTATGTCAAAGCTTTTCGAAAAACTGCTCAAAACAAAATTGTCCCCAATTCTAATTAGTAGTGGGTGCATACCAGACCATCAATTTGGTTTTAGAAGTCAGCATAGCACCATTGAACAAACTCACAGATTGGTTCAATTTATAAGAAGAACTTTTGAGGAAAAAAAGTATTGTTCTGCGCTCTTTATTGACGTTTCCCAGGCATTTGATAAAGTGTGGCATGAAGGCCTAATTTTAAAATAGAAGACTTACTTACCAATAAACATTTTAAATCTTTTGGAAAGTTACATTATTTCCCGTAAGTTCACTGTTGTGGAAGGAGACTTTACGAGTAGGCCTGAAACTATTTCATCCGGTGTGCCACAGGGGAGCATACTGGGACCAGTTTTATATTTGATTTATACTTGTGATATGCCTGTGAGCAGTAGTATCCATACTTCCACATTTGCCGACGATACAGCCTGCCTTAGTATGCACGAAAACCCTGATGAGGCATCCCGCAAACTCCAGGAACACATTAGCCAGATGGAGCTTTGGTTAAACTTATGGAGAATTAAAGTCAATGAACAAAAGTGTGTCCATATAACGTTCACCCTAAGAAGAAATACTTGCTCCCCCATTCGGATTAACAATCAAGTTGTTCCTCAACATTCACATGTGAAATATCTTGGTATACACCTTGATCGACGACTTACATGGAAACACCACATTGACTCTAAGTTAACTCAAATGAAACTTAAATTAACTCAGGTACATTGGCTGATTGGTAGAAATTCAACACTTAGCCTTGACTGCAAACTTTTAATATACAAGTCGCTTTTAAAGCCAATATGGTGTTACGGAATTCAACTATGGGGCACTGCTTCAGCTTCAAATGTAGAGAAAATTCAACGAAGGCAAAATAAAATTTTACGCATGATAACATCGGCTCCATGGTACATCAAAAATTCAAATATACATCGCGATTTGAATATGCTACTAGTGACTGAAGAAATTGTAAAATACGCAGGCAAATATCTAACAAAACTCGAGTCACATCCTAATCCGCTTGCTCGTAATATTTTGAACTTTACTGGACACATCCGCTTAAAAAAGAGAGATACACGGGCTCTAATATTCAACACTCTAGATGATGAAGCTGCTTGAAAACACTTTTTTCTTTTTGTTGCTTATCACTACTTATGTATTATTAATAACTATCACTAAGCTTATGTCCGACATTGGTCGGGCCTAATAATTTTTTTATAGATTTAAGATTTAAATACTTATTGTTAGTTCATATTTGAAGATACAATAAATAAAAAACATGCATTAAAAAAAAAATAAAAATAAAAAAAAACTTACAAATACTTAAATTTTTTTTGATTTTCACAGGTTGAACCGAAACAGAACAGAACGAAACAGAAAAACTAATTACTTGTATTAGATTTCTATAAACAAAAAAGAGTCAGCTGATTCATAACAGAACAGAAAGTAAAAACTAATTCTGGCTTAAAACAAAAGGCACGTCATGAAAAGTAAGCATTAAGCATTAAGAAAAAAGTCTTAATGTAAATGTGCGTGACTTTTCGTAGGGGCTTAAAAGGAAACTGTAAAAACGAGGCAAGCTAAAAAGGCATACGCCCAGGTTCTACATTCCACTACAAAATGAAACTGAAAACGTTTTTAATTCGTCAAAGACGATATCACTGTGTTCTACAAAAGTAATGAACGAAATTTTTTTTCCATGACGATTTCATTCCCAGTTTATTTCATGTAAATATTTCAAGCAACATGGGGAAAAACTATGTTATGCTATAAAATTGGGGCGAACGGCGAACTTCGCATAGTTCGATGAACTTGCCTTCAAAAGTACGTTGTGTAAATTCGTCTTTTGAAACACAATTAAATTTGACGACCTATCTGTGTTGCTATGGATATTTTTGTGGCCCATTTATACCAAATTATGTGAATATTCACTGCGGCAAAAATCACTTGCATATGCATATATTCACATAAAAAAAGTTAGGATTATGTACTTGTAATAAAAATAAATGCAAAAACCATATTAAGTCTTGAACTTGATTAAAAGTCGAATAAATCACACCTATCGCGAAAATGTTGAAAGTTTTCAATATTGGAAACAAGCCCTAAACTAATGGCCTGTTTCACAATAACGACAGAAAACCTTCGACTTAAAATTTATATTGGAAACAAAAACAAATTTTCATATATTATTGTTGTTTTCAATATAAATTTTCAGTCAAAAATTTTCTTTCGTTATTGTGAAACAGGCCATAAAATTGATTAAACTGGCTAAAACTGTAAGGTAAGTCATTAACTCATATATGAAATTGTTTCAATTTTTTTTTTAATTTTAAAAAATAATCAAGCTGTTTTCCGTGCGTCTTAAAAAATATTGAAATAAAAAATGATATGACAAATTACTACTCGTACTACTGCTTAGTTTATTTTCTTTCATTATTTATTTTCAAATACAAATATTTAGTCAAATAAGAAAAATGACAAGTGACTGCTCTTGTAACAATGTCAAAGTAAATATTATGCATAGTTAAAGCGATGTATGAAATCATTTTATTGTTCACTCACTAGAAAAATATTCCCTGGTCGCCAGTAAAAAAGAAGAAGAAAAAAACGAGAAGAGAGGGTAGAAAAGAATACCTAAAACAGGTTTTACTGTTGCATGAAAGATATATGTATATTTGTATTTAGTTGGTGCAACAACCTCAAAACACCATTATTACTCTACCGCACACAAATGTTTCCAAATATATAACAGCTGATACTTGCAGGGGGGGTTCCCAACAGTTTTTGTTTCATTAAAATAATAATGTGATTATTATTTTAACAAAGCAAGTCATATTGTGTTGAGCTGTGCAACAATTTAAAAACGTTTAATCGAATGAACTTGCTTTTGTGATGGATGAGGTAGTGAGGTAAAGACCGGTAATAATTCTGGTTAATTACTTTCCTGTGCTGACCATACCAGTCAGCAAAATATTCAGAACCATATCCGAGACATAACCGATAAAAAGCTTGTTTATTTTTGCAAAAGTCGATTATTTACGATCGCAAATGATCAATTTTGGTCTAAAAATTAAGTGCGGAAATTCGGTCACTTAAGCTTTTTTGGCTGTTATGGATCGATATGATGGCAGTATGAAAACGTCAAAATGTTCTATATGAAAGTAAATTGATTTTTTTGTTTTATTTTGTCAACAATTTAAAAAACGTTTAATCTAATGAACTTGATTTTGTGATGGATGAGATAGTGAGGTAAAGATCGGTAATAATACTGGTTAATTAATTTTATATACTGACCAGTTCGGAAGGTATTGAGGGAATTATAGATTCTTAAGGAATAACCGTTAAAAAAGGTTAAACGACACATTTTTCGGACCTCGTTTTCTTTTGACATAAATCGACTATTTACAATCGCAAATGACCGATTTTGGTCAAAAAATTTTGTGCGAAAATTCTGTCACTTAATCTTTTTTGGCGATTATAGCACGATATGATGGCAGTATGAAAACAGACTTCATTCAGCTCATTATTAGATACAAAGCTAAGATGTAAAATAAAACATTCTGAAATTTCACCGGATCACAATTTGGGAATCAGAGACTTAGATACTATAAGGAGCACCCGACAATAGTTTACTTCAAATATCCTAACAAAATATTTTGTTAACCAAATTCTAAAATTTTCTAAATGTGCAAAGATATAACTACCTGCATATGCATGTATGTACTCGTACGTATGCATGGTTATATGCACTAGTGATGTGCGAAATGTTAATTTCTGATACTCGTGAATACGAGTACGAATATCTGAAACAATATTCGGCGAAAACGAATATTATACGTAAAATATAATTAAAGATCAATGGCAAGATTGTTGTAAATTTTGAGATGGTAAAATTGAGCTTTCATTACAAAAAAGCTTTCAGCAAATTGTAATACGATAAATCAAAACAATTCACATATTCCATTTGCACTGTAAAGCTGAGTATGTAAAGCAGAAGTCTACATCAACTGACACAGTAGACCAAACACAAGGAACGATGATGATGAAGTTGTTGCGACCTTCGAGAACAGCTAGTTGTTCCGTTCTGCTAGTGTTTGTCAGAATATTTACAATTAACTTTAGTGTTATTTGTACATCAATAATTATCACATGTTTGGCTTACAGAGCGATACGAACTTTAGCCTAATCAAATCATAAATATAATTAAGGCTCTCTTAACATCTAAAAACTGAAATATGCCAATTTTTTATGAAAAAGATCTTCATACTCTTGCACACATACGGCTCTATGTATAAGCAAAAAATGGCACGAAGTTAGAATAAGTGACGACATTGAACTAGGTGATAACGAGTTCCGCCATACAATTTGACATTAATAATGTAGTTTTAACCCACTATTAAAACCTAGCGTACTTTTTAATGTAAAATTGTTTGGCAAAATTCCTTAAGATCATATTCAATTTTGCCACTTATGCTAACTTCTTGCTAGTTTTATCTTATACATACGGCCAACATTTTTATGGTCATTAATGTAGAAAAGCCACCAAACAAATCAAAGAGACATTTAGGATGTCCATAACAAAATGTAACAATTCCACTTGAGTAATTTTTGGATCAAACGAAAAAATATTCATAAGGCCCTGTTCTGTAAACCGATCGATTTCAAATCGCATGATTTTTAGTAAACTAACTCCGACAATAGAAATTTTTTTAGATTTTTTAACTTTTTTATTACATATGTAGACTCTCAAATATCATATCTGAAAGAAAATTATCATATATAATTTTAAGCACATCTGCAGGACCATTATTAATTTTTTTAAAACGAGAAATTTACTCGCATTCGGTTTACAAAACAGAGCCGACAATGACCGAACATTCGGGAATTCGAATACGAATATTCGCCCATCACTAGTAAGTATACACATATGTTTGTACACATATGACTGTATCCATTGTTCTTATTTATTTTGAACCCTACTTGTATGTATTTATATTACAATTCTATTCTACACATGAGGTTGAACATGTGTTCGGTTTGGTACCGTCTTAAGCCGTGTTTTTACTTTAACTTATTTCTTTATTAGTTCTCTTTGTTTCTTTTTGTACAAAATTTCATTGGTTTTTCTACTTTGGCTGAAGATGTTTAAAAAAAATCTTTTCAATCATTTTGTTGCCCAGATCATGTTTCTTGTTTTTTACTCTTTGCTTTCTAAGCATAAAACAATTCAAAGGATAAAGGCAGTTAGTTTATCAGAACAGCAGCTGTTTGTCCCTATTTAGCACTGAGAATGTATACAACTTAAGAAAAGAGGCTGAAAGGATGCAGAGGCAAAGAAAATGAATTAATGAACATCTTGCCTTTAAGTTATTGTTGAAAAGTGTTTGTTATATAGAAAATTAAGCATAAATATTTAACGTATTTTTTCGTCGCTATTTTAACTAACCGACCTGACATTTTTTTTTTTTTTTTTTTGAAAAATTACTTAAGTCCTTTATAAATAAGTTATAATACTTTATAAGTCATAATACACATTGTTTACAATTTTCATGACTGTGAGCATTACTTTTGTGGGTACACTACTATTTTATTTACATACGCATTAAAGGGTTGCATTTGTATACTCGTTTGTATAGCCAAAACAAATATACCATGGTATGTACCATATAATTGTAGTGTGAGCGACAGAACTAGTATAAGAGTTATTGTGTGTGTGCTTTTCCAAATTAAAATACAATTGAAAACAAATAACAATTGCTTATTGTATTGCTGCTGAGCAACTGTTTGATCTGTTTTTGCTCAAAAAAATACATATTGTAATACAAATATATGAAAAAACCACTATTGAAACAAATACATGATGTGCAGATGTATGTGCGGACGTTCGTTATGTTATTTTGTGGCGCAGCCAAAGCATAGATAGAGAAAGAGACAATTTTGCTCTGAGAGTAATTACAAATGCATGTGTTTCATGTACACGTATCATTTACTTACATATGTATGTGCAATTTTGCTTTCATTCATTCATTCATCAGCCAATTACATTTTTTCTCAACACATCATAAGGCACTTATGGTAAAAGCAGTTTTATGTATCTTATTTGCCTTAGAAAAACAAAAAAAAATAAATGTGTTGTTTTCATTTGCTCATTGCCCAACCATACAATAATTGCTTAAAAAATCAACATTTACAACTAGTAACAGAAAACGATAAATAACATAATAATAATAATAGGCAAAACTAGTGCAAACAGATGTATCTGTGCAATGCTATAATACGCATATAAAGTATACTTTCAAACAGCCACACACACCCACACACTTCCCATTCCATTTTATGTACACAAATTTGTGTATACGGTAGCGAATGATGAACAGGGTGGCCGATGACATTTTTCGAAAAGTGGCACAAAAAGGGGATTTTTAAAAAAAAAGTAGCACCAAAAAGGGGATTTTTTTAAAAAAAGGGGCAACATTTAAAAAAATTAAATAAATGCAATAAACTTTTGTTTTTAATGTATTATGTTCAATTTATTTAAAAATAAGAGTTTACATTTTATGTAATATCTATATTATATATATTATGTTGAATTTATTTCAAAACAATGTAATACCTACATATCTACATGCATAAACAACACATACATACATACATATCGCTCATTTACTTCAATAGTGGCACAACTCAAAAAAACCAGTTTTGCAGAAAACGCGTTTTAAGTTTTCAATTTGCATACAATAAAGGAGAAATGAAAAAATAATCTTCTCTCAGGAGGTAATGGCACAAGCTATTTGTATGAAATATGAAATACGAAATGCCAAATCTTTCTGCATTATTAACTCAAAAAAACTATTTTTTGAGTTATGCCACTATTGAAGTAAATGAGCGATATGTACATTATGATACCTTAAAGATTTATATCTATATGTATTACATATACATATAGTGTTTATATAACTACTAAAAATACATGTAATTTTATTAATTTAAATGAGAGGTTTTGTTTAGTTTATTAAAAATACAAAAAATATAACATATCGTCGCTGTTTTATCTAACTTACCTATCTAACATTTTAAAAATTTTACAGGAGAGCAGCTTTTATGATTGTTTTATACATGTATTCGTATGGAAACATCTGAAATATTTTTACTGTTATAGGCTCAATAGTAATGTTTACAGTCATACAAATTGTAGACAAGGTCTATTATGACTCATAAAGTCTAGTAGTGGACTTAAATCATTTTTCAAAAAAAAGTTCAGTTAGGTCGGTTAGTAAAAACAGCGACGATATGTATGTACATATGTAATTATAAACTAGGATCGCCCCGTGGTCTCATTTCGACCACTTGACTCGATTGTGTACATGTGTACTTGGAACTACAAAACATATACGAATTAGAAAGTTGTTTGCTTTCAAGCGAATTCAAAACGCGATTTACAAATCTTATACTGAGAATTAAAAAAGCAATTTCATATATTGTGCATATCTACGAAAAAATATGTATCTTTTAAAGCAATATTGGTAGACGATAAGATACTGAAAAGTTTACTACAAAAAGTATGTGTCGTATTTATATGAGATATTATATAACCAAAATATTATCTGTAGTATGTATAATATAAAAATATATAAAAATAATTTTTGGTGTTTGAGGAACCTTTAAAAGAAATTTTAAAAACTGATTATACCAATATTTAGGGTGCTAACATACATATATGTTTATTTCACAAGAATTAATTCGAAATTATACCAACAAGAATATTAACAAGAAAATTAAAACTGCATTGGACAAGTTATGTTACAGGCATAAAGTACATATCGTACATCCAGTTCAATAGTGTCATAACTCAAAAAATTAGTCTTTTCAGTTAATCATGCAGAATAATAATGCATTACGTAATTTATCTTGTGCAAAAATTTCATATAAATATCTTGTACTATCACTTCGTGAGTGAAAAGTATTTGTTTTTTTTTAGTTATGACACTGCTGAACTGAATGTGCGATATGTATGTATATGAGAAAAATGCGTGCGAAATACTTGGGGTCATCTTGTTTCAAAATTTAGTGATTTTAGTTTTATTTAGTTTTATTAGCACTATTACCAAGAATCCTCAACTCCAAAAATTATGGGTACATGGACAGTTTAGTCCTTAAATGTGTATCTATATTTATTAACAAGATCTGTACTTGGAGTCCAATCTTCCAGGTCAACATTTAATAAATTCAAACATGAAAGCATATATTCGCAAGTATTTACCTTCAACCTATTTGTTAATTTATTTTTCATTAGCGCTAACTTTGAAAAAATTCGCTCAGCAGATGCACTACTGTGGGGTAAAGTAAATATATAAACGGAAAATGTGTATAGGTTTGAAAATAAATACTCGCCACAGCCATTCTTTAAACTTCCTACTTCATGCCAAAATTGTTCAGCATTAGAAATTTTAAAGATGTTATCATAGTTTTTGTCATTTACCTTGGATTCTAATAACTTTAGTTCACTGACAAACGCCTCTGGATCTGTTATTACATAGCTAAACTCTGAAACAAGATCAAAATAATTTGTGTCTTCATTTGACTTTAAAATTACTGGATCCAAATACGTTAGTACAGTAAGCTTTTTATCCTTAATATCAATTCTTGATAGTATTTCTCCACACAGTTTTTGATAAAAAGTTAAAAGTTTGCTTTTAATATCAATTATGCAATTCTTAGAAAGACCTTCAGCACATATCTCACTTTCGGCTTCATGGCCAATATATATGTCAACGATATCTTTAATGTACAAAGTATTAACAAAATCTATATTTTCTACTTTCTTGGTATTTACATATTCTTTTTTTAAGAAGTTTTTAAACAGTTCTAACAAAATACTTTTAGTAGAGGATACGAGATAAATAATTTGAGAGGACTCCCTTTGAAAGTTTGTGTTCAATTTATTCATACTTTTAAGAATATAAACCAAAAATTTTAAATAAATTCTATTTATAGACGATAAATTTTCTTGAATAATGCGTATTTTTTGTGAATTGGTGGTACATTTTTCCTCGAACTGTGCGCGAATAAAATAATGTTGTAAAACTGCCCATTGTTCCAATGTTCTTCTGGCAACAGATTCAAATGAAAGCCATCTCGTGTCGCTGAGCCTTAATAGCTTGTGCTCAGGCACATCGAATATGCTTTGCAATTCTTTAAAGTCCGAATACCTCTTTGCACTTTTAAAGTATTTGAAGATATTTCTAAGTAGAAGTTCAACTTCTTCCGGAATGCACGATAAAGATGAGCTGTTCATTAAATTTATTGAGTGGCAAACGCAACCAATATGGAATAAGTTCGGTACTTTTTTCTTTAGTAGTGCAGCTACACCGTTATTTTTTCCTACCATGGTTGAAGCATTGTCCGTTGCAAAACCTATTAAATTCTTTAATGGTATTTGATATTCCTCTAAGGTTGATAAAATTGAGTTACAAATGGTTTCACCACATCCATCGTTTGGTTGTACTAAGCGAAAAAACTTATCGACTGCTTTGCCTTTGCATTTATCTAACTGTCTTACTACCATTACTAAACACTTTTCCGTAGCTATGTCAGTAGTTTCATCGATAATGAGGCTAAAATGTTGCATTTGCATCTATTCTACAATTTGAAGTAACCCTTCTTTACCGAGGAACTTGACGATTTTTTCCTTTGATTTGGTACGGCAACAAGACACCTGACATAAAAGTTAATACATTATTGATTAATTTGCTCACGAACTGAGTTTTCGAAAAGCAACATGTACATACATACATTTCGCACTTAATCAACAAGAGGGTATTAACTCAAAATTTTAGAATTTTCAATAGAGACGAAAAACTGTTTGTGTTTACATTTTGTGAGAATTTGAAAATCCAAATACATCATGGTAAGCAAATTCCATTTGAAAATATATTTACATTGTTTTTATTTTAAAACCTTGCAATTATTGTGGAAGAATATCTATCGGCCATGTTCTGAAAACCATTTCGTTTTGAAATCGTCAAGTTTCAAAAACGGAAAACAGTGTTCTCTTTATCAGATAATTTAGTGCAATCGAAATTAAGTTCGGATAAAATATCTCAAGCATATGAAATCTTAAAACCAAATAAAAAGCTGCAATAAGTGAGCTTTCTTGCTGATTTTTTCCCTGAAATTTGTCGGTTTCAAAACGAAATGGTTTTCAGAACCTGGCCGTATGTTTTAAAGACAGTCACAAATCAGAAAAAATTTTAACAATTTTATCATAAAAACAGTCACATTTCGGATTTAAATTTATAAAGTAAAACAAATTGTATTAACAAAAGAGTGGTCAATATATGTTGAAATTTTTACAGTAGATAGATATTGATGTTGTTAGTTTATTTCTTGCAAAAAGTGAAAATTAAAAAATTTTTACTTACATATTTATTGAGTTGATTGAGTGCGATATATGAATAGTATAAAGTCCTTTTTCATAACAATTTTTAATATTTAATATTCGTATTCACGAATATCAAAAATTGACATTCGTTACATCACTAATATGTATATAATAATATTCGTATTCGCGAATATCGTTTCAAATATTCGTATTCGTATTCACGAATATCAAAAATTGTCATTCGTTACATCACTAATATGTGCATACATACAAATAAGTCTCCGTTCCCACTATTCACGTCTTATTGCTAAGCTGATTAGTTTGATGGAGAGGCGGGGGGGGAAACGAGTACTCAGCTCCATGCACTGTCAATACGTTATGCATAAAAATTATTTGCTTAAAAGTAAAACTTGCATTGTGTGAACGCTGATGAAAGTTGAAAGAAAAAGGGATACGTTTTGCAATAAGATTTGTGTAGTGTGAACTGTGACTAAGCAAATCAAAACAAAAATTAGCTTTTGATATTAATAATGGAGAAATAATCGTTATATCACATTTACAGCCGGGTTTTGTAAAACAAAAATGTAGTGTAAAACAAAACTGGAATGGAAAACAAAAATATGTGTATGTATATATTTTTTAAAGAAGGCTATAAAAATATTTCATGTTTTTTTTTTTTTTAACAAAAATAAAATACAGACAAATCTCTGTATAACTTATGTCTCTTTAACAAAAATCCGATATAACGAACTTCCAATTTTTTACATTAACAACCTTGTTTATGTAGCGAATACTTAATTTTATACTGGATGTAACCAATGGCAAAGAAAATATTACAAAATAAAAAATAAAAACTTTTTAATAAATGGGCGCTCTATGAGAACTTCAGCGTTTTGGAACTTAAAAACGAATTTTGCATATTGAATAGTTTAGCATGGTAAGAACGATATGTATAAAAATAAAATATTTATTTGGACATTAATGTGTAGTTTCCACAATGAAAGCAAGCGACTTGTCTAGAAAATTTTTGTAGGAATCACTCAAAAGTTAGAGTACTTTTCATATAGTTTTTCTAGGCAAGTCGCTTGCTTGTATTGTAAAAACTACACATAAATACATACATATCGTCACCTTAAATGCAAACGAACGTAACTACAGTTTTATATTTTTTATATTATTTTATTATTTTATATTATATTTTATTATTTTATATATATTTTATTATTTTATATTATATTTTTTACAGAAAAACTTTACAAAATAAATAATAATAAAGTATTCTTGAAAATTGTCTTTGAAATTTACTTCTATGTTTTTAGCCGTTTATTTCCGTTTTATATATATTTAAGCTTTTATGTTAGTTACGTTCCTTGCAATACAAAATGGATGCATTCGCAATTACGTCCGTTAGAATTTCTTTAATAAAGTCGTAATTTTTTATCGCAAAGGTCTAAATGTTTGTAATGCACATTATCAAATGAACCATAATCAATCAAAAACTCGATTTTTAATTTTTGCGAAGATACGTCCGTTTGTATTTAAGGTAGCTATGTGTATGTATGTACACATTATACAATATAAAACTTGAATATTACTTACCGACTTTGCTATTAAGGAATCGGGGTAAATTTTGGCGTTAAACTTTGCTATTTTATCCATTGATCTATACGAATGGTTACAACTAACCATTCGGAGCACAAGCTTAATTTCGGCAATAGCAACATTGCGCCTTAACTCAGGGTTTTTATTTGGTAAATATTCTTGAATTCTCATTTTTGTATTTTCTGATGCTTTTTGCAAGTTGCCCAAATGTTTGGTGGTCATGGCGTGACGACTTATGTGATTTTTTTGGCACACTAGCAATTGTTTGCAGATAATACAAATGGGTTTTTTTGATTCTGCATCTAGTTGTAGCCACTTGTACTTTACTTCCCAATCTTTACAATACTTTCTCAAAAACGTTTTCTTCACGTTTTTGTTTTTTTTTTTTGGGAAGGTATATTCATCGGAGGAAATTATGCTTTCTTCATCCGATGAAGTCTCTGCTACTCGACTCGATGAGGGCTGGTCATCGCTTTTTTTTTGATTTTATTAAATATCTGAAAATTTTGTAAGTATTATGTACATACCCATGCAAAAAAATGCAGTACAAAAGCTTCCAGGGTGAGAAATGTACAATTTATATTTATAAATGTATACATTTGACTTTAAAATCAAAAATTTAATATTTTGCAGTATTGAAATTTTTACAAGCTTTTCGAAGAAAAAAATATTAAAATTCTTATAAAAAACAATTTTTTTATTTTATTTTACTAATAACTAAATTCAAGTTAACTCATGTAAAAATACTAAAACTAATTATAATTTTGCGGAATATTAAGGTTGGTGTATGTGAAAAACTTGATTCTCAACCACTGTTGTACCAATTTTATACTTTGTGTTGATACACGTCTATTAAATTGTACATTCCTCACCCTGGAAGTACTTTTAAATTTTTAAACAAATTTTCAATTCAAATCTTCCAATGAAATATTTAATAACTCAATCAATTTTTTGTTTTATAAACAAAGTAATAAACATAAGTACATACATAATGAATTCAAAGTAGAAAAGGGACGAAAAACCCCAAAAAATTATATTTGGTGAAAAATTCACACATTTATCTGAAATTTACTAAAAAAAAAATAAAATGCATATAGTTCGAAAGGTATTTGGGCCTATTTCATCAATGCCATTTAAATATCAATTCATATCAATTCATTTTCGTTAATTTTTGAATGGAAAAAATACTTTTAAATATGAATTGATATTTAAAAGTACTTATAGGTTATTAAGTGAATAAGTGTGCTGAAGCAATTGCTTCAAAAGTGTATTAGATGTTGAAGTGCCAATCACTTTTTAATTTTATT
Organism: Tachina grossa; assembly: GCA_949987645.1. NCBI lineage: Eukaryota > Metazoa > Arthropoda > Insecta > Diptera > Tachinidae > Tachina > Tachina grossa. The sequence continues at coordinate 150,599,513 of OX465274.1, read as the reverse complement.
TATTTGTCGCATTTTGTCTTCAACTGAAAAACATTAAGGTTTTTTAAATCATTTGTTGAGCTTATGCATAATCTAATCCATATACCAATTAATATAGGACTTTCTTTTTCAGACTTTGGAAATACATATAAAATAGGACATCTATTGACTAGTAAATTTACCCGAATCTTGCTATGTTCTAATCCTTAGAGAACAGTAAATGTAATTTCGGTCTTATTCACTAACTTACTCAAATACAAAATTAAAACAATTTTTTCGACCAAGCATTGACAAACTATTTCATATTGTAAACTGTAAGGATAGCAAACAGTTTTGGTTTCTTGAGGAAAAGTTCTTTCCCAGTGCTACAATTTTAGTACGTTTGGCAATTTGTCATACGTAATGTACATGCATATGTGGGTACTACAATTGACCCAATTGGGTCTCTCTTCCTAACTTACAAATAATTATGAATATAAATTGTAACTAAATTATGTATGTACTTACTTTTCCATAATCACGACAGCAATAATTATATGAATGTATATAATTATTTTAAAACACATGCATATGTACAAAAGTATGTTTCTGTAACAATCTGTTTAAAAAACATTTGCACCAAGCAAACTGTATTATGTAACACAAAAGATACGTGAAACTTTAAGAGTTATATGTACATACATATATGTATATTTTTTTAAATGAAATATGTAATTAAAATTTAAAAAATCACTTTCATGGAGCACACGCCACTAATGCAGAAATATTTAAAACGGTACTTTCATGTATAGATATTTATTGTATATAAAAGCTTATTGTTAAGTTCAAAAGTTTTCAGCTTTACTATGGCTGCTGTTGAAAAATGTACTTCCCTATCAGCGTGACCGTTTGACCGACTAAAGTGGCAATTTGCCACTTTTTCGACTGCGTTTCCTCTTTTTCGACTGCCCTGCCACTTCTTGACCCACTTTATTTAGGGTGAGTTATATGAAAATACATTAAAAATAAAAAGTTTAGCTCAGTTTTCTCGTTTTTTTTTTAATTTTGCCCCTTTTTTTGATAAATCCCCCATTTGGTGCCACTTTTTGAAAAATGTCATCGGTCACCCTGTTCCCTATGCGTGCAGTATATATACAAAAGTAGTTTGTTGTTTGAAAAAAATTCAAATTCAAATAAAAAGTACAATTGAAAAAAAGGGGCAAAAAGGGGTAAAATATCACAAAAACTAGCAGATTTAGCTTAAAAAAAAGGGGACAAAAAGTGGCAAGGCAGTCGAAAAAGTGGCAAATTGCCACTTTAGTCGGTCAAACGGTCACGCTGATGATGAATAAATATCTCGAGTATCATGGGTATACTTCTTTTGTATGTATACTCAGACTGTAAGTATCAGAGAGAGAGAGAGTTAATTCGCTTGAGATGCATCTGCTTTTTTATTTTTATTTGTAGCGTATTTAAGATTTTCGCATAAATATGTCGGAATCGATTATAGTCATAGTTGCTTGAGAGAAAATATGTAAGCGTACAAATTGTTTGCGCTACAATTATGTTTAAACTCAGTTACTAACATTAAGATTATTTAATTATGTATATATTTTTCTTGGAGTACTCATTGTCATTCTCATTGCGATGATACACAAGACAGACCGCAGCTGTAACGCTTCCAGTTTCTTCCTTATAAGCAAGCCAATTTCTTGTACAGTACATCAATTACAACAACTGTAATGACCCCAAAGAGTGACCACGTTTGAACCACCACTTTTATACGTTTACGAATTCTTCGGTTCTTAAACGATCCACATTCGTAAATGGCAAACCTTTGGCTAAATAAATGACACTTCAAGTGACAGATATTTAACAGCTGACAGCCATCCTGTATATTTTCCCAGCAAAAAATTACACGTTACCATCAGAACTACTTGCCATATAATGACTTACTTTTCTGATTGCCATATTTCATTACTCGCTTACAAATCACATTACCTAAAATTTATAAAAACTATCTACAAGTTGGTAAATGAGGAGAATGATTTTCTTAGATTAAATAGATTACATGAACAAGTTTCCGAATAAAAAAAGTAAGTACTTCTCAAGAATCTATTATTTTAGTCTCACGCGTTGTTGAAATCATTAAGTTGGTAATCCAGTAGGGAAGAGCTTCCACCAAAAATGCTTAATTCCAAACTCGATTAGCTTTTTTGAAATTTTTTTGCTGGGTTGCTAAATTTTGGGTACTCGTGCTACATTTTAAATTTGATATAATTACATATTTCTCTGACTGTTTTCTTTATAATTTATGTGTGTCAATAAGTGCTTGCGTGTATAATTTTTATGGCCTGCTGAAACATTTTCATTATTTTTGCTGCTAGTTTATACATAAGTATGTGCATATATGTATTTATTTTGAATTCTTTTGCATATTTAGTTGATATTTTTTTATTGATATTTGTCCATCGAGCAGGCAGTGATATTGTCGTAAAAAGTTTTATGAAATGTTTATTGGTAGTTTGCATACTCTGGCATAAGTATAAAATATTTATCATAAAAGATTTCAATCCCGGCATAATTTATAACATCTTGCTTTTTTGTAGTTGGTGCTTTTGGAAATATTTTCGCAATTGAAAAACACTGCAGTTTTCCAAATTGTAAGGGAATGATAAAACTTTAGTACCTTGCTTGTGTTGTCTTCTTCTGTGTAATGAAAACTTTCTCGAACTGGCCGAATATAACATATTTTTTTTTGTGGCATTCCAAACATTACTTTTATTCACAGCTTTCCATCTTCGACTTTCGCGGAAAGAGGTCACGGAATAAATTATTATTTGGTATTGTAACACACATTTTGCTCATTTATTCAAACCACGTCATAAATAAAATGAAAACTAGTTTGCCAGAAAACAAGTTTAAATTTTTCAATTTACACACAACTTAATGGAAAAATTTAAGTTTTAATTTTCTTTCAAGAGTTGAGTAAACCAGATATTTTTATGAAATTTTTACACAATATGAAAAACGATATGAGGATTAATTCTTCATCATTAATTTTAAAATTTCATTTTTTGAGTTATGACGTTCTTTGAGTAAATGAGCGATATGTGCATACCTGTTAACATAAAATCTGTTGGCTTATTCATCAAAAAATATTTTTGCATTTTGTAAAACAACAAAATTTGTTTTATAAATCCTTTTTAAAACAAAGTTATTTTTATGAATAAGGCAGTTATTTCGTTAGTAACAAAAAACTGATTAATAAATAACTACTTTCAAATAATGATACTGTATAAATAAATAAATATTTTATCCATTGCCGACAACTAATGGCATACCTACCAAAATAACGATAAAAAAAATTACAATAAATTCACTAATAATCAAATATTTTTATCTAATTTTTCGACCTTTTTTTATGTTTTAAATTAAACTATTTTCTTGAGCTTTCGGTCAGTTTATATTCTGAGTTTATTATTTTCAATATTTCGTTAACCTTCGGTTAACTTCTTCAGAATATATATTTTTTGGTTTTTTATGATATCTAATTTTTTCTTTTTCCTTTCAAATAATAAATAATTGTTTACAATTTTCAAAAAACAAAGTGTGTCATAAAAAATTATTTTTACAATTTTTTGGTAATAAAATAAAATAGGTATGAGTCTACAATATTTGTTCATGTTAACCTATTAACGCCCAACTTTTAAAAATTAAAAATAAAAAGTTTTTTTTTAGTGAAACGTTTTTAATTGAAGTAAAATGATACGAAAATACAAAAATTTATTAATTTTTTATGAAAATAACGTAAATATAGCCTGTCCTAAATATAGGACACTGGCACTTACACATATCAACCGTACTATAGGTGAAATCAAGACGCAGATTATTTTTTGTGGTAAGGAATGAAGCATTCCTTGCAGAGTGTCACATCGCATTTGACGCAAAATGAAAGAGGTTTGGATGAACAATTTTTTCCTTGACATCTTCGCTGTTTCGCTCTTTTTTCCATAAAATGACCTTGGTTGTCATATCTTACATCTTCGAAAACTTTTGTTGCAGACGTTCTCGGCCTACCGACAAACGGTTTTTGAATAATTTTCATGTATGGTACGGCAACAGATCGTCTGTACTCTAGCAAACTCAAATCAATATCGTTAACTAGCTTGTAAACGAGCCATGAGTTTACCATGGCCATATCAATACATCTAATAAATAGAGGCCAGTACCATTTCTTGGCTCTAATATTTGTTGCATACTTGCCCACCAGTCGTGTTGATCCACTCCGCCCATGTAAGAGTTGTAATTCTTCAACAAAAGCGGTTGTGGTATGCTTCGCTTTTCTTTTGCCTTTCGATCCCACCTGCCTGCTTTATGGAGAGGTTCTACTGAATCGAAATTGGTGGCAATTGTAACGCACTTGTTGTCATTCCATTTCACAATAAGTATCTCTCCATTTGTATCGAATCTGAAATCATACGAGCCTCGTTCTTCTTTTCCAAGAGATTTGGAATCTTTTAAAGAGCACGAAGATAGCCTATTCTCCCTTAAAGTTCCAGTGGCACGGAATCCTAGCTGTTGCAGATGAATGAGTAAGTCTCTACTTGTAAACAAGTTGTCAAAATATATTTGATGACTTGCGGGTTCTGATACACAATCTAACATATCAAGTACTACCCTGGATCCTAAGGCCAAATCTTCACGATCATTTCTTGCAATTGATTTTCCAGTATACAGGTCAAAGTTATAGCAATATCCACTAACGCCACAAAGAGCCCACAATTTATAGCCAAATCTAATAGGCTTTCCACGTATAAATTGTTTTAGACCATGATGTCCATAATATTTGACAATCATTTCGTCGATTGCTAATTCTTTCTCAAATACGTGAAACTTTTTAAAGTTTTCGTTTATCATTTTTAGCAAAGGTCTAACTTTGAATCCTCTATCATCCTTGTCTATTACCAAGTTATCGGCAAAATGTATATATTTTTTATTTTTAAATATTCATTTCTGGACATACATGCCTTGACAATATTTATACCAAGATCCTCTTCCTCGCTCCAATAATTTCCCTCAGATGGCAATTGATGATATCCGCTGAACAATAAAATACCTAAAAACGATTTTAGTTTGTCTATTGTTACGGTGAAATCTTGATCATTTTTGCTTCTAGCATATTTCAGTGTTTCGTTAACAATGAAATCAAAAACGGTGTCAGTAAAATATTCTTCAAATATTTGAATTGGCGATTTTCCCGCTAGATTATTTTTAAGATTATCTCTATTTGTAGTGGCTGTTTGGAGTGTATCTGGCAATTTTGTGTAAACGGGTTTCACCTTTTTCCAGGAAAATGTTTGTTGAGTAAGGCAACGTCTTTTTTTAGGTATCTTTGCATTGACATGAGTACGAGTATTTTCCTCTTGCTCATATGTTTCTGGAGCATCAGAATTAAGAGGTAATTTATATTGCAGTACAAGTTCTCCTGGTACATCACTGACTTCCACATTTCCTAAGTTGTTATCATCAACGTCATCTTCATCAGTTAGTTCATCTGGTTCTGGTGGAAGAATGACTATATCGAGATCTTCAGATGTCAAAAATGTAGGATCATTTACAATTTCCTCGACTTCACGTAACGACAATGCTCTTCTGTACATCTTTTGAGTAAATGTATGTAAATGTATAAAAATTTCTAGACTAATAGAATAACATATCAATATAACACCACGCAATAAAAAATTTTCACACAATATACTTACTTGGCATACAATGCAGAAATGAATTGTGCGAAGCAAGAGACAAACTCAAAATACTAAAATAACGTAACTGTAAATTTTTTTATGCCAACATACAATACACAATACAGAAAATACTGAAGAGTGCGTGGCAACAGACAAACTCGAAATATGAAATAAAAGAAGATAGTAAATTTGATAACGCGAAGTACCAGTGTCATATAAATAGGACAGCCATAATTGACCATCTATATTGTGAAGTTTCTAAATATTTTTTTTTAAATAACTGTGGCAACAGCTTTGGTGAACTGTTTTTCGAGTGAATAGTATAGTAAATGTTCGTTAATCCTTTTCTTATATGATTTATAAACATATATATAACGTTATAAAAACGTCGTTTTGGGATTAAACGAAAGGATTATAAAAATCTTTTTAATGGTACAAACAATATATGGTCAAACACGTATTAAAAGGTTTAATGGGATTCCACCTAACGATAAAAAAAACTATTTTGAAAATACAAGTTATATACAGACCAAAAAACACCTGTTTTTATACTGTCCTATAAATAGGACACTGGGGTATAATGGGTTAATAATATGAAAAAATTAATAGAAAAAAAGCTTTTTAACATATAGAATTTTTGAAAGGTTCTTAGAAATGATAATACATATTTTCAATACTTTTACATAACATTGTGTATCTTTGAATTCTTAAAAAATTTTGAAAAATTGGTATAAGTTTAGAATATTTTATCTGGTAATAAATATTTACAAAAATGAATTTAAAAAAATTTATAATATACATGTACATTAAAAAAATATAGGTTTTTAACAAATGAGAATATTTTTTATAATTTTTGATACTTTAACGTAATAAATAGCAAAAAAAATAAAGACGTATTAAGAATTTTATATATAAAAAACAACTAAATACATTAATTAATTAAACTTTTTTTTATTATATTATTTTTATATATATTTTTTAAAAATTTTTTTTTATAAAATAACATTAAAAAATAATTATGTTGTTGTATGTTTGTTTTTTAAACCTTATTCTTGTTCTTATGTAATAAATATCTATAAGCCTGCGCAACATTGGCCGTATCTGTTCTGAAATTCATTCTCTGATCTGTTGGAACATCTATAATGTGTAACATTTCTAACATATACCTCCGTTTATAATTAAGTTCTGTATTCAAAATTGAAATATTATCAAAATCTAAATCTAAGATAGAATTAAAAAACTAGATAGATCTAATGTAATTTACAAAATACCATGTAAAGGAAACGACAATGAGAGATGCGACAAGATGTATGTAGGCACAACTAAAAATAAATTAAAGACAAGATTAGCGGGACATAAAACAGATCAAAGGTATAGGAATATTAATCCACATAGGACAGCTTTATCTTCACATTGTTTAGATTTAGATCATTATCCAGATTTTGATAATATTTAAATTTTGAATACAGAACTTAATTATAAACGGAGGTATATGTTAGAAATGTTACACATTATAGATGTTCCGACAGATCAGAGAATGAATTTCAGAACAGATACGGCCAATGTTGCGCAGGCATATAGATATTTATTACATAAGAACAAGAATAAGGTTTAAAAAACAAACATACAACAACATAAATATTTTTTAATGTTATTTTATAAAAAAAAAAATTTTTAAAAATATATATAAAAATAATATAATAAAAAAAAGTTTAATTAATTAATGTATTTAGTTGTTTTTTATATATAAAATTCTTAATACGTCTTTATTTTTTTGCTATTTATTACGTTAAAGTATCAAAAATTATAAAAAATATTCTCATTTGTTAAAAACCTATATTTTTTTAATGTACATGTAAAGGGTGTTTTTTATTGGGGTATAGAACTTTAAGTTGGCATCACTTTTTTAACTGGCGGCCATTTTGTCAGCTGTCAAGTGATTAATATTTAGTTTGGTTTGCCATTTCATCATAAACAGGTTGACAAAAGAACAACGCTTGCAAATCGTGCAAATTTATTTCGAAAATAATGGTTCAGTTCGCGAAGTTTACCGCAAGCTCCGTCCATTTTATGGTCGACATAATCGTCCATCAGAGCAATTAATTCGGTTAACCATGGATCGTTTTCGCACTACGTTTACTCTATGTGATAATACGCATCCGCAGAGACGTCGAACAGTGCGCACCGAAGAAACAATTGCCGCTGTAGAGCAAAGTGTTGAAGAGGACCCGAATGAATCGATTCGCCACCGTGCACAGCAATTGGAGCCGACTAACCGACTATTTTGTTTCCGAATTGGATGGCATGAATGTGGATGAGTTGTGGTTCCAACAAGACGGCGCTACATGCCACACAGCGCACGTCACAATCGATTTATGGAAGGAAACATTCGATGAGCGCATAATTTCGCGGAATGGACCTGTCAATTGGCCACCAAGATCGTGTGATTTGACACCATTGGATTATTTTCTTTGGGGATATGTGAAGTCGCTCGTCTATGCCAACAAACCAGAAACGTTAGGGGACTTGGAAGCCAACATTCGTGGCGTTATTGCCAACATACGGCCCCATATGCTCGAAAAAGTGGTTAAAAATTGGACCTGTAGAATTGGCTTTATTCGAGCCAGCCGCGGCGGCCACATGCCCGAATCATATTTACACATTAATGGCATAAAATTATCCTTCCAATTAAGCCAAATTGATGGACATTAAAACGATTTTCTTGTGTTTTATTTCAATTCAAAGTTCTATACCTCTTAAAAAAACACCCTATATATTATAAATTTTTTTAAATTCATTTTTGTAAATATTTATTACCAGATAAAATATTCTAAACTTATACCAATTTTTCAAAATTTTTTAAGAATTCAAAGATACACAATGTTATGTAAAAGTATTGAAAATATGTATTATCATTTCTAAGAACCTTTCAAAAATTCTATATGTTAAAAAGCTTTTTTTCTATTAATTTTTTCATATTATTAACATGAACAAATATTGTAGACTCATATCTATTTTATTTTATTACCAAAAAATTGTAAAAATAATTTTTTATGACACACTTTGTTTTTTGAAAATTGTAAACAATTATTTATTATTTGAAAGGAAAAAGAAAAAATTAGATATCATAAAAAACCAAAAAATATATATCCTGAAGAAGTTAACGGAAGGTTAACGAAATATTGAAAATAATAAACTCAAAATATAAACTGACCGAAAGTTCAAGAAAATAGTTTTATTTAAAACTAATAATCAAATCACTACCCATCACCAATAATCCTAAAACTGTTCCCTAAATCATTATTAATTGCGGCCATTAGAGCAGAAGTAGTGTAATCCTCATTCTTTACATTACCAACCATCAACAAAAGAAATAGAGTAAGCTACATTTTGATAGAAGATGGAGTTGACGAATGGTTTTTACACAGAAAATAGTAATACAGCAAAGTAATAGAGCAATTAAATAATTAAATATTTTAGGTTTACACTACACCACTTCTGCGCTGATAGTCGTCTCAATTCATAAATTATTTTTTATTTTTTTTATTTCGAAATACATATTTAAAACTAAATCATATTCTCATTTTTTTTTCTTTTCAGGTAAACATTTGTGAAAAACTTTATAAACGGTTCTTGTGAGTTTTTAACTTAATGATAACTAAAAGAAAACCATTTTAGTCTTTACTTTATTAGATAGAAATCTTTTTTCTGTAGAATTTTTTATTAAATTAAAAAAAAAATAAATTTTCTTTAATATTTGTACTTTTTATAACAGGTACAAAAAGTTTATTTGTTAAAGGTACTTCATACAATGCAAAAAAGGTACTTTCTATAAAGAGTTCTCATTACAAAAGGTAATTTTTTATAAAAAGGTAAATTTTTATAAAAAGACATTCTTTTATTTATAAAAAGGTAAATTGTTATAAAAAGGGTACTTTTTTATAAAAAAAAGTAAATTTTTGTAAATGGTACTTTCTATAAAAAGATAATTTTTTATAAAAAGGTACTATTTTATAAAAATGTTCTTTTTATAAAAAGGCAAATTTTTATAGAAAGGTACTTTTTGTAAAAAGGCAATTTTTTATAAAAAGGTTTTTTTTATGAAAAGGTACCTTTTTATAAAAAGGTACTTTTTTATAAAAAGGTAAATTTTGATTAAAAAAAAGTACTTTTTGATAAAAAGGTATTTTTTTTTTATAAAAAGGCACTTTTTTAATAAAAATGTACTTTTTATAAAAAGTACTTTATATAACAGGTAGTTTTCATAAAAGATAATTTTTATCACAGGAACTTTTTATAGAATTTACTTATTATAAAAGATACTTTTATAATAGATATATATGTACTTTTGTAAAAAGTACTTTTACAAAATTTGCTTCTTATAAAATTTACTTATTTTAAAAGGTATTTTTTTTATAAAATTTACCTTTTATAAAAGGTACTTTTTATAAAATTAACCTTTTATAAAAGGTACTTTTTTATAAAAGTTACTTTTTTATAAAAGTTACTTTTTATAAGAGGTAGTTTTCATAAAAGGTCCTTTTTATACAAGGTGGTTTTAATAAAATGTACTTTTTAGAAAAGATACTGTTCACAAATGGTACTTTTTATAGAAAATTATTTTAATAAAAGGTATTTTTTATAAAAAATATTTTAATAAAAGGTACTTTTAATAGAAATTATTTTAATAAAGGGTACTTTTTATTAAAATTATTTTAATTAAAGGTACTTTTTATAAAAATTACTGTTCATAAAATCCTTTAAGGCGGCACTTTTAATAACATTTAAATAAGGTACTTTAACTCACAAGCAAAGGGAAACGTTTTGTGCTCCCAATCGTAAATATTCTCGAGAATTAATTTCCCACGACAAGAGATTTCTTGAGAATAAATACAATTATACTGTATAACAAAATAGATATACTGACTAATTATGGCAGAGGATACCAAACAAAAGAATACGGGTATTGACGTTTTGAAAGTTTACTTCCGAACTTATTATGAAAGAAAGGTTGACTTTCTGCGAATATAACGGGTCAAATATTGTATAAAAATTTTCACGAAAGCTCAAAATTTAAAATAATGTTAATAAAAATTAACTACAAAAGTAAAATTTAATTAAAACACAAATGGAGCTATGATTTCCATGAAACCTTTATGTGATTATAATGTTCGTACCTTGCCATTATGAACGAAATAGGTGCAATGTCAAATAACTGCCTCCAGATTGGTTGCAGCACTCGATGCTTATGAAGTGATTTTCGTCAAATTTTTTACACATTTCGGGCGTTATCACAGCGACAACTTGACGAATGTTGTAGCATTTGATCCAACGTTAAGGAATTATCGGTGTAGACACGGTCTTTGGCGTAGCCCCACAAAAAAGTATTAACGACGTCAAATCGCCAATTGACATTGCCAAAACATGAGATTACCCCCCTTATTATGAATGGCGTCGTAAACGTCACATTAAGACGACACTACAAATTGTCGACAACAATTGACTACTATTAATATGCTACATTAATTTACAAAGTCTTAGCGATTAGTAAAAGATGGTCAACAATAACCAATTGCTGCCGAAAAAGAGTAAACAAGTGACAATATTTACTGTCGTCTTGATGTGACGTCGACGACGCCATTGCCAATAAGGGGATACGTGGCTCGTGGCACCGTATTGTTGCAACCACATATGGCCCAGTTATCGGTTATCGTACTTCAAAGCGTTCTGAATTAGCGGTAACGTTTCTTCGGATTACCCGCCGCAGTTCCACTAACAGAAGCGATATTTTCGGCAGTGCACACATGGCTTGGCCACATCTATAAGGCTTCAATGCTCTTTATAATCTTGCTAATCCATTGCACAGTAGGTCGATTATGACGATCATAATCATACCGTAATCTTCGAAAAGTGGCCACCACTTTATTAGTCAGTTTTAATTATTTTTACGAGTTCATTGGTTGTTCAACGATCCATATTCGAAAATGGCAAACCTTTCACTAAATAAAGGACGCTTCAGATGACAGATATTTAACAGCTGACAGCCTTGTCAGACCGCCGGTTTTGAAACAACTAAATGGATAAATTGTACATGCTATTAGATCGGGTCAACTTGTATGAAGATGTAAAACGAGTTTTTGTTGCTTCTCTTAGGTTATGTTATATCTGTGGTTTTCATTAATAACAGCCCATGTCCAAAAATCAAATTTTGAGCAAAAAAAAAATGTATTTTTAGAGATTATTTATAAAAAAGCAATGTGAGTCCGATCACAGAGGAGATGTGTAAACATCTAGTAATGAAAATTTTTATTTAAGTTGGAAGTACTTATGCTTTTAGTATCCTTTTTTAAATTAATTAATTAAAAGTATCAAAACTTTCAATATTGTAAATACATATGAATTTGTTGGTTTTTGCTTGTTTTATTAAACTTATTTGGTTAGTAAATGGGCACACTGCAGTATATGTATATGTACTGCATTCAAAATTGCCGTAAGCAGTAAATTTACTGATTACTAAAAAAATTCAGTAAATTTTTACTGCTAATGAAATTTAATTTGCATTACCAGTAAAATCGTAGGGCCGTAATCATAATAAAATTGTACCAAGTGGTAAAGTTTTTTCATTCAAATTTTGAAACTTTTGTATGAAAAACATTTAGCCACTTGGTAGAATTTCATTATGAATACGGGCATTACTGATTACTGAAAATTCAATGCACCTCATCATATAACAAATCATTTAGGCAATTTATAAAAATTGTAGAAAAAAATTTTAGTAATCAGTAAAAATTTACTTGTTAAACATTTTTTATTGTTTTTACTGAAACTTTAGTGGTACTGCAGTGCTCATCTATGGTAAATGCCTTTACTTTTACTTTTTAATTTTTAATTCCTGTTATTCATCGTTTAGTTTTTGCTGTTTTTGTTGTTGTGTACGCATTGCAATTAAAATAAATTCACTCGCGCACATTCGGTTTTGATTTTTTATTTTTTTTTATTTAGCTTTCTTTCTTTTTTAAGTTTTTTCAGTTTAAACGATTTTTTTCAGTTTTATCGCTTTTTTCTCGTTTTGTCGTTTTTTTCTCTTTTTTTTGCGTTTTTTTAGTTTTCGCATTTTTTTTTTTCATTTTGGCGATATTTTCATTTTTGCGATTTTTTTCTGTTTTTTGGGGTTTTTTCATTTTGGCGATTTTTTTCTGTTTTTGGGGTTTTTTATTTAGGCGATTTTTTCATATTGGCGATTTTTTTGTTTAAGGATTTTTTTCATTTTTGCGATTTTTCCGGTTTTTCGCGATTTATTTTAGTCCTAGAGATTTTTTTAATTTGGTGCTTTTTTCGTTTTGGTGATTTTTGTTTGTTTTTGGCGTTTTTTTATATTTGGCGTTTTTATATTTTATTGATTTTTTAGTTTTACCGTTTTTGAAAATTTTGAAGAGTTTTGCTTTTACGGTTTCTAAGATACAACAAGATGACAATTTGCTATAAGTTGTCAAAATTACAAAGTCAAAATTGCATTAACTGATGGAACACCCATTGATTTAAATTTTTTAAATTTAGTGTTAATTGTTGTAGTCTGTATAAAGATACACTAACTTTTAAAATTTCAAGTGTATATATGTACATACAATTATATGTATATTACATGGGATTTTAACATTTTTCGTTGCTCGTTTTGGAACACCCTTTAATTTTCAACTCTCATGTATTTGTTGTTCTAGTGGCCAAATGTCTACACATTGCGTCCAAATTTCAAGTCCGCAGCTCTTACGGTTCATTTTCACCTTTGGTGTACGGAAATATATAGAAAAATAACCGGCGGCGGCGCACCGTCGGCTTCGAGCCGGTCGACTTGTTTCTCTGCTTGGTATTGCTTCTTTCAAACACTAATACACTCATACATAGCTCACACCGATTTGACAATGCTGTGAAAGAAAAGCAAAGAAATCTCAGCAAAGAAATCAAAGTCAAAAGATTTTTACCCCCTAGCGTATAGATGTTTACACATCAAAAGGTAGAAGTAGTCCATATTTTTCAAAAATTGCTTAGAACTTTCTAAAAAGGATTTAAAATATAACAATTTAACATCATAAAATCGAAATGAGAAATATATAACATAGATTGTTATTAATGACAAACACAGATACTCGTATATAGATTACTTTCTTTTTTTATGATTCCTGAATCATTTTGTGGTATAGCCATAACCAGTCGTAAGATGGATCGCTTTAAAAAAAAATAGTTCTTGTTTTGTTGCTTTTGCATTTTATCGTATTTTTTCTTTGCCATACCGGGGGGTCTACTGTCTAATTCAAAACGAAAAAAATATACCTTTTCATGTTATTAACGTACACATTCAATTTTTTTTTTCGTTTAGAATTACAGAGTATGCCAAACCATAAATGTAAAACTCTCATCTGTTGCTCTTGCCATATAAGCCATATTTTTCGAATCGCTTTATTTAATTAAATTAAGAAAAAGACAACCTACAAAACGTTTTATTTCTCTACTCACCTGTAGCTTATTTTTATACCTTATAATTGTGTTTAATGAAACTTTAATAATATGATATTAAAATTTTGTAGATAATTACTGGAAAGTTAAGAATTTGAGGTTAAAGTAAATTTATTTTTTTTAGCTCTTAACTCATTCCTAACCGCAGACTTATGTAGTTCATTCTGCTTTGAAATTTTGTCTTTTTGTATCCGTACATTGAACTTTCATTTAAGTTTTCATTCATTCTTGTTTATTAGTAGTTACTCGTAATTTTAATATGATTTACTCAAATTTATAAAACAGAATGCGTGCGTGTTATATTTTGGTCATTAATGTGTTATTCTTGAGGGGTTGTTAGTATTTTTAGGTTTATAATTGTTGTGACGAAAAAAAACCTAAGATTTTTAAAGATGTACTCGTATTTAATTCTATTTTTGGCAAAATATTTATTTTTATTGTGTAGAAATATATAAAAAAAAGAAATAACTGTCGAAATACTCCTTGCAAGAATTAGCTAAATTTATATATCTGTTTTTATCATGCTTCTTGATTTTAAAACATTAAAATTAATTTTCCTCGTCAAATATGGAAAGCCGACAATTAACTGCAAGCAAAGTAATTTTAATTGAATTTGTCCACATAAAAATCATACCAAGATAAATGCAACGCAATCACAACTTAATAAAACAGTAATAAAATGTGGCAAACCACTAGTGAACATTTTAAATTCGTATCTGCAATTATTTCTTTATACATACATATGAATGAAAATTGTTTTCCCAATATGTATTTAGAGTGTGTTATAATCACATAGCTTAATGAATACATAAATATACTCGTATATATACACGTAATTGAAAAATTAGCAAAATATTTTTTTATTTTTTAGGTAAATAACAACAAAAAGAAATGAAATGAAAACATTTTTCAACACACTGTGAAAAATAAGCATTTCATATTATAATTTGACATTTTTCAAAAAAGAAAAAAATTATTTAGTATTTGGCTAAAAGCCAGCATCAAAATTCAACACATCATATACAATTATATCCATGTTCTTCAAACTTGGCAGTGGCCAATAATGAATTGAAATGATTTGCATCATTATTTAAACATTTTTTTTATTAATATGCTCTTCTTACTTTGCTGATGTTGTTTATTGGTCACAACGATGCACAGTGGCGTGAAACTACAAATGAGAATATTTTTTTTTCTGTTTGCAAAGCTAAATGTATGCTATTGCACTAAATTAAAATGTTTCCCGATTTATAATTTCATAAAACTTTTTTTTTATTGGGAAAAATTGTGTTAGAAAAATTTTAGCATTTTTAGAAAATTTCCTAACCTGCCTACATTTGTGTGTAGGATGTCAATAGTTTCTTACAACTTACTAACGACAAGTTTGTTTATAATAAAAAGTCAAAAAATTTACAAAAACGAGCATGCCACATCCAAAAATTAGATTATTTGCAAAAAAAAAAATGTTGGATGTAGGGTGCACTATCAAAAATCTCTAAAATCTAATTCACAGTTTTTCTTGATGCCTCCTCTCTCAGAAACAATCAAAATTTTTAACAAATACTTAATGATTTTTTAAAATATTTGGAAAAAATTAAAACTACTTTTTTCACAAAATATACAAAATTTTCTCATAATTTTCAAAAATCCAAATTGCAAAATTATTCCTAGCTACAATTTTTGAGATAGCAAAAAAATTCTTTTTTCATATAAATTGTAATATAGTTTTCTTTCAAAAACAACAAAACCCACTGATTTTTGCCAAGTAATAAAGAAGTTATGTACCAACGATTAAAAAAAGTCAAGGCCAAAAATTAAAAAAAAATTTCATGTCAAATAACTTGGAAACTGTAAGAGATAAAATGTTTTATTTTTGTTTCTTAACGTTGATTGTCCCGCTGAAAAAATTATTAAGATCGGTCGATATTTACAGAAGTTACAAGCTCCGAAAGAACTTCGACAACCGCAGTTTCCCACTTTGAGGCTCTTTGGAGCTACCCTGTCTTACAACAGGGTGCATCCAAATATACTTTCTGAAAAGTTCAACACTTCTTCTTTCCAAAGCAGTTAGTTTCATCGAAATCGGTTCACTAGTTCAAAAGTTGCGGACTTTTTACCACTTTTTTTTATTTCACGCCACTGTGCGATGTTGAAAAAAAAACAATAATTGCAACCGAAAATAAACATTTTGGGAGAAATGTAGCGAAAAAAATTTCAGCAAAAATATTAAAATTTTGATGAGTTCTTCAAATATGTTTGCCCACAGTTTTATTAGTATATGTGTATGTCTAAATATAGATTCACTAATCCTTAATTATGTTACGTGTTACTTAAATAGCTGTCAAAAGAAAGAAAAAACAATTTTAAAAATATATCTTATTTTATAATACAATGATGTTCGGTTATAACGAATACCGATCGATCCCAAAAAATCTGCTCTATTACTTCATACAAATGAATACGCTTATAGCAAACTTCCGTTATAACTAACTCTCTTTTTTAAATCTTGTAAGCAGAAGTTCAGGGAAAGTTATACGATATTAAATTGCAAAAAAAAATCGTAAGTCTGTTGTTTTTCAAAACATGCTGTACTCGTAGCTCAAAAACAAATAAGTGGTGTCTGCTTTCTTAAATTTAATGGAAACAAATTTTAAGATGATTTTTGTTATTTTAAGAATAAAATGCAATATATTGTTACTGCTTTATTCATAAAAAATTATTTTGTTTTTAAACGACTTCAAAAAAATTCGTCTTCGTCTTGAATTCTATTTTCGTCAGAGAGGATATAGCTTCCCATTGGTCCCATTTAAAAAAGTGGGTGGGGACACGCCCACCATTTTTTTAGTATAATTTTATGTTGTTCTAATTATTTGATTGCTGCGAAACCTATAAAACCCCTTTAGTTCTTGTAATTACACAATTTGAAAGTTGAGAAAACAGGCGGGATTCGCCCATTAAAATTTATTATAATATTTCACGCGGTTATACCTAACTAATTTTTACGAAACTTACCATACACCTTGAGCTCTAAAATAGACATAATCCTCTATTTAAAAAAATTGGGTGGAGTCACGCTTATTTAAATTTAGTATTTTATTTTAAGTGGTTCTACTTTAACAACGACATTTGACAAAGAAAGTAGAAGAAATAAACAAATCAAAAGAAACATGTCGTCATATAAAATGCAAAAGGGCATAATTTTTTTTCAAAATTGACTTTTTGAACTATGTATATGTAGTTAAATAAACTAAATTCAGCAATTAATTTATAAAGAAAAATTTTAAGAACAAGCAATGAAGGCAGCATCAACCAATGGAATATTCAGACTTGAAATTTTTAAACTGGGAGGAAATCTTTAGTTTCTATGTTTTTTAATGGACGCTGAGTAAATCTTATAAAGCTCATCACGCTTTCTTAATATAATTGAATTATTTTATTAATCTGGCATGTGATGGAAATCGATCGATTTCAAATCGAATCGAATATCTTTTTAGAAAAACCACTCACGTTCAAAAAAAAAATGGGTTTATCTGCTTACTATAACTATAATATCATTGGTTGGCTGCCTTAAAAAAAAATATAAAGCCAAGTACAGACTATGACATATTTTGATATCACAGTAATGTGTACTAGTGGCAACGTTTGTCATTTCCGTAATTTTTTGTTGTGTGGCATTGCTTTCACATTTTCACACATTTTGAAAATGAGTACTCGGCATACGAAATACGCAATTATATAATATATATTATTCCATATTATGGAAACCACAAAACAAGTTTGTGAACCAAGTGCGAGTGCTTTATGCCCCTATTGCGGTTTACAACTCAACTAAGTTTAGTTGAAATTGTAACAACTTAACCTTTGTTTTCTCGTAAACTATTTATTTCGAAAATTTGCAGGAAAGAAAAACACAATAAAAATTAGAATTTATCTTAAAAGTTTTATAAAACTTATTCACTTTATTAATATAGATATTTCGGAGTTATAAATGCACAACGTACCTTAAGCGGGCTATACAATAGTATGATATTGTAGCTTAACAAACGAAACTCATTTTGGCAACGGGTTTAACCAAAAGAGAGTTTCTTTAAGCCTACAATAGGTATATTCGTTTACTTTGCGCGTAAACAACCTTAAAACAACTTACATAATTGTTTTTTTTTGGCATTCTGAATTACAACTAATTTTAGTTGTATTCGAAACAATGCTAAAAAAGAAAAGGTTTTTATCTATGCTATGTTTTTTTTTGAAATGGTGAAAAAAGTTGTAATCCATAATAAAAATTTTACAACTACAACTAAACTATCCACTTAGTTGTAAATCACAATAGCCCTCTAGTCAGCCTAGAACCATTTGTCTCTATGTCAATACTCTTTCTTCAGCGACAATTGCACTAGTTAAAATATCGACAACTTTCCTTTTATGCGCGAGTAGAGATACGTTAGAGACAACAGTTCTTGTCTATTTCTTTTTTATTATGCTCTGCAATAATATTAAATAAACATATGTAGACGAGAGTCACTAAAATCTACTAGCGAATCCTTGGTTTAAATATCTCCATATGGTCGTAAAAGAACTGCCTTCTCAATAGTGCTAAAGTCTACTAGTAGATTTTCAATGACAACCGTATGTTATATGTCAATAAGCAATTACATTGGCTGGGGTACACCTAGTCCGTAGCACTATTGACAATGTCACTAGAAAATCACTATAATTTTACTATTGACAATGAGCGAGGAAATATCGATATTGTAGACTAGTGCCACTAAAATTTACTAGTGAATCTTTGGTGTCAATGTGTCCATGTTGACCCAAAAGAACTACTTAGTCAGTAGTGATACAGTCTAGTGGTGGATTTCCAATGACAAGCTAATGTTAAATGTCAATAGATGATTACATTGGCTGGGGTACACCTGGTCAGTAGTAATACTGACAATGTCACTAGTAAGTCATTACAATTTCACTATTCGCACTTTCTGCAGGGAGGGTTCTGAATTTGTTTGTGAAGTAATGTTTCGTCTGCTTTCAAGAATTTTACTTACTTATTTTGTATGCATACTATACACACGAGTACTACATGTATACATATGTATGTATGTACATAGTTGATAAAATTTAATATCCTTCGCAGTATATCAATATATTTTAAAGCCTCGAGGTTTGATTGTAACAAACATTTTGAAATAAATATTTAATTACATTTCAATATGTCTATAAGGAAAAGCAAACATACATACATACATACTTATACATGCATTGTATGTATGTATCTACCTGCATAAGCCAACAAAACTCACTCTTAAAGATTCTAATTAAAATTTATTTTTGAAAGAAAGAATTTAACAATATTAAATTGTTAGGTTGCCAGCTCAGTTCAATAACAAATACTCGGCTACCAGAGAGTGAAGGGGAACGGCTTACAGCCTCCGCCAACATGTTCGTAATTATGTACCTACGAAGAGTGTGGCTATGATCGGCTCGCGGTTAAGCCGATTTCACAATTTTGTGATTATCAACTTTTAATATTAAAAATGTAAAGCAAGAATTAAAAAAAAGTATGAGCCGACAGGTAGCCGACACATTTTGCTTAGCCGCCGAATATATTGTGAGGCGCCGACGGCCAGTGTTTATCGGTTTCGCCCTCTGTTGGCTACCGAGCCTTTTTGGCGTTTTCTAAGTACTCGTATTTACTCCGGGACCCTAGAATGATTGATTTTAAGACTAAACGCTTATCTCGACTATCGATCATATCTCAGAAATCATATATATGAGCTGTTCAATATATAAAAATTGCTTGGATCCCTGAGTGCAAGAAAACTTCGGACTGCATGAGCTGGTTAGAAGCGTCGTATCGTCTAACGAGTAGGCTTACAAGTGATTTCATGCAAGCTCATGTTTTTAATAGCTCGCATAAAAAGCTCCGCTTTTATACTGTAAAGCTAAAATAATACCTTCTACATAGTATAGTATAGTGATATGAAAGGTGTTATCTTATTTTTATTATATAATTACTATACATACTGACATCGGAGAAGGGTGTATTACTTGCTGTTCTCTTGCCAGTTATTAAAACATAATTTCATTGTTATAGGCATACCGCCTTTAATCACACGCATTCTAAGTTTATTGTACACATGAAATAATATTATCTATACATCAATAATCTAACTCAGAATTAATAAATATTTCAACAAATTTGCAACAACATGTCATTAGTTAAACTTCAAAAGAAACTACATTTACATATCTATTAGGGTGATCGATTATTCGACTTTTTCCAGAAACCGGTTTTCGAATAGTTCGAATATTTGAAATTATGAAAAACCCGGTTTCGGTTTTTACAATTCAGGAAAACCCGGTCAACCGATTTTTTTAAGTAAGAAAATTATTATACGAAAATTTTGATTTTAAATTGCTTTATAAAAAAAGAGTTTTAACACTTCATGTAAATACGAGTACTATAAAACAATACAAAAATTAAAGCTAAAACATAAAAATTAACTTCATATACTTATGCATAGTACATACACATACCTACATATCGAGAACCTATATTCAAAATACGTCAACTGAAATTTGATCAAAATGAGTATCCGATGGCAAATAGCTCCCCTATGCAATTTTCATCTGTAGTATAAATTTCGAATCAAAAATTTTTTTTCTCGTTTTATATAAATTTTTCTTATTCAATATTTTAAAAAAATTTGTAATTTATTATAAATCTACCTCATATCTTGTTGCATGTGGCATGCTGAACACAAAAAAATGGTAATGTATGTATAACTTTTAAACTGTTAATCGAATTGAAACATTATGTGTGGACCGATTTTAGTCAATGAAAATCTTTCGAAATTGATAATTTGGAGTGACCCTGTTACACTAGAGATTGAGTTAGGGAGTGCTAAAGATGACCACCTCGAGATGGAAGAGGCTTTCACTCAGGCTTAAGTTATTTTTTTATGGTATTTAAGGTTTTTTCTTGTAGCTCTTCAATTCTTATATCCAGTATTGAGTAAAAGATTTCACAAATTAATTAAAAAAATAAATATATTCAAATGTTAGCTTTTTTGAGTTGACTTATTTTGAATATAGGCTCTCGATATATGTATAATATATATATATATATATATATATATATATATATGAATGAATGGACAAAAAAATATGAAGCAAAATAGATATCAACAAAACTAAACAACTGTTTTTGCAAATGGATTTTGACATCGATTGCACACCATATTCCAATTTAATTCGCCTCTGCTACCACCTCATAAAATAATTTTTAGTAAGTGTTGCTATGCTCAAAAAACGCTTAGAACTTTTACACTAAAAAAAACTACTTAGGAAAATCATTAGAACACGTTGGTCTAAGTTTTAACATAGTAAAAACTAATATTATTGCAAAATATACAAATCGAAACTCAGCCGGTTTTTAAATTGTAAAAAACCGGACTATTCGACATTCGAAAAATTAACATTTTGAAAAAACCGACAACCGTATTGTGAAAAAACCGTGTTTTAAAACCGATTGAAAAACCGAGTCGATCACCCTAATATCTATGCAGTAATTTTTGACAAAAGAAAAAAATGCTTATAGATTCTAAGGAATCATTTTGTAGTGCACAAAAATCATGATAAACAAACACTAAAATTGCGTAGCATTATATAAATATTTTCATGCAGTTACATACAATTTACATTTCTTGTTTGATGATATGTTTCGTAATATTGATTTTATTAATTATGGAAATTTATACTGATATATACATATATTTGTTAATTAAAAATATTTATTGTGCATAATCCTTTCTCAGAAAATAAGCATATACTCGTATATCCAGTTCAGTTATAAGCAAAAGGCAATGATGATAAATTTTGTTAAAAGCATAAATTTAAATCCATATACACACATATTGTATGTACACATATTTACCTACACATACGTAGGACTGAGTATAAAAAAATACTTAATATTTTTAGGTTTTATCATTTATTTTTAAGAGGAAATCTTTAAAGTTTATTGAACTGGAAAATAAATTCTTTTAATAATATGTATATAAACAAATTTAATCTAGGCAATATGGAAAAATATTAATTTAAATGAATACATCTAGTCAAAAATTTTCGAAATTTATCTAGGCAGTTAAAGAATGGCAGTTCATAAATAGCCCTGTTTAATAACACTATGCGACGATAAGGACTTTTGGAAAAACACAAGGACAGGGGGCAAATTACGGCACTCGTTATCGAACGAAATTACGAAATATTTCCATATAAACTCTATTGAAATATTTCGTAATTTCGTTCGATAACGAGTGCCGTAATTTGCCCCCTGGACAGTAAAGATTCGATTTTGGTGACTAATTTTTTTATGGGCCTACAAAGATTTCGAAAATCAGTGCGCCCTCAAAAATTGTCTCACCAGTTTTTGTACAACATCCAACTAAGAGTCCATTGAACAAATCGCATTGGCATTTTATGCCAGAAAAATAATTTATTCGTGCACTTTTTTTTTTTGCAAAATTAAAGGAATATTTTTTTAATTCTCACGAACATTTTTAAGTTAAAAAGTGGTCTGTATGAGCTATTAGGTTGCCTAGATAGGTTCATATTACATTGATATGTATGTTCACAAAAGTTGTCCAACGTACCATAAATACAACTTTTCCAAATATTGTTAGCAAAAAAATAGGAGTCCCTGTAAGTTATCGGAAAAAAGTGAAAACACTTGTTTTGGTCCGTATGTTTTTTTTACTGTTGCACAGCGTAATCATGCGGAAACTTCCATTTTGTTTTAAAATAAATTCAGTAAAGTGCAACTTTGACTCGCACACCAAGGATTCCATACGGGCACCACATACATATGTATGTAATATTACCGGGCACTTACATTTAAAAAAATTGTAAGTGCCCGGTAAACTTTTTTTAATTTGTTTTCGTGAATTTTTTTTTTGTTTTTGATGTGTAAACATCTATACGCTAGGGGGTAAAAATCTTTTGACTTTGATTTCTTTGCTGAGATTTCTTTGCTTTTCTTTCACAGCATTGTCAAATCGGTGTGAGCTATGTATGAGTGTATTAGTGTTTGAAAGAAGCAATACCAAGCAGAGAAACAAGTCGACCGGCTCGAAGCCGACGTTGTGCCGGCGCCGGTTATTTTTCTATATATTTCCGTACACCAAAGGTGAAAATGAACCGTAAGAGCTACGGACTTGAAATTTGGACACAATGTGTAGACATTTGGCCACCACAACAACAAATACATGAGAGTTGAAAATTAAAGGGTGTTCCAAAACGAGCAACGAAAAATGTTAAAATCCCATGTAATATACATATAATTGTATGTACATATATACACTTGAAATTTTAAAAGTTAGTGTATCTTTATACAGACTACAACAATTAACACTAAACTTAAAAAATTTAAATCAATGGGTGTTCCATCAGTTAATGCAATTTTGACTTTGTAATTTTGACAACTTGCTATATCTTGGAAACCGTAAAATCAAAACTCTTCAAAATTTTCAAAAACGGTAAAACTAAAAAATCAAAATATAAAATCGCCAAATATAAAAAAACGCCAAAAACAAAAAAAATCACCAAAACGAAAAAAGCACCAAATTAAAAAAATCTCTAGGACTAAAATAAATCGCGAAAAACCGAAAAATCGCAAAAATGAAAAAATCCTTAAACAAAAAAATCGCCAATATGAAAAAATCGCCAAAATTAAAAAATCGCCTAAATAAAAAGCTCCAAAAACAGAAAAAATCGCCAAAACGAAAAAAAACCCCAAAAAACAGAAAAAATCGCCAAAATGAAAAAATCGCCAAAATGAAAAAAATTGCAAAAATTAAAAAAAAAAACCCAAAAAGAGAAAAAAAAACGCCAAAACGAGAAAAAAGCGATAAAACTGAAAAAAAAATCGTTTAAACTGAAAAAACTTAAAAAAGGAAGAAAGCTAAATCAAAAAAAAAAAAAAAAAAATCAAAACCGAATGTGCGCGAGTCAAAGTCGCACTTTACTGAATTTATTTTAATTGCAATGCGTACACAACACCAAGAACAGCAACATCTAAACGACAGGAATTAAAAATTAAAAAGTAAAAGTAAAGGCATTTAACATAGATGAGCACTGCAGTACCACTAAAGTTTCAGTAAAAACAATAAAAAATGTTTAAAAGTAAATTTTTACTGATTACTAAAATTTTTTTCTACAATTTTTATAAATTGCCTAAATGATTTGTTATATGATGAGGTGCATTGAATTTTCAGTAATCAGTGATGCCCGTATTCATAATGAAATTCTACCAAGTGGTTAAATGTTTTTCATACAAAAGTTTCAAAATTTGAATGAAAAAACTTTGCCACTTGCTACAATTTTATTATGATTACGGGCCCTACGATTTTACTGCTAATGCAAATTAAATTTCATTAGCAGTAAAAATTTACTGAATTTTTTTAGTAATCAGTAAATTTACTGCTTACTGCAATTTTGAATGCAGTACATATACATATACTGCAGTGTGCCCATTTACTAACCAAATAAGTTTAATAAAACAAGCAAAAACCAACAAATTCATGTGTATTTACAATATTGAAAGTTTTGATACTTTTAATTAATTAATTTAAAAAAATATACTAAAAGCATAACTTAAAAAAAAAATTATCATTACTAGATGTTTACACATCTCCTGTGTGATCGGACTCACATTGCTTTTTTTTACAATATATTCTGGCGTTTTTTTTTTTAATTTTTGGCGATCTTTTTTTTGCATTTTAGCGGCTCTTTTATTTTTAGTCATATTTTTCGTTTAAGCGCTTTTTTTAATTTTGACGAATTTTTGTTTTGTTGATTTTTTTGTTTTAGCGATTTTTTTTAGTTTTGGAGACTTTTTTTTGGCGACCTTAGGTGTCTTTTTTTGCATTTTAGTGACTCATTTTATATTTAGTGATATATTTTGTTTCAGCGTTTTTTTTTTTTCATTTTGGCCATTCTTTGTTTTGGGGATTTTTTTTTAGTTTTTACGTTTTTTTCTGTTATGGCGATCTTTAAGTTTTTTGGCGATCTTGTTTTTAGCATTTTAGCGACTTTTTTATTTTTAGTCATATTTTTCGTTTAAGCACTTTTTTAATTTTGACGATTTTTTGTTTTGTTGATTTTTTAGTTTTAGCGATTTTTTTTCTAGTTTTGGAGACTTTTTTTGCGACCTTTTGTGGTTTTTTTTTTGCATTTTAGTGACTCATTTTATATTTAGTGATATATTTTGTTTCAGCGTTTTTTTTTCATTTTGGCGATTCTTTGTTTTGGGGATTTTTTTTAGTTTTTACGTTTTTTTTTCTGTTATGGCGATATTTAAGTTTTTTTGGCGATCTTGTTTTTGTCATTTTAGCGACTTTTTTATTTTTAGTCATATATTTTGTTTAAGCGCTTTTTTAATTTTGACGATTTTTTGTTTTGTTGATTTTTTAGTTTTAGCGATTTTTTTAGTTTTGGTTTTTTTTAGTTTTTTAGGCGATCTTTGGTGATTTTTTTTTTGCATTTTGGCGACTTATTTTATTTTTAGTCATATTTTTCGTTTAAGGGCTTTTTAGATTTTACGATTTTTTGTTTTGTTGATTTATTAGTTTTAGGGATGTTTTTTAGTTTGAAATTTATTTGCTAGTGGTTCAGCGTTGTCTATATATTTCATTGTTGCTGTAACAAATCATCAGTAGACTTCAACCATATATTTTGAATAGTCACAAACCCCATATCCTATGCACAGACTTTCAAGAACTATTTGAGAATTCACAAATAATAGTATTTTTGAAAATCACAAAAAAAAAAATAAGCGTGTAAGCTTAGAAACTAATACAAAAACTCAGAAAATAATTTATATTCGATATGAATTTATTTTATTTTTCTACAATATGTCGAATAATAAATTTCTTAGATGTTTTTTTAGTTTTGGCGATTTTTTCTAAATAGTTGTTTGGGCGATCTTTGGTGATTTTTTGCATTTTAGCGACTTATTTTATTTTTGGTATGTTTTTCGCTTAAGCGCTTTTTTCATTTGAGCAATTTTTTGTTTTGGTGTTTTGTTTTTAGTTTTGGAACTTTTTTTAGTTGTACGGTTTCCATGATGTAGTTGACATAATTACATTAACTGATAGAATACCGTTTAGTTTAGATTTTGTAAATTTCAGTGTTACTTGGTAAAGCCTGCATAAAGATACACTAACTTTGTAAATTTCAACTGTCTATATCTAATTGTTTGTATATTAAATGGGATTTCAACATGTTACTTTGCTCGTTTTTGAACACTCTATAATTTTTATTTTGCGCATGTTTGTTGTTGTAGCGGCCAAAACTTTACATATTCTGTGAAAGTTTCAGATCCTTAGCTCTAATGGTTCTCGATAAAACAGCCAGTGGCAAACATACAGACCGACGGATATCGTAGCTAAAACACGAAAGGTGAGAAGGGGCCTTAACAATCTAACCGATTTCAAATATAAGAACTAAATAGTAAAAAATATTATTTATAATTTTGATTCAGTTATATGCGTTAAATGAAAAATAACTTAAGATAATACATTCTGAAAATATAAAGAAATGAAAAATAATAATTTTCTAGGGTTATGAAACCGAAAGGTGATCGAGTGTCCCTTTAAGGTAGAATTAGTAAAATCGTATCGTAATGTTGCGTGTCAGCTGACAAAAACCGTACGATATACAATGCATGTTACTAGTTATAAAATATGTGGTGGTAGCACTGCTGACGTAGGAATCTGCAGAAAACAGATTTTTCTGTAGCGAATGTCAAAAACGCCGTATTTAATGCCAGACAAAAAAAAATGTGCAATGCAAACTGTTACATTTTCTATAACTTGTGCACAAAGTTGAACGATACGCCAAGCTGTAAAGTAGAATGATACGATTTTACTAATTCTACCTTTACACGCTATAAGGAATGTGAAATTCCATTACATTAGCACGATCACGCTTTTTATTTAAAAATCTTCAAGATACGGTTATTAATACTGTTGTAATGAAAAGGTAATTTTCTTCAAAAAATTACGACTGCTTTTCGACAAGTGTATTTACATATTTACATACATATATTTTACCAAAGTAAAATCTAAAAATTATGTTTTGGTTTATATGTATTTTATCATTTCAATAATTTTCTTGTAAAAATAAATAAGTACTTGTACATAATTTATATATATTAAATATCTAGATATTTCTCTTTGAAATACACATATCTGCGAAAACAAATATCAAAAGCATACACAGAAAAAAATTATTTTGATATTTGAATACGAAAATCGTTGATTCAATAAAAAAATCTTTCGAATTTTCTGTGAAGACGAGCTTGCATTATTGATAAATAAAATTGTATGCACGTTTATTGAATATTTTTTTTCAGTCAATAAAGAAATTTAATGAATCAAAAAAAAAGTTGTTGACTGAAATTTTATTTTCAGTGATAATTGTTATTAAGTGTGTGTGTGGATGAATGTCACATTTTTCAACCCCTTTTGCTTGGCTGCTTTTAAAACTAAATGTGTTTGGGATGAGTCGAACCGGCAATCTTTTGACTAATAAACTAACGTACTTACCACTCAGCTAAAGAGCAAATCATTATTGAATAAGCAAATAATGAATAGAAGCAAAACATGATTTCTTATGTGCGCATTGTCTTGACATAATCTAAAAATAACTTTGTTGAGTAAAAAAAAAAAACAAGCCACGACGTTTTTCGGCTTCTTGTCCGAATTCACACTTATACAACACCAACAATCAAAATAAACAACAACATCAGCACATGACCAGGTTTAGTCAATCAACAAGCAAGGAAAACGCCAACACAAATAAATGACATTAAATGATATTTTAAAATGTGCGGAATTGATAAATACAATATTCAAGTTAATGACAAATATTATTGAAATTAAAATTTTAGGATCTTATGCAAAAAACTAATTAAAGCTTTGCCAAGCAATGTTAAGTAAAGTTGTATTCTAAAAAAATTATTGTATAAAAATTCTAAAGTAGGCACCCACGTTTGTTAAGACTACTTTAAGTTGATATTTCCAAAATGTGTATTTTGTACCTCAAATATTTTTACTAATATAGCACATAATGAAAATGTTACATCTGAAAATGAAGCTGGAAATGCCTGCTCTTATCTTAAATTTATTATTTCTGTCATGTAATGGGAAACATCACCAAATTATCCAACTGCTTCGAAATACATAAAAAAATATTAAAATAAATACAATTATACAAAAATGTTTTAGTGATGTACATACAATCAAGACAAATCGAAAAAAGCTGGATATTCAAATACTCGTTTCATTCGAATAAAACAAATTGTGATAATTTTTCACATTTTTTTACTTTTACTTCATGGTTGTTTTTATCTGTTTTCCTATTAAGTCAGAAGCTCATTTTTTTTAAATTAGGTTGCTTTACTTCAAGATAATAAAAATTTATTTAATAAAATAAAAAAAATATTTGAATACCCGAATGAAATTGTATTCAATTTTGTACATCATAAGCTGTGAAGTGGTTGTTGAACACGGTGGTGTTACCAGTATTTATTATTAAATCACAAAATATTTAAAGTTGTTTTTTGCATATGATTTTTTAATAAAGCTATGTTAGCCTTAAAGTGCTTATCAACTACTATGAACTTTAAAGCTAAAGTAAAATATTTTTTTTGTATAAGGGGGTTATTCAATAACATGGTTTTATTGAAAATAATTCTTGTCTATTTTTAACCCCCGACTAAAAAAAGGGGTATTATAAGTTTGTAGTGTGTGTCTGTGTATCTGTGTGTCTGTCTGTGTCCACGTACAGGCCAAACGGCTGGACCGATTTTCATTTAGTTTTCTGTTTAAAAGATGACTTGATCGAGAGGGTTCTTAGCTATGTTTGAAAAAAAATCGGTCCAGCCGTTTAGAAGATATAACATCTTTTCTGAAAAAAGTCGGGGGTTTTGAAAATCTTTAATTTTTGTTATTTTCTGTGTACTCACAAATGCACACAAAATGTTGCTGGAAAAGTATAAACAATGACTTGGACTATTTGAAATACATACATATTTACGATTGTACTACATATCGCTCATTTGATGAAACAAAGTCGTAACTCAAAAAAAAAAGTTTGCTCCAGAAAACGAGTTTAACGTTTTCAATTTATGGTGTTTTCATGACATGAAAAATCATTGACATGATTTAACATAAAAGTTGGTTTAACGTTAAAACCAACTGTTGAAACCTGGTTTTATAATAAAAATTATTTTTGCTAAAACCAACTTAAAACCATTTTTGAATTGTTTTTAAGTTGGTTTTATGAAATGCAACCTTGTTTTCGCTGTGCTAAATTCAGTTCTGCCAAGTTAAAATGACCGGAAGCAGCTGATAATGTTTATGCCAGTGAATAACAATAGAAGTCGCTTGAAAGGTTTTCAACTTAAAAATGGATGCAGCAGCAACAATAATCAAAAAATTATGGAAAAAAGAGTTTTTTTTTTTTGAAGGAAAACAACAAAAATATTTTTATTGACCTCTCGGAAGTGAAAATAGACGACAGACTGACATCGATACGCCGATAAAAAAGTTTGATTTTGTGATCTATATGTGCATTTTTTTAATATACAATAACTTGATTTCCAAACACTTCTTCACTTTGTATTATTATTTCCATAATTTTAAAATGTTTACCAAATATAATATTATTTCCATTTTACAACGCATTGTAAAATTTCCGAGTTTTTCATACAAACAAAAACAGTTGTTGTACAGTTTGTCAAATAAGTGTTATAAAAAGCTGATAAAAATACAACAACAAATACACGCATTCCTGCAGGAGACTTATTTTATTTTTGAGCAAAGTTATTAGACAGTCTGTGAGTTAAAACCTGAATTTAACAAACTTGCAGTGTGAGTGCAAAATCAGCTGTTTATGGTTTTAACGTTAAAACCATGTTTTAACTTTCAGTGTGAAAACATTATTATTACAGCTTAATGGAAAAAGATAATTAATTTTTCTCTCAAGTGTTGAAAATACGAAGAATAGTTAATTCAGCATCGTTAACTGAAAAATCAAATTTTTTGAGTTATGACGTTTTAGTAAATGAGCTATATGTACACACGTAAATGAATATTTAATTTCATTAAAGAAAATATTTTGCATGCATATATGTAGTTATTTGTATTGCCTGCTGTCGAAGTTTGATTTTTATTTTATTTTTAACTGCTGAATTTGCACAGCAGGTGCATAAATTTCAATTAAGGTAAAGCAAGAAATTAAAAAAGTATAAGTAACAAAAAACATGAAATTTGCTGTTGAACTTAAGCGCGATTTACTTTTTTCTATATAAAATATTGGTATAAAACTTCGGCTAACAAAACACTACATACGAGTACAAAAACGGAAAGTTCTATAATTTGGGGCGTGGTTATAGCATGGACTGCCACTAAAGGATGAGATTTTTTCCCAAGTTGAGAATAAGGGCCTATTTAACCAACTTATTTAAATATCAATTCATATTTAAAAGTTAAATTTCCATACAAAAATGAATAAACATCGAAATTGAAATACGAATTGATATTTAACTAGAGTTGGAGAAATTGGCCGTAAGTGTCCTAATTAAGTTAAATTTTGGTTCTTATCAAATCACAAATCCTCACAATTACTTTAAGTTACTTTTAGGGTAAAAATTTTTAAACAGCTGAACCAAACTATTTTAAACTGTGTGTAGTAGCGATGAAAGGTAGAGGGGTCCCCAAACTTTTTTTTAAAGATATTTTATCGCTGCTTAATATACTTAATATAAAATTAGATATACGAGTATAATATAATATGTAGGTTCCACTTCCGATGTATAGATTATCTAAGAAAGGCTTTTGGAACTTTAAACGCAATAAAAAATCTAAAATATAACTGCACTAGACGTAACATTCAAAAAGCATCATAATCAAATCTAAAAATAACGAGCAGATATAAGTTACTTCTTTTTTTAAATTTAAATTTGTAACAAACAAAAAAAAAAAAAGCAAAACAAAATTTTACGGTTAATAACATCGGCTCCATGGCACATCCAAAATTCTATTATACATCGTGATTTAAATATGCCACTAGTGACTGAAGAAATTGCAAAATACGCAGGCAAATATTTAACAAAACTCGAATCACATCCTAATCCGCTTGCTCGTAATATTTTGAACTTTACTGGACACATCCGCTTAAAAAAGAGGGACACACAGGCTCTTATACCTAACACTCCAGATGGGACTACTTGAAAATACTTTCCCCCCCCCCCCTTTTTTTTTTTTTGATTATCACTTCTAATGTATTATTTATAACTACCACTAAGTTTATGTCCGACACTGGTCGGGCCTAATAATTTTTTTTTTTTATAGATTTAAGATTTGAATACTTATTGTTAGTTCATATATGAAGATACAATAAATAAATACATGCATTACAAAAAAAAAATGTAAATTTAGGAGGCTAAATGCGATCTTAGGTTTTTTTTTTGTTTTTTGTTAATCTGCTTATATTCTGCTTAATGACGGATAATAGGCTGGGTACAAATGGGGGGTAAATATTACTTTTAACGGGCAATAGAAGGGAATCACAATGGGTCCAACTGTATTTCCGAGTGAAGGTACGTTATGGCACCACCCTTCCCAACCTAACCTAACCTATTTATACTTTAGTACGCTTATGCATAACAAACAGCTGCTATGAAGTTAGCATAAGTGGCAAAATTCACAATAAGTAGATTCTATGACAATTAAAAAAGTATTCAACTTTAACACAAACCAAATTCATTCTTCAATACTTACTGCCTTTTTTCATAAAAAATTTTTTTGTATGAAAATCTGTTTTATGAATGTCTTATAAATCAAAAAGAATTTTTTTATTAATTAAGTTCTTTAATATCTTGTTATTAATAAAAATAAGTTGTTAAGAAAATTATGAAAGAATAAAATTAAATTAAGTTGAGTATGAAAACGACTTTATTTGTCTATTTATATCACATTTTTTTTTTTTTTTTTGTATGCAAATGTTTGTAATTATCATTACATATTATATTTGTTTTTATATTCAACTTGGCATTTCCTCGTGCAGACGAAATATAATTAAATATGTTACGTATGTGACTTATTCATGTGGGCACTTAGATACGCGTACAGACTCGTACATACGAATACATAAGTATGTACGAGGAATGTTCAAAGAATAATGTGAAATTTTATCAGCCCTTTTATTTTATGAGATGAGAAAAGTAAAAACAAGTGTATACGATGTCAGATATAGGTACTGTGAGAGTCAAAATAAACTGTACACCTGGTTCTCTTATATCAAAAGTTTTATTTCGGTATTAAAAGATAAAAGTTTTTGAAACTTTTTTGTCATTTACAAAACATTATATAATGCTCTTAAAATAAATGAACAAAAATTCAAAATTCCTTAATACCAACAACAACAATTGAAACAAAATCAAAAACACTGCAATTTTAATCCATCAAAAGAAATTGTACCGTCTTACAATATGCAAAAACAAATAATGGCTACTACTTTGTTTGATTTCCATTTGCTTTTAGAAGTGCTTGTAGCTTTCTAGGCATCAATTCCATACATTTATTTATTACATCCATTGACATTTTCGCCAGTCTCCCCGCTAAATTTCCTTCAGAAGGTTTTTGATGGTTATGTTTCTTTTTCTGGAGTGTCTGCCGAAATTTTTTCAGAAATGTTCAACTATGTTGAAGTACGGCAATTGTGGGTGATAGTCCAGTTATTTTGGTGTGTGATACAAGAACTATTCTTTAACTACTTTGGCGGTGTGAAGAGGATTTTTGTCCTGTTGGAAGATTCATGCTCGATCTAAGTTCAATTTCTCTAATATATGCGACCAATTATCTTTAAAATATTTGAGTAGGCGGTTTTGTTCATTAAACTGTCAATAAATACTAAGCTTCCCACTCCGCTGCCCGCTTTACATCCCCACACCATCACCGAAATTATTATATTTGCGCTGCACTTCTAGCTGAAATTTATCTTAAATCGAACATGAATCTTCCAACAGGACAAAAATCCTATCCACACCACCAAAATAATTAAAGAATGGTTCTCGTATCACACACCAAAATAACTGGACTATCATCCACAATTTCCGGACCTCAGCATAATTGAACATTTCTGAAAGAATTTCGGCAGACACTCCAGAAAAAGAAACATAACCATCAAAAACCCTAATTAAGGAAATTTTGCGAGGAGAGTGGCAATGGAAGTAATAAATAAATATATGGAATTGATGCCTATGAAGCTAAAAGCAGTTCTAAAAGCAAATGGAAATCAAATGGAAATCAAACAAAGTAGTAGCCATTATTAGTTTTTGCATATTGTAAGACTGTACAATTCCTTTTGACGCATTAAAATTGCAGTATTTTTGATTTTGTTTCAATTGTTGTTGTTGGTGTTAAGAAATTTTGAATTTTTATTCATTTATTTTAAGAGCATTATATCGGGTGTTTTTTTTAGAGGTATAGAACTTCGAATTGAAATAAAACACACGAAAATCGTTTTAATGTCCATCAATTTGGCTTTATTGGAAGGATAATTTTATGCCATTAATGTTTAAATATGATTTCGGGCATGTGGCCGCCGCGGCTGGCTCGAATAAAGCCAATTCTACAGGTCCAATTTTCAACCACTTTTTCGAGCATATGGGGCCGTATGTTGGCAATAACGCCACGAATGTTGGCTTCCAAGTCCCCTAACGTTTCTGGTTTGTTGGCGTAGACGAGCGACTTCACATATCCCCAAAGAAAATAATCCAATGGTGTCAAATCACACGATCTTGGTGACCAATTGACAGGTCCATTCCGCGAAATTATGCGCTCATCGAATGTTTCCTTCAATAAATCGATTGTGACGTGCGCTGTGTGGCATGTAGCGCCGTCTTGTTGGAACCACAACTCATCCACATTCATGCCATCCAATTCGGGAACAAAATAGTCGGTTATCATGGCTCTATACCGGTCTCCATTAACGGTAACTGACTCTCCAGCATTATTTCGGAAGAAGTATGGCCCAATGACTCCACCAGCCCATAGAGCACACCAAACAGTCAGTTTTTGTGGATGTAATGGCGTCTCAAGGGTCTCATGTGGATTCTCTTCACTCCAAATGCGGCAATTTTGCTTGTTGACGTAGCCATTCAACCAAAAATGAGCCTCATCACTGAACAAAATTTTGCGATGAAAATCAGCATCGAGATCAATCTCATTTTCGGCCCATACACCAAAATCACGACGCATTGCATCGTCTCGCGGCTTTAATTCATGCACAAGCTGGATCTTGTAAGGTCGCAAGCCAAGATCTTTGCGCAAAATCTTCCAATTGCTGTGCACGGTGGCGAATCGATTCATTCGGGTCCTCTTCAACACTTTGCTCTACAGCGGCAATTGTTTCTTCGGTGCGCACTGTTCGACGTCTCTGCGGATGCGTATTATCACATAGAGTAAACGTAGTGCGAAAAGGATCCATGGTTAACCGAATTAATTGCTCTGATGGACGATTATGTCGACCATAAAATGGACGGAGCTTGCGGTAAACTTCGCGAACTGAACCATTATTTTTGAAATAAATTTGCACGATTTGCAAGCGTTGTTCTTTTGTCAACCTGTTCATGATGAAATGGCAAACCAAACTAAATATTAATCACTTGACAGCTGACAAAATAGCCGCCAGTTAAAAGAGTGATGCCAACTTAAAGTTCTATACCTCAATAAAAAACACCCATTATAATGTTTTGTAAATGATAAAAAAGTTTCAAAAACTTTTATCTTTTAATACCGAAATAAAACTTTTCATATAAGAGAACCAGGTGTACAGTTACTTTTGACTCTCACAGTATGTCACTACAACGCACCAGCAAGAAAGTGAATAAAATGCAAGTTTTGATAATTTCCCAAAATTGCCGGTGTTGAACTAAGGACGAGGTAGAAATAGATCTCGTATTTGATATGAGGAGATCTCAGCTCAAGCAGAATCTCCATGGGTACCTTAATAAACCAAGAGATCTATATAAGTGAGTCCGGAAATTTGCCTGTCAGCCTTATATTATAAGTTCTGGACCTAAACTTACGTTATTTGTTCTGTGGTCCCAGCTTTGGTTGTATAAAAACCGATCCGAAAAAAATTGTGTAAATTTCCTGGTGACATTTCGCAAAACTAAAGCATTTTTGGATCGTCCCATTTTCACGTCGAAGGTTAGGTTAACAAGCAGACTCGCCGCATTTGCAGCTCGGAAAACCCAAGAATAATTGTTGAAAAGCCTCAACATCCTCAATGAATTCAAAAGATTTTTTTTATTGAATCAGCGATTTTCGTATTCAAATATCAAAATAATTTTTTTCTGTGTGTGACTGTTTGGTGAGTTTTAATTTGGTTTCTCAGCGTCAATAGACTGCTGAAGCAACTGTTACGGTGAATGGTTTGCGCTATCGAAAGTGAAAGATATTGATGTAGACGATGTTTATTTTGAACAAGAGGGCGCTACGTACCACATAAGTAAACATACCATCGCTCTTTTACGTGAGAAGTTTCGTGGCCGATCAAGGCGACCACACTTGGCAGAGGGGCAGAAATTGGATACATTAGGTACATAGACTATGTCTTCTTTTAAATGAAGGGATACCTATGCTTTGAATTTCATTAAAATCGATTTCAAAGTTTCGGAGGAGCAGTACTCATCCCCTGCTTGCTTGTCTTACTTCTGAGAAGGTACATAAAGTATGTGTCTTTCTAAACGAAGGAATATATATATTTTAAATTTCACCAAAATCGGGTTGAGACTTAGAAATTGTCTGCCTTACTTCCTCCTGGTCTAGTTTAGAAAATGTCTTTGGCCATTTTGTGAGCCGCAGATCTATATCTGCTCTGCATTTCATTAAAATCGATTTCAACGTTTCGCATGGGCAGAAATTTCCCTTGACCTTCTGGGCCTAGTTTTGAAAATGAGACCCTCTTTAAATGATCTATCTATGTTCTAAATTTGAATTAAATCGGTTCGAACGTTTGGGTTGGGACAGTAATTTCCCCCCTATAGACGTGTTTTTTTTCCTTTCCTTTTCCTACACACCGTCTTCTTTACAATTAAATAAACACACCATGATTTCGTTTAAAACACTCATCTTTTGCATATCAAAATGAAACCTCTTATTGGAAGTTCCTCTATTATATAAGAAAATCGAATTTTCAAAATTTTAGGAATAAATATGGTTCATTTCATCCTGAATGTTCTTTCTTCCTTTTGTGCCATATAACAGCAATTATCACAAGAGAAAAAAAATTCACAAACAAAAACTTTTCGTAGATCGTTTTGTTTTATAACAACATTATAAAAGTCAACGAACTGTGCTAATATTGGGGGTAGAGAATCCTAGTAAACGTGTGTCATTAATATGTATAAAAATCATTTTGGAGAATTGTGAAAGAGCATTATGTCCTGTGTCATATACATAGTTATTTTATGAATATTACAAAACCAGTAAAACAAGAGATAAACAAATATTCAGCTAGTCAGTCAGTCAGTCCGACAAATAAATTCTCAGCTACAATGTTATTTATAATTCGTTTGAAGTTTACGCTTCAAAAATGTTGGCAATACTAATAAAAAGTGCTCGAGACTGGGGGACTATAACATAACAGTGAAGTTGTGCGCAAGTATGTAACTGAGACAACAATTTGTATAGAATGAAAATAATGATGGAAGGAAGGAAGGAAGGAAGGAAGGAAGAATTTCTTACAACATTAGCATCATCATCATTATGAATATTGCCACCATAATAACTAAAACATCATTAACATCAATAGGAACTTCATCTTGCTTTGCAAACACGAATAATGAGTAGGAATGATTATGAATATAACAGTATTGACAACAATGAGATTAAGACGGAAATGGGCGTATGGGAAAGAGTGTAAGAGTGCTTTTGAGAGGGGATTTCATAAATTTTACAAAATAAATATATATATGTATGTATGTACCTATTTTCTTCAAATATTTGTAGCTACAATTATGTGGTGAGACATAGAACACATGTGCAGCAATTCATTCATTCTTTCGTACATCATCCTCGTTGTTTGTCTGTGGCACTCATTCTCTTCAAACCTTCTTTACGTTTTTCTTTCGTTTGTGCCACTAACCAAGCTGCCACCTTGTCTGTTTCAGTTTCTGTTGTTGTTTCGAGGGTGGATCGTTAATTAACCCCGCCTCTTGATTGAAATGGCAACACTGCTCCTGTCAAGAGGCATCTGTCAGTTGACTCCTGTCTAAATTTGAACAAGATGTGTCATTAAGTTTGTGTGTTGGCAGCCGTTGATAACTGACTACCTCGCCTTTTGAGAAGAAAATGGAAAAAAGTGAAATTCGTGTGCTCATTAAATATTATTTTTTGCGAAAAAAAAATCCGTCAATCAAACCAAAGAAAAGCTCGATAAATACTATGGGGACTCTGCACCATCGATTTAAATGGTAAAAAAGTGGTTTGCTGACTTTCGTTGCTGTCACACAAGTACAGATGACACTGAACGTTCTGGACGGCCAATTGAGGTCAGTACAACCGAAAATGTTGAAAAGTCCACGATATGGTGTTGGCCATTCGAAGAGTAAAAGTGCGTGAGATTATTGATGTCATAGGCATTTCATAGGATTAGCTGGGTTTAAGAAAGTTGTCTGCAAGATGAGTGCCGCGTTTGCTCTCAATTGACCATAAAGCTGTGTCATTCAGTTTGTGTTTGCCAGCCGTTGATAACAGACTACCTCGACTTTTGAGAAGAGAAAAAAAAGTGAATTTCGTGTGCTCATTAAACATTATTTTTGCGGAAAAAACCGTAAATCAAAACAAGGAAAAACTCGATAAATACTATGAGGACTCTGCAACATCGATTTCCATGATAAAAAAAGTGGTTTACTGACTTTCGTTTCGGTTGCACAAGTACAAATGACGCTGAACGTTCTGGACGGCCAATTGAGGTCACTACACTCGAAAAGATTGAAAAAATCTACGATATGGTGTTGACCGATCGATATCGATACCATAGGCATTTAATATGGCAGTGTGGTTTCGGTTTTAAATGATCAGCTGGCTTTGAGAAAGTTGTCTGCAAGATGGGTGCCGCGTTTGCTCTCAATTGATCATAAACGTAAACGTGTGACAACTTCAAAGGATTGTTTGGAGTTGTTTAACCGCAATCCGAATGAGTTTTTACGGCGTTTTTTAACTGTGGATGAAACGTGGATCTATTACTGTACTCCGGATACCAAGCAGCAGTCTAAACTTGCTCCGTGGATGCACGTGGGATAATCCACATCGATTATCTTCAAAAGGAAAAAACAATAAACGGCGAATGTTATGCCAACTTATTAGACCGATTTAATGAGGATTTAAAAAGAAAACGACCCCATATGGCCAAGAAAAAGTTCTCTTTCATCAAGATAATGCACGAGTGCACACGTGTGCAGTCTCAATGACAAAACTCTATGACTTGGTACCCCATCCGCGATATTCTCCGGACTTAGCCTCTAGTGACTACTTCCTATTTCCAAACCCAAAGAAATGGCTCGGTGGAAAGAGATTTAGCTCCAACGATGAAATTATTGCCTATATTAAGGATCTCGAGAAATCCTTTTTTTTTTTTTTGGAAGGGATACAAAAACTTTAGTGTATTGGAGATTGTGTTGAAAAATAAATTTTTGGTTAAAAAACTGTGTTTCATTCAAAAAGTCACGGATTTATTGATGCGCCCTCGTACCTATAACAAACGTTTTGAATATGAATAACATTTTGTTTGTAGCCTTTAACATGAACGCAAAAAATTGGTTGTCAACCTCAAATATGTGTGTAGTATATAATCGTACATATGGACATGTTTTTTACATAAATATTGTGTACTTGTATGTGTCAATAATGGCATTTTTTATCTATTGACTTTTTTATTTTTTGTTATGGACAACAAAATTTTTCTATACTATCAAAATTTAAAAAAAAAAAATTCGAAACATTCACGCACTCAACTCAACTCATCAACCCTTGTCAGAAGTCAAACAGGTCCACACAATTGCATAAACAATTGATTTTTAACGTTCAGTTTTTTCTACGCAGGACAAGAATAGAATACAGGTATTATTAATTTAGGTGTCTATATAGTATGTGTGTACCGTTACCTTAATATAGAAAGGCCCTAACTCATTATTTTATGAAATTGTGTTTTTTGTATATTTCAATAGAAAAAATCGAAAAATGGAAACATATCGGTTTCAAAAAAATAACGAGTTAGGGCCTTTCTATATTAAGCTGACGGTATGCACATATGAATACATACATAAGTAAAAAGGATATTATCATTTTT
This sequence comes from Tachina grossa, assembly GCA_949987645.1. NCBI lineage: Eukaryota > Metazoa > Arthropoda > Insecta > Diptera > Tachinidae > Tachina > Tachina grossa. Next base: position 150,559,875 of record OX465274.1, on the reverse strand, counting down.
CTTTTTGTATTATGGAAAACAAATTTGTGTTCGCCTGAAAGAAAAATAAGTCCATCATTTATTTCAAATAAACCCGGGGCATTATTTTGTAAAACGCACACTGGAATTTGCATTGACAAAAACAAAACAAACAAAAAAAAAATTAATAAATTGTCTTTTTACATAAAATGATTTATTTTATTAAACTAAAAATTTAAAAAAATAAGTATAGACCGAGACAGATTTGTTGTAATAACCGAGTTTGTAGCCAATCAAATATTGTCGATTCCATCAACTAACACTTAATTCTGCTGAAATTAATGAATATAACTTATCTAAGCACACGCATGAGCATAAAAATACTCTAACTTTTTAATCGGCTACACATGCGTATATACCGGGTCTATTTTATCTACACACACGCATAAATCATGCTTTTAAACAGCCACACACACACACACATTTTTCATCTTATATGCACATGTGAATGTATTCGGTGTCGAATTGTGAATAAATATCTGGAGTATCGTGGGTATACTTTTTTGTCCCATTAATTTTCCATATTAGTGTCCTGCACAAAACTATTTATAATAGACATGAGAGATTTTTTCAAATGCTTTACTACAGCGAAATATTCTAAAAGAATCGCTAAGCAACACTGTTGGCAAGTAATTTTTTTCGGTGGTTTGTCTTGCCAACATTGTTGTTTAGCGATTCTTTTAGAATATTTCGCTGTAGTAAAGCATTGGAAAAAATCTCTCATGTCTTGAAAAGTCTTATAAATACTCTTGTGCAGGACACTAGTCCATATTTGTTTTTAGTTGTATTTTAGTTTTTTGCATAAACGAAGTAGACATGCTCTTATACTTATGTGGGAATCGACTATAGTCATAATTGCTTGAGAGAAAATATGTGAGCGTAAAAATTGTTTGCGCTACAATTATGATTATATGCAGTTACTAAAATTATATATATCTATATATATATATATATATTGCAAAAAGTAAAAATAAATTAGCCCGATTCACAATATTGTGCAAAATGGTATAGTATATTGATACTCACCACTTAACAATTCAATATACTATGCCTTTTTCATATGCTACGATGCAAGACCATTGGCTCAATATTGTGAATAGGGGTATTGTTTCCTTTACTTTTGCAAAAAAAAAAAAGTGCACGAAGAAATTCTTTTTTGGCAGCATTTCAACAAAAATTTCTGTGTGTAAACCAAGTCTTACGAAACATTTTATTTTTAAATACTATATAATCTTTCCTTAGAACATATGTAAATATTTTCAATTGATTTTATTTTTACGTATTGCAAATACAATATGCATAGTTCGGGTAAAAAAGTTACATCTATTTTATGAACTGACCAAATAAAAGTTAAGTGTTGTATTACAAAAATTACCAAACGGTCAGGTAGTTATTGATTCCATATTTCAACTTTAGTACGTTTTGTTCCGTTTGTCGTCATGTTTGCGTTGAGTATACCCAAGAGGCTTTTTTAGTTTGGGTTTTATTTCAATAAAAATTTTCCTTCCTTCCTTCAGTTCAAACAAAATTTATGCAAATTCATTGAACATAAAGTTATTGACTTGTTTTGCTGCTGTTGGTCAATTGTTGGCTGACGTTGTTGCTATTTTCCATTCGGAAATAATTGGTTGCAGGTCCCCCGTGTTTATAGACATATTCGTACATACTTATGTACTTGCATCCGTATGTAAATAAGCATTCGTATACGTTTAGTGAATTGTGTTAAATAAGCTTTGTCTTCACTCATGTTTTCGTATGGTCATCGTCATCATCATCATCATCATCATCATCATTGACTTCGCCGACATTCACATAATGAAAGTTAGCTTTATTATGCAACTTTAATGGCGATTATCCCTAGGGATAAGTGTTTTGTTCAATGTATTTATAAGATAAAAAGAAAATTGTACTTTTAATGTTGAAATGCAAGATACAGACTTTTTTCTTGAAATCAAAAATTTATTAACTACTCGTATATCTTAAAAATTTAATATTTTGTATCGCCAAACATGAAAAACCAACAAATTTTGTGAACGTAATTCTCAATAACATTTTGCAAGTTTTTCTATAAACATGCTAAGTTTATTAACTTTTCTAAAGAATTTTTCGATTGAAGTCTTTTTTTATGAGTTTCTTTCTTAAGCAGGCTAGAAATGCATATAGACGTTGCTTAACTAACAGCAAACTGAAATTCTTCATGTAATAATTATTTCCTTCTTCTACATATCAATAAAGGTAAAAGATATTTCTTCTCTTAACAGTAAGTTTAAGTTATCGCAATGTTTGTCTCTTATTGTTGATACAGTTTAAAACTTACTTGAGTGAGGTTTTGTTTCCATTAAGTGGAATAAATCACATCATGGCAAAGGCATATACATATATATGTATATACATACGTATATGTAAATAATTTTACTTATGTAATTATCATCTTAAAGCAATAATTTATTTAGTTGTTATCATGAGGGTACTATTTTATGATTTATCTACATGGCGGACCTTCCCAGTGGGCTTTTTCAACGTTTTGTGGCCAACTTCAAGTTGTCTTTAGTGGGCGATCCATAAATTACCCGTATGTCAACGAAACTGAATATTTTAAAAAAGTTTGTCGATAGAAAACATTTAAATTTTATTGAGCTGACATTAGAAAATGTTTGTGAATAGATAGATGATAACAAGGCAGCTAAAAAAGGTATCGCCAGTTTACCAAAAAATTACATCTCCAAAACATAACAAAGTCGAAACCAGCTGCCTTTAGCGATCTCTTTTTTCCTATATACATAAAAAAGCACGATTTTCTGCAAGAAATTTTCAATCATACTATAAACTGGAAGTATTTGTGATTGAAGACTTAATCAGACGTGACATAACCATAGCCATATAAAACAGCCGTTCGAACCAAACTAATGGGCAACACTGTATTTGATTATAGTTGACTCGCCATAACGCAATAATAATCAGTTCTCGTGGTACCTTCATAGCGAACAGTCGATTAGCGGAATTTTTCTTACAAAAAATTAAACAAACAAAAAATATTCGTAGTACATATTATTCGTAATAGGTACATACTGTCTTTAATAAATAAGCTTTATGCTTTGCTAATATTTTTACATAGTAAAAATAACAAAAACAAAAAAAAAACGCAAACAAAAAAAATTAAACAAAGTGATATTGAGGAATGCTATATATGTGTACCTCTAAACAAATAAACAATCATAAATAACAAAAACAAAAAAAGACCGCAAACAAAAAAAAAATAACACAAACGAATATCCCTTGAGGAATTCTTTGTATGAGTGCCTCAAATACAAAAAAAATTGAAGTGAGTTCTAACGGCAGAAATGCTTATTTTACTGTGAGTTCTGAAACTCTTAATGGAAAAAATATAAATAATAAATCTGATGAAAGTCTTTTTTTAACGTCAAAGCCAATTTTTCGTCAGCGATCAACTTCGCTTTGTCCAATGCCAAATAGTAATGATGCATTAACATTACAGTTGCCCAGTACTTCTTCATATAAGCCAGTAATATCATCCCCTTCAGGCTCGTGTTCATCACTTAACAAAGTTATCACTACAGATAACAGCGGCTCGAAACTCAAGGTACAAGTCGGAATGGACAGATATATAACCGTGGTAAAGCGTGGGCGAAGCCCGAATTCTTCAAAAATTTCATCTGCTCCAAAAATGTCTAGGGATAACAGCGCAGCCTCAACTAATCGCCAAAACCGCTTCGAAATTTTGCAAGATGACAACGACAAACCCGAGGTAGCCTCGAATAAAATATCCAAGCCGCCACCAATATATTTGAGACAAAAAAATTCAAATGCCCTTATTAAAAAATTAATTTCGGTCATTGGTGAGAATAAATTTCACGTTGTTCCAATAAAACGTGGCAACATCGATGAAACTAAAGTCCAAATTTATGACGAAAAAGATCTCCGCAAAATGGTTGCTGAATTTGAAAAAAATAAAACAAGCTTCTACACATACCAGCTTAAGAGCGCTAAAGGCATGCAGATCGTATTGAAGGGCATAGATTCTTATGTTGTTCCCGAAGAAATAAAAGATGCACTCGTCCTCCAGGGGTTTAAGGTAAAAAATGTGTCCAATATAATAAATAGAGAGAAGATTCCTCAACCCCTATTTCGTGTTGAACTTGAGCCTAATGATATAAAATTGCAAAAAAATGAAACGCATCCAATTTATAATTTGAAATACCTCTTGTACCGAAAAATCACAGTTGAAGAGCCACATAAGCGTTCAGGTCCTGTACAGTGCCATAATTGCCAAGAATATGGCCATACAAAAACATACTGCAATTTACCCTCTGTTTGTGTTGTGTGCGGCGAATTACACGGCACTGCTAGTTGCAATAAGCCAAAAGATCAAAGTGATAAAAAATGCAGTAATTGTGGAGGTAATCACACCGCTAACTACAGAGGTTGTCCTGTGTACTCTTTCGTAAAGAAGACTATAGTGCAAAAACCTAAATTAGCTCCAGCTCAATCAGCAAACGCTTACTCTGCCACTTTTGCGCAAATGAGCCAACCAGTTACTTCCCGTGTATCGTATGCAGATGCTGCTAAGACAAATTCAATTCCCACACAAAATGTTTCCTCGCCAAATAATTCAAAAAATACTGACGCAAGCTTTAATTTTAATCGCCTTGAAGCTACTATTGAAAATCTGGTGCAAACTATAAACAATTTTACAACAAATATGACTAGCATGATGCAAGAAATGCTGCGAATGCAAAATACTCTGCTTCAAGCATTAATTAATAAGCCATGAACACGTTAACAATATGTTTCTGGAACGCAAACGGCATTCGCCAACATAAAAATGAACTTGAGCACTTCCTCACGGAAAAAAATATTGATGTAATGTTAGTATCTGAGACTCATTTGACTTCGAGAAGTCTTTTTAAAATTTATGGCTACACTATATATGATACAAAGGACCCTAGAGGAAGGGCTTGCGGTGGATCAGCAATTCTAATAACATTTGTGAAGATAACATTTGTGAAGAACACCTACAAGCAACAAATATTGGCATTGAAAGTTTTTGTACAAATTTTGTTATATCATCAATTTACTCCCCTCCCAGATTTTCAATCACTGAGAATCAATATGAGGATTTCTACAAATCTCTTGGACCTTGTTTTGTAGCAGCTGGCGACTACAATGCTAAGCATACGTTCTGGGGTTCGCGTCTTATTACCCCCAGAGGTCGAGCATTGTTCAACACTATTTCAAAAATGGGCTTGGATGTCATTTCGAGTGGGGAGCCCACTTATTGGCCTACTGACATACAAAAAATTCCGGATGTTATAGATTTTGGCGTCATAAAAAATATCTCTAGGGATTTAATTCAAGTTCAAGCTTCTATTGATCTTTCGTCCGATCACTCTCCGACGATCATTAAAATTTGTAGTCCATTAAGAAGTAACTTACCTGACCCATATGTGAAGATGATCAATCGTGTTAATTGGCTGGGGTTCAAAAAATATCTCAGTAGTCATTGTACGGAAAACATTACGCTTAGAACATCCGATGATATTGAATCTAACATTGCCAATCTCAGCGAGAATATTAAACAGGCTGCTGAACATGCCACTAACTCCCATCCGCAGACTGGGTTTAATAAAATTTATTCTACAGACATTGAACGTCTCGTACGTGAAAAAAGAAGAGCTAGAAGGGAATGGCAACAGCACAGATCACCACAAAATAAAATCAGATTTAAAGAGTGCACTAAACGACTCCAAGAGTTGCTTGCGTCTGAAAAAACTGCATCTCTTAAAAATTATCTGGAAGGTCTTGATGTCACACCAGCGTCTAATTACTCTTTGTGGCGCGCTGCTAGAAAGCTTAAAACACCCGTTGAGTATAAGCCACCTCTACGCACATCTACCGGAAGTTGGGCAAGAAGCGATACTGAAAAAGGTAAAATATTTGCTGAGCACTTAAAATCCGTTTTTACGCCAAACATATGTACTGGTGTTGCTGATTTGCCGAATGTAGTCGCTCTACCCCCTCAACACATAAAGTTTAAGACGCGTGATTTACAAAAATTAATTGCCGAACTCAACCCGAAGAAAGCTCCGGGTATTGATGGAATTAGTAACCAGATGCTTATGAACTTGCCTCGTATTGCAATGAGAATCCTATTATTCATATTTAATGCCATTTTACGACTGGAGTATTATCCACACAGCTGGAAGCTTGCCAAGGTTAAAATGATTCCAAAGCCGGGCAAAGATCTAACCAAGGCTGAGTCATATAGGCCAATAAGTCTACTATCAACTATGTCAAAGCTTTTCGAAAAACTGCTCAAAACAAAATTGTCCCCAATTCTAATTAGTAGTGGGTGCATACCAGACCATCAGTTTGGTTTTAGAAGTCAGCATAGCACCATTGAACAAACTCACAGACTGGTTCAATTTATAAGAAGAACTTTTGAGGAAAAAAAGTATTGCTCTGCGCTCTTTATTGACGTTTCCCAGGCATTTGATAAAGTGTGGCATGAAGGCCTAATTTTAAAATTGAAGACTTACTTACCAATAAACATTTTAAATCTTTTGGAAAGTTACATTATTTCCCGTAAGTTCACTGTTGTGGAAGGAGACTTTACGAGTAGGCCTGAAACTATTTCATCCGGTGTGCCACAGGGGAGCATACTGGGACCAGTTTTATATTTGATTTATACTTGTGATATGCCTGTGAGCAGTAGTATCCATACTTCCACATTTGCCGACGATACAGCCTGCCTTAGTATGCACGAAAACCCTGATGAGGCATCCCGCAAACTCCAGGAACACATTAGCCAGATGGAGCTTTGGTTAAACTTATGGAGAATTAAAGTCAATGAACAAAAGTGTGTCCATATAACGTTCACCCTAAGAAGAGATACTTGCTCCACCATTCGGATTAACAATCAAGTTGTTCCTCAACATTCACATGTGAAATATCTTGGCATACACCTTGATCGACGACTTACATGGAAACACCACATTGACTCTAAGTTAACTCAAATGAAACTTAAATTAACTCAGGTACATTGGCTGATTGGTAGAAATTCAACACTTAGCCTAGACTGCAAACTTTTAATATACAAGTCGCTTTTAAAGCCAATATGGTGTTACGGAATTCAACTATGGGGCACTGCTTCAGCTTCAAATGTAGAGAAAATTCAACGAAGGCAAAATAAAATTTTACGCATGATAACATCGGCTCCATGGTACATCAAAAATTCAAATATACATCGCGATTTGAATATGCTATTAGTGACTGAAGAAATTGTAAAATACGCAGGCAAATATCTAACAAAACTCGAGTCACATCCTAATCCGCTTGCTCGTAATATTTTGAACTTTACTGGACACATCCGCTTAAAAAAGAGAGATACACGGGCTCTAATATTCAACACTCTAGATGATGAAGCTGCTTGAAAACACTTTTTTCTTTTTGTTGCTTATCACTACTTATGTATTATTAATAACTATCACTAAGCTTATGTCCGACATTGGTCGGGCCTAATAATTTTTTTTATAGATTTAAGATTTGAATACTTATTGTTAGTTCATATTTGAAGATACAATAAATAATAAACATGCATTTAAAAAAAAAAAAAAAAAAAAAATAACGCAATAACTCTCACCATAGAAACCAATTGAATTTTGGTTTGGTTATGGCCATGGCATTATGGCTATGTCACGTCTAATTTAAGCTTAAGTAGTCTTGTGCAAATGGTCTTGCATCGTAGCATGTGGAAAATGGTATAGCATATTGATGCTCACCACTAAGAATTGTTAAGTGGTGAGTATCAATATACTCGTACTATACCAAGATGCAAGACCATTTGCTGAATATAAGATCCAATAAGAATACAGTTCGAGAGACGTCATTGGTTCCACATTCGCAGAAATTTTTAATTTTATTCTCGGGATGGCTAATCGTTCACACTATCATTTTTGAACAGTAGTTATTATTTCAGTACTCCTGAAAAGCTTTGAAGAAGATTTAGTAGCTAAAAAACATGAAAGCTTAGTCTGCAAAGTGGTATTTAAAATTGGTAAAGGATCTGTGCTCGGAAGCTTTAGTGCATGTTTTCTACAAGACATTCAGTGCAATCATGAATAAAATTCAGCGAGAAATTGCATCCTTTTCCAACTAGAATATTTTGTTTTCCCTATTACATGTTATTGTTTGAAATTGTTCCCCGGAAATTTATTCATGATTACCGTCATTATGTAATTTATTATTAGCGTCACATCACTTGTTTTATTTGCATTCGCATATATGACTTTTTGCCATCATATTTTGAAACTTGTCAAAATTAAACTTTTTAATTTTAAATTCTTTCAATGAAGCGACTTCAAAATCACTGAAACTTTTCTTAAAAAAACAAACACTTTATGGGGGGGGGGGGGGGGGATTATAAAAAAAATTGGCATATTTCTGTCATGTAAATAAAGGGTGTCCCAAAAAGAACGCAAGATTTAAATTTTAAATAAAACACAGATATTTAAAAAAAAATTGTGAAACTTTATTATATAAAATGAGGTTATTTATACAAAATGAGGTTATGTGTGGAACAACAAATCGGGCAGATGGCCGCCGCGGCTTTGCTGGCACACACGCGATCTTTTAATGAAATTTTCAATGGCCGTTTTGAATAAATGCAAATTTCCAATTTCCTCTTTTAAGGCTTGAGTCGTCGTCGGCTTATTCGCTTAAACCATCGATTTCAAAAAACCCCAAAGAAAAAAGTCTAATGGTGTTAAATCGCACGATCTAGGCGGCCAATTCTGGTCTCCACAACGCGAAACAACACGACCGGGAAATGACTGATGTAGCAATTGAATTGCTTCTCTGGCTGTATGACATGTGACGCCGTCTTGTTGAAACCACATGCCCTCCACATTCATTTCTTCAATTCTAGGCACGAAAAACTGGTTATCATTTCACGATACCGAACACCATTGACTGTTTGCGCTTGACCTGCGTACAAGCTGCGACATTTTCGGTCGATCGACCTGGTCGAAGGTGCGTTGTTATCTTTACGTCACTAACAGACCCAGTTTCGGCAAATTTATCCATTAATCTCTTTACAGTTGACTCTTTTGGAGCATTATTGTGACCCCAAATTGATTGCAAATTTGCGAACTGTAGCTGCAAAACTTTCACCATTTTGGTAAAACAATTTCACAATGAGAATGCGTTGTTCATTCGTGTAGCGCTTCATTTTTACTAACCTCGTACCTTCTACTAGCAAACAATAACAATTATTAAAATGTCAAACAATGACACTTCGAATGGCGCCAAATTTAAATCTTGCATTCTTGTTGGGACACCCTTTATTAGACAGCAGTGCTATCTATCGCTGGTACCTGTTGATAGTGCCTTATTCCATAATTAATTTGTTATGAAAATTATCGATGTATATCTTTATGACAAAATAAAACGATAATAATAAACTATTAGAGCCTAAATCATAATAGTAAAAATTAATAATTTTAAAAACCCCCGAGTTTTTTCAGAAAAGATGTTATATCTTCTAAACGGCTGGACCGATTTTCTTCAAACATAGCTAAGAACCCTCTCGATCAAGTCATCTTTCAAACAGAAAAAGCTAAATGAAAATCGGTCCAGCCGTTTGGCCTGTACGTGTACACGGACAGACACACAGATACACAGACACACAGACACACAGACATACACTACAAACTTATAACACCCCTTTTTTAGTCGGGGGTTAAAAAGTATTTGTTTTTATAAAAGGTTTATTAATCAAATTTCCATAGAAATTTTTTTTTTTTACAATTTTTATATTTAAAATAATAATTTTTTTAATTTTAATAATTTTTCCCAAACAATGAATTGTTTTGAAGTTACCACATCAGTAGACAGACACACCTATTAAGCTTAAATTGGATGTGTCATAACCAGGGACAAGGACTTCATGCACTTAAGAAAGGTATTTTAGGCGCTTAAAATATGACATTAAAAACGCAAAATATGCACTAAAAACAATAAAATATGCACATATTTTAAAAATTTTTTGTTCAAAAGAAAAGTTTTAGGTTCACATACAACTAATTAAAGACACAAAAATATTTTATTTTCTCAAGAGGTGCGTGTACAAGCCTTTTATATTAAGTTTGTACACCATATTATAAATGATATAACGATTATTTCTATCAAGTTTTTTTAGAAAGCTTTTGTACATTGAATAAAGGCTCAAATTTAAATACTTTTTTTCATATAATGTTACATATTTAGTTAACTCAACCATTACAACGGATTGAATTCTAGCTATTAGATTTGTTTAAATCTGTCATTTTTAAAAACAATATCAAGTTTCCACAGAATTGTTTAACTACTTTCGGCTTTAATAGCAGACGATTTCCTCTTGAAATCATCAAAATGACAATGTTTATTATATTTGGTAGGCGTGTGTGGTTGTGCATTCCTTTTACAATTCTAAAACAATGCAAGCGAATGAATTTGCCAATTGTCTTGCATTAATAATGTCAATAATTTTTTTTTTTATTTTTTTTTTTTTTTTTTTTGAAATTTTAACTTTTGAGCAAATATGACACAAAAACCATGAAATTATACCAAAGTATAAGACAAAAATATGCATATATGACCAAATTATGCAAAAATATGCATTTTCAATAAAATATGCAAAAATATGTACTAACAAATCGATGCCATTTTCACGAAAATTCAATGTTTCGTAAAGATATTTCGTTCTTGCCACTATCAGGCTTAAGGGGAAAAACATGCATTTGCATGAAACCCCTGTCCTTGGTCATAACTATGCAAAACAGCTGTTCGAACCAAACTTATGGGCAACACTGCATTTGATTATATGTGATTCGCCATGACGCCGTAGCCAATAGCAAAGAAACCAATTGAATTTTGGTTCTGTTTATGGCTATGGCTATGGCACGTCTAATTTAAGCTTTACTTGCAGTTAAAACAAGAAAGAAAAAAAGCGTTGTAAAAAATTTATGTGTATATGTACGTATTTGCGCCTCCTAATAAAGAAGCAAACAATCTCACAACTCGGCGTTGTTAACTTGACCAGTTTATGGTGGTATTTAAATCAACGTCATCGTCATTCTCCAAAACATCAAACAATATTTTTTTCGCTCTTCAGATTATTTATGATGAGTTTTGTAATTTTTATGTGTCTTTTACGTTGCTGACTTAAAAGTTTAAACGAAAAAACCAACATCGAAATGTGCATGTTTGAGCATATTAATTGAGGATTTCATCAGAAGTACAAAACGTATCTGTTTACATAAACTTTTTTTCATAAAAAAAAATAAATAAACAGAAACAGTTTGTTTATACAACATTTTGTGGTTTGTTTTTGTTTGGCGCCATGACATTAACCCCATCGTCATCATCATCATCAGAATTGTTTGTGATCAGTAACAAAAAATAAATAAACAAATAAACAACTAACAAAAAAAAATACCGGTTAAATTTATTGTGAAATTTTTGTTTTAACAATTCCGCTTTTGGTTTTTATACTGTTTCTATAATATCTGATCATATTTATTTTATCGTATAGAATATCCAGTCGATTTTGTTATAGTTTTTACCTGTGTGTTTGCTTTAATTGCGAACCAGGGATGATGGAAAAAAAATGACAATAAATTCAGTAAAGTGCGACTGTGACTCGCACACGAAGGGTTTCATACGAACACTAAATATGTAATGCGATACGAACTTCAGCCTATATAATCAAATGCCTTACCTGATGTAGACATTAGTGTTGTTAATTATTGGTCTTTTATATTTGTTCGAATGAAATTTCATGATTTTTTTTTTTGTTCGAACAGACGAATAATTTTGTACTTTTGTTCGAATATTCGAACGAACAAAAAATTAAAAAATATATTCGAATAATCTTAAAATAGTTTGCAAAAAACGACACGTATGTGTATAAGTTTAAGTTTTTTTCTATTAACAAACGAAAAATTATTCATTACACAAGAAAAACATATGATTTCAATAACAGATTTAGAAATATTAATAACAAAACTTAAAAATTTTAAGAACCTTTGCCGCAATTGACGCTGTAGTATAAGTTAAGAACTCTATATTCCACTAATACTATTGAAGTAGCAGAATCGCAAAAAAGGAGATAGTAAATTAATATATAGAAAATTTAAGATAACTTCCAATCGACTGGACCGATTTTCTTCAAGTAAAGGGTGTTTTTTATTGAGGTATAGAACTTTAAGTTGGCATCACTTTTTTAACTGGCGGCCATTTTTTCAGCTGTCAAGTGATTAATATTTAGTTTGGTTTGCCATTTCATCATGAACAGGTTGACAAAAGAACAACGCTTGCAAATCGTGCAAATTTATTTCGAAAATAATGGTTCAGTTCGCGAAGTTTACCGCAAGCTCCGTCCATTTTATGGTCGACATAATCGTCCATCAGAGCAATTAATTCGGTTAACCATGGATCGTTTTCGCACTACGTTTACTCTATGTGATAATTCGCATCTGCAGAGACGTCGAACAGTGCGCACCGAAGAAACAATTGCCGCTGTAGAGCAAAGTGTTGAAGAGGACCCGAATGAATCGATTCGGCACCGTGCACAGCAATTGGAGCTTTGTCCATCAACTTTATGGAAGATTTTGCGCACAAATCTTGGCTTGCGACCTTACAAGATCCAGCTTGTGCAAGAATTAAAGCCGCGAGACCATGCAATGCGTCGTGATTTTGGTGTATGGGCCGAAAATGAGATTGATCTCGATGCTGATTTTCATCGCAAAATTTTGTTCAGTGATGAGGCTCATTTTTGGTTGAATGGCTACGTCAACAAGCAATATTGCCGCATTTGGAGTGAAGAGAATCCACATGAGACCCTTGAGACGCCATTACATCCACAAAAACTGACTGTTTGGTGTGCTCTATGGGCTGGTGGAGTCATTGGGCCATACTTCCGAAATAATGCTGGAGAGTCAGTTACCGTTAATGGAGACCGGTATAGAGCCATGATAACCGACTATTTTGTTCCCGAATTGGATGGCATGAATGTGGATGAGTTGTGGTTCCAACAAGACGGCGCTACATGCCACACAGCGCACGTCACAATCGATTTATTGGAGGAAACATTCGATGAGCGCATAATTTCGCGGAATGGACCTGTCAATTGGCCACCAAGATCGTGTGATTTGACACCATTGGATTATTTTCTTTGGGGATATGTGAAGTCGCTCGTCTACGCCAACAAACCAGAAACGTTAGGGGACTTGGAAGCCAACATTCGTGGCGTTATGCCCAACATACGGCCCCATATGCTCGAAAAAGTGGTTGAAAATTGGACCTGTAGAATTGGCTTTATTCGAGCCAGCCGCGGCGGCCACATGCCCGAAATCATATTTAAACATTAATGGCATAAAATTATCCTTCCAATAAAGCCAAATTGATGGACATTAAAACGATTTGCTTGTGTTTTATTTCAATTCGAAGTTCTATACCTCTGAAAAAAACACCCCTTATAAATTAGAAGATATACGATCATGTCACCTTTCAAACGAAAACAAAGCAAATTAAAATCGGTCAAGCCGTTCGGGAGCTACGGCGTCAAAGACACACAGATCTAACAGTATATATGAATATCTAAAAACGATGTGATTGATACCTTCTAAGCAGCTGGACCGATTCTCTTTGAACATAGCTAAGAACACTTTCGATCAACTCACCTTTCAAACAGAAAAAACTAAACCAAAATCGGTCCAGCCGTTTGGTCTGTACGTGGACTCGTAAAAACAAACGGATACACAGACACACACTACAAACTTATAAATTTGTATCTCTTTTTGTGACGTATTTTAAAAAGTTGGTATTTAATGCTTTTTTACGTCGTTCAATAATTCGATTTTTAACGCTTTTGACTAGAGAAAATCAGTTTTTTTTTTCTAATCTTTTTATCAGAAATTGTAAGACACCTTCTAATTCTATGAAAGAAGCATTACCTTTTCCCAAAAAAAGATGAGTTTAGCGAACATACTTATGTATGTATGTATACATACATATGTACATACAAACAAAGCTTACCCTCATACCTAAATAAGAGCGGCAAGCGTTGCGTTAGCAATAGGGTACGCATTTTTAGTACATTTGAATGTAAAAATATTATTTGTTCGTTCGAACAAAAATGATAAAAAGTTGTTCGAATATTCGAACAATTTTTGTTCGAATTACAACACTAGTAGACATTAAAAAAAATTAAGTACCCGTCCGGTGAACTTTTTTCGGTTTTTGGCCATTATTCTAGTTTTGCGGGTTTTTCTTATTTTTGCCGCTTTTTTCGCTTTTGGGATTTTTGTTTTTGGTGTTTGTTTTTTTTTTCATTTTGGAAATTTTTTCGTTTTTTTATTTTAGTTTTAGCGATTTTTTTTTTCTTATATGGCGATTTTTTGTTTGTTTTGACAATATTTTTGTTCTGTGATATTTTAATTTTAGCGTTTTTGAAAATTTCCAGAGTTTGCCTCTTACGGTTTCCAATATACAGTAAGTTGTCAAATATAGCAAAAATTACATTAACTGATAGAATACCCTTTAATTTAAAATATTTAAATTTCAGTTTAAATTGGTGCAATCTGCATAAAAATACACTAACTTTGCAAAGTTCAAGTCAATATATAATTTTATGTATGTATATAACATTAGGATTTCAGCATTTTTCTTTGCTCGCTTTAGAATACCGTTTAGTTTTTAACTGCCACATATTTGTTGTTGTAGTTTTACATATTCAGTGAAAATTTCAGGTCCGTAGCTCTTACGGCTCTCGAGAAAACATCTTGTGACGGACAGACGGACGGACATCATAGCGAAAACAATAGGGTTCCTTTTCCGTCTTTGGTGTACGGAACCCTAAAAATTACCTGGCTTGCCTGGGTGTTATATGCGATACAACATTTAGAGCTATCCAGGAAGATGATGAAACTATCAAACACTACTTGCTTCAATCTCTAGTCAAATCAAAAGACAAATCTTCTATCTGGAAAATATACCAGGTTTGGACTATCTTAACAATTCAGACTGGAAAAACTCTGGAAAATACATATATTCAGCGAACTTCTTAACGTGGCTAAGTTTGAAAGGTTTTATGGTTATTTATTTCGTACTCCCCCAAAAAATCTCTCCTAACAACGCTCGATTGGGTCAATATTCGCAATGGATTGGGTATTACACCTCTTAGGAGAGAGAGACGAATGAAAAAACTTTTCTCTTCCCCTCGTCTCCCGCTCCTAGCAAACTAATCAGCAATAAGACTTGCGTAGTGTAAACTAGGACATAGCGTCCTTGCATGGACTTTATTTGAATTTTTCAAATGCACATTTCATATTTAAGAATTTCTTCACAAAACTGCATTATTAGAATTAATTTAGATTTTGACACCAAAATCCCACTGTGCCTCTGTGTAACATTGGCGTGGTAACGGACACAATTGTC
Organism: Tachina grossa; assembly: GCA_949987645.1. Lineage (NCBI taxonomy): Eukaryota > Metazoa > Arthropoda > Insecta > Diptera > Tachinidae > Tachina > Tachina grossa. The sequence goes on along the minus strand of OX465274.1, from coordinate 150,544,362 downwards.
ATCATGGCTATTGCTGACGAATTGATGTTAAGGTCAAAACACTTGTTATAGTATCATGATCCTACTACATGATTTTTCTGTCAGTGGATGCAAACAGTACGTTGCATTGTTATATCAATAATAAAATAAAAAATAGTTTCGATGACAATTAATCGCCTATTATAATTTTATTTAAAACAATATTGTCAGTATTAATTCGCCCTTGTGGGTGGGAAAATTTCATTACTTCTTGATTTTGGAAACAAGAAGTCCTTAAAAAGGACTTGTGTTTAATAATAAATAGCACACACTGTGCTCGAATATAAAACAGTTTTCCTGGGCAAAATTTTTGTACTTCGTCGTACATAATTTGAAATTATATTTGTCGCAAGTATGGAACCCATTTAGAATCTTTTTTAACCGACTTCAAAAAAGGAGGTGGTTATCTATTCTTTTTTTGACGGTGTTACTTCATAACCTGATACATTTCAGACCCGATTGTAAAAATTCTTTTTCTGTCTGAGAAGGTATAGCTTCCCATTGCTCCGTCCCATTGTAAATAAGTGTTCGGGACACTTTTGTGATATTCTACTTATTTGATTGTATTGATATGTTCACAAAAGTTGTTCAGCCTTAACAGTGAGATTACACGAGACATAAGTTTGGAAATTTTTGTGTTGGCAATTGTCAAAATCTGTTGCTAACACAAAAAATGACTGTGTAAACCGTAAATGTTAGTGTTCGAACAATTGCTCAAACACAATTAGGACACAAGCTGTCAAATTTACCTTTTTCGTAGAAAATAATGGCGCGAAACTAGAAATAATAAGCACAAAATATATGCTTTGTTGCAGAAGTATTAAAAAATCAAAACGTAAAACGTGCACTTTGTATGCATACGACAACCTAAATTTTGAGTTTTAACATATACGTCTAGCCACCCCTTAAAATAAGTTTGAACACAAACTTTTTTGTAACGTCAATCTGCCGACGTTATTTCTTATTTTCAGAAATAAAAATTGCTCGTCTATTCGTACTGTAAGGCAGAATTAGTTTGTACGTGTTGTTCTGTTCTGAATCAGCTGTTTTGTTTCTGTTGAGTTGAAAATCTGTATGTGTGGTTAGTTTTTACTTTTTCGTTCTGTTCTGTTGCGGACAAATCTGTAGAAAATAGAATTCAACGTTAAGTGACAGCCAAAAATGTATATTTATTAGTGTGGTGTGATATTTTGTGTACAAGTGTAATCAATTCTATAGGTTGCCAGCTGATTTTTTTCACAGACAAATTAATTACAAAAAATTTTATGCAGAGAGTAGAGTTTTACTACCCTTTGGTAGTACCATCGAACTTATACTGTCAGGACGGTGCGGATTTTTCACTGTTGCACAGTGTAACTGATAGAAAATATGGAACATTGAAATACATAATTAAATATTTGTTGCTCCAATAGATTTTTAACCAATCTCTGTGTACTTTACTGATTTTTACAAGACTTAACCCAAAACACACAATCTTGCATTTAAAAAATAGGCGGAGGCACGCCCATTAATTAATTTTTATACTTCACGTACTTCTTCCATCAGATCTTTGCATTGTTATTGCGGTTATTTGTTGGCAGAATTATTTTTTTAGCCAATCCTGCCAGTACTGAAAAATCTAAATAAATTCCCGATTATGATAAAAATTTGTGTACATCTTGTCTACGTACGTACATATTTATGTAAAATAACTATCTATTTTTCATATTAAAATTTCATATTATTTTTTACTGTGGCATTTAACTTTCATTGTTAAAGCTTACATGCATATTTTTTACTAATTAGTGAAATTTTTATTCGCACATGTGTCCATAAAAATATGTACATTCATTCATATACATACATACATACATACACTCATTAATAAATATTAATGTGGATGTGTGGTATATCTGGAGCTTACACGAAATCAACAAAAGCAGCCATGACAATTTACAATTTGTAAATCAGAAAAATAAAATAAAACATAAAAGATGAAAATCGAAAGAAATCTCTCAAAGTAAATATTTTTATCACTGAAAGTATATTTTAATATTTATTTATTTTATTCTGCACTTTTATATCGCGTTATTTATTTTAGTTCTTTTAATTGGACGTAATAGTTGTATATAATTGTAAATAATATGTCTGTTTTATTTTGTACAATTTATTTTGTTTAAATGGCGGCCTTTTATTTACATAATACATACGTATGTATGTACATACACACATATGTATATATCGTTACTTTAATATAGAAAGGCCCTAACTCATTATTTTTTTGCAATCGGGCTTTTTGTCTATTTCGATAGAACAACATCTAATGTATTAAAAAATGCACAAACATCTCGATTTTCAAAAAAAATTTTCAGGTATGTGATGAAAAACGATTTAGACACAAAAACAATTTGAAAACAATAAAACGTGTGATATGTTACTTATAGTCGTTTTGTCAATAATTTTAAAACTTGTTTTTAATAGTCTTTCCAGACATTTTTAATAAATTTCTTTTTACAGTTCCAATATGTGATTTATGTTTTGTCTTCTAGTGTGCTTTTTAGAAGTCAGTGGTTTAAGACAAGCTCAAAAATGATGCTTAAAATCTATTATTTTGAAATCGTTTTGAAAACGATCGTTTTCCATCACATACCTGATTGTGTTAGGCCGTTTTTATATTAAGGTAACGATACGTATGTATTTACATATATTTATTTTTAATTACTTAATGTGAATGATAGTTTATACATATATATAGGAAAATGCCTAATAAAAGGTAATTAATTTCGTAGACAACTAATTAAATAATATGTTATTTTAAAACAATTACCTTCTGCTTTCCCAAGTAAAGGATTATTTTTGCTGATAGAAATTACCACTTAAATATTCGTATATTAACACATGCAATGAAGAAATAATGTATTGTTTATGTGTGTGATGATTACTCGCATTCCCTTTTTTAGTTTTTGCATAAATAATTCTCATATTCTATTTCAATTTAAAAATTCGCATATTAGGATCAATTTCGTCAATGCACATATACATACATATATATATATTCATACATATGTATATATGTACATACATACGTACAAATGCATGTATAGTGGAACATCTTCTACCTTATGTTATCATTAATTTTCTTGTAATTTTCAACATAACAATTTTTCCTCAGTTTCTTTGAAAATGTTTCCGGTTCTCAAAAACTGAACTTGAATATACTGTTTTTTACGAAACACAATTATAATTATGCTCTAATAAAATATGTCATATTTTAATTGCCTCCACCCCAATTTGAACTGAGTCACTTTTCCTTTTTTTTTTTCAAACACAAATAATTACAAATCTTTCTCCCCATTTTCTCCCACTTTTTTTTATTTATTTATTTTCATTGTTTCATTGGTACTTACATACTTGACAGCCCTCTGCAGCAATTGACGACACATCCTCCACAATTTTGTTGTTTTATTTTAAGTGTTTTTCTTCTTTCAGGCAGATGCACCAATTCTTTACTGATCCGCACATCCTGTCTTGTGTAATTAAAAGTACTCAAAATTGCTTTTAGTTTTCATTTAAGTTTTTGTTTTCTTATTATTTATTTTAACTTTTGTTTGTTTAATTGTGCATTTCTTCAACTTAACATTGTGATGTATCTCAACATGTGGGGTTTGATGTACTAATTGTAAAATAAAATTTTAAGCTAAGGAGAACATATTGTTTTCATCTGTAAATTATATTGGATTATGTTTTTTTATTATTTATAAAAAAAGTATTTTTAATAATTTAAAAATCATACATATTTTATTAAAGGTAAAAAACTAGTAAAAAAAATTCTTTGGCCATTTTGGCAAGATTTACCATTAAATTTGGCGAAAAAGGTCAAACCAAAACTATAGTTATAACGTCCAAGACCTACATAACAGTTTTGTTTAAATCGCTGAATAAAAGTGATACATAAAGACATAATTTATAAATTTATTGATTTAATTTAAATTTAAAAAAAATTACACTTCAGAAGAAAAGTAACTAAAACGGCAACGCTTCTAATTAAAATGTATAAATCAGGGAAGGCATTGAGAATTTTATAATTGTATCAACATCTTTCAAAAATTGTACTTTTTTGACCTTAATTGTACTAAAAGATTTTTTTAGTTCAAATGACATATTTTTATTTGTTTTTATTGAAATAATCAACTTTGTTCTGACTACCGAATCGTTTGCTTGTAAAAGCTCAATCAGACGTGACATAACCATAGCCATAGAGAACAGCCGTTCGAACCAAACTAATGGGCAACACTATTTGATTATAGGTGACTCGCCATAACTCTCACCATAGAAAGCAATTGAATTTTGGTTTGTTTATGGCTATGACATTATGGCTATGTCACGTCTAATTTAAGCTTAAGTTGGGATGTTAAAGCATATGGTTACGCCTGTTTAAGTTGAAATTTAAAAAATACAAGTTAATAGCATTTGCTCTAGCAACCGAATTTAGAACAAAAATGATTTGGAAAAGGACAAGTTCACATTTTTTGATTCTGTCGCTGCGTTTTGCTTTCATAGGACTGTTTTCAAATGAGAATAATATTAGTGGTTCAAAAGTGAAACTGGGGCGATTCCTTAAATGTACTTAATTAGTCATTGGTACTATTGTACTTTCCGAGTTTGAATAGTACCAAAAAAGGTACAATTGTACCAACTTTGCCATCCCTGGTAGCACTCTATTTCCACAAATACATACATACGAGTACATATGTATGTACTAGAGGTGGGCGCGTGTCGTGTTTTTTTCCTTGACACGAACAAAAAAATCTGATTTAGTGCGTGTTCTGTTCGTTACGTGTTGAGCGAAATTGACACGAAACCTGGATATTTGGTGATATTGTATGGGCCTCTGAAGCTTAAAGTTTTGTACGTAAACCGAAAGTATCAGCTGTGGTGGCAGATGGTATCAGCTGGCTGTGCCAACTCGGTGCCATATTTTGAAAACTGACTCTTGAAAGAAATCAATTAAATTTTTTGATCTTCAATACCATATCAATAATATTTCGTGCGTGTTGTGCAGTATCGTGTTCGTGTCCTGTCGTGTTGAAAAAATTCGACACGCGCCCATCTCTACTATGTACAATGTAATTCAAAAACCACAAATATGCCACTTATGTTAGTTTATACGCTTAGAAATAAATAAAAAGTTTTCAAAATTTATTTCTTTACATGACCCATTTGCGAAGTATTTTTATAAAATTTGTTATCTGTTTGATGATGACCTACAAAATTATTCATTCATGCTACAAAAGTATAGAAACAAAAAAGTAAAAAATTTTGTACTATTTTTATATTTTTAATGTCATAATGAACTTAATTACAAAAATGAAAACTGAATGAAAAATAATCTGGGGGCAAATTACGGCATTCGTTATCGATCGTAATTTTCATACAAACACAGTTGAAATTGCATGAAAATTTTTTCGATATCGAATATCGTAATTTGCCCCTTTTGATGTTGGACCACTAAGATGTGCTCTTGCACAGTGCAACTTCGCGATAAGAATAGTAAGTGCAACTACGGCTATTAAAATTTAAATTCAAATTTAAAAATTGCGAAATTTTCGCATGCACATAAATTTTTATAGAAACAAGACTGATGAAAAAGTAAATACAGTGGAATCTCTCTTGAAGGGACCATTCAAATGTGTCCGCGCAAGGGGACTGTCCGCTCAAGAGAAAGCAATGCTTTTCTTATAGAGCGCTGCCGGGACCTGTCAAAAGTGTCCGTCTAAAGTGGTTGTCCGCCAATAGGAAGTGTCCGTTAAGGAAGATTCCACTGTATATAAAAATATGGGATCCAAGTTCAAGTGTTGAGAAAAAATTTAAAATTATTTTCCTTCAGTTTGGCAAATATTTAAGCATTTAAATTTATGTGTATGTATTAGTGATGTAACGAATGTCAATTTTTCATATTCGCGAATACGAATACGAATATTTGAAACGATATTCGCGAATACGAATATATAATGTGAAATTTATAGACATTAAATTAGGGTTCTATTTACGCCTGCAATATGAAATATTAAAAAATTGTTATGAAAAAGAACTTCATACTCCTAAGTTAATAAAAACTCTCCAAAGTTTTAATGATCCTCAGTAAATAATATTTGAAAATGATACAAAGTAAATTTCTATAAAAAATTTAATACATTCGTACAAACTAATATTTTTATCTATTTATTTAAATTTCGCTTAGGATTTATGCATTTATTTATTTATTTATTTCGTATTCGCCTGAGTTTGACGAATGTGTATGCAAATATGAATATTTAAAAATCGCCGAATATTCGGCACTTCGAATACGAATACGAATATTCGTGCATTACTAATATACAATATGTATATAGATATATAGATCTTAAGACACCTAACATCTTTAAAATCATTATGCTAAAGTCAATGTTAAAATCTCATATTAATTAACTATTTTCATATTTTTTTTTATTTTCAGGTCAGTTCTTTTTAATATCTTGGGTAATTTACACATGCAATACTTACGAATATGATGTTATTTAAATTAAAATAATGAAGGTAAACTAAAATGTTTTAATTAGTCTAAATATATATTGAATCTGCTCAGCTGAAATCAGGATGTCTTACATCGATTCGTGGTCCAAAAACAAACGCTTTTTTGCCAAAATTATATTATTTGTTTTGTGTTAATCACATAATTACACTATGTGACAAAAAAAAATACTTATAATGTGATATTGTGCCTTATTACGAGTGTCGTGTTACGACTTCGACAATGAAAATTTTTTTTAGAAAAATATTAATGAATCTTCGTCAGTGAACTTCATGCATTGATTTTATGAAAAATAGTTTTTTCAGTGTAAAGAACATTGCAACATTTTTTCTTTAATATATTAAAAAATCGTTTTCATCGGTGTCAAAATACGTCACTCGTAATTAGGTCCATTATTTTTCTGCTAGGTATTATCGAGTACATCAGCAAAAACTATTTTTGAAATTTTCTAAACACCTACAAAAGTAATTCTTATAACTGGAAATTATTGAAATTATAGTTCATGATAAATACTCGGAAGCATTCGTTCTCAATAGTAAGATAATGGCTTCCGTACAGTGTAAAAACCTGTTAACACGTCCTCCCTAAAGCCTTGGTCTTAATACATGGGTGAACATCATGTAGCAAATTTTTGCAAATCGAATTCACACGTATTCTTATTCTCTTTCATTTAGTCTTATCTGAGATAAATTTTTGTTTGTCTTTTCACTAATTTTTCTCAAACGCACTGCGAAAAATTTGTTATGTATGCTGTTTATGTTAAAAAATGCTTTTGCCTACAAGAAAATTAAAAATTATTTTCTCTTACAAATTGGTTTTTAGTCAGAATTAAAGTGAATAATAATGTTTATTTATTACTTTTTCTTGAAACGGTTTTCTAGAAAAAAATTCTTTCATAAAAAAAATCATATAAGAATTACTTTCATTAATTATTTCTGCCTCTGTGTTTATCTTTTTCGCTCACTTACACAACCTTAAATTTATCTTGGTCACCCATGTCTTAATATTATAGAGCATGGGTGACCAAGATAAATTTAAGGTTGTGTAAGTGAGTGAAAAAGATAAACACACAGGCAGAAACAATTAATAAAAGTAATTCTTATATGATTTTTTTTATGAAAGAATTTTTTTTTAGAAAACCGTTTTAACAAAAAGAAATAAATAAACATTATTATTCACTTAAATTCTGAGTTTTAAACTACCAAAAACCAATTCGTAAGAGAAAATAATTTTAATTTTCACGTAAGCAAAAGCATTTTTTAACATAAACAGCATACACAATAAATTTCTCGCAGTGCGTTTGAGAAAAATGAGTAAAAAGATAAGCAAATATTTATCTCAGATAAGACTAAATGAAAGAGAATAAGAATACGTGTGAATTCGATTTGCAAAAATTTGCTACATGATGTTCACCCATGTTATAGAGCACCTGTGAGCATATACATATAGAAAAGAAATTGCGCTAGCGGTGCGTTAGGGGAAAAATGAGCACGAAAGTGTTCACCAGGGCATATCGGAAAATATACCTTTTGATGTGTGTGAAGATAAATTCATCGAGTTAAATTCATTTTTCAAAAATATCGCATGCGATATTTTTTTTTTTGGTACGAATTTTGTACTGAAACTAAGGGGTTTCTTCATAAAAACGTTCACTATAGCCAAACCCTTCTTCCTCAGCGAATCAAACCTAGTGAAAAATGAAGACAACAAATCATACTAAAAAACTGCATTTAAAGTATATCTGAATTGTATTTGTGAAATTTTTTAGAAAACTTTTAAAAATATGACTTAGTAAAACACTCTTATTTTTCGAGTTCTATGAGGGAAATGACCACTGTGGCCAAATCTTCCTCAGCGAATCAAACCTAGTGAAAAATGAAGACAACAAATCATACTAAAAAACTGCATTTACAGTATATCTGAATTGTATTTGTGAAATTTTTTAGAAAATTTTTAAAACTTTTTCTAAAAAATTTCACAAATACAATTCAGATACACTGTAAATGCAGTTTTTTAGTATGATTTGTTGTCTTCATTTTCCACTTTACGCATTACTTTTCAACTAACTTAAAGTTGATTTTTTTTAAATCACCTGGTAGTCAGTAAATTTAAAAAATTCTAGGTTTTGAACATGTATTCATCACACACTGTATATGTAGTCAACGCGCTACTACCCAGCTAAGGTACCATTGCAAAATAAACTGAAATGAGCTTCAAAGTAGCTGAGAATTAATTTGTTGGCTCTAACCAAATTCGATTACGTACTTGATTTAATAATTAATTTTGGATTTGTTCTGGATGGCATTGTAGTTAGCTTTTAGTGAGTCTAAAAAAAGTTAACTAGGTATAAGTTAATTATTTTTGTAGTCAACTACACATTCTCCGACAGGGTATAAAAAATATGTACATATGTATATGTATGTATGCTTGTATATGCAATAAAAAGCAACCAGTGTACTTGGCCAAAAGTTTTAAATAAATTAAGTTAACACTGATTTCATTCTTAGCGAAATTATAAAATGCTCCCAATGTTCTAAACTCTTTTCGATAATACACACTTAACCGCAAAACTCTACATACGACTTAATATTTAAAAAAAAAATTGTAGTTGTTACAGGAAAATCATTAATTTTTTATTATAAAATAGAAGTAATTTAAATTAAATGCAAATATCACATTTTGTTTCAGTAAACAATACTAAACAAGCAAAAAATTAAAAAATTCAATATTTTATCCGATTGCTAAAGTGTACATACGATGTATTGTTGAATATATTGTGTAACATTTTTTAAAATTTTAATAGCTTGTATGTCCGATTTTTGATCAAACATTTCCCTAAGGCTTTTAGGCATCGAAGAAACCAGATCTTTAGTTGCTTTCGCTGACACATTTTCCCATTTTTCGTTTAAAATTGTACTTATTTGAGATAGAGATGATGGCCGTCAATTTTTGTCACCTCTGCCTCAGGGAAGCACATAAATAATCGATCAGTTTTAAATCTGGGGACTGTGGAAGATGTGGAAGCTTCGGTTTTACTTTATGAAGCAGCCATTCCTTAACCAGCCTTAAGTTATTCTTGGGGTCATTATCATGCACAAATATATATTTATATTTAAGGTGCAATTTTTTCACATTCTGCAAAAAATTATTTTTTAAAATATCTAAATTACCACGACGATCAATAATTCCATCAAAAAATTTTAATTCTCGAACCCCATCAGCACTTATGCACTCCCGCACCGTTACGGAGTCCCCACCAATGTAATAATCAAAATATAATACATATATTCAAAAATTCAACATTAAATAAAAATTCTGAATAAAAGATATGAAATACATAAAATCGTATGTAGAGTTTTGCGGCTAAGTGTACATACATCCATATGTATGTACATGTGTATCTAGTCGTCGTTATTTATTTACTGGTAAGAAAAAGAAGAAAAAGACGGGCGTGGTCGTAAACGCGTCTCAAGTCTCAATCACACATTTGTTATAATTCAACCTAGTCTAGCATCTCCAATGCAAAATGTCAATACAAAAATTACATATATTCACACACACGTGTGTGTCTGTATTTCTTCAAACCAAACAAAAATAAGTCCACACTGCGCTTAACTGTTTTCACTTAGTTATTCAAAACACATACGATAATGTTAAACATTGAGATAACACACAACTAACACATGCTGCGTACATAGCAACAACACCAAACGAAAATTAAACTAAAACAAAACAAGGAAGACACAACAAGGCAAAGAAAAACAAATATGAAGTACATACATCTGGCAACCGTAATAAATGCAACGGCACACTGTGGGTTCGATTATAAATAAAGTGGCGTTAGTTTCAAGAAAATGCGTAATTGGTGAGAAAAATAATTTTTAGAAAATATGTACATATGACTTTGTTTGAACTTTTTATGAAAACAGGTAAAGTAAATTGGCTGTCGGGGTTAACATATTTGTTAACATTTATCAGCTGTTATTATATTTACAAGTTAACAACTTTAGCAGCTCATTTGCAATAGGTTTTACAAGAGCACTTCTCAAATTATCAATGTTCTAACTTCCTGTCATGCTGTTAAAATACTTTTATGTACTGATTTCAAAATTTTATTTATTGTATCTTCATATATGTATGAACTAACAATAAGTATTCAAATCTTAAATCTAAAATATAATTAGTAGGCCCCACCAATGTCGGAGATAAACTTAGTGATAGTTATTAATAATACATATGTAAGTAGTGATAGGCAGCAGCTTCATCTGGAGTGTTTAGTATTAGAGCCCTCGCATCTCTCATTTTTAAGCGGATGTGTCCAATAAAGTTCAAAATATTACAAGCATGCGGATTAGGATGTGACTCGAGTTTTGTTAGATATTTGCCTGCGTATATTGCAATTTCTTCAGTTACTACTGGCATATTTAAATCACGATGTATATTTGAATTTTTAATGTACCATGGAGCCGATGTTATCAAATGCAAAATTTTGTTTTGCCTTCGTTGGATTTTCTCAACATCTGAAGCAGTGCCCCATAGCTGAATTCCGTAGCACCATATTGGCTTCAAAAGCGACTTGTATATCAAAAGTTTGCAGTCTAGGCTGAGTGCTAAATTTCTACCAATCAGCCAATGTATCTGAGTTCTTAATTCAAGTTTCATTTGTGTTAGCTTATAGTCAATGTGGTGTTTCCATGTAAGCCGTCAATCAAGGTATACACCAAGATATTTCACATGTGAATGTTGAAGAACAACTTGATTGTTAATCCGAATGGGGGAACAAGTATCTCTTCGTAAGGTAAATGTTACTTGAACACACTTTTGTTCATTTACCTTAATTCTCCATATGTTTAACCATAGCTCCAGCAGCGCAATGTGTTTCTGAAGATATCGAGACGCCTCGTAAGGGTTTTCATGCATAGTAAAGCAGGCTGTATCGTCGGCAAATGTAGAAGTATGGATACTACTGCTCACAGGCATATCACAAGTATAAATCAAATAGACTTAAATATTTAAACGTAAAAATTGATTTAACGTACTTACACCTAAAAACTTTGTCAACGTATAATAACAAAAATTAAAAATTTTAAAAAAGATGTTATATCTTCTAAACGGCTGGACCGATTTTCTTCAAACATAGCTAAGAACCCTCTCGATCAATTCATCTTTCAAATAGAAAAAACTAAATGAAAATCGGTCCAGCCGTTTGGCCTGTACATGGACACGGACAGACACACAGATACACAGATACAGAGACACACACTACAAACTTATAATACCCCTTTTTTAGGCGGGGGTTAAAAATAAGCATATACATACATATGTATATGTACAGTAGAACTTCGAAAAAGTTAAACGAAATATTCCAAGGTCAATTAACTTTTCTAAGCGGTTTTCAAAGTTGAAAAAAAAACAATAAGAAACATGGATTTTGCGGGAATAACTCGATAAAAATTTATTTATCATTACAAAAAAGAAACTCTAGATTTAATTTGTACCGACTATTGTTAAATTCCCAGTCACTCTTGACAATTTTCGAGACTTGTTCTTTTTTTCTTTTTTGTGTAATAGCTCTTGACCATTTTCGTGTGCATATTGACAAGTCATGCCACCTGATCTCTATCGTTACCATTTTATAAACATATTGATACTCTCAACAGCTTTGCTGAAGCTTACTTTTGATTCTTGAATATGTTGTTCAATAATTGACCTTGATATCATTATCAGACACTTGAACTTTGCAAGTTTTTCTTCAAATAAAAAAAAAACAAAATTTATATTGGACATCATTTTATTTTCTCTTTAAAGTGCAGTTTAAATAAAATAGACCAAATTTCTAGTCTTTTTGTTTGTTTTCGAATTTGTATGTTAATAACATGCAAATTCGGAAGCATCTTCTTTCGATTCGAATTACACAGTAGACCCACTGTTGCCAGAATTGACGGTTTCTCTGCATTTTGACGATTTTCACCTCTCAAAATACACTAGTGACGATTTTAGGTCCAGAAATGACGATTTTTCTAAATTTAACATATATGGAAACTTTTTTAGTATTGCATTTTTAGAGTTGGTTTTTTGTTATGTTATGATTTTTTTGTGTTCAAAATGTTAAATGCTGATATTTATACATAAAATGTTTCTATAACAAAAATGCTAATTTTTTTTTATAAATTATCTATTTTAAAAATAAATATATATGTACTTATGTGAATTCTGATTTCATTTTAAGTTTTTTTTAACTTTTATTTTTAATTTTAATGGTTTTCATGTTTAGATAATATACATATATTTAATGTACATATACATATGTGTATATTTGTTGAAAGCATAGTTAATAAGTTTGAACCATAGTAATAGTTTTTGTAATAAAACAATTAAAATACAAAAAAAAATTAATATTTTTGATTTGACGTTTTTTTGACGATTTTCTAAAATGATTTGACGATTTTTTGCACAGAAATCTGTAGTTTTTGACGATTTCAGCCCTAGAAGTTCTGGCAACAGTGAGTAGACCACCTGTTTAAGCGATTAGCATTTTTCTGAACATGATTGTACATCAATGTGACCAGATAGTTTTTGCAAAAAGCAGTGTAGAAATTCGTGGCGGGATCAAAATATGAAAAGCGGGTTAATCCCGTCTAAATAGGTATGTCTGGTCAGGTTAGTGAACATATACAAAATTAAATAACTGTATTTTTTATACCTTAATGTAGGTATTTATTATTGTTCCATATAATAAAAAAAACAATTCCAAAACACCACAAACCCACATTAAAAAATTCCCCGATATCAATGAACTCTAAACAAACAGCAGAGAAAAAATATATGTAATTAGCTTCCAAATAATACGTTTTAAAATTAAATATCAAATAATCGTTTTGTTTTTATAAAAAAATATATGTAAGCATAAAAAGAAATAACAAAACCAGTCATACAAATAAGAATTAATTGAGTATAAAATCAAATGGTTTAGATTTAAATCATTACTCATTAAAGGCAACAAATATTTACTACTCATTTCAAATTAAAATTGTTTTATACGTATTATTTATTTTTATTTTTTGTTTTGCTTTTGTTCAATGTGTCAATAACAGCAACCATACATACAGCATTTCTATCTCAAAAAGCAATTAACAAGATTTGAAAGATAACATATCTCACGCACACCTTGTGAGCGGCGCATTTTTTTAACAAAGATATTTATACTACCGAAAAATATATCAGACATTACACTCAAATTCCTGAACAAAAAAAAAGATCCAATGAACTTAACTGAGCGAAGCATCAATATACTATGTATGTATGTACATACATATTACTACCAGCAATACTACAAACTGACGAAACATCATGAAATGTTTTTGCTAGCCTTGCAATTTTTGCACAGTGGTAAAGGGTAAACAGTTACTTTGTGTTCCCTACATATGTACTAGAGGCCTGCGTAAACAATCTTGAATTGTAGATACATCTTGTTTTTTAAATGTATTCTCGTGGCATTTATGGCAATCACAAGAAGTAGTGTTGAAGCGTGTATGATTGTTATTTTGCATATTGTACGGTTGAGTGTGTGTGTAAGATGTTTTAAGGGTGTGGTTTTTCAAATCAAGCGCAAACAACTAATGTCAATACATGTGTGCGTTTGTATGTGCGCAGAAAAATAAAAGATCATACACATAACATGTATGACGTTTGTATACGCGCCCATGTGTATGAAGAAGCAAGCATCACAAATTCTTCCGCCAGGAAGTATTTTCTTTTTTACTCCTATACCTGCAATAATTGAAACAAATGTCTTACCAACAGTGTTGTTTAGCATTTGTTTTAGAAGATTTCGCTGCATTTGAAAAATCTTTCATATCTTAAAAGGTCTTGTAAGTGGTCTTTTGCAGCGGTCTAATATGTATATTAAGGCTGATATTCACTATCGTTCATGATCGTACGACTTCTTGTCGTTATTGCCTTTTAAAAATTTTAATAACTCCTTTAACTCCTATAACGAAAACTTATCGACTTTGCTACCTAATAACCATATCAAAAGTTGAAATTCTTTTAATTTTTTTCATGTTTCAAAAAGTACAAAGTTTTTTATTATTTTGGGATTTTTTTATGCAGATATGCCATATGATACAGAATTAAATGGTGAGAAAAACACCTAAGAAGTACATCGTTGCAGCAAACGATAAAATATGTCGATAAATATTACGATTTTTGATTCGCAAAAAGTTTCTTTTTTATTTTTGTTTGGGCTTATTTTGACACCCATTTTTTCCTCATTTTGAGATGCCACCTGAAATAGAATTAAATAATGATTACACAACTGTACACTATTGTACTCGTAAAAAAGCAATTGCAGAATGACATTATCGTTACTGGAAACGAATGTGTAAATATATTTATGTATCGATAAATTGAAATTTAGTTGCTGGTAGTTAAGCATTGCCTATATATTTCATTGGTGCTTAGCCAAATCATCAGTAGACTTCAACCACATATTTTGAACAGTCACAAACCTCTTATCTTGTGCAAAGACTTTCAAATACTATTTAAGAATTCACAACTAATAATAATATTTTTAAAGTCTACTGATGATTTGGCTAAACACCAATGAAATATATAGACAATGCTTAGCCAGCAGCAAATAAATTTCAATTAAATTTACCTCATGACATTATGTAAAATAAATAAATTTCTTGAATGCATCGATAAATATTACGATTTTCGATTTAAATTTTCTTTACTGTACGCGGTAGTGCATACGCCAGCTTTTAGACGTCCTCTACTGCTGACCTAAAAATAATCCTCCATTGGCGTACGTCTTAACTTCAGCCAAGAGGTTTTATAATTATTTATGTACAAAAAGTTTTTCTTCCCTTTGCCAGTTAGTATTTGCAAATATGTTACCCAAGGTGCATTCAGCCATTATTCGACTCTTATTTTAATAAGCTTTCTCAACAAGATATAAAGAGAAATATACATCGAAAAGCACAAATTTGGAGTCATCTCGTGGAATGCCAAAAAAATTATTTTTTCCCTGTTCTGCACAATTTAGTATATAATTCCTAAAAATTAACATTCCTAAAAATTAATCTTTGTTAAGCATATCAAGACCGACACCGAGAACTAAATTATATTAAAACAATTTTCTCAGGTTTAAGCGTCCGTCTCTTAAGCGAGTTGACTCAAAATGTTTTTTTTAGTTTGAGATTATGCCATTAGATATGTTATTACATTATTAGATATCGAATAAGTGATCGAGTAAGCTCGTTATCGAAAACGACGATTAGACAGACAACTGCTTTGAAACATTTACAAGCAACCTAAAATAATGACACACATATGAGTGTCATGTCACGTCAAAGGTATTTAAAGCTTGCTCTTAATGTTTTGGACGCACAATTCACGCCGATTTACGTGAATCTCTTAACACCCCTTTTCCACGCGGAAAGATTACTTTGCAAAGTCTTAATTCAGCTGGGAGAAAGACAGAAAGCGACTGTACTACTACCTCTGTCTTTCACACAGCTGAATTCAAACTTTGCAAAGTAAACTTTGCGTGTGGAAAAGAGGTATAATTGCTTCATAAAATTAATGAGTGTCCATGTTTAACATAGCAGCAAAAAAGCTTATGATTGTATCGTTCAAATAGATTTTTATACAAAATTTTACACATATAAAAAACTATTATTTTTTAAAGATTATTCTTAATTATAAACTGCCTTGTTTATAAAAAATATTTTTGGTTTATAAAAAAAAATTCTATGGAAATTTGATTAATAAACCTTTTATAGAAAGAAAAAAATTTTTATGAATAAAGCCTAAAATGTTTAACTAAAAAATAAAAAAATAGTTTTAGTTAGTTTTATCTCCCAAAAAAATTTTCAACTTTCCAACCCTGAATCCCGCATTTTGATTTTGCTGATTTTCAATATCAATATTTTTAGGAGAAATTCTAACACATCAATTAAAGACAGAAGTCCGTAGCTTTTCTGGGGTCTTCTGGAAAGCGATTTCAAGGCCATTCAAACGAAGATACATTAACGCTTATTTCACTACTCTATTCATAAAGACCCAAAATATATGTATATACTATATGTGGTCGAATATGAATATTGTGGAAATTACACACGAAATTACAATCCTATGTATGTATAATCTTAGCATTTTTGGTGAAGGGTATAACAACGTGAACATCCTTAGGAATTTTTTTTGATACTTTCACGAGATCAGTTTAATCCAGTTAAAATCAATCACCTTTTCAAATATTATTATGATTTTGGTGCGAGTGTCATTGCTTCACTTTTTCTGATGAAAAGAAAAAATTTACCAACTATTTTACAATGTTAAATGCGATTAGAAGAACTTCAAAAAAAACCACTATGACTATATTTTGTCATAAAAATCACTGATGTGTATGCTTAACAAAATAAATAAGAAAAAAAATATATATATGAGTACCTACCGTAATAATAATAATAATAATAATAATAATAATAATAATAATAATAATAATAATAATAATAATAATAAACGCTTTAAAACAATTTTCAATATCGCGTGCGAGTTTATGCTGTTTTTATTATTTCTAATTTTAAGTCAAATAGACACAGAAGATAAAAGTAAATGATTATGACATTGATTTTGCATTTTATTTCAACGTTTTGTTTTATTCATTTTTTTTACACCACACTTCGTGTGCTCTTGACAGAAAAAGAAACAAAAAGTCATAAAACAAAAACCATTTGTAATAAATTTTTTTATACACGCATGAACGATATTATTTGTAACACCTGAAATTGCAGCACTATTTTTAAAAATTTAAAGTTAAACGGCTAATCATTTAGTAAATGAAAATTAAAATTTTATTTGTATTTTTTCATGTTTGTCTATTCCTTTGTTTGGTGGGAATAAATACTTGTTTGGTTTTTATTTGTTTCATTTTCCATTTTGTTTTCTTTTTGTCTAACATCGCTGTAGTTTTTTATTATTTTCACTGTTCTCTTAATCTTCCTTCCACTTGCATTTTTGTAACGTGAATATGTATCCATTAAAATTGCCACAGATACAAGACAATTTCAGATTGAAGAATAATTGTTAGCCAACCTTTTTGTCATTCCAGAACTTGTCCATTTTTTTTTCTAAAAGGTTATTCATTATTATTGCATGTGTATATTCGTACATAAGTATGTATGTATTTTATTTATTGCTACGAAGTCCTCAGGACTAAGGACTACATATAATCAGAGTAAAATATTTCTGTGGCAAAAACGAAAAAGTGCTTAAGTAGAGATAAGTTGATTTTGAGTTAATGGTTCCTCCGTAATCTGCATATTTGAAAGTACCCCTGTACCTGGATTCAGTAACTTTTTGCGAACCGAAAATCGTAATATTTATCGACATATTTATTCGCATGCGATAGCGATAATGTGATTCTGTAAAATCTTTTTTACGATAGTCTCCCGCTTTGTCTTATTCACCATTTATTTCAATATTATGTGGTAGTTCTGTATAGAAAATGTGAAAATAAGCGAAAAGCACAAAGAATAATAGAGAAAAACTCAACAAATTTGATTTTGTGACTTAATTTTTTTTTTCTCCAACCGACAGCGAATATCGTTAAAATATGTTACTGAATAGTAAAATCGATAAATTTTCGTTATATTTATTATAACGATACGATTATCGTAATAAAAGTTAATGAGTCCAGGTACTGGTCAAAATCTCAATTAATTTATGTGATTTTTCAGGAAGTTACAGCACTATGACTTGCGACCAGGGTTGTCAGATTTTTTCCCACCTATTTCGCCAAATTGATTTTAAAAGTCGCCAAAAATCAGTTTTATGTAGTTTTTCTTAGTAAATATTTGATAATAAATTTGTTTTTATATAATATAATATTATATATTATTAATATTATATTATATTTTATATAATTTAATAAAAATTTTTATAAAATGATCGGATCAAAATTTATCAGAAAATCGCCAAAATTAGAAATAAAATCGCCAAAAAATATTTCTTGTAAATTTTTCTCATTAAAATTCAATGACTAATTAATATAAGAAAATCATCAAAATCAAATTTTTTTAACTTCTTGCAGACGAGTTTTGATAGGATTTATTTTTGAAACTACTCCTTCAACAAACTAATTTTTCTGAATTAGAATAATTTTAAGATTCAATTTTGTTTAAAAAAAAATAGCCATAATAATTGCCAACAAATTTATTTATCGCCAGAAAAATCGCCAACAAATTTATTTATCGCCGTAAAAATCGCCATATCGCCAAACCAAAAATTTGGACGCCAAACAAGTTGAAAAATCGCCACGTTTGACGAGAAATCGCCATATCTGACAGCCCTGCTTGCGACTTTCTTTTTAAGACTTCTAATATCATTTGGAATAACTGCTTAACTCAGCTTATACTTTGATATATTTAAACTTAAATTAATTACTTATAGTGTACAGAACGATGTTTGCTTAAAAAAATAAAGATTAAAAGAGAATTTCCCAATTTAACTTTAAAATATATGAATATCTGAAAATCGACTTGAAAGCTTAAAAGTGCTCTCCTGCAAAACAATAAAATATGACTTAAGCACTTTTTCGTTATTGCCACAGATTTATGGATGCTTCATTTCTTTCTGACTTCTCACTGAACTATCTTATATCTAGAACAAACAACAAAAAATTTTTTAAATATTTAAGAATACAACAGAATAAAAAAAATTATTCTGAATAAGTCTTAACGGCCAATCGTCTATTGCAGTACGCATGACCTCTACGGGGAAATTATCCACTCCTTGGATAAGTGCATGCTTAAGAGATTCCAAATTTTGTGGGTAGTAGTAGAGCCGTGGTCGGCAACCCATACAATTGCATTTTACAATTGTGTGAGTTAAACTCTCACCACGATCCGGTGTTGCCAGTGTCTCATTTCACTAATTTGAAATCTCCAAAGGCAAACTTGATATTATTACGGTCAGAAGAAACACAAAATTTTTTTATATAAAGAAATGCATCTTTTGTTGTAATGTAATGGTGGATAAAAAGATGGGTTTTGTAGGACGGTTTCTTCAAATAATTTATATGTATTTGATTTTTCGATAAGTTTGAATGCCCAGCATATCAGTGCATTCATCTTTTTATATATCAAGAAATAATAAGAAAGAAATAAACGAAGGCACTGATGTAAACGACATAACTCGGTTAATTATTTGTATAAGAACTGTCAATAAAATTTTGACGTACACAAAGAATTTTTTCCCTATATGGCTTATACAACAATGCAAAATGAAAGCATATTTTCGATAAAAAAGAGGGTTTCGTAGGAAGTTTGCTAAAAATAATTTAAATATATTTGTTTTTCATTGCAATATTCAACAACAGGCGTTATTTGAAAAAACTTTGAATGTAACGAGTACAATGAAAAGTACAATGAAAGTTAAAAGATTTTTTTCATCTCGACTTTGCCGAATGTGGTGTATGAATTTGTTAATCAACTTAACATCTGGTTGCGAAGAAAAACGAAAAAAATTTGCGATTTTCTGCAATAAAACAATTTATTCGAATCTATTTACATCTTCAATATTAATTTCATACGGACAACATTTTATACGTATTAAATTTTCTAATGGCCTATTTCCCACCTGCGAAAGAAAACGTTCGACTTGCAATTTATATTTAAAACAAAAACAAATTTTCGTATTTTATTGTTGTTTCCAATATTAATTGTAAGTCGAACGTTTTCTTTCGCAGGTGGGAAATAGGCCATAAATGTTTATCTGTTAAACGGTTTCGGCTTTTAGTTTGAATGTGCTTTAGTATGGAAAATGTTGACTCACAAATATAGGTAGCTCCAAACATTGAATATAATTTTAAAATTTCATTTTTTGCCTTGGGGTATACATCTGCAGAAATACTTCTCCAGAACTCTATCCCGCTATTTAATGGTAAAGCTAGATCTTCTCTCATTTTAATTAACTCTGCTTTAATAGCCTGATTTTGGTGTTCTATATTACATAACAAAGGGTTGTTATGCATTTCAATCAAATTTTCAATATTTTTAAAGTCATGAAAACGATTGTTGTAATTAATTAGTAGAGTCTGAAGCACATTTAGATATTCCTGTAGTTTGCTATTGCTATTTGGAATTTTGCTATAAATTTCAAATGTCCTTTTTAAGCTTATTACATTTTTATCTTTAAGGTTTTGTATCAAAATTTCAATTTTTCTAATAAATAGTTTTATTGCAGAAAATAGCTCAAAAATTGTTTTGGTGTTTCCTTGTAGCTGTATGTTTAGTTGATTAACAAACTCAGTTATGTCTGTCAAAAACGCAAAATCTAATAAAAAAAAACATTATCGTTCAAATGCTCCGACAATACTTTGGTATCAGGTGTTTTATTTTGATCCAAAAACGATACAACTTCCTCACGAAGACTGAAAAGTCTTTGAAGACAACGACCTTTGCTTAACCACCTTACTTCTGTATACAGAAGCAAATCAGCATATTCGGCATGCACGAGATCAAGAAATTCTTTGAATTTTCTATGATTGAAGGCATTATGGCCAGCTCGTATTTTGTTAACAATTTGAATCGCGATTTTCATTGTATTCATTACATTCAAACTTTTTGCAAATAATGCTTGTTGGTGAATAATGCAATGAAAAACATATATATTTAAACCACTTTTAAGCAAATGTCCTACGAAACCCTCTTTTTTACCCACCATTACATTGGCACCATCAGTACATACAGAGCAAAACTTATTCTTATCAGTAAAGGAAAGAACATTTTCGTTTATGATGTCGAAAATAAGTTTTCCTTTTACACTGTTATGTAAGCTATGTAGGGAGAACATTTCTTCATGTACGTCAAAATTTTTATTGACAGTTCTTACACAAATAATTAACTGAGATATATTGTTTAGATCAGTGCATTCATCAAGGCATATGGAAAAAAATTGGCAATTAAGCATTCTTTTCTTAATATTTGAAAAGATAAATGCGCTGATTTGCTCAGTACGTCGAACAATTGTACGAGGAGAGAGGGGAATGTCATTTATAAGCATGCGAATCTCTTCAGATGCAGCAACAACAAAAGAGGCATTTCTTTTCTTAGAAAACTCGACTGCTTCTGCGTCTTAATTTCTAGAATCAGCAATCATTTTTTCATAAAAAGCTTTCTTAAGCTGAACAATAAGGGCTTCTCTTGCATCACCAGTAATATTTTCATATTCCTTGTGATATGCTTGAAAATGTCTTTGCATGTCATGTTTTTTCATGCGTGACAATGCCCGTTCACAAACCAGACATTCTGGTTTGCCAAAATAATTTTCTGAAAATAAAAATTTTAGTAAATTTTCATCACACATAATTTATTATTGTTGGGAAGAGTTTGTCTCTGGCAACACTGATTTTTAACAGTATGCGATGTACACGACCTGCCTGCTTGAATGTTTTAGCTAGACTGATTAATGTTGTTTATTTCTCAACAATGCGTGTGTACACATACGTAATAAAAGAGAATAAGAAAAGGCGCGGCGCCCTTATTTTGCCTACCACTGTAGTAGAGACAATGCCTTCTAAAACGGACCACAATTTATAGTCGTAAGGAATTCAGGTCTGGGGTCAAATTACGGCACTGGTTATAGAACGAAATTACGAAATATTTCAGTAGAGTTTATATGGAAATATTTTTAAATTTCGAATCGTATCGAATGCCGTAATTTGCCCCCTGTACCTGGATTCCGTAACTTTTTTTATGATAATCTAATCGCTATAATAAATGTAACGAAAATTTATCGACTTTGCTATTCAGTAACATATTTTAACGATATTCGCTGTCGGTTGGATAAAAATAAAATTAAATCACAAGATCAAATTCATTGAGTTTTCCTTTATCATTCTTTGTGCTTTTAACTTACTTTCACATTTTCTATACAGAGATACCAAATAATATTGAATTGAATGGTGAGTAGGACAAAGCTGGATACTATTGTTAAAAATAAATTACGGAATTACATTATCGTTACCGCAAGCGAATAAATATGTCGATAAATATTACGATCGATTTTCGGTTCGGAAAAAGTTACATAATACAGTTAGTTACTGGACTACCCGATGGCCAATTATCCGTAGAAATAAATCTTGGTTAATTGTTTTTAACTAGTCTTGAGTGGTTTTTGCCTATGGGCTGGGGCAGAGTCGAGTTGAAAGGTTCACGGCTTGTTTTTGAAAAATGTGCTATTTAATGGCTTAAAAACATTTTCCAAAACGACAGATTGTTGCACCTTTGCCGAAGTTTTAACGCATTTTTCGCTGAAATGGAGCTTGTAGACCCCATCATAGGCGACTCCTTACTATACCATCACAGAACCAGCACGAGGGTGGCGTTGGCTGAAGTAGTTAGCACGTTGACTACAAAACTGAAGATCATTAAAATAACAACACCACGCATTTTTCTGATGTACATTAGAGTCCCTTTGCTCTGTCACTGTTCACTGAACTATACCGACTTCAGCAGATGCTAATCCTAATGTAACATCAGATCGCCCTCCTTCGTCGGTATTGTGTAGCAAAATCATCGGCGAAGTAAAATAACCAATAAAATGGCTACTAAAAACAGCTTCAAAATTTAATACGCCTCATTTAACACCAGAAGGCACTGCAACACTGCATTATTAAAAAAAAAGCGTGCAAAAAGCAGAGTTGTAAAATAATGAAGCTTTCTTCTATCTCTTCCTTCACCACCTGTCTTCTATCACTATCCCTTTCCTAAAGAAGGTAACACCTAGTAATAGTAGTAGGAATTAATTGCCTGAGTGTTACTTCTTATTACAAAAAAAAAATGTCCTCTCTGATCTCTAGAAAACAATTCATTTTCTTGCAGAGATGACTGAGATTAGAATCAATCATTTTGTTTATTGAACGACTCTCCCACAGTAAAAATTTTCGCATCAGTAAACATAATTTTTCTGTGGCCGTTATTGGCGTATTGACGAAGTAATACTTTTGATTTTAGCTTGCGATTCTGCTTACATCCAAACTTTCTGGAGGTATATAGAATGTAAAGAGTTTAATGCATCAAATTATAATCTGTTTTTTTTCAGTTTTTCTCTATTACATCCAAAACAAGTCGCTAATATATTTAATTAGAACGAGAGAAGGGTTGTTCGATTTGGTTGATCTTGCATCTTTTACAAATCGAACAAGCCGTTCTTAAGCGGGACCGAAGGGATGGGATCGGATATAATATTTGTTACGACTATTAAATATATATATATATATATATATATATATATATAATATGTATACATATATAAGTTATATATGTATATATAGTTCCTACAAGGAGAATAGGGCCATCATTGAGCTATATAGGCTTTATTTATAAAAATTATTAAGGCTTTATAAAGGCTTAAAAGAAAGTTTTTTTATGAAAATCTGTTTTATAAAACCTTTATAAAAGCTTTGAATAATTTTTATATAGGCTGTATATCGTTAATATAGATAAAATCGATGCATCAGATGTTCTCCTATCGAAATATACAAAAAAAATCCATTTCAAAAAAAAAAAAAGAGTCATGGCCTTTCTATATTAAAGTAAGGATATGTACATTCCATATATTTCTATTTAACGGACAATTGTTCAAAATAAGTTACCGAACATCGAAAATCGACTCATAACAAACGTCAGATTTGATTGAGAGTCCCAAAAAGGCACATGACTAAAACGAAGTATTCACGGTCAAAATGTATGACACAAGCATCGTGTACGTGTGCATGAAGGTCTCAGCACTCAGCATAAACGTGCTGCATTGTACTATAAATTAATATCATATTAATTATAACTAGCGGTCTCCACTAGCCATGAACTTGGTTTAGGCATCATGTCGGACATCGCAAATGGCTAATGGAGAGCGCTCATGTCCAACTTTCGTACATGCTCTGACGTGGATGCCCGAAAATATGTCTAAGCAACAATGTTCGCCATGAGATTCTCAGTCCACAGCCATTTGCAATAGAAAGAAAAAAGACAGAACAAAATTGTTAAATATTCCATCTCTATTGCACTAACGCAAATAACTTTGATATGCGTGAACATGGACATCGCACGTATTCACCACAACAAAGAAGTTGATGAATTTTTCACAGTTGCTCTGCCGGCGTCATGTCCATGTCATGTTCATGTTGATGGCTAGTGGAGACGTAGGGTAAGCTAAGTGCCATTTAAGGCCGTGATACACTATCATACAAAGTCGTGCGATCTACGAAAATATACAATCCTGGTGTGATGAATTGTTATTGTCTTTTGAAAATTTTCATAAACTCCATCATACCAGCGTTGTATTTTTTCGTAGATCGCACGACTTTGTATGATAGTGTATCATGGCCTTTAGTTTTCAAACTACATACAAAAACTTATGTATAGAATTTGACAGGTCAATGCATAACCTGCTGCATTGGGTACCTTATCTTTCTCTTTTTGCGTTGCAGACATGTATGTTCCAAAAATCAAACATTTTGACTTTGCTTCAAGCATCGTCGGTGTGACGCACACAAACAAAAATCCACTAATATATACATACGTGACAGCGCAGCCAGAAAGGGACCTAAGGGTAAAAAAAATCAATTTTCACTTTTTTTTATGTGGACAACATCTGAGCATCGAATGAGACCGATCCCATGCGCCAAAAGTGTTCCCTCCCAGAGATATGCGCGTTTTATGATGTGATGGTACACCAAAGATACACGTATTTAAATCTTTAAAATGGCTCTCCTGAACAAAACCGGTTTTTACCCTTAGGTCCCTTTCTATTTTGCGCGTCACATATTATAATGCAGGTTATGCATTTTGACCGCCTTACATTTTCGTCTCGTTAGCGTGAAAGACAGCGAAGAAAATGTTGCACATGTTCCATTAATTTAGCTTTTAAAAACCTTTAACTGTAGCCTTCGCGTGTTACGTTGTTTTGATACGTTTATTTTCGAATCATATAACTCCTTTTTTTTATCCCATTCACAGTTTAGTTGTTTTGTTTTACCATTTTTTCATCAACTATTTCGCTTTTAATTCTACTACTCAAACCCAAACATTATTACATGTTATTCTCTGTATCTTTATGTCGGTGTTAGTTTGGGTATGATAGCCGTTTGTTTGTGTGTGTTAAACCATGATGTTATCCTGAAAATTATTCGCATCGTTTATATTTGACATGACACATACGTTTTAAAATAATGCTCGTTGACTGTTTGGTTTGTTAGACTTATTTATCTTCTCTATACGATTTTTTATTGCTTTCTTTTTGCATTGTTTTTCTATTCTTTTGCAGACAATTAATTGGCTCTTGATTTCCTAAGAATTGTTTCGCATTTCACAGTAAAAGAGTTTTCAATTGTTTATAGAATAAATTTGTAGTTATTAAGCTTATTCCATTCTCTGCAAAAGTTGCAAATCTGTAATTGTATCAAAACAACATCAAAGACAAAAGCGGGAATCGCAATTAAACGATGTGCATTTCCTTTCATCCTTCAAATCAATGATCATTTAAATGTATGAATGTAAAAGATTCAAACTTGTTTGAGCTGTTTTCGTTGAATTTGATTGAAAGAGCTGGTGCGGACCGAACGCCATACTTAAAAAAAGTTGCATTTTCGCCTTAAAATTAAAGTGAAAAGCGATATTTTTGGCAAATTTCTTTATAATCTTTCCAACCAATTATAACAACCATATTTACCCCTTAATTTTCGGAAAGTGGCCACCACTTTTGTAGTAAGTTTTAACTATTTTTGAGCGTTCTGTGGTTATGAAACGATGCATATTCGTAAATGGCAAACATTTCACTAACAGTCCAATTATGAATTTTCCCGGGGAATTTTTTCCCTTCCCCATTATTTGTTCCCGCGGAATAATCATCCTATTCTAAATAGCCGGGGAATTAACAAATACGGCAGAGAGTAAAATCTGGATCAGCTGTTTAATGTATACATATTTTTCTGCACTAACCAGTGTTGCCAGTTTTTTCTAGAGCTTATCCCAATTTTTGATTTGTCATCCTCAAAAATCCCCAAATTGAGTTTTTTTTATATTCACATTCAAAAAATTTTATATGGAAAAACTTTAAATTACAAAAACAAAATGCATATAAAGTTCGTCAACGCTCAGCGGTGCGTTTTACAAAATTATTCCCTTAATTTGTACTTATAAAACTTGTAAAGAAAAAATTACACATACATAGTTTAATACTCGTATACATAAGTATAAAAAATTTTTTAATCAAAGTTTTCCATTTCAAACACTTCAGAATCGAAATCTTCTGATTCATCAGCCTCAGAAATTGTGTTGTACTTGAAATTAAACAGCCTTAGCATTTCACAAGATGGATTAAAGTTGTCACAACAAATTGAATTATTTTTATAGTGTATGTTTATTCTAAAGCCAGTTTCGTCGGCTCACTGAAATAAATTCACAAGTAACAACGTAAATTTGCCTTATTTCTCAATTAATTGAAATATAATTACATAACTGCACCACACTGCATTGGTAACAAAGCCATATTGAATTATTCAAGAATTAATTACGTAATAAAGTCATTTTGGCTCATTACTTTTAACTTTATTGCAGTGAGCCGACAAAAATTGGTACATTGTGCCGATCCACAGTAGGTCAAATGATTACTTTTTCTTGCAAAAGTAATAAAAACAAAACTGACATTTTACTTTTTTTTTCGTTGTTTTTAATTGTCAATACTTTAAAATAAAGACACGTTATTTTAATTTTCGGAAAATATTAAGCACGGTTGCATATTTTTGCATCTAAGTCAATAGATTTAAGTTCATCTGAAAATAAACTTGTGAGTTCAGTAGAAATCGGTCAACTTTAAATGCGATTTTCTCGAATTGCGTTGGTATTAATTAACTCATTGCTGTGAAATGGAAAATAAAGCGACAAGTAATTATTCATGTTTTCTATAAAAAGTTTTTCATATTTATATATAATGCTATGCTTTAAAATAACTCATTATAATGAGCTATAGCTTAAACGGTATAATTTATCATAAGCATTGATCTTATGTAGGCCTTCAAAAATTTTGACTTCATTTGACCCCTTTCAAATTTAAAGTATAAATTAAGTAATAATCAATGAGTTATTTGTAATTTATTTTAAATGCTATTTTTTGCGTTTTGCGAGTAATGTCTCTTTTTAGTAGGTAACATTTGTATGAAAACAACTGAACTCTTGATGAAATTAATGAAACAGAAGAGGATTTTTTGAATTTAAATCTACCAAATAAACTAGATTTAAGCAATTAGCTAATTTTTTGTCAAAATTAAAATGTTTTAATGCATATATCGACTGTTGTTATTAAGGGGTTAATTTCTGGTCTTTAATGGGTTAAATTTAATTTTGAAGACATTTTCTCAGAACTTGCATTGAATACCATGATTTGGCAGGCGGATTTAATTTCGCACAGAAAAAGTGGTGATTTGACCTATAGTGCGATCGTGTGATCCAGGCTTAAGAAGTGCTTCCAACAAGTCATATTTCATTTTGTTACGTATTTTTGTTTTGGTAGTGTTAATTATTGTTTAATCTGCCTTGATACTTCTTCTCTATTAGAAACACGGCTGCCATATTTGACGATTTATCGTCATTTTGACGATTTTTGGTGCCGAAAATAGCAAAATGATGATTTTTTCCTCAAAATCGACGATTTTTTAAAAGTCCAAATATGGCAGTTTTTTTTATGAAAAATCGACTATTACAAATTCATGTATTACTTAATTAATGAAAGATTTTGATGTAATTTTGCCCGCTCTTTATTTTATATTGATATTTTCAAAAAAACATAAATGTGAAAAAAGCCAAGTTCCTATCAAAAATTTTGGCCATCAAAAGTACTGAGACAAAAACTTGGACATAACTTGGCAATATTTTTCATAGTTTTACCACTGAGGGGAAAAAAGTTATAAGAGGTTAAAATAAAACGTATGTATACTCGTTTAAAAAAACTCATTTTGATTTGTCCGATTTTTCTGACGATTTGTCGAGTACAAAATGACGATTATTTTGTAGTTTATCGGGATTTCGACGATTTTTTTATAATTTTATCTGGCAGCCTTGATTAGAAACTATTAACTATGAATAATAACACACATTTTTAGACTTGCCAGACGCGCATTTATTAGCTCAAAAATCATTCTTGTTACCATCAGTTGTAAAAAAATATCTCCAAAAATCCCCTGAAATTTGGTTATCACCCCCAAAAAACCCCGAGATCCCAAACACGAAATTTCTTGTCCCCAATCGCGAAAAAATCCCTAATTTGGGGACAAACCCCTACACTGGCAACGCTGGCACTAACGCAAGAGTTTAGCAATAGAAATTTAACAAAAATTTTCTGTTTTCATTGCCAATAAGACTGTGTTAATATAAATATCTGTTTTTGCTTAAATAAAAAATAATCAGTGTAGCCATTCACAGGCATGAAAAATAACTTTGTGGTGAAAAAGTGGTGCGAAAACTGAGCCAGGTACAGATGCAAATGGATTAAAATTCCAAGAACTGTATTTGTGTATAAAGGAAATTATAAATTTTATAAGTTTTTCTTAACAGTCTTAATAATATTAGAAGGAAAAAATCTTCCATTTACCTATGTATTATGTGAACTTAACGGAGGCATGCAAAATCGAGTGTTTTAGTATTTTTTCTGAAGCCACAAGTGCGCACGGCTTGGACTAAAATGCTTAAAACATGACGGAAATATAACATTCCGGTGCTTATATAAACTTTTTGTTCTAAATAAATGCTTATACCAGACATTTATTTATTTAATTTTTACATTTTTGCATTAGTTCCCTTCAAAATGTTTGGGAAAGAAACTCTCAAAAAATTCTCCTTCTCCGTTATATTTAGAACTCCAATTTTTTTCCCGGGGAAATTTTAATTCATAATAGGAGGAATGGGAAAAGGAAAAAACTCCCGGGGAGTTATTATTCATAATTGGGCTGTAAATAAATGATGCTTCAGATAACAGATATTTAGCAGCTGACAGCGTTGCCAGACCGGCGTGTTTGAAACCACTAATGGATAACCTTCAGTTATCCACTTAGTGATTAGTAAAAACCCAACCGTATCTTTAACCTAGTTTTTCTTCCTTTTCATATTTTCAAGTTCTCGTCAAATAGAATCCCACACAAATTTTCAAGCATTCCTTTTGGCCATATTTCACTCTACCGTATCTTGCTGTGCTTTATGTAAGAAGAAAATTGAGTTAAATAAGCAAATCTTTGTTTTTTCTCAGTGTTGGAATATTCCTACTCCTAAATTTACGATATTAGATAAATACATACATACATATCGTCACCTTAAATGCAAACGGACGTAACTACACTTTTATATACATATTTTACAGGAGAAACAAAAAACGTTATAAAATCAATAATAATAAATTGTTCTTTGAACTTTTCTTCGAAATTTATTGTAGTAAAGATACTTATGTGTTTTTAGCCATTTACTTCCTTTTTATATATATTTTAGCTTTTATGTTAGTTACGTTCCTTGCAATAAAAAATATAATTTCTTTAATAAAGTCGTCAATTCTGATTGAAGAGGCCTAAATATTTGCGTGAACAGGTAGGCAGTTTAATAAAATGAATTATATTCAATCAAAAACTCGATTTCGATTTTTTGTGTAGTTACGTCCGTTTGCATTTAAGGTGACGATATGTATGAATGTATTTAGTAATAACTCCTTTATTTTCCACTAACGCATTTAATAAATCGATAAATCCTCTTCACTTTTGTTGCTACTTAAAATCTTTTAATTATTTAACAATTCAGCTAATTGAGAAAAAAAAATAAACAATTGCTGGCGGGCAATTTTTGCTGTGTCGTTCCTAATTCTCTTTCCTTTCCTGTTTTCGCTTGTTTTTTGCTAACTCACTCGCCCTGACACAGGAATTTACTTGTATTTACACTTTGAATTCGACAAAGTTGTTGATGGAGGCCACCTTTATTATTACAGACAACTCTACACTACCTAAACAAACATTATAATCCAAACATTTAACAGCAACAACCAAATCGATCCCTCCCTCTCTCACACGCAGATGCATAGCATACAATACGCATTACAAACATTAAACAACTTATGCATACCATAATTTATTAAACATAGCAATAATGTTTAAACTCAGCACGGTCCTAAAGTTCTTTATTATTAGTAAGTGCAGCAGACATTTAGTCTGTTTCAATTTTTAACCGACTTCATGTTTTGAATGTTTTCGTTATTGATATAAATATTTAAATATTTTACGTGCTTTTTTTTATTCGATGTTATTTATGAAAGCGTTTTTATGTATCATACATACATATTTGCTTCTTTCTTCCTTTGTTAATTCCTTGATTTGAGTTTTTATGTTTCTGTAACGGTGGCGGAATTGAATTCTTTTTTTTTCGTTTCAATTCCTCCATACTCAATTGTTGGTTGATTGTTGAAATCAAAATATATGTAATTTCAATGTTGTCAATTAGAGTTTTTTAATCCTAATCTTTAAAATATTGCATAAAGTTATTTAATACAAAAATTTTTGTTTGTTCTTTTGGTTAAGCAACGTCGTCTATATGCATATCGACTTTGCATTAAAAATAAAAAATATTCCATTAATGTATTTTGAAGATATTGTATATATTTAGGCTTTCGAGGTCATTCAATTTCTTGAAAACGTAAATAAAAGACATTTTTTTATTTAATTCTTAATGTATACGACGTTTCTTTGGGATTTTCCAACATCTTCAGGGATAATTATTTTCATTGAAATCTGGTAACATTAGTAATATATAAAATGTTAATATTACCAGATTTCAATAAAAATAATTATCCCGGAAGATGTTTGAAAATCCCGATGAAACGTCGGATACACTAAAAATTAAATAAAAACGTCTTTTATTTTTATTTAAGAAATCGAATGACTTTGAAAGCCTGAATAGATACAATATCTATAATAACAGAAATTAAAAATTTTAAAAAGAAAAGATGTTATATCTTCTAAACGGCTGGACCGATTTTCTTTAAACATAGCTAAGAACACTCTCGATCAAGTCACCCTTCAAACATAAAAAACTAATTTGAAATCGGTCCAGCCGTTGGGTTTGTACGTGTACTTGTACAGACACACCCTGAAGGAAATGTCGATGGTGAAAATGTACTGAGTCGCTTTTGACTTTGTCACCAGTACTACTCTACAATTATTCCCCATATAATACTTTGTGCTATAGACATTTAGCATGTGCTTGTCATAGAAATTCTACTAGTAATACTAAAACAATTGACATAGTTCTTATGGGAACATGGAGACATACCAACCAGAAATTTACTGGTACATTTCTATACCTTAATTTATGTATATTGACAAGTTGTTGCAAAATCCAGAAATACACCATATCTGTTTTCTCTCTTTATTTTATACTGACGAATAAAAGATAAATTGTAGACAATGTAACTACTAATAGAGTTTTAGTGTTGACATAGAGACACTTGGCCCCAGTCTGACTGCAGGGCAGAGACACACATATACACAGACACACACTACAAACTTATAACGCCCCTTTTTTTAGTCGGGGGTTAAAAAACATTAATTGATATTAAAAATAAGGCCGAGAAATTACATACAAATATTTCATTATGTAATATACAGACAAATCTCAGTATAATGAACGAAATTGGCTGTCTTTCAAAACATCAATTGCTTTGTCTTCGAACAAATTGTAGTCAAACAAGTAATAAGCGCATCAGTTTCAAAATTGATGCTTATGGTTTCAATGTTTCACGACTTTTTATTTGTTTTTATTAAAAGAATCAACTTAGTTCTGGCTACCGAATCGTTTTCACAAATTTTCTTGTAAGTTGGGATGTTAAAGCAAGTGTAACCATATTTAAGTTGAAATTCAAAATACACAAATTAATAGCATATACTTATCATCCGAATTTAGAAGAAAAATGATTTGGAAATGGACAAGTTCACATTTTTTGGATTTTCTCGGTGCGTTTTGCTTTCACAAGACTGTTTTCAAGTGAGAAGAATGTAAGCTTCACTGCTCAAAAGTGAAAATTGACATACATATGCAATCGTTTGAAACGAAATGCGGAGTGAAACTGGGGAGATTCCTTAAATGTACTAAATTAGTCATTGATATACTGTTGTACTTTGCGAGTTTGAATAGTACCAAAAACAGTACAATTGTACCAACTTTGCCTCCCTGATTTAAATCATTTACAGATACAAAGCTGCGAAACATTGTAGACAGAGCACAGTGTTGCCATATTTTTTTCCAAAAATCTTCAAGTCGAGCAAAAAAATCTTTTTTTGTTACCAAAAATCTTTTTTGTTATTTTATTGAATGAAAATGAGTTAAAATTTATTTTGTTTCGTGTGAACTATTAAAAGTAAAGCCATATAACACAAAATATTTCCGGTATAGAAATGTGTAAGATCATTATGAAGCAAATCAGAAAATTTGTAAGTAGTTTAGTCAAAAAGTCCCTCAATAATATGTTAAAATTACCAAAAGTAAAATTTTTAAAAATCTTATTTTTAGTTAAGAAACCTTTTTTGTCGTTTTAACGGGTCTTAACTCTTCAAAAATAAGATAAATCTTCACATATGGTAACACTGCCTGAGCAAACCGATGCGCTGATTGGTTGTTTACTGATTTCTTCATACTTGTTGACCAAATTATCATTGTTGTCGACGATGTTTTGTTTTTATATTTTGTGCTGGAAGCCAGGCACTTTGTATAAATACGTTTTGGTCCCCCAGCAATTTAAACTTATTTGAATGGCAACTTGAACGTCGACAGGAAAAACTTTAATTTTTTAATTTTAACTTGCTGTTTTATAAAAAAAATTTAAACAAGATAATACTTTTCGCATTGCTCTATACATACATACTATGTATGTCCTCTTGCTCGTCGACGTTTTATAATTTGAAGTTTCACCTTTTGAGCAAATAGCTATTGTTAATTTAAAAAAAAATAAACTTTAAAAAATTAAATTATGTTAATAAAAAAATTTAATTGTATGCAAAATCTATTTTAAGAAAAAATTTAAGAAACCCCCCACCAAAAAAAGGGGTGTTATAAGTTTGAAATGTGCGTCTGTGTATCTCTGACCAAACTTCTGGACCGATTTTGATTTTTAAAATTTTTAATTTTTGTTATTTCAAATTGTATGAATATGGGGAAATAGTGTAACTTATGCATAAGAATTTATAAAGAAAGCTAAAAAACTAAATTGCTTAGATTATTAAAAGAAGTTGTTATTTACAAATTGCACGATTGCACAGCTTAAGTAAATAAATTTCCACAAAATATTTGACAGTTTACTTACGAGAGTGTAAAAATTAATAATTTCACAGTTTGCGAGACTTTTGAACGTTTTCATGAGCACGCTTAATGTGGTTGTGTTCTTGTTTTTGAAATAAGCAAAAAAAATTAAATCGTTCGATTTAGTTTCCATTTAATAGTTTCCTTTAATATTCGAAACAGACACAAGTGATCATTTCTTCTCAGTTTTCAGCAGAATCGACAAAAGCATTTTTAGGAATAAAACATTCGCTTTAAATTTTTCTTTAGTTCTGTATGGCATGTTGGAAAAACATATTTTCAGTAAGCATTCGATCCAATGAATTATTATTCGTTGAGTTTCCAAATTCTGCTCTAATATTTTGTTCAATACAATTTTTGGAAAAAAAAACAAATATAAACGAAATCGGTTGAAAAAATATGGTGACTGCAAGCTCTGTTTATTTATGTATAAAAAGCTACTACACTAATGGGGAAAACGTGCTAAAATCAAGATTTTACGCTCGAAATCAAATCATTTCAATCTTAATAGTCTGTTAAATGCGAAAATTCTTGAATCAAGAATAAAATAAAAAATTTTTTTAGATCGCATTTAAGATTGTAATCTTGAATAAAATCTAATTTTGAGATCGAATTTTAGATCAAGATTTGTTCTTAATAAAAATCTTTAATTAAGATCATATTCTTAAAAATTTAAGAATATAATCTTAAAATTAAGATTCCGTTATTGATTTTAAGAATGCGTTCTGGATTTTTGGAATTCATTATTTAAATTAAGAATTTATGCTTAAATTTGACAACGTCAATCTTACTGAGCAAATTGCAAGATTTAAATTCGAATTCGATTTGAACACTCAAGACGTATATTTATTTTCCCCTATTATAAACATATTTTAGTGGGCCTTATCGTGGTTGGCGTTTTTCGACTTCAAACTCGACTATTTGCAGTTGATTAAAGAAAACAAGCTAAATTTTTCTTCAATCTTGTACAATACGCCTGACTTTCGCCTCAAAATCGCCAATCACAATAAGGGTGAATACTTTATAATTTAATGTATTTTATGGGATCTTCTTGGGATATATTTTATATATGCTGTTTTGCATTAATGTGCATATTTTACTATTGGCTTTTAAAAATATTTTCATTGATACCATATTTACGTAAAATATATCTTAGTTTTGAATGGCATCAATTAATTGGTACGTATTATACATAAGGATATGTACATAATACATTTTTAATTATTAACATTAAGGGCCATTATTATGACTTGACGATAAAGTTCCGGATAGTTAATCTTAACTTTAGCAAAACTGAACTGTAAAGTGACCGTTAAAATTTGTCCATTATTACAACTGTCCGATAAAATAAATAATACAGTTTTTGTTTGGTGGCAACATTTCTGTGGATTTTGTGGATATTGATTGTTAAAAATGCTTAGTGGCAACTTGCTTTTGTTTATTTGTCAAATTACAACCTAATGAAAACAGTTTTGTCAATTCTTTTGTTTTTTGCTTTATTATTATGTGTTTTGTGTTGGATTGGATTTGTTTTATACCATATTTTAACCAAATAAATTTGGCAGTAATTTATAAAGTAGAAAGTGTGGCAAGGGATGAAAATATGGCAACTTCAAATAACTATACCTCACGATAAAAGTTAGAGGTAGGATGAGCTTGTCTTTAACTTATCGTTCACTTTTGGTTAAAATGAAGATGTAAGAATGAAAAAGTGTTTATCCATCCAATAAAATCCTACCTTTAGCTAACGACAAGTTATAATAATGGCCCTAAAAGTGTTAAATTAAAATTTAGTTTGGCAACACTTTGGTAGATGTGATGTATCCACCTTGCCGTTTGCTGAGTTTCGCACTGAATGATTGAGTCCCATGTACGAGTATCTACTATTTTATACCACGTTTGATATTTAATTGTTGTTGTTCTTGAATTTAGTGTGTCTGCATGTGTGTAATTCAACTGGCGCAATGATTCCAAATGATTATTTTTGGTGTGTTTCCTCTTGTGTATGTATCTATGTGAGTATGTATGTATGTGCGTGTGTGTGACGATTGTTGCACTTGTACCTCGATGTACAATGTTTTATGTAGCATGATACATATTTTATAGCAGTGAAAATCTATGAACGTTTTGTGGAATATGTATTTCGATTGAGGCGATTTTTTAAGATTTATGTATATAGTTTTGTATTTTTCTAATTTACGTATCTGTGGTGTAAATCAAAGGGATCGGTGTTGTGCATTCTAAGTTTTGTATAATTTTCTGTGTTTTATTCCTTGCTGTTATTATTGCTGTTTCTTTTTTTGATGGACTAACAACAACCGTGCGGTGATGATGATGATGACGATGAGAGAATAAAACAACGACCGTCATACCGTATTGTATCTGTATCTACATGTGCATGTTGTATAGTTATGCTCGTACATATGTGTATATTTATACAAATGTACGTATCTAGTATCTTTTAGCAGAAGTAGTAGAAGGAGAAAGAACGTACGAAATGTCGATGACGGGATGTGAAATTCTTTGTGTGGTTAACTGAAACTAGTATTACGTGCCGGGGTGCAATGAATGGCAGCACAATTTCTATTTGTCTCGCGTATAATAAATTTTTTGTAAGCGAATTATTTTAGCTTAAAAAAAATACAACAAAAAGTATTTTGTTATATGTGTATACAAAATAAAATGAAGAAAAATATATTCATAAAAAGAACTTAAAAATATCGCGCCGCGCGCATATCTCGTTTATAAGAAAATCTACAAGAAAAGATATTAAAAAAAATTATACACAAAAAATTTAATTAGTGTTTATAAATAAATATAATAAATAATTGAAAAAAATACCTACATACATACTATGTGATATATTTATGTATGTATGTGTGTATGTAAATAAAAAAGAATAAAATAGTTATCTCGGAAATACACTAAATACATATAAATATTTAAGTGTCAAAGAATTAATCATTAATTGTTAAAAAAAATTAAAAAATTGTATTTTTATTACAACAAGTTTTATCTGCGAAAAAATCAAAATTTTTTCTCAAGTATTTAGTGAGTAATACTAATTTCAAAGTGACAATAATATCTAAATATTTTTATATGTAATACCTTACTACCTACATATTTCTTTTTCTTCAAAAAAAAAATGTATCTTAAATATGTACCTCTAATTTCGAAGTCTATAAGATTTTTTTATTGGAGTTGTTTGTTGCTGTGTTTTTTACTTTTTGTATACACAAAAAATATAGTAAACCAAACGAAAAAAAACCTGAAAATAATACACACAGAAATGTATAAAGTTGAACCAACAAACAAACAATCTTTTAACCACATATGTACCTATTACTCCAAAATAAGATATAGATACATACAACATATTTTAAACCATACTACTTTATGTATAGCTATTACATTTGTGTTAGTGCGCCAGTGTTAGTTGTAATGTCGTAATTGTACGACAAGTACAAATTCTAAATAGCAATTCACTTTTGGAATTTAATACAATAAACAAAACTTTTTGTTCAACACTACCGGTCAGAGTTATTCCAAAAGAAAAAAAGTTTAATAACTTTTTAAACTTTTAATTTATGATCATAATTTTAATATTTTTTTTTTGATGCCTATTATATTCAAATTCGATTTAAAACAAGGCAAAAAAGGAAACATGTCCTTTTAATCCTGCTCCTTATCTCATTGTTTTTATTACTCATCCTTAAAAAATGTCTCTCGGTCACACAGCCAGTGTTACCATATGTGAAGATTTATCTTATTCTTGAAGTTTTTAGACATGGTAAAATAACAAAAAAAGATTTCTTATCTTAAAATAAGATTTTTAAAAATTTTACTTTTGGTACTTTTAATATATTATTGAGGGATTTTTTGACTAAACTACTTACAAATTTTCTGATTTGCTTCATAATGATCTTGCACAAATTCTATACGGTAAATCTTTTGTAATATTTGGTTTCACTTTTAATAGTTCACAAGAAAAAAAAAATAATTTTAGCTCATTTTCATTCAATAAAATAACAAAAAAGATTTTTGGCAACAAAAAAAGATATTTTTTTGCTAGAATTGAAGATTTTTGAAAATTAAATATGGCAACACTGCACACAGCCATACATTTACATATTTACCTCTCTTGCTATTTGTCTCTCTTGTCAGTTTTGTTTTATTCTTCAATTTCTTCTCTGTTGTGTTTTGATTCCATTGTGTCTCAACAACGTGCTTGATGTTATTTTTGATAAATCTACATCCTTTTCTTATATTTTTTTATGTATTTATTATGCTCGTAATCATTTTATTTTATATAGGCACGTCAATTTTATTTTCATAATAATTTTTATTAATACGTACTCGTACACCAATTGGTCGATTTTTTTTTTAAATTCAAGCCATTTGGAAATATTTCTAAATACACGCATATATACACTCAAAAAAAAAAAAAAAAGACATATATTATTATTAAGGAAAAAAAAATTCTACATTAAAGTAAAAAAATTTTCTAAGTTTAAGTAAATTTTTAGAAAAATTTAGTAAAAATTACTTAATATGAGGAAAAAATAAAAAGTGCATATCCTTGAAAGTAGTTCATAAAAATACACACAAAAATTCTCACATTCAAGGACAAGTTTACTGGATTAAAGGAAATGTTTCACAAAAATTGCAAAATGGTTTAAAAGTTTAGGGAAATTGTGTCCTAAGAACTAGTCAATCTCGTTTTAAATCAAAAAATTAATTTTAGGAAATGACTTACTCCTGATTAGTTCATCGAATTTGACTTACTTGAAAGATATAAAAATGTTTTCTAAATTTTAGAAAAATATTTACCAGTTTTAAGTATTTTTTCTTTAAATTATAGAATATATTTTTTATTTGCATTAAGCAAAAAATCTAAGTAAATTTTTCATATATCCGAGGAATAATTGAACTTGAAATATATTTTTTTGAAAATAAAATAAAATGAGACATTTTTAGATTTTAATTGAACTATAGTGAATTTTTAATCAGAAATAATTTTTAGTCAGGCTTAAGTTCAGTAATTTCAATTCTTTTATTGAATGAAATATTTTTATTAATTAATGTGAGTTTCTAAAGAAGAGAAGAAAAATTAAATTAGACTTTTAAGCCGTATCTCACATTCCGTTTCATTAGAATTTACGTTAAATAGCTGATGTTAATAACAATCTCTACCCAAGTAGATAGACTAGGGTGCTGATGAAGTGCGTTGCTGCACAGAAAAATATCGGTATTTCCCGCAGCTTAAAAGTCTAATTTAATTTTTCTTCTCTTTAGAAACTCACATTAATTAATAAAAATATTTCATTCAATAAAAGAATTGAAATTACTGAACTTAAGCCTGACTAAAAATTATTTCTGATTAAAAATAAAATAAAATTTTAAAACACAAAAATTTCAATGCCTGTTAGGCAATTGGCTATAGTGCTTGCCTATCAGTCACAAGGTTGCTGGTTCAATACTGGTCTCCTCTCAAGGAATTAATGTGTGTGTATGGTGAATTAATTAAAAATATAATATGAAGAATAAAAAAAACATACCATGTGGTATAGAATTTAATTAAAAATAAAACTAAGTACCAGAATTAAAAAAATAAAAAACTGAAAAATTTACTCAATTTGACATCAAAGATGGAAAACATTTTTTGCTAAGCTCCGAATTTTTTATGAAAATTTAACTTAATTTTAGAAAAATTTTACTTAAATATAAAAATATAATTACTATAAACTAGTTCATTAATGAACTAGAGCTTTAGTAAATATTTTACTGGTTTCACGTAAAAAACAGCTTTGGCGCCATACGACAACTTTTTTTACTCAAATTAGAAAATTTTCCAAAGTTTTATTAGGTTTTTTTTTTGAGTGTATTTACATAAATATGTACATATTTACACAATTACATGCATACTTTGTTATTAACAATAGTCACAATAATTTATTGTATCATAAACTTGCTTTATACGTAAATACGTATATTGCAGTTAAAATTAGAAATAATTAATATTCTAAAATAAATGAGCATGTGACCACATAATTAATTGATTTTGTAAATTAATTGCTTGTAATTGATTAAACAAATCATTTGATTCGTACGTATTTCGTTTTTGGAAGAGTTTAGTAAATTATACGCTCATAAAGATATTTAATTGGGAACTTTTTATTATATGTATGCGAGGGCGGGTTAATAAATCGGATGCTTAACCGCAAGGGCAACACTGCTCCTGTCAACAGGCAACGGAATATGCCGAACGTTCTAGACGTCCAGTTTCGAAACAATTGAAAAAATTTTGATATGACTGATAGGCATCTCACATGACTTTCAATTTCGAATGATCACTTGGTTATGAGAAAGTTTTCCGTAGTATGGGTGCCGCGTTTGTTCACAATCGACAACAGTAGCGTTTGCCGTTGTTCAACCGCAACATGAACAAGTATTTGTGCCGTTTCGTATCCATGGACGAAACGTGTATCCAAGAACACTCACCATAGACCAAACTGCAGTCAAAGCATTCATTGGCTTTATCGGGGCGAATCGGCGCCACGGAAGGCCAAGGTGGGTCTGTTAGTCGATAAAGTCATCTCGCCCGTTTTTTTTAATGCACATATAATCCAGAATTACTACATAAAAGAGGGTAAACAATGGCGAATATTATTACAACTTATTGGGTAGATTTAATGAGGATTTAAAAAAAAACGATCGCATTTGATCAATAAAGGCGTTTTTTTACCCAAACAATACAAAGTTACATACCAGAGAATAACAAAAGTATCGTTCTAATAGACTTGTCTCCAACAGTTCTTTTTGAACTAGTTTGAGAGCGTTTGAATCAAAAATTTTTTCAAACCCATATAATTTCCATTGATGTTTTTGACCGGGCTTGTGTCCAACAGAACGAACTAGTTCAAAAAGAGCTGTTGGGCGTTCTAAGTACTCTGTTTTGAGTATTGGGCGTATAGGTAAAAATAAAAAACACGCTCATATGCAAACACACGCAGTGATTTCATACCGAATACGTATAACTATAAACATCAAATAACTATGTTTATACACATTTTTTAAATTACGCAGCACAAACAAATATAACTAAAATTTATAGACTTTGTGAGCTACAATCACACGCATGAGTATAAAAATACTCTGATTATTAATCGGCTAAACATGCGTATATATAGGGCTATTTTATTAAACATACACACAAAAAGCATGTTTTCAGCCACACTCGCAGCCACTCATTTTAAATTTCATTTTATTTACACAAATGTGCGAGTATATATGTACAGGGTGGGCCAAAAGAAACCAAGGGGTGTAAAAGTTTAATAACTTTTTTGTTTATTAACTTTTTTTTATTTTTTCTTTCAGATTATATAATATACAAAATGGAAATTTTTTTACACTAAGTATGAAAAATGTTGTCTCTTAAATGACCACCGTTTTCAGCTTCGCACTGATGGGCTGTTTTTAGAGCATTTTCCATAACATCTTTCAAAACTTGTGGCTGTAGCGTTCGAATTTCTGCAACAATGTTTGCCTTGAGTTCAAGGATTGTCTCTGGCTTGTTCACATACACTCGCTCCTTCAAAAAACCCCAAAGAAAATAGTCGGGTGCTATCAAATCTGGCGATCGCGCTGGCCAAATAATTTCCGAATTTCGAGAAATTATTCGCTCTCCAAAAATTTGACTTAAAAGTGCCATTGTGTCTCGGGCAGTGTGGGCAGTGGCTCCGTCCTGCTGAAACCACATACCAGGTCTGTTTTCAAGAGCAGGGCGTAAAAAATTTTCTATCATAAACCGATACCGCTCTCCATTTACGGTTACAGCACTTCCATCTTCATTCTCGAAGAAGTAGGGCCCAATGACATTTTCAGATGTGATCCCACACCATACTGTACACCTGATGGGGTGCAATTGGCGTTGATGAATGGCTCTTGGATTTTGAGAACCCCAGAACCATCGCTTCAGAGGGCGAAATTCTGACGTTAAAATGTCGACGATATGCTCTTTGCGTTAAAATAATTAATCTCTGGTTTAAATAATAAAATTCTATTGTTCTGGTTCTCTGTTCAGTTGTGAACCTCTCCATTATAAATTCTCCAAGTGTTGTCTATATAATCTGAAAGAAAAAATAAAAAAAAATTAATAAACAAAAAAGTTATTAAACTTTTACACCCCTTGGTTTCTTTTGGCCCACCCTGTATATGGTTGCGAATGATGAATAAATATCCCGAGTACCATGCGTATTTTTTTCTTGTCCGATTAAATATCCATAGTCTGAGTATAAGCATACTCAGACTATAAGTATGGCATGCGCTTGATAATCATGTTCCTTTTTATTTTTAATAGTAGCGTATTTTATTATATCATGAAATCCATGTCACACACTGTTACGGCGTGCGTATAATTATAGATGATTTTTTTAAGGAAAGTTTTTCTTACGTAAGTACATTTAGGTTCTAACTATTCAATTTTATACCCGTTTTAAAATGTGTAAAGTTTTTATGAAACGAGTTTTTATTTTCGTTGATATAAAGCGAAATGTTGCGTACACACGCGCTACAAAAATTATACTCTGAAACTATGATGTAAGTTTATATTTTAAATTTCTGCGAATCCACTTGAGATAGAATTTTCTTATTTTTTTTACAGCTATAAGCAGCTATCTTAGATTATATAAATAGCATTACAACTTTGACAAAATTATATATATTATAGTTTTTTAACTCTTAACATCGTCACGCACATGTTAAGTCTGTCACGCACAATTACACGGTACGTTTGTGATATCTACTCATTCGTTTCGAACAAGCTAATAAATAAAATGCAATCCAAATTGATTTTTTATCTTTATTTGTATCTTTTATTGGAAACGAAAAAAATTCAGTTCAATGAAAATAACACATTTTTTTAATATAAATTTTTAGCCCTGCGGTTGACTTTTCTGTGGATTTCATGATATGTCGGACTCGGCTATAGTCATAGTTGCTTGAGAGGAAATATGTGAGCGTGCGAATCGTTTGCGCTACAATTATGATTATAGGCAGTTAATAAAATTAATACTATTTACTTTTTAACCCCCGACTAAAAAAAGGGGTGTTATAAGTTTGTAGTGTGTGTCTGTGTATCTGTGTGTCTGTCCGTGTCCACGTTCTGTTTGAAAGATGACTTGATCGAGAGGGTTCTTAGCTATGTTTGAATAAAATCGGTCCAGCCGTTTAAAAGATATAATATCTTTTCTGAAAAAAATCGGGGGTTTTTAAAA
Source organism: Tachina grossa (assembly GCA_949987645.1). Taxonomy (NCBI): domain Eukaryota; kingdom Metazoa; phylum Arthropoda; class Insecta; order Diptera; family Tachinidae; genus Tachina; species Tachina grossa. Next base: position 150,501,133 of record OX465274.1, on the reverse strand, counting down.
TTTTTAATTTTTGTTATGTATATTTTTATTTATTCATTTTTTTTATTACTGTTGTTATTCTCTTGTGCATATGTATATGTATGTACACTTTCCATGGCAAAAACCATGAATTGGGCTACAAATTTAGACCTCAATCGTCCTATTCCCCGAATTTAGCACCAAGTAAATATTTCTTGTTCCTAAAACTGAAGAAATGCCGCGCCGGTAAGAGATTTTACTCCATCGATCATCTCCTTCTGATGTCATCGACTTATGTTATTTTTTGGAAGGATAAAAAAATTGGCGAAATATTGGGAAAAGTGTGTAGAGCTTAACAAAGCCTGCATATAAAAAAATTTTACAGGATTTGTTCATGAAAAAATGTTGCAGAAACAGTACTCTGTTTATCTTCGGGAGGTAAACATTTGAAATGTATCTTCAACATTTTAAGTTCTCATGCGAAATGAGTAGAGTGCCACTTCCCAGCGGGAAATTTAGCGAAGTACTTCGATAATAATCACTGACGTCAGTATGACATCGTAAGCGAGCCATCTAAGTACTTGGATTGTAATGTACGCGTTATCTGATATGTCATGTGCTACTAATAACTTCGATTACGATGTAAGCAGGGAATCATTTATTGATTAAGACAAACAGTTTGTTATAAAACAAAATTGAAATACTGGTCTACTTTTAGGATAAATTTATTATCATGCTCGCTTACAACTCCGCTGTTGATGTAAGTGTAATTCTAGTGATACATACTTACATCGTGGCTTACTTTGTAAGCGAGAACTTACCACTTACGCCTCTTATGACACTTTTATGTTAAATCTAAGTAGCAAAATAAGCTAACGAATCACCACTGACTGCTACTAAGTAACTATTACTGATATCATCGATTACGTAATGTATATTTTTACTAGAGACGTGCACGTGAGCGGTTTTCGACTCACGACACGCACGCTCACGCAGAAAAATATTTTACTCACGCACTTTCACGCACGAATAATATTGAAAATTTTCACGATCACGCACGCTCACGAACAAAGTATTCCTAATCACGCACGAGTGGCTTACAACTTATCACGATCACGCACACTCACGAAAAAGTGTATAATCCAATTTGTATCTTTTTTTGGGTTGAAATATAGGTTTTTACACATACATATGTATGTATGTATGTACATATGTATGCACGTGTATATGTAAAATTTACATTGCACAGTGGGGACTTTTACAAAGTAAATGGCAATAAATCTGGAACTTCTAAACTACTGATTGGAATTATATGAAACTCCTAACATCCGTAGAAGAGAACTTAGGCTTTATAACACATGTCATGACAGCCTTCTGGCTTGAGCTGGACATGAGTAACAGTGGCCCAAAGTTGACTACCTGGTACTCAAAAAAACTTCTGAAGCTTGTAACTTTTTTAAAAATTATCCGATTTTTATCGGATGAAGCATTTTGACATAACCTTGAAATTCTTAAGAAATAGTTTCCCAAGATGTGTTTCCGTATCTCTCATAAGATATTTTACTTAAGACAGAGAAATTTTTCCCTTGATGTTTTTAAGTATTTCGCCTATTACTTTTTAGTTCATTGTTGTATTTTAAGTTAAAAGACAGCATTAAATTTTTTACAAAATTTTAAATAAAAATAGGAAAAAAAATTTTATTAACATATCCATCCATTCGTGAAATCGGGAAAAGGCTAGCCAATCAAAATTTTAAAATTTTCCTGAAAAAGGCATGTGTTTTGTAAGTATCTTCATTATTTTCAGTTTTGCAAAAAACTTTGTTAAATACATTTTAAATTTTTTAATTACATAGCGCTAAAGACAATGCATTAAAAATGTGCTTAGAACCAATTACTTTGCATTTTGGACATGTACCCTACATTCAGCAATTAGGACATTGCTGAATGTAGGGTAAATTTTAAAAATATTTTTTGTGTTTAAGTGGTTATAAAAAGTTGTGACAGTAGATTTTGAAAGTTTTAACTATAAGATTTTATTATGTAGATAGTTTTAAAAATTTTTAACTGAAATTTAAGAGTCCCTTTTCATAAATGCGAATGTACGCGAAGTTTTTCTGGAAAAAGTCAGAATTTAGGGAAGTTGTGTATCATACAAAATATATTAAAATAATTTTATTTTTCTACATTGGTATATTTGAATTTCATATGAGCCAGTTTACTACGCCTGAAAAAATTATAACAATAGCCCAATACACAATCTTGTGCAAATAGTCTTGCATCGCAGCATGGGCAAAATGGTATAGTATATTGATACTCAGCTATTCAGGAATGATACCTCGTGAGAGCGTGAGAATTCGTGCGTGATTAATAAAAATAGCTCACGCACGATCACGCACGAGTAATTTATTTTTAAGTCACGATCGCGCACTCACGCGTGATTAATTATACATTTAATCACGATCATGCGTGAGTAACGCGTGATTCACGCGTGTCACGATAAAATCACGACATTTGCACATCTCTAATTTTTACCACTGGGTTATTTCGTGTGGAATTTACAATGAACACATGGGGTGTTTCTACAAAACATAAGAAATTGTAGCATAGTTTCAGGCGCCAATTAATATTGTTTACATGTCAAATTTTTCGTACGAATTAATAATCAATGTTGATAAAAATGTTTCACAAATTTTAACAGAGTACCATGCTTAAAGGAGGCTACTTTGAAAAATAAAATAATTTTGATACATGTTTAATACAATACAATCATTTCCATTTTATTAAAAATTCAAGTTGATTAGCTTAGTTTAGCTAGTTTTTATTATTATCAATCGAACATCATTTGTTTCTATATTTATGATTTGAGTAGGCTAAAGTTCGTATCGCCTTGTAAGCCAAGCTACATGTTATTATTATTATTATTTAGTTATCACAAATAAGAAAAATTGCTACTCCAGAGATGGAGTTTCTAACGATTTCTGATAGCGTTCTTACGTGCATGATCCAAATCTTGTTCTTATTCGATAGCCAATAGGTTGTGCCGTATTGTCCAGTCCATTATTTATTATCGACTTATCAGGCCTGCAAGCAAGCTCCATTAATGCTGGTGGAACGCATTTGTTTTATTCAGGATAGCGTTTCACCGTTAACTGAAACACTTCTCCTTTATCCGGGCTTGGGACCGGCAGGCTAACGCCAGGCGAAGTTAAAGTTACATGTGATAATTATTAATGAACAAGTAAAACCAAAGTTAATTGTAAATAATAAACACTAGTAAAAATTTGATGTTAATAACAAGTTCTACCCAAGTAGATAGAAATGCGTGCTGATGTATTGTGTGGCGAAACGGGAAAATGTCCGCATTTCCCCCAGCTAAAAAGTCTAGTTTAATTTTTCTTCTCTTCTTTATAAACTCACATTAATTAATAAAAATATTTCATTCAATAAGAATTTAAGATACTGTACTTAAGCCCAATGAAGAAATTATTCCTGAATTAAATAATTTTTTACCCAAAATCCTCTATTTCATACAAAAACTAATGGAGCTTCTAACCAGCCCGCGTATATAATATATCTTTTCTGAATTTACCATATAAATTACCGATTGACCTTGTTAGACTAGGCATAGGTTCTCCCTCTCCAGTGTGTGCCTTTGTTCTAATATGTAATTATGTATTAAATAATCGATATAAAATATCTGTTTAACTACATAATTTATTATTATAATAACAGTTTTAATAACTTGTATAATTATCAATTCAAAGTGCATGCAGTATGCAATTAATGTATTCTTAAACAAACTCCAATGACATTGAATATGTCTGATTACTTAGAGTATGAAGTATAATTGAGGTACTAAAGTGCAAATGAAGCTTAGTACATAGATATTGATATGATGATTTTGCACAGTATATTAATCATTGAACTTAAATCTTAAACTAGTAGCAATAATTAATTGGTGTTTGGCCAATAAACAAGTTTGCAATTCGCACTGAAATACATATGTATACTACTACATATTTGTTCACGTCCATTATGATTATATGGTCTCTCCTACAACATCATTATTTATTTATTTTTTCTACACTTGCATGATATGTGATGATTTGTATAAGATGGCGAAAATTTTGAAATCAAAATGTAAAAATTATTTCAACACTCCACTCCCACTTCCCTACAACAGTCCATTCAATTGTCTTCATACATAGTACAGTTGTATCTAGGCTTAGCGAATAATCAGTTTAACGAATTTGCAATTTAACGTACGCTAAATTTTTCTCATTGAGTGCCTTATATAACGAATAAACTAACTAATTCTGTACTCGATATAACGAATTTTCTAATAAATTATCCAGGAGAAATAAAATTGTGAGAAAATAAATGCAAATACATACCTGCATAGATATTTTTACCATATCGATCTCTTGAACGAGAACAATATCAAAATATAAAAGGTGATTTTTTAAAAGAGTGAACTGTTTTTCCCTCGAAATATTTTCCCTTTTCCCCAAATTGCAATCGTGAATAATTTTTCCCCAAAAATGTGTTCCCTTTCTTGATTCCCCTTATCGTGAATAATATTTTTCATATGGATTTTTTCACTTTTCCCTTGGTTTTTTTCACTTTATTTTTGCAGACGAACTAAATTAATACACTGTATAATATCAATATTATGCTTGCAATTATATATTAAAAGTTTTAAATAATTACTTTTAGTATCTACAAGATCAATAAATAATGTCCATAATTAATAAAAATAATTCCTTGCAACATCGTTTTTCATTGAACACGAATCTCTTTGGTTCACAGTCTTGAAATGTAAAAACGTCATGATTTTTAAATGTATTCACGTCGCATGTATTATACTAAACCAATAATAAATGCTGTCGTACTATAAGCGAAGCACGATGGATGTATTGGTGTATGTGTATATCAGTTGTAACAAGCGATGTCGCAAGACAGCTTGCTTGTAACAAACACTCAAAAGAAGTACTGTTGGTTAGTGTATGCTTGTTATTTTTCATATTGTACGTTTGAGTGTATGTGTAATATGTAGATGGTAAGCTATTATGTGATTAACCGCATACAACTAATGTTAATGCATTTGTGTTCCTTTGCATGTGTTCAGAAAAATAAAAGATCATACACACATACATGCATGACGTTTGTACACGCGCTTATGCGTAGAAAGAAGCTAGTATCATAAATTCTTCCATCACGAAGTGTTTTCTTCTTTACTCCTATACCTACAATACTCAAAAAAATTTCTTGCAAACAATGTTGTTAACGTTTGTTTTATAAGATTTCGCTGTAGTAAAGCATTTGAAAAATCCCTCATGTCTTAAAAGTTCTTATAAGATATCTTGTGCAGGAGACTAGTTCACATGCAGTAAATTTTATGCCCAATGTCATCTAAAATATTTAAAAACACAATTTAACACTCAAAAAAATTTCTTTTGAAACCTAAAATATGTGTATTTCTTATTATTAAACTTAATTTGTTTGGTTTTTCAATTAATTTTTAAGGTTTAAAAATCTTCTTACCATTTTTTACATTCACTACTACGTATTCATAGCATGAAAATTTCCTTCATGTGGAATGAAAATCTCATGGGAACAAAAATTACACATTTTATTCACTATATATACCCTATAGGGTGGTTGATTGCTGCTACGCCGGAAATGGTTCATACGTTGGGTTCAATTTTGGCATACTCTGCCCAACATATCGGCCGGTATCTCAAGATTAAATTCTTCAATATTCACCCTTATTCCAGTTCTCAACATCGACGTCACTTTAAAGCAATACCAAAATATTGGAGCTTTTGTTCACGTTGTGGAAAGTGTATATTTCTCATGAATATATGTATCAATATTCGATTAAGTTGTAAGTTTTTGTTTACTGTACGTAAATAAGAAATACTTTTATATAGGTAAAAAAAATTCTTTTTATGGATGAAAGTAAAGAAATAAAATTTTCTTCGATCTAATGGCTCGGCCTGACATTATATCGTTCGTTTAACCGGGATACCACTGTAATTATATTTCCAACACACATTGCGCATATTTTTATGTTATCAGTTTAGACTATCAAAACAATTTCATACCAATTCCATTATATTGTGCATTTTAAGGTGGAGTGTGATAAAATTATATAAAGCCACCTGTGAATAAAAATAAACAAATCAAACTTGAGTGAAATGACCCACAAAGGAATTGCCTGCTGTTGGTGTCAGTCATTATTATTATTTGTTTTATTTACGATAAAAATGCTAATAAATTGAAATTTTAATTGAATGATATTTAAGTGTTCTTTAGTGTTTATGTTCAATCTCATTAACAAAACAAACAAAAAGCAAAAAATAAATAAAATGAATTGCAAGAAATTTTCAAGTATACATACATACATAATATGTACATATGCATTTGTATATGGATGTAAAGGGTGTTTTTTATTGAGGTATAGAACTTTAAGTTGGCATCACTTTTTTAACTGGCGGCCATTTTGTCAGCTGTCAAGTGATTAATATTTAGTTTGGTTTGCCATTTTATCATGAACAGGTTGACAAAAGAACAACGCTTGCAAATCGTGCAAATTTATTTCGAAAATAATGGTTCAGTTCGCGAAGTTTACCGCAAGCTCCGTCCATTTTATGGTCGACATAATCGTCCATCAGAGCAATTAATTCGGTTAACCATGGATCGTTTTCGCACTACGTTTACTCTATGTGATAATACGCATCCGCAGAGACGTCGAACAGTGCGCACCGAAGAAACAATTGCCGCTGTAGAGCAAAGTGTTGAAGAGGACCCGAATGAATCGATTCGCCACCGTGCACAGCAATTGGAGCCGACTAACCGACTATTTTGTTCCCGAATTGGATGGCATGAATGTGGATGAGTTGTGGTTCCAACAAGACGGCGCTACATGCCACACAGCGCACGTCACAATCGATTTATTGAAGGAAACATTCGATGAGCGCATAATTTCGCGGAACGGACCTGTCAATTGGCCACCAAGATCGTGTGATTTGACACCATTGGATTATTTTCTTTGGGGATATGTGAAGTCGCTCGTCTACGCCAACAAACCAGAAACGTTAGGGGACTTGGAAGCCAACATTCGTGGCGTTATTGCCAACATACGGCCCCATATGCTCGAAAAAGTGGTTGAAAATTGGACCTGTAGAATTGGCTTTATTCGAGCCAGCTGCGGCGGCCACATGCCCGAAATCATATTCAAACATTAATGGCATAAAATTATCCTTCCAATAAAGCCAAGTTGATGGACATTAAAACGATTTTCTTGTGTTTTATTTCAATTTGAAGCTCTATACCTCTTAAAAAAACACCCTATATTTATGCATGACGAGGGAGAATCATGCAAAAGTAAACAAAATCGTTGTGACTTGCGATATTTTTAACGCGCGTGCGCACAACTTGATACTAGTATTAAATATGTATGTATGTATTATGTAGGTATAAATATAAAACTGTTTTTAAGTACATAATTTTTAATAACTTTGAGTAGTTGTCGAAATTTTATAATTTTCAACAACAACAAAATTAGTATATCTGACTTAAAGCAGCGGTATCGCGGTTTAACCAATTCGGAATTTAGCGTACACTCGATTTATTTTCATTGAATACCTTATACCTACATATAACGAACAAACAAACAAACAAATTGTGTGCTTGATATAACAAATTTTTTAAAAAGAAATGAAAGGGTGCATGAAAAAAACAAATTCAAATATGTATGTATGTATTTCACTATATGTATATAAAACCGGCAGGACAACCTTCCATTAGGTTATTATGAGTCACTTTTAAATTAAAGTTGCGAACTTAGCTCGTAGTTACATGAAATGCAACAATATTCCCATCAAGTACAACCTGTGAATAGACTACTGTCAAATTTTGAACAAGTGTCGTCATTTACTTTGCGTTTAACAGCTGTTCAAAACATACAACCTTGTGTATTTTTCTAAAAATGGAAAAAAGTGAATTTCAAGTGCTCATTACACATTATTTTTTGCAAAAAAAAAACCGTCAATCAAACCAAGGAAAAGCTCGATAAATACTATCGGGACTCTGCACCATCGATTTCAATGGTAAAAAAGTGGTTTACTGACTTTCGTTGTGGTCGCACAAGTACAAATGACACTGAACGTTCTGTACGGCCAATTGAGGTCACTACACTCGAAAATGTGGAAAAAATCTACGATATGGTGTTGGCCGATCGAAGAGTAAAAGTGCGTGAGATTGTTGATGTCATAGGCATTTAATATGGCAGTATGGTTTCGATTTTAAATGATCAGCTGGGTTTGAGAAAGTTGTTGACCATAAACGTAAACGTGTGACAACTTCAAAAGATTGTTTAACCGCAATCCGAATGATCCCTTGCTGCACTCCGGAGACCAAGCAGCAGTCTAAACCTGCTCCGAAGAAGGCCAAGGGAAGTTTTTGGGATGCACGCGTGATAATCCACATCGTTTACCTTCAAAACAAAACAAAAGAAAACGATCCCATATGGCCAAGAAAAAAGTTCTTTTTGATCCAGATAATGCACGAGTGCACACGTGTACAAATCTCAATGGCAAAACTCTATGAATTGGGCTACCCCATTCACAATATTTTCCGTATTCAGCCCCTAGTGACTACTTTCTATTTAAAAACTTAAAGAAATGGCTCAGTGGAAAGAGATTTAGCTCCAACTCCTCGAAAAATCCTATTTTTTTTTTGTAAGGGATACAAAAACTGGAGAAACGTTGGACTGAGTGTATTGTGTTAAAAGGAGATTATGTTTGAAAAATGATTTTTTTGCAAAAACAAAATGTGTTTCATTCAAAAAGTCACGTACTTATTGATCCAACCTCCTAACTTGAAATAATAACGGTAACGTCATATCAATGTATTGGGAAGTTATAATTATGGGTCTAAGGGCCATGATTACAACTTAAAGTTAGTTAAAAGTAGGATTTTATCGGACGTATAAAAAATTTATCATTAGCAAAATTTTACTTTTACCTAAACTGGGCGATGAGTTACAGGCAAGTTTATCCTAAATGGTAAGTTAAATCCAATTTACAATAATGAAAACCTTTCTATACGTCCGATAAAATCCTACTTTTAACTAACTTTAAGTTGTTTAAGTAACTTAGGGCCATAAGTGAAATAAATTTTGTTTGTAAAGTTGCAAAGTGAAATTGTGCGAAAAAGTGCGACTTAGACTCGCGCACGAAAAGTTCTGCACGTTCACTAGATATGTAATACTATACGAACTTTAGCCTATATAATATATAGTTTAACATTTTTTTTATTTTTTTTCGGTTTTGAACGTTTTTTTAATTTAGTGTTTTTGGGGTTTGGCGATTTTTTTAGTTTTGGTGTTTTTTTCGGTTTGTGGTGTTATTTTCATTTGGGCGATTTTTTTAATTTTGGCGATATTTTCGGTTTTTGGCGATTTATGTTAGTTCTAGAATTTATTTTATTTGGCGCCTTTATTTTGGCGATTTTTTTTTTGGTTTGGCCATTTTTTAGTTTATCCCACAATTAAAAAATTTTATTAATAAAATTTTTTCCAACAATAAACAAACCATTTAGCTGATTCAAATATTCAGAGATGTGTATTTGATATGTTGAATAGTCAATGTCGCCGGCACCTTGTTATACTCGTAGAATGAAAATTTGTTGTTGAATTGATGATGAACGTGAAACAAAAAAGTGATGTTGACACTAAAATGACGATATGGGGAATATGCTCGCAAACAGAAGCGATTTATATAGAAATAAGTTGCTATTAAGATTGCAATTTTAAATACATATGTGCCCTTAATTATGAAAGTGGTCTAAGTCATATATTGCTCTTGTCGAGATATTTAGTAGATTACATTAGAGCTGCAAAACTATCGATAGTCGCTCCACTCGATAGTTTCGATAGTTTTATGTAAAACTATCGATAGTATCGAATAGTTTTATAAAAGTTGCCACATAAACTACATTTGACTCGAAAAAAAAATCCAGAGTCCTCAACATTTTCATTAGTATATAAAAATATATCAAGCCTTTTTTTCGATTTTATCGTAAGCGGGACATATTATCGAAAATATACTTTTTTATTGAACTTAAAATTTTATGGGCCTACCCTACCCATGGTTTAGAATTATCAAAATGCGAAAATTGTTGATAACTTTTAAGACACTAACTGTAAAGTTTTATCGTAAGATCGGTTTTATCGTAACGATTGGCGGCCGTCGCGATATCAGTACCACCAAAATTTATCTTTGTGTCGACGATGTTGAATTTATTAAGATACTTGTGACTACTATTTGTTGAATAACACTTGGATTTATAAATAAATTCATATACATACATATGTATTTAAGTACTTGTGTATACAGAAGCAGGGATGCGATGTCATATTTACAAATTGTACTAACTTTCAAAAAAAAAATTTAATTTTTTCAGTACGATTGTGCCTAATTCTTTATTTATATTTTTTTAATACTTGTACTTTTTAATTAACTAAAAATCAATTAACAAAACGCCAGAAGGTGCACAAAGAATATTAGTTGCTGGGATCTGAATATAAAAGTAACATTTACGATATACTACGTTTATAACCTTTTTTTTATTCGATTGTTCACAGCCGATGCAAATAGTCGACTTCTGTCCTTGGTACGAAAATAAAATTTCCACATTTGCAGATGAATCTGGAATAAATAACATTCCTCCAGCAATTCTTTAAGTACCGGAAAACATCGTTTGATTTACTTAATTTTCTAATACCTTCGAGCTAAAGATTAACCACCTTGTGCAAAAAAATAAGTGAACGTTAAAACCGGTTTTTCTATGGAATTTTTTTTAATGTACACTTCAAGCACGCATTATTTTTTGCATAAGGGGGTTAATATATTTTAATGCTATTTTGGCATGTAATAAATATAAAGAGATTCCAGTAGTGCTAAATGGGTCATTGCGGTGCTACGGTACTTTTGGCATTCAAATAGCGCTAAAATTATACAATTGTACCAACTTTTCCATCGCTGTAAAAAAGCTTAAATCAACTACGGATAATTTGCTTCAAAGCTGCCGGCTACTGCTTACTGACTTCGATTATTTTTACTCTTTTAATTACTTGTTTTTTTTTGCCGATAGTATCGATAGTGGAAAAAACTATCGATATTTCATTTACAACAAAACTATCGATACTATCGATAGTACTATCGATAGTTTTGCAGCTCTAGATTACATTTGAACAAATGAAAAAGTATTTTTATGTTAAGCAGCATTTTAATTTAGAGTTGTTCTATTCTCTATTTATATAAATTTATTTAATTATGTTTAAATATTTATTGAAGTTTTTCAAAGATTTATTTGATATTTCGAAGCAAAAATGCACATGACTTAGGCCGGGTTTCCATCTGTGTGTCATGTGCCACACAAGCATAAAAAAGCGTAACCACTAATGAAAAACTTTTAGATTCAGACATGCATTTATGAAGTTAAATAGTTTCATACATAACTAATAGACAATTTTATAGAATCCAGCATGATTGCAAACTGTTTAAATCAATAAATATATGTCTGAATCAAACAGTTTTTCGTAAGTAATTAGTTGCTTACACTTTTTTGGGCAAATGACACACAGGAAGTGCAAGATGTAAACTCAGCCTTAGACCACTTTCATAATTAAGGGTACATATGTATGTATTTTATTTAAAGGCGCCATGCTTCAACAAACGTCAGAGTTGAAAAATTCTTTCGGTGCTTTTCGGTGATTTTCTTGTTGTTAGTTTTTCTAAAAATGTTGAATTTTTAAAATACCTATTCACTTTGGAGCGTTAAACAAAAATAAAATTTAAATAAATATTAAACTCGTTTAATGGAAACACTTGTCTGGAGTTATTTTATGGACAATTCGATTCGAATGAAAATCGGTTATATTAAAAACATATTTACTCACAAATCGAATTACAGAGTAACCACCCTGAAATTCTTTATTTTCTCTTAACAAATTGTAAAATTTTAAGTTGTGGTGGAAGTGATACATAAATACATATATTCCCAACACTTCCAGACTATGTTTTTTTTAATTTTAATTAAAATTAAACATAAAACTAACGGTAAATTTTGTTAAAAACCAGCAGCTTATTGTTAACCGTCATACTAACTGTTATAAAAGTATCTTAAGAGTTCCCCTCTCATGTTTTTATGCAAGATTGCTTATAACTTCTTGTTAAATAACAACAACAACACTTCTTTATGCAATTCATTGCTGTTGCATGAATGCCTGTTTACAAAAAAAAGATGAAAAAATATAAATAAACAAACTCTTAGAATAACAACAACATTGGCAGCAGCTCAAAAACATTGTAAAGATTAAACAAACAAAAAAATAAAACTCCATTTCAACAACACTTGAGACATGAATTATTATTTGACTCGAGTGTTTATTTTTTTGCTGTTTGTCAGACGTGTTTTTTTTCTGTAACTGTTTTGTATGAAAAAGTTACAATTGCTTGCTGGTGTCGCTGATGTTGCCGTGTTGATGATTGTCCCGTTTTTTGTTTTATTTTTTGTTTGTTTTTGCTTGTCTTGTTTGTTTTTATTTCTGCACTGATTTCGTTAAAATTGTGTGGTTTATGGTTGTTAATGTTGTTTTCATGACCATTAAATAGCAATAATTAAAAATAAATTCAGTAAAGTGCGACTCTGACTCGCGCACGAAGGGTTCCGTACGAACACTAGATATGTAATTTAATACAAACTTCATCCTATATAATATATAGTTTTGGCATTTTTTTCGTCTTTGGGGTCTTTTCGGTTTTTTGTTTTGGCGTTTTTTCGGTTTTGGCGATTTTTTTAAGTTTTGGCTTTTTTTTGTTTTTACACTTTATTTTCTCGTTTTGGCGATTTTTTCCGGTTTTTGGCGATTTTTTTATTTTTGGCGATTTTTTTCATATATGCGATTTATTTTATACAAATTTTTTTTTTAGTTTTGCCGACATTTTCGCGTTTTGGCGATTTTTTTTCGATTTTTGGCGTTTTTTTTAATTTTGGCGATCTTTTTCATTTTGGCGATTTTTTAGAATTCGGCGATTTATTTTAGTGTTAGAATTTTTTTTTTAATTTTGACGATTTTTTTCGTTTTGGCGATTTTTTTTTATTTTTGGCGATTTTTTTTGTTTTGGCGATTTTATAATTTTCGGTTTTTTTTAGTTTTACCGTTTTTGAAAATTTCAAGTGTTTGCGTCTTACGGTTTCCAAGATATAGCAAATTGTCAAAATTACATTAACTGATGCACCACCCTTTAATTTAAATTTTTTGTAAATTTTAGTGTTAATTGTTGTAGTCTGTATAAAAATACTCTAGTTTTACAAAATTCAAGTTTCAATATACATATGTACATACAATTGTATGTATATTACATGGGATTTTAATATTTTTCGTTGCTCGTTTTGGAGCACCCTTTAATTTTTAATTCTCATGTGTTTTTTGTTGTAGCGGCCAAGGTTCTACATACTCTGTCCAAATTTCAGGTCCGTAGCTCTTACGGTTCCTGAGAAAATACCGTGTGACGGACAGACGGACAGCGTAGCGAAAACAATAGGGTTCCTTTTCACCTTTGGTGTACGGAACCCTAAAAAGGATCGTGGTTAGATTTGCTGTTAATGATAAAGATAAAGGATAACCCTTTTAGTGCGACTAAATTGCATCTTAACTAATTGAGTAATTTTTTGCAATTTTCTGCAATAAAAAATTTCACCAAAAACGTATAGAATATTTTGGTCTTTAGGTAGTCGTAACTCTTCAAGAAAATTAGAAACAAAAAAAATTTAAAAAATTGAAAAACCAATGTACCTCTAAATATTGCACTTGTTTCCCTAAAGGGGGTCAACGAGTACTCCCGTTTTCACGAATTTCCAATAGAACGAAAGGACTCGCTCTTCTGTAATAGGAATAAAACAAATTCCTGATATGCGACCATATGAATAACATTGCGTTTTGTATCCGCGAAGATATGTAAGCGTTTTGTATCCGCTTTGGAAAATAATTTCAAAATTATAGGAACTAGTGAGAGTGAAAAATCTCTATATAAGATTTGTAGTAAGTGTGGGTTATCTAAGTCAAACATGATAAGAAAATAATACAGAAGGCGCAACTTTTAGGTGCAACAATGTACCGAAATATTCAGAATAGCAAGTGAAGAATTTTAGAAATCCAATGTTGCAGTTTAGCAGTGATTTTGATCACCAAGTCAATTTTACATTCCAGTAGGGATTAAACACAGATAAAATTATAAGTTTTTGGAATTTCATAAATACTTCTATGACAGCGACTTTTTGTAAGTAAATTAAAAATCACTACTGACGAATCTGACGAAAACCTATCGTCTTCTGAAGAAATTGTAACTACATTTATAAATAAATCCTTAATTATGCAGATTTTAAATTTAACTATGTATCTGCTTCTGTTTTATTTGATATAAATGGAAGAAAAAACTGTAGTTCAATAATACGAATTTTCCAACATTGCGAAAAGTCCTGAAAATATATAATTCGTACTATTGAACGTCCACTGTAACTGTTTTTATTTTCATACTTATACTCTTAACACATGTTTCCACAAGCCAAGCATGCGATTCGTTTAGAAAACTTTTATGAAAATCATTCAAATTGGTTTGTACTCTTTAAATACTAATTTGTTGTTGCCTAAATTTTTGTAAGGAAAAAAAAATAAAACCTCTAAAAATTTTTATCCGACTATATGCAGACTTAAGAATTGCCTTAAGAACACATGATTTAAAAATTGTCTCCCGGCACATTGCAGGCAGGTCCCTGCAGATAACGCGACTATTCCATACTTTCATGTAAATTATACTTGATAAAGAACCAAATATAATCAAAATGTATGGATATAATATGTCTAATTAACATCAAATCATTTTATTCTCGAACATAGTTTGTGTAGCTTCCCAGCAAAAAATTACACATTACCATTAGAACTACTTGCCATATAATGACTTACTTTTCTGATTGCCAAATTTCATTACTCGCTTACAAATCACATTACCTTAAATTTAAAAAAAAATTATGTATAAGTTGCTAAATGAAGAGAATGATTTTTAGTTAATTTTAATTATTATTCGAACTCCATTTGTTTCTATATTTATGATTTTAACAGGCTAAAGTTCGTATCGCTTTTTAAGCCAAATTACATGTGATAATTATTAATGAACAAATAACACCAAAGTTAATTTACATCTAACCTGACAACACATAGTTGAACGGAACAGCCAGCCGTTTTCGAAGGCCACTAAACCTTCATCATCAGCGTCCTTTTGTGTTTGGTCCACTGTGTGTGGTGTCAGTTGATGTAGATTTCTGCTTTATATACTTAGCATTATTGCAAAGGGAATATGTGAATTGTTTTGATTCATCGTATTTCAATTTGCTGAAAGCTTTTTTGTATTGTAAGCTCAATTTTACCATCTCTATATTTACAACAGTCTTACCATTGTCGTTTTGTTCTTTTACTAATTATACACATGTTAGTTAATTTGCTTATTTTTTGTTCTACTTAAGACAAACTTTTTTGGTTTGTTACTATTAAGTATATTTTTATTTAATTTTTGCCACAGGCCCATGGCTATTAATTTTAGTTAATTTTAATTATTATGATTTTTTCAGATGAAATAGATTACCTCAACAAGTTGCCAAATAAAAAAAGTAAGTACTTCTCAAGAATAGATTATTTTAGTCTCATGAATTCTTAAAATCATTAAGTTGGTAATCCAGTAGGGAAGAACTTCCACCAAAAATGCTTAATTCCAAACTCGATTACCTTTTTTGAAATTTTTTGCTGGGTTAGGTTAGGTTGAAAAGAAGAGCCATTACTCTCATGTCCTGGGACATACATATAACCCAGTACAAGCCTGTTGTGCGCTCTCATGTAAATTAACAAACGAACCTCACCTTTATAGGAACTCGGTTTCGTTCACGTAGTCCCTTAAACTCTAAGGTGGGTAATCCCCGGTAAGGTGTCATTCGCAAATTAACGGGATCTCTGCTGGGCGAAAGCTGGACAATGACAAAGGAATTGCTCCATTGTTTCCATGTCCTCCATGCATGCCCTGATTTCATTGTCATTCGTGTCTCCAATACGCTACAAATGCCCTCGTTAAGATGCCGGTTAGCTTTCCTAGCTCGGGCTTTTTTAGTTTCAACATTCCCCTTATTTTGTCTTCGTCCGAGTAGCACATACAACCTTGTTTAGATTACCCTCAGTATCACAATTCCATCGTGTTCTTGTGGGCCATCTTCGCCCAATTTTGGAACTAAATCTTCGCTGAACTGAAAGGCTTTGCATTAACTAGTGTTACTGTGCGTAACGTTCTGGCCTTTTTCGCCCGTCCATTTGCAGTTTCATTTTCGGTTACGCCTTGGTGGGCCGGCACCCATACATGATGAATCTTGTCATGTGCTGCGTAATCGTTTATCATGTTCTTGCAATCCAAAATGTTCCTACACGCAAAGAAAAGATATGGTTGGAGAATGGTTGAGAAAACAATATTATATTCTCTGAAACAAATGTGTGGTCGTTGAAAACTAGTTATTGTTATTTTAAACATTTATTTCGTTACGATAAACAGAGTAATATTTGAATTTAATAATTACATTATCATGTCCATAAAAAAGTGTGATATGGTTAGAGTTTAACAATGCAGTTTTGTTAAACATTTATGACTACAACATAATTTGTATTATTATTTAAAAATAATAAAATATAAATATCAATATAATGTTATCCAAAACCATACTATGTTAAGCTTTTAAAAAGAATCTTTTTCAGAAACATCTGTCAGTTCAGTATTTCGCTTGTATGCTATCGGTAGTGCACGGGTGGTGTTAAATAAATTAATAAATAGATAAAGTGTAAGCAAAAGGGTAGACCAATAAAAATATATGCATAAACATTTGTGTATCTCTTTATACAGACATGTCTGCATGTCGTGTAAGTATACATTTCTATATATACATTTTATTCCAACAATATTAATTAATTTTTATTTCGAATTTAACGCACAGCTGTTTCTACAATAAATATATGATTAAAAAACAAAATAGTATTATTATATTAAATAATACTGTGGTAGTATTTAACAATATTAATATAATATTAGATCATGGTATGGTGAGTCTCAATTATATTTTAGTCACATCTCTAACAATAGTTTTGTCATATTTACAATACTAAGATTAGTTGTAACAAAGTTGATTGTGTTTGTAGATAATATTATTATTAACTCAGATAATAATATTATTAAAGTTTTCTTTTCTATTAACAATAATATGATTTGACTGCAACCATATAATTCAATTATAGTATGTTGCTGTTTGATTATGGTTACCTCAACCATATTTTTTCTTATGTGTGTAGACTTTACTCTTTTGGTTGCGATTGCCATAATTGCCTACACAAAAAAAAAATAGACAAGAATTATTTTCAATAAAACCATGTTAATGAATAAAATTTTTAATTTCAATAATATTTGTCATTAACTTGAATATTGTACTTATCAATTCCGCGCATTTTAAAATATCATTTAATTTCATTTGTTTGTGTTGGTGTTTTCCTTGCTTGTCGATTGACTCAACGTGGTCATGTGCTGATGTTGTTGTTTTTTTGTTTGCTCGAGTTATATACATGTGAATTCCGATATGAAACCGAAAAACATCGTGGCTTGATTTTTTTTACTTAAAGTTATTTTTAGATTATATCAACGCAATGCGCACATGTAGAAGAAACATAAGTAATTATGTTTTGCGTGTATACATAATTTGCGTCACCAATAACGATTTGCTCTTTAGCTGAGTGGCAGCGATGCCAACTATTTATAATCCAAACGCGCTACTACCCTTCTTAAAACGCGCTAGAACGCGCTAAGTTACAGCATTGTCAAATATTTATAGCAAAAAAGCGCTATTTTCTACGCGCTAAATTAAATTTCAATAAAAGTCGATGTAAGTACAGGGTGGGCCAAAAGAAACCAAGGGGTGTAAAAGTTTAATAACTTTTTTGTTTATTAACTTTTTTTTATTTTTTCTTTCAGATTATATAATATACAAAATGGAAATTTTTTTACACTAAGTATGAAAAATGATGTCTCTTAAATGACCACCGTTTTCAGCTTCGCACTGATGGGCTCTTTTTAGAGCATTTTCCATAACATCTTTCAAAACGTGTGGCTGTAGCGTTCGAATTTCTGCAACAATGTTTTCCTTGAGTTCAAGGATTGTCTCTGGCTTGTTCACATACACTCGCTCCTTCAAAAAACCCCAAAGAAAATATTCGGGTGCTGTCAAATCTGGCGATCGCGCTGCGCTGGCCAAATAATTTCCGAATTTCGAGAAATTATTCGCTCTCCAAAAATTTGACTTAAAAGTGCCATTGTGTCTCGGGCAGTATGGGCAGTGGCTCCGTCCTACTGAAACCACATACCAGGTCTGTTTTCAAGAGCAGGACGTAAAAAATTTTCTATCATAAACCGATACCGCTCTCCATTTACGGTTACAGCACTTCCATCTTCATTCTCGAAGAAGTAGGGCCCAATGACATTTTCAGATGTGATCTCACACCATACTGTACACCTGATGGGGTGCAATTGGCGTTGATGAATGGCTCTTGGATTTTGAGAACCCCAGAACCTACAGTTCTGCTTATTGACAAAGCCATTCAAATGAAAATGAGCTTCATCACTCATAATCAAATTTTCAATAAAGTTGATTTCATTTCTGGCCAACTCTTGAAATTTAACTGCAAAATTTAGACGTTGCCGATGATCTGCGGGTTTTAATTCTTGGACCAATTGCACCTTATATGGGTATAACTGTAAATTTTTTTTTAAAATGCGCCGTAGTGACGTACGAGACATTTCTAGCTGAGCAGAACGCCTTCTGCCAGATGTTTCTGGTGCTTCGTTAACACTTTGCTGTACTCGTTCAATATTTTCCGCGGTGCGGCTTAAACGTGGTCTACCGGTTCGAGGCAAATCTCTTACGCTGCCATGTTGGTGATGACGATTAACTAAGCAACGAATCATCGCTTCAGAGGGTGAAATTCTGACGTTAAAATGTCGACGATATGCTCTTTGCGTTAAAATAATTGATCTCTGGTTCTCTGTTCAGTTGTGAACCTCTCCATTATAAATTCTCCAAGTGTTGTCTATATAATCTGAAAGAAAAAATAAAAAAAAATTAATAAACAAAAAAGTTATTAAACTTTTACACCCCTTGGTTTCTTTTGGCCCACCCTGTATTAGTACTCGTATCACAATTAATTTTTCAGATTTGCAATATTGCTTCCTCGACATTATGTTTTAATAAACTAAAATCATTTAATACAGAATCAGAATCGACTTCCAAATAATCGAAATCCTTCGTTTTTACTTTTAATTTATTTGTAAAACTTTGTAACAACATATAAATTGTGGAATAGCTTTGCGATTCAAATGCTTTTTGTAATTCAGCTATAGTAGATGCTTTGTAATTTATGTAAATTTCTTGGGTCATTGTATGTGGTACATATTTTTAGTTGTGAAATTTCAAAATATTTGCCATTACAGTATTAAAATGCGTTTCTAATTCTAACCAATGCCAAGCGAATTTTGTTTGCGACAGCTGAATCATTAACTAATTTAAAAAATTTTATCAGAGCTTTTGACATTAGAAAATTGTTAAATTTATACAAAAAAAGTTAAAAAATATTGAACTGAAATGGTATTATTGACTTTATTCAAAACGCGCTAATTTAGCGCTTTTTTATTAAACGCGCCAAGACGGAAAAAAGCGCGCTTGGCATAGTTAAAACGTGCTAAATCTAGCGCGAAACGCGCTAAATTGCACAGAAAAAATTATTCCCAAAAAATTTTTAAACAAATATTTGTTTGAAATCAAACTTAGTTTCAGTAAATATTCTGTACTGTTCCACTAAATTAATTTGTACCAAAACACTGTATAGAGAAGAAACAGTCCACGACGCTTGTCGGCTACATTTCGGCATTTACATGTATACAACACGATCAAACAAAATAAACAACAACTAAACAACAACAACCGCACAACAGCACGTTGTTCCTATCAACAAGCAAGATAAACACCAACACACTGAAATAACATTTTCTCTCAGCCGAACTATAATTAATTTAAATTTTTACAAAATTTTTATCAGAATTTACAAAATTATTTGTAGGACCGCATTCAAATAAAATATTTACTGATTCAACGAATTTGGTTACTGAAAATGAAATTTAGTTTTTTCTGTGTGGCATCGCTGCTGAGTGGTAAGTACGTTAGTCTATTAGTCAAGAGATTGCCGGTTCAACTCATCATCCGAAACACATTCAATTTTAATTGCAGCCAAGCAAAAACAAACAAAAAGGGGTTGAAAAATGTGACATACACACAAACAACACAACACAATAAGAATTATCACTGAAAGTAAAATTTCACTCAACAACTTTTTTCCTTGATTCATTAAATTTCTTTATTGAAAAATTTCAAATTATTAATAAGATATTTTATTAATTCAAATATTTGTATTATTGAAAAAAATAATACTATTCGTTTACAATTTTTGTTATTGATATAGCAAATTTCTTTATCACAGGAAATTCGAAAATTAAAATCATTGAATACCGGGGTTTTTGTTATCAAAAATGAAACTTATTTTTTTCTGTGTAATATTCACACTGATCCATTTTAAAACCTCCTCCGCACGAACCTCCGCCTGTGAGGCTGTATTATGGTCAGGCAAGCGGAAGTAAATCTCGGTCTCTTCTTTCTCCTAGCTTCGAGCCATCCGTGTGACAGCAAACTCCCACGGGTGGTTGTTTTCGGGTTCAATAGTTTGTGTAAGACAAATTAAATACGAGTAATTCACTCATGATCTCTCCTCTTGCCAAATACAGATACACACACGCACAAAATACTTTTATATTGTACAAAATATACCTTCCCCAATATCCGAAATTTTCCTTACCCCCGATTACATATGCATACCATATACCATGTGCCCCCTAAACTACTCCAAATTTAAAAAAGAACAATGTTTTAAAGCATGGATAGGATTTATCTATTCCTGAGAAACTGATAACATCAAATTTGGCTAAATTTCAAATAATGAGCATTAAACGTTATGACCAACTTGAAACTTGATATTAGATAAGAAGAGTCTGTCTCTCTTCTAAATATAAATACATATTTCTTTGAAAGCTGGCGTGCAACTTTTTATATGTATTTTCCTTAGCTTTCGTTTTTTTTTTATTTCTTCCTTTAAATGGGTTAAAAATCCATTTGGCGCGAAATTGCTTTTCTTTTTATTTCCTTCTCTTAATGTTGCAATTTAATTGCTTTACCCAACCCAAATATACACTTACTATTTGTATGAATGGATTTTGCTTTTATTTTATACTTCATCATCGACAATACTCGTATATATGTTCAAGTTTAAAATGGGGAGCATGTTTGTCGAAGAATTGTTAACATTTAATATCACTTAATACCGGTAGTCTTTCAAAAGAAACGTTTATATAATTTTTTTTCTCCCGCTTTTTGTAATTCTAGCGTAGTGTGTCGTTTGTTCGTACATATTTGGGATTTTTTTTTGCACTTTTATTTTCTTTTAAAAAATAAATAAAATGTTTAAACATGTCTGATAACTATAGAATACCGTTCAAAAGAAAACGTTTTGTTTTGTGTTTCTTTATTCAAGAATACACACTTTATTCACTCTCTTGTTCAAGTGGATGGCCTGCTTGATAATGATCATGATGATGATAATGATGAATGAATATGAATGAAAATGTACATTATTCGTATATTGGCCAAATTCTCTTAAATGTTTCATTTTTAGCAGAAGCACTTATGTTAAGCTTTGTTGCCTTTGATAAAATATTGAAAAAAATTTTTTTTCATAATTTTTTTTCATAATTTTTCAACATTGAACTGGAAAAATTACGTCCGTACAAGAATGAATGAATGAAAGTTCAAAGCAAATAAAATGGGGAATAATCTAATGGCGATTTCGTTTCTGACAAATATAATGCATATATATACAGGGTGGATCAACTTGGACTGACTGATTTGAAATGCTTATAATTTTTGTATTTTTTTTTTTTTTGCAAATTAAAGTATAAATTATAAATTTTTTTAAAGCTAATTATGAAAAATGACTTCTTTTAGATGGCGTCCATTCTCCTGTTGACAGTTAATGGATCTACTCAATACATTTTGCATTACGTTGCGCAACGTTTCTGACTGCAATTGAGCAATTTCTGTGCGAATATTCTGCTTTAGCTCCTGAATATTTTCTGGTTTGTTGACGTAAACTCGTTCCTTCAAGAAACCCCAGAAAAAAAACAATCTGGGGCCGTCAAATCTAGAGAACGAGGTGGCCACGCGAAGTCAGCATTTTTTAAATTAATCGGTCTTCGAAAAGTTCTCACAGAATTGCCATTGTGGCTCTTGCGGTATGAGCTGTAGCTCCATCTTGCTGGAACCATATGTTACGACTATTGAGAACTATCGTACGTAAAAAATTGTCCAACATGGTCCTGTATACCACCCTAGAGACGGTTTCTGGCTCATTAAGTTAATTTTCGAAAAAATATGGACCAATAACTTTATCAGCCATGATTCCACACCAAACAGTGCATCTGACAGGGTGTAATTGTCGCTGATGCAATGCTCTCGGATTCTCTGTACCCCAAATTCGGCAGTTCTGCTTATTCACATATTCATTTAAATGAAAATGTGCTTCATCGCTCATAATCAGATTATTCAAAAAATTGGCATTTTCTGTCGTAAAACCAATCTATTGGCATATTGTAGCCGTTGTGGTGCATCCCTCGGCAATAATTCTTGGGCCAATTGAATTTTATATGGAAACATCTTCAGATCAACTTTTAGAATATGTCGTAGCGATGTTCTGGAGATGTTCAATTGAGTAGCTCGTCGACGAGTAGACACAGTTGGATCCGTGTGAACACTTTCTCGTATAGCTTATATAGCTTGTTCAGTGCGAACAGGACGAACAACATTTCTTCGTAGTTCATTACTCAGTGAACCCAAATCTCAAAACGGTTCATTAAGCTTCTTATCATGTTTACACTGGGAGCCTCTGCAGTATTAAAATGCTGACGGTATTTTCTTTGCGTTGTAACAATTGATCGTCCGGGAAAAATAATAAAATTAAACAATTTTTACACGTTCTTCCACTAAGGGCCATTATTACAACTTAAAGATAGTTAAAAGTAGGATTTTATCGGACGTATAAAAAGCTTTCCATTAGTGAAAATTGGATTTAACTTACCAGGTAGGATAAACTTGCCTGTAATTTATCGCTCACTTTAGGTTAAAGTAAAATTTTGCATATGATAAAGTTTTTATACGTCCGATAAAGTCCTACTTTTAACTAACTTTAAGTTGTAATAATGGCCCTAAGTATGATAACATTATAAAATTTTATAAAATTCTGTATTATCTGCAAAAAATAAAAATAAAAACAATAAAAAATACAAAAATTATAAGCATTTCAAATCAGTCAGTCCAAGTTGGGCCACCCTGCATGTACATATGTAGGTACGTTTCATTTTTCGCTTGCGTTCGTTTTAAAGTTTAAACCTCGTTTTAACATTAACATCACAAAAAGCTGATTCTGCGTTCACACTACCTGTTTAATAAATTCAGGTTTTAACACACAGGTTAAATTTGTTCAAAATAAAATAAATCTCCTGTAAAAATAAGTGTATTTGTTGCTGTATTTTTGTTAATGTTTTCTACTATTTATAACACTTATTTGACAAACTGTACAACAGCTCTCTTTGTTTGTATGAAAAGTTCAGAAGTAAATTGGCTTAAAAACAAAATCACTTGTTTGTATTGATACCGATGGAAAGTAAAAATATGGTAATTAATTATGGAATATGATGTCGAGCAAACGTCTACTTCTATCTAGCACGTTGGCAGACGTTCGCTCCTTTCACAAAATTTTGAACAACATTTTGCAACAAAGCTTCGCTTGTCTCATCAATGCAGCGCCGAATTTCATCTTTCAGAGTGTCAGTTGTTTCTGGTTTGTTCATGTAAGCCAGTTCTATCAAATTAAATTTCACAATTAAAATTGTTTGTTCAAGAGTGTAGCATTCCATGGTTTAAATTTCCCAACTTTTCACTAAATAAATGTAAAAGGATGGCAGCTCAATTCTTGACATTTCATCATTTGACAGCCAATTTATTTCCTAACCTAAAATTTGCGCACTCTTTATATTTTGTCGATTTAATATCTAACCGCAGCTTTCTTGTTCAATAAGTAATTTTTTCTGGGCTCACAGTTTATAACTCCACGGTTCTCCTATTTCCACAATTCCGGAAAATAAAACATTTCTGAAATATAAACATAGTACGTATCTACACATGTGTTTAAAAAATAACAGCTTTAATGATTAAACAGAATACCGGCATAAACACATTTTCCATACAAATTGGCACAAAAAAGCAGCCCAGAAAGCAGTCGTGAGATGGAATCTATTTTATTTTGAGCAGTGTTGCCAGAAAATGATGATGAGAGAATAGAATGCTAAATCGGTAAAAAAAATTCTGCTAAAATGTTCTATAGCAGAAAAATATAATGCTAGAATTAAATTTAAAGCAAATTATTGAAATAGCTTTGAATTTCATGTTTATATATACAAACTAATTAGCGATTACAGGCATTTTTATAGCACATACAAACATAAAATAATAAATAATTGTTGTTTTTTGGAATTGTTATAATTACATTTAAAAAATTTTAACGCACCAATAATCACAAATTATTATTTCACTTATTCAGTAAAATATTTATTCATTAAAAATACATTAAAATTTATTATTAAGGGTTTAGCTGGATCCTAACCGCATTTCACTGTTGCTAGTGCAGATCATCAGGGAACCTTTACACTGCAATGCATGTACGTTTATGAGTAGAATGTTCTATGCAGAAGATTTTTTTTTAATAAATTAAAATTTTTTATTTTCAATAAAATCTGCCAGAGAGTATTTAACACAATTTTTTAAAAGTTCAATTCTTTTTAACTTTAGAAAATGCCAGATCTGGCAGTGAAAATGCTAAAATGGCAACAATGATTTTGAGTGCGTCTTTTTTATGCTCTCACAAATAATTACTCAATCTCTCACAAATGTTACCACAGTCAGTGTTGCCATTTTTTATTTTCAAAAATCTTCAAGCCGGCCAAAAAAAATCTTTTTTTTTGTCATTAAAAATCTTTTTTTTTTAATAATTTTGGGCTTACAGTATTGAAATTCAATTAATGGCTTTATTTTTCAATTAATTGAAAAACAATTACCTGACTGCGCTCCACTTCAGTGGAAATAAGGCCATATAGCCTTATTTAAGAATTAATTGAGAAATAAATCCGTTTTGGTTTATTACTTATGACTTGATTACAGTGAGCCGACGAAAATCGGTACATTGCGCCGATAGTGTGATCTCGGCTTAACACCTATAAACCTAAATATGTAACATAAAATGTTTACTAGATGTTCACATGTACATACATACTACGGGACTTGCTCAAGCCGTCACAAAAATACGATATCTTTCGATATCGTACTAATTTTCATTAAAGTTGTGTTTGTGTTATACTTGGGTCGAACTCATTCAGTCGGTCGTTTTTGACACAAACCCATGATCAAATTGGGTTTGATCCAAAATTTGCGTCGAAAGCAACCGACTGAATGAGTTTGTCCCTAGTTTAGTTTATATTAAAACTTCGATGGATATCGAATACCGTAACTTACTTCCAGATTTAAGCGAACTCTTTCACTTCGATCGATATCGAATGCCGTAATTTACTCCCAGATTTGAGCGCATTATTTCTTTTAACGCACGCGTGGTTTAGCAGAATGTGTGTTTGTACAATGGGGAAACCATTGTTGAAATTTAATCAAATGAAAGAAATAGTGTTGCAGCGTGTTACTTCTTTTCATACTTTTTATGAAACTAAGAAGAAAATATGAAAGTAGTTTAGTCAAAAGGAATTTCAACTAATATTCTAAGAGTACCATTATTCATATTCTCAAAAATCTTATTTTTAGCTAAGAAATCATTTAGTCTTTCTAACATCTCGAAAAACTTCAAAAATAAGATAAATCTTCACATATGGTAACGCTGACCACACTTTCAATAAATTTCATACATTTTTTAAACAAAACTACAAAGAAAAATAAGCACAATACAACAAAAATTAGAGAGCGTTTGAAGTAACTGCCGTCGATGTTATCAGGGCTGTCAGATATGGCGATTTCTCGTGAAACGTGGCGATTTTTTAATTTGTTTGTCATCCAAATTTTTAGTTTGGCGACATGGCGATTTTTCTGGCGATAAATAAATTTGTTGGCGATTATTATTTCTATTTTTTTTTAAACAGAATTGAACTTCAAAATTTTTCTAATTCAGGAAAATTAGTTTATTGAAGGAGAAGTTTAAAAAAAATCCTACCAAAACTCGTCTGCAAGAAATTAAAAAAATTTGATATTGATGATTTTTCTTATATTAATTATAGTCATTAATGCGTTTTGAATTTGGATTAGAAAAATTTACAAGAAATAAGTTTTGGCGATTTTCTGATATAAAAATTTATATTAAAAACAAATTTATTATCAAATATATACTAAGAAAAAGTACATAAAACTGATTTTTGGCTTTTTTAAAAATCTATTAGGCGAAGTAGGTCGAACAAAATCTAGCAACATTGGATGTTATTATGGGCTTTATTAATTTTAGAGCGATTTTCTTGAAGTTATAGACTTTAAACTTAAATTAGACGTGCCATAGCCATATCCAAACCAAAATTCAATTGATTTCTATGGAAATGGTTATGGCCAGTGTGCACACTTCTACCGATATTCGGTAGATTCTACCGAATATGTTTGTGAATTTAATAATCTACCAATTCTACCGAACAAGGCCTGAAATCTACCGAATATTGTTATTTAGTAATTTAAGTCGATATATGTATGTGTAAATTGCCTATTTTGCTACATAGCATTTTCTGTCATGAAAATCATTAAAACAGAACAAAGAAATCGGTTAAAAACTGAAACTATAATATCGATTTCTTTTCTGACAAACATGTTGCATATATGTTACATGTTTTACATTTCTGTGTTCGTTTGTACACAATATACAACTGGGAAAAATTTTCAATTTCTTTTCTGAATATGTTGCATGAAAAACATGTAAATATGTTATATATTTTACCCTCACTTTATTCAAGGTGTACATACTGCCATTTTTTCCAACGGTGATAACGACTGTTTTATTTTGCATGTCATGTTTATAATTTCGAGAGAAGGTTTCTTAAATACAAAATATGAAAATTATAATTATATAAATTAATATAAATAAATATTTATTTAAATATTGTGGCTGCTTTCATGTTTTTACACGTAATTAGTGATGTCAATGTGTGCTTAAAAATCATAAAAGTGTGCGCAAAACCTCTCAAATAGCCTTAAAAACCGCTACATTACAGTACATTAATGATTAAATGTAACCGTTGTAAATAAAAGGAACTAACTTTTTTCGATTGTAGAACAGAATATGTACCACTTTGAGTTATTCTAGGTAACATTTATAAATGTTACATATGTATAGTGTAACATATTTTTTTCAGAAAAGAAATCGCCATAAGTAACCTAACATTTGCCAAAGAATTGTGCCTTGGGGATGAAATATTTATTATTACCAATGATTTAATAATTTTTGCACAAAAGTTTAAATTCATAAATGGATCTTACATACATACATATATGTACAAAAACTAAATTCTTGTTATTTATGTATATTATTTTAAGTTTGCGTAGCATATCTATATAAAGGGTAAGGGCAAATCACTGGCGATGACACTTTTTTTATTGGAAATGTTTCATTGTTTATGGCAGTTTAATTTTCAATCACATGTGAAGTTTTAAATGCGCTTTTGGAACCTGTTTAGTTTGATACTCCTAGGCAAGGAGTCCTTGCACTTACCCTTTATATATAAAGTACATATATTTTGTTATTTTTTATGTTTCTTTGAATTGTTATTTTTTATGTTTCTCTGAATAAAACAAATTTTCTACCGAATTTCATTCAAATCTACCGATTTTTTTTGTCGATTCTACCGTATTTAAAAAAAATTAAGTGTGCACATTGGTTATGGCGAGTCACCTGTACTCAAATACAGTGCTGCCCCATAAGTTTGGTTCGAACAGCTGTTTTCTATGGTTATGGTTATTGAACGTCTGATTGAACCCTTATTCCGTTTCATCATTTATTTATAAAAATTATTAAGACTTTATAAAGTCCTAGTTTACACCATGCAAGTCTTATTGTTAAGCTGATTAGTTTGTTGTAGAGAGACCAGGGGAACAGAAACGTTTCGTTTCCCCCCGTCTCTCTCTCTCTCTCTCTCTCTCTCTCCTAACAAATTAATCAGCTTAGCCATGATACAATTATACAGGTAACCGCGAAACGCCAGCTGTTTTGCTTGTTTCGTGGTGCCATCTGCCAAATGTTGTTTATGTTTTACAAACACACACATACTATTAAGCAACCACATTGCATATTTTATTAGAAATGAGCAAATTTTACGCTGAGATTTTACGTGTTTTAAATATTTAATCTGTGTTTTAAATTGTTTTGTGAAAAAGTTTAATATTCATATTTAATATTCATATTCATTCATTAATATTGGAATGCATGCACAATAATATTTTATTAATTTTCTTCTCAATAGAAAATACAAATGTGTGCTTTGCTGTTTGTTTATCTTTTATTTCAATTACTTGCTCTATGACAGTTGGCACCATAAACTAGCAACAAAAAGCCCTGTTGTTTTATTTGCTGTAAATTTGTTGTCGATTCGCGGTTACCTGTATAATTGTATCATGAGCTTAGCAATAAGACTTGCATACACTGTTGCCAGAATTGACGATTTCTCAGCATTTTGACGATTTTCACCTCTCAAAATACACTAGTGACGATTTTAGGTCCAGAAATGACGATTTTTCTAAATTTAACATATATGGAAACTTTTTTAGTATTGCATTTTTAGAGTTGGTTTTTTGTTGTTATGATTTTTTGTGTTCAAAATGTTAAATTCTGATATTTATACATAAAATGTTTCTATAACAAAAATGCTAATTATTTTTTTTTATAAATTATCTGTTTTAAAAATAATATATATGTACGTATGTATGTATGTGAATTCTGATTTCATTTTAAGTTTTTTTTTAACTTTTATTTTTAATTTTAATGGTTTTCATGTTTAGGTAACCCAGTCAGCATTTTATGAAATTAATGATCATATTCGAGTCTTTTTCGACTCCTTCGCACGATTAAAATAAGCATTTATGCGCTCGTTTTCGAGTCGAAAATTACTGTTCATTCGGGAGAAAATGGTACCCTAGCCGCGAGTCTAATAAAAGAGTCTTTTATGACTCGCATTTCTGATGAATTTCGATTCATTTTCGAGACAGTTTGTGAGTATTTACATTCAGTTTTTTTTTTTTTGTTTTAAATTTTTATATTTTTATATTTTCTTGATTTTACTGCACGAGCGAGCTTGCTGTTTATTTTTGTTTTTTAAACAAATCACTTTCTAAGTGTTTCTGGGATTCATTTTCGAATCACATGTTAAGCGAAAGAGACTCATTTTGGTGAAACAATCTTCCTCATGCTGACTGGGAATATACATATATTTAATGTATATGTGTATATTTTTTGAAAGCATAGTTAATAAGTTTGAACCATAATAATAGTTTTTGTAATAAAACAATTAAAATACAAAAAAATTGAATATTTTTGATTTGACGTTTTTTTGACGATTTTCTAAAATGACTTGACGATTTTGACGATTTTTTGCACAGAAATCTGTAGTTTTTGACGATTTCACCCCTAGAAGTTCTGGCAACAGTGCTTGCATAGTGTAAATTAGGACAAAGAAGAAACATTTTGTATGAAAATTTGTTTAAAAAACCATTTGTAATTTTTATAAATAAGGCTGTAAATATACGTTTAATGATAAATTAAACACATTTTTAATAACAAAAAAATGCCTTAAAACCTTAATGCAAAAATATATTTAAGAAAAAAAGTTTTTGATAAGTTTGTATAAAACTGCTTTTATTCACTAACAAAGTGTTCATGCTAAGTTTTGAAGGGGGAAAGAAAATGTACAACAAAGAAATAACGATTTAATTAATTTTCTGTCAAAATGATAGGCAATAATAACTTAAAACGTCTAAACCCTCCAGGAACCATTATACATACATTTTCTCCCGGAATAAACCAGAATAGAAAATTCAAATATCTGCCTGTACATATATGTACGCATATGAAAGCAAATTCTATGCACTTACAAACACAATGATAAAATTCGATTTGGGTTGAAGAAGAAGGAAGCTCCTAGAACAACACAAAATTCAAATGGCAGAAAAATAAAATATAAAAAAAACGTGGTAAGCTTCCTAGAATTTTTTTTTCACTTAAACCCTAAAGATTAATATGTACTCGTACCTCAGTATTAGTACATACACTTTTTTTCTTTTTCATTTATTTTTTTTTTTACCAAAATATAAGTACATGTATACGACATAAACAATGCGAGCCAGTACATACTCTTGTATACGTTAAAAGTTTCGAGCTATTTTTTCCCCAACTTTTTCCATTGTTATACTCACAAGTCGGGCACAGAGTGAAACGACGAGTATTGAAGTAACGCAACTAAAAAAGAAATATAAATATAAAAAATAACAGACTTTAGCAAGGAGTGAATGTGTTTTTCGTCCATGAATAGTTTATTCGTAACTGGTAGACAACTGGCAACATTTGTATAGTTAGTTTTGCATTCATAGAAGATGTAAAATCCAATGAAAAAAGTCAAGACGGAAAAATATGTATTCTTAACAACATACACATAAGACAAAAAAGAAAAAAAAATACAAAATCTACGAGTGGTAGAATACATGTAACAATGGAATGCATCATCATGGTATAAAAAGTTTGGTTAAATCGCATGGTTAAGGACGCAAACACTATAACAACAAAACTGATAAGACAAGGCCGAATTTTGTGCGTTCCCTGCGCATTTTGAATTTGCTGTGTGTTTTTCATCCGAATTATCTGTTGACGATTAAAAATGTGGTAATTTTAAAATTATAATTTTTTTTTTATTTAAAAACTTCAGAGGTTCTACACTGTAATTCTAAACGAAAGAAAATGCTTTCGACCTTACATGATATAAACATATAAACAAACAAATTGTAAAGCATTCTCCTACGTTTCGAATTATACAGTGAACCCCCAGTATAGATATTAGAGCGTTGCACGAGCATTGAAATGTTCTGTAAGGTTTCACGAATGTGCCCTGGATTTAATAATTTTTGGAACGAAAATCTTAATATTTATCGATAAGGATAATATTATTCCAATATCCCTTTTTTACGACCTGTGGCATCTCTGCATGCACAAAGAAGAATAGAAAAAATAAATGCATTTTAACTTGAAATTTTCCTTTTTTACTTCAAACGACAGGTAATATCGTTGAAATATGTTACTGAATAGCAAAGTCGATAAGTTTTCGTTAGATTTATTATAGCGACACGATTCTCGTTGTAAATGTTACTAAATTCAGGTACAGATCGTTGTGTCTTGCCGATTAATCGCTTCGCACACATTTTTGTTATAATAGCGTCTCTTAGTCCCGGTCCAGACTAGCAATTTTTGTTGCAACAATTCTTGAATATGTAAGAAAGTGTTGAAATAAAAATATATACATTTTGTATTCCTTTCTCGCTCTTTCACATTAAAAAAATTAAAAGTTGTGGCAAAAAAAATTTTAAAGTCTGGACCAAATCAGAAATCCAACTGTAATTTTCTAAATCTGGGGGGGTTATTATGTAATTCGATTCGAAACGAATACAATTCGAACACATTTCCGTTGACTTTCCTTTGTATATAAAAAAATTAAAAAAAACCGACTGCAAAGCAAAGGTCTGATAGAAAAAGATAGAAGAAGTACTTGAAATGTAAAATTAAATTTTAATGGGCGTGCCTCCACCCATTTTTTAAATGTAAGATTGTGTGTTTTGATTGTATCTATTTTAGAGCTCAAGGTGTATGGTAAGTTTCGTAAAAATAGTTTAAGTAGAACCGCGTAAAATATAATAATTTTTAATGGGCGTAACCCCGCCCATTTTTCAACTTTCTAGTTGTGTAATTACAAGAACTAAAAGGGTTTTATAGGTTTCGCAGCAATTAAATAAGTAGAATATCACTAAATTAAATTAAAAATTGTGGGCCTATCCCCGCCCACTTTTTTTACAATGGGAAGCTATACATACATACCCTTTCAGACAAAAAAAAAAAAAATTTGCAATCGATTTTTACAAACAACGAATTGTTAACCTCCTCCTTTTTTTTGGAGTCGGTTAAAAATTGGCAAATGTTTTCGATTTGTCAAGAAAATCGTATAAAATGGTCCATTACAAGTTTTCAGAATACAAACATATTTAAAGAATTGGTTTAGTAGGGTACTACTAAATTGCTTCATATACAAAAAATATTCTGGTCCATGTTTGTTGTTGTTGAAGAGGGATAAAGACGAGACAGCAAAAAAAAAGGAAAAAAATTGGAGATTTATGGCACAGAAAGCAAAAATATAAAATAAAAAAATATGTATAAACACTGACAGGATAAAGAGTTTTTTAGAAAAAATAAAATAAAATAAAATAAAATAAAAAAGTCTCAAAAAGCTACTTCGTCGTATGTATAAAGAGAAAAGCTGAATAAAAACAAAAGAAGCAGCAACAATTATAACGCAGAAGAAGGCTTATCAATGCCAATCGAATCCAGTAATATCTTTGCTTCGAATGTTTATGGCGAAGTAAAAGATTTATTTATAGTTTCGTTTTTTTTTTTTTTTTTTTGTTTTTTAATTTTTGTCTGTTATGTAGTCTTTTGAAATAAAAGTTTTAAAGACTTTTTAATAGAAGTTGATAGGCTGTTACAAACATTTTAAGTTCTTCATTAAATTTAAGTTTTTTTTTTATAGGTACACAGGTATTTTAAACACAAATGCACTTTATCTTCATTTTCCGTCATTTACACTTCATTAGCACATACAAATTTCTTTCAGAAAATAGGTACATATAAAATATAAATAAAATAAAACATTCTCTTCAAAAGCAATAATTATCTGTGCTTAAAGACAAAGAAAATAATCCATATGCTTTTCATTGTATCGAATTTTGAAAAGACAACACAGGATTTTATCAAGTTTTTTTTTAACTTCAAAAATGATTCTTGGAAATATACTCGTACATAAAAGTATGTAAATACACACATAAATATGTGTGTGTGTATATCATCTAAGCATCTTATTTTCTTCCTCAACTTAGTCCCCCGATAATTCTGCTAATGCCGTAAAACATCTTTCTGAATTGTTGAAGTTGTTCTTACTCGTATTATAATCATCATCCTTGTACGTTTTTGAATAACAATAAACCATTTTCTTCTGTAAATTAAGTAAGCGAACGAACGAATAACAGCAAATAACAATGATTCTTATGGATTCCCATTAACAAAGATAAATTGTAACAGGAGTGGGAGAACATTGATTTTCCATTAACGCTAAGAAGAAATTAAAACTTTTTTTGAAGTTTGAAGATCTTTTATTTAACTTTCAATGCCAAAGTGCAATTGTACATAACCAGCAAAAACTTTACGAATCTTAGTACATAACTTGGATATTTTTTAATGGGTTACAATATAATGAGCTGTGCTTATTCATCTTATTACAGACACTTCAACATATCGTACAAACATATGGGTTATTCAAAAAAAAAAAAAGGACAATCAAAAAAAATTTTTTTCCTCAAAAAATTTTGTTTTTGTTTTTAATAATAAAGCTGAAAGGTGTTACTTTAGAAATATAAAAGCATTTAAAATTTTTTAAATTTTTTTACCAAAATATACAACTTTAAAAAATTTTATTTTTCTGAGTATTTTTCCGACCATTTAAAATAATATTTGTTTTTTAAATTTTCAATTTTCAAATTTTCTATTAACAATTACGAGGGCGGATCAATAAGTCCGTGACTTTTTGAATGGAATACATATTTTTTTTTGCAAAACAAAAATTTATTTTTCAACATAATCTCCTTTTAACTCAATACACTTAGTGCAACATTTCTCCAGTTTTTGTATGCCTTCCAAAAAATAGGATTTTTTGAGGTCCTTAAATTAGGCAATAATTTCTTCGTAGGAGCCATTTCTTTAGGAAGTAGTCACTAGCGGCTAAGTCCGTAGAATATGGCGGATGAGGTACCAATTCGTAGCCCAATTCATAGAGTTTTGCCACTGAGACTGCACTCGTGTGAACTCGTACATTATCTTGGTGGAAAAATAACTTTTCTCTTGGCCATGTGGGG
This sequence comes from Tachina grossa, assembly GCA_949987645.1. Classification (NCBI taxonomy): domain Eukaryota; kingdom Metazoa; phylum Arthropoda; class Insecta; order Diptera; family Tachinidae; genus Tachina; species Tachina grossa. Next base: position 150,466,630 of record OX465274.1, on the reverse strand, counting down.
TCGTTTTCTTTTTAAATCCTCACTAAATCGATCTAATAACGGCATAATATTCGCCGTTTATTGTTTTTACCTTTTGAAGGTAATCGAGGTGGATTATTCCGCGTGCATCCCAAAAAAACTGTTGCCATCACCTTATTGGCCGACAAACTTACCTTGGCCTTCTTCGGAGCAGGTTTAGACTGCTGCTCCGGAGTACAGTAATGGATCTATGTTTCATCCACAGTTACAAAACGCCGCAAAAACTCATTCGGATTGCGGTTAAACAACTCCAAACAATCCTTTGAAGTTGTCACACGTTTACGTTTATGATCAATTGAGAGCAAACGCGGCACCCATCTTGCAGACAACTTTCTCAAAGCCAGCTGATCATTTAAAACCGAAACCACACTGCCATATTAGATCGATATCGATCGGCCAACAGCATATCGTAGATTTTTTCAATCTTTTCGAGTGTAGTGACCTCAATTGGCCGTCCAGAACGTTCAGCGTCATTTGTACTTGTGCAACCGAAACGAAAGTCACTAAACCACTTTTTTATCATTGAAATCGATGTTGCAGAGTCCCCATAGTATTTATCGAGTTTTTCCTTGTTTTGATTTACGGTTTTTTCCGCAAAAATAATGTTTAATGAGCACACGAAATTCACTTTTTTTTCTCTCTTCTCAAAAGTCGAGGTAGTCTGTTATCAACGGCTGGCAAACACAAACTGAATGACACAGCTTGTTCAAACTTAAGGCTCAGTTAGCCGACTGTAATGTAATGTAACTGTAACGTAGAAAACAGTTGATTGATATTTTTATATGAAAAGTAGGTTACGTTACATTACATCTCTATAACCATTTTCATTACTTTTCACATAACAATATCGATCAGCTGTTTCCTACTGTTGCATTTACATTACATTACAGTCGGCTAACTGAGCCTTTAGACAGGAGTCAGCTGACAGCTGCCTCTTGACAGGAGCAGTGTTGCCATTTCAGTCCACCCTCATATTATTGAATCCGCCTAAATTTTTTTAAATATATGTAGTACTCTTATATTGTTTTTAGCTCAACTCAAAACTCATAGATTTTTGCCATGGAAACCATTACTTACGAAATACGAGTACGTCATTTGAATGATCGCCTCTAGATTGGTTACAGCAGTCGATTCTGTTGAAGTAGTTTTCGCCCATTTTTTTGCACATTTCGGGCGGTATCTTGGCGATAACTTCATGAATATTGGTTTCCAAAGTGATTATCCGCATAAACACGGTTTTTGGAGTAGCCCCAAAAAGAAAATTTAAAAGCGTCAAATCGCATGATATCCTGGTGGCCGATTCACTTCGTCAAAACGTGAAATTAAGCGTTCTGGACTTCCCGGTCATGTTGCGTGGCACCGTCTTGTAGAAACCACATATCGTCCAGTTGATAATCATCAATTGCAGGCCGGTTATCATATCGTCCATAGCGCTCTGAATTCAGAACAATGGATCTTTGAATTATCCGGCATTTTAAGCGTCATTTTTTCCGCAAACATGTGTGACCACATTCGTAACTCAGTCTCTTCAAATTTTCTTATAGTCTTGCCAATTCCGTGCGCAGTAGGTCGAGTATGACGACGACCATAATCACCACGTAATGCTCGAAAAGTGACCACCACTTTTGTAGTAAGTTTGGACTATTTTTAAGCGCTATTCTGTTGTTAAGCGATCCATATTCGTAAATGGCAAACCTTTCACTAGATTAATGACTCTTCAGTTGACATATATTTAGCAGCTGATGGCCTACTGAGTTCAATGAAATATGCTGCTAACCGTTGGTAGTAAAATATTTTTTGCCAAATTTTTCAATTTTGAATGAATACCGTTTACATTTTCTTTTCTGTTGCCTCATTTAATGTTGCACATTCCTGGGTATTAAAACCCATGTCTATTGCAGAGCGTTTTTTTTTTCAGTTTTGTAATTATTGTGAATACGTGTGTATACCTTTTTGGAACTTTAAAGTAGCGAACCTCATGTTGTTTACCACTCCAATCATATCATCATCCCTGTACATAAAACAACAACGGCTAAACGTAGCTTATAATGAAGTTGATGATGGAGAGTACTGCCATACACATTGATGATGATGATGATGATGATGATGCTGTTGATGCTTTTTAATACATACCTACATTTATTGATTTTTCTCCCAGAATTTTCTTTCAATTCCAAACAAGAATTATACATACATATCTACATACATACATACTCGCACATCTAATATGCATACATACTCTTACATAAAAATAAATTTTAACTTTTTTGTTTCTTAAGACACAAAGTTTGCACGTATTCCGCTTACTAGTATTGGATAATTTGTTGTTATAACTATAAAATTAAAATGAAATTTTTTGTTGGTTTTGTCGTTGATGTAAGGAACTTAAGCAAACATAATTACATATCGAGCCTTATTTTCGATTTTATCGTAAGCGACATGTTATCGAAAATTGACTTTTTTATTGAAATTAAAATTTTATGGGCCTATCCATAGTTTAGAATTATCAAAATTCCAAAATTGTTGATAACTTTTAAGATATAGGCTGTACAATTTTATCGCAAGCGACAATTTACGAACAAAACCATATTTGAATATTAAAAAAAACTTTCTCCTGAAAACTTTAATTTTTGTCGCTTACGATAAAATCGAAAATAAGGCTCGATATTATGTAGGAATGTAAAAAAGCTAAGGACTGCGAAGTTTTCATGCATGTTTGCTTATATAACTCCATATTTGATTATTTTAATTTTTATATTTTAATTAAAGCAATAAAAATAAAACAAAACTTACTTTTTTTAGTAGTTTAATAGAAAATGACAAAAGTATCGTTTTAAGTACTCTTTGAGTATTAGCCGTCAAACAACTATTAAAGCGTATAGCTGAAAGTAAAAAACACGCTCATATGCAAACACACGCATTAATTTTAAACCGAATACGTATAACTATACAAATCCAACAACTATAACTAAAATTTATAGACAGTGTGAGCTACAATCACACGAATGAGTATAAAAATACTCTGAATATTAATGGGCTACACATCCGTATATACAGGGCTATTTTATTTACACACACATATAAAGCATGTGTTCGAACAGCCACACACCCACACATTTTTCATTCCATTTTATATACAAAAATGTATGTATACGGTGGCGAATGATGAATAAATATCCCGAGTATCATGCATATATGTATATTTTTTAGTTGTGGCGTACGAATTGTTTGCCCTGCAATTATGATTATACGCAATTACTAAAATTAAGACTATTAACTTATGTATATCTTTTGGAGTTCTCATTATCATTCTCTGCTAAATATCATATAAACTTCTACATACTACTAAAGTACTACAACATTCACAATTGTTCCAAAATATTGAAGCTTGTGTACCCATTGTTGGCAGGTTAATAATATTTTCCTGACCTTAGGGAACGGAAATAAAATAGATTGTCACTAGGAAGAAATTATTCTCGAGAGGAAGTAAACCAACTAATATTTTGGTATTGTGTTAAAGTGATGTCGATGTTGACAACTGGAATAAGGGTGATTAATTAATTTTTCGAAAACGTTTGCCTAAGACCACAAAAAACAAACTTGAATGTGTAAAATTTCCTCCATGCGTAATCATCAGTCTTTTATACTTATTGAAAATCCAACACAAATATTTTTTATTGTAATTTTTGTTTTTGACATCGTGTTGTCATCTATATCATTGAATGAAGTATAGATGTTACTTAAAGTTGCCACAACATCAATTTAGCCAACAGATTTCTTACCTATACTACTCTGCCTTTCCTCCCGCTATAATAAAGGACAAAAACTTAGCAAAAAAAAAAAAAAAATAAAGCTGTATTATTATACATATGTATGTATGTGGCAAACAAAAAGTTTTTACTGCGAGTATTTTCAGTTTTTTTTTTTGATATTCTCCTTTTTTACATCAAACATTGTGACAATGTCTTGTTTTTTTTTTTGTTACTGACTGAAGATTTAAGTGGAATAAAATAACAAAAAGTATTCGCTAAAAATGTGCATAAATAAATAAATAAAAACCTCATGTTTTCTTTTTTATTATTTATTTCTGGCAAAAATGGTCTACTCACATCCATTGGACTCTTTCGGTGTTCTGTGTGCGACCTAACCAGGATAAAACAAAAGGAAATGGTTATGTTAAGTAACTTATATTGCTTGACTCATTTCTTCCGTACACTTTTAGAAAAGAATGGCTTGAATGTTACAGTTAAATGTTTCATTCAATTAAATTTAAAACTAAATTTTTCCTTCATTTATTTGTGGAGATTTTTATCGAGTTACCAAATCTGACACTAATTATATTTTCCATTCTGCAAGACAATTTTATACAAACCGCATAAAAATTTAATGCTTAAAGGCAGAATTAGTTTTTACGTGCTGCTCTGTTCTGAATCAGCTGTTTTGTTTCTGTTGAGTTGAAAATCTGTATGTGTGGTTAGTTTATTCTCTTTCGTTCTGTTCTGTTGCCGACAAATCTGTAGAAAATAGAATTCAACGTTAAGTGACAGCCAAAAGTGTATATGTAAATATTAGTGTGTTGTGATATTTTGTGTACAAGCGTAATCAATTCTATAGGTTGCCAGCTGATTTTTTTCACAGACAAAGTAATTGCAAAATATTTTATACAGAAAGGGACGGCACAGAACAGCAACAGAAAGTAAATACTAATGAAGCCTAAAGTCAAATTTCTGTTACCAAGTCCTGGTTCACAAAGAGAAGGGAGATAATCAAATTCGTTTTTCGTTTTGTTTTGTCATTCGTAATACTCTACTACAACGCAAATTGATGAAACAAACTTGAGCGTTTGTATTAACGCAAATGCAGGTTCAAAAGAAAATGTAACAAAAACTGATCAAGTAAACTTGATGTGTGTGAACCATGGCCAATTTAAAATATTTTACGTGTTTTTTATTATCCTCGATTTCGCTATTGCATACAATAACAAAGATATTAGATATCTATTTGTATCTATCTTGAAAGCTTCGTGATAAAATTCACTTATTAAAAAAACGTTAAATTCTTCAAAAGTTTAATGTTTATTCTTTGAAATGTCATAATCTTATTTTAATGAATATTTTTCGTTCAATGCTCATAGTCAGATTCGGTAATATTTAATCCCTTTTTAACCTTTTCTTGTATAACTTTCAAATTATATTTTATAAAAAAAAATTAAAACCTTACAAAATGTATTTTTTTTTTGGCTGGATACAGGCACTTGAACAACATACAGCATCATACAAGTACATACTCGTATATCGTAGCTATTTTGAATACTTGTATTTTAATAAAAAGGGTTCGCTGTTGCTGCCGCATACGAGTAAAAGTTGTAGAGAAGAATTGTTTTATGTTAATCGATGTGTGTAATATGAACACAAAAGAAAAGCTCTTAAAAAGTAAAAGGATTTTTTTTTTGTTTTCTTCAGTTTCTTTGCAATCGTATTTTAATTTGAAATATTTTACGTAAAAGGGAATAAATGAAACTTGTAGAAAACAAAATTTCATTTAAAACGTCAACAAACCTTTATATTTATATAACAAAAAAAAAAAATCATAAGGATTTACACTAAAAATTCTTTGACAATTATCAAATTTTTATTTCAAATTGCTTCTAAGAGTTATTTATTGTTTAACTTTGTTTATAAATAGATTCTAAAGAAATAGAGACTTTGGAAGAGTTTTAATTGACTAAGTGGTGGAACTTGTGATGGAAACTGTGCCATTTTCGGCACCAGTGCATTTTTCAATAGAATATGTACTAGATTTCAGGAAATTTAATTGGTTCAGTGCTAATAACTAACTGTTCTGTGTTTCCCGAACAATTTAAAATAAATTATACAAAGAAATCTGTCTCTCCTGGTAGTTGTGGCCCTGTCGGCAATTACATTAACTTTAAACTAACTTTAAGCTAACTATTTCGCAACTAGTACTGACTGGCACTTGTATTACTTTTAATGTAATCAACTGACTTTTTTTTAACATTGCGATGTCCCAGGCGGTAGCCAATTGTCTCACTCTGCATTACTTTCAGCCAGCATTACCATATATGAAAATTTATCTTATTTTTGAATTTTTTCGGGATGTGAAAAAGACTAAAAGATTTCTTTGTTAAAAATAAGATTTTTAGTATTTTTTATGAGAATTGTTACAATTTAGACAACCAAGGACATCTTTGTTACAATTTAAGTTTAAAATTTTTAAACGCACTAATAATAAATTTTTAAGAATATGATATTTGGTACCGCATGTAAAAAACCACATACGCATGTGGTTCTGACGTAATTTTGACGTCATAACGATGCTACATTTGCTACATGCCGTGTACTAGCAACATATGTATATGTAGATATTAACATGCTTACAGATGAGCTGCCCAAGAAAATGTCTTCGATTCGGGTACATGTGCCAGATATGTATTTTTGAACAAAAAAACTATAAAAATTTTACGGCATCTAGCCAGTACTAGTAATTTTAAAAAATGCAACCAACATTCTGAAAATTATCGTGACGTCATCGCCACATACACATGTGGCTTTTTACATGCCGTGTACTGTAGGCTTAAGTCATAACGGGCCAACCATTAGTTAATCAGTTCGAAGCTAACTAATAGTACACTTGCATTTTATCAGCCAAAAACTCACTCGAAATGAACTAACTTGTGGTTATTTGAAACTTATGCAGCGTGAGTGAGTACTGACTCGATTTAAAGACATTACGTTAAAAAACTGAATAGCGTTTAATATGTAAAATGAGTTAGCTTTTGAGCCAGTTGTCACTCCTCTTTGATTAACCATTAGTTACTTTTAAGTTAGCTCAAATCCCGACAGGGACTACGTTGTGTTCAATAACAGTAAAAAGTATTCGCACCATTCACTGAGTATTCGTTGCTTTTGACAAGACCAGTGAACATTTATATAAAACAAGCATGCACGCAATAAAATTCGACGCACTCATCTCTTTCGATTGTGCCATGCGTTGTTTTTGATGTGTAAACATCTATACGCTAGGAGGTAAAATTCTTTTTCACAATACAATCACAAATTTTGCTGAGATTCACACCGCGTTGTCAAATCGGTGTGAGCTACATATGTATGAGTGTATTAGTGTTTGAAAGAAGCAATACAAACTTATTTAAAATATTGTAAATACATAGAAATTTGCTGGTTTTTGTTTGTTTTATTTAACTTGATAATTGCTTTGTTAGGGTTCCGTACACCAAAGGTGAAAATGAACCGTAAGAGCTACGGACCAGTGGACACAGTGTATAGACATTTGGCCACTACAACAACAAATACATGACAGTTAAAAATTAAAGGGTGTTCCAAAACGAGCAACGAAAAATGTTAAAATCCCATGTAATATACATACAATTGTATGTATGTATCAGTGATGCCAATTTAGCCATTTTCTGGCTAAATTTAGCTATTTTTCATCCCATTTAGCCGGAAGAAAAGTGAATTTAGCTATTAGCTATATTTTTTTTGCCATTTTTACTTTAATTTAGCGATTTGTTTTAGCTATTTTTCAAAACATGAAATTTATTTGTGATTTTTCATAAAAATTTTGAGCTCGCATCAAAGGAACACTTATTTACTACCAAAAGAACACAACGGAGTTTTGTTTCGCATTACTATCAATGAATCCTGGTTCAAACTTATAATTGTTGCCATGTTGTTATAAGTTGTCGGGTCTAATTGGTGGTTTATGATATCAATCAAACAAGGGTCTTCTTTGTTTTAAACGAGTGAAAATAAAAAATAAATCAAATTTTAAATGAAAGTTTAAAAAATAGAAAATGAATAAAAATTGTAAACAAAAATTTCGCAAGGATTGGATTAGTAACCCAAAAATTTAAAGACTGAATAGCAGAATGTACAAATGAATACAAGGCGTATTGCAAGTATTGCATGTTCGCACTATATGTGCATTTGTTTGACTACCTGAAGAAAAATAACTTTATTAAAGTTCATGATTTTTGCATTCGATGGCGCTTAGCCATTTTTTTTAGCTAGTTTTTAGCCATTTTTTAGCCATTTTTTGTATAAATTTAGCCATTTTTGGTGAAGGAATTCTGGCATCACTGGTATGTATATAGACACTTGAAATTTTAAAAGTTATGTGTAGTTTCCACAATGCAAGCAAGCGATATGTCTAAAAAATTTTTATAGGAATCACTCAAAAATTTGAGTGCTTTTCATATATTTTTTCTAGACAAGTCGCTTGCTTGCATTGTGGAAACTACACATTAGTGTACAGACTACAACAATTAACACTAAATTTAAAAAATTTAAATCAATGGGTGTTCCATCAGTTAATGCAATTTTGACTTTGTAATTTTGACAACTTGCTGTATCTTGGAAACCGTAAGAGCAAAACTCTTGAAATTTTCAAAAAGGGTAAAACTAGAAAATCAAAAAAATATAAAATCACCAAATCTAAAAAAAATCGCCAAAAACAAAAAAAATCGCCAAAACGAAAAAAAGCACCAAATTAAAAAAAATTTCTAGGACTAAAATAAATCGCGAAAAGCCGGAAAAATCGCCAAAATGAAAAAAAACGCAAAAATTAAAAAAAAACCCAAAAACAGAAAATATCGCCAAAATAAAAAAAATCGCCAAAATGAAAAAAATTGCGAAAATAAAAAAAAACCCAAAAAGAGAAAAAACGCCAAAACGAGAAAAAGCGATAAAACTGAAAAAAATCGTATAAACTGAAAAAACTTAAAAAAGGAAGAAAGCTAAATCAAAAAAATGCTCAAAACCGAATGTGCGCGAGTCAAAGTCGCACTTTACTGAATTTATTTTAATTGCAATGCGTACACAACAACAAAAACAGCAACAACTAAACGATGAATAACAGGAATTAAAAATTAAAAAGTAAAAGTAAAAGTAAAGGCATTTACCATAGATGAGCACTGCAGTACCACTAAAGTTTCAGTAAAAATAATAAAAAATTTTTAACAAGTAAATTTTTACTGATTACTAAAATTTTTTCTACAATTTTTATAAATTGCCTAAATGATTTGTTATATGATGAGGTGCATTGAATTTTCAGTAATCAGTAATGCCCGTATTCATAATGAAATTCTACCAACTGGCTAAATGTTTTTCATGCAAAAGTTTAAAAATTTTAATGAAAAAACTTTGCCACTTGCTACAATTTTATTATGATTACGGCCCTACGATTTTACTGGTAATGCAAATTAAATTTCATTAGCAGTAAAAATTTACTGAATTTTTTTTTAGTAATCAGTAAATTTACTGCAATTTTTAATGCAGTACATATACATACATATACTGCAGTGTGCCCATTTACTAACCAAATAAGTTTAATAAAACAAACAAAAACCAACAAATTCCTATGTATTTACAATATTGAAAGTTTTGATACTTTTAATTAATTAATTTAAAAAAATATACTAAAGGCATAAGTACTTCCAACTTAAAAAAAATTTTCATTACTAGATGTTTACACATCTCCTCTGTGATCGGACTCACATTGCTTTTTTTTCAAATGTTGTGGATTGACAAGAATATGCAGGTTTTTTTGTGATTGCATTAAAAACAACAAAATAAGACATTCGATCTGGGGGCAAATCACGGCATTCGAAATCGAGTGCACGTTCGTGTAGAGAAATATTTCGATGGCTGCAATTTCTTGCATCACGGTATTCGATCGTATTGTATGTTGCCTACTACTATTTTTTACATTGCTGTTAGCATATGAAAATAAGGAAAACAAAATGAAACATGATGTTCCATCATAAATAGCTTCAATAATTCTTTTTGTTTCCCATTTACTTTATTTGTATTTGTTCTGGAAGCGATTTTCCCTTATTTATTTTTGCACTGTCTATTGGGCAATCTTTGTATTCATATTCACTTTCCCTACACTCAAAATAAAAATCAATCTATCCGTACTTAAATCAATCCAAAGCGGTGTCATGAGTACGGTAAGTACGGATTTACTTAAATCAAGTTCAGAAGGCTTGATTTAAGTACGGATTATTCAAGCGCTAAATACTTAATTTTATCCATATCTCATCCTGAATCCGTACTTAAAATAAACCCAAAACGGGATTGATTTCAGCAAACCTAAGATTGAATCAAATTCAAAATGCGCTTGATTCAAGAATTTTCTACTGTATTTAATCGCAAATCCGTACTTGAAATAATCCTAAAACGAGATTGATTAAGGAAAATCTGAGATTGAATTAATCTAAAAATGGGGTTGATTTAGTGCCGAATCCGTACTTGAAATAATCCAAAAACAAGATTCATTTAAGAAAAAATTAGATTGAATTAATCTTTAAATGCACCTGTTTTAAGAAATCCTAACTTGATTTATTGAATAAAAAGATTTAATTTAATTTTTAACTAAGTTTTTATTGTCCATATTAATATTTTATTTGTTTTAATTAGCTTATTCCACTTGAAAAGGTTTTCACCAAACTCCATACGAAGACCAAAAGCGAGCATTGCCTCCTTTACGTCGCTCTACTGCATGTATTGCTACCAGTGTCGGCAGAAAATTATGATGGCAGAATGCTAAATGAGACCAAAGTTAAGGTTCTGCGGAAGGAAAAAAATATAGATTTTAAATTTATATACATAGGTTATTTTTAGCAGTTTGTTGAATGCTGTTTTACTAAATAATAATAGGAACTTGCCCTGCACAATGCCGCCTCTTTGTCATCAATGAATAATTATCTGTTTTGCTCTCAACTAAAGCCCACGTTTCTAAGCTGATTACATTTATAATCGTCATCGCTCCAAAAGTGCAACCCCATCGGTGCTCTAAGGGAAACTATGTCATTAAGAAGGTAGGGGTTCTTGGTCACTTAGAGCGATAACATATTTCTGAGTCCGGTCTTACAGCGAGTTGAGCAAAAATATAATAATTATCAATGAGAAATTATGAGGGATGCGTATGCAAAAAGTTTTCGTACCTATTACTATTTTTTTATGTTATGTTTTTTATAAAATATAATTAAAAAACTACAGATTAAAACATACTTCTATAATAAATCTTTTACGGAAATTTTCATAATGTTAGCAAAGTGTGTATTACATACTGGGTTCACAGACGACAATTTCAGTTGAGAAAATTTTGGGCTTATAGAAGATGAAAGAGAAGATAAAGAAGATGGGAAGTATCATATTTTCCTCTCTCGCCGATGAACTAAAAAGTTGCTCAATTAAAATTGCCGTGTGTGCAACGGGTCTTGTTAAATACAACACGCAAAATCGATTAAAAAAACTCATATTTTTACTTACGCCGTAAATATTGAGAAACAGCTCCGCAATATAAGCCCCTTAGAACCTTTAGTAGTTTTCTTTTGCTTTCACTTTTTATTTTATTTATTTATTTTTTATATATATGTACATAGTTTTATTTTTTCACTTATATATTATTAAAACCAAACTTTTTCACACGAGTATTAAAAATCAACCGCGATTAGTCACTTTTAAATATAACATTTTCCATTAGAAGTAATTACAAATATTATATAATAATTTTTATTTTAATATATTGATTTTTTCATTATATTGAATTTCAATCACAAGCACACTAATGAACTTTTGAATTTTTTTGTTCAAAAGTATTTTTATTCTTCTTTTCATATGTGCATAAAGTAAGTACACACATTCGTACTTTAAAGAAGTTTTTTTTACTTAATTTAAGAACTTTTTACTTGATTCATATTTTTTTCCATAATTTAAGAACTTCATACTCAATTTAAGAAACTCCAGGACTGGTTTTCCAAAGTAATCCCGTTTTTGGTTTGTTTTAAGTAAATGTTAGTACTATTCGTACTCAAATTTTTAAATACGATTTGTACTAAAAGTAAGTAGAAAAGACTTGAATTTAGTACGGCTTTTTTTTCTGTGTAAAAAGAATTAAAATTATATTTTCTAAACTAATTGTGCGAAAATATCAGAAAAATACATATATTATTATTACTTCTTTATTTTTTTCCTTTGTTTTGTTTCTTTGGTTTGTTTCGGGGCAAAAAGCTAGAGTTTACTTGTTTTCGATAGTAGATTACCAATCGATTGTTTCGAAAACGATTACCGTGATCCACGTTAGCAACATTTCGATGACAAAGTACTCGATTTCGAATGCGGTGATTTGCCCCCTGTTCTCTGTTCTGGATGACATTGCAGTTAGCTTTTAGTCAGTCTAATAAAAGTTAACTATAAGTTAACTTTTTTTTTGTAGACAAACACACATTCTCCGACAGGGGATCTATTCATTACTGAACACACATCTTATACGGGATTCACACTATGACTTTTTACTGTGACTTTTCTAGAGTTTATTGACAAACGGGGTATAAAGGCGATCAAAGGGGTAGCAACACAAAGGAGAATTCAAGAAAAATGCAGGGGAAAAAGTCATCGTGTAAATCCCATATTATATATAAATACGGAACACGTTTTTTTTTGTCGTACACTTTTAAGTATCTTATCGTCCACTAATATTGGTGAAAAATATATGGTTTAAAATGTATTTTTATGTATATATGCACAATATAAATTTTTTTTCAAGACGAGTTTCTTCTTTGTTTTCTTTTTGTACACATGTGAATATAATAAATAAAGACATTCCACGTGTCAAGTTTTCTAATTTAGACCACCGGGCGATCCTAGTTTTAATTAATATGCTTTCGTAATTTGTTACATACGCAAAAACACTTTGTGAACTTTTGCTGTTTTAAGGATTTTTCTAATAAGTAAACCATGAACCAAAAATCATTTTAGATATATTTTTCTGGCCGTGGTCTAGAGCTGCAAAACTATCGATAGTCGCTCCACTCGATAGTTTCGATAGTTTTATGTAAAACTATCGATACTATCGATAGTATTGAATAGTTTTATAAAAGTTGCCACATAAACTACATTTGACTCGAAAAAAAATCCAGAGTCCTCAACATTTTCATTAGTATATAAAAATATATCAAGCCTTTTTTTCGATTTTATCGTAAGCGGCACATTATCGAAAATACTTTTTTATTGAACTTATAATTTTATGGGCCTACCCATGGTTTAGAATTATCAAAATGCGAAAATTGTTGATAACTTTTAAGACACTAACTGTAAAGTTTTATCGTAAGCGACAATTTTAACCTTCTTCTAAAAATTTAATTTTTATCGCATACGATTACATCGAAGATTAGGCTGGATATGTAGGTATGTAGGTACAATTAAAAAAAAATTTTTTAGGGAAACACGCTAGGGTATGTCAAAATAAATCCGACGATTGGCGGCCGTCGCGATTTTGGTGGTACTGATACCACCAAAATTTATCTTTGTGTCGACGATGTTGAATTTATTAAGATACTTGTGACTACTATTTGTTGTATAACACTTGGATTTATAAATAAATTCATATACAGACATATGTATGTATTTAAGTACTTATGTACACAGAAGCAGGGATGCGATGTCATATTTAGAAATTGTACTAACTTTCAAAAAAAAATTTATTTTTTTCAGTACGATTGTACCTAATTCTTTATTTATATTTTTTTAATACTTGTACTTTTTAATTAACTAAAAATCAATTAACAAAACGCCAGAAAGTGCACAAAGAATATTAGTTGCTGGGATCTGAATATAAAAGTAACATTTACGATATACTACGTTTATAACCTTTTTTTTTATTCGATTGTTCACAGTCGATGCAAATAGTCGGCTTCTCTCTTTGGTACGAAAATAAAATTTCCACATTTGCAGATGAATTTGGAATAAATAACATTCCTCCAGCAATTCTTTAAGTACCGGAAAACATCGTTTGATTTACATAATTTTCTAATACCTTCGAGCTAAAGATTAACCCCCTTGTGCAAAAAAATAAGTGAACGTTAAAACCGGTTTTTCTATGGAAATTTTTTTTAATGTACACTTCAAGCACGCATTATTTTTTGCATAAGGGGGTTAATATATTTTAATGCTATTTTTGGCATGTAATAAATATAAAGAGATTCCAGTAGTGCTAAATGGGTCATTGCGGTGCTACGGTACTTTTGGCATTCAAATAGCGCCAAAATTATACAATTGTACCAACTTTTGCATCGCTGTACAAAAGCTTAAATCAACGACGGATAATTTGCTTCAAAGCTGCCGGCTACTGTTTACTGACTTCGATTATTTTTACTCTTTTAATTACTTGTTTTTTTTACCGATAGTATCGATAGTGGAAAAAACTATCGATATTTCATTTGCAACAAAACTATCGATACTATCGATAGTACTATCGATAGTTTTGCAGCTCTACCGTGGTCTCGACAACTTTTGCAAGGACGAGGATATATCATCATCAGGCGGTGCTATTGGCTGAAGTAGTTAGCGCGTCAACTACAAAGCAAATGGCGGTGTTCGAGAACCCGAGTTCAAACTCTAGCCAGGCCCAGACGTTAAGATTTTGTTGTAACATGCAGTTTGTTCTAAGAGTTACTTATATAAAATTTAGAGATCCTTAGTTGTAGTTGTGGAGATATGATCCGAAACTTTACCAGTGCGAGAGCTTAGATTTTTGTATAAACAAAAAAATAACACAGCTGCTTTAGCGTTGCAAACATTTGCACTTCTCAGACTACAATATTTGCAATTTGCAACGAAGAGTGACTTCATGAAAAATTACATTAGAATCCACAGTTAATGAAATGAATTTGCATTAATTTCAAGTTAATAGTTGTGCATCTTATTAGCCCAATTCACTATCTTGTGCAAATGGTCTTGCATCGTTGTATTTGCAAAATGGTATAGTATATTGATACTCACCACCTAAGAATTGTTAAGTGGTGAGTATTAATATACTATACCATTTTGCACATGCAACGATGCAAGACCATTTGCACAAGATTGTGAATTGGGCTATTGATTTTTTTCGATGTTTTCGTGGTCGCTGTATCAAATTTACATTTAGACACCACCACCTAAGAATTGTTAAGTGGTGAGTATTAATATACTATACCATTTTGCACATGCAACGATGCAAGACCATTTGCACAAGATTGTGAATTGGGCTATTGATTTTTTTCGATGTTTTCGTGGTCGCTGTATCAAATTTACATTTAGACACCACCACCTAAGAATTGTTAAGTGGTGAGTATTAATATACTATACCATTTTGCACATGCAACGATGCAAGACCATTTGCACAAGATTGTGAATTGGGCTATTGATTTTTTTCGATGTTTTCGTGGTCGCTGTATCAAATTTACATTTAGACATTACATTACATTTAGGCCTCATATTAAAATTTCAACCTAAACTATCCGCTTGAAATTTTGTGTAACTGTTACTACATAGTTATTCTTTGTTGGCATTTTGCCTGAGAGTTTTTGGCTGTTGCAAGAATGATTTCTTTAATATAATTTTCCAAGTACGTGGCCATAAAAGTAGAAAATTTTACAAACAGACAGAATTACAAAAAAAGTAAAAAAAGCAAACAAAAAGCGAAACTAAATAAAAAGTGCATATTAAAAAAAAAAGAGAAAAATAGTAAAAGGGTAAATGCCTTTTGGGATTGAAACTTTATGGAACTAATAGTAAACAAAACGTTGAAAGGATGCACGTAGATACATATATTATGCGAAGTAAAAGGTATGTATCTTTTCTAAGGATGTTAATGTGTGCATGGCTGTATGTATTCCATATGCTATTAGCAAATATAACTAGTAAACACTGTTGCAAAATAAGGAAATTACATGCAGTGCTAAAAAAATCGCAAAGCGAGAAAGAATTAAAAAAATATATTTTCCATTTCGAATGAAATTCATTTTTTGATTACTTTTCTCACAAAAAAAAACAGAACTTTAGAACAGCGTAAAAGGAAAAACCTCTTGTTGTTGGTTCTTTGAGAGATTTTTTTTTTTGCCATTAAATGGAATAAGACAAAAACAACGTTTGCTTTTCATTGAATTAATGAAATTAATTTTTAGTTTTCTTTTGTATCACTAGCAAAAGATTTTTGAAGTGAAATGCTTTGAAGTCATCATCAACAAGTATACACAAGTACATAAATATGTATGTATATCACCAGGAGTATCAAAGTAATTCATATATTTTTGTTTATCTGCAGGTGCTACATGCACTTAAACTTAAAGAATCATAAGTAATTATTATTATTGTTATGTGTGGCAAATATCATTTATTATTTCTTTAAATCCTTACGACTTGTTTGTGGTCGGCTCTAATTAGTAAGTGCTACAGTTAACATGGCACGAAAAATGAAGATACACACTTTGTTTTCGCTAGTTATCTTTAATTCAGATATTTGTATCTAGTTGTTACAATACTCGTAGTATAAAAAATTAACTAATAAATACTGATAAAAAAAAAACTAAAAATAGTGCATGAATCATAATATTATTGATTGTTGATAAATAGTTTTTATTGTATGTAGGCTTTTATTTGCACCAAAGATAAAAATTGTATTTACCTATGTGCCTTTGAATATACCGTCGCCCATGATAAAAAGTTAAAAAACCTATAAATTAATAGGCCAAATGCAAGTTAGGCTAACAAATGTAGGATTCACTACATATGTACATATTTTTAATATGTAAAGCATACAGAGTACTTAACTTAAAAAAATTTGTAATCAAATGCATGGTATAGATTAGAAGCATGTAAAGGCCACATGACTCACTATCCTACACAATCGCACGACTTACGAAAAAATACAACCTTGATCTGACGAATTGTTCTTGTTTTTTGAAAATGTTCATAGACTCCATCATACCAGGGTTGTATTTTCCCAAAAATCGTACGATTGTGTAAGATAGTGAATCCTAGTCTTTGCATGTTGTGTGTAATACAATATGCGTGCAGAAAGACAGCCTAGTTTATAACTCAAACGATTACGGTAATTCACGACACGACATAAACTTCTTGGCAAACACGTACTAGGCGACCTTATCGGAAATATGACGGATATGCATGATGTTGGTGGAATCTTTTTTGAGTTGTCAAAAGCTTTTTTTACTTAGTCGATCATGAAGGAAATTAATGGCTATTGGTGTGTCGAATAACTCTGTGCAATTACTGAAATATTATTTAACTAACAGGAAGCAATTCGTTCAAATTGGCGTTCAGCATAGTTCTATGTTACATGTTAATTGCGGGATGCCACAGGGCAGTGTGCTAGATCATATTTTATTTAAAATACTGTTGAAGCTCGATTATCCGGGCGCACGAGACTGGGCCTAGCACGGATAATCGAAAAACACGGTTAACAGAGGTTAAATAAAAACACAAAACATATTATTATAAATAAAACATGACATGACATTAAATATCATTTTTCATGTATAGCACGGGTATAGCACGGTTAATAGAGGTATAAAAACTGAAATCACTGATAATAGAGGTAAAATCACGTATAATGGACGTCAAGAAACAAAATGCCTGTACGCCGGTTAATAGATGTAACCGACTGGATAATCGAGGTTTAACTGTATATATACATAGATGATATTAAAAATATTGGTTTTAATGGAAAATTAGTCACATTTGCTGATGATATTTACCTTTACAGTATGTGCAAGTCTTAAAAACTCAACTAGAATATGATGCTGCAATTTTAGCTGAATACGTTAGAATTAACAAGTTGTTATTAAATGCAAATAAAACAAAGTTTGATCGATTTAAACCTTATACGTTAACGACTGATCAGCTGTTGACAATTCATATAGATGGTGTTCCAATAACTAAATCTGAATTTGTGAAGTACTTAGGAGTTATCTTGTCCAATAACTTGCAATGGGATAGGCATATTGATGTAATTAAATCTAAAATATTAATCGGCGGTGGGTATACTATACAAGCTCAGAAACAAATTTGTTCGTCGTACACAGAAACTGAGGTCTAATCGTCGCATTCGACAACTAGCTGATTCGATCATGTTTTTTCAGTTTGAGATTATGTTATTCGATATCGCACCATATTATTACATTGTTCGATAGCGAATTCCATAATCTTAAACTGAAACGCGTGTTCGAATCAGCTCGTTATCAAAATCGCCGTTTAGACCCCTATGCCTCGTTTCTGTAAGGAATATGAGAACTTTTCGAGTCGAGAAAATTGTTATCATCCTATGAAATACAGGGTGAGTAAGAAAAAAACTGTATTTGTTGATATTTTTTGTAAGTTTGTATAAGTTTTTATGTGAGTAACCCTGTGTAAAATAGGACAACCAATATAATTATTTAATTTATCTCGATGCGAGAACTTCTCACAAATTACAGAAATGGGGTACTGGTTAATTATAGTTTGATCTATAGTCATTTAATATATCTTCCTGTAGTATATGGATACAAAAAGACTGTTAAACTGAAATCACTTAAAGTAGTGCAAAGCAAAGCCTTAAAATAGGTTTTTAACATGCCGCTAAGACACCACACCTTGAACCTTTTCATTAATTATGCTCACGATATTCTTCCCGTTAGAGGTTTGTATAAAATGCAGTTATTGAAATTTGTTTTTAAATCCATTAAAGGAATTGGTAATCATTCATTCCAGTTTCAAACAAAGATGCATGTTATGGGTCGTAATACCAGACAGATCATGGCATGGCTAGATGTCGTCTTGAGTTATCGAAAGAGCGAATATGTATATATATACCAATATCTCTGCAGACTATTTTATCTCTTTCAACATTCAAAGCTTACAAATCACATAAACAAATTCTTAAGTACCTCTTATTTTCTTCTCATTCCTTGTTAAAATCATTTAGTTGGTAATCTAATAGGGAGGAGCTTCCACAAAAAAATTTTAATTCCAAACCGGATTACCTTTTTCGAAATTAGTTGCCGGGTAATCTCGTAACCAAGTCAAACGTAAAAACTTGTCATTTAAAAAACAAATATTTTTTTAAATACACTCAACTCTTTCTTATAATAAAGAAAGAAACGCCGCCACTAAATATATTGCACCTCTTTGACTAGATTTAAGTACAATTTTTACATGTTGATCATTTACTGTTGCAAATCAAAATTAATAATACATAAATGGAAAATGCACAAAGAGAAGGTTTTAATTTACATAATCCTTTGTATTGAATAACAACATAATGTCTAATGTTGTAATCAACTCACAAACCAGAACATCATTTTCTCAATCCTTTTGCACTCCATTTTCTCCCGCTCAGTCTCTCCTGCGCCCTAGTTTCATACCCTTTCATGTCGCGTGTCTAAAAAAAAGGAAAACTATAAAAATCAAATTTTACCCTATAAAATAATCTAAAAAAAATAAAATAAAATGAGTACAATGGGCAAGCAGGCATGTGTAAAATAATAATAATAATAAAAACTCGAAATCATTGTCGTTTATATAATTTGAATTTACAGTATATAGTATGTAGATATTTACAACAAGAGAAACTTATAGACAAATGTTCATTTGTGTTTAGCTGAGGTCAAAATAATAGCATCAACTGAAAAATTTTAGTAAGTCTACTCACTCCCTAATCACATCTTTGAAAATGTTTTGGTGTGGGGGGCGGGGAGGAGTAGAGGTCTGTAGAAGGAAAGCAGATCAAAGAAAATTGCAAAAAATATTTCCCAGATTCATGCTACGTCATTTTTATATATAACTCTCTTCTATAGCGCTGCAATTAGCAAGTAGAAAAAGTTTCGTGCAACAAATTTCATGAAATTTCATTAAAAAATATATAATGTAAATTAGATATAAATGTCAAATAACTGCTACTTTTTATAAAAAAATATTTGGTTAAAAAATATGCGGCAACTACATAATTGTAAATAGGTAATATAAAATGAAAAATGGATGCAAATTCGAATAAAGTTGCTTGTTTTGCAAAGATTTTTTTGAGTCCTTAAAACTTATGCAATTCTCAATAAAATATTAACGGTCTAATTCATAAAAAATATTTTAGGTTTATTACAGGTTTATTTGACAAATTTCCCATAGAAATATGTCAAATAAGCGCTGAATAAACCTGAAATATTTTTTATGAATAAGGCAGAAAGAGTTTTACCATAAATATATGAATTTTTTTTTTTGGCTTATAACAAAAACTTTTTCATTAAAGTTCCTTAAGCAGGAACGAAATGCATATCAACGTTGCTTAATCAAAAAACAAGCAAGCATTTCCTCTAACATTTTTAAATTATCTTTTGAAATTGCATTCCTGTCCACGCAGTGAAGCTTTTATTTCTCATGAAAATGAAATGCGCAACAGGAGCAGCATTAAAATAGGAAATATGAAACAAAGTAAACTTTCCATTTGTCTTTTTCCTTTTATCAACAAACTCGGAAATTAGCGGAACTTTGCGTAGACTAGCATTGAGACTGTTTTCTCATACTCTACGATGAACAGTTTCCACACTCGCAAGTAAATCCAATGAATTTTCGAGTCACGCTGCTGGCATAAATGGATCCTTTTTGGATATTCGAAATAAATGCTTTAATATTGCAAGTGACAAAATTCGTTTTCGGCCACGTAATTCCTCTTTTATCTCGATATCTCAAGGTGGCGTTGACTGAAGTAATTAGCACGTTGATTACAAAATCGTAGGTCTTGGGTTCGAGCCCGGTCACCGACAAAGTCTTTAAATAACAAAACTACGCTTTTTTATGATTCGAATTAGTGTCCCTTTGTGTCAGTTGTTGTAGGAAAGTTCAAGTGATGAAGGCATAGACACTGGTCTATCCGGCTTCAGCGGATACTGTTCCTAATGCAACATCAGAGCGCCCTCTTTGGTCGGTTTTGTGTAGCAGAATCAACAGCGAAGTAAAATAATCAATAAAATGGTTACTAAACACATGTTCGAAAATTTAATGCGCCTCATTGACACCAGAAGCGCTTCAACACCGGCTTAAAAAACTAACGTGCAAAAAAAGCAGAGTTATAAAAGAATGAAGCTTTGCTCTACTTCTTCCTTCATCACCTGTCTTCTCTATCACTCACTATCAATTTCCTAAAGAAGGTAACACCTAGTAATAGGATTTACTTCTTTAAAAAAATAACTTTATTGGAACATTCGAACAATTGTTTAATAGGTCGGCATTTTTCTGGCATGTACTGCTGAAAATACAATACCCTTCGTTCATCACTATAAGACGGCCTTTACACACGCAAAGTTTAGCTTGCAAAGTCTTGAGTTTGTAGGAGAGAAAGGAAAAGCGCTTTTAGTAACATAAACTTTGCCTGTGCAAACATTCACAAAAAGAAGTTAGTCTTTATATTCAATTTATTCTTCTCATAAGAAAATAATTGTAAATGGTGCTATTATTTTGAACGGCACTGCACATACATGCATATGTATGTTTTTTCTAAAAGTTCTGTTGTAAAAAATTTTAACCACCAATTGTATAAAAAATAAATAAATTTAAGGGAAGACGTGCGTTTTATTTGACGGCGAAAAAAGTGTACCTAACTTCTATTCGAGGGTGTTTACGTAATTGACAAACGCTAATAAATTCGCACCATAAATCTTTGAGATTTTATTATGAAATAATAATTATTGAAACTATTAACGAAATGAAACAATTTTCCAATGTTGCAGATGGGCTTACACATGTCATTTTCAAATCTTACATATCGAAAGTAAAAAAAAGGAAGTCTCAATAACTTCATATTTTATAAGCATTAATTACGTCAAAGTGAATTTTTTTTGTGTGTGAAATGCGCATGAATTATAAATTGTTCTTGTTTTTTTATTTTATTGTGTGAAAAAATTTAAAACCAGCTGTTTCAATCATTTTATTTATTATAACATCATAATTTTTTATTAATTGTTGTTTATTAACATTAACAGCCTTATGTACAGTGATGCCAGAATTCCTTTACCAATAATGGCTAAATTTAGACAAAAAAAAAAAAAAAAATGGCTAAAAACTAGCTAAAAAATGGCTAGGCGTCATCGAATGCAAAAATCATGAACTTTAAGCAAAAATAAAAGGTATTTCATATATATATTATTTTTTTTTAAGAAAATCGAAGTAATAAATAAAATTATATTTCTTCAGGTAATCGAGAAACTGCGCATATAGTGCAAACCTGCAGTACTTGCAGTACGCTTTCGATTCTTTTGTATATTTCGCTAATCAGTTACTAATTCATTCCTTGCGAAATTTTTGTTTATACTTTGTGTTTATTTTCCATTTTTCAAACTTTCATTTAAACTTCAATTTATATTTTATTTTCATTCGTGTAAAACAAAAATGATCCTTGTTTGATTAGACCCAACAACTTATAACAACATTGCAACTGATTATAAGAACGCAGTAGCAAAACTTATTGTTACCATTTAGCCATCTCTTTCATATAAGCTCTTTTAGACTTGCAATTTTTGTTGAGGCAATTCTTTAATATGTATTGTAAAAAAATTGTAAGTTTCAACCGGGATTTATTGATATTAATGCAAAAAGAATAACATATTAATTACTCTGTTGCATGATACAATAATACAGGTAACCGCGAAGCGCCAGCTGTTTTGCTTGTTTTCGTGATGTGATCTGCCAAATGGTGTGTATGTTTTACCAACACACGCGCACAGTGCCTATTAAAACTGTACTAATACAAACATGCTTTGCAAAGCCAAGAGAAAACGCAAGTACATGTATATTGTTTTCCTCTCTTGTCAATCACAAAACAGCAATAAAAATTACTGTTGTTTTATTTGTTGTAAATTTGTTGTAGATTCGCGGCTACCTGTATTATTGTATCATGCTCTGTTGTATTTTTTGGTTGTAAATATAATGATTAAACAGAATACCGACTTCAACACATTTTCCATACAAATTCAATAAATTTCATACATTTTGTAAACAAAACTACAAAGAAAAATAAGCACAAAAGAAAATAAAACAAAAATTAGAAAGCATTTGAAGTTACTACCGTCGATGTTATTATGGGCTTGATTAATTTGTCAGCGATTTTCCTGAAGTTGAAGACTTTATTCTGTTTCTATATTAAGTGTTGCTTTGTTGCGAATATAAATTTTTAATAAAATATAAATGGCTAAAAAAAATAGCTAAAAGCAAAGAATATAAATCATATAGAATGCGCATCTCATACAAGCTAAAATTTTCTATGACGGGTATTTCCAGTACTACCCGTCCAGCGTACACACTCTCATTTCTTTCTGCAGTGTATGCTACGCTCGCATTGCTGAGAGCAGCGTTGCCGTTGCGACATTAAAGTATCACTTTTGAACCCTTTTCGTGCCAATGAAACTTTTTATGACCCTTTTATGAATTTATCTCTTTGTATCATTTTAACAGAATGTATGCCGTAGGGCAATCATATACACAGTTTAGCATATCAGGTATCAGAAAAAGAGCTGTTCGTCCAGTTGGCGATATTCGGCTCGATGATGTCGATCATTTTATTGTTTTGGTCGATAGAAAAGCCAATAAATGGTGAAAATATTGCAAAAAATCTGACACCCAAATCCTTGATTCCAAATGCAAATTATTTATTTATTATTTATTTTACAATTAAAAAATATGTATTTTAACTTACTTTCATCTTTAATCTTAATAAAACTTTTTATAAGTTAGTAAGTAAGTTTTTATAAAATGTTTATTTATAAGTTAAAATAGGTTCAAATGAAGTAAATTTGGAAGCCAAAATTGGGGCCTTAAAGTAGAGTAAAATATAGATGGAAAAACTGAAGTTAATTAATTTTCTTTTTAACCCCCGACTAAAAAAGGGGTGTTATAAGTTTGTAGTGTGTGTCTGTGTATCTGTGTGTCTGTACAAGTACTCGTACAGACCAAACGGCTGGACCGATTTTGATTTAGTTTTTTCTGTTTGAAAGGTGACTTGATCGAGAAGGTTCTTAGCTATGTTTTAATAAAATTGATCCAGCCGCTTAGAAGATATCACGTCTTTTCTAGAAATATTCGGGGGGTTTTTAAAATTTTTAATATTTATTATTATTATAATTTTTCATTTATAAATGAAAAAAGTAAAAATAATTCAAATAATTAATTAATTAACTACGAACGTATTTCTCTATAGTATTTACAAATACAGTTTTTAATTGCAAATAAGACGAGTATAAACCTATTATAGATAGCTACTAAATATAAAAAGATCATGAAATCTAAAAAAAGAGTGGTCAAGTTGCGACATTTCCTATCGAATGAAATTCCAATCGAAATTAAATGCATATTTCGTTCGATATCGAGTCCCGTAATTTAGCCAATTACTTAAGACTTATAAAAAAAAATTAGAGACTGTAAAAACATAAATACATATATTGGACATGGTTCATCTCACTTATTTACTTAAAAACCAGCATAACTCAAAAAATTTACTTTGAGGAAAAACCATTTAAAGTTTTGTAGAAAATTTTAAAATTCGATTCTGAAGAGGATAATATAGTTATACTATTCTTTCAAGGCATTATGCATAGTTCTTAAATACATATATTTTTTAACTGAACATCCTGTATTTCTTAATAAGTTCTTCACTTGGAATCTAATCTTTGACAAATGTCTACTTTAAGTCTATTTGATAATTGTTTAGTAACGCTAATTTATATTTATACTATATGTTTTTTTTTGTAAATTGTATTTTATAAAGATGAAGAAATAAGGTGTAATTCACTGACTTTACAACTGCAGAATTTGGAAACTTATCATCTTTAAAACAATTTTTATTTCAGCAACAGCAACTTTCCCCGAAAATCGGTATTTTTGTGGTAAAACTCGGATATTTTTACATAGTTTTTTTTGCAATTGGCCGCATGTTTTGCTGTTGTAAAAGTAGCAAAATGCGACTTAAGTCGCACAACGGCAACGCTGGTGATAAGAGCAAAGAATATAATGCTCTCAGTGTGTGTTTGCTTGCGCTTTATACTTTCCCCCCGCAACTAAAGCGTAAACAAAAAATGTTTAATTTTTTAGCTGAGATGCGCATTCTATACAATTTATATTCTTTGCAGATAGTATCAGCTGGCAGTGCCAACTCGGTGCCATATTTTGAAAAACTACTGTTTAAAAAATTAATTAAATTTTCTTATCTTCAATACCATACCAATAGTATGTATTTCGTGCCTGTTATGCATTATCGTGTTAATGAATTTTTTCGCGTAGGTGTTCGTGTCGCGTCGTGTTGGAAAAATTCGACACGCGCCCATCTCTAAGTCGAAGACAACTAAAATTAGTGGTGAATCATAATAATAAATAATAATAATTATCACATGTAATTTGGCTTAAAAAGCGATACGAACTTTAGCCAAATAAAATCATATACATATATAGTAAAATCATATATACAGGCATGTTCGGTAAATCACAAGGTTTCAAATCACTTTGTGATTTTAAAACCACAATTGTGATTCGATGGTGTTCTGAAAATAACAAAAGTTTTAACTTTTCGATGTGATTTCACCCTTTCAAAAACACAAGAAAACAGCTGATGTTTTGTTTTGTAAATGCAAAATCACAAATGCAAATCACAAAGCAAATAACAACATTTCTCGCAAGAGAAAGTGTCTTCAATTTTTTCATCATTTTATAAATTCTTTATAGAAAATTGCTAATTTTACTATAAAAATCAATAAAAAAGATATTAAGTTATTCATTTAATTAATTTATTGCGAATTCCAAAACGAAGTGATTGAAAAAATAACCAAGTGATTTCAAATCTTCAGGCATTAAGCTGACCGGTTTAAAATCACAAAAATTAAAAAAGTTTTGTGTACAGAACACCTTTCTTGTGATTTCAAATCACTTTCACAAAAAGTGATTTTCAGAACATGCCTGATAGATTCATATATATATATAATATAGTTGAGTGGTGAATCATAATAGAGGCGTTAATCAGGCTCAAACACAATTGGGGTATTCAAACGGTAGTGTTAAAGTCATAACGTCATAATGTTCTAAACTTTTAAACTAGTTTAAAATACGAATGCTGTGAGCAACCCCTTATATTTTAGTGTGTTAGTTGAAATATAAACAATATGATACAAAACAAATGAGAAAAAATATTACAAAAATTAAATAATATTTGGTACGGATATGCAAAATTATAAGAAAATTATTTAACGGCTTCTATCTGTTTCCGAAAATTATTTGCAAATTTTCTTAAGTTTTGCGATCAGGTAATTTTTGATAAAATTTATTGCTCTTGTGTGTAATTTTAACAAACTAGGATTGAATCAAGCCACATCATTGTCTGATTGAAGTATTTTTGTTGTTGCAGTTTTTGCCTTTTTTACAGATTTGGCGACTTTTATTTTATTATCAGCCGTGTCACAGATTCCGTTCGGAATGGTTTTGATTCCGTATTAACCATTCCGTTCAAATTTCATTTTGGTGCTTCAGATTCCCATCGTTTTTATCAATCCGAAAAAAATGCTTAGGGCCATTTTCACTACTTCCCTTTAGCTAAAGGTAGGATTTTGTCTGTGCGATAAATGGCTTTGCATTACAATACCTTCACTTATTATTATTTTATCCATTAAATATCATTATTATTGATAATAGCACCATTTAAAAATTTAAGTTGCAATGCAAAAATATTTATTGGGCAGACAAAATCCTACCTTTAGCTAAAGGGAAATTGTGAAAATGGCTCTTATTAATCTTACAAGTGTGGCAACATAATTTTGTAGTTAGTAAATGATAATGTGGCATATGTTTAGGCGTTTTAAATTTTTTTTTTGTATGCATATTTTAATTCTGCCTTGTATTTTTTTGTTTTGTGTGCTGCCAATATGAAGATTTTGATAAAGTGCATACAAAAATGGTATGACAATACCAAAGAAACCAATTCCGTACAATTTGTTCTTTTGATTTTATTTTTGTAATGACTTGAGAAATTTGCATAATAAATAAATGAAAACTAAATAATTGTAATCCAGCTTTGAATAAATAAATGAAAAATAGTATTGAAAAAAAAATTGTTTAAAATGTTTTTTTTTTTACTTTAAAATGCAGAAAATGTTAATTCCGTCCATGAAATTAAAAGTGATTTCATTCCGAAATTTTTGTTCGTTTTTCGTTTTCTAAAGCACCAAAATACGGATTGAATTCCGTTTCCGAATGGAATTGAGCTCTGTGACATGGCTTTGCTATCATTTTGGTATTATCAAGTTTTTGCAAATATTAATTTTCGCGAATTTTTCCGATTTTTTGGAATTTCTTATATCTTTAGGTATTTATGTGTTATTTTAGGGCTTGCCTTTTTACCATTTTACCGATTTTTAATACATCTATCTATTTGTGCGAATTTTCATAATTTTGTGAATTTTCTGCGATTTTTGGAATTTCTTAGATCTTTAGGTATTTGTAAGTAATTTTGGAGCTTGTTTGCAATTTTGCAATTTGTTGCAAATTTTTGCAATAAAAGTGATTGTTCCCAATTCTTTGTTTTTTTTTAACAGTTTTAAACTTTTTTTTAATAAGTATCAGAATTTAATATATTTTTGATGTTAACAAGTTTTTAAATAAATTTTTGGTTGTTTTTCAATGAAAAAATTATTCGCAAATTTTAGCAAATTTTTGGCACGTGATATAATTTTTGATTCATAAAATCTACTGAGTTTGATCGTTTACATTTTTTGAGGCTTTGGAAATTTTTTGAAGATATTCGCATTTTTGCAAGTTTTCGCGATTTATATGCTGTAAGTCCATATTCGAGTTATTACTTTTTTTGTGGTCTATATAATCAGCTTTGGGAGATTGTTTCCATTATTTTAATCCCTTGCAAATTTTTATACTTTTTGCAATATGTAATGATTTGAATAGAAATTTGCTAAAGAAAAATGTCACGTATTTAAACTTAAATGGACATTTTGTCGAAAAAGAAAAGTAAAAAGCAAAATAATTAGTTATGACAGTAAAAAATACATAGAGTGAAGAATTGTATTAATATAGTACTCCATTTATATGAAAGAAAATAAAAATAATTTTAAACTGGTTTAAAATGTTAGGACTTTATGACTTTATGACACTTATGACACCCTTGTGAATACCCCAAATAATATTTTTTCTATTTCTTTTCTACTGGAAACGAAAACGATTTTTTTTTTAACCAACGACTAAAAAAAGGGGTGTTATAAGTTTGTAGTGTGTCTGTCCGTGTGTGTGTCTGTTCGTGTCCACGTACAGGCCAAACGGATGGATCGATTTTCATTTAGTTTTTTCTGTTTTAAAGATGACTTGATCGAGAAGGTTCTTAGCTATGTCTGAAGAAAATTGCTCCAGCCGTTTAGAAGATATAACATCTTTTCTGAAAAAAGTCGGGGGTTTTTAAAATGTTTAATTTTTGTTAATAATTAATATACATATATGTATATACATACATATGTTATTTTATTTAAAATTTTGTACTAATATACATATGTATGTCTTTTTTTCTTTAGGAATATTGTCTCCTCCGGGTCCGTTTTTAACGCCCAGTCCATCACCATCGATCTCAGCTAGTCCACGATTGCAGCCTTCACCATCATTATCGCCATTTCCACAAGATGTGCTTCTAGTAACTGGCAATCCTTTGACAAATAACAGTACTCATGAGCAGGTATTTATACAATAATTTTCTAATAAACTTTTTTATTCCCGTTCTCAATTTTACTATTGCGAAATTGTGAAAGTGCAATTTGTTCTCAAGCATTACAGCAACCAAATAGAAAATAATTTCGCACAAATTTTTGCATTTCATTCTAAATTTTACTAAACGAGTAAAATACATAGAAACTAAATTTTGAATGAAATATGTACTATTGGTACATCGGTTTCATAAACTATTTTTAAGCCAAATTTCATAAAGCTGCATTCAAAAACGCTCATTACATGGAAAGTTTAAACTTGGTTTATAAAAAGTATCCACGTAGTATAAACCTCCAATATTCTTCAAAATACAATTACAAATAATCGGTCAGTGGAAGAACTTTGTAAGTAACTGAAAACTACAAAGCAAATGACGATGTTCGAGAGCCTGATTTCAAACCCTAGACAGTCTCAGTCATACCAACATCATAAATTTTTTAGATATTCGTTAGTGTCTATGCTAATGTATCGTAGCACTCCCTTTGACGATATTTGTAGCAATTAATCGTTGGCTCGTTAAAATAACTAATAAAATAATAACCAAAACCATGTGCAAAAATAAAAAATAAAGTGTGCTTGAAGTGTACGTTAAAACAACATTTCCATACAAAAACCGTTTTTAACGTACACTTGAAGCACACGTTATTTTTTGTATGTGGGAATAATAATTTAAGCTTATCTTAAAGTAATATGCCTACTTAATTCTCCCTATCTATCTGCCACTTCACCATCTGTACTTGCACTATCCCTTTTCTACTCCCAGGTAACATGAAGGGACGAGCTCTTATTTGGACCCAATTGAGCTTGATTTCTCTTATCAGCAACCTGCTAACCTAACCTAACGATAAAAACGTAATTGATAGGTGTACAAAAGAAAAGTAATTATCATTATTTTTGATAAACTAAAAATAATTAATAGAAGAAAAAATCTTTGCCTTCAAAATACATTTTATGCTCTCCTTAAAAATTATTATTTTTGTCATTTACATCGTTATTCGCGCGAACCTGCAATTCAATAAGTATACGAACCCGTTATCGTGAATAAACAGCGAAAAAATTTTCAGATATTAGTTTAAGAAGGGTGGTGCCAAAAATGCACCCCCACTCGGATACCCCATTAGGTCCATTTTCAGGTACTAAGTACGGAACTTTTTTTCAAAACAAAACAAAATTGGACGTGATAAAAATATTAGCATTTTACTCTCGACAAAATTTCATAAAATAAAATAAAATAAAAATTGAGGGCTTAAATCAAGTTTAGGGGCACATCTCAAAAATTATAAAAATGCCGGCGAGGCTTAGTTTCCGAGCTTTGAGCCTCTGAAATTCTAGTACAATAGTGTGATTATACAGTGTTTTTCAACGAATATGACCAATATTGGTATAATTTTAAAGCTTTGAACAATACCTTTCATGAAATGGTAAAATGCAAGAAAATCTTTATTGGCTGCACCGTGTCGGGAAACACCATGGTGGAGAAAATCCTTAAGCCCGGCTAAAGGCCGGCAGTGTACCGTATTCGGAAATACCATGGTGGAGAAAATTCTTATGGCCTAATTCTGTTCGAAAATTGTGTTGTCTTGTCATTATGCGAAAAAAAGTCGCAGTCGTTGAAAAATACACCATATAATCACAATTTTGTACTACAATTTCAGATGCTCATAACTCGGAAACTAAACCTCGCCGCCAATTTTTTAATTTAATTTTTTTATCTTATTTTTCAATTTTCTATAGGATAGGATATTTTTTTTTAAGTTTTAAGAGGTGCCCCTAAACTTGATTTGTTTCAAATTGAGTATGTTTTTCAATCCATGGTCTTTTGTAAGCATTTTTGTCCGCAACTGTATTTGGCACTTCTTATGAAGCTACAAAAATATCAAAAATTGATGTCAATTGAAGAGTATACATATGAGTCAAAACGTGCTAAATCTAGTTTGAAAATGCGCTAAATTAGTATCACTGATGTCAAACATATCCTCGTTAAAAATAGTTTTCGCGTCAACGTCACTTCACTGAGACCACATTTTTTCAATTTCGCAAAAATTAAATTTATGTCGGCAATTATATGTATAAAATGGGTCTAATTTATTTTGTTCTTTCAATTGAATTTGACTTTTTTAAGGAACGTAAAACTGTAACACCGGGTCGAAGACAGTCTATACACCAATTTACAAATGGTAGTCCAAGCGCTGGGACTGTGGTTTTCCAGCCCAGTCCATCACAATCGCCGGCCGCTGCTACTAGTGTAATTGGTGTAACGTCTGGTGGTGGCTTAAATGTAGTGGCAGGTTTTCCCAGCAGTATCTCACAAAATACAATTACAACGACTTTACCAACAATAACAACGACTGGAAATGAGTTGAATACTACTTTGGTTGGATCCAATAACATACAACTTAATAAGGTAATCAAATCATACAAATTAATTAATAATATAATTAAGTTTTGTAATCACTAATTTATTATTAAATTTTCGCAGAAGGGAACCAAACGTCAACAGCAACAACTTCAGCAACAGCTGCAACAGCATCACCAAATATTTAGTTCCTCTAGCCACTATTCACACCTGCCAAATTTAACTGCAACAACTATAGCTGGCGGCTATGGGCAACTACATGCAACATCGATCAACAATACACCGACTACGTTTGCGACAACAAATGTGGCTAGTACGCCAAAAAATCAAACGAAAAAAGGTTCTAACAACAACACCTCTGTTTTGCCCATAAGCCAGCAAGCGCAACAACAAAATAATCAGCCGCAACAACAGCAGTTTCAACAATATCAAACAAGTAGTCCCTTAATAGCAGATAGTCCATCACCTAGTCCCAGTGGTACTGCTATAACTTCTGCTTCCATAAAACCGCATACGCCACAGCCTCCGATGCAAATGTTACAACAACAGTTTACGATTGCTAACAACAGCAGTGGTAATGGCGCGCCCCAACAGCAGACTTTTCAGCTTATACAAGGACCTCAGGGCCAATTTATAGCGGCTGCCACCTCTCATCAACAAAATCAGCAATTGCAGCAGCATCAGCTACAGCAACAACAGCAACAACAGCAGCAACAGCAGCAACATAGATTCAACCCTACATCTACAACGAACATTGTCACATCAACAGCGGCGACGATGGGCACTAAGTCAACTAAAGCTCCTCAACAAATTCTGCCAAAACCTCAGCAGTTGCATCATCAGCAACAATTGATGCCCAATCAGCAACAAATACTAGACCAAATTAATTCAGCACAACAACAAAAATCGAAAGCTTCAAATCTTACACCTCCTCCGGCGCCAATAACTTCTTCTAGCAATATGTCTCAGCCATCATTAAGTCAGATCTCACAATCAGGTCAACAACAGCAAATCATTTTACCTTCTGGTGCCACAGCTAGTCTAACGACAGCCTCTCAACAACCGTTGTTGCTCAACCAAGTACCTGTTTTGGTGCAGCAAAATACCCCACAAGGGGTGCAATTAATTTTACGCCCACCAACACCACAACTGACTGCTACACCTTCGTTAGTGATCCAAAACAGAGCTCAACCTCAACTTCAGCAGCATCAACAGCACCAGCAAGTACTCCGTATTTTGGGCACAAATGGAGCTACCATGCAGCTGGCAGCCACACCCACTTTTATAGTTTCATCTCAAGCTAATCTTATACAGCAGGCAAATCATTTACAAACAATTAAAACTCAGTCGCAGTCACCTGCTATAACGCAACTAAGTGGCTTACATGCCGCTCTATCAGCCGCAGCAGCAGCTAATAATCAACAGCAAAGATCTCAACAGTTCGCCACAACAACGGCTACCATTAACGGTCATCTATTAAGTCCCAGTGTAGCAGCACAAATACAAAATCTACAATTGGCAGCTGCTGCAGCAGCTAACGGTAATGGATTGACCGCGCAAATACAAATGCCGAATGGTCTCACCACTTCTGGGTCGACAACTCTTCTTTCTCAATTGCCCGGAACTGCACAGTTTCAGCAAAACTCGCAGGGTTTCAACATTAATCTGAATCAATTAAGTAGCGCGAACATTCAACAGATTGCCGCAGCAGCCGCGGCGGCGGGTGCTACATTTCAAACACCTCCACCACCGCAGTCACAAAATGCTGCTAACAATGGACAGCAACAAACTCAACAAAATTCAGGAAGTAACAATACCACCGCCAACCACAATTCAGCAACAAATGATCTCTTTTCAAATTCATCCAACCCAATAAGCAATATAACCCAATCATCGCCACGCCATTGTCCAGTAGCTGTAACACCTGAACCTCTAAGACAACCAACACCGGTATTACAGAACATACCCCCCGCTAGTCCACAACAACAAACTAACAATGCGCAACAAATACATTTAAGCTTAAATGCTGCTGCCACTATCCAACTGCAACAACATCAGCAGCAACAGCAGGAGGCACAAATTCAGCAATTGCAACAGCAGATACAGCAAACGCAAAACCAAGTGCAGCAGGCTCAACAACATGCCCATCATATACAACATCAATCACAACAGAACCAGTGTTTGTCACAGCCACAGCCACAGTCGGCACCACCGGCGCAACAAGAAACTAAGAAAAAGTCTAAACCAAGAAAAAAGAAGCCACCCGCTGCTCCCAATTCTTCGGCAAGTGCTGCATCAGTCAATAACAACAAATGTTTAACAACCACCGCCAACAAATCACTTAATACCAGCACCTCAACTACATCGGTACTGGCTCCCACCATAAGCTCTACAAGCAACACGCTAAAAATGGTTCCTAATACATGCCAAGAACAAATAGGTCAGCAACAAATCACCACCAACGTACGACCTACCAACCAAACTAATCAAAATATGCAAGATGTACTAAAATCACCATCACCTCCTCCTCAAATCCAAAGAGCCAGCAATGGCAAGCTGGACTTGGGAAATGTTATGAAACTTTGCGGCATCACTGATGAAGATGATGACTTTCTGGACACCAATCCAGCCGAAGAACCCACGTCCAACCAAAATCTCAACTCAACACAAAATTTCACAATATCTATACCACAACCAAATAGCGCCAATGATTCTTTGCCCTACACTCTAACCATACCAGCAGTGCAGCCATCCGCAAGAGAAAACGAAAATATGCAGACTTCGCAAGAGCCAGCAACTGCCAATATAGTAATTAAAATTGATCCCTCCGAAACGGGCGTAGGTTCAGCGAATACACCATCACTGCCGCAGCCCTATTCCATAACCATACCACGTTTGCCATCTCATGAGGAAATACAAAAGCAGTCTCAACAGCATTTGAACAACCTGAACAATGAAAATAACACGTCACAACTTAAGCAGCATCAAACAATGTTAACGTCGCAGCCTCTGAATACAAATATAACATTTTCAATGCCTTTGAATTCGGCAGTGGTATCAATGCCTTCGAGTAGCAATCTACCCCAGTTAGTAAGCAATTCCTTGGCTTCTTCTAATGCTGTAAACAAAAACATTACTACTTCATCTACTGTGACAACTTCAGCAATACCAACAACAACAACAACTACGGCCACAGTCAAACCAAGAAGAAAGCCAGCATCCAGGCGAAGCACTAAAAAAGATACCAACAACATTTCCAATTCCCTAAATACTTCTGTAACAAATTCAGTGAATCCCACTCAAAACACTGTTGCTTCATCATCCACCCCTGTTACAGCAACTTCAGTTGCGAATGTAACAACCAGTGCCATGTCTACACCTTTGGCCGCACCGGCTCTAGTTCCCAGTCAAATTGGTAACATTCAGATCTCCCAAATCGATAGTCGATTAAGCAGTAATCAAACGCAAATGATTTCTGCACCCCCTATGGCATCTTTGGTCGAAAACAAAATACAAATAATGCCCATTATGGATAAAAATACCAACAGTACACAGATGCCGCAGCTGCAACAAACGCAAATCGTTTTTCAACCCAATAACGCAGGTAATAATTTAACTTTAACCTCAACTTCTGCTATGCAATCCAATCAACCGGTACAACAAGAGCAACCGCGACAAATGCATTTGGTGGCCCTACCACAGCTCTCAAATTCCTCACAAACATCTTCGACGTCAACTGGAAACGCGAACCTACACCAGCCGCTACCAACACTAACAATGCCTGGTGCTCAAATAAATGCAACGGTCTCTTCTCCACCCAACAGTGCTCAAAATTCCCTCATGCCTTCTGTTACTCAAACAACGATTTTGCCAGGTATGTCCGGTAATGTATCTATATCTGTAGGTACACCAAATACTATAGGAAGCATCATACCGCATCTAACGGGCAGTTTAACTTTAGCAGTATCAGAGCATTGCGAAAGACTTATCTTAAGACACGATCCCAATCAGCCGCAAGATCAACAATCGCAATTAATACTTCAGGCCTTATTGAAAGGTGCTTTGCCCAATGTTACTATTATAAATGAGCCAACCAAACCCGAGCCACCTAAGCCGGCAACCGTACAACAGCCAACAACATTACCGCAACCAATGCTCACACCGACAAACTTACCCAACATCAACACTTCTATTCCAGGCAATTCAACTGGAGCAGTCAGTAAACCTAACAAGAAAAATAACAAACAAAATACGGATGTAAACAAGCAGACAGTAACACAAACTTTGGGAAATACGGTACAGAAACAGGTTGAGGGCTCTACAACCAGCAACATTAATAACTTAAATATAAATTCGAACTTAAATACCAATACGAATTTAAATCTAAGTGTTAATACACCAATGCCACCAAATTTTACCTTGTCGCAGCAGCGTTATATAGCATTGCCCAAAATCGATCCTACCACCCAACAGCTATTCAGTTTGAATCCCTTAAATAATCAAATTACTCCCATAAATGCAAATCAAACTACAGCCTCCATTGGACCAACTGAACGATTACTCATTGCACCTGCTGGGATAAATGCACAACAACTAGCCCAATGTCTCCAGCAAGGACAATTGCATTTCAATGATGTGAACCCGTTAACAACGCAACAGGCTCTAACCACACCGCAACAGCAGCAGCAGCACCAACAACTACCAATGGCACCAATGCCAGGTGGCAGTAATAACCAACAACCCAAACAGCAAATAGTCTATCCTATGACGTCACAAACAAACGCTCAAGCTATTATTACAACGACTACGACTACGAGCACAGCTACAACAACATCTAACACAACAGCAGTATGTTCTTCAACACAACCCGCTTCTACAACAACGACAATCACGTCGACAACAACTAAACAAATAGCGAATGTGGCCCCCATTATCGATCAGTCAAAAGCTAAGCATGATGCGAAACAACTAAACAGCTCTACCACAGCCAATACAGGAGCAGTGCCGAAAAAGAAACCAGTGAGAAAACCCAAAGCATCTACAACTACGGCTGCTGATGTAGCGTTAATGAAAAATGCTTCCGTGGTCAAGCCAATGCCGAAACTAGATCCTCTGTCTCAAAAACCCAACAACAACCCGATACAAATAGTGCAGCCCAATACAGCCAGCGGTAAACCAGTGGTATCCACATCAACCACCTCTTCAACAACGACGACCACATCAAATGTCGTAACAATTCAGCCGTTTCAATCGCAAACCTCTACGGGCACCAAGCTTGTGGGCATAACAGCACCCATGCAACAACAACCACAAAATAATATGCAGCTACAACAGCAGCAAACACAAGTAAATCGCAACCAATCTTCTAATTTTAATCTTAGTTTTTCAAGTGGCACAAGCAACAATCCCACCGCTAACAATGCAACAACCAATCTCAATACGAATGCACCGATCAACGGTCCCAACAGCGGTCTTCCTCCAAATAATCCGAACAATTTATCAAGTGGAGTCAATCCGCCACCCAATCAGTCCCAACATACGGTTTCAAGAGTTCAAACTATACAACTTACACCTCAGCAACAGCAAATGTTCAAACAGGTTCAAATGCAAATACAATACTTGACTGTTAAGCTGCAACATAGAAATTTGCTCAGTTCCATGCCGTTACCAGCCGATTTAGATCCAAACGTGGTGGCCGCTTTCAATAAACCAATGACTGATATGGAAATAAATACAGCATTACAAAGACTTTTCCTGGAACAGCATCGTATCTTAGCTGCTGGCAAGGAGGTACCTACTCCCGAACCGTTCATAACAAATGCTGCAAATGCCGCTGCCAATAATTTTGCTTCAATGCAGCAAAATAGTTTCACCCCAGACAGTGGTAAAGCAAATTCCAGCAATATACCGGCGAATATAGTTCAACCAAATAACCATTCAACGTTGACTGGTGCCAACATAAATAGTACTTCAAGTGTGCCTGTCGTCAGTACAGGAAATACAATAATTAGTAATATTCCCCAACAGCAGACACAAAAGATTCACATCTACCCTATACAACACCAACAAAACAAACAAAGCAAACAAGGTAAGCAGCAGCAAGTTATTCTAAATCCTGGCAATTTAAATGCAAACACTTTGACCAATAACTCAACAGCAGCAACTTCTATTGCATCTACTGCCAATAGTGGCAGTGGCAACAACAAACTTACAAAACAAAAATTAAATCAAGCCCAACAGCAGCAACAAATGAATCTGCAGCAACAGCTACAAAACGCTTCTAATAATAATAATAATAATAACAATAACAATAATATGACGACAAATTTGATAAATCAAACAACGTTAAATCCACAATTGCCACAATTATCGTCGTTAACGACTACACCCACATTGCCGTCATTGCCATATCCTTCACTGCCACCGTCACATATGATCAATATAGCAAATATGCCGGCAGTTTTGCAGCAAAAGCATTTCACACAACATTTGCAAATGCAGCAGCAGCAATTGTTGCAACAGCAGCAGCAACAACAACAACAACAGCAACAAAAATCACAACTTTCAAAGCCTTCCAATACTTTTACATCTTCGTTTAATGCAAACTTAAATAGTTTGTCTTCATTTCAACAAGGACCCCCGCCTCTTATATTTCCCACATCATCAACAATACCAACAGCAACAGCAACAACAAGTAATAATAATAATCCAGCTGCACCCACAGCTGCAGTTACATCTTCTAGCACAACAGTAGCAGTATCCACAATTCCTCAGCTAGCAAGCCTCAGTCAACAACAAGTAAAACCACAGTTGTCGCAACAGCAAACGCAAATACAATTCCAAAACGCAAGTTTGTCAACGGCACCAACATTTGCTGTATCAATAGGAAATCAGAAGGCCTACGTTCCCATTGTAACCAATACCAATACAATAGTATCATTAGCAACATCGTCAGTCATACAACAAACATCAGTTGTATCAGCAGCTTCTTTAAATACGTTGGTCCCTGCCCTACCCCAATTAATTACCGCTACTACAGCATCTTCAACTCTAACAACAACCGCCGCTACGTCTGTACATCTTGCGATACCCACATCTTTGGCTATGGCAGCAACTGCGGCATCGCTGAAACCCTTGCTAACACTATCACCTTCATCTTCGAGCACTCTACACTTGAATAATTCAATTGTTGTTCAAAATGCATTGTTTAATGGTGTCGGCGCTAATGTTAATATTGTCGGTAATCCAATTGCTCAAAATCAAACTATTGTAAAAACAGAGGAACAAATTTCACCTAAGGCAAAACTTGCTCGTCTTTCTTTGTGAGTAGTTGGTTGATATTAATCCTATAAATTCTAACAAGCTTAGACATTTTTTTTTTATTATTATCCATTAACAAAAGTCGTAATATAAGGAATCTAATCTATCACTAGCAAATTCAGTAAAAATTATTTTAAGTCACTCTTTCGCTATGCGATTTAGATTTGTAGTTTGTAATTCAATTAGAAAGAACATAGTACGAGCTTCAAAAGGCCACTGTAGCTAACACATGCAAATAATAATAAGGATATATTTAACTGAAACTATATTAATTTTTAATCTTTAACTATAGATCTGATGATAAATTCTGCTCGGACTTAAAACTTATTTGAACTTCTCGTTCCAATTTCGCAGTGCATACTCTCGTATCTTCCTATTTATAAAACAGTTGAGTTTTAGCAATAGAACAATAGAGTAAAAATTATCATCGCATTCACATTTACGTACTTGCTCGTATTTCATAGAAAATGTTTAATTTTTGTTTTTATTAAAACAGGATCCTTTTTATGTTGTATAATAGGCAATTTGTGATATGCAATATCATATTATTAAGTGTTTCTACAAATGTAAGAAATTGTAGTATACTAGTTTCAAGGGCTAGTTAATATTGTCGAATAGCTAATATGGCCCTTGAAAGCCCGCTTTTAAGAACAACAGCAGACCTCCACATGCCGATCCTCTCTAGACGAGCTGGCGGAGCAGTTTAATATTAGGATTATCTAGATTTCGGAGAGCAAGTCGATTCCATTGTGAATCCCTTCGTTTGACAACCGTTCATATTAATTTTTAACCACCGTTTGCACCCAGAAGTGCCCCAATTATCTGTCTTTAAGCTACTGAATTCCCATGATGAAGTCCCTTATATCCTTCATTTTACACTTACCGATATCACTAATGCAGCTTCGGGCAATGACAAATAATATGTTCAATGATTTCTAGTTCCTCTTCATCCCCGCGCTTCCTTCATAAATCTGGAGTACCACTTTACCAAATGCTGGTACTTGCTCTAACCGAGCAGTGATCAGTCAAGATCAGACTCTACAATCCTCCCTGCTTCGCAATGGTCCTGCTCTCCACACAATTACTGAGTTCCCTACAAGATAAGTTTACCCCAACTCTCTTGCAAACTCATACTGAGGCGCAAGGCAGAAACAAATAGAAGGTGGGCTACAAGAAATGATTGCGTGATCACCAGGCAGTTATGGACTTACCTAAATAAGAAAAATTATTCTTCGATTTTAAGAAATAGGAAACAAATCTCGATTCTAGTGTCCGTGCTAGATACGCATGCACAAAGGTTAAAGGTCGAACACAATCTGCTTATCGTAGTTGGCGTATTTCAAATATGACCACGGCTGTTGGATAATAGATTAAAGAAGATTTCAACAGTTTTTCTTTAATCTATTACCAAACAGTCGTAGTCGTATTTGAAGTACGACAACCACGATAAGGCAGAATGGTTTGACGGTAGAGTGAGTCTCTGTGTAAACAGATTCTCCGTGATATTACAATGTACCAGAAGGGTCTAAATGAGTCCGAGAGTCTGACTGATACGCTTACCAAAACTAACCTTACTTAATATTTATTACATATCAAATTTTTCGTACGAAATAATCAATGTTGCTAAACATTTTTGACTAATTTTAACGGAGTACCAGGGTTTACTAAAAATTATACTTTTAAGCCTAGTACTTTGCAAATTCTGTTCTGAAATAACAAAGATAAAAAAATTGTAATTAATTTAATGGTAATTTAAAAACGCCTCATAACTATTGGTAGTATGAAAAATTTTCAAATATATAAAGTAAAATAGCATAAATCGTCTTTATCAGCCGCTATGAATGATTATCAATCGAATAGAATTTAATAATAAAAATCATTTTTCCATCATCAAATATTAGGTTCCTCCGGCAATTAGAAGTGGACCAAGAAAGCTGTTTGAATCCTGACTACAAAAATCCATTCGAAAATAAAGAAGAGGCCGTCAAACGTTTGATAAGGTAATTAAGCACATAAAACGACTGTAAAATATAAATCAATAACGATTTAAATTTCTTTGTTTTCAGATATCATTGCATGTATCAAACAGATGAAGATATACCTAGTGAAGAGGAAGAAGAATTTGAAAAGTCTGCCATAAGATTTCAAGATAAATTTACTAAATTATCAGGCAAATTTCAGCAACTATTATTACAAGAATCAATGGTGAGTAATTGAAAAAATTTATTGTTTTTTTTTTGTACACTGAAAATTAAATTTAATCATCTAAAATCTAATATGATATTTTTCTTTTCATTCAACGTGTATTTAGTTACAACACCGTACATCAGAAATATGTCAAATGGAGAAGTTAATGATTGAAGACTTGCAACAGGAAATTGAAGATTCCAAACAGATTGAAAAAAATATATTACAATACGAATTGCTGAAACAACAGCAGGAGCAGCTACAACGTGATGATCAAAAGGATATCATAAAGAATTTGGAAGAATTTGCGGTTTCAGAAAATATTGCAAATCAATCGCCTTCTTGTTCTACGTCTGGTATATTTGATCAAATCAAAAATGAGGTGAAAATTGAACCTGTTGATATAAAACTCAACTTGGAAGTAAATTCTAATAACGATAGCAATTCAAATTTCTGTAATAACTTACAATCCTCCTCCCCATCACTGGATTCTATAAAAAATGAAATAAAAGGAGAACCTTGTGATAATTCTTTGACCTCTTCGAGCGGCGCAAAGAGTTCTTGCAATTCAATGGACTCTTTTGATTTGTTAAAACAAAGTCCCAATGTCAATAGTTCGTTAAAAAAGGAAACTGCCGATGTGAAAGAATCAAAAAAAGGAGAAATATCCAATCAATGGAAACAATCATTTATGGAAAATAAATCGTCAAATAGTTACTATAATCACTTGGCAAATGCTTCGGTAAGTCTTGCCAAACCTCTCAATCAGGTGTTTAATGGTGTTGTGAAAAAACAGCAGCCAGTAGCAGCTCAAGCCCCTGTAATTGCTGCTACAGTCAATGAAATTAAAAAGAACGAAAAAGATAGTTTTGAAAATTTTGATATAGAGTCAGAAATTACGCCAAGTTTCATTATGAAAAAACAGGAACCCAAAGAACCAGTGCAACCTACTGACAATTCTACTTCCGTAACAACCACAACCACAACAACAACAGCAACTGGAATGACAGCTCCCATACAATCGACCACAACTACGAACGGTAGCACTGCAGCAACAAGTAAAAGCCAAACTGTAAAATCAGCTAAACAAACTAAGATCAGTAATACATTTGAAAATAATCTTCATGAGGCTGTAAATAATCAAAACGCCAGCAATTTTCAACAAAGTCAGCAAACAACTTCTAGTTCGACGCCCCATACAGAAATTTTAACAAATAATTTTGATTTCTCTCATCATTTGCCGGTAGATTCCGTGACTACAAAACAACAAGAAGACGACTGGTTGTGCATACAAAAGGAATTGAATTTAATTAACTCTGTCAGCACAGTAATAAATACAAAAAATTGTGACAATTTAACTGAAAACACAACGCCACAAACTACAACGGAGCCCTTAGCAAAAACATTGGATTTTCTTTCAACTGCAGCTTCGGATGACCTGTTTCCAAATGGTTGTATTAACAAAAATATTTCAACAGAATCGCAAGGAAATTGCAACATACCTTTGGTGGCCAACAGTTGCAGTCAGCAAAATCAACAACCTTCCCTGACTCTCTCCACACACGTTGAAAATCAACAAACAGCTGATTTAAACGAATTCTTTAGTGGTTCTGAAGACAGTGAAGTTCATAAAGACGTTGAAACTAGATTGGAAGCCATGTTCGGAGAATCTCCAGTTCATTTATCTGGCAATAAAGAACGTGCCGATTCACCTGATGATATCGAGTCTGGCTTAGAATCTATTTTTGGTGAATCGAATAAATCTCCAACAAATAATCACTGCGCAACAAAAGAGAAATCAAACTGGCAATCTGATTTTACGGGAAATTCCTTTATGACTTCCACTGAACAACATTCCACAAACTACATGAGTTCAGCTAATAGCATGCCGCATCATATACAGCTGGGGTCGGCAAATAATCCAAGATGGATGCAAAATATGGAGGCCCAATTCCCAGACTTTCTGACTACCAGTAGCAACGGGTCTGCAGTAAACGACTGTCTAACTTCAAGAAAACGCCAGTGGAATGGCCATATTGTAGATGAGCATGTAGAGCATGCACATCAGCACACCCAACAACAGCAAGATGAAGAAAATCCTCCAAAAAAACTGTGTGATGGCACTATTAATAATGGAGGTCTCAATGATTCCTCCGCATCATCCTCATCACCATTAAGTTTGCCACAACAGCCTCATCATCATCACCATCATAATTTAGTGCCAAATAATACCTCACATGCTCAGGAACTAATGGATGCTGCATTACTATCGCTGCACGATGGCCTAGGTGTTGAGAGCACCGCCCAAGATAATAACGCCCAAACTAATGGTTTTCCTCACATGATGGCGCATCATGAAAACTTTGCCTCTTTCAGCAATCATATTGATAATAATCAACAGCAACAGTCACAGCATTTCATGAATATAAATCAACATCAGAATATTAATTCGCAGCCACAGGAAATGCTTAACAATCACATGATGCAGATAAGTCATCACCAACAACAAGGCAACCTTCTCCATAACCATCATCATCATCATGCTGGAACGGGGGAGTTCGATGACGATATAACTAGGCATGTCCAAAATGCCATCGACAGTATATTAAATCTGCAAAGTTCGGAAGCCGATTCTCTATCTTTCTCCTTGGATCACTCGATAGGTTCATTTCTAGGCGATACTATCTTGAACGACAATCAAAATAGCGGCAATAATCCAGCTCCCTGCCAAGAGTCGACAAAACGTCGACAACTTGTCGATGAGTTAGGAGACTGCCTTATGGGCAGTTCTTCGAATGGCCCAACAAATCTAACAGAAACACCCCTACTAATGGATACAACAGCCACTTCATCTCACTCTCAACTCATGAATCATACCGGCCTACACCATAGTAGCATGCAGCAGCAACATCACTCTGCAACTACTGCTAGCGTTGTCAATAGTCATGCACAGCCGCAACAAATAAACGACTTCAATTGTGTTGTTGGTGGAATCGACGAAGCTGTCAAGTCCATAATGACTTCTTGACGTGAACAAACTGCAAATCAATCGCAAAACCGTCAGCAACAACAACAGCAGGTGACAACGGCACCAATATCACCATCTTCGATCACAACATCTTCGCAACAACAACCGACTCGACTTGACAATAATCAACATGAACAACATAATCATCAAGGCGTTGCTGGCACCGGTTTGATATTAGAATTCAATTCAGCTGCATTATGAGACCTCATACCGCACATAAAACCACCACTGGTTGTATAAATGAAGAACTTGACAAATACAAGGTAAATATGCTATAATATTCATACATACATACATACATTAATAATAGTAGATACTAAAATTTTTCTGTGTGCATAAGTTTATATATTCTTATTCCATACGTACTAACTAACACAAACAACTGTTTAATTTTAAACAGATATAAAAAAAGGAGTCTTAAATATGTTTTTAACGTTTTAGAAGTTTAAGCAGGATCCATCCATCATTGGCGGAAAACTGCGTTTGTTTTGTTGAAAAAAATTTAATAAAATTAGCGAACATTAGGATTTAGAATTAATTGATATGCAAGTAAAGCTGAAAATAAAAAAAAAATTGTTAAATCATTGGTAGCTTCCAGTATAGGATTGACACTCCATTCATAGGATTGACTTTTCAGTCGATGTTCTTTTTTGAATGTTAGAAAAAATATACAGGGCAATTATGAATAAAATTTCGCGAGAAATTTCTTTGAAGTTAATCTTACCATAGATCATAAAAAATGTATGAGAGTCATTCGCAGCTACATAATTGCGATAACTGTTTTATATGCTATGTGTTTCATTATTCATTCCGTTCCGCGATTACAAAAAGCGGAATCAAAATTTACAATTATTCAATCTGTTGCTGCGTCTTATTATGAGTTGCATTCTATATTCGCTGGCTATCGAACATCGAATGTCAACGACGAATTTTCAATGGAACAGAATTTTGCTTTCGACGCAGTATTTTAGGGCATCTTCATCTAAATGCTCACGATAGATTCGATCGAATAT
This sequence comes from Tachina grossa, assembly GCA_949987645.1. Classification (NCBI taxonomy): domain Eukaryota; kingdom Metazoa; phylum Arthropoda; class Insecta; order Diptera; family Tachinidae; genus Tachina; species Tachina grossa. The sequence goes on along the minus strand of OX465274.1, from coordinate 150,422,128 downwards.
TTGTATTGAAAACAAAAACAAATTTCAGGTTTTTGTTTTTGTTTCTAATGTAAATTTTCGATCGAATATATCGTTCGCATTTAGATGAAAAATTATTATAAATGTATTTGTTAACGATCGTTTTTAATTTTAATCAGAAATAATTTCTTAATCAGGCTTAAGTTCAGTAATTTCAATTCTTATTGAATGAAATATTTTTATTAGTTAATGTGAGTTTCTAAAGAAGAGAAGAAAAATTAAACTAGACTTTATTTAGCCGGGGGAAATACCGATATTTTTCTGTGCAGCCACGCACTTCATCAGCACCCATGTCTATCTACTCGGGTAGAGATTGTTATTAACATCAGCTATTTAACGTAAATTTTCAATGAAATGGAATATGAGAAATGATTATTGTGTATACAATTATTGATTTACCTTTGGTAAATACATTTGTAAGTATCTATTTATTTTCTGTTTTTCCATTATTCATTTTCTATTTCGTTTTTAATTTTTCTTAGCCAACGATTTTAAATAGAAATAAGGTCGCTAGGACTAAACAATCTGAATGGTTTCACTTATGTGCAGAACCAAGGGTATTTTAATTTCCATTAATCTTGAGGACAAAATCTTAAAATCAGTGCAAATTTTAAAAATCTTAGCGATATTGATAATAGCGATAGTTTTGTCGAATGCTCATCTTAATACAGTCGAAGATCGAAAGTTGCTCATAATAAGGGCCATTGATACCGCAATTTAGATATTTTTGCTACATTATGCTTACGGTCAAATTTTATAATGGAAACCTTGCGGAAAGAATTAAATTTATTTTATTTTTTGGAAAAGGTAATGAAAAATTGTTAAAAGAAGTAATGGCCAAAGCTCTACGGTGATGTAAAATCCTTATAAAACTATGCTAGTAGCTAAAAAAAAAATAAAACTCAAAAGAGCAAAATATAAAAACGTTTTTAAATATTTTTAACAACACTTGACAATATACCACCTCAGAATTAGCCAAAACAGGGATGTTAGATAAATTTCGCGGAAAGCTTATACCGCAGGAATGAATTTTCCGTTGAATTTTTCTTTCCTTGCGGAATCATTAATACCATCCTGTATTATTCAAACTGTAAGCAGATTTTAATAAGAACTATAAATTGCACTTGTTTTCTTCTCATTGAAATAATGAGATAGAATTTTGTCATATCAAGTACACATTTCTTGTTTGAAAATGCAATTAATTTTATGATTTTTAAATCTAACTAATTGTAACGTGTTTAGATCTGACCAAATAGAAAAATTACCGCAACCGCATCCATAAGAATGTAATTTGTATTATTATAATTATTATTAAAAATATAATTATAAAAACTTAACTTCGTGCTAACCTAAATAGAAAAATGAAAAAATGGTAAAACGGGAAATGAATAGTGATACTTACTTATGTATTTACCAAAGGTAAATCAATAATTGTACACAACAATCATTTCTCACATTCCGTTTCATTAGAATTTACGTTAAATAGCTGATGTTAATAACAATCTCTACCCAAGTAGATAGACTAGGGTGCTGATGAAGTGCGTTGATGCACAGAAAAATATCTGTATTTCCCGCAGCTTAAAAGTCTAATTTAATTTTTCTTCTCTTCTTTAGAAACTCACATTAATTAATAAAAATATTTCATTCAATAAAAGAATTGAAATTACTGAACTTAAGCCTGACTAAAAATTATTCTGATAATAATTATAAAAATGTCAAATATACAGTTAAAAATTAATAATTTATTTTTTTATTAAAGAAAAAATATGAGACTGCTTTAATTTCTAATTCTGAAAAACGTTTTATTTATTCAGTTCACATCCATCTACAAAGCACTATGTTTGTTATAACAATTTCATCCTCAAGGCATTTAATTTAAAAAAAAAATTTTATTTTTTTTAAATATATTTTTTTTATTATTAAATATAAGTCCCTCTGGAATGTGTATATGGGCGTTTCCACAGTCACATTGCGTCACCAAGCAATTATGCTTGTAATTTATTGTCATGCTGTACGATTTGTTCCTATCTTTAACTAAATGTAGAGCTAACTAACTACACGTACGTTCTAAAACAATATCCACAAAAAAGAATATAAAACAAACGTTTCTTTTTGAAAGACAAGCTACTCGTATGTCATTAAGTAACGTATGCGTGACAAAAATGGTATTTTCTGTGGAAATGTCCATATGCTTCTTTAAGCAACTATTTGTAATTTATTATTCTTCTTGTTTTCTATTTTCATTTCTTTCATCTTATTTATATTTTAAAATTAATCTATATGAAAATTAAACGACACCAATAAAAAATACAACAGTATTGTACAAGCTGATTAAAAGAGCTGTTTAAATAATTTTAACCCTTACGTGTCAAAGATAAATAAATAAATTTAAGAACAAAAGATAGCAAAAAATTATAGAAAATTATACAGAAATTTATTTATAAAAGGTGTTTGTAAAATAATTTCATTTAAAGAAATGCCAGTGATTGGTGTTTTTTGTTTATTAGTGTTAATTTTAGTTTTAAACAAATTTTAAGACTTATTCTAATTTTACAACAATGACTTTGCTTTTGTATATATTTAGATGTATATATTTTTTTATTTTTAGTAAATTCTGTTTTATTTTGTATGGTTTAAAATATGTATAATAAAAAAATTATTTATACACATTTTATAAAAAAAAATTGTTTTGTTTTGTTCTAAATGTTATGCCCGTCCTTTTTTTTAACAAATATAGTGTCTTGTGCTTATAAACTTTAAATGAATTATAAATTTAAGGCTCTTTTTTGTATTAAATTTTTTTTTCGACAGCAATTCAAAATTGCTAAAACGATTTCTTTATTTTGTTTAAATTTTTTCATTAATTTAAAAAAAAAAATTAACTTAAAAGTTCAAATTAGCAAAAATGGTCTTGTTTTTTTAAATTTAATTTTTATTGTTAACGAAAATCATTTAGTTTAATTTTTATTATAGTTATAACATTATGAAAATTCGCTTTTCTTGTTAAAAAAAAAAATTGGTGGCAATAAGAAAAAAGTGCTTAAGTCAAATATTACTGTTTTTATAGGAGATCACTTTAAAACTTCTAAGGGCCATTATTACAACTCAATGTTAGTTAAAAGTAGCATTTTATCGGACGTATAAAAACTTTATCAATTGCAAAATTTTGCTTTAACCTAAAGTGAGCGATAAACAACAAGCAAGTTTAACCTACCTATTAAGTTAAATCCAATTTTCAACAATGGAAAGTTATTTATACGTCCGATTAAATCTTACTTTTAAATATTTTTAAGTTATAATAATGGTACTGAGTTCATTTTCAGAAATTTATTGCTTTCACATTTAAATTGTCAAGTTCGGTGTTCGATTTAATTTAAAAAAAAACATCGTTCTACGCGTGATAAATAATACATTCAATTTGAAATATAACAAAGTATGTATAAGTTAAATTAAGTTATTATTCCATATGAGATTATGAGTTGGAAAAAAATAAGCAGCAATACATTGCGCTTTAACTTCCTGAAAAATCGCACAAAATAATTGAAATATTGTTCAGAGGTAGAGATGGGCGTGTGTCGATTTTTTTCCAAGACGACACGATCCGAACACAAATACTAAGATCTCCAACATGCACGCGAAAAATGTTCTCAACACATACTGCACAACACGCACGAAATCAAATTGAATAGCAAAAAAAAAACCATTTTTGTATATTCAAATAAATACATATTTTTGTATGGGGGGGGGGCTGGTTTCGTAATTTATGGCTAGCTAACAGGAGCAAAGTGCCAGGTTCTTCAATAAAAGGGTTTTAAAATTGTATAGGACTTCTTCCAACCGGAAACAAGTGTTTTGTGGTGAGTGCAGTAAATTTCTCAGGAGTTAACAACGGCAAAGACGAGTGCATAATAGTACGTACTAGTGCGATTGAACAATTCGCACCGTTCATAATAATATCAAATGCAATTATCAGTATAAAACGATAGGTTTATAAATAAAACAAAACCTTGAGTGATATAGGCGTATAATCAGCAGTCAAATGATGAAAAACAAAATCGAGTGTGACAGTGTAGTCAATTAAATATCCATTCTGGTTGTTTTAATAAAGTCAACCAGTTCCAAAAAAATAGTTTAAATTTAAAGTTTTGACTAGTTCAATAATGTTGTGAAATCTTTGAAAGATTTTATATTTTTTCCTTTCACTTTTGTATTTGTAGCATGTAAAAATCATTTGTTGGGCAGAGTCATCAGTCTTCAAAGGTCACATTGGGCCGTTCTTTTAGCGCCAATCCTTTTGAGGTAGACATTATCATAGGTGTGACCTGACATACATAAGTCTATTGACAATCTTCGTGTCTTTAGCAGTAAATTTGACATTATTTTACCAAGGCTTAGGGGGGATATATGGAAAAATAGTAATAAAATGTTTTCCTTTCAATAAGGAGGTTTGAGCATACTCATTTTGCAAATCTTCTAAGAGCAACTTTTTATATTTTCTTAGCGCAAGTACTACACCACCATACCTATCAGTGCGGTTACTCATGACAATATTGAAATTCAAAAGTCTGGTATTGGTTTTTGCTTCATTCAATATTTCACTTTAACAAACTACATCGTATTTCTAAGTATTGAGATAAAACAATACTGTTTTTATTCGTGGCCAATGACTGGAAATTATATTGTAATATCCTCATTTTGTATGCCCTGGGGCACAAATTGATGATCTGCATTTATTGAAATTTTATCTATCCTGGACTTAAAGTGACTTACAGCCTCCAGGCCTGCAGAGTTGCCTATGTTCTTAAAATAGTCCTTCTTCATAAAAGACAAAATTTCAGATGTGAGTTTTTCAAGTTCTGAAACTCTATTGCAACCAGCTTTAGCAAAAACTGGGGCGCTTGGCGAAACCTCTTCAAACATTCGTTTCGGTTTTTCAAAATAGGGAGTCTTGTGCCAGACTCACAATTCCTTCTGGTATACACCAGTCGCCCACAATTGTGACACTGCCTTACCTTCGGATAAAAAACATCAACCTTTAATAGCATATAATTCAAAATAACCTCATCCGGTATGCTGTTGCACGCAAATCCAATATTAACAGCATAAGTTGGTACTAGCTCTGCTGAGGAGCCTTCCCGCCTTTCAAAGCGTTTAACAATTGTTACTCTAAATTCAGAAACAATATTATTTTTGATATTAAGGTATAGGGGAATATTCCTAATAACCCCATAGGTTTCAATAAAAGATCTTGGAATGAAAGCGCGCAATTTTAAAGCCACAAGATCTTTGCTCTTAAGAAAATTGTTCGCATCACTTGTTCTTTCGAAAAAAAAAAAACGTTGTACATAGTGTAACCAACAGCTATGATCGACTTAGGGCCATTATTACAACTTAAAGATAGTTAATAGTAGGATTTTATCGGGCGTATAAAAACTTTATCATTTGCAAAATTTTACTTTAACCTAAAGTGAGCGATAAATTACAGGCAAGTTTATCCTACCTGGTAAGTTAAATCCAATTTGCAATAATGGAAAGCTTTTTATACGTCCGACAAAATCCTACTTTTAACTATCTTTAAGTTGTAATAATGGCCCTTAATACCATTGAATTTCAGAGACCGAATTTTCTCATACAAGAAAAAACAATTTCTCACCCTTTTGTTCACATACCGTCAATTTGGTGGGTATCAACCAACACCACAACATCACCAATATGATTTTCAGAATATAAAATAACTTGTTCATTTCTATCAACAGATTTGCTAGAATTTAATTGCACATTATTAATAATTTTACTCTTACCGCCAGAGTTTGTACCTTTTTCCAATCTCCATTTCCATTTCATTCCTATCCGCCATTTTGTCTGCACCGTCACTTTGCCAAATGCTGCTTAAGCACTGTTGTCAAGTTTTAAAGCGTTACCTTCATTTTTTGCATTACTTGTAGATGCCATTTTGTCTTTTACATCAGCATACATCGCAAGATTTTTCATAAATTTTGCTTTGTCACATGATTTTCCAAAAGGCCCCTCCTCCCTATTGCCTTTCTTAGGCCCAGACCTCAGTTCCCACATTTCTTTCATGCGGCATCCACTCATCATTGCGGATTTGGGATAGGATAAGGGATGCCGGAGCACCCTCCTGTGCCCTGCCTTTATCCGTCGCAGCACACTCGACCACAACAGATTGTTTATATTTCCAGTTTTATTAAAAGCGTCTTTTAACAAAAAAAAAAAAACACGAAACAAAAAGACACGACAGAACATTTACGAGATAAAATACTTAGCTTATGTGCACTCGTACAATTTATCAACCGTTCACACGACAGTAGACAAAAAGAGAGTGAATTTCAGATCTTTGAGCTTAAGATATCCATACACTATAAACAAATTTGTTGTGTTGCGTGTTTGAGGATACAAAATATTAAATTTTTTTATTTATTGAAAATTTATGCATACATATTTTACACCTACAATCGTTTCGTGTTTTTAGTGTAAATTTTGCTAAACACTTCGTACACTTCGCGTTACGAAAAAAAATACGGCACGCTCCCATCTCTACTCAGAGGTACTTCTGAATATGAAAATTACAGGGATGCGATTAACTCAAAATCAGCTTATATCGACTTAAGCATTTTTACCTTTTTGCCACAGAAATGTAGACTTTCTCTCTATCTCTCTCTTTGTCCATATTTTAAATCGTTAGAAAATTCAAGCCAATACTTCTCATAAAAAATAATCAGAGTTGGCATTATTTTTATATAAATATGTATGTATGTATGTACATAAATATATGTATATACATACATATGAAGAATATATGTACATATAATGAATTATACTGAACACATTTCCCCATAAAACTTGCAAAAGAAATAAGCTTTAATTTTCTTACCAACGAATTGGTTGTAACCATGAAACAATTCTCGTTGCTTCTGTTTATTTTAACGTTAAAACAGCTTTTAGGTAAAGTTGTGAAAAAAAGCTCACAATGGCAGCAACTTCCAATTAAAATATTTAACTAAATGTAGATATGAGTAGTAAATTTATAAGTTAATAATTTATATGTAATTATTGATATTCTTTACCAAACATAAATGTTCCAAGGTATAAGCAATTTACAAGCAAAATCAAATCCCCTAAAAATTAAAGCATAATGTAGCGTCTATTGCCCTAAAATTTGGCAATGGTTAATAATTTTTTTTATTATCAAATATGTGATGGAAGCTGAATTATCATCTATGTTCTGGTTTACACATCGTTTTCACATGGTTTCTTGTGAGTTCGGATGTTAAAAGACATGCTACACCTAATTAAGTTGAAATTAAGAAAATAAAAATTAATGGTATGTGTTCTAGCAGCCGAATTTAGAAAAAACAAACAATATGGAAATGGACGTTTTCAAACTTTTAGATTTTTTGTTTTCGATTTACAACAATAAAACTCGTATTATTTTCCCAAGACTGTTAAAAAGTAACAACAATATGAGTTTTTTTGCGCAAAAGTGGAAACGGAAAAATTAAAAGTATTGAGTTTTTTTTTTTTAAATCAATGAAAATACTTTTAAACTATTGGAATATTTTGAAATAGCTCGTGTCAATCTGTCCGTCCAGCTTCACCAGTGTACTAGCCAAAGACTTATTAATAGCGAAAATTTTCAAAGATCCTTTCTTGCAAAGTTTTAAAATTCGCACATTTCTTCTCTTTGACATAATTCTGGAAATTTCCATATGTTTCAATAACCTTCCTCCTGTTCTCAAATGTCATGCATTTGTAATACTTTTGTGCTGCGTTACGGAACCTGAAAAGCCGCCCGGCGAGTTCATCCCACCAGACTTTTGACTTATATTGGTCCATCCATCATTTAAATTCACTGTGCTCGCTCCAATCACTTCATCTATGCTTCCATCTATCTCCAAAGCACCCAACATGTCCCTCAAGTTTCCTATGATACAATTTGCTATCTTTACTCTAGTTCTTTACCCCAATTCCACTCCAATATAATGGGTTTATAATTGCTACCCGTTATTTTTAACCCATTAACGCCCAAGAAGGAACTGATGGTAAAAATTTATTTTTATTGTTATTTGTTTATTCATTGTCGTTTATATAAAAGGAATTCTAAAAAAAAAATTAATTCACTTTGAAGGAAAACGGGTGTCCTCACTTGGCGTTTTTGCACACAACATACATCTCCAGCGGCATTTACAATGGCAAATGACACATCGTAGTTGATGAACTATACGTTCCGGGTTTTGGCCGTTATTTTTACGATCGGTGCCAACAGCTGTGGACGATGTTTGACGACGCTTTGATGTTGTGGGTTGCAAATATGACCGCACAATGTTCCATCTGAATGATAGTTGGTCCATCGGAATGTTAATTTTAGTTTTACATAATATAAAATGCAATCGCCATGCATTACTAACTGCCATGTCCAATAGATAGGTAAATATTGGCCAACACCACTTTTTACCTTTTATGGATACTTTTTAGAGACCGATTGATTGATCCATTTGATCAACACCTCCCATATCATTATTATAATTGACAAACATTCTTGGTATACTGAAGTCCACCTTTTGCTTCCGAACCTTACACCATCGTTTTACCTTTCGCAAGGGATCTATCAAATCAAAGTTTGTTGCCATGGTAACGACGTTGTTATCATTCCAATGCACTATTGTTGTTTCATTATTGCTCTGGGGTGTTTTTCATTTCTTTGGCCGATACAAGTGGACACTTTTTCATTCTATTGTCCGTATCTCGGTACCGGTTGCTCTATATCCTAATCGTTTTAACTCGCACAACAAATGATAATTTGCAAAAAAAAAAAGTTGTCGAAGTATACTGTATGTTCCTTTGGTACTATCGCTCACCAAGGGGATCTGCAGAAATGTGTGTTAACTTACCACAATAAGCATCTAATGCATAACAATATCCATCTGAACTCGTCGCTGTCCAATTCCTATAGCCAAATCTCACTGGTTTGCCCATAATAAATATTTTATCATAGATTCATCTATTGATAAATTCTCGTGAAGTATTCCCCATTGAGATGAATTTCTTTCAATTAGATTGCCAATAGGTCTAAATTTAAACATTTTATCTGTAGATTTATTAGCAAGATTGTTATCAGCAAAACGCAAGTTTTGTTTTATTTCTAAGAATCTATTTCTACTCATTGCATTTTCAACCAATGGAAGTCCTAAGTCTTCGTCTAAGCTCCAATATGCACGCTCTGATGGCAATTGAATATATCCGCTTAATAACAAAATTGCCAAAAAAGGTTTTAAGTCTTTACTGTCGAGACTGAAATTAGCGTATAAAATGCTACTTTCGACAATCAAATCAATGTTGTTGGTATCGAATATTTTTTCAAACAAAACACAAGGGCTATGATTTTTTATTATTTTTAACGAAGTCATCTATTCTATTATGAACCGCATCATTCGCGTTATGCGTTACGCTATAAGTTGGAACGTTACGTCTCCACTTTGGATTTTCAATGAGTCTTTGGTTCCTTTTTCTTATCATCATTCTCGTTCCAATCAGTTTTAGAATTGGAATTTCGTTCTGTTGGCGCAAGCTCAATTGTTCCCGGCACATCTCTTGGCATCATCTTCATCATTTTCCATTATGTAATTAATTAACAGCTTCTTGAAGTCGTAAAAAGTTATTTCGAACTCTAAAAATATTTCCATGCGGCATTATGAAGACGAAAAATACCTTGTAAAATGGATAAATTTAATACCAGTATCGCCCATTGTCCCCAATTGGGGACAGTCTAATAAAACCTTACCTTCTGATAAACTTCTTAACTTTTTATGATGTTTATGGTGCTGTACGCTTTTTTAAAAACTATTTTCCAAGTTTAGGTAATTGGAAAACACGCCCATTCAAAAACTACTAAAATAGATTTAGCAAAGTTGGCGCAGTAGAAATACGAAATTAAAAACTGAAAATTGTACTTGTTTTTTTTATTTATTTAGTAGCACATGTCTCCGACTATTAACTCAATTAAGCATAAAGAAATGAGAAAAGTTTGAGTTGAGTGAGTTTGAGAAATATAACTGTTTAAGTCAGAGTTGCCAGACTTTGAATAGGTGTACTCATATGGGGACAGTGGGCGGTAATGGCTCAAGTCCAATGTCTGCCATCTCAATACTTCTCCTATGGTTCTTCACCGAAGTAACATCTATTGCGGATTCATTGTTCGATGATGAGAAAGTCATTGAGCCATCGTTCATTATTTCATAGCTATAATCCATAACCAAGTGTTCCAAAATATAACCTCTTCTATCAGTGACCATCGGGTTTCACCATGTTACAGACTGTATTTAAGTATCCGCCAATTACTGTCAGTAAATTCAAATTTTCAAAATAAGCCATGGTTCTTTTTAAAATATTCTCAAATTCACGTCTGATGGACAATACGCACATATGATGTTAAAATTCGTCTTCAAATTCAGCGTGGTATGATTTCCCCATTTGTTTTTATGTTAAACTTCTCAACAAAATTATAATTTAAAAGGCTAGTACTTCTATTATTCTTCAGCCAAATCTCGTATAACAAGGCGCAATCAATATTATTTAAAAAAATATCTATTATTTCTTTATTCCCCATTTTTCCTTTTTCCCAGACTATGTTAAATTCGAAAATTTTTATAGTGGACTAGTTTTGATATCCAGTCGCACCACTAGACAACAATTTCATCTCTGTCTTTAGTAATAAGCTTGGACAAGGACTTCATGCATTTAAAAAAGGTGTTTTAGGCGCCTAAAATATGACATTAAAAACGCAAAATATTCACTAAAATAAATAAAATATGCACATATTTTAAAAAAGTTTTATTAAAAAAAAAAAGTTTTAAATTTACATGAGATATAAAAATATTTTATTTTCTGAAGAGGTGCGAATACAAGCCTTTTATATTAAATTTGTACACAAGATTTAATATGACAACGATTTTTTCTGCATTATTTACTCCAAATAGACATTTTTCGAGATATGTTTATATTACGTAAATTGAAAAAAAGTGTTATTTAATTATTTTTATTTAAAATTTTTCGAACGTGAAGTTCTATCAACTTGTTTTTAGAAAGCTTTGTTGCATTGAAAAAAATCCTTGTTATAGATGTAATCAGATCAAATTTAAATAATTATTTTTACATAATGTTACTACTTTCGGCTTTAATAGAAGAAAATATCCTCTTGAAATCACCAAATGACAATATTTATTAAATTTGGTACGTGTTTATGCTTGTACAGTCCTTCTACAACAATGCTAGCGAATTAATTTGTCAAAAAACAGTCTTGCATTACTAATTTTACATTAATAATATATTTTGAAATTTGAATTCTTGACTAAATATGACACAAAACTTTTAATTATACCAAACTATGACACAGAAATATGCATTTATGACCAAATTATGCAAAAATATGAATTTTCAGCAAAATATGCAAAAATATGCACTTACAAATCGATGCCATTTTCACTCAAATTCAATGTTTCGTAAAGATATTTCGTTCTTGCCATTATCAGGTTTAAGGGGAAAAAATATGCTTTTGCATGAAACCCCTGTCCCTGGTAATAAGTGATATGCTATATCTACAGCTTTTGCTATCTCGCCAAAAAAAATTTCTGTCATTCGTAAGTGATTCATCTCCCCATCTTCGGGAAAATTAATTTTCTGCAATTTTTAATTGTGAGGCCATTTTTTTTCCACATAAGACACTGTTTGTTGTTTATATTTCTTTTCTCTTGTGTTGTCATTGTATTTTCGCTTGTCATTTGTTTCCACTGCTCCATATTCTTTATTTCAGTATCCTCTTCTCTTGTTCTGTTTTCAATTTGGTAACCTGAGCAAACGAAAATTGTTTATGCATATATCTCGCTGCTTATGTATAGTTTTTAAGGTATCTATCAGGTTTCTGATAATAACTGGGGGGAAAAACTCCCCAATGCCCTCCTCACCTAAAATCTCAAATCTGTTACCACCTATAATCCCTGCATATTTTGCTCTAGCTTCTTTAATATCATAATACGTTTTAAAGCCAAGTGTAGCTATTTGCAGTGTGTACATACTATTGGAGATAAATCACATTCAGCGTCGACTGCATGCTTCATAAAACACTTACTACAAGTTTTCTCTTTCTGCTAATAATTATCTGACATGTGTTTAAAACGGTAGCAGTTGTAACACTGTCCGAAAGGTATAAATAGTTTTGTTGTAATTTTAGTGTATGCAAAATTCACTCTTTCGGTATTGTTAAACCCTTAAATACAATTTTCACTTTCATAGTGGCAACACCTACACTGCCTACTTTTCTTGTCAATCTGATGAGTTTTACAATTGGATTTGAAAGTAAATGCGTGAAAATCTTTGGTGAGTATCCAGCACTCTCCAGTTCATTATTAATAAAATAGTTTGCTGCCATTGTTGGTTTAAAAATTATCTTGCATCGGTTATAACCTGTCTTTATGTTCCTGTCACTTCCCGCCACTTTGAGATCAACTAATATCTTCGTTAGTTTGAATTGGTTAATAGAAGTTCTGTTTGCTGTCAGTTTCGTGTCCATATACACAGTAAAAGGACCCTTGTGGCCATCCTCATATAAATATAGTTGGCATGTATTGTGTAATAAAAAAAATTGGAATTATACCTGTACTCCATATCGTTCTCAACCGAAATATTATCACTTTTTCTCTTTAGATTTAAATGTTTCTCAGCAAATCTCTCAAATTCATTCTTTCCAGCCTTGTAAGTAGTAGGTATTTGTTTCATTTCCCTGTTGTCATCCCTGCTTAGGTGGTCACCAGGACCTCGAATGTTCCCGACGAGGCAGGGCCTCGTCTGGGTCGTCCTGCATCTTCACTCCAAACAGCTACCAACAAAAACACACACGCAAGACAGTTGTTCAAATGAAGTGATGGTCAAAAATTTAATTCCAACAAATTTCTTTGCATAGTGATGTCAACTGCCGATTTATTGGTACTTGTACTAAAAGTCTTGGAGCCGTCGTTCAAAGTTGTGTAGCCAAAATCTAAGATTAAGTTTTCCATGGTCATGCCCCTCCTATAAGTAATGGTATCATTCCAGGTAGTGAGCTTTGCATTCAAGCCTCCACCAATTATAGTGCATATATCTGAGCCCTCAAGAAAGTTCATTGTTCCTTCCAGTATATTTTCGAATTTGTTCAAGTCTGTGTCCGGTGGGCAGTAGGCGCATATAATGTTGAAATTTACTTTCATATTCAGTGTGGTAATGGTGACAACCTCGCCATTCGTGTTTATATTATTTTTCTTATATACAAACTAACTCCTCCGCAACCATCTCCACGATACTTTCATACGAAATTAAAATTTAATAGGCTGGTATTTCTATTATTATTAATCAATCAGGTTTCGTATAGTACTGCGCAGTCTATTTTATTCCTTTCTAAAAAACATTTCAATTATTTCCTTGTTCCTCTTTTTCGCTAGACTTCGTAAATTAAATTGTAAAAATTTCAAAGTGGACTACTCGTAGCCACCAGTCGCCGCACCATCTGAAGATGTGATCATTTCGTCTCTGTCTTTATTTAATAAAGCTCTATCTATATACTTGGCTATCTTGTCCAAAATTTTTTTATTGTTAGTGAGTGATTTATCACCCCATTTTCGAAAAAAAATGAATTTGCTATTGTCTTCAGTTGTACTGCCATCTTCTCGAGACATCTGATACCGAGTGCGAGTTCGCAATATCTCTCTTATCATTTTCCTCCTCTCTCATTCTGTTGGTATTTGGCTTAATAACATTTTAGTAGGAAAAGTTTTTGTGTAAATATTTTGCCGATTCTCTATTATTATCTCTAAATCTCTGTGGTTTGGTACGCAAACGTGGGAAGAAGTCTTCAATATAGTATTCTCCCAATATTTTAATCCTTTTTCCCCAATGATCCCCTCCTTGCCTCCCTTAAACTCAAATGTTGTAAAATCATTATCCACTTCAAGCCCAGGGCCTTTTCCTTAGCCGGGAAATTACGGTCCGTTGGAGGGTGTGATTCCCTATGTCTATGTTTCATGTCGTCTAAAACATTTACCACACGTTTTCTCCCTCTGTTTACAGTTGCTAGCCATATGGTTAAATCTATAAAAAATTTTAAAACTGTCCAAACGGTATGAGTGGTTTCATTGTGATTTTTGCATATGCAAAATTCATTTCTTTTGGTATCATCAAACCCTTAAATACTACCTTTAGCTTCATCATTGCCAGTCGTCCATTTCCATTCTCTTTAGTCATTCTAAATAAATCTCAGTTGGTACGAGTGACGTCAGCATCTCTGAAAGTTCTTCCATTTGACATTTCCTTTGGTATGTTACAAAATAATACCAGTTTTAAAATCAGGTAGCATTTCTCCAGCAAGGACATATAAGATGTGAACGGGTGTCGAACCCTTTAGGACCAGGAACCTGGGGACATAACCATAGTGTTGGCTAACACTGAGAGAGGGTACTATCATTCTGCCCAGTAACTTAATTTTGTCAACCTGGGCAATATTAAAGTTGTCGTATGTTGACTGTAAATTTCTTTCTGTTGCTTTTGGCGACATACATTGTCAAGTCTTTTCCAAGTCAAATGAGAGGTTGAAGGAGTTACAAATAATTTTTAATTCAATCATTTTGGACTTGAGATTGGAGACTCAAAATCTTTATGAAAGGACAAAAATTGAAAGTCGTCAGCAAATTGAAACATAAAGGAGTTTTTATCCTGAATCGTATATAAATCTCAGTGGCAACCCATTGCACACTGCGATTTCATCATTGCCGAGTTTGAGTGTGCGTTTGTTCAGAAAATCATATATCCATCTTCTGTAGCTTCCCGAAATGTAAAGTTTGTTTATAATGTCATTAAGTATTTTGTTGTTTACACAGTTATACGCATTTTTGATGTCCAGTACTGCCATTAAAACTTTGTGACCTTTAGCTTTTAGCAATGCAATGTTGTGAAGAATTTCATTTATGCACACGAAAGCTGATTTCGGTTTTTTTTTTGTAAACAATAGTTCTATCCTGCAGGATTTTCCTCTCATCTGATGTAAAAGTGATTCTTTCTTTGATCATAAGTTTTATTAACTTCATGAAAATGATATCAAGGATATGGGTCTAAAATTTCTGTAATCAGACAGATCTTTGTTCCTTTTAGGTATGGGTACCACCCTTATGATCCTCCATGCCTCATGTATTTCAACTTCAACAAATACATTATTCAGAGCTGTCAATAATGTGCACCTTGCCATTTCAAGCAGTGCTCGCACCATGTCGTAAGTGATGCGATCGTCACCTCTTGCAGGCGAAATCCTTTTTCTGTTGAGGATCAATTGAAATTCTTCAAAAGTGAAGGGACTGGTGTAATCTTCAATGTCATGGACTGCTTCTTCCTCCGTGTCAGTCGTACTCTGTGAAATCGTGGGCACCTGCTCTTTTAAATGTATCAGCTAGGCTAACTTGTCTTCATCTTTCCATAATTGCGGGTTACACTGTATATTTCCACCATTTACGTTTCTAACAAAACGCCAAGTTTCCCTAGTGCTGGGTTTTTCATTAAGTTTTTTGATCTAATATTGATGTGTTTTTCTTTGCATCTTTGACTGCTTCTTTCCAATTTTTAGAGTATAAATGTGCCTCCTCTAAATTTTCAGGATTCGGGTACTTGTCGCTCTTACTTCTTGCTGCACACATTAGTCTGAAAAGTTTCACCAGTCCATTGTGCAAACAAGCCTTAGGATTTCTCTTCGCATTAAGCTCAAAAGTCGCAGCCCTTACGTCCTCCCACAGGATCAAACTGATTGATCCAAGTGCTTTAATGAATTTATTATTTGCCAAGAACTTTTCCGGTTTTAATATAACTTCAAGAAAATCAATCGTAAATGGGTAATAAGTCACCAATAAAAACCACCGCTCCAGCACCACAGTCCAATATAAGTCACCAATAAAAACCATCGCTCCAGTAGCACAGGCCAGAAAATTTCAGCCAACGGTTTTAGGTCCAAAGGCACACAAAAATTTTTCCACACAAAAAAATGTGCAGCACTTTGCTCACACAAAAAACATCAACCACAAAGAATAACGTCTAATCGCAATGCCTGCCGAAACACGAAAATGTGCTTTGGTTTTTATTATAATTTTAACCCCAACTTTTCATGCGACGATTTTTATGAATTTAATTAGAAACAAAATTACCCAGTTTGGTGTGAATGACATAGTTATTTCAAAAACTGAACTGCACTGTTGGTTATACCTCTCCTAGTTTTGGTGTTAGAATCCTGTTTACCTCAGTTTCTCTAAGGTGTCACAGTTCCAAAGCAGGAAAGTTTTCATCATATTCCTCCAGAATGTCGAAACGATTAGCACCAGGTGCGACCTATGTAAGTGTGCACTACTTCTTTTCTAGACAATTTCTTTATTGTCATGATTTTTTTGAATTCCTCCTCCTTTGCCCACTTCGGACATTTTTTGTTTTTGATTTGCATTGTGGTCTTCACTGTTGCACAAAATGCATTTAATTATATTGCAGCTTGGCTCACAGCCTCCAATTTTACCACATCTCAAACATCTTTTTTCTGATCTGCATCTCTTACGTGTATGTCCAATACGCCCACAATTATGACATTGTCTCACAGGCGGTTAGTACTGATCAACCTTTAATACCGTGTAGTTCAAAAATACCCCATTGGGCAGTACATTTCCTTAAAAACCAATTTTTACTGCACACGTGGGAATAAATTGCTCATTTTCATAATTTACTCTATCCTCTTGCAAAAACGCATGGCTGAAGAAATTTTTATAGGCACTCGATGCCCTTCATCAAATCCTCATCTGACAAATATGTCGGCACATCTCTTATAACTCCAAAAGTTTCAAGGTACGAACGTGCCATAGCTTCTTACAAGGGGCTTAATACTAGTTGTTTACATAAGCGGCCTCCAGTTGCTTTGTCAGAGAACTTTTTCTATTCGCAACCACATTCGTGGCTTAAATTTTTATTTGGCTTAAAAAAATAACCCCAACCGAACGTTGTTTACCGAAGGAAATATTAAATAAGAAAACTGAAACTCAAAAGCAATTTGTAAAAAATTTTACTTAGTATTGCAGTCAATATCATTTACATAACATATAAAAATATAAAGTAACCTCCTGTTTCCTCCTGTTTAGTCTTGTCGAAAAATTTTTATGAAAATCACTCAAAAAAAAATTAGTGCTTTTCATATAAGTGTCGACTATACACACGTTAGACAAAAACAAGCACACACACAAAGCAGTTAATATTTGATAATTTAAGCATTCATTTTATATATTTGAAATTTATTAATCATTGTCTTTAAATTTAGTAAAAAATTTTCATGGCGATATACTTCAACCGGTAAGATATCGCTGTGTTACATACATCTAACAACAACGTAGGGCTTATACATTTGCTTTAATTTAAAATCAGTAACAATAAGGAATTATTTTATATATGTAAGTGAATGAATTAAAACACACAAAAAAAAACAATACCCTATTTACATTAATTAACATAGTCTTATAATAATATTTACATGAATAAATTTTAAATAATTCACGCAAACTAACTAGTAAGTAAAAATGTGTTGGAAGTTGCTAAGAATTTATCTGAAATACGTACGAAACAACTACTTATTATCGCATAATTAAATTTACTTTTTTTAAATAAAATAACTCATGGCCTATTCCCCACCTGCGAAAGACAACGTTCGACATACAATTTATATTGAAAACAACAATAAAATACGAAAATTTCTTTTTGTTTTTAATATAAATTGCAAGTCGAACGTTTTCTTTCGCAGGTGGGAAATAGGCCATTAATACTCATCAATGTTTTGCAAATTAATTATAAGAAAATTAATAAAAATTTTTGATTATAAAATTAATAAATTAAGAACAAAATTAATATTTGTCTAAATTATATTTAAATTCAATACAATACAAAAAAAATACTAAAATAAAAAAATAGAAAAGCATAAAAAATTATCATAAATTAAAATAAAACCAAATAAATACATCCATCACTTAATTAAATTTAATGTAAAATAAAACAAATTTAAACATATTGACCTTACTATAGACTATAAATTTCATAAACGAAAAATTTAAATAAACGTCGTGTTTTCTAAAAAAAAAATAATAAATAGAAAAAAAACAACTAAATTTTAAACTTTAGCATAAAAACTAACAAAAAAAAAGCAAATTTAATTTATTATACAGTACGAAAATGGAAGGAAAACAAAACATATGAATTAATTTGATCAAGTATATACAAAAAAAAAAAAAAAACACGCACACTTTAAAACATCAATAAACGTATGTATTTTAACTATTAAAAAAACAAACAAAAAAATAAGCAAGTGTCGTTGTATTAAAAGAAAGTAAATCATTAGAGGAAATTGAAACAAAAACAAAAGTATTGAATTAAACTGAGAATATATGATAAATTATGAAAAAACAGATGTGCTTTTTTAATACATATTTAAGTGGTAAGTATAATTTGGTATGCTTAGTGGGTACGTTGCTAAACCATTTTTTTTTTAATTTTGGTGTTCCGTTCCATTTTGTTTCAATTTCAACTGTTCCATTCCGTTTCGTTCCAACCTTTGTTGTGTTCCATTCCATGTTGTTCCTATTTTTTTATTATGTTCCATTCCATTTTGTTCCGCTTTTGAAAATTTTCGTGTTCCATTCCATTTTGTTCCGATTTTTAGCTGTGTTCCATTCCACTTTGTTCCCTGCTTTTGGAAAAATTTGTGTTCCATTCCGTTATGTTCCGAATTTCGC
The DNA here is from genome assembly GCA_949987645.1 of Tachina grossa. Lineage (NCBI taxonomy): Eukaryota > Metazoa > Arthropoda > Insecta > Diptera > Tachinidae > Tachina > Tachina grossa. Next base: position 150,403,274 of record OX465274.1, on the reverse strand, counting down.
CGGTGTTTCATTCCATTTTGTAGCGCTATTTCCGGTTGCGAAATAGGGTGTCTATATGGTTGTTGAATATAATAACAGTGTCTATGGTATGTAAACTTAATAACCGGATACACACAATAACAGGGTGCATGCATATAAACAGTTTACGAATAGGGTGTTTGAATTGGATATTTAAATTAATAGATCGTCTCCGAATCACTTACCTGCTTCATTTAACAAATAAAAAACGATATCTATTTACATATTACACTCAATTTCAAATTTCGTTATGTGTATTATTGAAATCATGTCATAATAATAAAGAAGGTACAACCGTACAAAAAGAAACTACTTTTATTGTAAAATTGTTCATACGTCAACAATAAAAATCTTATAAAAATATTTGACATTCTAAACACCGGTATACCCGTCTGTTCTGTAAACCGAATCGTTTTAAAAAACGCATAATTGTCAAAAAACTAGTAAATGGGGCCCCGGGGGTCGAAAATGCTTTTGAATTCGTATGTTATTAACGTTGCAGAGTAGATCTCCAACAAATTACTCGATTTAGTAGCATTGTGAAAAGGAGATACACATCTTTGTCTGGACGGACGGTTTTATCTTGATTATTATGACATGATTGCAATTTATTTCCTTTTACTTATGAAAAGATATGAATGATTCTGTTAAAATATTTTTTTATTCCCTCCAATTGTGCTTAGATTTTTCACTTGTTTGAAAATATGTTTGGAGCGATCGGACTTGTTAATATATAAAAATGATTTGTCAACATACAATTATGGTAAAAGTGAAAGCAATCACCGTTAATCCAGGGGGTTTACTTTGTAATTCGAAACGAATTTCAAATTCGCATGTAATTAACACACAAATTCGAAGGTAATTTCTTTCGTTTCGAATTACAGAGTAGACCCCCAGTTGTCAACATCGAAGTAAAAAAATTGGAGCTTGTCTACACTCCGCTCTCGAGAACAATTTTGTGCTATTGACAGTCTATTTCTGTTATATACAGGCATGTTCTGAAAATCACTTTTTGTGCAAGTGATTTGAAATCACAAGAAAGGTGTTCTGCACACGAAACTTTTTGAATTTTTGTGATTTAAAACCGGTCAGCTAAATGGCTGCTTATTTGAAATCAATTGGTTAATTTTTGAGTCATTAATTATTGTGAATGGCGTCGTCGACGTCACATCAAGACGATAGTAAATATTGTCACTTGTCTACTTTTTATCCACAACAATTGGATTTTATGGACAATCTCTTATTAATCTCTAAGGATTTATAAATTAATGGAGCATATTAATAGTAGTCAATTTTTATCGACAAGTAGAAAAGTGACAATTTTTACTGTCGTCTTGATGTGACGTCAACGACGCCATTCACAATAAGGGGGATTGATTTTTATAGTAAAATCAGCAATTTTCTATGAAAAAATTTATAAAATTATAAAAAAATTCAAGACACTTTCTTTTGCAAGAAACGTTGTGATTTGCATTTTTTAGATTTTGCATTTACAAAATAAAACATCAGCTGTTTTGTCTTGTGTTTTTGAAAGGCTAAAATCACACCGAAAAGTTAAAACTTCTAATTTTCAGAACACCATCAAATCACAATTGTGATGTAAAATCACAAAGTGATTTGAAATCTTGTGATTTCCAGAACATGCCTGATAAGGTCTAAAAAATAGATGAGCCTGCCAATAGCAGTCAGTTCTTTTCGACCTCCAATTTTTTGGTATTGTATTGAAGTGACATCGATGTTGACAACTGTAATATAGATGAATATAACTTATAAATACGTGTATAGATGAATATACAAACATACGTAAATGGCTTCTTCGATTTTTTTTTAACATTCTATCTCCATTTTGTGATTTTAGCAACTCCAAGCATCTGTTGTGTGCTACTGCTTCGCTGTAAATTGAACGATATTAAACGTGCTAATTTCTCCACATTAATTCATAAAATAACGAACACACTCGCGTTGTTTGTTCGCCAAATTGTATACCAGATGGGTTTGCTATGAAAAAGCTTTTGGTGTTTGGGGGAAATTTATGATTCTAAGGAATGGCATGCGTCAACGTCCAAGGAAATAATGTACATTCAGAATGGAAATAATATCCATCCACAATTAGAACTAATTACCATGGACATTATAGTGAATTCGCTGAGTAAACGTTTTTTTTAATCTAGTGAAAAAAATCATTATGCTAGGCCGAGGAAAAAACTTTCCCGGCCATTCCGGAGGCCGACTAAACAGAAAGTCTTTACTCAGTGAAACCACTATTCGGTATGCTCAGTGAAAAGAAATTATTAAGTCTGGCCGTAGCTCTTCTGGACAAAATTCTTACTCAGTGAATTCACTAATCGATCTGTAAACCCGGTCGGAGGACACGAAATCCAAACATTTTACTCAGCAAAGTTACATTTTTTTCCAAACATTATTTTCTTGACGTTGTGGCCTACCATCGATGATAATTCATTTTAAAAACAACAAATTTACTTACATTAAAATAATTTTACGGTATCATAAACATATAAATTATTAATAAATGTTAATTCACAAGACAAGAGAAAAATAAATATAAAGTCAGTTAAAAATATAATTAACTAGAAACAAGAATTAATAAAATATTAAATATAAAACGAATGTGAATATCATAGAAAATATCACAAAATCAATTAAGTTAGTAATAATTGTATTATAAACTTTCAAAAGGGAACATTAAATGCGAAAAGACTATAGATATTTTCAACCATATCACAAAATAAATTAAATTAATAATAATTGTATTATAAAGTTTTAAGAGTTCGTTCTTTAATATACATAAATATTTCTTAATAATATTCGTTATAAGTGTCTTGTTTTATTATTATTATTATTATTATTATTTATTTTATAGTGATTTAAATTGAGAGGGGAAAATATTATTATTGGTGAGATTTAATGAAATCATCGTTAGCTATTTGGCTTTAATGCTTATTTGTGGGCTTAAATAATTTTCTTATTTTTTAAAATACACACGGACAACTAATGTTTTCTACATAATATTATTATAATTTAGCTACATTGGTGCAACGAAGGGTAATTCTAAAATCTAAGAAAGCTTTGATAATTCTTATTATTTAACAATTTGTAAATGTTTTACAATAAATTATTATAAATTACATTACGCTGCTTCCTTTTAATTAATCATTTTATAATTAAAATATGCTTAAATGAAATAAAAATACATGTGTACATACATATTCATATATGTATGTTTATGTTTTCCTTATGCACAGCACTTTTGCACTCGAAAATTAAAAAATAAAATTAAAATAAATAATTAAACGTTCAACGCATATTTACAATAACCGAATATGTTTGCAACTGTTCGTTTATAATTCAGACTCATCTTACATAATATTCTTTTAGTTTTTTCTTATAGGTAAAGGATGTGCTTCCGTATTAAAAACCCATTTTTCTAAATCAATTTCTTTGGGACTATCACTAAAAAGTAAATAAAAGTATTTAAGAGTTTCACCCAGCCAAAAGCTTTCCATCATATCTCGCAGTCTGGTATTAAAAATATTTTTCACATTTCCAATCGAACTATAGCCGTGAGAAACTTTGGTGTACTTTTCAAAAGCCTGGAATATATTCCAGCCCATGTCTTGGTAGGTTCGATTGCCAGTCAACGCATAGAAATAGTATAGACTTTCCACAAATTCCGGCCTTAATAGATTATGAGCATCATTAGGTTTTACATAAATATCCAATTCCTCGTGTTCGCCAACAGCAAAGTATGAAATTTCGGGAGCTAATCGTGTTGGTTGTTTCATATAGGTTTGATAACACGTTTCCAAGAGATCACGCGACAATAATAAATGAGAATCTGGCATGCCATAGTGGTGACCCAAAAGTAAAGTTCCAGGCAAGTAACATGTTAGATGATCCATTTTAGGCTTAAACTCTTTTCCATTTATTAGCTCGCCGACGTAAACATGATTTTCTTTGGGAGTTCTTCGCAACAGTTGCGAAAACACGCCATCAATGGCATGTATATAGTCCGTTACCAAGCTATTATTTATCATTTTCAATCATTTAATATGTGTATTCATATAAACTTAACTTAAAACATTCGTTAAAAATTATTGGCTCTTAATAAAAAATAATAATGATATACAGGTATGTGATGGAAATCGGTTCGATTTGAAATGAAATCGCAAGTTCAAAACGTAGAAAATTGTTTATGGTGTGACAGAAAACGCATCGATTTTATATTCCAACTTTGTTTCATTTTCAGTTGGTTACAAAAAAATCAATTGTTTTTTTTATATTTTTTGCTGCTAACGGAAATTGAAGCCAATAATGCTGAAGTCGGCTGCAGGTTGCCAAACATATTTTCGGCGACGGCGAAACGAATATCGTTGGATCGTGGTTTGCTGAAGCAATTGTTGAATGGAATGGCATATTTTTTCTTAATTTCAAACACCGAGTTTTATAATGAAAATCTTTTATTTTTTAAACCATGGAAAAGTCTTGCAAAAGAATGGCCACGTCGACGGCGGCTAACTGTTTTCAGTACATGTCGGCGGCAGATTTTAACTGATCGGCTTCAACATACATACAATTGGATTGTTTCAAACAAAAATAAATTTATGTAAATAAAAATACCTTTTATTGTGGTATCATGTCTTTAATTATTTTAAAGCATTTTACTTACATTTTCACATAAGTTATTGCATTAAAATTTTGCTTAGATATAGAATAATTTCTAAATCGTCAAATCATGCTTACTAGATTTAAAAACGCAAAAACAGCACAAATTCCGTTTTCCATCACATCTTTTTTTCTAATATTTTCATAGAACAAGATGGGAAATGAAATCGATTTCGATTTAAAACAAAACCAGAATGAAATCGAAATAAATGTGTGCATCACAACTTTTTACGTTTTTCAATCGATTTTAAATCGAAAACGATTTCCATCACATACCTGATAGTCTGCTTTTTAATTTATCAACAAAGGGGGGAGGGGGGGGGGGGGGCAAATGTTATTTATATACTTTTTATAATTTTTATATTCTTCAAAATTACTTTTCAAAAGTTAAAAATATTTAATACAGGGTTATCCATATAGTGGTTTCAAAACCGCAGGTCTGTCAATGTTGTCAGCTGTTAAATATCTGTCACCTGAAGTATGTTTTATTTAATGAAAGACTTGCCATTTACGAATATGAATCGTTTAACAACCGTTATCGAACATTGCGGAGTGCTTACTACTTAGAAAGGAATTGGCAAGATTTTTGTTGCGGCTAATTTAATCGTTTCTTTACATTTACTAATATTGAATTGATTTATCATAAAAACCAAAAAATATATAACGGGTGTTTTTTTTAGATTTATAGAACTTTGAATTGAAATAAAACACAAGAAAATCGTTTCGAGCATGTGGCCGCCGCGGCTGGCTCGAATAAAGCCAATTCTACAGGTCCAATTTTCAACCACTTTTTCGAGCATATGGGGTCGTATGTTGGCAATAACGCCACGAATGTTGGCTTCCAAGCCCCCTAACGTTTCTGGTTTGTTGGCGTAGACGAGCGACTTCACATATCCCCAAAGAAAATAATCCAATGGTGTCAAATCACACGATCTTGGTGGCCAATTGACAGGTCCATTCCGCGAAATTATGCGCTCATCGAATGTTTCCTTCAATAAATCGATTGTGACGTGCGCTGTGTGGCATGTAGCGCCGTCTTGTTGGAACCACAACTCATCCACATTCATGCCATCCAATTCGGGAACAAAATAGTCGGTTATCATGGCTCTATACCGGTCTCCATTAACGGTAACTGACTCTCCAGCATTATTTCGGAAGAAGTATGGCCCAATGACTCCACCAGCCCATAGAGCACACCAAACAGTCAGTTTTTGTGGATGTAATGGCGTCTCAAGGGTCTCATGTGGATTCTCTTCACTCCAAATGCGGCAATTTTGCTTGTTGACGTAGCCATTCAACCAAAAATGAGCCCCATCACTGAACAAAATTTTGCGATGAAAATCAGCATCGAGATCAATCTCATTTTCGGCCCATACACCAAAATCACGACGCATTGCATGGTCTCGCGGCTTTAATTCTTGCACAAGCTGGATCTTGTAAGGTCGCAAGCCAAGATCTTTGCGCAAAATCTTCCATAAAGTTGATGGACAAAGCTCCAATTGCTGTGCACGGTGGCGAATCGATTCATTCGGGTCCTCTTCAACACTTTGCTCTACAGCGGCAATTGTTTCTTCGGTGCGCACTTTTCGACGTCTCTGCGGATGCGTATTATCACATAGAGTAAACGTAGTGCGAAAACGATCCATGGTTAACCGAATTAATTGCTCTGATGGACGATTATGTCGACCATAAAATGGACGGAGCTTGCGGTAAACTTCGCGAACTGAACCATTATTTTCGAAATAAATTTGCACGATTTGCAAGCGTTGTTCTTTTGTCAACCTGTTCATGATGAAATGGCAAACCAAACTAAATATTAATCACTTGACAGCTGACAAAATGGCCGCCAGTTAAAAAATTGATGCCAACTTAAAGTTCTATACCTCAATAAAAAACACCCATTATCTTGAAGAAGTTAACCGTAGGTTAACGAAAAATTACACTAATAAATTCAAAATATAAAAAGATCTAAAGCTCAAGAGTATAGTTTAATTTAACATACAAACAAAGGTGGAAAAATTAGATAAAAATATTTTATACAACTCTGTTATATTTTATGGTTTGTTATAATCACCCCTATTCTGCGTTCCGATTGGAATCGAAATTTTCTCCGTTTGGCAACTTTGGTATTCTGCGTTCCGTTCTTCGATTTCTCTTTCGATTCTAATATATTCACCCCTATTCTGCGTTTCGATTCGAATCGAAAATTTCTCCGTTTGGCAACTTTGGTATTCTGCGTTCCATTCTTCGATTTCTCTTTCGATTCTATGTATTCTGCATTTCGATCGTAACTACGTTTTTGTAAGTTGTTATTTTAGTGGCGGAGCGTTTTCAATTTTTGTTTGTTTAGCTTTAAAAAGTGATTAATTCAAAAAATAATGCAAGTATTAAATGAAAGAAGGTTTAATTAATGAACTAAACAGTTTGTTATGGTTTTCTGTACTGAAATGCGATTTTTATTTAGTTCATCACAGGTAGAACAGTTGACATACCTATTTAATGGCAACGAAAAACGATATTGTCTACGGATTTAATTAAATTTAAACAAATAAACACTATTTTTGTGTTACAATTATGTGTAAAAAATTAACATATCACCTCCGGCGCGACAGGATTCTTCAGACTGGAAAAGTTTGGACACAGATACCTCTTGCTTATTTCGTTTTTTTTTTTAAATCTCTGTACTTAAATTTGCAAGAGTTTATTTAATGAAAATTTTCACAATATTTAATTATTATTTGTTTTAATTGTTAATCACTGTTTTTTGCACTAAATTTAACTTTTTGTTAAAAATTTTGCAAAATTGCTTACGGCCATATGTATAATCAAAAATTGGCATGAAGTTAGCATAAGTGACAAAATTGAACTAAGTGTTGACGAGTTCCGCTATACAATTTGACATTAAAATTCCCCGCATAATGTAGTTTTAACACAGGATTACATCCTAGCATGATTTTTAATGTAAAATTATATGGCAAAACACGTTAAGATCATGTTAAATTTTGCCACTTATGCTAACTTCATGCCAATTTTTGATTATACATATGGCCGTTAGTTTTACTGTTCCTATTTCACCCGTTTCAAAGCAAAGCAGCAGGTTTAAACATACTCTTCTCTTCTTCTTTTTCATTCTATTCAGTTTTTTGGCAGAATACCGCTTTTCGATCCGTGCGTAACTGAATGCGGGAACGTAATCGAAACGCAGAATAGGGGAGTTTCTGCATTTCGATCGTAACTACGTTTTTGTAGGTTGTTATTTTAGTGACGGAGCATTTTCAATTTTTGTTTGTTTAGCTTCAAAAAGTGATTAATTCAAAAAATAATGCAAGTATTAAATGCAAAAGAAGGTTTAGTTAATGAATTACACAATTTGTTTTGTTTTTCTGCGATTTTTATTTAATTTGTTACAGGTAGATCAGTATAAAAAGTTGGCATATTTAATGGCAACGAAAAACGATATTATATGCGGATTTAATTAAATTGAAATAAACTTTATTCTTGTATTACAATTATGAATAAAAAATGTAAATATCACATCCGGCGCGACAGGATTATTCACATATAATTTAAGTTAAGGATAAGTTTGGCCACAAATACCTACTGCTTATTATCTCGGTTTTATAATCTCCCTGTACTTAAAATTGCAAGAATTTATTCAATCAAAAATTTCACACCATATCGTCGGTTGGTTATTTTTTGCAGCACAGTATATTCAAAATACATTATGTCTGCAGCAAACGAATAACCAACCGACGACATAATTATCATTTGTTTTAACTGCTAAATCACTGTTTTTAGCGCCAAGTTTAACTTTTTGCAAAATTTTTTTTTTGCAAAATTGCTTTTTTTCTGTTTCTATTTCACACGTTTCATACTAAAGCAGATGGTTTAAACATACTCTTCTCTTCTTCTTTTTCTTTCGATTCAGTTTTTTGTAGAATACAATTTTTCGATCCGTGCGTAACTGAATGCGGGAACGCAATCGAAACGCAGAATAAGGGTGATTGTTAAACATGAGAGCTCGGTCTTTGCTTGGGCATATATTAAGCTTTCTTTATTTAACAAGCTAATTTTCCCCTTTTTTATATACTTTTTTATCCGACTTCTGTGTGGTTCGGATCTGATCATGAAAATAAAACTAATTTTTTATTATTTATCATACAGTAGCCCAGCCGACATAGTTCGAAGACTCGATTTTGGCAAAATATATATAACTCGAATTTATACATAAATAAAAAAATTTAAGCACTTTAAATAAAAACTGTTTTTATTTAATAATTCTTATAGAATCAGGTTCTCCTCCTGGTCTATTTTCTCTAAATTAGCTTAAATTCTAACTTTAGCACTTTCGCAATCTCTGAAGAAAGTGAGCTAAAAATGCAACCCTACCGAATTTTATATATGGTCCTTCGAACCGGAATCAGGTTCCCCTGGTTTCCTGGTCTATTTTCTCTAAATTAGCTTAAATTCTAACTTTAGCACTTTCACAATCTCTGGAGAAAGTGACCTTAAAATTTAACCCTCTTGAATTTTATCCAATTATAAAGAAATTTTAAGAGATTGGAAGCGTTACAGATGTGGTCAGGCTTGTGTATCATTACCTGTGCCGAACATTTCTCTTCTGTCAGTGATAGTGTGGCGGATAATCTGATGAACCGTTACCTGAGCGCTATGAGCGTACTTTTTTTTTTTTTTTTTTTGTCCTGCAATTAAAGATTATGAAATCCATGATATGTGGTTTCAATAATACTGTACCACGAGCCACACAACACGACCGATTTTGTCTTTATTTGATGAGAAGATTCTAAAAGGCGTAATTTGACGTTTTGGCGACGTCAATTGTACACCAAGATCATGCAATTTGACGTCGTTATACTTTTTCTTATGTGGCTAAGCAAAAATCGAGTTTTTGCGGATAACTCTTAATGTTGGAGCATTTGAAACCAACATTCATCAAGTTATTGCCGAGATATGGCCCGAAATGTGCGAAAATGTGGTCAAAAACTACTTCAAAAGATCGACTGCTGCAATCAATTTAGAGGCGGTCATTTAAATGACATTCTGGCCCTTATTATGAGGTGCATTCGATTTTCGATCTTCGCTGTTTATCGAACATCGAAATCGAATGTTTAATTCATCGAAAATTTCGTTTAGAAACGAATTTTCTATCGAAGATAATTTTGCTTTCGCTGAAGTATTTTATTTTTTATTTTTAGAATTAGAATTTTTTGTTTTCCGTGAAAAATTTCACGTGGAATTTTATTCATGATAGCCCTGAAATTGTAAGCTATTTCTTTCGATTTTATGTAGATCTTAGGTCGTAAGGACTAAACAATTCGAAAGAATAGAATAGAAAAAAATCCTTTATTTGCTCTACGGGAGCAAGTGTATTTTAATTTTCTTTACTATGCATGATTGTTAAGCTTTAATATCTTAAAGTGGTAGAAAATTTTTAAAATTACAGTGAGTGATATTCACAATAACGAACTTTTTGTGACGAATGCTTGTCATTGTACCAAATGACGATTCGTTCGATCAGCACTTTCGACTAAAGTCGAAGATCGAAAGTTTCGTACGTAATGGCAAGGTCCAGGCATTATAATGAAATAAAAGTTTCATTAAAATCAAAGCTTTATGTGTTTTATTTAACTTTACTTTTGTAGCCGAAACATGGATAACCCTATATTAAACATAGATATTATTGTTCGAAAATTCCCTTCGCTAAAAACTTACATATTTTCTTTTGAAATTTTTGGCTTTAAAATAATTGTTCTTTAACGTTAGAAAAGCATATCAAATTGCTTAAAATATTTCTTACACAGAAAAGAGCTGCATCAAAATAATAAGAGACTTTGGAAATTGTATTTCCACGAAACATTTTTGAAATAATAATACTATAATACTAACGATATTTTTTTTTTTTTTTTTGGAGTCACCTACACCATTTTTCATTGAAGTTGAGCGATTGAGAATGTATTGTAGTTAAAATTTAAAAAAAATCCTCTGAAGAAGTAATTGATTTAAGAAAGATTTTTGTAATCAAAGATTAGAATTTTGTAAACGAAAACTAACAATAAACCCTTTCAAATGTCAAGTTAAAATAAGTTAATAATATTTAAGACTTACAAATCGTTTTCTTTGCGTCCAGTTTGTATCCATTGCTTGATAAGATATTCATAGTAAGAGTCGCCTCGTGCACCTAATGAAATTGTAGCGTAGTTTCGAAATGTTCCTGTGTTGGCATTTATGAAAATTGGCACTAAACCATTACTTTTCTCTAAAGCGTGAACTTTTTCATTGACACGATGAGCAATCTGCAATGTACAAAATTAAACATTAATTATCAAAATTACAATGTGCAGTTATTAAGCACTTACATTTTCATATAAAGAAACATTTGTAATCCTACTTAAATCCCTAAATTCCAGTTGAATTGTGGTAACCTCACTTGTTGAACTATCGGGTGACCATTTCGGAGCATGAGCGGATAAAGCGGCTAAATTAACATCGGAATATGGTATACCAGAAGGAGAAAGAAAACAAGGCAACAGGCGATTGCCTAACTCAATCTAGGGAAAGAAGCAGAAATTAAATAACTATAAAATATTAGTTACAATTAGTATGATGATTTTTTATTAAATTCATACCGATTTTTGCAGAAATACTTTGTCAGCACTTAAATGATAAGCCGATAGCAATCCACCCAAAACGCGTATAGTAACTTCGAATAAATTTACATCCCGATTTACATCAAAGTTCAAATTTTCACTAACCCAGTTACGCGCTTCAGCAAATTCTACAAAAAAAAAAATAAGAATAAAAAAATTAGGTTAGAAAATATTTAGGTATGTACATTTTATTTATATTATACCATCTTCCAAACCCATTATATAAATGGTATCCAATGAATCTATAATCGTTAAACCCATACCGAACCAATCGTTTGAAGACTCCGATATGGGCTTCAAATTATCATGACCCCAGGCATATTTTTTATAGCCAGTCCACGAATGTTTGAAGGCATTTACCACAGCATCTTGTTTTTCATTGCGGGCTCCATGAAAATGATGTTTGGTCGGCAAATGTTTCAAATCAATTCGACCTAAAAATTCTTCAATTTTTACTTCAGTACCCGGCAAACTTAGTGGATCCTGTAAAGCTGATTCTATAGCTTGGCGGTCTTTTTCCATACTGTTTGAATGCTCATTACTAATTTTAGAATCTTGTGAATTTTCATTCAACTCATTGTTAATAATATTTTCAATTTTGACTTTTCCATAAGGTTCATCCGGAATCTGAGCACTAATGAGATTTTGAGCTAAATTGATGTTATTGGTTTGAGTTTGTGGCAAATTAACTACATTTTCAACTTGTTGCTCAGCTTGAGGAAATGGGCGATGTTTCTCAATTAAGTTTTCCTAGAAATACAATATTTGTTTGAAAAGACTATCAATTATTAGACATTCGCGAGACATTTCTCTATGGCTCGATGTATACGTCTGAAAAATTAAAGATTTAAAATTCAATTGAAAAACTCTCCTTGTGTTAATACTCTTATAAAAATTGTCACTACATTTTAACTTGCTTTTGGAAACCGTAAAAACTACCGAAAGTCTACTCTGTAGGTTAGGTGGGGCCAGGAAGGGTGTTGCTGTAACACACCTCCACTCGGAAACCCAGTTGGGTCCATTGCGATTCAATTCTATTTACACCCCAATTGTACCCAGTACCCTATTATCTGTCCTTACTTAAGCTACTTAATAATAAATATGGAACTTCTAAACTAATGATTGGATTTATATGAAACTCCTAACATCAGTAGGGGAGGACTTAGGCTTTATAACACATGTCATGACAGCCTTCTGGCTTGAGGTGGACATTGGTTACAGTGGGCCAAAGTTGAGTACATGGGACCTAAAAAAAAACTTCTAAAGCTTGTAACTTTTTTAAAAACTCTCCAATTTTCACCGGATAATGCATTTTGAGATAAACTTGAAATTCTTAAGAAATAATTTCCCAAGATGTGTTCGCGTACTCTCAAAGACATTTTTCTTAAGACAAAAACATTTTTTTGCTTTGACTCTTTTTAGTATTTCGCCTATTACATTTTAGTTTATTGTTGGATTTTAAATTAAAAGACAGCATTAAATTTTTGACAAAATTCTAAATAAAAATAGGAGAAAGATTTATTAATATTCATTTCGTGAAATCGAGAAAAGGCTAAAAAATCAAAATTTTTAAATTTCCCTGGAAAAGGCATGTGTTTTTTAAGTATCTTCATTATTTTCAGTTTTTTAAAAAACTTTGTCTAATACATTCACTTTTTAATTACATAGCGGTAAAGACAATCCATTAAGAATGTGTTTAGAGCCAAATGTACCCTACATGCAGCAATGTCCGAAAATCGCCAATTTTAAAAATATTTTTTGTGTTTAAGTGCTTACAAAAATTGTGACAGTAGATTTTTAAAGTTTTAACTATAACATTTAATTATGTAGATAGTTTCCAACATGTTAAACTAAAATTTTAGAGAGCCTTTTCATAAATGTTGACATACGCGCAGATTTTCTGAAAAAAATGAAAATTTAGGGAAAATATATATTTTTCTATACTGGTATTTTTGAATTTCATATGAGCCAGTTTACTACGTCTGAAAAAATTATAACAAAAGCCCAATTCACAATCTTGTGCAAATGGTCTTGCACCGTAGCATGGGCAAAATGGTATAGTATATTGATAATAATGATATCTCGTGAGAGCGTGATAATTCGTGCGTGATTATTAAAAATAGCTCACGCACGATCACGCACCAGTAATTTATTTTTAGGTCACGCTCACGCACTCACGCGTGATTAATTATAAATTTATCACGATCATGCGTGAGTCACGCGTGATGAACGCGTGACACGATAAAATCGCGACATTTGGACATCTCTAGAAAGAAGTACTTATGTTCGTTCCCAAGATATATATACCAGCCTCTGTGTCTTACTAGTGAGGATGTTCTGCTAAAATCAATTTCAACGACTTTATAGTCCGTGAATTCAGAGTTTACGTAGCTCCGATCACTAAAACTGAACTCGTTTAAGATTGATGTGTGGCCTGTTACTCATGTCCTCACCAAACCTGCTGCAACGAGTGTAAGGAGACTTCTATTCGCCGTTCTTACCACAAAGTCCTGTATAGGAATCAGGTTAAGAATGACGTCCAAGGCAGCTTGAGGTGTGCTCTTATGGCACATGTGATGCCCAGCGAGACGCACCTGTGAATCTTAGCAAGCAATCTCCTATGACTGCCTTTGCTCAATGCCTTCACCACACCAAACAACCATAGGAAATAACCGGTCTGAAAACCGATGAACAAATCCATTTTTCTACTTTCGGTTTCAGATCTCAGTTCCTTCTTATGCCCACCAAAAAAAGACATGCAAAAGAAATAGTTAATGCATGGGTTCTACTGCAAATGCATTGGTTCCACTTAGATGCAGAACGCATGATTTTAACAAAGGCGTGTCATTGACGAGCATGGGTTCACATTTAGCAAAACTGCTCATCATTCGAATGAGTGCTTAGAACCCATGCAAGAACCCATGATTCGATGACGTTTGAAATGAGTGCTTAGAACCCATTCAAGAACCTATGATTCCATGACGTTTTTTCACGTAAATACAAAACGAAAAAAAATTTTCGCAGTCAGGATACGAACCGTGCTGTTGTTCTGACTGTTAAGGCATACTCTCTACCACTGAGCTATTGCACTTTTGTTATTTGTTGTTGTTTTATGAAAATGTTTCAATGTGATGATTTAATTCCGTTTTTGCATGCCTTTTTTGCTGGATATTAATTTCAATGTATGCATGCGTTCGTCGCATGCGTTTTTAATGAGTTCAAAAACTATAGCATTATGCGATGCCATTCAGAATGCATGCGAAGAAACACATGCTCAAGAACTCATGAAACACTACTTCATTTTGAACGCGTTCATTTATTTTTTGCTGGGTGACTTAGCCTAACTAACATTTTAAAAAGTTAACAGTATTGCAGCTTTTATGGCTGTTTTATGCATTCATTCTTATGGCTGCGTCAGAAATCTTTTTACTTATATGGGCATAAAAGTAATGGTTAAAGTTATGAAAATTGTAGACAATGTGTATTCTGACTAGTCTAGGCTAGTAGAGGACTCAACTCAATTTTCAAAAAAATGTCAGTTAGGTCGGTTAGTTAAAACAGCAACGATATTTGCCGACTCACACAATCATTTATAGGCGTGTTTCCTATTTTATTTTCCTACTACCTTTTCATTATTTTTCATTCTTTTAAGTTTATTGGCGTACTGTGTTTGTAGGCCTGTTATTCTCAATAATCCAAGGGGAATTTGTCTATAAACATTGGACGAGGGCTTTCTAAGCTTTTTTGAATTATGGTTGAAGTCTACTGAAGAGTTGCATGAGCAGCAAACGAAATGCATCTAAAAGTATTTTTAACAAACAAAAGTTCATACGAAAACTGAAAACAGAAATAAATTAGCATTGACCCAAATCAAATAATACTCGTACTTAAAAAACAACAGAATTTATTTTAATCAAGTAGCCCTGCTATAAAAATGTTTAAAAAGTCGTAGTTTTTATAACACATTGCTGGTGGTACGAATGGCAAAGTTTAATGCAATATTTACACGTGGCTTGAAAAAATCTTTCAGATGATGTACTTTTCTTATGTGTTCTCTTCGGAGAAAATACGAAACTATGCAAAAAAAAAAAACTTGAAAATTTTACCTTTTTATACACTGACCAGTTCACGAACGGTCATATCTAGACCCCTCAAATGTTTAGGGAATCATTAAAAAGAAGTTTCATGTTTTCAAAGTCCGCTATACCTTCATGGTCAGCATTCATGTGAACTTGCACAAGATAGCCATATATTTTGAGAATTTGAGTTGAAGGGTAAATATTTCAATACCGGAATTCACGATTGCCCTTGTAGATCTTTTATATCTTGTAGGTTTGGTAAATTGTTGGTGCTTTGCTTTTAACAAGATTTACCAAAGCTAAAATATGTAAAAGGTCTACAAGGCCAACCGTGAATTCCGCTAATATGTTGTGTATTTTTCTAGTATGTACATAAACAACTTAAATAATATGAATTCTAAAAAAATAACGATAATGTAATTATTAGTTCCACTTACTCTTATCTTATTTGTAAATATTATCGTACATGTGGTTATTCAAAGATATAATGCTGACCTATACCAATATTTTTTTTTTCATGTGCAATAGTATAAACACATTGCACTACGCTCAATAGAATACATTTAGTTTGATATTTCTTAGTTGAAGAAGTGACAAAATGTGTTTAAGTATTTTATTACAAGTTGTATGCATATGCATTTGAGTAAATATATAAAAATTCGAGGCACTATAATCTTATTCAAATACATTTTGTTGTTAAGAACAATAGAAATGAACTAAAAACAAGAATAAAACAGAAAATTTTTGTTTTTTATTTAAATTACAAAACCGAACGTACACTTTCGATATACAGCTCATGAGTATATAAAGAGGCAAAGTAACAAATAAAATGTTTTAGTGATTTAAAAAAGTCCAATTTGTGAATACTGTGGTGAAAGTACATAGATCTTTCAAACACATGCATTCGTTTGTAAATCGGTTGAGTTGTTCACGAGTTATAAAATTAACATGGGACAACTTATTTTTATATATGTATAAACATACGATTGAATGTTACTACTAATTTTTAAATAAATTAATATCGCTAGGTATTTAATATATGATTTAAAGGTGAAAAGAACAAATTTAAATTTATAAATTTTGTAGCGTCTCGGGCAGACATAGTTTTATATAATAAATTATTTGATCGTCCAACTTACCTCATTATCACGTTGGCCATTCTTCGTATTTCTATTGGATTCCATATTTTTATTGTCGTGAGCATCTGGTTCTTCAGCCTTTTCGTTTTCATTAGGATAACCATTACGCAGTAAATTTTCGAGGGGTAATCTTCCACTTGTATCTTGATTGGGATCACCAGTTAGTGATTGTTTATTGTTGAGATCCAATTGTTCCGACGGCAGTAAGAAAAGTAAAGTAATACACATAGCAGATATGCATAAAATAATAAGATTACGTTGACAGCGAGGTAGTTGATTCCAGTACTAAAGCGATTAGTTTATACGATTTTAAATTAAACAGTTTTATTTCAAAAAGCAATAAATAATAAATCTTACACGTCTTAAACTTTTACGTGTGCTGATGTTAATTTGAGATTCCTCAATGCCACCAACATTGCCGGGCGTAAGTGTAAGTGCCACATAGTCTGATGTTTCCTTCATTTTTATATTGTTTTATGTACAATTTTCTAATGGTTCGATTTTAATTATTTCCTGGCGAATTTAATGAAAAACATTTTTACTGCATTTATTCTTTTACATAAGTACACACATACAATGTATGTGTGTATGGATTTATAACTGTATGTAGATGGATACGTGTTGCAATTTTTTCACTTTTTTATTATCTTCATGTAACTTGTGCACTTTTTATATTACATGATACTTATTATTAATTTGTAAATTTTTCTTTACAATTTAAATATGTAATTTTTATATAAAATATATACACAGCTGAAAAATTCACAGAATCCACCAAGAGGAATGAATTTGAAGAGAAAATTAATGTCAAGATGTGTCGTAGTTGCCAGATCAATTGGGGATAAAATCGTTGAACTTCAGAGAATAAATTTCCAAAATCGTCCAAATAGTTTATCGAAGCAAAATTTAGCAAACGAAGTCCCGCCCCAGACTTGCAATTTTTACTGCAGCAACTTTTTATTTTTTAGTGCAAAAGATCAAGAGAGGAATAAAATAAGTATATTGTATTTCTATTTGAACACACCAGCACATATTCAAGAAATGCTGCAACGAAAATGTCAAGTCTGGGCACTTACGATTGAAGTGTGCCAACATCGTGGGACAGGCAGTTAATTTTACAATAATACCCAAAATTATTTATGCTATGCCAATAAATATTTAATTATATGTATGTATTTCCATGAGATTATGTGATTTTTTTCATATTTCTTTCCTTCCTCATGTTATTCTGCACGATTTGATTCCCTAAAATATACTATTCTATATTTTTGCCATTTGTAATACTTTCCAATGGCTCTCAAACTATTCGTATAGGTTCGTATCTTAGATAAACTTGTTAATGTTAGGTGGCTCTGCTACATAATAGAAATAGACTACATCCTTGTCCCTGCTGACAATGTTTGTGTACTCAATTCACAATAAAATATTTTTGGCTTTTCAAAGAACATTTCCACTGTTGTGCAACAAATTCGATAGCGGTTTTTCAAAAAGTATACGAAAACCAGTATTTGGAACAGCTGTTTATTTTTAATACTCAATCATGCAGGTGTAAAATGTGCAACAAATATTACCTAAAAAAAAAAATCGGGATCACTCTATATGTAATTCGAAACGAATGAAAAAGCTTTCGAATTTTCGTGCTATTGACACACAAATCCGAAGACATATAGAGTAGGGGCCCCAGTTCAATTACATAGCTACGTATGTATGTACATATGTATGCATGTACATAATTATAGTGTTTTCACACTGAAAGTTAAAACCTGGTTTTAACGTTAAAGCCATAAACAGCTGATTTTGCTTTCACACTGCAAGTTTGTTAAATTCAGTTTTTAACTTACAGGCTGTCTAATAACTTTGCTCAAAATAAAATAAATCTCCTGCCGAAATGCGTGTATTTGTTGCTGCATTTTTCTGCTTTTTAATAACACTTGTTGGACATACTGTTCAACTGTTTTTGTTTGTATGAAAAACTGAGATATTTCACAATGCGCTCTAAAATGGAAATTATTTTATATTTTGTAAATAAAATTTTTTTTAATTATAGAACTTCTTATACAGAATGAAGAAGTGCTTGGAAATATTGTTAATAATATAAAAATGCACAAATACATTATAAGATAAACCTTTTTATAGGCAGATGAATGTCAGTCATATTGTCTATTTTCACTTTCAACAGTTCAATTTCAAATATTTTCGTTGTTTTCCTTCTAAAAAAACTATTTTTTCCATAATTTTTTGATTATTGTTGCTGCTGCATTAATTTTTAAGTTGAAAATACCATTACCAGCTGCTGTCGGTCATTTCAACTTGGCAACACTGAATTTATCACAGCGAAAACAAGGTTGCATTTCATAAAACCAACTTAAAACCAATTCAAAAATTGTTTTAATTTGGTTTTAACAAAAATAATTTGTATGGTAAAACCAGGTTTTAACAGTTGTTTTTAACGTTAAAATCAACTTTTATTAAAACCATGTCAGTGTGAAAACACTATTAGATGTATATGTAAATGTACATACATAATATGTACATACATACATTTTGTAAAGTGTATGTATGTACATATGCGTGTTTGTGTATGTATGAAGTTAAATTTTTCTCAGAAATTGCATACCTCCCTATATATGTACATATGTATGTACACATGTATAACCTAAAAATACAAAATAGAATCAACGTTTTCTCAAGGTCACTTGCTTAAGCCTCTATCTAACATGTGCTTAAACAATGTCATCTATACCTACATATGTATGCATGATATAGAATCAATATGCATTTGCACATACATACATAATATGTATGTATGTATGAATAGATATGTACTAGAGAGCTGCGTAAACAGTCTTGAATTGTAAAAACGTCATGATTTTTAAATGTATTCACGTCGCATGTATTAACTAAACCAATAATAAATGCTGTCGTACTATAAGCGAAGCACGATGGATGTATTGGTGTACGTGTATACCAGTGTTAACAAGCGATGACGTCAAGACAGCTTGTCTGTAACAAACACTCAAAAGAAGTACTGTTGATAAGTGTATGCTTGTTATTTTTCATATTGTACGTTTGAGTGTGTGTATAATATGTAGATGGTAAGCTATTATGTGATTAACCGCATACAACTAATGTTAATGCATGTATGTGCCTTTGCATGTGCGCAGAAAAATAAAAGATCATACACACATACATGCATGACGTTTGTACACGCGCTTACATATGTGTTGAAAGAAGCTAGTATCACAAATTCTTCCGTCACGATGTGTTTTCTTCTTTACTCTTATACCTACAATACTCAAATAAATTTCTGGCAAACAGTGTTGTTAACGTTTGTTATATAAGATTTCGCTGTAGCAAAGCATTTGAAAAATCCCTCATGTCTTGAAAGTTCTTATAAGATATCTTTTGCAGGAGACTAATATGTACATATGTAGATGCATTAAATTATCATTGGCTCCAACAAGTCTCCATATGAGTAGCAACAATACAGTCAACTGAAAACCACACAAGCAGAATTACATGGCAGTGAAAATGAGACATCGAAAATGCACACATGTGTGACAAAAAGCCATGATCATCATTGTTTCTGTATTAAGATAAAAAAAAGTCTGAGAAAAATATACAATCCGGAAGGAGTTGTTTACAACGTTTAACAAATTATACAGCGAATATACAAACACATGTGTATATGTATGTGTACATATGTTCGCAAATACATACATATATACATAGTTTTAATATGTAGGTAGCTATTAGAGACCTGCGTAAACAGTCTTGAAATGTTAATACGTCTCGTCTTTTAAATGTATTCCCGTGGCATGTATTATACTAAACCAATAATAAATGCTGTTGTCCAATAAGCAAAGCACTATGGATGCATTGCTGTTCGTGTAAATGTGTATTAAAAAGCGATACCGCGACGACTTCTTGTTCATAGCAAACAATCAAAAGAAGTAGTTTTGATGCGTGTATGCTTGTTTGTACGTTTGAGTGTGTGTGTAAGATGTAGATGGTAAGCTATTATATGTTTCAGAGTGGTTTTTTTAAGCAAGCGCACTCAACTAATGTCAATGCATGTGTTCGTTTGTATGTGCGCAGAAAAATTAAAGATCATACACACAACGTGTGTGTGTATGTACGTACATGACATGAAGAAGCAAGCATCACAAATTCTTCCGTCATGAAGTATTTTCATCTTTAGTCCTATAACTGCAATAACTGAAACAAATGTCTTGCCAACAGTGTCGTTTAGCATTTCTTTTATAAGATTTCGCTGTAGTTAAACATTTGAAAAATCCCTCGTCATAAAAGTTCTTGTAAGTGGTCTTGTGCAGGACTTTAGTACCCATGTATTAAGTCTTCTTAGTGATTAAGAAGAAATAAAACCAGATAACAAGAGTGGCACATGTTGGCAAAACAAAGAGAAAATCATGCAAAAATTTTAATGCAGAACTGTTAAGGTTTTCACTCACTAAAAGTAATTTAATGAATAATTGCAATCAATGAACAATGTTGCCTCCACATTACACAATTGTCTTGATTGTACAATAAAAATCAGAAGTCTTTTGATATTAAATATGCAGTTATTTGCTTCGATATATTCTTAATGGAACTTCATTAACAAAAGCAATATTACTGTTTAGCAACCCACCTACAGACTTGCAATATAATTGTGCAATTTTACGTATTGTACAATAATATGGCCAATGTGTACCTATGTCGAGTAGGTGGGTTGCTTAACAATAATATTGTTTTTGTTAATGAAGTTTGGTTTTTGTAAAAAATAAATTTCTGTCGATTTATAGGCAGCCACGTGCTAAGTGCGGCATAAAAATGATAATTTTGATATAAATATAATGGAGAAGTAAGTAACAAGTAATAATTACAAAAATCAAAAAACCCGACTGCGACCAACTTTGAACTGCTAAATATCCGAAATGGTCATATGAAATGAAAAATCATAAGAGAAACCTAAAGATGATTTTAAAATACCTGTCGAGTGATACCACGCGTCCACGCGTTCGGTTTATATAGTGCCGCAAAGGAACATACACACATATGTACATACATACATACATCAGAGCTGCGCACAGAGAGAAAACCGAGAGAAATGTATAACTGTATGTGTATTCATTTGAATGAAAATCCAATTGATGTTCGGCACTCTGTTGCCAGTTTAAACAGCCTGGACATACATACATAGTCTAATAAACACAATACCCTTCTTTTGCGTCGTGCAGTCTAGTAAAGGTTCAATCAGACGTGTCATAACCATAACCATAGAAAATAGCTGTTCGAACCAAACTTATGGGCAACACTGTATTTGATTATAAGTGACTCGCCATAACGTCATATCTATTACCATAGAAACCAATTGCGTTTTGGTTTGGTTATGGCTATGGCATTATGGCTAAGTCACGTCTAATTTAAGCTTAAAAAGTCGGAAAAAATGTCCAAAAAATCATTAGCAACTATTTGATGTGTTATTGTATATAAAAATTGATTGCTATAATAAAAGTAAATATATTTACCTAGACAAACCCAAAAGAAAACTTAATTCCTTGACGTTCTGTTTCCAATGCTTGACTGCATTCAAAATAACCGCGAGACTGTGACAAAATGTTTAGTTTTCAATTAATTGTTGTAATTTTTACAACAGCAAAATATTAAATTTAAAAAAAAAACTCAAAAGGGGTTTATGATAATCTTCGAAAAATGTGTGCTTAAATGTATTGAATATCATTTTAATGATCATTATCATGATGATAAAATATTTAAATAGAATATGAGAACTTAAAATCATTAAAATGTATCAGGGAATGAAGATAAATGTTTTTTTTATTAATTGTCAGTATTCATTAAGACAGCACCACGTAGACATGTTCAGACGCGTTAAATTCATATTCAAAATTAATTTTTTAATTGTTATTTCAACAATAATAATAATAAATAAACGCTTAGTAAATGTCCATTAGATACAAGTATTTTTAAATAGCATGTAAATATATTTCTGTGAAATTGTTTTAAATAGAAAAAATAAAGAATTTAAGACCAATATTATACTATTCGTACCTTTACGTTAAAATTGCAAAGTGATCGATCGCAATGTGTTGGTCGATACGTGTCTATTGGACTGTTTTGCATAATTTATTCGCCAGATTTTTTTCAAATCTCGCCGATACATGCTCTTATATTGAAACACCCCGCATTTGTTGTCATTGCTATGTTTGTTGTAATTGCTTTAAACATAAACAAATGAGAAATTTATCGGAAGATGATGGTGAATATGATCCAGTGGAGAATGACTTAAATTTGAATACAAGTGAACGTCATCAACAACAAACGTCTAGACTACAGCACGATTATGTCATAGTGGGTAAGAGAAATACATAGTGTTCATTTGTTCAAATGATAATACCATCAGGGTGATCTGGGCAAGTTTATAATGAAAGCAATTTGAGTACTTTTAAACACAAGCTTCATGAGATCAAAAATAAAACAATTAAAAATAATTTGAGTATTATAAAATTATATATAAAATTTATTGCAAACAATAGATATGCATCAATTTGTTTGTTCTTTATAATATCTATCCGTATCCTTGGATGATTTAGAAGCAGTGAGGGAAAATAAAAAATATGTACATATTAGTGTCCTGCACATGAGTATTTATAAGACTTTTCAAGACATGCGAGATTTTTTCCAATGCTCTACTACAGCGAAATATTCTAAAAGAATCGCTAAACGACACTGTTTGCAAGACAAACCGCCGAAAAAAATTACTTGCCAACAGTGTTGCTTAGCGATTCTTTTAGAATATTTCGCTGTAGTAAAGCATTTGAAAAAAGCTCTCATGTCTTGAAAGGTCTTATAAATAGTCTTGTGCAGGACACTAGTACATTAGAGCTACAAAACTATCGATGGTACTATCGATAGTATCGATAGTTTTACTTTAAGTGGACTATCGACAAAAACACGCTACTAAAAGAGAAAAAATCAAAGTCATTAAAAACGGAATGATGGCGCCTGTGTAATAAAAAATGCAACATTCAAATTTCGCCGCCTGTGTTTTTTTTAGAGGTATAGAACTTCGAATTGAAATAAAATACAAGAAAATCGTTTTAATGTCCATCAATTTGGCTTTATTGGAAGGATAATTTTATTCCAATAATGTTTAAATATGATTTTGGGCATGTAGCCGCCGCGGCTGGCTTGAATAAAGCCAATTCTACAGGTCCAATTTTCAACCACTTTTTCGAGCATATGGGGCCGTATGTTGGCAATAACGCCACGAATGTTGGCTTCCAAGTCCCCTAACGTTTCTGGTTTGTTGGCGTAGACGAGCGACTTCACATATCCCCAAAGAAAATAATCCAGTGGTGTCAAATCACACGATCTTGGTGGCCAATTGACAGGTCCATTCCGCGAAATTATGCGCTCATTGAATGTTTCCTTCAATAAATCGATTGTGACGTGCGCTGTGGGGCATGTAGCGCCGTCTTGTTGGAACCACAACTCATCCACATTCATGCCATCCAATTCGGGAACAAAATAGTCGGTTATCATGGCTCTATACCGGTCTCCATTAACGGTAACTGACTCTCCAGCATTATTTCGGAAGAAGTATGGCCCAATGACTCCACCAGCCCATAGAGCACACCAAACAGTCAGTTTTTGTGGATGTAATGGCGTCTCAAGGGTCTCATGTGGATTCTCTTCACTCTAAATGCGGCAATTTTGCTTGTTGACGTAGCCATTCAACCAAAAATGAGCCTCATCACTGAACAAAATTTTGCGATGAAAATCAGCATCGAGATCAATCTCATTTTCGGCCCATACACCAAAATCACGACGCATTGCATGGTCTCGCGGCTTTAATTCTTGCACAAGCTGGATCTTGTAAGGTCGCAAGCCAAGATCTTTGCTCAAAATCTTCCATAAAGTTGATGGACAAAGCTCCAATTGCTGTGCACGGTGGCGAATCGATTCATTCGGGTCCTCTTCAACACTTTGCTCTACAGCGGCAATTGTTTCTTCGGTGCGCACTGTTCGACATCTCTGCGGATGCGTATTATCACATAGAGTAAACGTAGTGCGAAAACGATCCATGGTTAACCGAATTAATTGCTCTGATGGACGATTATGTCGACCATAAAATGGACTGAGCTTGCGGTAAACTTCGCGAACTGAACCATTATTTTCGAAATAAATTTGCACGATTTGCAAGCGTTGTTCTTTTATCAACCTGTTCATGATGAAATGGCAAACCAAACTAAATATTAATCACTTGACAGCTGACAATATGGCCGCCAGTTAAAAAAGTGATGCCAACTTAAAGTTCTATACCTCAATAAAAAACACCCATTAATAATGGTTATCATTACATACATATATAAATGTGAAAACAAATTAATAAGTTTTGATTTGCTTCAACATAAGATGTCAGTTTTTATCTACTAGATGCAAATTGCATAAAAATACAATTATTATGTACCAACGGCTTTGATACATGAATAAATTTGACGGCGGCTAAATTTGACGACTACTGGACTGTCTCCGCTTTTTACTTTTAAATAAAAGGTGACGGTAAATAGCTGCTTCTCCTTCTATTAAACCAATACTTTTTAGCTAACTGCAATAGTTTAAGTAATGATGAAAGATTTTTTATTTTATTCCTTTTTAATTTATTTTTTATTGATCCATCTACATATCTATCTGTTGGCTTTTTAGTTTATTTTTTTTATAGAACTGTGTATATAAGTATGTTTGTTGAATATGTGTATTAAAAACATTGAAACTAAAAGTTTTAAAAAAATCAACTTTCTTTTTACTTTAGGGGATGATTAAAAAATTCAAGATTTTTATATTAGAAAAATACACAATTGATAAGAATCAAAAACTATCGATAGTATCGATGGCATCAAAAAATAATATCGAAACTATCGAATGGAGCCACTATCGATAGTTTTGCAGCTCTATAGTACATATCTATACAAAGCCAGTTGGGCTTGTTTTGACTAGATTGTCCAGCTTTTTAAGTACCTGTCCATTTTCAAGCTAAAATAAAATTTTTCCAGCTAAAACAATTTTGCACAAAAGGTTCTTAATATTTATTGCCTTAAATTTCTAACGATAAACTATACATCGACTATTGCTGTCTTCGCGCAGTTTATATATAACCAATTACCAAAAGATATATAAAATGATAAAATATGCTCCTACTTTTTAATGAAAATTGAAAGCAATGAATTATAAAATTTACGAAAAGTTGTATGTTTCGTCCCTTCAATACCAGTTAGTAACGCATTTTGTGAAAGAGTTTTTAGAAACCGAATGTCTTTCGATCTTATTAGAGAGGAAATATTAATAAAAACTATCTTAGAGGAATCTTGCAAAGATTTTCAAAGTTTTCTTCAAATCCCTAAAGGTTTGGAATTAGAAAAATCCGTAAGCGCAAAATAAAAAATATATGTGACAGAAAAAATAAAATTGTGCGCATTCATAAGACGTCGCTGTTGAGCTCAATAGTTGTGGAACTGTTGGCAACAGTTGGCCCCAATAGTTACGTCTTAGAAACGGTTTGATGGATAAAATTTAATTTTATATCTTTATTTCGTTACTTTATCGCATTTTTAATGTAAAATTTAACAAATATTTGCTCCTGCCACCTAACAAAACATATAAACGGTATAACTCTATTCGATCAGCTGTTTAGGCTGAGCACAACATGTTGACTATAGGTAGCGAAAAAATTTTGTGATGGAAAATTATTCAACTGTTGAGTGGAGCGGAACTACTCAACTATGCGTTTCTAAGACAAACACTCAACGGTTGCGCAACAGCTACGTCTTATAAATGCACCCAATATAGAAAAAGTGCTTAAGTCATATTTTGCTTTTTTGCAGGAGAGCACTTTTAAGCGTTCAAGTCGATTTTCAGAAATTTATTTCTTTTACAGTTAAATTGGGAAATTCTCTGTTAACCTTTATTTTTTCAAGCAAACATCGATCTGCACGCTGCACAGTAGTCCCAATGACAAATCTAGCGCGAAAAAAGTCGCAACTCTCTTTTAGAAGTACCTATAAGCATAAAATCTTGCTCCAAAAATTGGCGAATTCTGTTGAGTGGGTGTGGCACTTTTCATATAAATAACTGACATAAGACGTGCAAAATCAATTCATAATCACTGACATTACTATAAATTGATTTCTGTGTTTTCGGTAGTCAAAATATGTAAATATTCACTGCAAATACAAAAACTAATAAATAATAAAAAATACACAAAAAGATAAGTTTATGTTAATTTAGACGTTTCGTATTGTTTTTTTTTTTTTTTTTTTTTTTTTGATAATTATCATCTGGCATCTCATATCTGTGGTTCTAATAACGTTGGCAGCACCTCGTTTTCCTGCTTAACAGTACGAATAGACGAGCAATTTTTATTTCTGAACATAAGAAATAACGTCGGCAGAATGACGTCACAAAAAAGTTTGTGTTCAAACTTATTTTTAAGGGTGGCTAGACGTATAATGTTAAAACCCAAAATTTAGGTTGTCGTATGCATACAAAGTGCGCGTTTATCGTTTTGATTTTTTAATACTTCTGCCACAGAGCATATAAATATTTTGTGATTATGCTTGATTTTTTTTTGTAATAAACTTATTATTTCTAGTTTCCCGCCATTATTTTCTACGGAAAAAGTAAATTTGACAGCTTGTGTCCTAACATAATTGCTCAGACTTGTGTTTGAGCAATTGTTTCCAAACATGTGTTCGAACACTAACATTTACGGTTTACACAGTCATTTTTTGTGTTAGCAACAGATTTTGACAATTGCCAACACAAAAATTTCCAAACTTATGTCTCGTGTAATCTCACTGTTATAAAGACTACTTGCAGCAGCAAATGTTAACTCTTTTGGGGATTAAATGTTCACAAGAGATTTCAATTTTGATTGTTTTGATCCTTGCCCCCTTCTAAAAACAGTTTGCAAGATCGGCCGTATTTCTATGTTAAGGGTCCGTCCACCATGTCTTCATACAAAAAAAAAATCACGCGGCTTTACCGGGAAATAGAAAAATATCATTCAATAAACACTTATAAGCAAGGAAACCAGAAATATGCTCTAAAAAAAGTGTTTCATGCGCATTTAATATGCACTAAAAACTTAAAAATATGCGCTAAAAAGTCAACAGATATGCTCTTAAAAATAAAATAAATTGGTTTATTTGTAAATAAAAATATATTTTTAGTTCAAAACTTCAACAACATTTGCATATAAAATAAGACAAAAAAAATACAAAAAAAAAGGAAACAAAGTTAACAAAGAATAACTGCGTTTGAAGTGCAGGTTAAAACAACATTTCCATACAAATTTTGACTAAAACCAAATAATATAAATTGCATGATTTATATTCTTTGCTAAAACAAATAATACAAATCAATTTTTATTTTTTTATTTTATGCTCTCATAACAATTTAACTTAAATTTCAAAAGATCTGATATTGTGATCTCAGGCTTTTATACTGTATTTCGGATAAATTAGACAAGATTTTTATTTATAATTTTATTGCAATAAATATCTAAATATTGACTTAGAATATGAAATAAAAATCATTTCTAAGTTTCAGTCAATGTTCATTAAACCTCTACTCGGGGTAGAGTCCGTCACAAATAGCAAAACTGAATTTGTATTGAAAATAACGTCCGTAAAATTGCGTGCATAAGAAAAATGTATACACTAAAAAAAAAATATTTCAATAGATTTAGATGGCGAAAAAAATTTGACCAACGCCTTAACTTGTAAGCATATTAACTCAGATAGTACCTTAAATTTCCCTTTTTTAACTTGAAATTTTTCGGAAATGAAATTTTAATAAGTTTCAAAAAAATTTTTTATAATTTTTTTTTCGGAATGGGGTGTAAAATAAAATAATTCTATAAAGTGTCAAAATATGTCCGAAAAGCTTAAATTATGCTCTAAAAATTAGAAAATATGCTAAAAATATGCGTGTATGACTGATATATGCAAAAACATGCCTTAAAGGTTAAAATATGCAAAAATATGCACTAACAAACCGATGCCAAAATGCATAAAAAGTTCTGAAACGGATAAATATCTTGTCCAAGCATTAATACGTCACACAAGAAAACACATGCAATTGCATATTTGCGGTTTCCCTGCTTATAAGTATACTCGAATACCTTCTCTGTTTGATGTGCTTTCATCCACTTCTTCGACAGCTTGCTAACGAAATTTCGATATGCTTTCTTTATTTTACTTTAAAGTCATAATTTTTTATAATTTTTCATTATTTTTCATCCAATTTTGATGAAAATTTAAAATATATCAGCATCATTCTTTTCCTTTTGATCCGTTTCAGCATACCAAAAATTGAACAAATCCCTTTTGGTGCTAGACTTTGTAACCTAAAGATTCGATAAAAATGGGGTGAAAGCTGGTGAAATTCACTTTTAAAAGTCTAACACAAATCTTAATACAGATACAATGGCACAATTAAGGAATACATTTTAATTTTCATACATATTTTTCTAAACGGAATGATAATACAACTGGACATTCAGAATCAAAAAAATACATACCTCTATTGTATATATGTATGTATAAAACCAATATATATTACAGAAAATATTTTCACTTTATATTATAAGCTCTCCAAACTATAGCATTGCTCAGATACATCTGTTTGCACTAGTTTTGCCTGTTTTTTGGTTCTGGTATGAACAAATATGCTATTTATCGTTTTCTGTTACTAGTTGTAAATGTTGATTTTTTAAGCAATTATTGTATGGTTGAGCAATGAGCAAATGAAAACAAAACATTTTTTTTTTTTTTGTTTTTCTAAGGCAAATAAGATACATAAAACTGCTTTTACCATAAGTGCCTTATGATGTGTTGAGAAAAAATGTAATTGGCTGATGAATGAATGAATGAAAGCAAAATTGCACATACATATGTAAGTAAATGATACATGTATTACATGAAACACATGCATTTGTAATTACTCTCAGAGCAAAATTGTCTCTTTCTCTCTCTATACTTTGGCTGCGCCACAAAATAACATAACGAACGTCCGCACATAAATCTGCACATCATGTATTTGTTTCAATAGTGGTTTTTTCATATATTTGTATTACAATATGTATTTGCAGCAGCAATACAATAAGCAATTGTTATTTGTTTTCAATTGTATTTTAATTTGGAAAAGCACGCACACACAATAACTCTTATACTAGTTCTGTCGCTCACACTACAATTATATGGTACATACCATGGTATATTTGTTTTGCCTATACAAACGAGTATACAAATGCAACCCTTTACTCCAAACCACACACAATTATCAACTGATTTCTTATTAATAACAAAAATTAAAAATTTTAAAAACCCCCGACTTTTTTCAGAAAATATGTTATATCTTCTAAACGGCTGGACCGATTTTTTTCAAACATAGCTAAGAACCCTCTCGATCAAGTCATCTTTCAAACAGAAAAAAACTAAATGAAAATCGGTCCAGCCGTTTGGCCTGTACGTGGCCACAGACAGACACACAGATACACAGACACACACTACAAACTTATAACACCCCTTTTTTTTAGTCGGGGGTTAAAAACAAAATTAAGCAATTTCTTCTGTTTAAAACAATACTGCAGTTATAATATTGGAAATATAAAAAAAAAATTATACCGTTGTACACGATGGGGACTTTTCATTAAAAGACCATAAAAAATTTTCAATTTTGTATCATATAAAAAACTACTTTTTTCGCGCTAAATTTGGTATTGGGACCATAGTGCGGCAGCAGCACCATCTGCACCTCATATTAAATATAAATACATAGTTCAGAATCACCACCTTCAAATATTTCGTATTTATAAAAATTAAATTACTCTTTCGAAATGTAAAGGGTGTTTTTTATTGAGGTATAGAACTTTAAGTTGGCATCACTTTTTTAACTGGCGGCCATTTTGTCAGCTGTCAAGTGATTAATATTTAGTTTGGTTTGCCATTTCATCATGAACAGGTTGACAAAAGAACAACGCTTGCAAATCGTGCAAATTTATTTCGAAAATAATGGTTCAGTTCGCGAAGTTTACCGCAAGCTCCGTCCATTTTATGGTCGACATAATCGTCCATCAGAGCAATTAATTCGGTTAACCATGGATCGTTTTCGCACTACGTTTACTCTATGTGATGATACGCATCCGCAGAGACGTCGAACAGTGCGCACCGAAGAAACAATTGCCGCTGTAGAGCAAAGTGTTGAAGAGGACCCGAATGAATCGATTCGCCACCGTGCACAGCAATTGGAGCCGACTAACCGACTATTTTATTCCCGAATTGGATGGCATGAATGTGAATGAGTTGTGGTTCCAACAAGACGGCACTACATGCCACACAACGCACGTCACAATCGATTTATTGAAGGAAACATTCGATGAGCGCATAATTTCGCGGAATGGACCTGTCAATTGGCCACCAAGATCGTGTGATTTGACACCATTGGATTATTTTCTTTGGGGATATGTGAAGTGGCTCGTCTACGCCAACAAACCAGAAATGTTAGGGGACTTGGAAGCCAACATTCGTGGCGTTATTGCCAACATACGGCCCCATATGCTCGAAAAAGTGGTTGAAAATTGGACCTGTAGAATTGGCTTTATTCGAGACAGCCGCGGCGGCCACATGCCCGAAATCATATTTAAACATTAATGGCATAAAATTATCCTTCCAATAAAGCCAAATTGATGGACATTAAAACGATTTTCTTGTGTTTTATTTCAATTCAAAGTTCTATACCTCTTAAAAAAACACCCTATAGTTATATGACGTAAAAGTATAAAAATGAATCAATTTCTGCTTGACATCAATTTTTGGATATTGTGAAACAATCTATCTATCTATATAATTAATAGGCGAATATGTTTTTTGTAATCCCTTTTACGCTGGTACCACTGCACCGATTTTAAAAAGATTTATATGGTTTTAAAGGATTTTTTATACAGATGTGCAGAATCTATATTTTATTGAAATCGGTTTAGTATTTTGGAAGCTATAAGCGTTTAAAGCTGCTACTACTGCATGCACACATATTACACACGCATTTATTAGCTTACAAGTAAAAAAAGAAACAAAACATGAGTGTGTGTGTGTGTGTTTGTAGTATTTCTCTTGACCTTACAATTGTTTTTTGTTGTTGTATCAAATCCATAATACTTAAAGGAAGAGAGTTGAATAAATTGAATTAGGTTGAAGGGATTTTGTTTATGTTTTTTTAATTTCATGTATTATATAATTATGCTTGCATATGTATGTAAGTTTGCGTGTGGCTGTGTTTTAATGAATTTATTTATGACGTTTAGATACATTTTCTTTGAATCTTGAATTATTTACATTTTGATTCTAGAATACGGACGAGTGTGTCGTCCGTTTGGTATATCTAGTATGAAATATTTGTACGATATCATTCATTGAACAATTTGTATTATACTGTAAACACTGAATTGAACTCATTGTAGCCAAAGAAATAGAAGTTAGTTTAATTGGACTACAACGACAAAATCAGCATAGATAACAACCTGCCGCCGTGTTGCCTTGCTGTCTTCAAAAGAATCACTCTCATACCAAAATGGATTACATTACTGGAAGTGTATATATAAAATAAAAATGAAAATGTTTTCCTAAATGTTTGTATTATGTGTCAAATTTCGTGTTTTTGTTAGTTCATGTTTTTTTTTAATTTGCGAAAAATTTTTTCGTTACCAAAAGGGATGGGTGTTATTGCCAACTTTCTTAAAATGCTTATTTTAGCAACAGGGATCTGTATCCACACCAAGTTTTATGATGCTTACACATTTGGAAATCATTTTTCCCGCAATTTCGGCTTTTGGACACATAGTGCAATGCACACATTTTTGTTGTTCAGGACCATGAGCTATTAATTTGATATTGTAGTCTTCGAGCACTAACGGCTTGATTATGGATGCCAACTAATGTTTTTCATACGGCATTTTCTAGGAAAAATTCACGGGATCCCGCAGATTTTCCGGAAATAAAATCCTTGGAGATTTATACTTCTTGCGCTTTTTTCGAAAGGAACAAGAAAATCGGAGAAGAATTAGTGATTTGATCTGATTTATGGGTTTCATGTTTTTTTATGCCGATTAACTATAACAATGTCCAACCTTCTGCCTGCATAAAATTGATATTAGTGTTTTGCTTTCTTACAATAATTTTTTTCCAGCAGCTACGTTCAAAGAAACATCAGATTATATAACTTTTTAAAATTGATTACGTAGGGGAGCAAGTTTTTGAATAATTTAAAAAAGTAAAATATTATGTTGTATGTGATGTAACTGATAACTTTTTTTATTTTTCCACAGACGATATAGATGCCAACTATTTACAAATTGAAAAGCGAAAAATTGAAACCGAACCTTTCTATCGCACCATAGATCGTACTGTAGCCGAAGACATACTTATGGGTAGAGAAGATGGAACCTGCTTAGTAAGGCCCTACAAAGAAACTGTAAGTATTCTGCATCAACTTTTACGGACTTGAACTGTAAATAATTTCCTTTCATGCTCAGGATATTTCTATAAAGTATATTGTTAGCATATATGCGCAACGAGAGTTCTTCCATCTATTTATAAGGCAAATAAAAGGCAAGGAACTATTTGCCATTGGCCAGGAAAAGGCAAATGAAAAATACTTCAATACACCCAATGATATTATAGAATTTTACAAACATAATATTTTGCAATGTACCAATAAGCAATGTAGTTTAAGTTTAGTTCTAAAGCCAATAATAGTTTAAGATGTTTAATGCATTTGTTGTAAAGAAAAAAATATCCAAATATTGTAATGAAATGATCTCGGATAAAAAGTGTTGCTTTTAACTAATGGTGTTTTCTTTACTGCAAAAGAGACCTTTTTAAAAGGTGCATGTACGTAGATTAGAGATGTGAAAATGTCGTGATTTTATCGTTTCACGCGTGATTCACGTGATTCGTGATCAAATATTATAACTAGTCACGCGTGAGTGCGTGAGCTTTTTTAATAATCACGCACGAATTCTCACGCTCTCACGAGATAACATTCCTGCATTTATTATTATTTTATAATAATAAATGCATATATGTATAGTAATATGTATGGTAGTATGACCTTACAAACATAATGAATAAATCGTACCTACATGTCGTTACGAATTCGTACCGACTTATCGTAATGAATTTCATATAAAAATTGTTACGATTTCGGTAATATTTCGGTGCCGAAATCGGAAGATTTTGTCGACCAATCGTGCGAATTCTTTACGAATTCGGAGCATTTTGTTTGATGGGTACATACAGCTTTGTAAGTATGTATGTATGTATTTATGTTTCTTAGATACCCTGTAGGAAGTATCAATTGAGAAACACTACTGATTCAACAGTGCCTTTGTCAACAATACTACTGACGAATTGTACCGCAGAAAATGTTTTTTGCTTTAAGGGCCGTCCATATATTACGTAACGCTGTAGGGGGGAGGGGTGGGGTTCGAGTTTTGTTATGATTTGTTATGGTGGGTGTGGGGGTGGGGGGGAGTCTTTGAAAATGTTGCGTAACAGAAAAACTTTAGAAATTTGTATGTTTTCTCATATAATATGATTTTCTCATTTATTTGATTATCATTTATTTAATTGATCATACGACTTACCCAGCAAAAAATTAGACATTACCATCTGAACTACTTGCCATATAATGACTTACTTCTTAGATTGCCAAATTGAAGTACTCGCTTACAAAACACATTACGCAAATTTTTAAAAATAGAAAGCAGAAGTTGAACATATTCATTGGGTTTTAAAAGAAGACGTGAAAATATTGCCAAAATAAGTAGTTATTTTAAATAAATTATAAATATTTCTAAATTGCTTACTTATTTATTTTAAACTAAAAAATATGTACTTACATTTTGGAAAATAATTATTTAAATATAAGTAGTTCTAAATAATTTTTTTTTTATTTACGGTTTTAATAAAAGTTCATCAATGAAAGCAATTGAAATTTTTCTAAATATAGTATTTGTAAGTAACAATAGAGGCACTGATACGAATAAAATATAACCCACTTCAATTGAGTTTATAAAAGAAATTTTACAAAATGGTGTATTTCGTAGTAAAACAATAAGTTTTTTTTAAATTATTTAAAGTTTTCTTAAAAGTTATTATTGGGTATGTTCTGCATTCCACGTGAAATTAAAACTAGTGGAATTGCCATAAAATTGTTGTTGGAAAAATGTAATTATAACAGTGTCCCGCAAAATAAAATATGTTTGTATTGGTGAGAAAAATGAGAGTAAAATAAACTTGCACTTGAAGAAAAGTTTTGTAATATAAAATACACGATGTGGTTATTAGTAGATTGAATTTTTTTTTTTGTAAATAAGCAATTTAATAAAAACTTAAATAAAAAGTAAAAATTTAATAATCATTCAACGATTTAGTGTATAAATTCAAAATTAAATTTATTCACAGTTCTGTGGATACTATTTAAATGCCTTTTTAGAATATCTTCCCTATTATTTTTCAATGTTTCATAACATAAAATGCATTGCATATTGCGAAAAGCATTTTTTATCACGAAATTTTTCTTAACTTCCATAATTATTTAATTTTTTTATGCTGTACAAATTTATTAAATTTTAACTTTAATTTCGTTCCGTGTGCTCAAAAGACTAAACAAAAAACCAGGAAAAAATTCGTACACGCTTGCACAACTTCATTCGTCGCTTGCTCAGTCACAGAATACACAGAAGTGAAGAAAGTGACAGGTAAAAAAAGCTCCAATCAAGTTTTTGTTCAAATTCGTGGAAAAAAGAGATAAGTATAGTGTATTTGATACTGTAGTGTATCAATTACTAATTAACACAGCTAATAAAAATTTATTTCACTAGAAAGACGTAGCAAAACAAAAACGACGACAAAATTTGAGGGAAAACGAGACAAACAGAAAAATACCCGTATCTTCCGTCTCGTGACACTTCTGTGTGTTTTGTGACTCAGTGACGACTAAAGGCCCAACTATAATATGAATAAGCTGGCTTAAGCTAATGTCAGAATTGAACGATAAGTCTGTCAAATGCAAGGCGCATTTATTAGGTGGCAGCACTACACCAGGTGACTAATGTCATTATACCAATCTAAATGTCAAATTTGGATTGTCTAGGTTTAAGCCTAAAAGCATGCTTTTATTTGGGTATACATAAACACATTTCGAATATTCAGTTTTGTATGGTGTTTGACATTTCCTATAAGAAACATGCAATCTGACGATGCTACCATGTTTTGAAAAGTAAGAAGGTAATTTATACCAACAAAGTACATGTGGTTGTTGCTGTTGTAATATTTGTTGTAGAATCGCGGGTACCTGATTGATGTGCCTTGGTCAAATGCTTAAACAATTCAGATGTGACTTTTAGGTGGCCACAATGTACTTACATGCACTTAAGTATTCTTTAGCCACAGCTGCACATCTAGGTATTGTCAATAATTTTGTAGCAATTTTGTTTCTTCTCATAACTCCTAAATGAATGCAATTCAATCAAACTAACTTGAAAGAATGTCCTAAGCTATTAAAATTTCACATATAAATATATCCATCGCCTTATTACTTGTTTTATTTGTTTTGCCTACTAAAAAGTACAACAGTGAATATACATAAGTAAATACATGTGTATGTGTGTATATGTGTATTGTAAAACAAACAATGAAAATAAAAGTTTTGCTTTATTTTCTGAGTTTAAAATAAGAAACAATAAAAAAATATTTAAAATCAATGAATATTTTCTGCTGCTGCTTGTTTGAGTTTAAAAAATGCACAAACAGTTGTTTCCTTACGGAATGTGCGTTCAGTTTGGCACTTTACTTAAGCAAATGAAATTTGACGAAACTTGACGAAAAGTTTGTTAAGTACATTATAGTTTGCCACATGCGTTTTATATGTAACCGCACAGTTGCTTCAGCTAGCTTATTCATATTATAGTTGGGCCTTAAGGTAGAATTAGTAAAATCGTATCGTGATGTTGCGTGTCAGCTGACAAAAACCGTGCCATATACAATGCATAATAGGTCTGTTCCAGATGCATAACAAAACAGTCCGAACTTGTACAAAGTTATCCAAAAGCGTTCCAGATAGCAAATTTCGTGCAGTTTTGAGAGCGAATGAGAGAGTAATTTTTTTCATTTCCTGTACAAACTAGTACGAACTTTTTCTTCTGGGTAAGTTCGGACAAGAATTATATAATCAGCTGTTTTTTGTTTACATATCGAACTGAAAAATTAACCAGAAAGTTTGCAAATGGAAGGTTTTTTGAACAAAGTTGAAGTTGTAAGTACATTTGTACACATTTCCCTATTTATTTAATATAAAAAAATGCTGTTTTTAGATAATTTACTTTTTAGAACTCATTTTCATTTGGTTTTTAAAGCTGTTGCCAATGATGCAAAACTTTTGTTTTTATAATGTTATGCGTTTTAAGCGACTAAAATCACTTAAATTAAATTTAATTTAAAAAGTAAGCAGCACTAGTATTTTAAGATGGGCAATTATGGTTTTTTGCGTTCCAGCAATTTTGGATAACTTTTGCATATTCAGAGAGTAATTTTCGTTTTACTCTCATTAGTCCGAACTTGTACGAAATCTTGTGGAACACACCTAATACTAGTTATAAAATATGTGGTGGTAGCACTGCTGACGTAGGAATCTGCAGAAAAGAAATTTTTCTGTAGTGAGTGTCAAAAACGCCGCATTTGATGCCAGACAAAAAAAATGTGCTGTGCAAACTGTTACATTTTCTATAACTTGTGCACAAAGTTGAACGATATGGCAAGTTGTAAAGTAGAATGATACGATTTTACTAACTCTACCTCTACTGCTTAAAGCCTGGTACGGAGCCCGTACGGAATTTTAGGTTTTCATACAAACTGTATGTAAAAAATAAAGAAATTTCCATTTGCCAGAGCGGACTTTCAAAAGAAAAATACATGTCAAACTGCATGTAAAAGTATTTAGTATGAAATATTAGCGAAATAAATTCGCAAAAGTAGTACTCTGTTCTTAATGCGAAAAACACGTAAAATATATCTGGCAGCCTGTTTTTCTATGCAAAATGACTCTGGCATATTATGACGAAACAGAACACAATATATGAAGAAGTGTAACTTTTTAGCAGCTGACAGATTAGTTTGTTATTCAAAACACAGAGAAGAGCTTTATGACTCGAAATACGAGTATGCATAACTACATATGACGAGGAAGAGTCCAAGTAATTAATTTTTTTAAAGAGAAGTAATACTTAGACGCAATTTACACTGTGCCTTTTCTGCTTGCCTGTGCAGGCAGGCTTTTTTAGTTTATTGGTGAGAGGGGGTGAGAAGCTTGCGGTGTAGAACAAAATGCACGAAATGAAAATTCGAGGGGATTTATGACATTTCTCTTTGCCTCTTTCGTATTCTCAGTATTAAACGTGTATATAAATGCCAAAAAGGCATGAATAAAAAAGGCTTAATGTAAATGTGTGTGACTTTTCGTAGGGGTTTCAAAAGAAAATTGTCAATACAAGGCAGGCTAAAAAGGCATAGTGTGAATAGCGACTTAGACAGTGAATGCCTACTACTATTATTGGGTTTTACCTTCTTTAGGAAAGGGATAGTGATAGAGAAGACAAGTGGTGAAGGAAGAGATAGAGGATAGCTTCATTCTTTTACAACTCTAATTTTTTGCACGTTTCTAATAATGCAGTGTTGCAGCGCCTCTTGTGTCAATGAGGCGTATTATGAAGCTGTGCTTAGAAGCCAATTTATTGGTTATTTTATTTCGCCGAAGATTCTGCTACACAATACTGACAAAGGAGGGCGCTCTGATATTACATTAGGATTAGTATCTGCTGAAGCCGGTGTAGTTCAGTGACCAGTGTCTGTATATGCCTTCATCACTTGAACTTTTCTAATTACAATAACTGATACCAAAGCATACTAATGCACATCAGAAAAATGCTTGGTTTTTCTAGTTTTTAACGACTTTTGGAGACCGAGCCTCGAGCCCAACCAACGTGTAGTCAACGTGCTAACTAAAGGGTGGTTAAATTTTAAGGGCCTAAACGTAATTTTTTTTGCATTTCATTTGATATTTCTCAATTTCAGACTAGCTCAATTTGAACCATGGAAAGATACACAATCGAACAACGCGTTAAAGTTATTGAGGGTTATTATGAAAATGGGCATTCAAATCAAAATGCATATCGTGCACTTCGTGATTTTTTCATCTTCAGTGAACTCATCAATAAGCAGAATTGCCGCATTAAGGGAGAATGATAATCCAAGAGTGATTGTCGAAAAGCAAATACACCCACAAAGAGTGACTGTTTGGTGCGATTTATGGGCTGGCGGCCTTATCGGGCCGTATTTTTTCAGTTACTGTGAATGGTGCTCGCTATCGTGAGATGATAACGAACTTTTTATGGCCCAAATTGGAAGATATGGATGTGGACGATATGTGGTTTCAACAGAACGATGCCACTTGCCACACAGCTAACGAAACAATGGCTCTTTTACGCGACAAATTTAATGGCCGTGTTATCTCAAGTGGTGGCGATGTCAATTGACCGCCAAGATCATGTGATTTGACACCGTTGGACTTCTTTCTTTGGGGTTATTTGAAAGAAAAGTTGTACGTCGATAAGCCAGCAACAATTCAAGAGCTAAAGGATAAGATAATTCGGCACATTAACGGCATAGAACCTCAATTATGCCTCAGCGTCATCGAAAATTCGGACCACCGGATAGGTGTGCCGCCGAGGTTGCGGCGCCCATTTGGCCCATATTTTGTTCCATACATAATTGAACTATACCATGCTATCATAATAAAAAGAAATGACAATAATTTCCTAAATAATTTGTGTTTTATTCAAAATCAACATTGGCCCTTAAAATTTAACCACCCTTTACCCTTGGTGGTCCTACTGTCACTTCTGCACATATAATGGATGGGGCAAGATTTATATTTTTAACCCCTTCTTTAAAAAAGTTTAAGAAAGCAAAAAGTCTGTGAAACACATATTGTCTCGGTTCACACACTTCAACTTTTCTTCAACTCTTAATTCAGATATAAGAAAGACGGAGAAGGACATACAAATATCTCTTTTCTTCTTACTGCCATATTCACCCCCATCGTGAACATTTTTTCCCTCGAAATATTTTTTTTTTTAAGAGAAGTAACACTCAGGCAATTAATGCCCACTACTATTACTAGGTGTTACCTTTTTTTAGGAAAAGGATTGTGATAGAAGACAGGTGGTGAAGGAAGAGATAGAAGAAAGCTTCATTTTTTTACAACTCTGCTTTTTGCACGCTTTATAATAATAATGCAGTGTTGCAGCGCCTTCTGGTGTTAAATGAGGTGTATTAAATTTTGAAGCTGTGTTTAGTAGCCATTTTATTGTTATTTTACCAAATTGCAACAGTGAATAATTTTTTCCTTAAATTTTTTAACTTGTTTTGCTTCCCCTTATCGTGAATAATATTTTTCACGTGAAGTTTTTCACTTTTTCCTTGGTTTTGTTCACTTTATTTTTGCAGGCGAACTGAATTATTACATCGAAGAATTTCGATATTTTACTTTGAATTATGTATATATTATTATTATATTATTAAGTTATAAATATTTATTTTTAGGACAAGATTATTAAGTAAAGTTCATGATTCTTAACAATAATTCCCTCTTTGGCTCACACACAGTAAATTTCATGGTGGTGCACCGCGGTGGTATGCTAAAGTTAAAAAAAAATCATTTGCAACCCAAAATTTTGTTTGTTTCTTATTATTTAACGTAAATATGTCTGATTTTCAATTAATTTGTAAGCTTTACAAATCTTCTTCCCTTTTTACATTCACTGAAACTGACAGCATTTTTCCCTTCGAGGGGAATAAAAATTTCACGTGAACAAAAATTCCACTTGTTATTCACGATAAGGGTGATTGCCGATTCATATGTTTTTTTTTAAATGTTTATGTTTTTTATGTTTTCTTATGTTTGTCTTTTAAAAGAATAGAAAAATTCTGTAAAACATTATCCCCCATATTCATGAAAAAATAAAATGAATTTGAAATACATTTTAGGAAAATTTTGTATGAAGAATTTCAAATAAAATACACTTCAAATTCATTTTAAATTTTATGAACATGGGGGTATAAATATAAATTGAAAACTTACCCTCTTTTACTAACCTGATTCGAAGAGATTTTTCCCAACATTGTCTGGTAGCCCTATGCATAAGCAAAACTCAGCTGTTTTACAGGGCAATAAGAACAATGTCGATTTATTCGGGACGTAAACTGCAATCCGCCATTAGTGCGAGTGATTTTTTTTTTTAGAATAAAACATACTACCCTTTTAAGTCCATGACTGAATATTCTACACAATCGCACGGCCTAAAAAACATACAACTCTGAACTGATGAATTTTTATTTTCTTTCGAACATTTTCATAGATTTCATTGTATTTTTTCAAAAATCGCACGATTTTGCGAAGGGCAAACTAATATTAAGAAACTAACATCAAATTGCATTTTTTTTTAGATGTAAATTTAGCATATTTTTGTAGAACAGAAAACACCCTAAATATTCAAATAAAAAAGAAAAAAATATATAATTGTGAGTGAGATTTAGTTATATACATATGTATGTGTGTATGTGTATATGTTTAAATAAATAAATTATATTTATTTTATTTGCATAATTAATAATAAATATTTACAATAACTATTAAATAATTTAAAAAATTAGTTTTTTTTTAATTATGCGGTCTGTTCAAGTGGTTACTATTGCTTTAAAAACGCAATGATTGTTCTGCATTAGAGCAGGCCATAGAAAAGCTCGTATAAGATCCGAGCGTCGATCTGCTAAGGGATGCCGTTCATGTTTTTCAGGTCTTAGAAAGCCTGCAATATGTATACACACATATAAGACGACATACTATAGCCCGTAAGATAAAATAATTTGCACATAAAACTTACCTAAATTAAAATCATTATCTAAATAATAGGGCACCTTTTGATTAACCATTTTCCAGGCTAAACGTACGCAAGCACTGACATAATGTATCAGAGGAGGACAAGATTCCAAGCAGGGATATTCATGTAGAGTTGAAAGAACCTTTAATGGTAATTCAATATATTATACTTATATAATTGCAATATAAATGGAATGTAAAAGTTTAAAATAATCAATACCTGAATAAATACAGATCTTTCAATTTCACCCAAAGGAAACGAATCGATGGTCTCATGTAAATACTGTCGTATGGATCGATCCAAAGATAATGTTAATTCATTTGTACTGTCTAATGAACAATTTAAGGTGCGCCTTACTTCCATTACTTTACGTTCACGCATGCCATGACACAAGCGAAATGAAAGCTATGGGAGAAAATGATGTTTTTAAATAACACTGTACAAGAAACTAAAATTTTTTCCTAAATAAAGAAAAATCTATTTTTATTTCAAGTAGGCTTTAGTAAAATTTTTTATGAAAGTTTTTTTGAACATACACTTTTGAATACGCTGACCAAAAATAAAACATGTGTGTGTATCTACGTGTACGAGTAGCTTTCTTGGAAAATGAACACTCAGGCTCAATGCCTACTACGCATGCAGGAACTCCATAGGAAGAAAGTGGGGTCTGCAACCGGAGATAGTAGACAGACCGTTTTAGTTTTAGTTTTAGTGATTAGGGATCCATAACCCCTGGGTTGGCAGATTGTAAGAAGGTCGCTAAAATGAGTTTTAGTAGAACACCCTTAATGGTAATTACGGATAGGGACCACAAAACATACAGAAGTGTCACGAAACGGAAGATA
Organism: Tachina grossa; assembly: GCA_949987645.1. Taxonomy (NCBI): domain Eukaryota; kingdom Metazoa; phylum Arthropoda; class Insecta; order Diptera; family Tachinidae; genus Tachina; species Tachina grossa. The sequence continues at coordinate 150,360,764 of OX465274.1, read as the reverse complement.
CGGGTATTTTTCTGTTTGTCTCGTTTTCCCTCAAATTTTGTCGTCTTTTTTGTTTTGCTACATCTTTCTAGTGCAATAAATTTTTATTAGCAGTGTTAATTGGTAAGTAGTAATACACTACAGTATTAAATACACTATGCTTTTCTCTTTTTTCCACGAATTTTAACAAAAACCTGGTTGGAGCTTTTTTTACCTGTCACTTTCTTCACTTCTGTGTATTCTGTGTACGGACTATTGGGTCAAATCCAATAAGCTATATTAGGGTAGTGCAGTATTTACAGACAGGTCAAAAATTGGGGAAGGCACAGAGGCTGGTGGCTATATATTGGAAACGAACATTCGTAGTTCTTTCAGACTGCCGAATGAATGCAGCGTTTTCCAAGCTGAGATCTTGGATATCCTCAGGGCCACGGAACTGGTGGCCAGGAATGTAGGTGAAAGTGAGAAGGTAACCTTCTATGTCGACAGCCAGGCAGCGCTAAAAGCTTTGAAGTGATATAATGTCAAAATGAAACTTGTTAATGACTGTAGGAGATCCCTAAACTTACTTATGGATAAATATAATGTCAGACTATGTTGGGTTCCTTGCCACGGCAGTATTGAGAATGAAAATTGACTATGAGTTGGCAATAATAGGGTCGGCGTTAGAATGTGTGATAGACCGGTAAAATTAGGGAACTCAGTAATTGGGTAGAGAGCAGGCCCAACACTTCATGACGAAGTAGGGAGGATTGTAGAGTCCCGAGGATTATGTGGCCAAAACTTGACTCAGGAAGATCCAAACTGCTACTAGCTATGAATAGGAAGGCGATGCGAATCGTAATAGGTGCGTTGACTGGTCACTGCTCGGTAAGAGCAAGAACCAGCATTTGGGAATGCGGTACTCCAGATTTCTGTAGGATGTGCTGGGATGAAGAGGAAACAGAAACCATTGAACATGTTATCTGCCACTGCCTGAAATTACAACGTCATAGGGTTAGATGGCTGAGCAGACGGAAGATATCCGGGGCTTCATCATGGAAATTCAGTGGCTTAATGATGCATAATAGGGTCACTTCTGGATACAGATGGGGGTAAATATTACTTTTTTAACGGGAAATAGAAGGGAATCATAATCTATCCAAATGGATTACAGCACCACCCTTTCTAACCTAACCTACGTGTACGACTATACTCATTTTTAAAGCCACGTCTGAAGTTATTACAAAAGTATATTTGAAGTTGAAATCGATATAAAATTTTACTATCTGTTTGGCATAAATCCAGGCGAAAAGAAGACCCATGTAGAAAAGATGCAAATGTAAACGGGATTGCACACATTTTGAATATGACAACAAAAGAAGTACTTAGCACGTTGACTACAAAACTGAAGTTCTGGGTGCGATCCCAGTTCTGACAGTCATTAAACATGGTACAATTATACTAGGTACATTCACGACTACAACAAAATTACAACACCAAAAAACACATTCATTTTGTTGGTATAAACAAACGAATAATTGTCAGAAACAGATGCCTTTTGTTTTTAAAAATAACAATTACAGGGTAACTAAAATACAATTGCAGACGCGGCATTCCTGCATGATTATAGTTAATCAGTGTTGCCAATTTTTGTGTAGTTAGACAGTGTGTAATTTCTACTCACATGTGTAGGCCATGTAATTAAATTCTTGTATAATCTGTGTGTAATTCTACTTTGCGTTCTATTTTTATTTATTTTTGTTTTAATTTTAACCTACACAAAAGATGTGTAGTGTAATTTTCTTCGATGTGTAATTGGAGACACAGCGATGTGTAAATTCATTGGCAACACTGTAATCATTTTATTCACACACATACACTAACATTTTCGCAGCTTGTAAACAAAGTTTGACAACTATTTGCATTGTATACATTAACAGGCTGGGCTTGTGCATGTACCTGTTATAATTGTATCATGGTCATTAAATAACAACACCACAGCATTAGTGTCCCTTTGTATCAGTTGTTGTAAGAAAGTTCAAGTGATGAAGACATAGACATTGGTCACTGAACAGCTCCAGCCTCAGCGGATACTAGTTCTAATGTATCATCAGCAGTGTTGCCAGAATTTCTAAGGATAAATTCTGCAAAATTTAAAAAATTTTCACGGAAAAATCTTCAAAATCTGCATTTTGTTTTTAAAATCTTCAAAAAATCCTCAAAGCAATTCTTATGTTACATGTGTAACATAAATATTTTTTCATTAACCCATATTCATACAATTTAGACTCGGTTCAAAACGTATTTTACTTAAATTTTTTAGAAAAAATTTCTTAAAATAACTTTCAAGCACATTTTATTTTTTTATGAATATAAACCTTTATGTGCATTTTGTTTCTATTTAAAAAACTCATCAGTAGACTTCAACCAAAAAATGTTTCAAATAAGGTAAAAAACTTCATATGTTTATAGAACGACTATCAATATGTTATTAAGAATATTGTACAAAAAACAAAACGTTTAACAAACAAATTTCGATACAAAGTTTGTTTTGTAAAACTTTTGTAAACCAAAACTATTTTTTATGAATACGGCAGAATAAGCTTCAAAGCTTCAAGCAAAAATCTTTACAAGCTAACATCTTAGATTTTTAAACTATTATTATATTCTCATTACCTTTTTACAATTAGCTGCCACATTGGTTGAAGTCTACTGATGAGTTTAACGACTTTTCCAAACGCAAAGTTTACTTTGCAGTCTTGAGTTTGTTGAAGAAAAAAGAATATATATCTCTTTTCTCTTCTCTCCTACAAACTCAAGACTTTGCAATGTAAACTTTGAGTGTGGAAACCCTGTCTTTCTTTAGGAGAAACGAAATGCATATAAAAAACAGACAAGTAAAAATTCTTCATAGTTATGTGCAAATTACGAGTATATAATTAAACAAGAAAAGAAATCGGATACATAAAAAATTATACAAAAATTCATTTAATTTGTTGCATAAATATCCAAATGAGTTCGAAGTTTTGTTATACTCAAGTTCACTTGACTGAAAATTATTTCGACATTTGCAAATGAATGTGATAAAGACATTACAGGCTGCTAAATCGTAATCAGAATAAGCTCGTTTTATATCAGATATTCGTTTCTAGAAGCTTGCAATAGTTACTTATTATTTTTCTATAATGATGTCTTCTTAGTTCAAAAATGTTAACTCTTTAAACTATAAGCCGTTCACATATAAAAGAAACAAGAAGTAGCAGTATTAGGAAACATTTAAAAAAATTGCACTATAATTGTAATTGAAAAATTGAAAAATTTTTATGCCAAAAATCTTCAAATCTGCATTTGGTCTTTTTGGAGGGTAAAAACCTGCAAAATCCAGATAAATCTGCATTTCTGGCAACCGTGATCATCAGAGCGCCCTCCTTTGTCGGTATTGCTTAACAGAATCATCGGCGAAGTAAAATGGCTACTTGTTAATTGTATTGAGCGTCTATCATTGTCGCAAGGCCACATCTCCTTAGCAAGCTTGCACGTGAGTGTCATTTCTCATAAAAAAATTTGACTCAGCATAAGTTTAACAAGTTGCCATTATATGTGTGTAGTTTGGATTACAATGCCATATTGACAGATCGTCCAAGAACCTCAACTTTCATTACACATTGTGAGCATGGCCCTTAATATTTAAAACTATTTTCTTTACATACAATCTTTATCAAATATTTTTAATCACAATCATCAAACTAATAACTTTCTTTAATGTACATACAAAAACAGTTTTTATAAAAGTTAAAATAACTACCCAAAGACAAAATAACAACAACTTACCACTATAATTGAGAATAAAATTTTCGCTTTTAAATTATGAACGTGTTTCAGCTGCGGCATGCAGTCCAATGCCTCCAAAGTATCCGTTCTGTTTTCCAAATACAATAAACGATACTGTGTAATCATGCCGCTAATAAAAAGGAATGAAAATAAAAGCAAAAATAAAATAACTTATAACTATAACTAATAGAAAATATAAAGGGAAAGCTTTAAGTGTTTTATTTAGCAAAAGTTATAAATTTTTTGATTTGAAAGTGGAAAAAGTTAATAAATTTTACCTGATTTCTTCATTAGCTGAATCATCAGAATGATAACCATCCGAACAGCTGCTACCATTTGTTGAACATATTTTGCTGACATTTGTTGGCGTTGGCGTGCCTGTCATAACTTCTGGTCCCATCATTTGCAAAATAACCTCACAACCTCTCGAAAAGTTCATTAATAAACCAGCCACAGGTCTCTTGTCCACATTTGCTTGCATATCTACCCTCTTGACTTGCCCCACTGCTTTCAAGACCTCTTTATCGTTTTCCACTCTTTGCGAAAGATTCTCTATGAGACTAGTTAATTGTTTCAAGGCTGGCTTATCAAGTACGGTCAATAGAGTCTTATTATCGATTAGTCTCTGTTGAATGTCGCCATAACTTATGCCAAGCAATCGCTGGTGTGATGAATGGGCAGGATCTTGGTTAATAGTGATCATACTAAGTTCTTCCAGTTTATGGAGGGCCACTTTGTATGTGTCCACATGTCTTTGTAGCTCACTTTTCAACGCTATATGTAATGATATTAGCTGACCGGAGGAGTCTGTTGTTAAGCCATGAATGCCCAAACCTTGTACAGCATCATTGGAAGACTTGAGACTTTCTCGTATAGTATGTCTCAAATTAGGTTCATATTGTATGAGAGATTGTAGAAGCTTTGAACATCGTTGCTTGAGACCTGGATCATGAGGATTTGAAAATAGTCTAACTAGTTGCCAGAGTACAGCTTCTGTGGGCACATCGGGTTTGGGTGAAGGGTTAACGGCGATTAATCTGAAAGGTGTTGGTATTATTTGAAAAAAAAATATAAGTAGTTATCATATCCCATGCAATAGCTGTATTAAAAATATGATTTTTAAACTTTGAAATGAAACTTAGTAAACGTCCCTCTATCGATTGTAATATCATACGGCTCGCTTCAAATATAAAGTCGTAGAAAAAAAGGAAACTTTTCTTGCTTTTACGGGTTTTTAAATATTTTTCTGTGGCAATAAAGAAAAAGTGCATAATTCAAATTTTACAGTTTTGCAGTAGAGCACTTTTAAAAATTTTTAACTCGATTTTTAGAAAATTATTTCTTTTGCAGCTAATTGGGGAAATCCGGCATTGACTTCAATTGATTAGCTTGCGAACAAAACCAGACTAGTCCAGTTAACTGTTTTTTATAGGAGAGGCAAATTACTGAACTACCTAGATAGTCAGTTTTCGTTATTTTTTTAAGGTATGATCGAACTGGTTTCGAATGAAAATATGTCGCGACTTCATAGTTGTGTACTTGGACAGCCCGAAAAAAATTAAAAAGGAAATCATTTACTGAGGACATGTCTAGTTTTGTTCGCCAACTCCTCAATTATTTTATATTGAGATTATAAGTCGGAAAAGATAAGCAGCAAGTCATTGCGCTATAACTTCTTGAAAAAGCATACAAAATAATTGATACTAGATATACCAAAGGGACGACACACTCGTCCGTAACTAGAATCAAAATGTAAATAATTTAAGATTTAAAGAAAATGTATCTAAACTTCATAAAAAAAATCATTAAAACACAGGCACACACAAACTTACATACATATGCGAGCATAATTAAATAATACATGAAATTAAAAAAAAAACATAAACAAAATCCCTTCAACCAACCTAATTCAATTTATTCAACTCTCTTCCTTTAAGTATTATGGCTTTGATACAACAACAAAAAACAATTGTAAGGTCAAGAGAAATACTACAAACACACACACACACACACTCATGTTTTGTTTCTTTTTTTACTTGTAAGCTAATAAATGCGTGTGTAATATGTGTGCATGTAGTAGTAGCAGCTTTAAACGCCTATAGCTCCCAAAATACTAAATCGATTTCAATAAAATATAGATTCTGCACATCTGTATAAAAAATCCTTTAAAACCATATAAATCTTTTTAAAATCTGTGCAGTGGTACCAGCGTAAAAGGGATTACAAAAAACATGTTTGCCTATTAATTATATAGATTTCTTCCAGAGGTACTTTTAAATGTGAAAATAACAGGGTTGCCATTAAATTACAATCAGCTTATATCGACTTAAGCACTTTTACCTTTTTGCCGCTGATATACTATGTGCTTAAAATGTTTCTATTTTTAGACCCGGCATTTCGGGAACTGTGAAGCCATTTTATTGCAGATTTTCAAAACTTTTATTTTACCAAATACATACATGCATATATACATACATACACATACATTAGAGATGGGCGCATGTCGTCTTTTTTCTGCGCCACGAATACGCACGACTCAACACGAACTGTTCGTTACAAAAAATCTGATTTCGCGCGTGTTAGGTTCGTTTCATGTTGAGCAAAATTGACACGAAAAACACGAAACGATTTTATATGTAAAATATGTATGAAGTAATCTCCAGTAGAGAAAAAATTTGATATTTTGTATCGTCAAACATACAACACCAGCATATTTGTTGATATTGTATGGGCCTCTGAAGCTTAAAGTTCTGAACGTAAACTGATAGTATTAGCTGTGGTGGTAGATGCTATCAGCTAGCAGTGCCAACTCGGTGCCATATTTTGAAAACTGACTCTTGAAAGAAATCAATTAAATTTTTTGATCTTCAATACCATGCCAATAATATTTCGTGCATGTTGTGCAGTATCCTGTTGACGAAATATTTTGCGTGTGTGTTTCGTACGTGTTGAGCGTCTTGGTATTCGTGTTCGCGTTGTGTCATGTTGAAAAAATTCTACACGCGCCCATCTCTAATATGTATATATGAGTGCATGTAGTGAAAGACCCTTCATTTGGAAAATAATGTTGTATAGTAAAATTTGCAGCCAATTCAAAAAGACAAGGTACAGATTTGAGTTTTTCCAGTCAAAAAGTTAAACTTACTTATTTAACTAGTGTTGTTATATATGAAATTTTTTCCTACCTGGAAAAAAACGATTCCAATAAATAAGCACTGTGTGGCAAATGCTCCAATAGCAAATCAATGGGTAGTTCTGCAATCACCGATCTCAGAACGGATGGACCCAGCCGACCAACTACTCCAGCAGCTTCGCGATATTGGCGGCCTTCAGACAGCAGCATCAAACGTCTCAACACTTGACGAGGACTTGTGAGAAACTCACGGCCATCTCGCGAAGGTCCGCGAATCCTCTCCCGGCTGTCAGCCATCGACAGGGCTTCCTGATGATTTTTTAGCAAAATTTGTTTCCTGCGTATTATTTATTTGAAACTGTTTATATGTAGGTATGTATTTTTGATTCAGTTGGAAATGAAATGAAGTGTTTTTATTATGAAAAACATATGTACGTAGGTATTTACACATCTATTTGCGTGAATTTTTTATATACAAATGGTAAATTTCATTAATGTATGCGATTTATTATTTACACATGTATTTATGTATTTATGCATACTTATATTCATGTAGATGCAGTTTCATTATAAAGTTCTTACAACATAATGTTAGCAATACAGTTTCATCACAAAATCGCATGAAGGCGTCTTCAAAGGCACACACTGAAATCATATAGAAATAAAAATAAATGTTGAGTTATGTTTATTGTCATATTGAGTTGATGTTTGATACAATATAATTCTTAAGGTCCTCTCACACTTGGTAAAAATTTGCTCAAATAAGCGTAACCCCTAAATACTAAAATCCTTTTGATTCAGACATGTGTTTATTAAGTTTCTAACTTCTAATACTATTGGATTCCACGACATTGTCTATAGTAGGTACTCGTGGCAACTCTTGTCATTTCTGATATATTTCATTGCGTTACAAACAAAAAACAATCACTCACCCTTATTCCATTTGTCAACATCACCGTCACATCTATACAATACCAAAGAACTGGGACTTGAATACTCACTCTCGAGAACAATTTTGTGCTGTTGGCAGTCTATTTCTGTTTCCTAAGGTATAGCAAATAGCATGAGCCTACCAATCAATAGCAGTCAGTTGGTTTTAGCAACGGGTGGACAAGCACCAATTGTTTGGTATTGTATTGACGTGACGTCGACAGCTGGAATAAAGGTGAATATATTGCGTATTTTTTATGTTATCAAGCAAATAAATAGTTTTTGCCAGAATTTGTGATGAGTTGCAGCATAACCCGTTTAATTACCCATCGGTTAAATACCTTTATCGCTTATTGAATCCTCGTTTTTTTACACTAATTTTCACACAAAAGTCCACGCTTAATTAACTTTCGTTTAATTAACCATTTCGGTTAATTACCCAGAAATATTTTACAACAAAATGAAATTTCCCCTAAAGAATCTTCGTTTATTTGCCCAAAACTAAAAGTATATAGGTATGTATTTATGAAAATCTTCAATCGAATATATGCACCTTATGTTTTAATTTTTTTTAATATTAATTGTTTTTGTTATATAATAAAATATTTTATTTGAAGATATACATACATATGTATGAGCATTTTATTTCAAGTAATTATGTACTATACACCACAGTCGGATAAATGTATTTCTAAAGGTATTTAAGCGTATTCTCATAATTACCTCTATGAGGTAATTAAACGTCTTCGCCTTAATACCTTTCCCGGATAATTACCCCAAAAATCATGACATTTTTATGAGGTAATTAACCGAGGTTTACTGTAGGTATTTCGATTTTTTCAATTTAAGCGGTTCTTTTTTAAATATGGAACGTACCTAACACTAAATTTTCCGAAAGTGACTTGCGGTAAGTCGCATCTATGTTTTTTATGTTTTCTTTGAAGCGTATCTATACACCGTGTAAAAAAAGAGTTTGGTGTATTTACCTTACTCAAAATTAATTATGAATTGTATTTCGAATAAGTGTCCAGTATTTATATAAATATGTATGCATGTTATTATGTATTTGCACTTATACTTACACGCACACATTAATCTGATGCACAGAATATGTATCAATTTCATAATTTTTTACTCTTCACTAGAAAAGTATTTTGGAGTACGTTTGCTTGGATGGTTTAGTTTAAATCGGGTCGTGTGCTTGCGTCGGTTGTCACTTGTTTATTTAATGTGTTATACCTAGTATGTAAATATGATAGATATGCTTACATACACATGTATGTACATAAGTATGTATAATTAATTTGACAGTGTTTTAAAAAGTACAGTGAAATTAGATACCTACCTACATTGTATGTACATATGTATGTATGTTTAAATTAAGTTGCAATTAATAGAAAAAAAACGCGCATCCATATAGTTGGTCTAGTAGAAAGGCCCTAACTCAAATTACTGTAACTTTACAGGAGAAGGTACAAACATAATAGAAACAGTACAACTGCTTGTACAAACTGTTTTGTAGAACTGCTTGTAAAAGCGTTATTTTTTACACTATTGGAATAAATGTGACGAGGTGTATTTGTGTGATATGTATTGGAATCACTAAAAAGTCAATTTCGTAAAAATTCGAGTTAGGGCCTTTCTACTTGTGACCATCGATATGCAGATACACAGGGAACATCCATATGCATGAATGTATAGACATATTGTTACGTTTTTCTCTCTATAAAAACGCTTTTCCGTAGATCCGAAGATTTGCAAATGAATACAAGAGCCGAGTGTAGTAATTAGGGTTAAGAATGATACAAGTTTTATTTACAAATACACTTATACTAAATTACTCAAGAGCTTAAATACAATAATACAACTTAAACTAATGAATTACACACAGATATTCACAACTGGTTACCACTACGCCTTCCTCGCTGTAGTTTACGCACGTCTCTTAGCTGGCTGCGCAAGTAATCACGTGACACCTCTTTGTCTGCTGCTCGTCACTTACGAGACTCACTCTGCAGTCACTCACAGTTGATACACCAATACCTCTTTATCTGCTGCTTGTCACACACGGCACTCACTCTGCCGACACTCACAGTTGATACACCAATAAAGACTCACTGGCTTTACTTACACCCTTATACATGTCTATTCGCTGCGCTGTTCCCTTTACTCCAGTCGACACGATAGACTCCACAATAATCTCAATTCCACGACAGACTATTATTAATTCACAACTTAATTATCAACTGACTAACGAGTTCTTAACTTCACTACTTTCTGATTAGCACTAGCTATAACTGTTCGCGACTGACTTACAACTGCAACTAACTCACCATGGGATGCGTCACCTCTATTTATATTTCACAGAAATTCCACTAGAAGTTTCAAGCAATGTCTAGACGATCATTATCATCTTATATGCTGCCTAATTAAGTTCATGTGGTAGTTATGTACATATAGGGTGTTTTTTTCAGAGGTATAGAACTTCAAATTGAAATAAAACACAAGAAAATCGTTTTAATGTCTATCAATTTGGCTTTATTGGAAGGACAATTTTATGCCATTAATGTTTAAATATGATTTCGGGCATGTGGCCGCCGCGGCTGGCTCGAATAAAGCCAATTCTACAGGTCCAATTTTCAACCACTTTTTCGAGCATATGGGGCCGTATGTTGGCAATAACGCCACGAATGTTGGCTTCCAAGTCCCCTAACGTTTCTGGTTTGTTGGCGTAGACGAGCGACTTCACATATCCCCAAAGAAAATAATCCAATAGTGTCAAATCACACGATCTTGGTGGCCAATTGACAGGTTCATTCCGCGAAATTATGCGCTCATCGAATGTTTCCTTCAATAAATCGATTGTGACGTGCGCTGTGTGGCATGTAGCGCCGTCTTGTTGGAACCACAACTCATCCACATTCATGCCATCCAATTCGGGAACAAAATAGTCGGTTAGTCGGCTCCAATTGCTGTGCACGGTGGCGAATCGATTCATTCGGGTCCTCTTCAACACTTTGCTCTACAGCGGCAATTGTTTCTTCGGTGCGCACTGTTCGACGTCTCTGCGGATGCGTATTATCACATAGAGTAAACGTAGTGCGAAAACGATCCATGGTTAACCGAATTAATTGCTCTGATGGACGATTATGTCGACCATAAAATGGACGGAGCTTGCGGTAAACTTCGCGAACTGAACCATTATTTTCGAAATAAATTTGCACGATTTGCAAGCGTTGTTCTTTTGTCAATCTGTTCATGATGAAATGGCAAACCAAACTAAATATTAATCACTTGACAGCTGACAAAATGGCCGCCAGTTAAAAAAGTGATGCCAACTTAAAGTTCTATACCTCAATAAAAAACACCCTGTACATGTGTATATGCGTACGTGTGTACATCATTAACTAAGCAACACACGGTGGTTGTTTATCTTTTGCTTTTCGTTTGAATTGGCATGTATGTATGTGTACAAATATGTGAATCTTCTTAATAAGCAGACGCTTTTTTTGTTGTTGTTGCTTTTGCTTGTTTAATCAAGCTAGGCATGCTTATTTAGTTGTTGGCTACTTTCTAGACTATTCTTTGCTTTGACCCTGTAGGAATATTTTCGCGTAGAATTTACATTAAGCCTGTTGGAATATTTTTGTGTAATGCTGCTTAACATTGTTGACGGCTATTTTCGTAACAATATGTATGTGTATGTATGTATACAAGAACATAGAAACGAATGTAAGGCAAATGCAAGTACATATATTTGGATGTACAGACATAATTATGTAGATATGTGCATACATACTTATGTACATACATACATATCTACACATCCCAGTTGGCCATGTCTTTAAGACATCTTTGACGACGGGTACAAGACAATGGTAAGTCGTAGAAGACATATTAAAGACAACTCCATACAAATCGTTGACGAAATTTTCATACAAATGGCGGCGAGGTCACACAAGACCAGATGAGCGACATTGTCGCTCAGATTGTCCTCAACAAGGCTTTATTGAAGACAAAACGTGTGACACTGTCGCTCAGATTGTCATCAACAAGGCTTTATTGAAGACATAACGAGGGACATTGTCGCTCATATTGTCGTCAACAATGCTTTATTGAAGACACAACGAGGGACATTGTCGCTCAGATTGTCCTCGACAAGGCTTTATTGAAGACAAAACGTATGACACTGTCGCTCAGATGGTCCCCAACAAAGTTTTATTGAAGAGAAAACGTGTGACATTGTCGTTCAGATAGTCATGAACGCCGATTTCTTTTAAATTGTCGATTAGAAAACTTAATCTACAGACGACATGTCGTATATGAATCGTCGAAGACAATGTCGTCTAGGACGATTTGGACAACTGGGATTATTTAATTATGCTTGTATATGTATGCAAGTTTGTGTGTGGCTGTGTTTTAATGAATTTTTTATGAAGTTTAGATACATTTTCTTTGAATCTTAAATTATTTACATTTTGATTCTAGAATACGGACGAGTGTGTCGTCCGTTTGGTATATCTAGTAATTATAAAGGGGCAAACAAGATACGACCTTGTGACTTAGTTCTTTATAAGTATGTAAGATATATATGTAAAGGGTGTTTTTTATTGAGGTATAGAACTTTAAGTTGGCATCACTTTTTTAACTGGCGGCCATTTTGTCAGCTGTAAAGTGATTAATATTTAGTTTGGTTTGCCATTTCATCATGAACAGGTCGACAAAAGAACAACGCTTGCAAATCGTGCAAATTTATTTCGAAAATAATGGTTCAGTTCGCGAAGTTTACCGCAAGCTCCGTCCATTTTATGGTCGACATAATCGTCCATCAGAGCAATTAATTCGGTTAAGCATGGATCGTTTTCGCACTACGTTTACTCTATGTGATAATACGCATCCGCAGAGACGTCGAACAGTGCGCACCGAAGAAACAATTGCCGCTGTAGAGCAAAGTGTTGAAGAGGACCCGAATGAATCGATTCGCCACCGTGCACAGCAATTGGAGCCGACTAACCGACTATTTTGTTCCCGAATTGGATGGCATGAATGTGGATGAGTTGTGGTTCCAACAAGACGGCGCTACATGCCACACAGCGCACGTCACAATCGATTTATTGAAGGAAACATTCGATGAGCGCATAATTTCGCGTAATGGACCTGTCAATTGGCCACCAAGATCGTGTGATTTGACACCATTGGATTATTTTCTTTGGGGATATGTGAAGTCGCTCGTCTACGCCAACAAACCAGAAACGTTAGGGGACTTGGAAGCCAACATTCGTGGCGTTATTGCCAACATACGGCCCCATATGCTCGAAAAAGTGGTTGAAAATTGGACCTGTAGAATTGGCTTTATTCGAGCCAGCCGCGGCGGCCACATGCCCGAAATCATATTTAAACATTAATGGCATAAAATTATCCTTCCAATAAAGCCAAATTGATGGACATTAAAACGATTTTCTTCTGTTTTATTTCAATTCGAAGTTCTATACCTCTGAAAAAAACACCCTATACATACATGTGTAAATAAATATATGTATGTACCTTTAAATTTATAGACAACGGAAAAATTATTGTGGAATTACCTTCCAACGAACTCGTTTTTGTTAAGGGTTTTCTTACATTTTGATCTCTCTTTATAGAGAATTCACCATAGCGTAATTTTCACAGTTATGGAGATCACCACTTTTATTTTTAATTCGTTATAACTCCTGCAATATAGAAGGGATATGAACGATACAAAATAGGGTTTGCATAGCGATTCTAATCGTAATCGCGATTAATCGCACCTTTTAATCGTAATCGAACCCATTAATCGCTCGATTACGATTAAAATTTTTTCACTTTTTTTTTAGCAAAGAACTTATGCCAAATTTGCATAAGGGACAAATTCAACTCAAAAAATTTAAATTAACATTTTTAATGCAAAATAGATACATTTGGAATAAATATATCTATGTTTGCATTTCATTCATACTTTCAAAAATCATTTGAAAATAGGCTCAGAAACTTATACAAGACACAAAAATTTATTAATAATCGATGTGTATCTATTTTATTTTCCCACACCTTAATATAATAAAAGTATTATAAAACAAAACTATAATTAAAATCCAAATTAAGCATTTATAAATTTATTATTTTATTTTATTATATTCTTCCTATTTTATTTCAAAAACGTCGTAAAAAACGTCAAAAATTTCATTACGATAGATACAAATCCTTTTCATTCGGTTGGCAGACAGGTGCAGTTTGTTTTGTCTTGGGAACTCGCGTTTTGGTCACGCTTTATTTAATTTTATTGTGTACAATATGATTTAGTGACAATGCAATCATTACTTCATTAGTTTCAAATCAAAATTAATGCATTTTTTCGTGAGATTTAGTGCAAATGCAATGTTAATGCATTACCTTGACAACATTTTAATTCAATGCAAAAAATAGTGCATTAAAAATGTCAAATTTAATGCTAATGCAATATTAGTGCATTACTTTGAGGAGATTTTAATTCAATGCTAAAAATAGTGCATTAAAAATTTCAAATTTAATGTCAATGCAATATTAATGCCTTACTTTGAAAATATTTTAGTTTAATGCAAAATATAGTGCACTAAAAGCATAAGATTTACTGCTAATGCAATAAATTTGCATTTGCATTGCTTTTTTTAAATTTAATGCTAATGCACAAGTAATGCATTTTGCCCAGGTCTGGTACCTATACACCGTGTAAAACAAGAGTTTGGTGTATTGGAATAACTGTCCAGTATTTATATGCATACGTATGCATGCGATTATGTATTTGCACGTGTAATTACACGCACACATTAATCTGATCCACAGAATATGTATCAGTTTCATAACTTTTTTACTCTTCACTAGAAAAGTATTTTTCTTAAGGAGTGCGTTTGCTTGGATGATTTAGTAACTAAATTTTAGTTTAATCGGGTCGTGTGCTTGCATCGGTTGTCATTTGTTTATTTGTTTATTTAACTAAACGCGTTTGAAGTTTGCCGTGATTGATTGATTTGTTAATTAAAAGTTAAATAATGTATTATACCTAGTATGTAAATATGATAGATATGCTTACATACATAAGTATGTATAATTAATTTGACAAAGTGTTTTAAAAAGTGCAGTGATAGATACATATGTATGTATGTTTAAATTAAGTTGCAATTAAAAGAATAAAACTTACGCACATCCATACATATGTAGATAGATACACAGGGAACATCCATATGCATGTATGCAGATACATACATATATGTATATGTACATATGTACATAAGTACATAGAAACGAATGTAAAGCAAATGTAAGTATTTTTGGATGTACAGACATAATTATGTACATAAGTATGTACATACATATGTACATACTTATGCACATATGTACACATCTGCACATATTTTAGCATACATACCTACATATTTATTCAGCGCCTAATTTTATAAAGTAGAATCCCGAGGAATTAACAAAAGAAACAAAAACCAATTTGTTTTCAATTTTCATACAAATGCTTTTGATCAAAATTCGTTTTCTTGATTCATGGTTCGTACCTATATTAGTATGTAAGTATGTCTGCACATAATATCTATTTACATATGAATGTAATATGTGTTTACGCAAAAACAATAATTTTTGTGCTTCAATTAGAATAAGAGAAAAATGCAACAACAAAAATTAACTGTAGGTATGTATGTGTTTTGTTCGTATATTTGTGTGTATTGTTCTACATAAAAACAGGTTATTATCGTCAATGGGTTAAAGGGAGGATGTATGACTTGTGTGTACTTGCACTTGAACTATTAGAGAAAAATTTGTTTGTGTGGTTTTGGATATCATTTATTTTTGTTGTATGTATAAGTAGATCAGTGCACATTGGGTAATTTGAGCTACTATTTATTAGAGATGTGCAAATGTTGTGATTTTAACGTGTCACGCGTGAATGCGTGACTCACGCATGATCGTGATCAAATTTATAATTAATCACACGTGAGTGCGTGAGCGTGACTTAAAATAAATTACTCGTGCGTGAGCTATTTTTAATAATCACGCACGAATTCTCACGCTCTCACGAGATATCATTCCTCTATAGGTGAGTATCAATATACTATACCATTTTGCACACATTACGATGCAAGACCACTTGCGCAAGATTGTGAATTGGGCTATTGTTATAATTTTTTAGGCGTAGTAAACTAGCTCATATGAAATTCAAAAATACCAACATAGAAAAATTAAATTATTTTAATATACTTTTTTTATGGTACACAACTATATTTTCCCTATATTTCGACAATTTTCAGAAAATCAGCGCGTATATCCGCATTTACATATAAAAACGCACTCTTAAATTTTAGTTAAACATGTTTAAAACTATCTACATAATAAAATCTTATAGTTGAAATTTTCAAAATCTACCGTCACAATTTTTTATAACCGCTTAAACACAAAAAATATTTTTTAAATTTACTATTTTAGGATATTGTTGAATGCAGGGTACATGTCCGAAATACAAAATAATTGGCTCTAAGCACATTCTTAATGCATTGTCTTTAGCGCTATGTAATTAAAAAATTAAAAATGTATTAAACAAAGTTTTTTCCAAAATGAAAATAATATCCCAAATCACAAACTTGTGCAAATGGTCTTGCATCGTAGCATGTGCAAAATATTTAGTTAGTATATTGATACTCACCACTTAACAATTCTTAGTGATGAGTATCAATATACTATACCATTTTGCACATGCTACGATGCAAGGCCATTTGCACAGGATTGTAAATTGGGCTAATGAAGGAAGATACTTAAAAAAACACATGCCTTTTTCAGGGAAATTTTAAAATTTGGATTTTTTAGCCTTTTCCCGATTTCACGAATGGATATGTTAATAAATTTTTTTTCCTATTTTTATTTAAAATTTTGTCAAAAATTTGATGCTGTCCTCCTCTACGGATGTTAGGAGGTTCATATAAATCCAATCAGTAGTTTAGAAGTTCCATATTTATTGTCATTTACTTTGTAAAAGTCCCCACTGTGCAATGTAAATTTTACATAAACACGTGCATACATACTAGTGATGTAACGAATGTCAATTTTTGATATTCGCGAATACGAATGCGAATACGAATATTTGTAACGATATTCGCGAATACGAATACGAATATTTCAGGTGCAATTTATAGACATTAAATTGGGGTTCAATTTACGCCTGCAATATGAAACATTAAAAGATTGTTATGAAAAAGAACTTCATACTCCTGTTGGCGTACTTTAAATTTAATAAAAACTACCCAACATTTTAATGATCGTTAATAAATAATATTTGAAAATGATACAAAGCACAAATTTCTGTAAAAAATTTAATGGATTCGTGCAAACTAATATTTTATCCGTTTATTTAAATTTAGTTTAGGATTATGCATTTATTTATTTATTTTTTTTTTTTGGAAAAATATTCGTATTCGCCTGAATTTGACGAATACGAATGCTTCGTATTCGCATTAAAAATGGTCGAATGTTCCGCAATTTGAATACGAATAGGAATATTCGTGCATCACTAATACGTACATATATATATATGTAGGTGTAAAAACCTATTTTTCAACCCAAAAAAAAAATATAAATTGGACTACATACTTTTTCGTGAGCGTGCGTTATCGTGATAAGTTGTAAACCACTCGTGCGTGATTAAGACTATTTTGTTCGTGAGCGTGCGTGATCGTGAAAATTTTCAATATCATTCGTACGTGAAAGTGCGTCAGTAAAATATATTTCTGCGTGAGCGTGCGTGTCGTGAGTCAAAAAACGCTCACGTGCTACCTCTACTATTTATCCCAAAATTGATTTCATCCAAAGATTTCGACCAATATGGCTGACATGTGGAATTTAAGATTTTTTCATTAGTACGCACATATGGTGTTTTTGATTTTTGTATATATGTACACATATACATATATATAAAGGAAATTTTTAGGGTTGCCACAATATGTAATGAATAAATAATTTAGGTCCTTTCCCACGATGCCGACAACGTTCGACTTGTCGTTGAAAACTTATGCCAACCACAAAACCATACCACACATTTTCCACACACAGAGTTTACTTTCCAAAGTCTTAATTCAGCTGTGTGAAAGACACAGGTAGTAGTACAGCCTCTTTCTTTCTTTCTCCCAGCTGAATTAAGACTTTGCAAAGTAAACTTTCCATGTGGAAGAGGGGTGTTATTTTTAGTAGCAGTGTGACCATTATGAAATTAATTAAATTGCCATAATTATTTCTTGATTTTTACATATGTATGTACATACGTATGTAGCTACACTACACAGAAAAAACTCATTTTTCAATTCAAGCACAAAATTCTCTGAATCAAATATAAATTTCTTTAATTCAGGTGCTGCAAAGGAATTTGTAAATTCAAATGCAGATCAGCTCTAATATTGCATTATCATCCGATTTATACATGCATGCAAAATTTCAGCACAATCGGAAGCCGGGAAGTGAATCAAATTTAATTTGCAAGATTTGGTTACAGACAGACAACAGGATAGGTGTAGGGGTGCCAAAAGGGACAAGGTTTTTTAAAACCCGGGATTCGGGATTTTGAATTTAAAAAAACAGGATCCCGGGTCGGATCGGGATTTTTCGAGATTTTATAAACTAAAAAATATTAGATAATCTCATTTATTAGCTTTTAGAATTATAATTTATTATTAATGTAAGTATAAGTATTAAAAAAAATTCGTAATTCATGAAAAAAAGTTAAATTCATTACAGAACCAAATAAAACATTTTTAATGTGTTATTGGTAGGAATAATTTAAAGTAATATGGAAGTAATATTTGTATATTAAGTCGTATCTCTTAAGAAACTTCTTAAAAAAATTAATGCATCTATGGTGGCAGCCGACAATCGAGATCTTATTTTAGTGCAAACATGAGCTGCTGACGAAAAACAACGTTCGTTTGGTACTGTAATTGCGCTATGAAATAAGGCCCAAGGAAATAACGCCCAAATAAGAAATGAAATAAGGCCTAATAAAATAAAACCCAAAAAAAATGAATTGAGACAAAGATCAAATTTATGAAATAACACCCAATATAAATGAAATAAAGCCCAATTAGAAATTCCGTAATTTTGTTTGGCTTTATTTCATTTTCCTATTTGGCCGTTATTTCCTTGGGTTTTATTTGCTAGCGCCAAGCGACACCTCTTTTTGTGGGCCAAGGAAGTTAGTACTTTTTAGTATTTTTGGTTGAGGTGCAACCTTCTCATGTCGTTTTTCTGGCTGAATATCATGGGTCTATAAAAATATTTAAAACATTTTATTTCAAATATTTATCTGACAAAGTATACTTACATTAATGTGTGTCAAAAGACCTTTGAACCTAGAACCTCCATAAAGTTTTTAATACCTTTTTGCAAAATTTGCTTTTTGCGTGCGTAGTTCCATTATCATCCACTAAAAAAAACACCAAACCGATCTTCCGACTTTGTTTTGTGTGGTACAAAATTATTACTAATAATTTTTTCGCCTACGACTTCTTTTTATAACCAGTAAAAAGAATTTGATTCATGGCTACTATCATTAAATTTCAAATATTCAAAATTACTTTTAACTGGGAAACTCATGTTTATTTACAAACGTAAACATACAGGTATGTGATGGAAATTGCTTCGATTTGAAATGAAATCGCAAGCACCAAAACGTTTTCGGTGTGACAGAAAACGCATCGGTTTCATATTTCAACTTTGTTTCATTTTCAGTGGGTTACAAAAAAATCCATTTGTTCCTTTATATTTTTTGCTGCTAACTGAAATTGAAGCCAATAATGCTGAAGCCGGCTGCAGGTTGCCAAAGATATTTTCGGCGACGGCGAAACGAAAACCGTTGGAGCGTGATTTGCTGAAGCAATTGTTGTAAGGAATGGCATATTTTTTCTTCATTTCAAACACCGGGTTTTATAATGAAAAACTTTTATTTTAAAACCATGGAAAAGTCTTGGAAGAAAATGGCCACATCGACGGTGGCTAAGTGTTTTCAATACATGTCCGCGGCAGATTTTTGCTGATCGGCTTCAACATATGTACATACAATTAAATTGTTTCAAATAAAAATAAATTTAAATAAAAAATTCCTTCTATTGTAATATCATCTGCCTTTAATTATTTTAAAGCATTTTACTTACATTTTCACACAAGTTATTGCAGGAAAATTTTGTTTAGATATAAAATAATTTCTAAATCGTCAACTCATGCTTGCTCGATTTAATAACGCAAAAACAACACAAATTTCGTTTTCCATCACATCTTTTTTTTACTAATATTTTCATAGAACAAGATGGGAAATGAAATCGATTTCGATTTAAAACATAACCAGAATGAAATCGAAATAAATGTGTGCATCACAACTTTTTACGTTTTTCAGTCGATTTTAAATCAAAAACGATTTCTATCACATACCTGATAGTTGCATTTAATAAAAAAAATTCAGATTTTTAATGTTACCAAAATCCCGGAATTTCTGCTTAAAAATCCCGGGATTCGGGATTCAGTTTTTTAGAATAATCCCGGGTTTTCGGTATTCGGGATTAAGGTATTGGCATCCCTAGATAGGTGAAACTAAATAAAAGCTTGTAAAAAGCAAATAAAACAAATAACTATTCCGTACAGTATGCAATTTCTATATTGGAACAAATACATACTATGTACATACATACATACTAGGGTTTGGGGAACGGGAATTCCCGGGCAGGTAATCCCGGAAAATTTCTGCCTGATATTCCCGGGAAATTTTTTAGATTTTCCCGGGAAAACGGGAAATTAAAAGTACACGTTATTTCATAAATATATAGACTTTTGTGAAACACATATTTATAAAATGGCCTAAGTGACAGTCACATTTATTTTCATTCATATATAAAATTTGTTCGTTTGACTGATTGTATGAGTAAATTTACACGATGAAATTTTTTAAGTTATCCATTAAAGTTGATATTGATATTTAAATACCCTGTTTATCGATGTCGAAGGAAGTTTTTCATTGTAACAATTTCGCTTAAAACAGTAAAATATCCATTAAATTTTTATTAATATAAAATAAAAATGTGAACTGTTCAAATTTAAACTGAAATTTCATAAAATTGAGGTCATACCATTTCTCCTAATTCGTCTAACTACGAGAAAAATTATTGTTCTATTCGAAAACTACATGCAAGATGCATTTACAGTTTCAGACTATAGTTAATACAAGTATTATTAATACTTTTGTAGGAAATGAAACTCTGACATGTTGAGTTGTTTTTTGTTGAGATTTCTGAAAGAGAAATAACATCTGAAAGGTATTTTTGTCAAAAGCATTATTACCTGTATTAGAGTCTGAAACAGCCTTAATGAGTATCTTTTAATCACTATAACATAAGAAAGTAAGTAAATAATTCGATGTTAAACAAACTTGATGTGATTTTTTGGGGATTAGTGAACAAATGTTGGAAAGTGTAGTGAAAATTCTAAGCTCATAGAAGCTGTAAAAAATGCGAGTTGACAATATTTAAATTTATTATAAGTGGACGCTATTATTAAAACCCCGAAAGAAAATATCTTAGGAGAAATAAAATTATTAAAATTAAAAACATTAAGACAGACTGTGGCTCAGGTGGCAGGTGAGTATAGTAGTGTAAGTTGCTTGTATAGTACTTAACGATAAGAATCCTCCTGGAAATTTTTCAAGAATAATGGAAAACAAGCAAAGAAAATTTTTAATAAAATGATATAGAAGCCTTATTATGAAATTGTTTGCTCATTGCGGTAATAATATTTGCTTGAATTCACTCGAAATTGTATACACATTTATCTTAGAAGTGCTTTTGTATTAACTTTTATTTAAAAAGAATGCTTACACTAATAACGCAATCGATATTTCGCCAAATTTCACTTAATAAATGTACATAATTAGCTTTTCCCGGGAATTCCCGAGAACGCGATTTTTTCATTCCCGTTTCCCGGGAAGTGCAAAAGTCCGGGAAATCCCAAACCCTAATACATACATATGTATGTAACTTCTCTTATTAACAATTTTGTTACAAATGTTATTTTATGTACCTACATACATACATACCTATGTAGGTATAGGTATTAATTGTATGAACTAGAATTTTTCACTCCATACAGTTTTTTGTGTGCTTAAAACAAAATTGGAACATACTATTTACTGGAATAGTAAATATATAGGTATTTACCCATAGGTAAGGTAGGTATATTTTTTAATGTTTTCTTTGAAGCGTACCTATACACCGTGTAAAAAAAGAGTTTGGTGTATTTACGTTACTCAAAATTAATCATGAATTGTATTTCGAATAACTGTTCAATATTTATAAAAAAAATACGTATGCATGTGATTATGTATTTGCACGTATACTTGCACGCACACATTAATCTGATCAACAGAATATGTATCAGTTTCATAACTTTTTTACTCTTCACTAGAAAAGTAATTTTCTTAAGGAGTGCGTTTGCTTGGGTGATTTAGTTTAGTCGGGTCGTGTGCTTGCGTCGGTTGTTACTTCTTTATTTGAATAACCGCGTTCTAAGTTTGCCGTGATTGATTGATTTGTCAATTAAAAGTTAAATAATGTAATTATACCTAGTATGTAAATATGATAAATATGCTTACATACATACATATGTAAGTATGTAGGTATAATTAATTTGACAAAGTGTTTTAAAAGTGCAGTGAAAATAGTTATCTACATACTATGTACATACATAAGTATGTTTAAATTAAGTTGCAATTAAAAGAATAAAACTTACGCACATCCATACATATGTAGATAGATACACAGGGAACATCCATATGCATGTATGCAGATACATACATATATGTATATGTACATATGTAAGTACATAGAAACGAATGTAAAGCAAATGTAAGTATATTTGGATGTACAGACATAATTATGTACATAGGTATGTACATACATATGTACATACTTATGCACATATGTATGTACATATCTGCACATATTTTAGCATACATACCTACATATTTATTCAGCGCCTAATTTTATAAAGTAGAATCCCGAGGAATTAACAAATGAAACAAAAACCAATTTGTTTTCAATTTTCATACAAATGCTTTCGATTAAAATTCGTTTTATTGATTCATGGTTCGTACATATATTAGTATGTAAGTATGTCTGCACATAATAGCTATTTACATATGTATGTACCTATGTATGTGTTTACGCAAAAACAATAATTTTGGTTCTTCAATTAGAATAAGAGAAAGATGCACCAACAAAAATTAACTGTAGGTATGTATGTTCGTATATTTGTGTGTATTGTTCTAGATAAAAACAGGTTATTATCGTCAATGGGTTAAAGGGAGGATGTATGACTTGTGTGTATTTGCACTTAAACTATTAGAGACAAATTTTTTTGTGTGGTTTTGCAGTCAGTTGGATATCATTAATTTTTGTTGTAGGTACAAGTAGATCAGTGCACGTTGGGAAATTTGAGCTAATATTTATGCCAAAATTAATTTCATCCAAAGACTTAGACCGATATTATGGCAGACATCTGCAATTTAAGATTTTAAGATATTTTCGTTAGAACGCACATCTGGTTTTTGATTTTTGTAAATACATATATAGATATATGTATGTATATATGTGTGTATATATATATATATATATATATATATATATATATATATATATATATATATATATATATGTATATATATAGGTGTATATAAAGAAAATTTTTAGGGTTGCCAAGATATGAAAAAAACATTTAAAAAACTAAATATCTATCTCCATAAAAAACTGATATTTTTTCTGAAATTCTGCACGATGAAAATACTCAAGGGGCTGAACAAAACGGTTTATATCCAAAATAAATTGGTTGCAAGTCATTTATTA
Organism: Tachina grossa; assembly: GCA_949987645.1. Classification (NCBI taxonomy): domain Eukaryota; kingdom Metazoa; phylum Arthropoda; class Insecta; order Diptera; family Tachinidae; genus Tachina; species Tachina grossa. The sequence goes on along the minus strand of OX465274.1, from coordinate 150,336,986 downwards.
TAACTACGTAATTCAAGAACGATTTTTTTGTCTTAATTCCTTGATTTTGATTTATTAAATGTTACAAATACAATAACGAACTATACCTTCTTATAGTAACTTATTTTGACGAGCATAGGAACAATGAAACTTACCCGTTGTATTAAAAAAAATAAAAAATAAATATTATTTTCGAAGCAAAATATTAAAAACATAAGCTTTGCTATGTGTTTCTAAATTATCATACAGCTCTTGATCCATTGAATATATCTCAACTAAACCTACTTAGGTACTTGCATATATTGATTCTCAATAATCATTTCCAATTTTTTTTCACAAGGTTTGATTGTGAATAAAATTAAAAACTGTGTTCCGATGTCAATGAATTAAGGAAAGTTTTGTTTGTGAACATTTTCAACGATATACACAAATATCTTCCATTTACTAAAACAATAGTTTATTAGAAAACGAGTTTAAAATTTTAATTTTTCTCTCAAGAGTTGAGTAACCAAGATATTTGAATGAAATTTTCACATAATAAAAGTAACGGTATGAGAATTAATTCTGCATCATTAACCCGAAAATTCCATGTTTTGAGTTACGACGTTATTTTAGTAAATGAGCGTTATGTATGTACGAGTTTGTTTTTTAGTTATTGTTAACAACAACAACAACAACAAATTTAAGAAATAAATAAATATGTGTGTATGCGATAGTATGAAATTTCTTAGGAACGTACTTCCGTATTTTTTAAGTCAAATACTACGTATCAAAAGTGCAATTGTATAAACTTTTCCATCACTGGTAAATATAATTATAAAGGGGCAAACAAGATGCGACCTTTTGACTTAGTTCTTTATAAGTATGTAAGGTATATATGTACATATTTAAATAAATATATGTACATATGTATCCTTAAATTTATAGGCAACAGAAAAATTATTGTGGAATTACCTTCCAACGAACTCGTTTTTGTTAAGGGGTTTCTTACATTTTGATCTATCTCCCTTTATAGAGAATTCACCATAACGTAATTTTCACAGTTATGGAGATCACAACTTTTATTTTTAATTCGTTATAACTCCTGCAATATAGAAGGGATTAGTGATGTAACGAATGAAAATTTTTGATATTCGCGAATACGAATGCGAACACGAATATATGAAACGATATTCGCGAATACGAATATTTCATGTGAAATATATAGATATTAAATTAGGACTCTATTTACGCCTGCAATATAAAATATTAAAAAATTGTTATGAAAAAGAACTTCATACTCCTGTTGGAGTACTTTAGAGTTAATAAAAACTACCCAAAATTTTAATGATCGTTAGTAAATAATATTTGAAAATAATACAAAGCACAAATTTCTATAAAAAATTTAATGGATTCTTACAAACTAATATTTTTATCCATTTATTTAAATTTATTTTAGGATTTATGCATTTATTTATTTAATTTTTTTGGAAAAATATTCGTATTCACCTGAATTTGACGAATAGGAATGCTTCGTATTCGCATTAAAAATAACCGAATATTCGGCAATTCGAATACGAATACGAGTATTCGTGCATCACTAGAAGGGATATAAACGATATAAAATAGGGTTTGCATAGCGATTATAATCGTAATCACGATTAATCGCATCTCTTAATCGTAATCGAACCCATTAATCGCTCGATTACGATTCAAAATGTTTCCCTTTTTTAATGAAAGAACTTATGCCAAATTTGCATAAGGGGACAAATTCAACTCAAAAAATTTAAATTAACATTTTTAATGCAAAATATATACATTTGGAATAAACATGTCTATGGGGTATGTTCTGAAAATCACATTTTTCAAATCACGTGATTTTAAAAGTAATAATGGTCTTGCTGACGTTTTCAAAATCATATGCGATAAATTTCTTTCATAAATGATATTTGATGCTCTATACAATAAAAAAACTTAAAATAAAGAGTGAAAAAATATCTGCATGACCACCATTACTTTTGAAATCACATGTGATTTGAAAAATGTGATTTTAAGAACATGCCTGAATGTTTGCATTTCATTCATACTTTCAAAAATCATTTGAGAATTTACATAAGCTTTTTGGAAATTCCAATACAATAAGCAAATAGGCTCAGAAACTTATACAAAACACAAAAATTGATTAATAATCGATGTGTATCTATTTTATTTTCCCACACCTTAATATAATTAAAGTATTATAAAACAAAACTAGATACATATAATTTAAATCCAAATTAAGCATTTATAAATTTATTATTTTATTTTATTATATTCTCCCTATTTTATTTCAAAAACGTCGTAATATCTCAAAAATTTCATTACGATAGATACAAATCCTTTTCATTCGGTTGGCAGACAGGTGCAGTTTGGGAACTGGTTACCCTTTATTTAATTTTATTGTGTACAATATGATTATATGAATATGAATGCAATCATTACTTCATTAGTTTCTATGCAAAATTAGTGCATTTTTTCGTGAGATTTAGTGCAAATGCAATGTTAATGCATTACCTTGACAACATTTTAATTCAATGCAAAAAATAGTGCATTAAAAATGTCCAATTTAATGCTAATGCAATATTAGTGCATTACTTTGAGGAGATTTTAGTTCAATGCAAAAAATAGTGCATTAAAATATCAAATTTAATGTCAATGCAATATTAATGCATTACTTAGAAAATATTTTAATTTAATGCAAAATATAGTGCACTAAAGCATACGATTTAGCGATAATGCAATAAATTTGCATTTGCATTTTTTTTTAAATTTAATGCTAATGCAAAAGTACTGCATTTTGTCTAGAACTGGTACCTATACACCGTGTAAAAAAGTGTTTGGTGTATTTTCCTTACTTAAAATTAATCATGAATTGTATTTCGAATAACTGTCCTGTATTTATATGCGTATGCATTCGATTATGTATTTGCACATGTACATACTTACACGCACACATTAATCTGATCCACAGACAGCGTTGCCGTTGTGACACTAAAGTATCACTTTTGACCCTTTTTCGTGCCAATGACACTTTTTATGACCCTTTCTTTAATTTATCCCTTTGTATCATTTTAACAAAATGTATGCCGTAGGGCATTCATATGCTCAAAAATTGGACAAAGCACAGTCGATGGTGTCGACCATTTTACTGTTTTGGTCGATACAAAAGCCAATAAATGGTGAAAATATTAAAAAAATCTGACACCCAAATCCCTGATTCCAAATGCAAATTATTTCTGGGAGCATCTCAATTCAAAAATATATATTTTAACTTACTTTCATCTTCAATCGTAATAACACTTTTTATAAATAAAATTAATAAAATTTTGGCATTCGTTTTTAATGTTTTTTCACCTGTAAATTAAAAATTACGGTTCTTTTGACTATATCCACTTTGAAAAACAATTATTAGCTTCATCCGATCATTTTTACGATATGGCCAGTTGCAGAGGGTTAAAATTGATTTGCAATTAAAGTATGTATATTAATTAATTTTATTTTATTCTAAAGTATTTAATTAATTGTTAAAATTCGTGTTTCTTTTTTTTTTTAATTAAAATAAATGTTATTTTTTTTTGTTCACAAAAAACTAGACCCTATTTTACTATAAAATACCCTTTTCTTGACCCTTTCTTTTCTTAAATACCCTTTTTATGATACTTTTTCGAAATTTTCAACTGGAAACCCTGTCCACAGAATATGTATCAATTTCAACTTTTTTACTCTTCACTAGAAAAGTATTTTTTCTTAAGGCAGAATTACCCGACTGTAAAGGCTCCGTTACCCGACTGTAGAAATCGCAGATGTAAGGTAAATGTAAATGTAATGTAAATGTAAACGTTTGAGCGCTTATAGAATACTTAAAAACGTGTCATGTGTTTTCGACACACAAAAAACTTCTTTGTGCACACACACATACATACTAATTGCAATGTGCCCAGCAAACACACATTTTTGATTTTAAATTGCGAGTTATTTGAAGTCAAACGCGAACGTTCATATACTTACATAATTATGTATAATATTTAAATTCATGAAATTCATTTTGATTGAAATTTACATACATATGTTCACGGACATACACACGAGTATGTATGTACATATGTACTAGAACTTATAAGTAAATAATATATAAAATAGTAATGTTTTAATTAATCCAAGATTTTTTAATAATTTCGCTGAAACTATTTTATTAATTTACTTTCTTTTGATGGCAAGATTTAGCCTGTTGGAAAAAACTAATTGAGTTTTTGAAATAACACCTTTTAGAACGAAAATGCGCCTAGAGGTTTTGAAAATTATTATTATTATTTTATTTAAATGAACTCAATTGTAATAATTTTAATACCAGCTGTAACGCTCAACCGTAATATTTGTCATTGTACATTACCAGAACAGATTTTGAGCAACTTCATCGGAAAGACGAAGTATTTAGCTCTTTAATTTCCAAGAATGTGTATGCTTGCAGTAGCACATCAATAAAATCTTTACTTTCTCGTTTTATCCTTTTCTTATTAATGTTCGTACCTATAGGTATAGGAGGTATAGGAGTATACTCATAATAATTTAGTTTTATTTACAAACAATATACATATGTATATTTTTTAAGAAAAATTCATACATATGTACATATACAGGACTTTTTGTTTGCTGGGTGTTTATCAGTATGAAAAATCATATAAAATGGAAAACCGCTGTTCCAAACATTGATGAGAGTTCAACATCTTCACATTATTTTTGAATCCATGGAAAACGTACCAAAATTATTTAAATGGTATAAAATCATTATTTTATACTTACAAACATTGTAATGACTTTGGCATTTAGTGAAATTACAATTTAAGCTTCATACCCGTATATACATATTTATATTTTCATTATCATTATAATTATTATGATTATACGTACCTATTTTTATTGTTATTGGTATAATTTTTAAATAAAAATAGTTTTTTGTACGCTTGAATGTATGCTCCCTGCAGAAAGTGCGAATAGTGAAATTGTGGTGATTTACTAGTGACGTTGTCAGTAGCACTACTGACCAGGTGTACCCCAGCCAATGTAATCATCTATTGACATTTAACATTAGCTTGTCATTGAAAATTCACCACTAGACTGTATCACTACTGACTAAATAGTTCTTTTGGGTCAACATGGAGACATTGACACCAAAGATTTACTAGTAAATTTTAGGGGCTCTAGTCTACAATATCGATATTTCCTCGCTCGTTGTCAATAGTAAAATTATAGTGATTTCCTAGTGACATTGTCAACAATGCTACTGACTAGGTATACCCCAGCCAATGTAATCGCCTATTGACATATAAAATCTACCAGTAAAATTTAGCACTATTGAGAAGGTAGTTCTTTTACGACCATATGGAAATATTTGAACCAAAGATTTACTAGTAGATTTTAGTAACCCTCGTCTACATACATTTTTTTAATATTATTGCACAGCATAATAAAAAAGAAAAACAATCTATTGACGCGTTCATTGACAATATCACCAGAAATACACTAGAACTGCTATCTCTAACGTATCTTTATTCGCACATAAAAGGAAAGATGTCGACATTTTAACTAGTGCAATTTTCGCTGGAGAAATAGTATTGACACAGAGACATATGGTTCTAGGCTGGCTAGAGGGATTGTACGCACATATGTATGTATATTTTACAAATTCATACATGTGTGTATGTATGTATATTAACAAAAAATAAACACATACGATTGGCAAACTCTGGTTAGATTTTATAAAAAAAACTTTTTTAGAAAACTAAATTTATTAAATATGCCATGTACGTATACAAATTAACCACTCAAAAGCTTAAATTATTAAAAGAAACAAAAGTACAAAATCAGGGCTATTGTGCCACACTCTCATTCAATATACATACATCCCATCACTGTCTACAAATGTCACGTAACGTCGTCATGAAATTCTATTTTCTGCAGGTCCATTTCAGTCAGGTAAGCGTTTGCATAGCTTTTCATGCAACAGATTCGATCAGCTGACACATTTACATTTACAGTTCTACATTTACAGTCGGGTAATTCTGCCTTATGTATGTATGTATGTATGTATGTATGTATGTATGTAACGTATGGACTCTAAAACGGCTGGGCCGATTTTGATGAAATTTTCAGGGAATCTTCAGAATATTCAGGCGGGTGACACAGTGAAGTCTGATTTTTTATTTTCTGTCTGGGGCGGAGGGGCGTGGCAAAATCCATTTTTCATATTGCACTACCATGCCATATGTGTATATGTAGATTAGAGATGATAAACGGGAAATCCCGGGATTTTCGGGATTTTTTAATCGCGTTTTTGCATAAATAATAATTTTGACTGTCATCTTCTATATTAAAAATTATTACAAACTCCTTGTTATAAAAAGTTAAAATAAAAACTTTGCTTTGAATAAATATTTTTTAGATAATATTATATTGGGTATACATAATACATATATATGTATCTGCGGCAGTAAGGAAAAAGTGCTTAAGTCATATTTTACTGTTTTGCAGGAGAGCACTTTTAAACTTTCACGTCGATTTTCAGAAATTTGTTTCTTTTACAGTTAAATTGGGAAATTCTCTGTTAACCTTTATTTTTTCAAGCAAACATCGTTCTACACACTATAAGTAATATATTAAAGTCGAAATATTCTAAAGTATAATCTAATTAAATCCAAATGAGATTAGAAGTCTAAAAAAGATAAGTCGCAAGTCATAGCGCCATAACTTCCTGAAAACTTACACAAATTGATTGAGATTTTAACCAGGAGTACTTTCAAATATGCAGATTACGGAGGTACCATTAAAAGCTTATCTCGACTTAAGCACTTTTTCCTGTTTGCCACAGATGTTATGGCGTTTTCTTTTCTAGGATAAAATATTACATGAAATGAAAATTTGCATTAAAATGGTTTTTTGAAATAGAGAGTTTATTAGAAATTATTGTATCACACCTTACGAACGTAAAATTTTGCTTAAAACAAACGCCAAATTTTATAGTAAAAAGTAAAAAAAGTGAAACTTTTTCTAGAAACGAAAACGGAATTAGTGTTTAATCTTTTAATTAAAAGTCTGAATTATATAAGTACATACATATTACATATGTACATATATTCGGCTGTATGTACCCTTTAAATATGCAAAAAAAATAAATTTTTAAATAAAAATTTTATTCATGAAATACTGAAGTATATTTATTTGACATAATGTCATGTCAAATAAATGTAATGTAATGTAATGTTTTTACCATTAGCTGCCACATTGGGCAACAATAAAAATATTTAAAAAGCAAAAAGAAAAATAAAATATGTATTTTCATACATGAAATACTGAAGTATATTTATTTGACATAATGTCTTTATTTAATTTCAAAAATTTTGGCTTGTTTTTATGGTTAAGCAATTGTCTATATGCATTTCGTTCCCGCTTGTGGAACTCGTCAGTAGACTTCAACCCAAAAAAGTTTTGAATTCAGTTAACAAACTCCGTATGTTTATAGTAAGACTCTTAATACTAACTATATTGAGAATCACAATACAAACATAATAAGTTTGAAAACCGCAAACAAAAATCTTTACAAAACAAGCATCTTTATTCAACTGTGCATCTATTTTATTTTCCACTCTTAATACTATAAACATACGGTGTGTGTTTACTGAAAACATGCACATGAGCATCATGCGGTCGTATTAAAAAGCATTTCGTTTAAATTTCATAAATATATAAAATATACAGTACAAAGTTTCATATCATGGAATAAAGTAAAATAAAAAGGCATTATGATGTTATTTTGGTCGCATAAAATGAGTTTTTATGCAATTTAATTTTCTACATGTTGATAACCTAACTTTTTTGTTTACGTTAAACAGCTGCTGTTTGAAAAGCTTTCAATAATACTGGGAAATTTTGCAGTGTTACGGTACTTTCAACGTAATTTAATAAGAACTTTAATTAACCACTGAAAAAATGAAATCGTATTTAATTACAACTTAATTTTAAATAAAAATTAGCTAATTACGTACTTAAATTTTAAGTTAAAAACTGGGGGTTACTATAAACATACGGAGTTTGTTAACTGAATTCAAAACTTTTTTGGGTTGAAGTCTACTGACGAGTTCCACAAGCGGGAACGAAATGCATATAGACAATTGCTTAACCATAAAAACAAGCCAAAAATTTTTTTTAAAAAAATTTTTGAAATTTTTAAAAATTTTATTTTTAATATAAAGACGCACATTTGTTCCCAATGTTTTCGGGATTTTGTAAGTCCCGAAAATCTCGGGATCCCGGTTGGGGACTTCGAGACTCCATCACTAAATCCCGAAGCCCGGGATTTCTAAAAACCTGTCCCGATTAGCATCTCTAATGTACATATATACTATTTTGTTTGCTTTTTATTTTATTTTTGTTGTCATGTTTTTCAAAACGCGATATCAATCTCTTAAATCGGTTATGTAGTTCCGAAGATATTTACAAAAAACCTATGTTAATAATGATCCAATATCAAAATTTTAAAACTTTCGAAATGTTGCATTAAAAAATCCGACTTTTCGGTTTATTTACAAAATACAGGGTGGGCCAAAAGAAACCAAGGGGTGTAAAAGTTTAATAACTTTTTTGTTTATTAATTTTTTTTTTATTTTTTCTTTCAGATTATATAGACAACACTTGGAGGATTTATAATGGAGAGATTCACAACTGAACAGAGAACCAGAACAATAGAATTTTATTATTCAAACCAGAGATCAATTATTTTAACGCAAAGAGCATATCGTCGACATTTTAACGTCAGAATTTCGCCCTCTGAAGCGATGATTCGTTGCTTAGTTAATCGTCATCACCAACATGGCAGCGTAAGAGATTTGCCTCGAACCGGTAGACCACGTTTAAGTCGCACTGCGGAAAATATTGAACGAGTACAGCAAAGTGTTAACGAAGCACCAGAAACATCTGGCAGAAGGCGTTCTACTCAGCTAGAAATGTCTCGTACGTCACTACGGCGCATTTTAAAAAAAGATTTACAGTTATACCCATATAAGGTGCAATTGGTCCAAGAATTAAAACCCGCAGATCATCGGCAACGTCTAAATTTTGCAGTTAAATTTCAAGAGTTGGCCAGAAATGAAATCAACTTTATTGAAAATTTGATTATGAGTGATGAAGCTCATTTTCATTTGAATGGCTTTGTTAATAAGCAGAACTGTAGGTTCTGTGGTTCTCAAAATCCAAGAGCCATTCATCAACGCCAATTGCACCCCATCAGGTGTACAGTATGGTGTGGGATCACATCTGAAAATGTCATTGGGCCCTACTTCTTCGAGAATGAAGATGGAAGTGCTGTAACCGTAAATGGAGAGCGGTATCGGTTTATGATAGAAAATTTTTTACGTCCTGCTCTTGAAAACAGACCTGGTATGTGGTTTCAGCAGGACGGAGCCACTGCCCATACTGCCTGAGACACAATGGCACTTTTAAGTCAAATTTTTGGAGAGCGAATAATTTTTCGAAATTCGGAAATTATTTGGCCAGCGCGATCGCCAGATTTGACAGCACCCGACTATTTTCTTTGGGGTTTTTTGAAGGAGCGAGTGTATGTGAACAAGCCAGAGACAATCCTTGAACTCAAGGCAAACATTGTTGCAGAAATTCGAACGCTACAGCCACAAGTTTTGAAAGATGTTATGGAAAATGCTCTAAAAAGAGCCCATCAGTGCGAAGCTGAAAACGGTGGTCATTTAAGAGACATCATTTTTCATACTTAGTGTAAAAAAATTTCCATTTTGTATATTATATAATCTGAAAGAAAAAATAAAAAAAGTTAATAAACAAAAAAGTTATTAAACTTTTACACCCCTTGGTTTCTTTGGCCCACCCTGTATTTACATCATTCGATAACACGATGGGGGTAGCGAAGCACACCGGGTGTAGCTAGTTAAATATAAATGATGGTTACCTTAAAATTACAACAATTAAAATTACATCACTTTAAAAAGCAAAATGTGAATTATTCTTGAAATTAGCAGGCTTATTTAAAATGTGTTTGTTTTTTTTAAGATATCAAATTATAGTTAAAAGAAGTGGTTTATTTAGTACGGGTAAATAGCTGTTTATTTTTAAACAAATCATAGTTTTTTATTTGCTAACACAACTTACATGATCTTTATTACGACATTAACACAAGTAAATAAAAAGAAACATGCTGATATGTGTTTACAAACTCCGGTGTAATGTTAAAGTTATGAAACAAGTATGAACATGAAGAATACAATATGAAAATGAGACAAAGAAAAGTACAAGAATTATTTTAATTTTCTTGTTATTAAAACAATAAAATGATGTAATAAAATTTATCTCCCCTCCATACTGTTATGTACACACACACCACACGTATACACATACACACACATTGGTTAGAGGAAAGAACTTGTAATCATTATCAACAACTACAAAACGTTCAAGTACAAACAAAGAGAAGATGAATTTAGACGGAAAACGGAAAGGTTCATTAAACCTCTAACGGACCTTTACCATGTTTGCTTTATAAATAGAAAAATATCACATATCATTGCTTAAAGAGATTATACATACATTACATGCAGCTAGAAACATAAATATGTACATACATATGTATGTATGTATGTAGATTAGTTCACATATGCAATGACATATGTATGTATGTAGTAGTGTCCTGCACACGATATCTTATAAGAACTTTTAAGACGAGGGATTTTTCAAATGTTTTACTACAGCGAAATCTTTAAAACAAACGTTAACAACACTGTTTGCAAGAAATTTGTTTCAGTATTATAGGTATAGGAGTAAAGGCCGGGGCACAATGAATCCGTCATACGTTAAACTTCGCCTTTTTCAACTGACATTAACGAAACGACGGAAAAGCTTGGCACAATGAGTACTTTATTGACGGAAGCATTTCAACAGCTTCAATAGGTTAATTTTCCATATTATTTATTAAATTCAACGCTTTTTTATTTATTTCGATTTTTTTGTTTAATTTTATTTTTGCTGCCACAAAACACAAAAAACTTAATCAAAACATACCGAAAAAACCAACCAATATCTGTCAAACTACTCAACGTACGCAAAAAGCTGAAAGTTGAGCAAATTTCGTACTATGCGTTGACGGACACGTACTGAATGTGACAGACCTCATAAAAAACCATGTATTTCAACTTAGCTGTCAGTTGAAAAAGGCAAATTTTAATGCATGACGGATTCATTGTGCCCCGGCCTTAAAGAAGAAAATACTTCGTGACGGAAGAATTTGTGATACTTGCTTATTTCTACGCGTGAGCGCGTGAGCGCGTGTACAAACTAGTCTCCTGCACAAGATATCTTATAAGAACTTTTAAGACATGAGGGATTTTTCAAATGCTTTGCTACAGCGAAATCTTATAAAACAAACGTTAACAACACTGTTTGCAAAAAATTTATTTGAGTATTGTAGGTATAAGAGTAAAGAAGAAAACACGTCGTGAGGGAAGAATTTGTGATACTTGCTTCTTTCTACGCATAAGCGCATGTACAAACGTCATGCATGTATGTGTGTATGATCCTTTATTTTTCTGCGCACATGCAAAGCCACACACATGCATTAACATTAGTTGTATGCGTTTAATCACATAATAGCTTACCATCTACATATTACACACACACTCAAACGTACAATATGAAAAATAACAAGCATACACTAATCAACAGTACTTCTTTTGAGTGTTTGTTACAAACAAGCTTTCTTGCGACATCGCTTGTTACAACTGATATACACATACACCAATACATCCATCGTGCTTCACTTATAGTATGACAGCATTTATTATTGGTTTAGTATAATACATGCGACGTGAATACATATAAAAATCATGACGTTTTTACATTTCAAGACTGTTTACGCAGGCCTCTAGTACAAAAGTCATGCATGTTTGTGTGTATGATCTTTCCCTGTCGGGATTTGAGCTAACTTAAAAGTAACTAATGTGTAGTTTCCACAATGCAAGCAAGCGACTTGTCTAAAAAATTTGTATAGGAATCACTCAAAAATTTGAGTGCTTTTCATATATTTTTTCTAGACAAGTCGCTTGCTTGCATTGTGGAAACTACACAAATACAAATTGTTAATCAGAGACGAGTGACAACTGACTCAAAAGCTAACTCATTTTACATGTTAAACACGGTTGCCAGAAATGCAGATTTATCTGGATTTTGCAGATTTTTACCCTCCAAAAAGACGAAATGCAGATTTGAAGATTTTTGGTCTAAAAACGCAGATTTTTCAACTCCAATTATAGTGCAAATTTTTCAAATTTTTCCTAATAATGCTACTTCTTGTTTTTTTATGTGTGAACGACTCATAGTTTAGAGAGTTACAATTTTTGAAAATCACTAGAGAAAAAAAAGAAGTAACTTTGGCAAGTTTCTGAAAACGAATATCTGACATAAAACGAGCTTATTCTGATAACGATTTTGCACCCCTAAGCTCATTCAAAATGTAATGTCTTTAACACATTAATTTGCAAATGTCGAAAGAATTTTCAGTCAAGTGATTTTGAATAAAACAAATCTTCGAAGTCCTTTGGATATTTATGCAACAAATTAAATGACTTTTTGTATAATTTTTTATATATCATTTTATATTATTTGCACATAACTATAAAAAATTTTTTTTTTTTTTTTTGTTGGTCATATGTATTTTGCTTCTCCTAAAGAAAGATGGGGTTTCCACACGCAGAGTTTACTTTGCAAAGTCTTGAGTTTGTACGAGAGAAGAGAACAGAGATCTTATTCTATATTGTTTTTTCTTCAACAAACTCAAGACTGCAAAGTAAACTTCGCGTGTGGAAAAGCCACCAAACTCATCAGGAGACTTCAACCAATGTGGCAGCTAATTGTAAAAAGCTAATGAGAAAATAACAATGGGTTCAAAACCGAAGATGTTAGCTTGTAAAAAAGTTTGCTTGAAGCTTTTAGGCTTATCCTGCCGCATTCATAAAAAATAGCTTTGGTTTACAAAAGGTTTACAAAACAAACTTTATATGGAAGTTTGTGTGAAACGTTTTGTACTCCAAAATAATTTTTATGAGTAATGGCCCTTATTACGAGTTTCGTTTTACGACTTCGACTATACGATTTTAAATTAGATCAAAGAAAAAATGTTGTAATGTTCTTTAGTCTACTAAAAAATCGTCGTAGTCAAAGTCGTAATACGACACTCGTAATAAGGGCCATTACCTATTATGTTTGTGTACGTAATTCTTAATAACATATTGATAGTCGTTCTATAACTATATATGAAACTTTTTTCCTTATTTTGGTTGAAGTCTGCTGATGAGTTTCTTAATCAGAAACGAAACACCCATTCTTCCTACATTAAAGGCTTATGTTCATAAAAAAATAAAATGCGCTTTAAAGTTATTTTATGAAAATTTTTTCTACAAAATTTAAATAAAATACATTTTCAGCCGAGTTTAAATTTTATGAATATGGGTTAATGAAAAAATATTTATATCACACATGTTTAAGTAAATTTTTTGAATATAATGTAAAAAAGTTGTTTTAAAAATTACTTTCCAGATTTTTTGAAGATTTTAAAAATAAAATGCAGATTTTCAAGATTTTTTCGCGAAAAGTTGTTAAATTTAAAAATAAATAAAATTTTGCAGATGCAGATTTTATCCTTAGAAATTCTGGCAACGCTATTCAGTTTTTCAACGTAATGTCCTCAGAAGGAGTCAGTACTCACTCACGCTGCATAAGTTTCAAATAACCACAAGTTAGCTCATTTCGAGTGAGTTTGTGGCTGATAAAATGCAAGTGCACTATTAGTTAGCTGCGAACTGACTAACTAATGGTTGGCCCATTATGATTTAATTTGTGGCACATCAAAAAAAGAAGAAAAAAGGCTTTTCTTTAGCTAACCATTATTTTTAACTTACTAATGATTAACATTTTTATTCAAAATAAATTTGAAAGAATTTAACATTTCTTAGAGACGAGAATTGGTATCGAAGCGTGATCACTTTGTTTGTCAGTCATCATACTTAACACTTTGCTATTGAGCCATATAAAATAAAGATGGCACAGAGTTAACATAAACATGAATTTTACTTTGACATATTCTCGATAAACTTTGACTCATCTCTGCATCAGCTTTGAGCTAGCTTAAAGTTAGTTCAAAACTTATCAAGGAGAAAACAAAAACAACTCACTAATCTCAGCATCAGTTTTGAGTTAGCTTAAAGTTAGTTCAATACTTATCGGGAAGAAGACAGTTCTACAAAAAGCTACTGAATCACATCTGCATCATTTATAAGTTAGTTCAGAAGCTAGTTGTAAATGAGTTAGCAAAAAGTCACATATATTTTAAGCTAGCTAATAAAAATCCGACAGGGTTATGACATGCAGATGTATGTATGTCAGTCATATCGTCTATTTTCACTTTGCAGAGGTCAATAAAAATATTTTCGTTGTTTTCCGTCCAAAAGTTTCGTTACGGCTGCATTCATTTTCAAGTTAAAAATATTTTAATCGGCATAAACAGTTATCAGCTGCTTCCAGTAATTTTAACTTGGCAGCACTTAAATTAGAACAGCGAAAACACGAATGCATTTCATAAAACCTACTTGGTTTTAACAAAATCATTTTGTATGGTAAAACCAGGATTTAAATTACGGCACTCGTTATCGAACGAAAATACGCAATATTTCAATAGAATTTATATGGAAACATTTTAAAATTTCAAACCGTATCGAATGCCCTTAATTTGCCTCCAGGTTTTAACAATTGATTTTAACATTAAAACCAAGTTTTATTGAAACCATGTCAGTGTGAAAACACTATTAAAGACATTTTGTCCTATTTTTTATCGCAAAAAACTCAAAATTTACTTCAAAACATTGAAATGTGATGAATACTCGATTCTCGAAATATGGAGCAAAATCAGTTACTTCCTTTAGTGGGAAGTATCAAAACATGTTGATTATTGAGTTCTTGCTTCAAATGTGATATTAGTTGAGCTTTTTTCTCATTGGTTTATATAAAAAAATTAACATAACTTAACAACATAGTTTCCCGATGATCTGCATTAGCAACAGTGAAATGCCCTTTCCAAACTGAAGTTTAATTGATATCAAATTAATATTAAGCCATTGATTTTTATCTTCCGTATTAAACTTTATCTAAATTAAAAAAAGACAAACATGTTGTTAACAAAAATGTCAACAACAATAATTTTCCATCGTATTTCAATTTGCTGAAAGCTTTTTTGTATTGTAAGTTCAATTTTACCATCACTATATTTACAACAGTCTTACCATTGTCGTTTTGTTCTTTTTACTAACTATACACATGTTACTTAATTTGCTTATTTTTTGTTCTACTTAAGACAAACTTTTTTGGTTTGTTACTATTAAGTATATTTTTATTTAATTTTTGCCACAGGCCCATGGCTATTAATTTTTAGTTAATTTAATTATTATTCGAACTCCATTTGTTTCTATATTTGTGATTTGAACGGGCTAAAGTTCGTATCGCTTTTTAAGCCAAATTACATGTGATAATTATTAATGAACAAATAACACCAAAGTCTGTTGTAAATATTCTGACTAACAACACATAGTTAAACGGAACAGCCAGCCGTTTTCGAAGGCCACTAAACGTTCATCATCAGCGTTCTTTTGTGTTTGGTCCACTGTGTGTGGTGTCTGTCAGTTGATGTAGATTTCTGCTTTATATACTTAGCATTTTATTGCAAATGGAATATGTGAATTGTTTTGATTCATCGTATTTCAATTTGCTGAAAGCTTTTTTGTATTGTAAGCTCAATTTTACCATCACTATAATATAATATATATAATAATAATTAAATTAACTAAAAATTAATAGCCATGGGCCTGTGGCAAAAATTAAATCAAAATATACTTAATAGTAACAAACCAAAAAAGTTTGTCTTAAGTAGAACAAAAAATAAGCAAATTAAGTAACATGTGTATAATTAGCAAAAAGAACAAAACGACAATGGTGAGACTGTTGTAAATATAGTGATGGTAAAATTGAGCTTACAATACAAAAAAGCTTTCAGCAAATTAAAATACGATGAATCAAAACAATTCACATATTCCATTTGCAATAAAATGCTAACAGCCGTATTCATAAAAATTTTAAACCGCGTTTCAAATATTGTTTAAGCAAAATTCGCTAAAATTGTATTCATAATAGAATTTTAGCTTAAAAAACGGTTTTTAAACCTTGCGTAAATCAGCAAATTTTAAAATTGACTGCCCCCATGTTTAAACCAATTTTAAGGTGACGTTGTTGTAATTTTGCTTCGTTTTTGTTTACATTTTGAACTTTACCTGTATGTACATATGTGTGTATGTATGTATGTACTTATGTATGCATGTATGTATGCATATGCCAGTGTTATTTAGAAGAAAACAATGTAATTTTTTTTATAGAAACTATTGCCGAAATAACAAATATACTCCAAAGAATATTTAAAAGAAAAGGAGCGATCCAGTTTCCATTCCCATTCATTGTTTTCTCATTTTATGTGTTAACAACAATAGTATAATTGTAGAAAATTAACTAGTGATGTATAAACACTCAAAACAAACAAAATAAAGCTCGTTATTCTAGTGCTTCTTTATCTGCAATAAAATAAATAATATAAAAAGTACTTTTAACAAAGATTTGTTGTGAACTTTTTTTATTATTTTATTAAATACAAGTTTCAACATATCTTTTATTTTATAGAAACAATATTTCTCTGAAAACCGACAAATAAACAAAATAGACACGAGTACTTTGTGAGTTAGCAATCGTTGTTTTGCAGACCTAATATGCAAGTGACAAATAAAGAATACAGTGTTGCCACGATATTTTAAAAAAATTTAGTTAATTGATTTTTAGTTAAAAAACTGATTATGAATACCAATATTTAAAAAACGTTATTTAGCCTTAAAACGTTTTTTAACTAATATGAATTTTAAACCTCAATCAACTTTTTTTTATGAATACGGCTGTAAGTATATAAAGCAGAAATCTACATCAACTGACACCACACACAGTGGACCAAACACAAAAGAACGCTGATGATGAAGGTTTAGTGGCCTTCGAAAACGGCTGGCTGTTCCGTTCAACTATGTGTTGTTAGTCAGAATATTTACAACAGACTTTCGTGTTATTTGTTCACTAATAATTATCACATGTAATTTGGCTTAAAAAGCGATACGAACTTTAGCCCGTTCAAATCACAAATATAGAAACAAATGGAGTTCGAATAATAATTAAATTAACTGATAATTTTCTTAATTATTTTGAAAGTTTGCTTTAGTAATTCTAAATATTTTTAAATTATACACACATTTCGTCCATCTTAAATTAAGTAGTTTTCTGAATTGAGATTCATTGGCGCATACTCATAGTCAAAACAAAGTATACTTTTATGTATTTAAAACCAGTATTACCATACAAAATACTGGTTTTAAATTCTTAAAGTATACTTTGTTTTGACTATGAGTATGCCCCATTATGTTTATAAATATTTTGTAGACTTAAACTAAAACTTTATTCCAAAATTGTACTAAAATACCTTTCCTTTATTTTTTTTTTGACATATTTCTTTAGTTTTTGAATCAACTTTTCAACTTGTATGAAATTTACGTTATAAACTTATTCCCAATTGGCGAATGTGCTTTCTAAACTTAAAAATGAGTTACATATGTACATATTTTCAAATAACTGCAAATGTGTGTTTGACCTTAATTTTCTTTCTTAATAATATTAAAAATTCTATTTGCTAATGATTTGAAATTCCATAACAAATTTATGCCTACAGAAAGATGTGCTTGTTCTTAATTTGTTTTGTAATTCCACAATTTATTCAGAATTTTAAGTCATGCTGTAGTTGTACTCAACAATAGACATACTTACATATCTATGTACATATGTAAGTAGGTCTAAGAAATTTCCCCTAACGGAAATGATCAAAATCATGGAAGAAGCAACAATGTCAGTTCTTGTCACTCATTTCTTGATTTGCCTGTATTTGTCAATGAAGACAGGCAGTCAGTCATCCATCAGTTTGTACTATTAATTCAGACAATAATTTTCTCAGCACTGTGATCGTGTCTTCCTTTACTTTATTTATTTATTTTTTAACTTTAGCTAGCTATAATTATCATATCATAACTAAATAGCAATTATCTAGCTATGTTTTATGTTTAATAATGGTAATTTTTTGAGGCAAAGAACCCGCCATTCAAATAAATATTACAAAAAAAAAAAAAACAAATAGAACTAAGCGGTTACCCTAGTTAGACAAATTGTGTTAAGGGGAGTTGTAGTGTTACATTTGCAGTTATTATATTTATGTTTTATTATTAGTTGTTATAAAAGATTTTGGACCTTCTAATGAAAAAAAAATAGGGCATTCACACCCATTAAGCCTTAATTTATGCTTAAATATTTCGTTTTCATAAAACTCACAAAAAAATAAGTTTATGATTAGGGCTTATTAAAATATGCAAAAAAAAAATCAAAATATGCGCCAGAAATAGCACGAAAAAATTTCAAAATATGCACTGTTATATGCACAAATATTATGCAAAATATGCAAGAATAAAATCAACAATTTTGTTACTTCAAAGTATTTTTATTCAAAGAGATCTTTATTACAATGAACAATCATGTGTTCTTTTAAATTTTCCCAAATCTAAAATACCCAAATCTTTTTGGATTCTGGTTTGGCTTGAAGCTCCTTAAGATAGGTTTCATAAATTGTCGGCAGATACTTTGTTCGCAATGTCGATTCAGATGGCAAAGAGTTTTTATGGTATATTTCTAAAAAAGACCTCACGCCTGGATCGCTAATTTTGTTTAGTGGTATATTTGCACTTAAAAATGTTCTGCACAAATCCAAATGATATGTGTTTAAGTCGCTGGTAAGGTTTTTTAAAAACGATTGTTTTGGAGCCGATGAATTCTTTTCCATTGCCTGGTTATGTATTATTTATTTTATTAATAAATATAAAAATTTTATATATCTGGTTAATAACAATATATAAAATAATTCACATTTATATATGGCATAACATAATGTTGTGTGCCAGATTAGCACTTTACAAGAATCTACATATGTATGTACTTATAAGTATTATAAGTAGTTTATGAGATATACATTTATACTTATTTATTTATAAGTTTATTTATAAAAAGAAATATTTAAGTAGAATATTCATTCAATATCAATTTTCTATACTTAAGACAAATCTCAAGATATTTATATAAGCTGTTAAAATCCGAACCATTTAATATACTAATGATCTCATTTCCATCGAGTTGCATTTTATTGAAATGCTATAATTTATATGCATTGTATAGGGTGTTTTTTAGAGGTATAGAACTTCAAATTGAAATAAAACACAAGAAAATCGTTTTAATGTCCATCAATTTGGCTTTATTGGAAGGATAATTTTATGCCATTAATGTTTAAATATGATTTCGGGCATGTGGCCGCCGCGGCTGGCTCGAATAAAGCCAATTCTACAGGTCCAATTTTCAACCACTTTTTCGAGCATATGGGGCCGTATGTTGGCAATAACGCCACGAATGTTGGCTTCCAAGTCCCCTAACGTTTCTGGTTTGTTGGCGTAGACGAGCGACTTCACATATCCCCAAAGAAAATAATCCAATGGTGTCAAATCACACGATCTTGGTGGCCAATTGACAGGTCCATTCAGCGAAATTATGCGCTCATCGAATGTTTCCTTCAATAAATCGATTGTGACGTGCGCTGTGTGGCATGTAGCGCCGTCTTGTTGGAACCACAACTCATCCACATTCATGCCATCCAATTCGGGAACAAAATAGTCGGTTATCGTGGCTCTATACCGGTCTCCATTAACGGTAACTGACTCTCCAGCATTATTTCGGAAGAAGTATGGCCCAATGACTCCACCAGCCCATAGAGCACACCAAACAGTCAGTTTTTGTTGATGTAATGGCGTCTCAAGGGTCTCATGTGGATTCTCTTCACTCCAAATGCGGCAATTTTGCTTGTTGACGTAGCCATTCAACCAAAAATGAGCCTCATCACTGAACAAAATTTTGCGATGAAAATCAG
Source organism: Tachina grossa (assembly GCA_949987645.1). NCBI lineage: Eukaryota > Metazoa > Arthropoda > Insecta > Diptera > Tachinidae > Tachina > Tachina grossa. The sequence goes on along the minus strand of OX465274.1, from coordinate 150,316,834 downwards.
CATCGAGATCAATCTCATTTTCGGCCCATACACCAAAATCACGACGCATTGCATGGTCTCGCGGCTTTAATTCTTGCACAAGCTGGATCTTGTAAGGTCGCAAGCCAAGATCTTTGCGCAAAGTCTTCCATAAAGTTGATGGACAAAGCTCCAATTGCTGTGCACGGTGGCGAATCGATTCATTCGGGTCCTCATCAACACTTTGCTCTACAGCGGCAATTGTTTCTTCGGTGCGCACTGTTCGACGTCTCTGCGGATGCGTATTATCACATAGAGTAAACGTAGTGCGAAAACGATCCATGGTTAACCGAATTAATTGCTCTGATGGACGATTATGTCGACCATAAAATGGACGGAGCTTGCGGTAAACTTCGCGAACTGAACCATTATTTTCGATATAAATTTGCACGATTTGCAAGCGTTGTTCTTTTGTCAACCTGTTCATGATAAAATGGCAAACCAAACTAAATATTAATCACTTGACAGCTGACAAAATGGCCACCAGTTAAAAAAGTGATGCCAACTTAAAGTTCTATACCTCAATAAAAAACACCCATTATATAGGACATACACCGATAACATGTATAACATTTTCAGACGCATCTAAGTTACATATTGTACAAATACCATCAGTGTTATTGCAAAATACTCTTCCGTTTATTTCCAGTAATCTGCCTCGAGCTTTTATTATGAGACTAGTCATCCTTGATGTATAATTACGTTGAATAATTGGTGTTAGGTTGAAGTTCAGTTGGGGGTAGGGATCATGAAACTGTGATCTTTTTGCCTCGGAAATAAAGTTTTCTCTCTCTCTCTCTGATCATTAGCTGTTGCAATATATTATTCCAATTATAGGTGGCAAGTGAACTTGTGCTACCAAGTGGAACACCTAGACTTTGACTTATAGATTCCCACTCTGTATACCAGTATATTTTGTTGTCTATTATATATTTTGCCAGGATATGTGATAATCTTGTCGCATTCATTTGCAAGACCTTGCTAATATAGCAGAAGTGCAACTTCAATGATGAAATGTATAATGTATGTAAACTAGTCTCAAGATGTAGCATATAGTTTGGTGTGTTATTTGGTAGATACAGCATCTTTTTTATAAAAAATCTGAATAGTTTTTCGACATCATCGTACTTAGCAAAGCCCCAAACCTGTGCGGCGTAAAGCAATATTGATTTAGACGCAGCATGAAATATTTTAAGCTTATTTTGATTAGATCTTTGTGGATTATTTATGTATTTCGACCATGTAGAATTAATAGCCAATTTGGCAGATGATAATTTATTATTTAGGTGCTTTCTAAGGGACATGTTATATGTAATTTCCAGTCCAAGGTATTTGTAAGAGTTGACAATCTCGATATTTTCTTCACCATATTTATAATATAAATTCGTAGTAATCCTAGTTCCCGAACGGAAGATAATTATTTTTGACTTTTCAAGGTTAACTTTTAGGCACCATGTTAGGCAGTAATTACGCAGTTTGTCAATCATATGTTGTAAACTTCTAGACGATTCAGATAAAATAACGATGTCATCAGCATAAAGTAATATTTTTACATTGATGCCAGCAATGTGAATACCTCCAGGCAGTTCATCAACTAGGTCATTAGTGTATAGAGAGAATAAAATTGGGCTAAGGATGCATCCTTGTTTAACACCAACTTCAACAGAAAAAGTCTCGGACAAAGAGTTGCAATACAAAACTTTACTTTTCGTGCTCTCATATAGGAGTTGTAACAATCTAATTATTTTAGAAGAAAGACCAAGGCATGACAGTTTGTAAAATAAACAGTTTCGAGGTATAGTGTCGAAGGCGCATGAGAAGTCCACAAAAAATGCGTATGTATTTTTACCATTTGTTTTATTAATTTGTATAATATTCGACAGATTAAAGATTTTATCAACTGTGGAATAATGTTTTCTAAAGCCGGCTTGAAATTTGTTCATAATATTTTTAGTATCGATCCAAAAAGTCAATCTATTCAATAAAATTGAGCTAAAAATTTTGCCAATAGTGTCAATTAATGATAATCCGCGATAATTTCTTGCGATATTTGGATCACCTTTTTTGTACAGTGGTATAATGATGGAATTTCGAAAATTTTCTGGAATTGTTTCATGTAGAAAGATTCTGTTAAATAGACTTAACAGCTCATAATACAGGGTGGGCCAAAAGAAACCAAGGGGTGTAAAAGTTTAATAACTTTTTTGTTTAATAACTTTTTTTTATTTTTTCTTTCAGATTATATAATATACAATATGGAAATTTTTTTACACTAAGTATGAAAAATGATGTCTCTTAAATGACCACCGTTTTCAGCTTCGCACTGATGGGCTCTTTTTAGAGCATTTTCCATAACATCTTTCAAAACTTGTGGCTGTAGCGTTCGAATTTCTGCAACAATGTTTGCCTTGAGTTCAAGGATTGTCTCTGGCTTGTTCACATACACTCGCTCCTTCAAAAAAACCCCAAAGAAAATAGTCGGGTGCTGTCAAATCTGGCGATCGCGCTGGCCAAATAATTTCCGAATTTCGAGAAATTATTCGCTCTCCAAAAATTTGACTTAAAAGTGCCATTGTGTCTCGGGTAGTATGGGCAGTGGCTCCGTCCTACTGAAACCACATACCAGGTCTGTTTTCAAGAGCAGGACGTAAAAAATTTTCTATCATAAACCGATACCGCTCTCCATTTACGGTTACAGCACTTCCACCTTCATTCTCGAAGAAGTAGGGCCCAATGACATTTTCAGATGTGATCCCCCACCATACTGTACACCTGATGGGGTGCAATTGGCGTTGATGAATGGCTTTTGGATTTTGAGAACCCCAGAACCTACAGTTCTGCTTATTAACAAAGCCATTCAAATGAAAATGAGCTTAAAATAATTGATCTCTGGTTTAAATAATAACATTCTATTGTTCTGGTTCTCTGTTCAGTTGTGAACCTCTCCATTATAAATTCTCCAAGTGTTGTCTATATAATCTGAAAGAAAAAATAAAAAAAAATTAATAAACAAAAAAGTTATTAAACTTTTACACCCCTTGGTTTCTTTTGGCCCACCCTGTAGAATCCAACAGGACCGTATTTGTAAAACTCGTAACCAATACCATCTTGACCTGGAGCTTTATTTAGTTTCAGCGATTTGAGAACTGTAAATAGTTCATTGAACTCTATGGGAGAGTCTAATATTGTATCAATATGATAAGGCATAGACCAGCTAATTGTATGTGTATCCACGTTATTTTTCAGTATACTGCTAAAATGTGAGTAAAAATCATTCACATGTAATACATTAGAAGATGTAAAGGTACGAGATTTCATAGAATGTGACAATTTCCACCATTCACTGGAAGTTTTTACCGTGTTAAGTAAACTCAGATTTGTGTTATACATATTAAGTTTTTTAGTTTTACAAACCATGATATATTTGGATCTTGCAATCAAATAACGATTTTTGTTTTCAGAGGTGTGGTTTTTTTATACATTTTAAGTTTACTTTTCATACATAGACGAAGTCGGGCGCATTTGCAGACAAACCATTTTTGCTTCGGTTCAAAATAAAAAGAACTTTTATATGGCGGAGTATATGCTTGTTTGATCTTATTTGATATATTTGTAACCATGGCATCAATCGTTGTATTTGTTTGTGAACTGAAATCTGTAGTAAGACGCTTAAGTTTCTCAGCATAATGAACAGAATATCTTTGGGACCAGTACATTCTTGGTAAAGGATTATTTATAATGTGGTCAGCGTTGTTAGGCAATTTTAACTTTAGACAAATAGGCATATGATCAGAGCAGGGTTTGCAGTCGATATAAAACTTATCAACATAATGCAGTGAGCTGTAAGAGCCTATACAGTAATCTATTACTGAGTTACCTCTACCACCATGAAAAGTGAATTCACCGCTACCATCATTCATAGTCCTCCCATTGAGGATTATACCACCAATGTTTTCCAACAAATTCATCAGTTTTCTACCTTCAGAATTATATGTCTTATCTTTTGAGCACCGATCTCCACGCACATGTGGTAAATACTTTACTATGTCCGATTCCAGTACTTGTTCTGTAGAAATTCGAGCATTTAGATCGCCTAGTATGTAGTAGTTTGTGGGTCTGAAACGTTCAATAAATTGTTCAAATATTTTAAAATCGTTGTTCCAATTAGTGCAGTTCAAGTATCTTGGAATAATATAAAATGAAATACCATCGATTATAAAAGTAAGTACAGTATTCTCAAATAAATTCATAAATTTTAATGCGTGCCTTTTTTGAAGTTCTTTCCTGAAGCCATACAAGCACCCACCGCTGGCCCGTCCATAATTACATATTTCTTTTTATTGCTGGAATCCAATGCAAAGTGTAGTTTTTAAAATACATTTCAAAACATGTTTCGAAAAGAAAGAATATATCAAATCTGTGTATATAGGTTAAAAAATTTCCAAAGTTTATTGATTTTAAAAGGTTCGCTACATTGTATGATATTAAATGAATGTAACAGTTTTGCTATTGCGAACTTGAAGTACATGGTTTCTCAATGTTTTTACGACTCTCGTTTAAGCATACTTCATATGTGCATTCCAGCAGAAGTTGTTTCAAGAAGTTGACATCTGCACTGCAATTGGCAACAATTTTGCCCTTGTTCCATGTATATTTTTTATCATTGATGAACTCGCAAAAATCGTCCAGCCGTACTTTAACCTTTTTATTTTTAGTTTTAATGCTTTTACTGATTTGACGTAAATTGAATCTGACGTGTTGTTCATCATGGGTATAGTCTTTTTGTGTGTATATGTTACTGCCTCTTAATTTTCCTCTGGCAGTTAAGGCTGAGTTCACTTCTGTACATGACTCTAAATTAAAAATAAACGCTTTTCGTTTAGCAATTATGCGGGTAGAAACGATATTCACTTTAATGTTTAACAATTCTGTGCAGAGCTTGGTGAATTCGGCTTTGGCCTCTTTCACATTGCCTGGTTATGTTTCGAGGTTTTAAAATGCTGGTGGATATTGTAAGTGGTGGTTGTAGAAAAGTAAAAAATTAATAACATGCAGACATACATGTGCAAGAGGAAAGAAATATATTTTATGTGAATTTCTGTTACACCAGTTTGAGTTATATGAGTCGTTATATATTAATCGCGTTGCCAGAGTGAAAAATAAGCTTTTTTATGCAAGGTGATCCAAAATAATCACTTTTCTACAAAAAAATTAAAATATGCAAAAAAGTGCTTTTACTGGCAAAACGCCAGAAAAATTAGCTATTGATTAGGCTAAAGTTCGTATCGCTTTGTAAGCCAAATTACATGTGATAATTATTAATGAATAAATAACACCAAAGTTAATTGAAAATATTCTGACAAACAGTTAGTAGAACAGAACAACTAGCTGTTTTCAAAGGGCACTACACCTTCATCATCAGCGTTCTTTTGTATTTGGTCCACTGTGTGTGGTGTCAGTTGATGTAAATTTCTGCTTTATATACTCAGCCGTTGTTGCAAATGGAATATGTGAATTGTTTTGATTCATCGTATTACAATTTGCTGAAACCTTTTTTTTTTGTAATGAAAGCTCAATTTTACAATCAAAACAATTCACATATAATATTTTCCGCTGAAAATGCTTGTTTAGGTGCAAAATGATGCAATTAATAAGCAGAAAGTAAAAACAAATTGAATTTGCTTTTGAGTTCCCAGAAATTCCCGAAAAAATTGCAAAATCCCAAAAATGGGATTTTTCTTATCTTTCGCCGGGCGCAGATAATATTTTTGGAAATATTTAAAAATATATTTTATCATAAAGTGGCATGATGATTTTTTTATTTCCAGCTTTAAAATTTGAGAAAAAAGGCCTTAAATTTAATATTTATAAGAAAAATAGGTATATTTCGAAACGATCTGGTCCCTTCAATAACAAAAATGTTGAACAAAAAATTTATTTGTAATATTTTTCTTATATGTAGTATTAACTTTTGAATAAGCATAAATATGGGGTTGGTATTTTTGCCAATTTTTTTTTTATAATAGTGAAATAATTAAATAATATTTTCTAAAAAAAACGGAGAACAATCGACTTTCTTCAAAATTTTTATTTAAATTGCGTATAAATTTTGACTTAACTATGCTTTTGATATTAAATTTTTTTTCCAAATGTTAAAAATTTTGTTCTTAACGCATAATAAGTTTTTTTCTTCTAAATTGTACAAGATTTGACTTCTCCATTAGCAGAACAATGGACCAAGGTTGGTAAAAATGAAAAAATCTATTCTCGACTATTTCCTAAATCGTAAGCGAAAGACCATAAATGTAGCAGAATTTTTATCTAGTTCTTGGCCAGAAAAAAATCCACTTGCAAAAAATATTTTTTATGAGATCAAAAACATCAGCATGGATTGGTTTTAATTTTTCATTAGTCGGAGTTAGCCCACTTTGGGGCTTTGTGGCTCCGGCCCCTTCCAAATGCCAGACATCTCCTCAAGTGCTGTATGAAATTTCATAACAATCGAACGGCCCGTTTAGAAATTGCAGTTATTGGCATTTTTTTAAACAAAATCCGCCACTGTGTAACGGGTACTTTAGGCCCCACTAGACACCAGAATGCACCGTCGCGACGCGTCGTATCGAGCTAAAAAATTCAGACCACATTTATGACAGTAGACCTCATATTTTAGACAGCGCATATATTAAGAATTAAAAAAATCCCCCACAAACTGCGACCAGTCTAATGTGCATAGTCCTAGTTTACACTATGCAAGTCTCTCTCTACCTCAAACTAATCAGCTTAGCAATAAGACTTGCATAGTGTAAACTAGGACATACTATCAAACGGAAAGTTTTTCGCTTTTCTTTACAAATAGTTCTCAGAGCTATAATTCCGGAAGAACTTAGTGGCAGACCTAATTTAGGACAAAATCTCCAAAGTCAATATAAAAGAAAAATTGTCTTTAAGACGAAAAAAATGGTCAAATAATATTTAGTTTGAAAAATCATCTAAAATATGATAAATAATAAATTCTGGCAACACTGGCAACGTCATTAACAATTCTCGTCTTGGCCTGTTCGATATTTACTATCAAACGTTAGTTTTGACCAACTAATTAAAACGGTAAAAATGCTGTTTAGCCATTTTTCTTAATTTACTCAAAAAGAGCCCGTCGTATTGTTTATGTTGTGTCCGAGATTATTTGACATAATTCTATAAACATTTTAAAAATTACTGTTATTTTTACTATTCGTATGCAAATTTTTTTTCTTAATTTGATTGTTTTTTTTAATTGTTTTGTTTTGTTTTTAGAGGTTCCCCACCATTGCTTCTTTTTAGAGCTTTTAAATGTCTCATTTGCATACAAACAACTGTTGTTGGGTTTTTAGTATGATGGTTAGTCAAGGGGTCAATATAAATGCGACATTTTTTCTTCAAATTTTAGATATGCACACATACATATGTATATACATACATATATAAATACATTTATATGTCCATATCGCTACTTTAATATATAAACGCCCCAACTCGTTATTTTTTTTTTGGAAATCGAGATTTTTGCATTTTCCGATAGGCTAGATGCTCTTCTATCGAAATATACAAAAAAATTCTAGAAAATAATGTGTTAGGGCCTTTGTATATTAAGGTAACGATATGTAACTCAAAACAGCTTGTTTTACATAAAATTCGAAACATGAAAAATATTCCTTTCTCAAAAGGTTATTGTACAGACCATTTGAAATGACAGATTATTATTCTACATATATTATTAACCCTAAAATCCAACCTTTAGCGATATGTACAATGTACATACATAGGTATATACATATACCAGAGAACAGCAATGAGTAGTTGAAAAGTGAGTAGAGTTGAATTATGACTTACATATAAGTAATTTCTTGTACTTATGCGTACTCGTACTTATTGAAATGTTGTCTATGAATCCTATTCACTCGAAAGTTTGAAGTGGGCATCGAACTCATACTTAGCAAAATTTCCGACGTTTTTGATTTCGACTCTCCTTAACTCAATGCCTATAGACGATGCAAAATAAGTATGATTCACAATGCGAACTTCGAATACGAACATTAAAGTATTCATTATGAGGTAATGTGCTTCTCTGTTGCTTTTTTTTGCAGGAATTGAAAAACAACTCTATTTACTACTATTGTATACTACTTGCAAACTGTTTAATGTGTAAACTTTTAAATAAAAATATATGGCATAAGTTGAGTGAGCTGAATCATTGTGAGTAGTATAAGTATTTTTCTGAAATTGGAAATCAAACTGAGCTCATTTATGAGTATGAGTGTGGTATGGCTATGATGTCGACGTCGCATTCATATTTATTTCAACCTATACTTATAAATCAATGTCATCGTGAGTATGCGTAAATCAGAGTAGTTGAGTTTAAATGATGTCTACTCACTTATATTTAAAATTTCATGAGCCATTATGAATAGCGAAAACATGATTCATGATTGGTGTGTATATTACACATCTCGCTTTCCAAAATATATTTATTTTGAAATTCCACTTTTTGGGGGTATTTTTGATCGATCATGTTCCGCTTTTTGCAAAAACCATCTGGTCACGTTACACATACTATTATTTTTTAATGTCCCTGAAATATATTTTCCTAGTTAATATTCTCACGTGTCTCTTTTTCTATTTTCTTTACAGGTATAACGCCGAAGCTTTTAACTGTTGCTACTAGATTTGTAATGAATTAATTAACTATTATGTGAGTGTAAAAAAAATTTTTAGTACGCATGAATAAAAAAAAAATGATTTGAGTCGTTTGTAAAAATGAAATTATTTTGGTGAATATTTTTGCACTAATCGAGTGTTGCACAAAATAACATCTCTCTTCACTACATATCGGCAACTGCATATGTGCATACTTTCCGATAATAAGTTTATTTTATTTCTTTCATGAGTGTCGAAATTAGGTGATAACGACTTTTCGTGAACGCGATTCATTTAGTGTATAAGGCTTGTCGCGAGTGTGTTAGAATGAAAAAAATCGAGTTCTTGTGCTTAAAAATAAAAAGAAATGATCAAGTATCATTATTTGCTTAATTTTGCAATGAAAAAAAATCAAGTTCTTGTGCTCAAAAAAAAAAAAGAAATGATCGAGTATCATTATCTTGTGCTTGAATAAAAAAGAAATGATCGAGTATCATTATTTGCTTAGTTTTGTAAAAAAAATCGAGTTCTTGTGCTTGAAAAAAAGAAATGATCGAGTATCATTATTTGCTTAATTTTGCAATAAAAAAATCAAGTTCTTGTGCTTGAAAAAATAAATGATCGAGTATGATTGCAATAAAAAAAATCAAGTTCTTGTGCTTGAAAAAAAAAAGAAATGATCAAGTATCATTATTTGCTTAATTTTGCAATGAAAAAAAATCGAGTTCTAGTGCTTGAAAAAAAATAAATCATCGAGTATCATTGGCCCAATTCACAGTCTTCTGCAAATGGTCCTGCATCGCAGCATTTGCAAAATGGTGTAGTATATTGATACTCACCACTAAGAATTGTTGAGTGGTGAGTACCAATATGCTATACCATTTTGCAAATGCTACGATGCAAGACCATTTGCACAAGATTGTGAATTGGGCTATTATTTGCTTAGTTTTGCAATGAAAAAATCTTGTGCGTGCTTGTAAAAAAAGAAATGATAAGAGTATCACTAATTTGCTCAATTTCATAATCGTAATTTGTTTTATTTCTTTCGCGAGTGTCGAAAGTTCGTGATAAAGACTTTTCGTGAACGTAATTTCTTTATATATTAGTAGCTTGTCGCGAGTGTGTTAGAAATGAAAGAAATGATACGAGTATCATTAATTTGCTTAATTTTGTGAGTGTATTTATTATTTTTACAACGGGGCCAAAAGCCACCTTTCATCACTAATTATTTTCAATACAAAGATGACATCTTATAATAATATCTACAACAGCTTCTTCGATTGTATTTTTTCGGTAAGTGTTTCTTATGATTTGTATTTTTTGGATCTTTAACTAATATGAGTTTATGCCCAATAAATGTTTTCACTACTTTCACTACTACTACCTGACCTGATATTTTCTTCTTGTACTAATTTTTAATTTTATAATGAAAGTAAAAAATCAATTTTTACTATTCTTAAAACACAAACACAAATTACATATTTTCCAATCTCTAAAATTTTAATTTGGTTAAACGAAAAAAAAAAAATTTTAAACTCACCCGATTTGCGGTATCGCAATCCAGCAAATGTATCCAAATGTAAAATATACCAAACCTCACAAATTCCAATAAAATTTCATGGATACATATAATTTTGGTTTTTCCGTAATTCCAATAACAATTACTACATACTTCGAAATTTTGCCCAATATAAAAGAAATTGGAGCAAACTTTCAAAATTTTAATTTAAACAATTCTTTCCACATGCATTTCGACTTTTTCCTTATACATCAATGTATTTATTTTTGTACATACTCCTAAAATTTATTTTGGCAATTGTATTTCTTTTTTTTTTAATTTAATTTCAAATCACGATTTCAGAATTAACAAACAGTATTAAAACATTTGGAATTCTTTTAACCTTTTAACACACAATATAACAAGCGAAATTAACTGATAAAATTTTTACTACGATACACTCACTCGTAACTCACAACAATGTTTGAACAATTCATTATGGCATGCAACAGTTGCCAAAGGTAAACAAACAGTATTTTACTAAAAACTCAAGCTGTTGCAGCTATGTGAGCCAAAAATATTCGTTCGTGTTATAGTAAAGAAAAACTCGTAACTAACTACTTGTGCATCCGCTTTAAACAACCGTCAATGATTGTGATCCAACAAAGACTGAATGAATTGAATGTCATGATCATAGTCTGTGGCAGTGCATATGCTGGCCGCTGCTGGTTTTCTTTTCGAACACATTCATAAAAAATAAAAAAAAATATATATTCATTTAATACGCTTGCTGCCTGTTTGTTTGGTCGTATTTTTTTTTTGTATATTATACAACAACAATAAGCTGTAACTATAAACTCCAAAACAAGTCAAATTATCAATCATCCTGTTGTCAACAAACAAAAAAAAAAAAAAAAAAAAAAAACGAAACAACAAGTGGCAACTGTTGAGATCACACAAATGCTCACCGATATGCTTGATATTTAGCCTAAAACAACTTCGAAGTTTATCTGAAAAGTCTTTCGAAAAAAACAGTTGGTTACCTACAACTAAGTTCTAGTTTACACTATGCAAGTCTTATTGCTAAGCTGATTAGTTTGTTAGGTGAGAGAGAGACAGAGAGACGAGGGGAAAGGAAATGGTTCTGTTTCCCCCGTCTCTCTCTCAGGCTTAGCAATAAGAATTGCATAGTGTAAATTAGGACTAAATACATATTTTCAATCTACAAAATCAGTCTTAACCCTTCAATCATAAGCTTCTTTTGGTCTTACAACAATCATACACACAGAAAAATTTAAACTTAAAATCTAAGTAAACAAGTTTAATTTAACCTTTTTCGGTAATAATTTTGCTCCATATGTATTTCATGTTAATCCAATATGATTTCTAGTAATCTTCAAAGAAAATTTTTCCTTTTGAAATAATTTTATTTTGTGTTGATTTAACACTTACATACTTTTAAATTAATAACAAAAATTAAAAATTTTAAAAACCCCCGACTTTTTTCAGAAAAGATGTTATATCTTCTAAACGGCTGGACGGATTTTTTTCAAACATAGCTAAGAACTCTCTCGATCAAGTCATCTAAATGAAAATCGGTCCAGCAGTTTGGCCTGTACGTGGACACAGACAGACACACAGATACACAGACACACAGACACACACTACAAACTTATAACACCCCTTTTTTTAGTCGGGGGTTAAAAATGAAGAATCATGTTGAAATCAAAGTTATTTCTAACTCAAAGTTATTTCATTTTGAAATAACATGAATTGAATTTAATGTAGTTAATGTATTTTAATTTATATTGGCACAGGTATCAGAAAATTTTTTGTTTGTATATAATTGGCTTCCGCGGCCAATATTTGAATTCGGAACTCATCGCGTGGTAGTCAACGCGCTTACCCCATATATCGTTCAAAAGGTCTAAGTCTCTTCTTTCCAAATCAATTTACATATTTCAAAGTTGTTGATATTCCAGTTATTTACAGGTTGATAAGTGCAACGGGTTTTTACCCGTATCTGAAGATTTTGAAGGTGCTTAGAAAATTTCAAAGACTTCTTGTACTCCACAATACCTACCAGAAAAATAGTAACACAGCATAGCTATTTCGACTTCATTTATTTTTGTCAGGCAGTGTAATTTAACAAAATTTGTCGGAGTTAACTTTCTTTGTCTAAAAGCTATCTTAAGCACTTTTCCTAGTTGACACATACATATGTATATGGACATATTTTAATTTACAGACTTCCCTCGTATTTTTATTAATTTTATGTTAAGCTCTGCGTTGTACTCAAGTAAATAAGTTTGCATGCATGTGTTGAGGTAGAAAAAAAATGAATGACCCAAACAACCTGCAAAACCCAACAGTATCCCAACATGCATACACTTCTAGAAATATGTACTTCCAGAAAGAAATCATATCTCTCTGTGGATCTTTAATATGTTTTATTATTTTTAAGAAAGAGAAGTTATTATATTAATATGTGTATGTTTCAGGGATGAAAAATCAGATTTGAAAATTGTACTAATTTTCAGGAAATAATTGTACTTTTTTCAGTACGATTGTACCAATTTCTTAATTTTGACTTCTTTTCATACTGTTTTTTAATACTTTTTTTTAAATTAATTCAAAACGTACGTAATATGTGCGTAAAGGCTTAAAAATTAGAGTCCAACCTTAATTAGAGCGTCAAGCGTTCCGTTAGCAGCAATTTTGGCATTTTCAGTACATTTATACGTAGAAAATATTATTTGAATGTACTGCAAATACATACCCTGCTGCTGCTGACGGTCTAATTTAGGTTGGACTCTTAACAAAAAGGCAATTTGAAATTCAATTATTATATTATTAATAATTATTAATCTTTAATTTCAAAAGGTACACAAAAGACCATCAGTTGTTGAGATCTGAATACTTATAAAAGTAATATTTAGGATATCCTTTTCCATCCTTTTGTTCTGATTCGATTAGAGACACTCGTAATAACTTCTACATCAACCAACTTCTACATCAACCAACCAATATTAAATATATATAGGAAAAAATTTTCAATAGTACTAAATTTGTCATTGGGGTGCTACCGTACTTTTGACATTCAAAGAGTGCTGAAAAAAGTACAAAATTACCAACTTTTCCATCCCTGGTATGTTTGCAAAATTTGTTTAGTTACTGTTTGGAGCAGAAATGGTGTTGGTAAATAGAGAGTTGTTTTTTTTTTATTGGTAGTATTGTTCGATAATATGCCTTATTGTCAATTTCATGTACTAATACCTAAATGTGTCAAATACTATATTGATTTTAATTTTTTATTTAATTTTTATGGATATTTTCTACTTATTATGTAAATTATGTATGCTTAACGTGGCCAGCAGTACCTGGATTCTGTAACTTTTTGCGAACCGAAAATCGCAATATATATCGACACATTTATTCGTTTGCGGTAACGATAATGTGATTGAGTAATTTCTGTTTTATGGCAGAATTAGTCGATTCGTATCGTGGTCCTTTTGTAAAGGCTTCATTAGTCTTTACTTTCTGTTGCTGTTCTGTGCCGTTCCTTTCTGTATAAAATATTTTGCAAATACTTTGTCTGTGAAAAAAAAATCAGCTGGCAACCTATAGAATTGATGACACTTGTACACAAAATATCACAAAACACTAATACATACACAATCTTGGCTGTCACTTAACGTTGAATTCTATTTTCTACAGATTTGTCCGCAACAGAACAGAACGAAAAAGTAAAAACTAACCACAAATACAGATTTTCAACTCCACAGAAACAAAGCAGCTGATTCAGAACACAACAGCACGTACAAACTAATTCTGCCTTAAGTTAGTAAAAACCTGAAGTTGGCAGCGTGATGTGGCAGCTGTTATTGTATTTCTCTTTGCTTTATTTAAGAGAGAAGTTGAAGTAAAAATCTGTTTTCTGTAGATTTCTACCGCAAATACGTTACGATACATATTAAATAAACAGCAATATGCTTTATTTATGTTACAGATATTGTCAGCAGATCCGTCAACTCACGATACGAATCTACTAATTCTACCATTATGATAGTGTACATCTGTGTTTTACTTGCCATTTAACTGTAAATCATGTGGCATCCCTGCATACAAAATGTCAAAATAAGCCAGAAGCACAAAGAAGAATTATAGAAAAACCAAATGAATTTGAGCTTATTACATTACTTTTTTTACTTCAACCGACATCGAATATCATTAAAACATGTTGCTGAATAGCAAAGTCGATAAATTTTCGTTATATTTATTGTAACGATACGATAGTATATATACGTATATATGTATGTACTATACATACGTATACATAAGTATATATACATAAAAACCGACAACCGTATAGTGAAAAAAACCGGATGAAAAACCGTGTCGATCACCCTGGTACCAAGACGATTTTATACCAGATGATCTCATTTCATCAGCAGATGAGTTGGTAGGAAAAGAATTGTGTTTATGCAATCGTATGTGATTACATGTTTTTGACGGTCACATGTACAGGAAAAAATAATTATATCAAACAATTACTAATTATGTTACTTTGCTGCCCTTGTATTGTTCCTTAAGAGCTTTTGGTTAACATATTTTTATTATATACATACTTAGTATGTATTATAATAAAGGTTTCGAAAAAGTTGTATTCAGTGAATTTCTTAAGATCAATCTTCTTTCATCATTATTTATTTACATAATATTCATATAGAAATTAAGCCCACTTAATGATTAGTTCCTTATTTATTTGATATGTACCTTCATATGTATATAATTAAATTAATAAATAATAGGAACAAAAAATATGTGCTTCTTTCTTTAAATGCATGTATATGCCAGTATGTATTACATATATATTTATACATACATTAACATTTATTATGTACTTGAAAATGCACCACGTCCTCTAGTTTAAAAATTAACGTACCGTTAAGTGCAATAAATGAATAAAAACTATGATTTTAACTACTCTATTATCTTCCTTAAATAAAAAAAATTGATGCTATTAATAGAGCTCTACATACGGTATCTATGTAAATATTTTGAATGCAGTAAATTTAGAAATAATCACTTATGAAACGTCAATTGCTTTGTCTACGAACAAAGTGTTCTGTTTCATAACGCCGCAGTACAAAAACCTTGACATGCAGAGCCTCACAAAATGTCGAAACGTATTAAGAATGCCGCAAATAAGCAATCAAACCATCGATTTCAAAGGAAATAGATGCTTATGGTTACAATGTTTCGCATCTTTGTATCTGCACTCGAAATAAATACCGCATCAAGTTCAGCTAGTGTACCAAGTTTCGTAAAAATCGGCCAATTAGAAGCACATTAACTATTATATTAAGCTTTAATGGGCATGTCTCCGCCCCGCCCACTTTGTCAAGCACAAAATTATTTCATTATTAGAACCGTGGGAATCGTATAATTAAAAGTACATGCAATTTAACACTAATATTTCATGGGCGTGGTCCCGCCTACTTTTTAAAATGCAAGATTAATCCTATTTCAGAGCGCATGCCGTGTGCCAAATGTTGTGAGAATCGGTCTAGTAGAAGTACGTGAAATATAATATTGAATTTTAAGGGGCATGCCCCGCCCCCCTTTTTTAAGAGCAATATTGTGTGTTTTCTATACCTCAGGGTGTGCTCCAAGTTTCGTAAAAATACGTCAAGTAGAAGCACGTTAAATATAATATTAAGTTTTAATGGGAGTGATTCCTCCCATTTATTTAACTTCGTGATTTTGACATTACAAAAAGAACGATGAGTTTCGCAGCAATCGGATAACTAAAAGATCATTAAATCAAAGAAAAAATTCCTTTTTTGACAATGAGACCAAATGGAAGATATAGAATTTTTTTTTTAAATCGGTTTAAAAGAAACCGAGTTATAAAATAACAAACATGGAAAAAATACAGACGGATGCTTGCTGTTTACTTTGCAAAGGCACCAGTACAAATTGTAAAGGATTTCAAAGCTATTGAATTTACATGCAAGTATCAGGTTATGTGTGTTTAGACATAGTGGATCTTGCGGCATCCGACTAGCATTTGTTTCGAGGGTTACAAAAAGCTCTTACTGCACTACGTTTTACTTCAGTGCAGGCTATGCGAAATTAGCTTGATTCGTTCGTTCTTGCCTACAAAAAGGAGCGCTTTTTTCGGCTCCGAATCTATATTCTTCCAGAAAGATGTAACCAGTTCAAAAGCACTCAAAATTTCTTAAAGAAATCCTGTATTTTTCTTCATCAACTCCCTGAATAATTTTAATTGAAGAAACATGTTTTAAAATGACAATCACGTTGTAAGCAAACAGATTTTTGCTATTCTCGTAGAAGGGCACTCATAATTCGTTTACTCCATTCCAAAAATTACAATTACGTTAATAAATAGTTAACTTAATTTAAATAAATAAAAATAATTACCTCGATTTTATAAACAATTGTTCATTTTCCTTTTGCACATTAAACAGAGTAGTATTTAAACATTTCTTTCATTAATATTAAATGATGATGTAATGAGCATTAAACATTCAAATTTAGCTGAGTGATGAAATAATTTGAATCAGGTAGGTAGTCGTTTTATTTTTTTGTTAATATTTTTCACAAAATAAAATCAACTTTTTAAGATTCAAGTGAATGGGTGGAAAAAGTTCGTTCCCATATTAATTAAAACTTATTTTTTATTAATCATTTCTTAATAAGCTCTAAAGCGTAAAAAAAGAGTGCGAAAATATAAAACATTTTTTATTTTGTGGATAGTTTTTATGATTTAGGTAAAAAAAATGTAAATGTAATATTTAACCATAATTTGACAAATACTATTTGGTATAAAGCATTAATTCATGTTTTTGATGAATAATATATAAAAAAAACATTGTATGAGTAAATAATACCTTTGCGGTACGGTGTTAAATAACATGGGATCGATCATGGACTTAGTTACTGCTTATCCATGTAGTTTAATACCTAATGTAATGGATGGCGATATATTACCGTAATGATTGTGAAATTTTCATGGATATGTTTATGTATTTATTGTAGACGTGCGATGTGAGTAAGTGTCTTTCGCTCACGTCTCATACGGTAACTAGGAAAAATATTTCACTTACGCACGATAAATTTCAAAGTTTTCGAGGATCACTCAAGCTACCGCTTAAATATATTTAATCACGAACGCATGCATCTTCACGACGAAGTGTATGCGAACCTATATAATAATGCATTTACATTATCTCGAAATCTAGTACTTACGAGATTTCGAGCTAAATCTAACTGCTTATTACTTGATTTCCTATACAAAATAAAATCTAGTTTGTGAGTAGATTTTTAGATAATATACTTAAGATCTAATATTTTTATTTTATTTTTACTACCCTGTACAACATATTTATATAAAAGATGTTAGAATTAGCTACGGTCTGCTTAAAAAGGTGTGTGAATTGGCTACATTACCGTTGTCTGGTTTGGAAATTTTTCTGTTAATGGGCTTTGTTTTGGATAACAACATAATCATAAAGATTTTAATTAAAATCTGCTAGATCTTGTGGAGGTGTAAATGCCCTATAATTCAAATTTGAATTAAAAAATAGTTTTATGTTTAAACGACTTAAGAAAAGGAGAAATTTCTCAATTCGATTTTATGTTTCATTTTTTATATGTTTCACACAGAAAAAATGCCAATGTAAAATCACCATGGAAAAATTTTGATTTCAAATCATATTAAATTTACAAGAAATAATATTTTGTTTAGGTGTGTTGGTGTTTATTTTTTTTTTTAAGAAAGAAAAGTAACACTCAGGCAATGAATGCCTACTACTATTTATATGTGTTACCTTTTTTAGGAAAGGGATAGTGATACAGGAGGTGGTGAAGGAAGAGATAGAGGAAAGCTTCATTCTTTTACAACTATGTATTTTTGCACGTTTTTTAATAATGAAGTGTTGCAGCGCCTCTGGCGTTAAGTAAGGGGAATTAATTTTATTTTATTTTTTGAAGCTGTGTTTAGCTTAGTAGCCATTTTATTGGTTATTTTACTTCGCCGATGATTCTGCTACGCAAAGGAGGAGGGCGCTCTGATGTTACATTAGGATTAGTACGAGTATCTGCCGAAGTCGGTGTAAGTTCAGTGACCAGTGACTATGCATTCATTCATCAGTTGAACTTTCCTACAACATGTGATACAAAGAGACACTAATGAAAATCAGAAAAATTCGTGGCATTGTTATTTAATGTTTGTTGGATACCGAAGCTCGAACCCAGGACCCAGGTAACTACTTCAGCCAACGCCACTTTCCTTTGTTCATAGCTGCATTACACTTTTGTGCTTAGTTGTGTGCACGGCAACCAGATGTGACTATTTATCGTCAGTTTGAAGATTTTTGATGCTGAAAATAGCAGAATGACGATTTAAAATTTACGATATTTCTATAGTCCAAATATGGCAGCTTTTTTCTGAAAACCCGACTGTTAGAATACAAATATGCATACCCAGAAAAACTGGTGCAGTTTTGCCCACTCTTTCTTAATAAAGTTTATTATTTAATTTAAAAAATTTATTTGTTGATGCTTTACCGTTAAATAAAAATAGAATTATGGATTTATTATTGAAATTTATTCTTCCAAAAATGTCGGCCATGAAAAGTACTGGGACCAAACAAAATTTAGCGAGAGCTGTTAAAAGCTTTTTCAAAGAACTTCGTTTCATCCCAATAAAGTATCATGATAGGTCATAGTTAGGACAATTGCTGCAAAAAAGTGTTTTAAGTCATCTATTTGTAAAATTGATGATCATAATGGTCTACTTGATCAGCTGATTTTATCAATATCCGGTGTGGGCAGTTCGTTCCTGGTATGTGCTTCATATATTCCACCTAATAGCGCCGATCATTTATATGATGCTCATATTTCTAATATCTTGTCTTTTGGCGAGGATTTCTCAGTAAATGACAATCTTTGTGTTTTAGGGGACTTCAATTTAAGAAATATTGTTTGGTCAAAATTTTCTCACGATGCTTATTTGTCGCCTCGTAAATAACGTAAATCAAAGCTATGAAATTAATTTTATTGACGGTTTAATGTCTCTTAACCTTTGCCAAGTGAATACTTTCATAATCAATTAAATCGTTTTCTTGATCTTATCTTTATTCCAGAGTCTCTTAATACCAAATTTATGTTCCTTTACTGTGGATATTACCGTCAAATATTCATCATAAACCTCTAACTATTGAAATTTCTAATTTAGCGTTTTTTAAGAATTCTCAACTTGCGACTGTTAATGATTTTAATTTTAAATTATGTAATTTTGATGTGCTTAATTCCATAATCGATTCTATTAACTGGTTTAACCTTTTTGCTGGCCTAACAACATGTGAGTGCTATGAGATATTTTTACGGAAAGTGATTCATATTTGTCTAAGTAACATTCCAAAAAAGAATATTAAGCCCTATAAATTGCCGAGGTATACTAGTGGTCTAAAAAAGCTAAAAAATCTGCGCAATAAATTCCATAAAAAGTTTATTGTTATGGGTGATCCAGAATCAGAAGCTAAATTTATACATTATCGTCGTGAATTCAATTTCTTAAATAAATTTCTATACAAGCAGTTTATCTTGTCTAAGGAGCAGGAAATTAAAAGTAACCCTAAGGCGTTTTGGTCTTTCGTTAAGTCCAAAAAACAATCATCAGATATACCATCAGTAGTTCGTTTAGATGGATTAACTTCTGTATCTTGTGACGATGCTGTTAATTTGTTCGCTTCATTTTTTAAATCCAACTTTGAGCCGTTCATAAATAATATAACAGCTCTAGTGGTGTCTTCTAAGCTAAGTTTGGGCTCACTAGTCCTGTCCGAGGCTGATGTATCCGATGCAATTCTTGAGGCAAAAAACTCATTCAAGTCAGACTGTGATGGCTTATGTACGCATTTATTAAAGAAAGCTTCAAAATCCCTCGTACCTGCTCTTGCATTTATTTTCAATTTGTCGCTTCAGGAGGGTGGATTTATTGATAGGTGGAAGGTTGCCACAGTTTCTCCTATTTTTAAGGAAGGTAAGAGAGACGATGTAAGTTGTTATAGGCCTATTTCTAGGTTATCATGTATTTCAAAGATTTTTGAACACATCGTGCACAAAAAATTGTTTTTCCTTTCCAAGCCATGGATTTCTCCCTATCAGCATGGTTTTTATTCTGGAAGGTCTACCGTAACAAATTTGACTCTTTTCAGCGAATATTGCTTAGATGCGCTGGAACATGGTTCGCAAGTTGAAGTAATATATACTGACTTCTCCAAAGCTTTTGATAAGTTATCGCACTCCATGCTTATATTCAAGTTGAGATTAATGGGCTTCCATTCCAATTTCCTGGTATGGATTAAGTCCTATTAATCCAATAGAATTTGCTCTGTGAGTATTGAAGGTTTTAGATCTAACCCTTATCTACAAACGTCGGGTGTACCCCAAGGAAGCATACTTGGTCCATTGTTATTTAACTTGTTCATTAATGACATTGGTAGCTGTTTCGTAAAATCGAGGTATCTTTTATATGCCGATGACTTGAAATTCTTTATGAAATTGGAATCAACTAGTGATGCGCATATTCTGCAAATAGAGATTAATAATCTAAGTGATTGGTGCCGGCTTAATAGTCTGAGTCTAAACATTAATAAATGTTTACATGTCTCCTTTCATAGATCTCTGACTCCCGCTGTGGTTGTCTTTAATATTAATGATATAAATTTGAACACGTCAAACTCTAAATTTGACTTAGGGGTGATGCTCGACAGTTCGTTGTCTTTTGCAGCTCATATTGATTACATTCTTCCCAAGGCATATAAAATGTTTGGTTTTTTGAAAAGAAGTTGTTGCGAATTTGTTGACCCATATACACTCAAGCTTATCTATACATCGTTTGTAAGATCTAAGGTAGAATATGCTTCTGTTATTTGGAGTCCTCACGTATCTAATCTGATTTCTCGTGTTGAAAGACTTCAACGTATTTTTATTAAATTTGCCTCACGCTCACTACCTTACTTATCTTCCGTTCCGTATGAGTCTAAATGCCTGTTTATAGGCTTACGTACTCTAGAAGCACGCAGAATAGTTCAATCGGCAATATTTGTATATGATATTATTAATGGTTCTATAGATTGCCCAGATTTGCTTTATATGGTACCGCTTTATATACCTCCTAGAAGTCTTAGGTTGGCTAAGCTATTTGATGTACCCCTCCATAGGACTAATTATGCACGTAATGGTACTTTAACACGTACCTTTGTTCAGCTAAATGAGATTAACTTCAATTTACAAAAACTTTCTAAATCTTTTATTGAATTCGGCACTGAGAAATCTGAGTTTAAACTCCTACTTTTTAGTATAATAAAATAACTGTTTTAATATAAAATTTACTGTGATTTATAAACTGTAACATAGTTTTGTATATATGTAGGTTTTACACATACCTCTTTGTTAATTTAGATATTTATACAATATAATTATAGGTATTTTGTTATCTTATTCTGTAAGGATTTTTTGTCCATAGACTGAAATAAATAAATAAATTATGCAGGGAAAAAATGTTTTGCTATTCATTTTAAACTAATATCACAAAACATACAGAAGTGTCACGAGACGGAAGATATGGGTATTTTTCTGTTTGTCTCGTTTTCCCTCAAATTTTGTCGTCGTTTTTGTTTTGCTACGTCTTTCTAGTGCTTTCTGTGTTAACTGGTAAGTAGTAATACACTACAGTATCAAATACACTATGCTTTTCTCTTTTTTTCCACGAATTTTAACAAAAACCTGATTGGAGCTTTTTTTACCTGTCACTTTCTTCACTTCTGTGTATTCTGTGCAAATATGGTTATAGAACATTTTGCCGAAAAACGCCGCATTTAAAAGATATGCTTGTTTACTCGCTCTCGAGAATAATTTTGTACAACTGACAATCTATTTCCGTTCCTTAAGGTCTAGAAAATAAGATAAGCCTGCCAACAGGAGTCAGTTGTTTTCGACAACGGGTACACAAGCCCCAATTTTTTGGTATTGTGTTTAAGTGACGTCGACGCCGACAACTGGAATAAGGGTGAATATTCTTTTTGGTGAAAAGTGCAATGCGCATGGCCGGTTTGCATGCTATTAGTCCAATTTTTACACACGAGAGATTTTTTATAGCCAGTCTATCAGATTGGAGCGAATAAAATACTATCGGGAATTTGGTTGGTCTAGTATACATGTTAAAAATTTATTTAATTTTTTTTTTTTGATTTGTCCGATTTTTCTGACGTTGTTTTATGAAATAACGATTATTTTATATCTTATCGGGATTTTGACGATTTTTCGAAAATTTTATCTGGCAGCCCTGGTTGTGTGAGTTGTTTTTGTATTGCTGTTGTTTAATTTGATTTTTATAAAATAAAAAAAAAATATAATATGCTGCATTCCCTGGAAGTATTTCCCGCTAAAGCCTGGTACTCTGTTCACAGTTTCGTGCGAAATGCTGTCAAACTACATATAAAAGCATTTGGTATGAAATATTTGCGAAATAAATTCGCAAAAGTAGTACTCTGTTCTTGTTGTGAAAAACACGTAAAATCATGTCTTTCCATGAAAAATTAGTCTGGCATCATTTTAGTTTAGATGCGAAACAACATGACATGACAACAGTGCTTTTTTCGCACGGAATTTCGATACTGTTGCATACTTTCAAGCAATAAAAGCGAGAAATTTATATAAAAAAAAAACCGCGAGTTGGGCTACATTTAGTACATGTAAAATTTTTCACGCGAAATAACCAATGGTGCTGAACAGAGTACCAGCCTTAATGGACTAAAAACATTTTGTGCGAAAAAATACATCCCGAATTTTTCATGTCTAACAGAGCTATGAGTCTTGGTTTATAAATTTCGAAATTAATCTTAACACACTAGATTTGATATGTGAGGCAAAAAACATCTGTGAAATCAGCTTTTAGAATTGAGTCCTTTATGTTACTCTTCACTCGCGTCATTACTTGTGGACCTCGAAAATCTCCTAAAAGATATTCATACATGTGTATTTATTAGGAGTTTGAACGTGCTTAACACATAGTTCCTCCAACAATCTTTACAAAAAAGTTATTAAATTTGAAATTAAATCGAAATTAATCGAAACAATTCATCTAGTTTAATTTTTTCTTATAAAATTGCTTAAAATTGGGCCTGATTGTATAAAGCGTTTACAACAGCCTATGTCATCTTTTGTACTAGATTAAAGCAACGCACAATCTGTATTCTTTAGTCTACTACAAAAAATTCTTAGGACTAAACTCCAACGCCTTACACAATTTGGGGGACAGTGTCGTGATTGAAAAAGTGTTCACACACGAGTATTTTATTTTAAAATACATTCACGCCATAATTTTTTATTTTTTATTGCACCATTAATTTTTTTTAAATATTATTTAGAAAACAATTTTCTTTCGCCTCAACAATGTTGACATTTATTGCTTTGTGAGTGATAATAATCATTTGAAATATATAATACATATTTCCATTTTCGAAACCTGTTAAACGCATTTTTCAAACAAGATTCAGAATTCATTGATAATCATAAATATAAAGAGTCTTTCATTCAGCACTTTGTATGAAACAAAGTATGACTAAGATATTATTGATGTTATTTAAACGCTTGAAGGGTCTATCGATGTAGGGAATATTACATAAGAATATCGAGCAAATGTCGCTGTCTCCCCAAAAGAAGTTGGTAATCATCGACCTATACAGCGCGACGTTGGCCGTAATGCCCTGGCCAAGTCGTTCTCAAAGAAATAAGCAGCGCTGACGTTGCCAGTCCAAACTATAAGTTTTGCCGTATGCACTCCCAAATTAGAGAATTTTGCGCATTAACGTACCCATCACCCAAAAGTAGGCCTAATCGCCGAAACTGACTTTTCACTGAAAATTAAGTTCAGTTTCCACTGCCATTTTTATACAACAATATCATTTGCATTTGATTTAGTTTATTTGGCAAAAGAGACTGAATAAATGACAGTTAATTCGACAGTTGTAGCTTCAACAATATGGTCGCTATCAATTGTCAAATTTTGGAAGTTCCCATTGGAAAACCCATTTGTTATTGCTCATTGCGGTATCGTTTTTATTACTGTAAGTTATCGTATGGTTTTAGTCAGGTTTACGTTATATTTTCCAATTATATTGTTAATTAATTCAATAAATAATTTTAGTTAGATTCGAGCAAGATTATTTTAAATTTTTGGTTACAAATGAAAAATAAGTTTTAATTAATTTGAAAGTTTTAAAAGAATGTGGGTAAAAAGTAAAAACAGTTATTTTGTGATTTTGTTCTAATTTAGCTGGGTAAACAAGTGGGGGTCAGTGCACACCTGGTGGTCGTTAGCAACTTTATAGGCGGTTTCGCGAGAAGAGCCCAAAAATATTTTATTTTTGTTTAACGCATGTCAAAACAAATAAGAATTTAAAAAATTTATTTCTTCATTGTAGTTTTGTAATTCTAAATAACCTATTGTCGTTTTGTAAACTTTTTGAATTGTGGTTAAAGTCTACTGATGTATTGCAAAGAAATCCATCCACACATACTAAGCCAACAACAAATATATTTTGTAATTTTAATTTGAAATATTAAAGTATGTTCCCAACAAATAAATAAAAGCGACACAAGCTAGGCCGCAGCCAATATTTTAATGTCAACGCCGCTGTTAAAATATCTACACATCGTCTCCTCAGAATTGTTTTGCCCCACCGACCATTCTTATAAAAAATGAGTTGGTTTTGAATTATATATATTTTGAATACCGTCCTTATGCATCAAAAACGCGTTTCAGATAGATATTAAGTATTCATTTTGCTCCATATCAACTATTTTTAGGTTTAATAAGTATTGTTTTGCTGCACATTTCAGTGTTTCGCAATGGCGTCAAATTCTTCATACAAAAACGTAAAAACTAAGTTTAACTCTTATTTTGCTTCATTTCTATACGAAATTAATAATAAAAACAAGAAGGTGCCGTAAGAAAAATTCAACGGCGGCGGGGTTTAGCAAAAACATCATCAGCCAGATGCAGCCGCCGGTTATTTGTTTTAATACATATACTCTTTAATAAACACTAAAATAAAATAAAATAAATCCTAATTATGCATGTTTGAGTGCAACAGAAATCATTTAATTTCATTCTTTATATTAAATACACTTCAATTACTTGTTTTTCTTTGTATAAGCGGATCGATAGTTAAAAAAAAAATTACGGCGGCGGCTTCTTGGCCGGTGTTAAACGATCGACTTATTACTCTGGGTAGCAAGAAAAATAAATTTGAAGCATTAATTGTCGTCTCAACAACAAATTTATGAATACACAGCAGCCAATTATGCGTATGGAGCACAAAAAACCACTTTTTGAAAACAAATTGTTTATGTGACTTAAAACATATTTTACACTTACAATAAAGTAATATTAACTTCTAACTTCAATCATGAAAGTTCTTAAAAATTTAAATTTTTCTTCAAAACATGTGTCCGAAGCAGTAGTGCAAATGCAAAAGAAATCTATCAGGTATATTTTGAAAAACTTCATATAAACCTTCTTTGTCGTTTTTCTCCATTGCAACTTTTTCGCGTATGCGTTAAACCAATTCTGAGACGATGATATGTGATCGGAAGCATTAAACTTTTTACTAATTTTATTAAAATTTATGTAAATCTATACAATTGAAATTTAAAGTTAAACATTTTATAAATTTTAGCAGTTTTCATTGAATATTGTGAGATGTAGTTAATTTTAGTCCCAGGTGGCAGTTTTCTTGACAGCGCGCGAGTTTAGTTGCTTTAATTTTGTAAACAAAACAAAAACATTTGCACTGAAATGATTTTTTTGTATTGCATATCGTTAGTTGAAATGCAAAGTCACGTAACTACTAAAAAACTAAAAATTATGCAAAAAAAAGTAAAATTTCTTAATTTTAATTTTTAATTCGGCTGATTTTTATGATAAAGGCTTAAAAATTTAAAGGGACATGTGTTTCTATGTAATAACCAATAATTAATTAAAAATGCGATTTTGAATGTTTTGCATTTCAGCTAACGATATGTGAATTAATGTTGGAAATTTAAATTTCATATGATTTGTTGTCGTATTGCAAAATGTATTAATACGCTTTCTATATGTGCAATATTTGCAAGGAAGAGTAATTTACGCTATTGCTAAACTTATCGAACAATCGTAAAGGACGATTACATTTTTGCAAAAATCATACATTTATGTAGAATAGTGAATGCCAGACCTTTGTTTTTGCCAAGGAAAATTCATATAGGGTATCTTAACTCAGTTCACTTTGAAGAAAATTATATTTTCGATGTAAAAAAAATGAAATTTTTGAGTTAATGATGCAGAATTAATCCCCATATAATTCTTCGTATTGTGTAAAAATTTTATTCAAATATCTTGCTTACTCAACTCTTGAGAGGAAAATAAAATTTTAAACTCGTTTTCTGGCAAACTACTTTCTTGAGTTATGACGTTCTTTGAGTAAATGAGCGCTATGCATGTACTTACAAATTTTGAGTGCCCAATTTTCATTTAAAGTGTCGAATTGCATCACCTTAATATGTTTCGCTCTGGGTGTCAACTTAACAATCTTTTCAAAATTTGTTTTTTTTTAATAGATAGTAGTTTACATAATTATCAAATTTCACTTGTATTAATGTGAGTAATTTTTTAATATTTATAGCACTCACACACATTTGTATTGCAAATATTGAAAAATTGGCGATTTATATAATTTGGGAAAAATACCCAGTGGGAAAAGGTAATGAATAGTAAAGGAGAATGTAATACACAGCACGTATGATTTTTCATTACAGAATTCATTACTGTTAACACAGAACAGAAAGTAATGAATTGTTTTAATACGTCCGAGGAATGAATTATATAATTCATAACACTCGTCACAAGCAAAAACTATACATTCTTTTTCTGTAGATGTGGTAATGCACGTGGTAATCAATGTGTAATTATTGTGTTTGATCAAATTACCCTCTCGTTTCTAAGGGAATGCATTGTCTTACTTTGGAAAATAATACATTATTTCTCCCATTATTTATGTAATACCCCTTTTAGACACTCAAAGTTTACTTTGCAAACTCTTATTTCAGCTGTGTAAAAGACAGAGGGAGGAATACTATCTCTCTCTGTCTTTCTGCCAGCGGAATTAAGACTTTGCAAAGTAAACTTTCCGTGTCTAAAAGGGGTGTAATTAATGCCTACTTTTCCAGCTGGGTAGAAAAATTGTCTCATACAATGACATACATTAACGTAGCTGACAAGCAGTGTTGCCATATGTGAAGATTTATCTTATTTTTGAAGTTTTTCGATATGTATGTTAAAAAAACTAAAAGATTTTTTTTTTTAGCTAAAAATAAGATTTTTGAAAATAAGATAAATGGTACTTTTACCATATCAGTTGAAGTTCCTTTTAACTTTTTTTTTTTTTTTTAACAAACTCAACTCGCGAAACGATTACCTTGTCTGCAGAAAACACCCAGGGTCTATGGCCGAAATCGAACGCACGACCTCTGGACTGGTAGGATAGCATCGCTACCACTCAGCCACAGGGTACTGAGTTTGATTGCAGTAAACTCGAGGTATATCAATATTATTTGAGTAAAATTATGAAAATAAAAACTTAAAAAACAATTAATCCGACTTTATGCACAAAAAAAAGTTTAAAATAATAAAAGTATTGTTATATGCGTTAACTAATTAACTATTTGCAGTCGGTGCCAAGAAGGCAGAATTAAAAATTTATTTCGGCGTTTAGTTAACATCTTTCAAATAGTTAATTAGTTAACGCATATAATACTTTTAATTAATTTAATTTAATAATAATTTTATTATTTTAAACTTTTTGTTACTACATAAAGTCGGTTTAATTTCTGTTAAATTTTTTTTTTTGCTTTTTGTTGCATATATTTAAAGTCGGTCTAATATTTTGCAATATTACTTCATATGGGAGGAAGCCTTTCCCTGCTCTTACGCAGCACTTTTCTGCTGGATTCCGAGCATTAACTTTAAATTTTGTAGACGCTCAATGATATAGTATTCACTCTTATTTTGATTGGCGAATTTGTGGCGAAAGTCAGGCGCATTGTCCTAGATTAAAGAAAAATGTAGCTTGTTTTCTTTAATCAACTACAAATAGTCGAATTTGAAGTCGAAAAACGCCAACCACGATAAGGCCCATTATCAATAGGCAATAATTAATAATTACTTTGTAGGGGGATACCCATCCCCCTGCTCCTATAGAAGCACCTCTGGAGTATATAAAAAATATAAATAATTTTAAAAATCGCTTCACAAATGACGGAGATATCGGTGAATATAGAAAAAAATATGCATACATATCGAACATATCGTCGGGTGGTTACTGGTTTGCCGCACAGTATATTGAGAATACGTACATTATTACTGCGGCAAATCAGTAACCACCAGACGATATCCTCTTCCTGTTCTGAAGTCAGTTAAAAAAGATTTTT
Source organism: Tachina grossa (assembly GCA_949987645.1). Taxonomy (NCBI): domain Eukaryota; kingdom Metazoa; phylum Arthropoda; class Insecta; order Diptera; family Tachinidae; genus Tachina; species Tachina grossa. Next base: position 150,288,081 of record OX465274.1, on the reverse strand, counting down.
AGTGGTCGGCTTGAAGATTTTTGATAATAAAATATGGCAACACTGCTGACAAGACATACAGAGATGAGAGAGAAGGTGGAACAAGCACTTCTTTTGAATTTGTTGAACTTTCTGGACGTGTAAAGGTCCAAGGATAGTGTTTGCAAGGGCAGTCTTAACATGTTCTAATAATTCTTTGCCCCATAGCCCTTGTATTTATTTTATACAGCTGAAAGGGTTTCAGCTTAAACGTAAGCGTTCAAAAGAAGTGCCAAAAGATTTTGAGAATTTGAATTGAAACAAGGCAAGTTATTGTCGGATTGCGTTTACAAATCAAAGTCTGATTTTATTGAACATTTGTGTTTCTTTATGTCTTTAATTTTTCTATAATAACATAAATTAGTATTAACAATAAAAGTGTATCCGTTGCAATGTAATTATATTATGATACAGTGTATTACAGTAAGTGAGGTACACTACAACAACATTTAAAAAAAAATGTTGTGCGCAAGTTTTTCCGTTTGTAAACAAACCAAGGCATATTCACATATGACAGAAACAGCAGTTGCTTTTGCTTTCAATGATTAAAACATTGATTTCAGCGAAACCTGAAACAAGATTTTAATCTAACTAATTGTAGAATGCTGTGCACTAATGTCTCTTCAAAGCGGTTTTAGTTTTACCCAAAAATCATTTATGTATACATATATATTTTAAATTCAGTTTTAATCGCGGTCACACGTGACATGTCGCACATGATGTTTACGTTTTTTCTGTTGCTCTTTTTACGAAATTTCTCTTCAATCATTTAATTTTTTCTTTCAAACAACCATCTCCTTCTTCTTTTCACTAGCATTTCGCATTTGTTGCTTGTTCTTAACTTATGATTAGATCTATCAAGTATTCAAGTATATATGTTTAAAAAAAAATCGGTTCTCGAATAATGCGTAAAAACCTGATTCTCGAAAACAGGTTTTTTACATTGAAAACTGGGCTCAAATTGTCACATCTGTGATCGTATCAACAATCCTACGAAAACAAATTAAGTGATACGTCAATCGTATAAGCTGGTTCGAATGACCTGTTATTCTTTATTTATCAAAACGGTTTTAAATAATTCTAAAAAGTGTAGCTTCTAAAACCCGGGTTTCGGTCTTTTCTATTGCAAGTAGGGTGATCGATTATTCGACTTTTTCCAGAAACCGGTTTTCGAATAGTTCGAATATTTGAAATTATGTAAAACACGGTTTCGGTTTTTACAATTTAGGAAAAACCGGTCAACCGGTTTTTTAAGTAAGGAAATTATTATACGAAAATTTTGATTTTAAATTGCTTAATAAAAAAAGAGTTTTAACACTTCATGTAAATACGAGTACTATAAAACAATACAAAAATTAAAGCTAAAACATAAAAATTAACTTCATATACTTATGCATAGTAATAGGTGTTTTTTATTGAGGTATAGAACTTTAAGTTGGCATCACTTTTTTAACTGGCGGCCATTTTGTCAGCTGTCAAGTGATTAATATTTAGTTTGGTTTGCCATTTCATCATGAACAGGTTGACAAAAGAACAACGCTTGCAAATCGTGCAAATTTATTTCGAAAATAATGGTTCAGTTCGCGAAGTTTACCGCAAGCTCCGTCCATTTTATGGTCGACATAATCGTCCATCAGAGCAATTAATTCGGTTAACCATGGATCGTTTTCGCACTAAGTTTACTCTATGTGATAATACGCATCCGCAGAGACGTCGAACAGTGCGCACCGAAGAAACAATTGCCGCTGTAGAGCAAAGTGTTGAAGAGGACCCGAATGAATCGATTCGCCACCGTGCACAGCGATTGGAGCCGACTAACCGACTATTTTGTTCCCGAATTGGATGGCATGAATGTGGATGAGTTGTGGTTCCAACAAGACGGCGCTACATGCCACACAGCGCACGTCACAATCGATTTATTGAAGGAAACATTCGATGAGCGCATAATTTCGCGGAATGTACCTGTCAATTGGCCACCAAGATCGTGTGATTTGACACCATTGGATTATTTTCTTTGGGGATATGTGAAGTCGCTCGTCTACGCCAACAAACCAGAAAAGTTAGTTGACTTGGAAGCCAACATTCGTGGCGTTATTGCCAACATACGGCCCCATATGCTCGAAAAAGTGGTTGAAAATTGGACCTGTAGAATTGGCTTTATTCGAGCCAGCCGCGGCGGCCACATGCCCGAAATCATATTTAAACATTAATGGCATAAAATTATCCTTCCAATAAAGCCAAATTGATGGACATTAAAACGATTTTCTTGTGTTTTATTTCAATTCGAAGTTCAATACCTCTAAAAAAAACACCCGTTACATACACATACCTACATATCGGGAACCTATATTCAAAATACGTCAACTGAAATTTGATCAAAATGAGTTTCCGATGGCAAATAGCTCCCCTATGCAATATTCATCTGTAGTATAAATTTCGAATCAAAAAATTTTTTTCTCGTTTTATATAAATTTTTCTTATTCTGCTTACTCAAAGTATAAATTTTTTGGTGAAAATAAATGCTAACTCCCATGTAAATTACCAATATTTTAAAAAAATTAGTAATTTATTATAAATCTACCTCATATCTTGTTGCATGTGGAATGCTGAACACAAAAAAATGGTAATGTATGTATAACTTTTAGGGACATTTTCACAACTTCCTTTTAGAGATATCAACAAACCTAAACAACTGTTTTTGCAAATGGATTTTGACATCGATTGCACACCATATTCCAATTTAATTCGCCTCTGCTACCACCTCATAAAATAATTTTTAGTAAGTGTTGCTATGCTCAAAAAACGCTTAGAACTTTTACACTAAAAAAACTACTTAGGAAAATCAATAGAACACGTTGGTCTAAGTTTTAACATAGTAAAAACTAATTTTATTGCAAAATATACAAAACGAAAAGTATTCGACTCAGCCGGTTTTTAAATTGTAAAAAACCGGACTATTCGACATTGGAAAAATTAACATTTTGAAAAAACCGACAACCGTATTGTGAAAAACCGGGTTTTAAAACCGGTTGAAAAACCGAGTCGATCACCCTAATTGTAAGCCGGTTTTAACAAGAATCACAATAGAAAAAAATCTAATATATGACACTTAATTTTTGATTCTCTCTACTAAAACTCGATTTAAAAAACCGGGATTTAATAGTTGGTTTTACATATTAAGTTTTCAGAAAACCTCAATTTCTGCAATAATAGGAAAAACTCAGTTTTTTAAAACTGGTTATATAGAGTAACAATTTAACTACATAAACTTTTTTTTTTACTGTGACGGGTGTGACTGAAAATTTTAATAGTGCATTTAAAGCTCTCATTGTAAGACATACAAACCGGAAAGTTAAACTAAAGCAAACAAGATTATAATAGACTTTTCAGAGCTAACGGTTTTTATTAAAGATGAAAAGGGAAACAAAAAAACCTTAGATTTCCATTTTTTTTCCAAAACACCCCACTGTGTGACAGTCAATTGTAAAAAAATTGTAAAAAAAACAATGTTGGTTGGTCATTGGCTGATTAATAAAAGTAATCAGAAAACAATCTTAAAGGAAAAAGACATAAATATAATATTTTTGCATACATACAAAACTTAAAATATTTTTTCACAACAATGCTTTTGGCTAAAATACGCCCTTAAATCATCGGTTTTAAATCATGTATAATTTTATTTTCTTGATTCGTTTTATCTAATTTTCCATTGCAATCTTTTGCATTACTTTCTGCAGAAGTGAAATTTCTCCTTAAATTTCGTTTAATATTTAAACGATTTAAACGATCAATAAAATTGGTAATTTCAAGCAGACTTCAAGGAAAATAATGTTTAATAAAATATCATTGGACTTGAAATTTAATACCGAAAAGAAAAACAGGTTGAATTGTTTATTGCAAAAAAAAACAAACATATTTACTTTTACAAACTAAAGACAAATTAAATATTTTTCAACAGGTTTGTGAATTTATTTGTAGATGTCAGCGTCTCAACAAGTTGCAGCAAGTGTAGGCATCTGTAAATAAATACGAGTAAATTTCTATCTTACAAATGTGTAATAAAAACTATAAATGTTGCAATTTTTCTTATTTTGGTTCGTCTCGCTAAAAGTGTGTTTCTATACATATATCATCTTTCTTTTCTTTCCAATTTGCAAACATTTTCAGTTTCATTTGTGCAAAAAAAAAAATTAAAAAGAGTTTTTTTTGTCACATAATATATTTATACGTTTTAATTTTAAATAAATGCAGTTAATTATTTGATTTAGTAATGATTTAACAAGTTATAATGATAAATGGTTTTCATGGATGGATGGATGGATGATTGGCAAGAGTTATTGCCGTCTACATGTTGTTGCTTTTTTTTCTGCTCGCGCTCCATATGCGGACTGTTTGCTGGCAACTTGTTTTGTTGAAAAAAAGTGATTTGATATTTGTTTTTTATTTTTTTAATTTAAGTTTATCCTACTTTTTTGTACGAAAAGTTGCAATTTTAAATGAATTTCAATGGAAATAACAATTCGTGTTTGTTTTTTCTTCTTTGAAATATATTACAGTATTAAAGTAAAAGTAATTGAATATTATTTTTTAATTGTCCAACGAAACATTTGCAAAAAAAAAACTTAATTATAAAGTTGAAAATATCTCAAAGTTTCTCCTAATTGTTGAGGAAAAGTTTAATTTTATATGAGTATTTAACGATTTCTTTTGCGTACTTCCACAAGGAATTTATACATACATACAGACACACATACAGTGGACAAAATAAACTATTCGACCGACATGCACCCAACATATTTTTTTATTATTTTCATCAATAAAAAATTATTTACTGTCTAATTTTACAAAAAGAACTCAGAAAGCATTTTATTGAGGAACTTCAAATTGTATTGAATAAAAAAATGAGATCATTAACCCTAGAATGGTAAACATACTTTTTAGCTCCTTAATGGTAAACTTCGCTTGTGAGGCGACTTTTATAAAAAGCCCTTACATCACTTTAAAAACAAAAAAATTTTAATAAACCAAAAATAAAATATATTTATTCAATGTTTAGTTACAAAAATAAACAGAAACCAGTTCATTTTACAAATTTCTTAAACATATGCCAGACTTTTTTTTAATCACATATTTTAATCTTTAATTCTAAGAGATTGTTTAAAAATAAAATAAAAAAATAAAAAAGTTCCATTCGAGATAAAAAAAACCTATTTTATCTTATTGTCCTGAGATCAAGTTAACATATAACAAAATAATATAAGGTTTTTAAGTGGAGAAAAACTTTCCACACCAAAATAAATTTTGTAGTTTTTCAAACTATTTTTTTGCGTCACATTGCCAACAGTTTGCTGATCTGTGCTCTAAATAGTATGTTCCCTTTAATTTGCCGGAGAAATATACGCTCATACATTTTGATATCGGAAGAAGAAATCCCATTTTGATCTTTTGCCCGTTTTTATGCCTGGTTCGTCTGCATAATCGTCAGTGTTATGACCAATATCGTCATGTATTGCTGCTCGAATTCTTTTGGGCATGCGCGTCCTTTCTTCCAAACGAGTAGCACACCAGTCGTACTTAGGTCCTTGCCAATTTAGTATCTGCGCTTCAGAATCAATCATCACAAAAAACTGAAAGGATTATACATATGTACACTCCAATTTTTAGGGAAAAAACGAACAAACTTTTATGTGCAAAAAATTACCTTTATTGGCAAAATTCGCCTCACAGGCGACTAACATATGTATTATTCGGCAATGCAGCGAAGCAAAACAGAGCACGTGTGCGAGCCACCTCGCACAACACTCAACTGAGTTGGCACGAGCGCATGCCTAGCTAGGTGTAAGCGATCAGAAAATATCGTTAAAAAATAATATTGCTTCGCCTCACAGGCGATGTTTACCATTCTAGGGTTAAAGTAACTATGTAATATAAAAATTACATTAAATAAAAAATAAGTTTAAAAATTCAACAATAAAGTATTTGACATTGCTAATATTCTTATTATATAAAATATGGTAAATTGTTTTAGAAGCAAATTGCTATTACTTGGTGACGTGTGACTTCCTCTAAGAAAACCTTTTTCATTTTATTTTTGCTTGTAAAGTCGCATTTTCTTATTCTTTTTTTTCGAAATGACCCCAGAGGTATTCAAATAGGGTTAAAATCTGGGCACTGTGGAGGTGTTTTTTTCTAGCTAAAAAAAAGTCAGCCAATGTAGTAAAGTACGAAAATAAAAAAGATGTTGATTATTGAGTTCTTGATTCAACTTTGTTATTTGTTGAGCTTCTCATTTGTTTAAATGAAATTTTAGCATAATGGGCCTAATTAATAAAAAATATTTTGGTTTTATAAAAGGTTTATTAATCAAATTTCCATAGAAAATTTGTTTTATAAACCTCTTATAAAACAGATATATTTTTTATGAATTGGGCAGAATAACTCTAGTTGTTCTAAGAAATTTTTGGATAAATGTTCCCTGATGATCTGCATTAGCAACAGTGAAATGTGCATAGGATCCAGCTAAACCCCTCAATAATCAATTTCAATGTATTTTTAATAAAAAAAATATTTTACTGAATAAGTAAAATAACATTTGTAACAATTGTAACAATTCCACTCCACCCCCCCCCCCCCACCATTTTCTTACACAATTTTTCTTAAAAAGGCTTTATAAAGCCTTAATAATTTTTATAAATAATATTATTATATTATATGTTAATATTTAAATATTTAATTTAAAAATTAACAATCAACATTGTTGATACTAGTGTTGTAAAAAGCGGCTACTTTTGAATACTCAGTACTACTTGATACTTTTTCGATTGGGTACTCGATACTACCCAATACTTTATATATGTATGTATACTGGAAGTTAAAAATTATTATTTATATTATTTTATTGATAACGCAATATGGAAAAACAAAGATTAAATAGTTACAAGCATATTTAAATTAATTTATAACAAATGAAAATAAATAAGTTTGAAGATTAGTTTTTGTACATACAAATTTTTTAACGTACTCTTAACACTTCTAGTGCATTAATCTCTTAAATTATCTTCTAAATATTTTGTAATAAACATTTTTTTCTCACAATTGATGTTATTACTTAGTCATTGTTGAAATGTAGAAATAAAATTTTTCCGACATTGAAAGAATTTAAAATATTTTTCATGTTTGTGAGGACCTGACTTGCTGGTTATATCACGTGCCTTCCTTCCACTATTCTAAAGGGTCACTTTTTCTGTCCAATAGTATTTGATAATGAATAAAGTAGTTCAATAATGCATTTTGTAGTACTTTTTTTAGTGGCTGTTTTAGTATCAAAATAATTCCTAACAGAATTGCTATTTGTTACACTAACTCCATGAGGTTCAGAGTCATATTTGTTTGTATCAAGCTCACAGAGTTGTATAATTCTGATGTATTTTAAAGGAAGACTTTCGCTTGAATACTACAAAATGCAACCCTGAAAGTATTGAATAGTTACTTTTGTGTATTGAGTACCGGGAAAAACTCCCGGTATTGAATACTCAGTACTCAAATACTCAATACTTTTACAACACTAGCTGATACATCAAATTAAAATTTTTGTATTCAATTAAATACTCAATACTTGGTTTTTTAGATTCGTTATCTTGGTACCCGAATTTAGACGATATGCCTCGTTTAAGAATGTTGCCTGAATCTCTCATGGACGATAGATAACTCAATAAGAAATATTTGAAACCCTGCACTTTTAGGAATACGCCGACTTTAAATTCACAATTGACGGGTCTTCGTGCTCTTCTGAAAAGTTCTCGAGAAGAACGAGAAATAAGCAAGGTAAATTATTAATAAAATAATTTGGAAGCCTTATAAAATTATTTACTAATTGTAACAGTCGTCAATTAGTCTTAATATGATCTCTTACTGTGTAGTTGCTTTTGGATTAAATTCACTTAAAAATTTCTAAAAACTTGTCTTAGAACTGCTTTGTATTAAATTTTATTTAGAAAGAATGCTTACATTGATAAAACAATCGAAATTTTACCAACTTTCATTTAATAAATGTACTTAATTTAGACAAATTTTTTTCCGGGAATTCCGGGATTTTTTCGTTCACGTTTCCCGGGCAGTGCAAAAGTCCGGGAAAGCCCAACCCCTAATAAGAACTCATGTTTTGTTATTTGCGTATCTAATAAAGTGTTGCTCTTAAGTCGAGAGGTTTTTTGCAGACAAGCAACAAATCGTTTCGAGGATTGTGATTGTGTATAAAACAACATTCTTAATATAATATTTATAACAACTAGCATTGTTAATATAACAATAACTTTAATTGAAATAAATTTGAAATTTAACAAAACTAAATGTTGAAAAAATAAATAAATTTCAACAAATTATTTGTTGAAAATATTTTTCAGATTTCCTTTATCTTACAATTTCCTCAAAATCAATTAATTATTTAATTGATATAACAACAAAATTAATTTTATTTACAAATCTTTTTTTCTGTGTAGAAAAATCCAAAAACTCGGAAATTTCAATCAGCATGCGAAGACATGCCCTTTAAACTTAAAGTTTAGTATTTGAGTTAAGGCGTTCAAACTCGATGAATTTTATTGACATTTCTCATACACATTTGAAAAGTGGTATTGACTGCACCCATAAAGCTTAACTTTATCTTTCATGCACTTCGGCTTAGCAGCTATTAATCTATTATACCTAATTTACATTAAGCATTTTTTTCATGAAATTAGTTGCATGAAAATTTTTTATTTGTCAATAGGAGGCCTGGAGGAGAAACTTATATCGAAAAAGTTGTCAAAAATGTATCAGAAATTCTTTCTACGCCCTTTTTTATATAAAATTATCTTTTATAGCAGTGCAATTACCAAATAGCAAAAGTTGCATGCAACAAAATTTATGAAATTTCATGAGAAAATGCTTAATGTAAATCAGGTAAGAATGGTGGGTGGGATCACACCCATTAACACTAGCATTAATAACTCAAAAATCGAATTTGTGAGTTACGATGTTGTTGTAGTAAATGGGCGATATGTGCATTAGAGGGCTGCGAAAACAGTCTTGAAATGTAGATATGTCTTCAGTTAATTAAAATTATTATTGTTGGAACTTCATTTATTTCTTAAATATATGATTTGATTAGGCTAAAGTTCGTATCGTATCTTATTGTAAAAGTGGCGTATATAAAGCAGAAATCTATGTAGTATATCAACAAGTGTGCACACTTCTACCGATATTCGGTAGATTCTACCGAATATGTTTGTGAATTTAACAATCTACCAATTTTACCGAAAAAGGCCTGAAATCTACCGAATATTGTTATTTAGTAATTTAAGCCGATATATGTGTAAATTGCCTATTTTGCCACATAGCAGTGCGGCCGCAGAGCGGTAATTTTCTGTCATGAAAATCATTAAATATGAACAAAGAAATCAGTTAAAAACTGAAACTATAAGTAACCTAATATTTGCCAAAGAATTGTGCCTTGGGGATGAAATATTTATTCCTACAAATGATTTAATAATTTTTGCACAAAAGTTAAAATTCATAAATGGATCTTACAAATGTTTGTCAAATAAAAGTTATTTTAGTAGCTTTATAAAACCTGAAATACATATATATATATATACATATATGTGTATTATTTTATATATGCATAGGATATCTATATAAAGTGTAAGGGCAAATAACTGGGGATGATACTTTTTTATTGGAAATGCTTCATCGTTTACGGCAGTTTAATTTCCAATCATATGTGGAGTTTCAAATGCGCTTTTGGAACCTGTTTAGTTTGATTATATATAACCTTTATATATAAGTACTAGTGATGTATGAATATTCGTATTCATATTCGAATTACCGAATATTTGGCCATTTTTAATACGAATACGAAGCATTCGTATTCGTCAAATTCAGGCGAATACGAATACAAATATTTTTCCAAAAAATTAAATAAATAAATGCATAAATCCTAAACGAAATTTAAATAAATGGATAAAAATATTAGTTTGTACGAATCCTTTAAATATTTCATAGAAATTTGTGCTCTGTATCATTTTCAAATATTATTTACTGACGATCATTCAAATTTTGGGTAGTTTTTATTGACTTTAAGTACGCCAGCAGGAGTATGAAGTTCTCTTTCATAACAATTTTTTAATATTTCATATTGCTGGCGTAAATAGAGCCCTAATTTAATGACCATAAATTTCACATGAAATATTCGTATTCGTATTCGCGAATATCGTTTCAAATATTCGTATTCGCGAATATCAAAAATTGACATTCGTTACATCACTTGTACTTGTTGTACATATATTTTGTTATTATTTTTAACAAGTACATATATTTTGTTATTATTTTATTTATTTTGAATTGTTATTTTTTATGTTTCTCTGAGTAAAAAAATTTTCTACCGAATTTCATTCAAATCTACCGATTTTGTTTTGTCGATTCTACCGAATTTAAAAAAAATTATGTGTGCACACTGATATCAACTGACACTACACACAGTGAACCAAATACAAAAGAACGCTGATGATGAAGGTTTAGTGGGCTTCGAAAATACCTAGTTGTTCCGTTCTACTAAGTTTTTGTCAGAATATTTACAATTATCTTTGGTGCTATTTTTTCATTAATAATTATCACATGTAATTTGGCTTGCAAAGCGATACAAACTTTAGCCTGATCAAATCATAAATACGTAAATATTTCTGGTTTTTTAAATTTACTGTTGCATGTATTATACTAAACCAATAATAAATGATGTCGTTTAATAAGCGAAGCACGATGGATGTATTGATGTACGTGTATATGAGTGTTTTTAAGCGATTTCGCGAAGACTCCTTTTTCGTAACAAACACTCAAAAGAGTTAGTGTTGATTGGCAGCGTTGTCAACTTTGAAATTTCAAAACGCACCAAAATGGAGAAAAAAACGCGCCATTCACAAAAAAACGCACCAAGCTTAGAATTTCTTTTTTTAAAATGTTTATTTAATTAATTTTACATAAAAAGTATAATATTATTTAATTTTTTTATTTTAAAAATTTAACACTTAAACAGGCTTTTACAGTTCAAGGTTAAAAAAAAACCTATAAAAACTTAAAAAATTTGATTATATTCATTTTTATTACAAATAAATTCTGTAAAAAACTTTTTAAAGAGATTAACGATTAATAGTAAGGATTCAAAACTAATGAAAGTACTAAACTTTTTTATTCAAATATTAAAAAAAAAATTATCAGAAGTTTAATACATTTACTCATATTAATAACAAAAATTAAAAATTTTAAAAACCCCCGACTTTTTTCAGAAAACGGCTGGACCGATTTTCTTCAAGCATAGCTAAGAACCTTCTCGATCAAGTCATCTTTGAAACAGAAAAAACTTAATGAAAATCGGTCCAGCCGTTTGGCCTGTACGTGGACACGGACAGACACACAGACACACACTACAAACTTATAACACCCCTTTTTTTAGTCGGGGCTTAAAAATACAAAAATAAAAATAAACAGCCTTTTACAATATACCCAATAAGCACTCAAACAATTAAAATTCAAGCACTTGAAATTGAACTGGAAACAAAGCTAAGTTCAAGCATTTTTTTAAGTAATTTTCACGTTTGAAAATATTTTGAAATAAAATATCAAACAACATACATATGTATATGTTCAAGCCTTGTCAAATACATAATTTATTTATTAATAAAATTCAAATTGTGAAAAATATCAAACATAAATAAAAAAGTGAATTTTAAACAACGAAAGGTGATTAACATCGTGAAAAGAACAGTGAAGTTAGATATGCAGAAAATTTTTATTTAAAAACCAGTGAATTGCATTTTCCTTTTTATTTTAAAAGATTTGTTTTTGAAGCAAGAAATATACTTAAATTCAACTTTAATACAAGGCTGAATTCCAGTATAATTCAAGGTTTGAATTCAACTGTACTACAAGTGAATTGATCGAATTGAATTCAAGTTTCCTTTTCACTGGAGAATGCTATTGAATTAAAGTGTGAATCAAGCATAATTCAACCCTTGACAATTGATTGTGTGGCTTGAATAAAACTTGTTTTACAGTTGATTTCAATCAAAATTGCTTATTGGGTATGTACAAAACTAAAAAAAAAACTTAACCAAAAAAAAAAAAACGAACTCGTACATACATGGTATTCATGTATTTTCTTAGTTATGAAAGTGGTCTAAATCATACGAATTTTTGATTCGATATAGTAAAATAAATTTATATTAATCGAGACTAGTACAACTCTAAATTAAACTGCTGCATAATTAAAATATCTCGACCAAAGAAATATATGACTTATACAACTTTCATTATTAAGGGCACATACATATGTTTGCAAGATGATAAATTTTTGTACATTAATTTTATAAATTATGTCTAAAACTTTTTAAAAAGAGATCAAAAATCAATTATTTCAAATTAATAAATGTAATATTTTCATCATTATTGTTATCATCGGAACATTAGACAGATTTCATTTCAAATTGTGATGTTTTATAAACATCATTACTATTGATATGGTAGTTAACACTATCAGGAAGTTGGTAAGTTTCACAACAAGAATTTTCCGGTTTTAACCAATTGTTGTGTTAAATTTGCGTTGGTGCCACCAAAAATTAAAAAACGCTCCGAAATCTTTAAAAAAGCGCAACACGCACCAACTAAGGATTTTTCCGCACAAAAAATTTCAAAAAGCACCCAAAATGGTGCGAAACTCACCAAGTTGACAACGCTGTTGATGGGTGTATGCTTGCTGTTTTGCATATTGTACGTTTGAGTGTGTGCGTAAGATATAGATGGTAAGCTAGTATGCGTTTAAGGTTGTTTATTTTTTAGTCCCAAATCACACCATGCAAGTCTTATTGCTAAGCTGATTCGTTTCGGGGAGAGAGAGACGATGTGTGCGATTATACACACAACGTGTGCGCGTATGCAAATGCATGACGTTTGTACATGCATGACGTATGAAGAAGCAAGCAGCACAAATTTTTCCGTCACGAAGTATTTTCTTCTTTAGTCCTATAAAGGGTGTTTTTTTTAGAGGTATAGAACTTCGAATTGAAATAAAACACAAGAAAATCGTTTTAATGTCCATCAATTTGGCTTTATTGGAAGGATAATTTTATGCCATTAATGTTTAAATATGATTTCGGGCATGTGGCCGCCGCGGCTGGCTCGAATAAAGCCAATTCTACAGGTCCAATTTTCAACCACTTTTTCGAGCATATGGGGCCGTATGTTGGCAATAACGCCACGAATGTTGGCTTCCAAGTCCCCTAACGTTTCTGGTTTGTTGGCGTAGACGAGCGACTTCACATGTAACCAAAGAAAATAATCCAATGGTGTCAAATCACACGATCTTGGTGGCCAATTGACAGGTCCATTCCGCGAAATTATGCGCTCATCGAATGTTTCCTTCAATAAATCGATTGTGACGTGCGCTGTGTGGCATGTAGCGCCGTCTTGTTGGAACCACAACTCATCCACATTCATGCCATCCAATTCGGGAACAAAATAGTCGGTTATCATGGCTCCATAAAGGTCTCCATTAACGGTAACTGACTCTCCAGCATTATTTCGGAAGAAGTATGGGCCAATGACTCCACCAGCCCATAGAGCACACCAAACAGTCAGTTTTTGTGGATGTAATGGCGTCTCAAGGGTCTCATGTGGATTCTCTTCACTCCAAATGCGGCAATTTTGCTTGTTGACGTAGCCATTCAACCAAAAATGAGCCTCATCACTGAACAAAATTTTGCGATGAAAATCAGCATCGAGATCAATCTCATTTTCGGCCCATACACCAAAATCACGACGCATTGCATGGTCTCGCGGCTTTAATTCTTGCACAAGCTGGATCTTGTAAGGTCGCAAGCCAAGATCTTTGCGCAAAATCTTCCATAAAGTTGATGGACAAAGCTCCAATTGCTGTGCACGGTGGCGAATCGATTCATTCGGGTCCTCTTCAACACTTTGCTCTACAGCGGCAATTGTTTCTTCGGTGCGCACTGTTCGACGTCTCTGCGGATGCGTATTATCACATAGAGTAAACGTAGTGCGAAAACGATCCATGGTTAACCGAATTAATTGCTCTGATGGACGATTATGTCGACCATAAAATGGACGGAGCTTGCGGTAAACTTCGCGAACTGAACCATTATTTTCGAAATAAATTTGCACGATTTGCAAGCGTTGTTCTTTTGTCAACCTGTTCATGATGAAATGGCAAACCAAACTAAATATTAATCACTTGACAGCTGACAAAATGGCCGCCAGTTAAAAAAGTGATGCCAACTTAAAGTTGTATACCTCAATAAAAAACACCCAATACATACAATAACTGAAACAAATTTCTTGCAAACAGTGTTGTTTAACGTTTGTTTCAGAAGATTTCGCTGTAGTAAAGCTTTTGAAAAATGCCTCGTCTTAAAAGTTCTTGTAAGTGGTTTTGTGCAGGACTTTAATGTATATACATATATACATATGTACATATGTACATACATAAATGTATACGTAGATATTATTATTAATTTATTTTGAATAAATTCATAGTTATTTCTAATGTGAATTTTCTTTCTTAAAGATTTCATCTTAAGTATTAGGAGAAAACAACAACAACAGCAATAACAACACCAAGTGGCTAATAATATTAACTAGACGTTAAATAGTGAAGCGATTGTAAGATTTTTGACATACTAGCGCTGTTAAAGTTAGAAGAAAAAGTTGAGAAAAAATAAAAGAAGCAACAATGCATGTGAAAAGCCTTAAGAAATATTTACTTTCATATCTTTGACTCTTGCTGACACTACCACCACTAACGGCTGGAAAGAAAGTTTTGTTTAAATTTAATCGCATTTCTATTTTGAAATTTTTTAATATTATTAATTTTCTTGTTATTAGTTGGTGTGATTACAGTCAGTCGCGTGCGTCAGTCGCTTCAGGTGTGCATTCTTAATAATCCAAAAAAATTTTAACTGTAAACTTAATAATACGAGTAGTTGTATTTTTCCAGTTGATGTTAAATGTTGGATGTTACAGTTTTGTTCTGTGAAAGAAAAACATTTTGATACATTTTATTTGTTGCTATTTTCGATTTAGGTTGCTATATTTACATATCTGCTAAAAGCAAATACTACAATTCCCTCTAATGTGTGCATTCCTTTAAAAGTCTGAATTAACTTTGGCCACAGCTGTTTGCTTTTATTGTTAAAACTTGGAATATTTTTGCTTTTGATAAACATTTTTTTATGAAACTGTTAAATTGATTGTTTTAGTGTTACTGATCATTTACTCCGTTGCTGCCTCAATTGCAGTTAACATCTTTTTTTTTTTTTTTTTTGTTGCGTGCACTTTATCTATAAACTTAACCAAAGTAATAACTTCGTAAGTCTAACCCATTGAAATCTTTGCTGCTTGCTGCTGCTTCTGCATGTTGTCTTCGAAAAATAATTTAAAAGAAAGAAGAAAAGGTAAAGGTAAAGGTAAATAAAAATAATTTAAAAGTCAAAAAATAACTACTTTTAATTGTAACGAAAATGCTAGAGATGAAATCTCTCACAAGCAGCGATTATGGAAATAATAATGTGTTTCCTGGATCAAGAAAAAAAAGTAAACACAAAATATTGACGAAACAGCGTTTTACTTATTCGAAATGTTTATGCACCTTAATAACTATATTTGATGGATGTAAAACTAATTTTTATATTTAAAAAAATCTATAACGGAAGCTTTAATGATTTTTTAAGAAAT
The DNA here is from genome assembly GCA_949987645.1 of Tachina grossa. Taxonomy (NCBI): domain Eukaryota; kingdom Metazoa; phylum Arthropoda; class Insecta; order Diptera; family Tachinidae; genus Tachina; species Tachina grossa. The sequence goes on along the minus strand of OX465274.1, from coordinate 150,272,283 downwards.
GACCTGATAATATTCTATTTTAAAGTAAAAATAATTAATGAGTTTCTTCTATACAAGATTTCCATTATTATTATCGGTTTAGTCATCAACACATTAATGGAAGATTTGTGAGTTAATAAGAAAATATTCTTACTTTTTTTACCTTAAAAAAATACTGTTTTGTAGGTTCGAATATTTGCAATAAAATTTAAAGTCTGAAATGTACAACTATTATCAAATCAGAAACACTTTATTGATATTAGGAGCTTTTAAACACACAATGTTAAATTAATTTACTGCTAGAATGCAACGATGTTAACTTTGCTGTTCCTTACACGTTACATAAACATGTACTCGAATCGACTCAACTACATCCCTGTTTAGCGGATGAATCGCCCCTTTTTAATACTTAACATAAAACTTCCAGAAGAATGTTAGCAATATCCAGAAGGTCACAGTACATTCAACAGCCTCTCAATTCAATCACGTCATTTTTGTAAAATATGGAAGAGCACGCGTACTACACTATACTACAGGTGTGGCACAGGGCTGTCAGATATGGCGATTTCTCGCCAAACATGGTGATTTTTCAACTTGTTTGGCATCCAAATTTTTGGTTTGGCGACTTTGTGATTTTTCTGGCGATATATTAATTTGTTGGCGACTTTTCTGGCTATAAATAAATTTATTGGCGATTTTTATGGCTATTTTTTTTAAACAAAATTTAACTTTAAAATATTTTTTATTCAGGAAAATTAGTTTGGTGAAGGAGTAAAACTCGTCTGCAAGAAATTAAAACAATTTGATTTTGATGATTTTTCTTATATTAATTATAGTCATTTAAGCGTTTTGAATTTGCAGGAGAAAAATTTACAAGAAATAATTTTTGGCGATTTAATTTCTAGTTTTGGCGATTTTCTGATAAATTTTGATACGATCATTTTATAAAAAATTTTATTAAAAAAGTGTAATATAAAAACAAATTTATTATCAAATATCGAGAGCCTAAAAAACCAGTTAATTCGCTAAATATTGTACAAATAAATGATGTGCCTTCCATAATATGATTTAAATATGCTTACTATTTTTAGGTCTGCAAAAAATATTTTATTATGCATTGGTTTGCGTATTTTTATGGGATAGCATATTTTAGTCGATCAAAAAACAAAGATTTTTTAGAGTTAGCATATTTTGTCGGAAAAAATATGATTTTTTTTAAATATATTTATTTTTTAATCAGTTTGTGAGATCTTTTACTCAATACTAGATATCAGAATTGAAAAGCTACAATAAAAATCTTAAAATACCTTTAAAAAAAATAACATAAGCCTGACTGAAAGCCTCTTCAATCTCGAGGTGGTCAGCTTTAGCACTCTCTAACTCACTCTCTAGTGTAACAGGGTCACCACAAATTATCAATTTCGAAAGCTTATGTCATTGACTATAATCATTCCATACATAATGTTTCTATTCGATTAACAGTTTAAAAGTTTTACATGCATTACCAATTTTTTTTATCGGAACCCCTCCGTACTAACATATTAAAAGTGACCATATCTCAACAACTAGCCTTAGGATATCAAAATTCCTACCAGATTCGTGTTCAACATGCCAAATGAAATAAGATATGAAGTAGAATTATTATAAATTACAAATTTTTTAAAAATATTGGAAATTTATTTTCACAAAAAAAAAAAAAAAAAAATTATATGTACTTTGAGATAGCAGAATAAGAAAAATTGATATAAAACGGGGAAAAAATAATTTTTTTGACTCAAAATTTATATTACAGATGAATTTTGCATAGGGGAGCTGTTTGCCATCGGAAACTCATTTTGACCAAATTTGAGTTGACGTGTTTTGAATATAGGCTCTCGATATGTATATACTAAGGAAAACTACATAAGAATAATTTTTGGCAACTTTTGGCGATTTTTAAAATCAGTTTGGCGAAATAGGTCTGAAAAAATCTGACAACCGTGGTGTGGTAGTTTAATCTTCTCCAGAAATTTCTCTAAAAAATATATTTTTCATTATTTTTTATTTTTTTTATTATTTGAGAATTATTTAACAGCAGAAAGCTACGAAAGCTCAAATACGTTTTGACACTTTTTGAAAGTTCGCACCTACCCAGCAAAGAATTTCAAAAAAGGTAATCGAAATAACTTTTTAAGAAAAATGTAAATAAATTAAAAAAAAACTATTGTTTTACTTCGAAATACACCGTTTTGTAAAATTTCTTATATAAACTCAATTGAAATGGTTTATATTTTATTTTAATTTATTGTTACTTATAATTACACAGAAAAAAATGATTTGTAAATACAATTAATTTTTTTGTTATGTCAATTAAATAATTAATTGATTTTGAACCTACAACGATTTTTGTAAATACAATTAACGAAATTGTAAGTTGAAGGAAAATCTGAAAAATATTTTCAATTAAATATATCAACAAATAATTTGTTGAAAATTATTTATTTTTTTCAACATTTTATTTTTGTTAGATTTCAAATTTATTTCAATTAAAGTTATTGTTATATTAACAATGTGAATTGTTGATTTTATGTATCATAATTGTTTTATTAACAAGCTTTTTATACACAATCACAATCCTCTAAACGATTTTTTGCTTGTCTGCGAAAAACACTCAATGTCTTTGGGCGGAGTTTAACCGGCAACATCAACACTAATAAACTGACTCACTTACCTCTCAGCTAAAGACCAACAGCCTTATTCAAAAAAATATTTTACTTGAGCTTTAAAGTTCATAGTATAGTAGCTACCAAGCACTTTAAGGCTAACATTGCTTTGTTAAGAAATTGTATTCAAAAGACAACTTTAATTATTTTGTGATTTAATAATAAATTCTGGTAACACCACCATGTTCAACAACCATTTCACAGCTTATGATGTACAACATCGAATACAATTTCATTCGAGTATTCAAATAATTTTTTATTTTATTAAATACATTTTTATTATCTTGAAGTTAAGCAACCTAATTTATAAAATATAAACTTCTGACCTGGAAGCAAAACAGTTAACATTTTTATGAAGTAAAAGTACAAAAAAATGTGATGAACATAGAAAAATTATCTCAATTATTTTATTCGAACGAAATGAGTATTTGAATATCCAGCTTTTTTCTATTTGTTTTGTTTGAATGTACATCTCTAAAACATTTTTGTATAATTGTATTTATTTTAATATTTTTTTATGGATTTTGCTATGTATTTCGAATCAGTTGGATAATTTAGTGATGTTTTCCATCACATGACAAAAATAATAAATTTAAAATGAGAGCTAGCACTTCTAGCTTCATTTTCAGATGTAACATGAATCAATATGTGCTATATTAACAAAAATATTTGAGGTACAAAATAGACATTTTGTAAATATCAACTTAAAGTAGCCTTAACAAACGTAGGTGCCTACTTTAGAATTTTGATATAATAATTTTTTTTGAATACAACTTTACTTAACATTGCTTTTCAAAGCTTTGTTAAGTTTTTTTGAATACGACCCCAACACTTTATTTAATACGCAAATGATGAATACATACAAAATATGATTTCTTATTTCTTCTAAATGTGCGCATTCCATTACGATATAATTTAACAAATAATTTTGTTGAGTAATTTAATTGACTACAAAAATTAAAATTTGTTATATCAACAATGATGATTGTTAATTTTTAAATTAAATGTTAACAATTTGTTTTGTTGGTTGCATTTCGATGATATTTTTTTCTGTGTACTACATATATTAAGAAAAATTTCAATTGTTTTGATTGATGAGCTTTTATTAAAACTGAAAATGAAAAAAATTCAGCGCTATCGTGAATAAAATTCCACGTGAAATTTTTCCGTGGAATTATTTCCAACTAATAGCAAGTAATAGGGAAAACAAAAAATTCTAATTGGAAAAGGGAAAAATTTCACGTAGAATTTTATTCATGATAGCCCTGATTATTTATTTATTTGATTCAATATTGCCTGAGCCTGTAGGGTTATTATGTAATTCGATTCGAAACGGAAACTGTTCGAATTTATATGTTATTAACATTACAATTCGAACACATTTCCGTTCGATTCGGATTACATAATAACCCCCTGTTTGGGCACAAGCCATCAAGTCGCGTCCACTTATAATAATTGGAATCGCGTGCTTTTGTACCGGTTTATCATATCTAGCCATTTGCACATTATGCTGTATAATTTCCGTCAACTGAAAATCATCCAAGGATGTGATATTTGGGGGCACATTTTGTCCCGTCGCTTCCACGAGTATATCATCGTTTTTGTCAAAATTGATGCCCGTATTACCGGTGCCGAACAGCTCTTGTTCAAGTCGTCAAACGTCACCACGACGGTGGAAAAAATTATTTGGAACTACTTATATTGAAATAATAATTTTCCAAAATGTATGTACTTATAATTTTAGTTTAAAATAAATAAGTAAACAATTTAGAAATGTATAAAATTTATTTAAAATAACTACTTATTTTGGCAATATTTTCACCTCATCTTTAAAAACCCAAAGAATATGTTCAACTTCTGCTTCCTATTTTAAATATTTTACGTGATGTGTTTTGTAAGCGAGTACTTCAATTGGCAATCAAAAAAGTAAGTCATTATAAGGCAAGTAGTTCAGATGATAATGTCTAATTTTTTGATGGGTATGAGTGGTAAAATCGTAGCCCTTTTTCCATTATTTGAACTCTCCCTAATTTCAAACTCTTAGTACCGTTCCCCGTATTTAATATTTTTGGTACCCTTCGAAAAAACTGAGCGGTAGGGGGTTATATTGAAATATTTTACACGCATATATACTTATATATATATACATGTACCTTATCATTAACAAAATAAATTCAGCAAAGTGCGACTCTGACTCGCGCACGAACGGTTCCGTACGAACACTAGATATGTAATTTAATACAAACTTCATCCTATATAATAAATAGTTTTGGCATTTATTTTTTCGTTTTTGTTTTTAAGGTCTTTTCGGTTTTTTTGTTTAGCCTTTTTGCATTTTTTCGGTTTTAGAGATTTTTTTAAGTTTTGGCTCTTTTTTTTTAGTTTTGACACTTTATTTTGTTGTTTTGGCGATTTTTTCGGTTTTTGGCGTTTTTTTTCATTTTGGCGACTTTTTTTTATTTTTAGCGATTTTTTTATTTTTAGCGATTTTTTTTATATAAATTTTTTTTTAGTTTTGGCGACATTTTCGCGTTTTGGCGATTTTTTTTTTCGATTTTTTTCATTTTGGCGTTTTTTTTCATTTTGGCGATTTTTTCGAATTTGGCGATTCATTTTAGTGTTAGAATTTTTTTTTTTAATTTTTGTGATTTTTTTTTGGTTTGGCGATTTTATAATTTTCGGTTTTTTTAGTTTTACCGTTTTTGAAAATTTCAAGTGTTTGCCTATTACGGTTTCCAAGATATAGCAAGTTGCCAAAATTACATAGTCAAAATTGCATTAACTGATGGACCACCCTTTAATTTAAATTTTTTAAAATTTTAGTGTTAAGTGTTGTAGTCTGTATAAAAATACAAAAATTTTACAAATTTCAAGTGTCAATATATATATTTACATACAATTGTATGTATATTACATGGGATTTTAACATTTTTCGTTGCTCGTTTTGGAACACCCTTTAATTTTTAATTCTCATGTATTTGTTGTTGTAGCGGCCAAGGTTCTACATACTGTGTCCGTAGCTCTTACGGTTCCTGAGAAAATACCGTGTGACGGACAGACGGACAGCGTAGCGAAAACAATAGGGTTCCTTTTCACCTTTGGTGTACGGAACCCTAAAAAGTACCGAAAACAGGTACGATTTTACCCCTTAAGTACACATATCAAAAAATTACCAAACACGTTTCGGCTTATATTTAAGCAACGTTAGTCCTAGTTTGCACTATGCAAGTCTTATTGCTAAGCTGATTAGTTTGATAGGAGAGAGAGTAGAGGGGAACAGAAAAGTTTCTTTTCCTCTCGTCTCTTGAAATTTGTAAATTAGGACTTAGTATGCTCTTCTAATTTGGAGTCCATTTATCGTAGTTTCCCCCTTCTACCCTTTTCAAAAATCCCTTCTTATTGGATTTATAAATCGAAAAAGTAATCTACACACCAAATTTCAGCTCTCTAGCTATAGTTGTTTGGGCTGGGCGATGATATGTCAACAAGAACTCAACATGCCTAACTTAAAGGTTTATAATAATTATTCTTTTGTATTCGTTCTTTTACGATTTATAAAATATTATGCGAAAAAGAACTTTATATATGTATAATTCTTGGTTTTTTCGTTCTCCCCGGGATCGAATAAAATCAGCTTTTGTTTATTTTTTTTCGTTTGCGAGGAGAAAGAAAAAAAATTCCGAAAACAAATTTTTTCTACTCTGAAAGGAAAAAAGTATGTACCCTTAAACGGGGATATAACGGATCAAAATGTTCTCCACAAATATTCGCCATAAAATTCTACTTCTACATCTTTTAAAAATTATCTGGAAGGTCTTGATGTCACACCAGCATCTAATTTCTCTTTGTGGCGCGCTGCTAAAAAGCTTAAAAGACCCATTGAGTTTAAACCACCTCTACGGACTTCGACCGGTGATTGGGCAAGAAGCGATACTGAAGAAGGTAAAATATTTGCCGAGCATTTAAAATCCGTATTTACCCCAAATATATGTACTGGTGTTGCTGATTTGCCGAGTATAGTTGCTCTTCCCCCTCGACCCTTAAAGTTTAAGATGCGTGATGTGCATAAACTAATTGCTGAGCTCAACCCGAATAAAGCTTCAGGTATTGATGGTATTAGTAACAAGATGCTGATGAATCTGCCTCGCACTGCAACTAGAATCTTACTATTTGTTTTTAATGCCATATTACGACTAGAGTATTATCCACACAGCTGGAAGCTTGCCAAGGTCAAAATGATTCCAAAGCCGGGCTAAGATCTTACTAAAGCTGAGTCTTACAGGCCAATAAGTTTACTATCAACAATATCAAAGCTTTTCGAAAAGCTGCTCATGACAAAATTATCCCCAATTCTAAGTGATAGTGGTTGCATACCGGACCATCAATTTGGTTTTAGAATTCAGCATAGTACCATTGAACAAACGCATAGATTGGTTCAAGTTATAAGAAGAACATTTGAAGAAAAGAAGTATTGTTCTACTCTCTTTATTGATGTTTCTCAGGCATTTGATAAAATATGGCATGAAGGCCTAATTTTAAAATTGAAGACATATCTACCAATAAATTTTCTAAAGCTATTGGAAAGTTATATTCTATCCCGGAAATTCATTGTTGTGGAAGGAGACTTCATGAGTGTTCCCGAATCTATATCTGCCGGTGTGCCACAGGCGAGTATACTGGGACCAGTTTTGTATTTGATTTATACTTGTGATATGCCTGTTAGCACTAAAATCCATACATCTACTTTTGCCGATGATACAGCCTTCTTTAGCATGCACGACAACCCTCACGAGGCATCCCGATATCTTCAGGAACATATTACCCAACTGGAACTATGGTTAAAGTTATGGAGAATTAAAGTAAATGAGCAGAAGTGTGCGCAGGTAACATTTACTCTACGAAAAGATACTTGTTCCCCCATTAGAATCAATAATCAAATTGTTCCTCAAAATTCACATGTAAAATACCTTGGTATACACCTTGATCGACGGCTTACATGGAAACAACACATTGATTCTAAACTAACACAAATGAAACTAAAATTAGCTCAGGTACATTGGCTGATTGGTAGAAATTCAACTCTCAGTCTAGATTGCAAACTTTTGATATAAAAGTCACTTTTGAAACCTATATGGTGCTACGGAATTCAACTATGGGGCACTGCTTCAGCTTCCAATGTCGAGAGAATCCAACGAAGGCAAAACAAAATTTTACGTATGATAACTTCGGCTCCATGGTACATCAAAAATTCAAATATACATCGTGATTTGAATATGCCACTAGTGATTGAAGAAATTGCAAAATACGCAGGCAAATATTTAACAAAACTCGAATCACATCCTAATCCGCTTGCTCGTAATATTTTGAACTTTACTGGACACATCCGCCTAAAAAAGAGGGACACAAGGGCTCTTATACTCAACACTCCAGATGGGACTACTTGAAAATATTTTTTTTTCCTTTTTGATTATCACTACTTGTGTATTATTTATAACTATCACTAAGTTTATGTCCGACAGTGGTCGGCCCTAATAATTATATTCTAGATTTAAGATTTGAATACTTATTGTTAGTTCATATTTGAAGATACAATAAATAAATACATGCATTAAACAAAATAATAATAAAATTCTACTATACTTTTCCGAAGACAATAAAGTGTAAAATTTACAGTTAGTGTTAAACGGTGTGCTTACCGTTTCGTTACCGATCTATTTTATAAAGGCTCAGGTATCCGACTCTAATGGAATGTAACTGCACCGGTAAAGGTACGGTCACACTTGTCAAACATTTGCCCAAAAAAGCGTAACCAACAAACACTAATTAAAAAAGTTTTGATCCAGACACTTGTTTATCAAATTAAACAGTTTCGAACACAACTAATACACAATGTTACAGAATACAACATTATTGGATACTCTTTAACTTGACAAACTTTTGTCTGAATTGAAAGATTTTTCATTAGCATTTAGTGGTTACGCTTTTTTGGGCAAATGTTTGACAAGTGTGACCATAGCTTAAGATATAGCTGATCGATATTTTTATGTGAAAAGTAATGAAAATGGTTATAGAGATGCAACCGGAATGTAAGAATCTGTGCATTACATTTCACATAAAAATATCGATCAGTTGTTTCCTACCGTTGCACTTACATTCCATTACAGTCCGCTAACTGATCCTTAAACCCTAATTGCGTACTCTAAATTCTCTGTGCGTGATTTCTGTATAATCAATTTTTTTTCTTGAAATATAAAAGTTTTTGACATTTTAAAATTACTCCCCAAATTAGCAGCACCATAGGTTTCTATATGCATTGAGTACTTGCATGTACGCATTTATGTATATATGGATTTTTTTTTATCTGTTGTTTCCAGTTTATGTTTCTCTTTTTAAATATAAACTCCTCTTTAATATTTCAACCGTACCAGTTGAACTTCCTACTTATATAATGCGGCTATTTTTAAATGAGTATAAAACTAAAAAAAAACAAAAATCGAAAACTAAAAACTAAAAAATAAAACGGCAATTCAAAAAGTAGGTCTTCTTTATTCTCGTGGCCATCAGCACACATGCAAACACATAAAAACACTCTCACAGATCCATAACTCCATTATAGTTCACTAACATTTCCCCCTATTATGTAGTATATGTACGAGTATGAAAATAAAAGAAAAAAAAAACACGTCTATAGTAGAGCAATTACAGCATGTTTGTGGCATCATCATCATGATCTCCATACATCTTCTTGAAAACTGCTACACCTGATTCTATAATAAGAATGATGACTGCAAAGACGACGATGCTTCAGTGTGTGAGTACTTTTCATGCTGCAACGAAAGATTTTAGCTAAACTAGAAGTACGTGTGTGCTTCGCTTTATTCATCACGAATTTACCATGACGTTCGTAGTGATCTTGTGTACGAGTGAGAATTCTTATTTATGTGAAAGTTGTTACAAAAGTATCTGAACAGTCCAGCTTCCATACAAGTTAGGAGGAAAAAGATTGAGTAGTTTATATACGAGTAAGTGTGTATATCCATGTATTATACCCCTGCAAAAGACCACTTACAAGAACTTTTAAGACATGGGGGATTTTCCAAATGCTTTACTACAGCGAAATCTTCTAAAACAAACGCTAAACAACACTTTTGGCAAGACATTTGTTTCAGTTACTGCAGGTATAGGACTCAAGATGAAAATACTTCATGACGGAAGAATTTGTGATGCTTGCTTCTTCATACGCATGGGCGCGCATACAAACGTCATGCACACACGATGTGTGTATGATGTTTTATTTTTCTGCGCACATACAAACGCTCACATGCATTGACATTAGTTGAGTGCGCTTGCTTAAAAAAACCACCCTGAAACACATAATAGCTTACCATCTACATCTTACACACACTCAAATGTACAAAATGCGAAATAACAAGCATATACGTCGAGCCCTAACCGCGAAAAAACTTAAGCGACAAAAACTGAATTTTTCAGGAGAAGGTTTTTTTTAGTTTTCTCAGTACTCAGTGCAGGTATTAGCATGAAACTTTCAAATTATGCTTTTCTTTGTGTAATTAACTAATCTTAGTCGTTACATTCGTCATTTTTAAAAAAGAAGTAGGATTTTTGTGACTTAAGCTTTTTTCGCTGTCATTGTAGCAAGCTAAAGTGATGTATTTGTAAGTGCGTTCGAGAACTCAAAAATTTGTACAAATATTTACTATTTTTTACTGGATTGCGTTCGAGTACACAAAATCCAGTAAATGAGAGGGCGAATTGAGAGAGAAAAATCACAGTTCTTTTACTGAGTAAATGCAAGTTTTTACTGAACAAATTTTTGCCAGTAAAATGAAACCATATGTTTTTAAATATAAACAAACAATGGCAGAGGGAAACAAAAGTTTTTGGTTTTTGATGAAATTTTAAAAATAACAAAAAACAAATGTATTAAGTTATGAACAATATTGCATTTATTTAAGTTTGATGCCAGAAAAATATGAGGGTATGTTTTATGTATTCCACGGGAAATTAAAACGTGTGGAATTTTCATAGAATTGTTGGAAATATGTATTTATAACAACAATTTCCCAACGATGTAATTTCACGTGAAATGCAGAACATAACCGATTGTTTTTAAACGTGAATAAAGTTAATAGATTTGTATAGTTAAATTTTTGTTTATAAATATAGTCGGACGGTTACTGGTTCCCCGTATGGAATATTCAAAAAATTTAGTTATTGATCGATTAAATATGATTAATGTGTACATTTCTTAAATTTGTTTTCAGTTTTTCGATATCTTGAATATATTAGGATATATAAAGTTCTTTTCCCATTGTATATTTCTCTTAATAAATGCACTCATTGGAACTACTTGAAAGGAAGTGAACAATATTGTTGTGATGATTGGTATAAGCGGCAACAAACATTTTTGTCTTTTTCTGTACATCCTAATTATTCACGTCGAGGGTAAAAAGTTTAGAAACTTTAACGGCCTGACGCGCGATGTCGGCAAGTAAGCTATAGAAAGTTTCTTGTCGATATCGTGGGCCAGGCCCGTAAGTTCAAATAAAAACATATGTATCTATTACTTTTATTATTAAAGAAAATATACTATGGTGTATTTTTATAAAACAAATGAAAAAAAAACATTCTTCATCGATTTTCTCAAAACCATATAATTTTTCCATGAGGCTAGCCAGTAACTACCCAGCAAAAAAATCTGATTTGGAAGCACTAACAACTGAGGGAAGCGATGTACTGTTTACTTGATCACAAAAGCTTCGAAAACTTTTTCTGAAAAGCACTAACATAAGGCAGGCTCTCTAACAAAATAGAGGAAAAAGTAAAAAAAAAATTGCAAGCTAGTAACTTTTGCATCTGAGTACACAAAAACTATAGCCCAATTCACAATCTTGTGCAAATGGTCTTGCACAAGATTGTATAGTAACGGGTGTTTTTTAGAGGTATAGAACTTTGAATTGAAATAAAACACAAGAAAATCGTTTTAATGTCCATCAATTTGGCTTTATTGGAAGGATAATTTTATGCCATTAATGTTTAAATATGATTTCGGGCATGTGGCCGCCGCAGCTGGCTCGAATAAAGCCAATTCTACAGGTCCAATTTTCAACCACTTTTTCGAGCATATGGGGCCGTATGTTGGCAATAACGCCACGAATGTTGGCTTCCAAGTCCCCTAACGTTTCTGGTTTGTTGGCGTAGACGAGCGACTTCACATATCCCCAAAGAAAATAATCCAGTGGTGTCAAATCACACGATCTTGGTGGCCAATTGACACGTCCATTCCGCGAAATTATGCGCTTATCGAATGTTTCCTTCAATAAATCGATTGTGACGTGCGCTGTGTGGCATGTAGCGCCGTCTTGTTGGAACCACAACTCATCCACATTCATGCCATCCAATTCGGGAACAAAATAGTCGGTTATCATGGCTCTATACCGGTCTCCATTAACGGTAACTGACTCTCCAGCATTATTTCGGAAGAAGTATGGCCCAATGACTCCACCAGCCCATAGAGCACACCAAACAGTCAGTTTTTGTGGATGTAATGGCGTCTCAAGGGTCTCATGTGGATTCTCTTCACTCCAAATGCGGCAATTTTGCTTGTTGACGTAGCCATTCAACCAAAAATGAGCCTCATCACTGAACAAAATTTTGCGATGAAAATCAGCATCGAGATCAATCTCATTTTCGGCCCATACACCAAAATCACGACGCATTGCATGGTCTCGCGGCTTTAATTCTTGCACAAGCTGGATCTTGTAAGGTCGCAAGCCAAGATCTTTGCGCAAAATCTTCCATAAAGTTGATGGACAAAGCTCCAATTGCTGTGCACGGTGGCGAATCGATTCATTCGGGTCCTCTTCAACACTTTGCTCTACAGCGGCAATTGTTTCTTCGGTGCGCACTGTTCGACGTCTCTGCGGATGCGTATTATCACATAGAGTAAACGTAGTGCGAAAACGATCCATGGTTAACCGAATTAATAGCTCTGATGGACGATTATGTCGACCATAAAATGGACGGAGCTTGCGGTAAACTTCGCGAACTGAACCATTATTTTCGAAATAAATTTGCACGATTTGCAAGCGTTGTTCTTTTGTCAACCTGTTCATGATAAAATGGCAAACCAAACTAAATATTAATCACTTGACAGCTGACAAAATGGCCGCCAGTTAAAAAAGTGATGCCAACTTAAAGTTCTATACCTCAATAAAAAACACCCATTATATTGATACTCGCCACTTAACAATTCTTAGAAGTTAATGTTAAAGTTAGCTATTTTATGTCAGTTGGAGACCGCTAGTAAGGGAGATAATGTTAGAGAATCACTTGGTGTTGCGCATGAATAAGAAGTTTTTTTTTTGTGCGAGATGAGCCAGCTAGAAGCAATTTATTCAGCTTCCAAAAAGCCATAATTTTTTGCCTTACCAAAGTGCTTCACAGAAGCAATAATATATACTTATGTTTGTATAGTTTTGTATATTGTTTGCAGATAATGCGACTATTCCATACATGTATGTAAATACTCCAAAGAGGGGTAGGAATACGCCAAAACTCCAAATATGTGAAAAAAGGAGGTTTATGTCCTAGGGTTGGACTAAAGGTCCAAATTTGCATTACATCGGCCAAACTCCAAAACTACTCCATATTGCATTGAATGCTTGTGTGAAAATGACATTATCCATGACTGCATTACATGGACCATAATGTAACTAGTCTGTTTCATCTCGATTGGACCACGTAGTACAATATTATATTCAGGTTTTTTTTTGCATATACATATGTACATACTTATGTATAATTTTTTTTAGCGCCAAATTGCCTATCAGCTGTTGTGTATATTTTACTGGATTTTACAATTTTTCCGTTCGCGTACTTTTAGCATCAAACTTTTTTATTGAGAGTAATTTCTTTAAATTACTCAGTATTTACTCAGTTACTGGATTTTACTGGAAAAGTACTCAAACGCACCTTGTGTCGGTTAAGTTTTTTTTTTAAATTTATTTTCGAAATGTGGACAACTTAAAAGAAAGGAAATTCACATAGTATAACATAACGTTTAATGTAATAAAAAAAATTAAATTCATGGTAATATAAGGTTTATTATTTAGTGTCTTCTTCATCTGTTTCTGGTAATGTATCTTTAATATTATTTGCGTGTTTTAGGCTTAAATATTCGTTGTGGAATTTTTTATTAATTGCATTTTTATCACAAAGCTTTTTTAAATCATTGTATTTAGCAGATGAAATTTTTAAGAAATCATTATATGCAGGAATTGGTCCAATTTTTGTTATGGGCAAATTTCGTTTTGAGCATGATATCGTACTGAGATCGATTTTTGTTGCTTCGGAATTTTGAAAATAACCATACTTAAGTATGATAATGGAACTGTCATTTTCAAATGTGGCAGAGAGTAGAGTTTTAAATGAAATGTTTATTGAACTAGGAACAGTACATGGGAAAAAGCTTTCCAGTCTTTAAAATCTTCATTATTCATCAAAACACATTCATAACCAGCTGGTCGAGTTCTTGCATTGGAAATCACAGTATACTATTCACTTGGAGCCCAAACACTTCTGTCACGGATAAACGACTCTATTGTGCTGTGGAATGGAGTCCACAGGCATCATTGTATGACCAGGTAATAAATATGTAATTTTTATTTTCTTTATAAAAACAGCAGTTTCAAGAAAAAATTTCAAAGCTGAAAGCACGGCTCTATTTCGGTTTTGACCCGCACAGCTGTCGCAGTAAAGGCTTATTGAAGAACAGGTTCCTCTCTGGTCAACACGTGCCAAATATTGGAACAATACTTTGGCAATTTCATTGCATCCTCTTTTTCCGTCAGTCTCTCCCCACAAAAAGCAATACCATTTCTTGTACCACTTTCGTTATAGTATGAGTATTTTCTTGAATAAAATAATGTAACACTTTTTGAATGGGGCGTGTTTAAAACTTTTTGTAGATCGAAGCTAGCGCATAAAAACGATGAATTTGTTTTGCTTTGTGTCTGTTCCTCCAAAAATATTTTTTCACACTCCTCCTTGTCCTTTATATGATTTTTGCATTTTTCAGACTGCTCGATAGTTTTTTTTTCTTCCTCTTCCAAGTTTTTGTAGCTTTCACATGTAACGCATTTGTCCTTTTTAGGCAAGTGGAAACCAATATTGAAGTTATTTTTAAAAACTGAACGAAAAACTCTTAGGGACAACTGAGACGATTCCTTATGATTACTTATTAAATGTTGTGCAAAGGCCTTATATAAACCAGAAATGTTTCAAAATTCACTTGAAATATACAGCTTATTACTTTTATTTCGGCAATAATGCGACGGAACTGCGGGCAAATTTTCAATAAATGATTTCAATACCAGTATTTTTGATTCATCAGTTTTATTGTGTGGCCTTGCTTTCGTTTTAATATCACCAACAGCACTCATTATGTTTTTTTCTTCTATTTCTGACGTTTCTTAGCATTTGTTGGGATATATTTAGTCTTTTAAGTAAAAATTGTTGACAAACTTCAATATGTTTGAAGTTGTAGTTCATGTTGTACTCATAAGTAAATTGTCTTTTTGCACTTTCCGATCTTTTTCTGGCAACAGATTTACGTTTAATACATGAGCGCAACCATTCTTTTTGTCTATTGCTATTGCCCATGCCCCAGAAATGCTCGTTTAATAACTCCCTGTCCTTTTCAGTGAAATTGGAGCTTCCACAATTGTTATGGATACAAGGATTCGGTTTAACTGTGGTATTTCGCTGTTTCTTTTTTTCAATCGATTAGGAACAGCTTTAGGAGCTTTGTATCCTCTATTTCCTACACACATTTCTTCGTCAATGTCTAGCTTGGAGTCGCTGCTGCTATACGGAACAAGAACACTTTTCTCTGGCAACTTAAAAAAAAAAATTATTACACTGAAATCACATTTAGGAAAAAGCAGCCAAAAATTATTAGCATTTTTTATCTTATTGGACACATCACTAACATGTGTATTGCAAAACTCGATGAAATTTCTATAATGAACAAAAACATAGTTACCTTTCTTTCACCAGATGCAAGCAATCAACACAAAAATGTAAACTTTTCCAACGCCGCACAAAAAAATGTAAGACGAAAATTAAACTTAAACGACACCACGCAGTCAGGAAATTTGTAAACAAAAAGTGAATGTCGGTTAAGTTATTTTTGTTTTGACTTTGTGTTCGTAACGGCACATCTGTCAGCTGTGAAATTTTTACAGTGGTCGGGAATTATGTTTCTCAATCGAATTTCATCAAAAAGTTAAAATCGAAATAAATGTCGCTTAAGTTTATTTCGCGGTTAAAGCTCGACTTATCAACACTACTTCTTTTAATTGTTTGTTACGAAGAAGAAGCCTTCGCGATATCGCTTGGTAGCACTCATATACACGAACACCAATGCATCCATCCAGCTTCGCTTATTAAACGATAGCATTTATTATTAGTTTATTACATGCCAAGAGAATACATTTAAAAGGCAAGACGTATTTACATTTCAAGACTGTTTACGCAGCCCTCTACCATATATGTATGTGTGTATAAGTCTATGTGTATATAGAATGAGTATTTTTGATTTCTTTTTATTTAAACACTGATTAAAAAACGAGTATTAAGTTTTAAGTTGAAAGTTATACATTCAATCGAGATTATGCAAAAGAAAATTAAATCTTTATTAATTCTACTGAACACAGATATTCTTCTACGAATTCAGTTCAAAGATTATTCCAATTGCATTTAAGCTTATAATACTGCACAATACTGAAAACTAGTAAGATTGCTCTATATTAACCTGCACCGAATTAATTTACAATTAATTTTTTAATTTTTTTTTAACCCGAAGTATAACAGAAACGTAAAAAAAAATATTCGAAGAAACCATTTTGGCATTTTTTTTTCGTTTATGGGATTTTTTCGGTTTTTGGCGTTTTTTAGTCTTGACGTTTTTTTTTCAGCTTAAATATTTTTTTTAGTTTTGGCGTTTTTTAGTGTCGACGTTTTTTCGCCTCTGGCGATTTATTTTAGTTTTAGTTTTTTTAAGGGCCTGTTTTCGCCCTGTGTATGTACTAGAGATGGGCGCGTGTCGTATTTTTTCCGTGTCACGAACACGCGTGACTCAACACGAAGTTTTCGTGACAAAAATCTGAGTTCGTGCGTGTTCAGTTCGTTTCGCGTTAAGCAAAATTGACACGAAAAACACGAAACTATTTTAGATGTAAAATATGTATGAATGAATTTCCAGTAGAGAAAAAATTTACCCCCTTATGCAAAAACGTTTGTTAAAGTTAAAGCATGTGTTAAAACCAGTTTTGCAATACAAAATTCGTTTGTTAAACCAACTTTAAATTTAACAATCGCTTTTGCATAAGGGGGTTAATATCTAATAATTTAAGATCTTTCTGATCTTCAATATACCAATAATATTTCGTGCGTGTTGTGCAGTATCGTGTTGACGAAATTGTTCGCGTGTGTGTTTCGTACGTGTTGAGCGTCTTGGTATTCGTGGTTGTGTGGTGTCGTGTTTAAAAAATTCGACACGCTCCCATCTCTACTATGTACTTGTATATAATCAATACGGAAGTAGGTGAAGGGTATATAAGATAAGGCACAGCCGAATATAGCATTCTTGCTTTTTCTTCATATTTTTGTTGTTTGTTTTTTCACAACTGCTTGCTTTCCATTACGGATCAAAAAGGGGTGAAGGCACAGGGGCTGGTGTCTATATCTTGAGTACGAACATTCGTAGTTCAGACTGCCAAATGAATGCAGCGTTTTCCAAGCTGAGATCTTGGCGATCTTCAGGGCCACAGAACTGGTGGCCAGGAATTTAGTTGAAAGTGAGAAGGTAACCTTCTACGTCGACAGCCAGTCAGCGCTAAAAGCTTTGAAGGGGCACAATGTCAAATCGAAATTTGTTAGTGACTGTAGGATAGCCCTCAACTTGCTTAAGGATATATAATATACTATATTATATACTGTCAGACTATGTTGGGTTCCTGGCTACAGCAGTGTTGAAGGAAATGAAATTGCTGATGAGCTGGCAAGAATAGGGTCGGCATTAAATAAGGGAATGTGTGACAGATCGGTGAAATTACCGATAAGTCATTACTATAGGGAACTCAGTAATTGGGTAGAAAGCAGGACGAACAGTTCATGGCGAAGTAGGGAGGATTGTAGAGTCTAGAGGGCTATGTGACTCAGGAAGAGTCAGGTCACTTCTCGGCCAGAGCAAGAACCAGCATTTGGGAAAATAGCACCCCAGATTTTTGTAGGATGTGCGGGACATATTATCTGTCACTGCCCGAAGCTGCTGCGGCATACGATTGGATGCCTGAGCAGACGTTTCCATGAGAGCGTTACTGATATCGAGAACTTTAAACTAGAGGACACCAGTACCTGAATTCAGTAACTTTTTGCGAACCGAAAATCGTAATATTTATCGACATATTTATTCGCTTGTGAAAACTATAATGTGATTCTGCAATTTCTTTTTTACGATAGTCTCCAGCTTTATCTTATTCACCATTTAATTCAATATTATGTGGTAGCTCTCTATAGAAAATGTGAAAATAAGCGAAAAGCACAAAGAATAATAAAGAAAAACTCAACAAATTTGATTTTGTGACTCAATTTTTTTTCTCCAACCGACAGCGAATATCGTTAAAATATGTTACTGAATAGCAAAGTCGATAAATTTTCGTTATATTTATTATAACGATACGATTATCGTAATAAAAGTTACTGAATCCAGGTACAGGGGCTTCATTTTGGGAGTTCAGTGGTTCAATGACGAATCATAGAGTCACTTCTGGCTACAAATGGGGGGGGGGGGGGGGGGTAAATCTTACTTTTTTAATGGGCAATAGAAAGGAATCACAATAAACCCAATTGGGTCTCCGAGTGGAGGTGCCGTATAGCACCACCTTTCCTAACCTAACCTAACTTTGCTTTCTAATGTTGTAGAGTCGCAAGTGGTACTTGATATAAATAAACATCAAACACAAGCCAAGTTTTGAGTATCAGGTCCCTAAATTTTGATACTTACTTCACCGTTCCGCAAGTCTTTAAACAAATTTAATTGCCATGAGAGCAATTATTTATTTTTTGTACTCACTTGAGTGGAGACGAGTAACATTTTTTTTATTGTCAGCATTCATAATCGATACCATTTCTCTTACTCCATTTCGATTCAGTTTTTTACTGCCAGCAAACAAATAAACATGCGTCGCAGACTGACAAGAGCCTTTAGAGGCCGTCCCAGTCAACAAATACGAGTACAACCGGCTTTAGCCAGACGAAAGGACAGACACACCGTTACTGGTCCAGCCACACACTTGTTTATTATGTTTTAATTGCGCTTGCCGCTTACTTGGTCTTTCAAAAATGTAACACAAGTATGCACATATAATCTAGCAGAAAAGTGTCACAAGAAATTTCGTTTTTTATTGAAATGGCAACGAAAGTAATTTGGTCAGTTTGGACAAAGTCGTACTTGTCCTCCACTGTGTAAGTGAAAAACAACAAAACTGGCACGAGTAGATTTGACCAAACATGAATGTAATACTGTGGCAGTGTCGCTGATGATCATGATGATGATGAAGATGATGATGAGGACACCATATAAGATAAAAATACCAGTACTCAGCAACTGGGCTTTAGGAGTTTTTACAAAAAAAAAGTTTATAAAGGGTGTCCCAACAAGAACGCAAGATTTAAATTTTAAATAAAACAAAGATATTTAAAAAAAAATCGTGAAACTTTATTATATCGTAAAGTAGACAAAATGAGGTATGTGTGGAACAACAAATCGGGCAGATGGCCGCCGCGGCTTTGCTGGCACACACGTGATCTTTTAATGAAATTTTCAGTGGCCGTTTTGCATAAATGCTGCGGTATTTCATTAATGCAGCGTCCAATTTCCTCTTTTAAGGCTTGAGTCGTCGTCGGCTTATTCGCGTAAACCATCGACTTCAAAAAACCCCAAAGAAAAAAGTCTAATGGTGTTAAATCCCACGATCTAGGCGGCAAATTCTGGTCTCCAAAACGCGAAATAACATGACCGGGAAATGACTGATACAGTAATTGAATTGTTTCTCTGGCTATATGACATGTGGCGCCGTCTTGTTGAAACCACATGCCCTCCACATTCATTTCTTCAATTCTAGGCACGAAAAGACTGGTTACCATTTCACGATACCGAATACCATTGACTGTTTGCGCTTGACCTGCGTTTGAGCGACATCATCACGTACAGCTGCGACATTTTCGGTCGATCGACCTGGTCGAAGGCGCGTTGTTGTCTTTACATAACTAACAGACCCAGTTTCGGCAAATTTATACATTAATGTCTTTACAGTTGACTCTTTTGGAGCATTATTGTGACCCCAAATTGATCGCAAATTTGCGAACTGTAGCCCCAAAACTTTCACCATTTTGATAAAACAATTTCACAATGAGAATGCGTTGTTCATTCGTGTAGCGTTCCATTTTTACTAACCTCGTACCTTCTACTAGCAAACAATAACAATTGTTCAAATGTCAAATAATGACACTTCGAATGGCGCCAAATTTAAATCTTGTGTTCTTGTTGGGACACCCTTTATATATTATATATGTATATATGTACATACACTCAAAATATTCCATGCTTAAAAATACGAAACATTTTTTCGTAATTTAATTTTTGTTCAATAAACGAACATTTTATACATTTTACGAAAATATTTGTAGCATGTGCAGGAAAACAGATTTCGTAATTCTACGAATTTCGTTAAGTTACAAAAATTATTTCGTACAATTATTTTTGTATATTGTACAACATTTTTCGTTTATTTTATTGAACTCAAGATAAAATAAAAACTATTTTATAAAATTAGAAATTTCGTAAAATAAACAAATTTTGTTTTGTTATCATTTTCTTTGCAGTACAAAATTATTCTTAAATCTATACAAGTTTCGTGAATACTACGAAAAAATTTTTTTTTGAAATATAAGAATAAAAACTTGTTTTGTTTTACTTTTTAACATTTTCCCCATTTATTTTCCTGTCATTGTATACAAATATTGTATCAAAAATTATTCAATATATGTATTTCAATTAAAATAAAAAAATTTTGTAATAAAAAATTACTTTTTTCATATAGGAAGACAACTGGGACGAAGGACAAATCTCGTCCACGGCACAACAACAACGAAAAAGTAACATATCTTGTACTTGATGATTGGTTGGATATTGGCTTGTGTAAAGAGCAAGGTTGGCAAACGGTATCGTAAAAATACCGATACCGATTCAAATACCGTTAAAATTAGGTACCGGTATCAATACCGATACCGAAACTCATTTCGGTTAGAAAATACCGGTATCGACAATACCGTTTATGTCTATACCGGTACGTACCGGTATACCGATTTCCGTAAAGAAAAAATTACAAAACTTAATTTCAATTAACTTTTTTGAAATTAATTACAGAAACAAAATTTCCCCCTTTGGACGTTCTTATTCAGCTCTATTCTTACTACTTTTTATCGACAACAAAGTGTAAGCACACCATAATCAAATACATATGTACATATGTATAAACTAGAGTTTTTCTTTTCCCGGACTTTTTCATTTCCCGGGAAAGCAGGAACGACTTTTCGGCTTCCCGGGAAGGCAGGAACGACTTTTCGGCTTCCCGGGAAATTCCCGCCCAGTGCAAAACAATACAAAATATTTTTAATTTCATTATTTCAAAAAAAAAATATAATTCATGAGATCGATTAAATAAAACGTTTTATAAGCACATTAGTAAAAAAAATAATATCATTTGAGTTCTTTAAATAATAGTAGTGCATATTTATATACCAATATTATATGTAAATGCCAAAAAAAAAATTATATATTTATTTATTGATACATATTATACAAAGTAAATTTGCATAATATGGTGTTGAACAAACATGGTTGGAGTAACAACCCAGGATGTTATTAACAGTATTTTAAAAAAGTTTTGTGACTGACTGTACACGACGTATGCCTTCACATAGGAAGTAGCAACGTGGTTGTTAAAGAAATTTCACAAAAAAACCGCAAGATTATACGGACGAAAAACTCTTGAAGGCCAAAGAATACACACAAGCCTGAAAGCACTTAAAAAATATATTAATAAATAAATATTACAAAATATTTCTTTGAAAATAGGACTTTAGTACAGAACAGTAATGTAACGAATGTCAATTTTTGATATTCGCGAATACGAATATTTGAAACGATATTTGCGAACACGAATACGAGTATTTAATGTGAAATTTATAGACATTAAATTAGGGTTCTATTTACGCCTGCAATATGAAATATTAAAATATTGTTATGAAAAAGAACTTCATACTCGTCTTGGCGCACTTTAAAGTTAATGAAACTACCCAAAAATTTCAATGATCGTCAGTAAATAATATTAATAACAATAATATAAATTCAAGGGATTCGTACAAACTAATATTTTTATCCATTTATTTAAATTTGGTTTAGGATTTCTGCATTTATTTATTTAATTTTTTTGAAAAATATTCGTATTCGCCTGAATTTGACGAATACGAATGCGAATACGAATATACATATAAAAATGGCCGAATATTCGGCAATTCTAATACGAATATTCGTGCATCACAAGTACAGAATAAGCATTATTAGAATCGTTCTTTTTACCAAAGAGAATCTGAAATTATTTTGTTATATTTCTTTTATTTCCTTGCACATTTCTGTTACTTTTATGTTTACTTTTATGAATTGCAGAATTAAATTTTGAACGTCGCGTTCTGCTTATTGCAAATAAAGGCCTCTTACGGCCCTTTTCACAATGTACAATTAAAAGCTAACAGGGACTTTAACGGCAACTTTTGTATGAAGAACTGTCAGTTAAAGTTCACGTTAACCCTTAATCATACATTGTGAAAAGGGACGTTAGTCTCAGGGCACATGTGTGCCAGATGTAAACTCGGCCTTAATTGTTGTAAAGTTTTAGCTATTGTGCTAGTGCCATGACCTTATTATTGCGCCATCGCATTCATAAAATGAATAACGACACTCATCAAGTTGTCATAATATCAAAAAATCCCGGGAATTCCCGCATATTTTCCGGAAAATCCCGTTTGAAAAACAATAGTATAAACGTTTTTAACCAGGCTGCCCAGAGAAGCGTCAGAGTGCCGAAAATCAAACGGCTTTTTATAGAAATGAATACACATATGCTTATACATTACTCTCGGTTTTCTCTCTGTGGGCAGCTCTGATCTAAACATACTTATGCATGTAATGGGTGTTTTTTATTGAGGTATAGAACTTTAAGTTGGCATCACTTTTTTAACTGGCGGCTATTTTGTCAGCTGTCAAGTGATTAATATTTAGTTTGGTTTGCCATTTCATCATGAACAGGTTGACAAAAGAACAACGCTTGCAAATCGTGCAAATTTATTTCGAAAAGAATGGTTCAGTTCGCGAAGTTTACCGCAAGCTCCGTCCATTTTATGGTCGACATAATCGTCCATCAGAGTAATTAATTCGGTTAACCATGGATCGTTTTCGCACTACGTTTACTCTATGTGATAATACGCATCCGCAGAGACGTCGAACAGTGCGCACCGAAGAAACAATTGCCGCTGTAGAGCAAAGTGTTGAAGAGGACCCGAATGAATCGATTCGCCACCGTGCACAGCAATTGGAGCTTTGTCCATCAACTTTATGGAAGATTTTGCGCAAAGATCTTGGCTTGCGACCTTACAAGATCCAGCTTGTGCAAGAATTAAAGCCGCGAGACCATGCAATGCGTCGTGATTTTGGTGTATGGGCCGAAAATGAGATTGATATCGATGCTGATTTTCATCGCAAAATTTTGTTCAGTGATGAGGCTCATTTTTGGTTGAATGGCTACGTCAACAAGCAAAATTGCCGAATTTGGAGTGAAGAGAATCCATATGAGACCCTTGAGACGCCATTACATCCACAAAAACTGACTGTTTGGTGTGCTCTATGGGCTGGTGGAGTCATTGGGCCATACTTCTTCCGAAATAATGCTGCAGAGTCAGTTACCGTTAATGGAGACCGGTATAGAGCCATGATAACCGACTATTTTGTTCCCGAATTGGATGGCATGAATGTGGATGAGTTGTGGTTCCAACAAGACGGCGCTACATGCCACACAGCGCACGTCACAATCGATTTATTGAAGGAAACATTCGATGAGCGCATAATTTCGCGGAATGGACCTGTCAATTGCCCACCAAGATCGTGTGATTTGACACCATTGGATTATTTTCTTTGGGGATATGTGAAGTCGCTCGTCTACGCCAACAAACCAGAAACGTTAGGGGACTTGGAAGCCAACATTCGTGGCGTTATTGCCAACATACGGCTTCATATGCTCGAAAAAGTGGTTGAAAATTGGACCTGTAGAATTGGCTTTATTCGAGCCAGCCGCGGCGGCCACATGCCCGAAATCATATTTAAACATTAATGGCATAAAATTATCCTTCCAATAAAGCCAAATTGATGGACATTAAAACGATTTTCTTGTGTTTTATTTCAATTCGAAGTTCTATACCTCTAAAAAAAACACCCTTTATGTATGTTTATACAAACATACAAGTTTACATGTATGTATGTTTATACAAACATACAAGTTTACACTACACTTGTGTAAATAATCTTTGCAAGATATAAAACTTAGTTTTTTTATGTTACTGTTTACTAAAGACTATGTAAAATTACTTACTTTTAAGTTAATAAAAAGAGGTTTTTTGCTATATACACTGTATGAATTAATAAACTTCACAGTAATAGCGGTATACCGGTATTTTAAACTCGATAACGGTATGTACCGGTAATACCGATACCGAAATAAAAAAAAATACCGTTACCGTTACCGTTACCGATACCGAAATTTTTAAAATAATTGTACCGGTATCAATACCGATACCGTTATTTGTTTCGGTTTCCAACCTTGGTAAAGAGAGATAAATTTGTTTTTTCGTCGTTCATCGGCGTAGGTTAGGAAGGGTCGTGATATACCGCACCACCACTCTGAGACCGAATTGGGTCCATTGTGATTTCATCGGCGTAAGAAATAGAAATAAGTCTATCGCAGAGCTCGTCATGCACGACAAATTTTGTTGGACGGTGGTGTGCTAATTTTCATATAAACAAATGTGTTTTATTTTCTATGACGAAATTCGTTGTTCGTCCCAGTTGTGTTCCCAGTTTAATTAGTATGGAATACAGAGGCTGCAACAATTCCTCTTAATTTATATTTTTCTTCCCATAATTATTACAACCTTCAATTCCAAGAATTACAGATTTTTCCTCAAAATTATTTTTTAATATTTTTTTGCAGCTTTTTATATTTTACAGATTTTAGGTTTATACAAAATTTCGTATATTACACAAAATTTCTTTTCATTATTCACGAATTTCTTTTGTAAAATAAGCATTACGTTTCGTAAAATTATAAAAAAAAATTTGTAAAAATACAAAATTTTGTTATTTGCACACAAAAAGTATTTCGTATAATATACATATATCATTTCTAATACTATCTACGAAGCATTTCGTACCGTAAAAACAACGAATATTTTCGTAAAATAAACCACATTTTTCGTTTATTTTACCTATGAAATATTTTGAGTGTATGAATGAATACTTTACACATACATATGTATGTATACACTTATACATTTGCAGAAATGAAAAGTTGATTCAGAAATTAGAGATTTTTTCGTAAACGATATTTATCGCAACTTGATGCTATTTTTTTCTGCAAACATTTAGTTGATTTTCATTTTGTTATTTATTTATTTATTCTTAGTATTTTATAGCATTATGCTTGTGAAGGAGACATTTCACTTTTATTTAATGTGTATATGTGTATATATGGCAGATTCCATAGGAAAAATTTATTATACGAGTACAATCGAGAGAAAAAAATAAATCTCAGATCATTGCCGGAGCTGATTTTTTTGGTTGAGGGTGCATTACGACTTGCAACTTTCAGGAGTAATATTAAAATACAGGCAATTTTTAATAACTCTAGGGTGGGGCTAAAAAACAATTCCTGGGGGGCAATGCCACGCACCAGGATAAACTTCTTCCTAAAGTAATGATCAAACAGGATTAATAAAATAATTGCACATGTACATTTTTGAAGTCATCGACTGGGATGTCCATCGCGTGTGGAATTTCTCGAAGAAACTAACAAAATCCTATTTGGGTCTTGCTAGTTTAGCTGATGTTCGTATATTATGTCCTCATTTATATTTTGCTTTAAAACTTGATTTTTCAGCAGAACATGCAATTTTCACACGGCTATATCTCGGAAACCAATTGAAATTTAATTCTCGCGTGTCTTTGGCAGGGTTGTCTGATATGGCGATTTCTCTTATATTAATTAAAGTAAATTAATGCGTTTTATATTTGGATGCGAAGAATTTACAAGAAATAATTTTTGGCGATTTTATTTCTGCTTTAAGCGATTTTCTGCTAAATTTTTATACGATTATTTTTTAAAATTTATATAAAAAAGATGTTATATAAAAACAAATTTATTATCAAATATATATTAAGAAAAACTACATAAAATTTTTAAAAATCAATAAATTTGGCGAAATAGGTCGGAAAAAATCTAACAACCTTCGTCATAATTCTAGTTATACGAGTAGACTAGATGAAAAAAAGTGTAAAATACACTAATCCGAAAAATTGTAGAACTGTAGAAATTATTTTAATTTTTTATTACGGGCCTTTTTTAATGTGGAATTATGTTCCGCACTACCGCACACAGAAAAAAATACCAATGTAAAATCACCATGCAAAAAGTTTGATTCGAATTCATTCAAACTTGTACACGCGCTCATGCGTAGAAAGAAGCAAAAATTCTTCCGTCACGAAGTGTTTTCTTCTTTACTCTTATACCTACAATATTCAAAAAAATTTCTTGCAAACAGTGTTCTTAACGTTTGTTTTGTAAGATTTCGCTGTAGTAAAGCATTTGAAAAATCCCTCATGTCTTAAAAGTTCTTATAAGATATCTTGTGCAGGAGACTAATACATACATATATACAAACATATATCTATTTAATTTAATTTTATCTTTACGATTAAAATTGAATATTAACAACTATAGAAAGAAGGTAGGTATGTAACTAAAATATTTTATTTGTCTTGAACTTTGCAAACACGTCATTAACAATATTTTAGGCAGGTTTTGTATAAGTATTTGTAATTGATTCTTTTTGTTTTTGTAGAAAAGAAAAACATTTTACTTTGGAAACTAAGCTAAAAGCATTAGACAATGGATGAATTTAATTGTAAAATAACCATAAATAAATATATAGAATAATACAAATGAACAGTGATTGTATTAGAAATATTTGTATGGCCAAAGCCAACAGTAACAGAGGTTTAATAATGCCCACTATCATATTAGCAAACATTTATATTTTTTTATTTTTAAGTGTTTTATGGCACTTTTTTTTGTTAAAATTTGTAATTTGTAACTATATATTATTTTTCTCTGTTTTTATTTATTCATTAATTGCTTTCCATTAGCTAATTTATTCTTGCACAGTAAATGTTAACTGTTTGCTGCGAGAGTTTTCAAAACGATTTGGTGTCTTTATATCCATCAAAGCCAAAATGCCAATCGACAAGATGCCGCCGAGAAATAGACTGACTAAAATACCGGCCCATATGGGTGCTGTTGTGAAACCAACACAATCGTAAACATCACCGAACTCTAAGGCGCCATTTAGCCAAGGTTGCACCTGAAAAATAAGAATAGAAATAAATTTGAAATTTTAGTTAGTTGTTAATACAACAAGTAGTAATTAAAAAAAAAAAAGCAAAAAACCCGACTGCGAACAACTTTAAACCATTAAATATCCTAAATGGTCATTCGAAATGAAAAATCATAAAATAAAACCAAAACATGATTTTAAAATACCTGTCTGATATATTTAGTTCGTCGACATTTTATTTTTTGTATTAACAAAATGAAGTCTGTTGGCCGCCATATTGACAAATCGATTGATGTTAGAACTATCAAAATCGGTCCACACGTTCGGTTTATGTATATATCGAGAGCCTATATTCAAAACAAGTCAACTCAAAAAGCTAAGTTTTCAGTAGAGCGAAATTGGTGTGTAAATTGAAAACTTTAAACTGGTTTTCTGCCAAACTAGTTTTTTGAGTTATGACGTTGTTTGAGTAAATGACCGATATACGCATATGCATGTATTTATGTATATTTGAATATCATGTACTTATGATGCTGCTGCCGTCTCTAAAATAATTAAGTAGCTGGCTGCAAGGGTATGCATAATGCATTAAACACATTAACCACATCAGGCTGCACGAGCACTAGTGTTGTAAAAGTATTGAGTATTTCAGTACTGAGTACTCAATACCAGGAATTTTTCCCGATACTCAATACACAAAAGTAACTACTCAATACTTTCAGGGTTGCATTTTATAGTATTCAAGCGAAATTCTTCCTTTAAAATACATCAGAATTATAAAACTATGTGAGTTTGATACAAAAAAATATGACTCTGAACCTCATGGAGTTAATGTAACAAATACCAATTCTGTTAGGAATTATTTTGATACGAAAATAGCCACTAAAAAAAGTACTACAGAACGCATTATTGAACTACTTCAGTCATTAACAAATACTATTGGACAGAAAAAGTGACCCTTTAGAATAGTGGAAGGAATGCAAGTGATACAATATAACCAGCAAGGTCCTCACAAACAAACAAAATATTTTAAATTCTTTCAATGTCGGTAAAATGTTATATCTACATTTACACAATGACTAACCTCCAGTTTTTAACTTAAAAATTAAGTACGTAATTAGTTAATTTTTATTTAAAATTAAGTTGTAATTAAATACGATTTTATTTTTTCAGTGGTTATTTAAAGTTCTTATTAAATTACGTTGAAAGTACGGTAGCACTGCAAAATTTCCCAGTATTATTGAAGGCTTTTCAAACAGCAGCTGTTTAACGTAAACAAAAAAGCTAGGTTACCAACATGTAGAAAATTACATTGCATAAAAACTCATTTTATGCGACCAAAATAACATCATAGTGACTTTTTATATTACTTTATTCCATGATATGAAACTTTGTACTGTATATTTTATATATTTATGAAATTTAAACGAAATTGTTTTTAATACGACCGCATGATGCTCATGTGCATGTTTTCATATGGTACAATCATAAAACTTAAGTAGTGTTTAATTTCGCAAGGTTGGGCATTTAATTATTATTTAAATAAGCACTCAAAAACACAATATCGTATTTAATTAGAACTTAAAAATAATTACGGTTTGATTACCAACTGAAAAAATGGGCATAAGTAATAACATCAATTGTGAGAAAAAATGTTTATTAAAAAATATTTAGAAGATAATTTAAGAGATTAGTATACTAGAAGTGTAAGAGTACGTTAAAAAATGTTTATGTACAAAAACTAATCTTCGAACTTATTTATTTTTATTTGTTATAAATCAATTTAAATATACTTGTATTTAATCTTTGTTTTTCCATATTGCATTATCTATAAAATAATATAAATAATAATTTTTAACTTCCCATATACTTCCCATGTACATACATATATAAAGTATTGAGTAGTATCGAGTACCCAATTGAAAAAGTATCAAGTAGTACTGAGTATTCAAAAGTAGCCGCTTTTTACAACACTAACGAGCACACGGCTTCAAATGCCTCTACTTAAGTTTTTTGAAGACTGCAGCGGCGTCATAAACTCCTGATATTCAAGTATGAATAGAAATTTCAGTGGAGCCACCATCAAATATTTCACATGTATAAAAATAAAATTACTCTTTTAAAATGTACTTAAATCACGTAGAAGTATAAAAATTAATTAATTTATTTCTTTACCTGAATTTCGAGATGTTCTTTCTGTTAAATAATATGAAATATATCCCTGCAAGAAATTTAACTGACACAATGCTAGTCACGTGACGGTCCCCAAGTGATAGGGACTAGTCCGAGTTTTAACACTTCTTATGAAGCGCACCAGTCACTTTTACATGTGAATGGCCTAGGAAGGGGTTAATTGATACTTTTTATGCACCTTGTGACTTGTCACTGAACTATCCAATAGGGACCTATTCGGTGTAGAATAGAGCTGGGTAGCTCATAAATGAACGGCTTAAATTGAACGAATCACTTAATTGAACGAACTGATCCGGTGATTTTACTGAACGCTTTTGGATCAGTAGTGTACCGCTCGATGTTTTCGTTCATTCAGTTTGTGTTTCAAGTCTCTTATTGCTTTCTTATTGCTCTCTTGCTTTCGTTCATGTTTGCTATTTATCATTCTTTTTATAATTTGATTTAATAGTCTTTTCACTAGAAGTATTTTTACTAGTGTTTCTCATAAAGTGTTTTTACAAAGTAAAGATGTTAGACCTTAACTGTATATATGTTTATACATACATTTCATTGTTCGATTTTAAATGAAAAATCATTGCGTAGCATTATTCGAGAATTGTATGTTTTAATCGTTGATGTAAATTTTTTTATTATTTTAACCCGGCTGCGTGACGCAAAGAAGAGTATTGTATTATAAGCCTATGTTTGTGTGTATGTATGTTCATTTGTGACACTATATAAACCGATTTTGATGATTCTTACGGTTTGTCTTAATTCCAGAAGTGTCATTAACGATGTAACAGTAGTAAAAATTTCATATGGCGGCCAAAAGACGCCATTTTGTGAATACGAAAAAAATAAAAGTTCGGCGAATAGGTATTTTGAAAATCATCTCTAGGTTTCTCTTATGATTTTTAATTTCGAAGGAACATTTAGAATCTTTAACGGTTTAAAGTTGGTCTCAGTGGGTTTTTTCTTGGTTTTTAAAATATTTAATTGTGTTTATTAAATACTTTGTGCTCAATTTTATTTATAGATTTTGATCAAAGTTTAACAACTCACCTGATAGTCAGTGATCTTTAGAAAATCTGTACCATTAGTAAACCAGAGATCTCTGGATGAGCAGCGATACGAAAAGCCTACAGGTGCTGAGGGTATATCATACATATTGCCCACAACGGGTAAAATATTCTTATAACTGCTATACTCAATTTCAACAGCCGTCATTGACCAAGTGCCACGACTTAAAGTAAAATTGAAACGCATAAATAATTTTTCTTCTCCAACTTTGAAAATAATATTCAGGCGCCCGTAACCCTTGGGACTTTGATCGTCAAAGGTGATTTCTTTATTGTGTTCTCTTAGAACAAAGCTGGTATTCAATGAAGTTAGATTCAACTCAGGGGCGTAGTTTACATAGAGTATGGCTTTTTTGCCTAGATGAATAATAAAAGTTAATATTTTTTCTTGTAAAATTTTTGTAAAGGTACGGTCACACTTGTCAAACATTTGCCCAAAAAAGCGTAACCAACAAACACTAATGAAAAAAGTTTTGATCCAGACACTTGTTTATCATATTAAACAGTTTCGAACACAACTAATGGACAATGTCATAGAATCCAACAATATTAGCTACTCTTTAGCTTGACAAACTTTTGGCTGAATTGAAAGATTTTCCATTAGCATTTAGTGGTTACGCTTTTTTGGGCAAATTTTTGACAAGTGTGACTGACCATAGCTTAAGTTGTGAGATTTTGCATTTACCTCCAGCTATATAAATAAAACTCTCCTCGGTTTCTTCACTGGCGGCGGGTGAGGGAGTTGTGCTTCCAGTTTCTTCAGTTTCATCCTCTTTAGCTTCACGTTTCGAAATGTAATGAGCTTCTTCTTCGCGGCTGGCTAGAATACCCAAAACTTCACCTTTGCCGTAAATTGTCAAGGCATCAGCGTAACCAGAAACAATTTCTGAATCACTTTCTTCGGGTAATCCACTTAAATTAATAACCTACAAATACATACATATATTTAATTTTTGCAGTCGCATATGAAATTACCCTGCAGGAAATGTCACCAGTACTACTGACAATTTATACCCCAACGAATGCTATCTACTATTGACATTTAACACAGGTCTGTCCTACGAATTCTACCAGCAGACTGCGTCAATACTGACTAGGTAGTTCTTGTGGGGCAATATGGCGCGTAAAAATTCTCGGCACTCAAAATTTGTTTTTGTTTTCATGATAAATAGACAGCCGAGAATTTTTACACGCCGTATGGCCCCACAAGAACTACCTAGTCAGTATTGACGCAGTCTACTGGTAGATTTCGTAGGACAGGCCTGTGTTAAATGTCAATAGTAGATAGCATTAGTTGGGGTATAAATTGTCAGTAGTACTGGTGACATTTCCTGCAGAGTATATTTTAATTTTTCATCGTAAAACACTTTCACACACCACACACACATACACACACACACATACACTCACTCACTCACCTCTACGTTTGCATTATAGTTGAATGGATCTGCTGCTAAAGAATGCTGAGGCAAATAAGACCAGGCATTTTCTGTTACCAAATTTTGGAATTGTGGATATTCGAGACCGTCCAAGCGTTTTGTATTGTTACGCACAAATATTACTATGGCTTTAACGTCACGAAATAAATTCGACAGTTCATTTTCATTAGCTGCTATTAGCGAACGAGGCTGTAGACTTGTGACTTTTTCATGACCCCAAAATAAATATGGCCCACTTATATTAGCTGCAGCCAAAGATACTAAACATAGTATAGGAATGATATAAATTAATTTCATTATTTGTTTAATACTTTTCCAATACTTTTTAATTGAACAGAAAATAGTTTAATAATGTGAATTGCTCAACAAATGCGACGTATTGTTGATGTTACAGCCAGGATAAATGTAAAATGTATAATAGTGTCGAGTAGAAAATCAATATGTACTACCCAAGTGCTTGTATGGCGCAGGTCTCTCAGAGGCAGCTGACTTGGAGAACATTACAGCTGTTTTTTTTTTGTGATACAAAAAAGAAAAACAAACAACCCTCCTCGAATAAAATCAAATAAACATTCTGCTAATGTACTCGTACTAAATATTAGGGCCATAGCTTTTTCGTGTTCTTGTGTTCAAAAAGCGAACAGCAGCAAACTTTTCATAATTATTTCGACTGAATGCAATTCAGCATATTTTTTGTAATGCAACCAAAATTATTTAAGTTTCATATTTTGCTTTATTTATTCAATGGAATTATTTTTGCTTCAAACAATTATGAGTTTCATATTTTGATTTATTTATTCAATGAAATTATTTTTACTTCACAAATTAATAAACAAAATATAACAAACGATATTCGAACGCTGCCGGTTTTTGTGTAATCATCCAAAAAATGGAACAAAAATTTTCTTGAACTATTTTTAGACCATAAAATTTTTGTGTAATTTTGATGAGATACATTCTGGCAGATGAATGTTAATTAAAGAACTAATGATGAAAGTTAATTAATGCAAATAATTTACAGAAAAAAAAACAAATAGAATTTGCTTATGTGTTCCCGGCAATTCCCAAAAAAAAGAATAGCTAAATCCCAAAAATGGAATTTTTTTTCAGTATTTTTGCTGTATTCTTCTTATTTTCGCCAGAGGCAAATACGATTTTTGAAAATATTTAAAAACATATCTTGTCTTAAGACCGCATAATAAATTTTTGGGTTACGGCTTTGGAATTTTACAAAAACAAGCCTTTAAATTTGATATTTATAACAAAAATAGGTCTAATTCGAAGCGATCTGGTGTTTTAATAACGAAAATTTTTAACAAAAAATTTTTTGGTAATATTTCTTATAGCATTTTCTTTTGAATAAGTAAAAATATGGGATTGGTATTTGTGCAAAATTTTTTTATAATAGCGAAATAATTAACACACTTTTTTCTGCAAAAAACGGTGAAAATAGACTTTTTTCAAAACTTTAATTCAAGTTGCGTATAACTTTTGATTTAATTGTGATTTTGATACCAAATTTTTTTAATGTTAAAAAATTTGTTCCTTATGCATAATGAGTTTCCTTTTTTTAAATCGAACCAGATTTGACTTCTCCATTAGCAGAACAGTGGACCAAGGTTGGTAAAAGAAGCCACAATTTTATTTTTTCGCCTCAAATATTTCCTAAACTGTAAGCGAAAGCCCATAAATATAGCAGACGTTTTTTATTTCTTGGATCGAAAAAAAATCCATTTGCAAAAAATCTTTTTTATTACATCAAAAACATCAAAAAACGGATGCCAACCGTTTTAATTTTTCATTAACACTAGGTTGCCCACTCTGGGGCTTTGTGGCTTCGCCCCCTTTAAGGATATATAGTTCAAATTCTAGACTTAAGCTCCTCAAATGTTGCATGAAATTTCATAACAATCGGACAGCTAATTTAGAAACTGCAAAATTATTTCCATTTTTTTTACGAAATCTCCACTTTGTATCGGGAACTTTAGGCCCTACTAGGCACCAGAAGGCCCCGTCGGATCGAACTAAAAAATTACGACTGCCTTTATCGCAGCAAACCTCATATTTAAGGCAGAGCACATACATACATCAATTAAAGAAAATTAAAAAAATTACGAGCAGTCTAATGTATGTACATCCAGTCAGCATTTTATGAAATTAATGATCATATTCGAGTCTTTTTCGACTCCTCCACGCGATGAAAACAAGTATTTATGCGCTCGTTTTCGAGTAGAAAATGACTATTCATTCGGGAGAAAATGGTACCCTAGCCGCGAGTCTTCTAAAAGAGTCTTTTATGACTCGCGTTTCTGATAAATTTTGATTCACTTTGGAGACAGCTTGAGGTATTACTTGCAATCAGATTTATTTGTTTTACATTTTTTATATATTTTTATGATTTTACTGCACGAGCTTGCTGTTTGTTTTTGTTTTTTAAACAAATCACTTTTTAAGTATTTCTGGAAATCATTTTCGAGTCTTATTTTAAGCACAGAACTGATTCATCAGTTGTTGATCACATAAGTCAGTCGAAAAAGACTCAGTTTGGTGAAACAATCTTCCTCAGGCTGACTGGGCATGCACTAGAGCTGCAAAACTATCGATAGTACTATCGATAGTATCGATAGTTTTGTTGTAAATGAAATATCGACAGTTTTTTCCACTATCGATACTATCGGTAAAAAAAACAAGTAATTAAAAGAGTAAAAATAATCGAAGTCAGTAAACAGTAACCGGCAGCTTTGAAGCAAATTATCCGTCGTTGATTTAAGCTTTTGTACAGCGATGCAAAAGTTGGTACAATTGTATAATTTTGGCGCTATTTGAATGCCAAAAGTACCGTAGCACCGCAGTGACCCATTTAGCACTACTGGAATCTCTATATTTATTACATGCCAAAAATAGCATTAAAATATATTAACCCCCTTATGCAAAAAATAATGCGTGCTTGAAGTGTACATTAAAAAAATGTCCATAGAAAAACCGGTTTTAACATTCACTTATTTTTTTGCACAAGGGGGTTAATCTTTAGCTCGAAGGTATTAGAAAATTATGTAAATCAAACGATGTTTTCCGGTACTTAAAGAATTGCTGGAGGAATGTTATTTATTCCAAATTCATCTGCAAATGTGGAAATTTTATTTTCGTACCAAAGGGAGAAGCCGACTATTTGCATCAACTGTGAACAATCGAATAAAAAAAAGGTTATAAACGTAGTATATCGTAAATGTTACTTTTATATTCAGATCCCAGCAACTAATATTCTTTGTGCACCTTCTGGCGTTTTGTTAATTGATTTTTAGTTAATTAAAAAGTACAAGTATTACAAAAATATAAATAATGAATTAGGTACAATCGTACTGAAAAAATTAAAATTTTTTTTGAAAGTTAGTACAATTTGTAAATATGACATCGCATCCCTGCTTCTGTATACATAAGTACTTAAATACATACATATGTATGTATATGAATTTATTTATAAATCCAAGTGTTATTCGACAAATAGTAGTCACAAGTATCTTAATAAATTCAACATCGTCGACACAAAGATAAATTTTGGTGGTACTGATATCGCGACGGCCGCCAATCGTCTCGGATTTATTTTGACGTACCCTAGCGTGTTTCCCTACAAAATTTTTTTTTAATTGTACATACATACCTACATATCCAGCCTAATCTTCGATGTAATCGTATGCGATAAAAATTAAATTTTTAGAAGAAGGTTAAAATTGTCGCTTACGATAAAACTTTACAGTTAGTGTCTTAAAAGTTATCAACAATTTTCGCATTTTGATAATTCTAAACCATGGGTAGGCCCATAAAATTATAAGTTCAATAAAAAAGTATATTTTCGATAATGTGCCGCTTACGATAAAATCGAAAAAAAGGCTTGATATATTTTTATATACTAATGAAAGTGTTGAGGACTCTGGATTTTTTTTTCGAGTCAAATGTAGTTTATGTGGCAACTTTAATAAAACTATTCGATACTATCGATAGTATCGATAGTTTTACATAAAACTATCGAAACTATCGAGTGGAGCGACTATCGATAGTTTTGCAGCTCTAGCATGCACGTATTTGTAAGTATGTGCATATTAAAGCCCTGCACAAGATCACTTACAAGAACTATAACGACATGAGGGATTTTTCAAATGCTTTACGACAGCAAAATCTTCTAAGACAAACGCTAAACAACACTTTTGGCAACACATTCGTTTCAGTTTTTGCAGGTATAAAAGTAAACAAGAAAATACCTCGTGACGGAAAAATTTGTGATGCTTGCTTCTTTTTTATACGCATAGGCTTATAATCTTTTATTTTTCTGCGCACATACAAACGCACACATGCATTGACATTAGTTGTGTGCGCTTGCTTTAAAAAACCATCCTTAAACACATAAAATTTTATCATCTACATCTTACTTATACACTCTAACGTACAATATGCAAAATAACAAGCATACACGCATCAACACTACTTCTTTTGAGTGTTTGTTACGAACAAGAAGTCTTGGCGACATCGCTTGCAATCACTCATATACACGAACATCAATACATCCATCGTGCTTCGCTGATTAAACGACAGCATTTGTTATTGCTTTAGTATAATACATGCTACGACAATGCATTTAGAAAATAAGACGAATTTACATTTCAAGACTGTTTACGCAGCCCTCTAATGTACATGCACATATTTATAAGTATGTGCATATTAAATTTATTTATAATCTAGGCGCACGGGAGTGCGCCAGGCCAAGTTTCGGCCAATACATGCAGTGTGTATATTTACAGGAAGCCATTCGAGCTGTTTTTACCCCCGTCATAACTTTGTTCCCCGCAATCGTAAAATTATGAAATTCAAATCTAATTAGAATAAATTCATGTTACCTCATATGCGAAGTTTGAAGTTTTACAATGAAAGGTTCCGGAGATATGGGGGTGCAAAAAGTGCATGTTTTAAGACATACTCACTGACTCACTGATCACTCATCAAATTGATGAAGCACTTGCGCTATAGCTAGAAAGCTAAGATTTGGTACACGTACAGATCTATGTGATCAATGAACTAGAAAAATCTGAAAACCCGAAAATTTTAACCAACGGGGCGGGGCTACGCCCATAAAAATTAAAATCTGTGCTAGTGAGCTGAAATTTGCTACAGAACTGGGTCTAGGTGAGATATAAACTAAAAAATTTTTAAAATCCGAAAATTTTGGTCAGGAGGGCGGGGCTACGCCCATAAAGGCTAGAATTAAAAAGGCAAATCTAAGGCGCTTAATGGAAGCTATTTTATTGAAATTCGGCATATATACTGCGAAAATGCAAGGCTATAAATTTTTCATTAAAAAAGTGGGCGTTGACACGCCCATAAAATTTCAAACTCATTTTCTTGTACTACACGCTCAGCATATTTAGAGATACTATTTCTGTATGTATTATAATCCGCTTGCAAAGAAACTTGATACGAATAATAAGCACTGGCCGAAAAATCTTAAGTTTGGAAAAGTGGGCATGGTTACGCCCATAAATATTAAAAATTAAAAGTTGCGCTAAGGAGCTGAAATTTGATACACGAGTAGGTATAGGTGAGAAAACAACAAGAAAAACCTGAAAACCCAGAAATTGTAGTCATATGGGCGGGGCTGCGCCCATAAAAATTAAAAATTAAAAGTTGCGCTTATGATCTGAAGTTTGATACACAAGTAGGTCTAGGTGAGAAACCAACTAGAAAAATCTGAAAACTAATTTTAGTTAGAGGGGCGGGGCAGCGTCCATAAAATTTACAAATTAAAAGTTGAGTTTGTGAGCTGAAATTTGATACACAAGGTCTAGGTGAGAAATCAACTAGACAAATCTGAAAAACCAAAAAATTTTACCACAATGGGCGGGGCCGTGCTAATATTGTTTGAACCTGAAAACTTGTATTTATAAAATTTATTGAGGCTTTTTAAGTAAAATTTTTTATGAAAATTTGTCTTAAAACACCTTTATAAAGCCTTAATGAGTTATATAAATAAGGCTGTTAATATACAGCTTTTAACTTAAGCCATTTTAGTTAAACCTTGCATATACGTTGCACGTATAAAATACTTTAAACTATCACCATAAAATTTTAACCTTGTGTTTAATCAATTTCGGCCTAGCATATTTTAGAAGAAAATTAGCATGAATTATGAGCGCTGCTCACAACAAAATTGTGAGTTTAAAATAGTGGTAGGGATAATGCTCATAAAATTATAAGGTATAGTTCACGCTAGAGAGCTAAAATTTTATACACAAGTGAGTGTAGATGAGTAAGTCAATGGGAAAATCTTAAAACCAAGAAGTTTTATCCGCTAAAACTCCAATTCGCACTAGCGCGCTGAAATTTGGTACACAAATTAATCTAGATCAGAGATAACTAAGAAAAATCTAAGAAACCAGAAGTTTCACTCAGGGGTTGGGAACAAGCACTGTAAACTAAAAATTAAGTTAAATTTTATCAGCTACCCTATTGAAATCTTGCATGCACATTGGGCATATCCTTTCAATTTATGTACTTTGGCTAAGCACACTTTAATGTGTAGATATATTGAGAAAATAGGCGGGATCACGCCCACTAAAGGCGT
Source organism: Tachina grossa (assembly GCA_949987645.1). Classification (NCBI taxonomy): domain Eukaryota; kingdom Metazoa; phylum Arthropoda; class Insecta; order Diptera; family Tachinidae; genus Tachina; species Tachina grossa. The sequence goes on along the minus strand of OX465274.1, from coordinate 150,233,495 downwards.
TGTATTTTACATATTTCTTTTCAGACGACTCTTAACAAATTGCGTACACACTGGCGACCCGTTGTAATAACACAATAATTCATTTTTAGGGTGTACAATCCACGCTCTAACGCATCATTTTATATAAATATGAAATTTTTAACTGGTACAGTGATCATGAATAGAAATAAAACACCCTAGAAATTTTAAGTTTAAAAAGTGTTATCATAGAAAATTTTTCAAAAAGTAGTCAGATCCTCACAAAAACATCAGTGTGAAAAAAAGGCCAAGTTGCTATCAAAAATTTCGGCCATTAAAAGTAGTGAGATATAAATTTTGACCAAGTTCTTGTTTGGCACAACACCTTTCACTGACATATGCTATGTATTATATACATTTATAATCGTAAAGGTGTCATATAATTTTTAGATAATCTGCTAACTTGGCAACATTTTTACCTTTCTAAAAAAGGAGAAAATAATGTTTATTTGTTCATTTCTAGAAATTATATGACACCTTTACGATTACAAATGTATATAACACATAGCATATGTCAGTGAAAGGTGTTGTCCCAAACAAGAACTTGGTCAAAATTTATATCTCACTACTTTTAATGGCCGAAATTTTTGATAGGAACTTGGCCTTTTTCACATTGATGTTTTTGTGAGGATTTTTATTACTTAAAATATTATTAAGACTACAAAAAAAATTATAACATATTTTTAAATAACAAACTCAAGAAACAAAAAACCGCAAGTATCAACAATTTTGGTAGCTGCAGACTTGTGCTTCCTGAAAAACTACTGGTCTTGAAAGATTTGCTGCCTACAATGAAATGCAAATAATGAAAAATAAATCAATTTATCAATATTTGTATGTTAGCAAAATTATGTAAAACTTACGTTTCTCATTAATATCTCTTACGCCACATGTCCTATAGGAAATGGTTGCCTTACGCTTCATATTAACATATCCCGGTATATAAAGACTGGGAGCATCCAAACGGCCGGCAGAAATCAAGCGTGACATATCCATTTCTAGGCGATGAGCTATGGGTCCTTTGAAATGTATAATCATTTGTATGCAACTACCGCCATGCAATTCCTTTGTTTTACGGGCATCCACATCTAACATCCATTCCGGTATACCCATAACCGAGCGCAGTTCTTCCAAAAATTGGGCCCTTTAATTATAGGTAAATAATATTTTTATTGTATGTGTATGCTTTCACTTGCTGACACTTACACCACAAATCTGGGAGGTTTTTGCAAGTTAATATATTTTATAACATTATGATCGGGTTCAATGTTGGCGCAGGCAAATCTTTCTGATGAGAAGTCTGGACCAAATATAACTATAGAACGCCCTATGGCGCCGACGGGACTTTCGAGGGGGAAATTGGAGTCGGTATAAACTCGACGTTCGCCACCAAGATCTGTCATAATTAAAAAAAATAAATATTGGATTGTTAGAAAGTATTTGTACAGTAATAAAAATTTTAATATGTATTCTTTTTACCAATTGTTCCTAGACGTCCTCCTACGTCTCCAACATAGCAGCGCAAGGGATTATCGGGACCGCATTCTCGTTCATATAAATCTCGCTAAAATTTTAGAAGAAATATAATATTTGAAATTACTACAATTGCCTGACTGATTGTATTCCTAAGTTGTTAATCTTTGTTTATAAACGCAATATAAGATATTTTTAAACCCCGACCGAAAAAAGGGGTGTTATAAATTTGTAGTGTGTGTATCTGTGTAAGGATGTGCGAGTCCACGTACAGACCAACCGATTGGACCGGTTTTGATTTAATTTTTTTTTTCACAAATTGGCTTGTTTTTATGGTTAAGCAATTGTCTATATACATTTCGTTCCCGCTTTCGGAAATCGTCAGAAGACTTCAACCCAAAAAAATTTTGAATTTTATAAAGCCTTGATAATTTTTATAAATAAGTAAGCAAAATTTATTATGGAAAATTGTTTTAAAAATCTTATATAAAGCCTTAATAATTTTTAACCCCCGACTAAAAAAAGGGGTGTTATAAGTTTGTAGTGTGTGTATGTGTGTCTGTCCATGTCCACGTACAGGCCAAACAGCTGGACCGATTTTCATTTAGTTTTTTCTGTTTGAAAGATGATTTGATCGAGAGGGTTCTTAGCTATGTTTGAAGAAAATCGGTCCAGCCGTTTAGAAGATATAACATCTTTTCTGAAAAAAGTCGGGGGTTTTTAAAATTTTTAATTTTTGTTATTATAAATAAGGCTGTAAATTTATTAAAACAAATTAACGTTTTTTACAAAACAAATACAAATTTACACACATGTCTCTTACATCACTTAAAAATTTACAATAGCAAGTAATAGGGAAAACAAAGAAGTTATAACTGGAAAAGGGAGAAATCTCTCGCGGAATTTCATTAATGAGGATTTTTTTAAATTTTATGCCGACGCGACGTGATTTTCGTAACAAAAATAATCGACACCAGTACAGTTATAAATATGTTTTTGTTTTGATTTCTTTGCACTTATAATCAGAGTACGAAAATAAACGAAACAAAATGTTTGATTTTGTTTCGTTTCGTTCTTTGTGAGTGAGTAAAACAAAAACAAAACAATACAATGAGAACTATTGCTTAATTTGTTATTTTATGCACGTGAACACAAACAATACATTAATTTAATCGTACGCTTCTAGAAAAGAACACAATAGGAATTAAATGGAAACGTTTTGAAATATTTGCGGCGAATTTGACATCACCACATGTAGGGCAATCATGAATAAAATTCCACGAGAAATTTCTTCGGTTTCCAATTAGAACTTTTTTGTTTTTCCTATTACCTGCTATTGTTTGAAATTGTTCCCCGGAAACTTTTTTTAGCATAATTTTATTCATGACTGCTCTCATACGGACCTGTTCTGCAAATCACGGTGATTTCAAAAAATTAATAAAAGCTAAATCATTGCTTTTGTAAATTTCACGATTTATAGCGATTGAAGTTGGATTTAAATATTCTATTATGCATGACAAAAACTTAAAATACAATAAAAACTCAGTAAAAAGTCAGCTATTAGTAGTTTGTTTTTGAAACCATCGTGATTTAAATCAACGTGATTTTCAGAACAGGCCCGATAATATAATTTCATTGCATTGTTATTTAACACATGCAATTTTTTTATATAGCTAAACAGCATAGCTCTATCACGGTTTCCTGAGACATCTCTCTTCTGTTGTTTTAACCATGAATTCTCTAATTCCCAATTGAAATTATGGGCCTGTTCATCTAAATGCGAACGATAGATTCGATCGAATATTTATTTATATTGAAAACAAAAACAAATTTCAGTTTTTTGTTTTTGTTTCTAATACAAATTTTCGATAGAACCTATCGTTCACATTTAGATCAACAGGCCCTATATTTGGTTAATCTTAAATTTTCTTCTTGACAGTTTTTGCCCATATTCACCAACTTGCGGCGTGAGAGTAAGGAAAAGTTGATTTTTAACCCCCGACTAAAAAAAGGGGTGTTATAAGTGTCTGTGTGGCTGTGTATCTGTGTGTCTGTCCGTGTCCACGTACAGGCCAAACGGCTGAACGATTTTGATTTAGTTTTTTCTGTTTGAAAGGTGACTTGAACTTGAGAGGGTTCTTAGCCATGGTTTAAGAAAATCGGTCCAGCCGTTTAGAAGATATCGCATCTTCTCTAGATATGTTCGGGGGTTTTTAAACTTTTTAATTTTTGTTATTTTGCTATATAGCTAACATCCACCCACATACATACATATATATTTTTTCAGATAAAAAATCCAACTATGTGATTTTCAAAAAATAGAACACTTACATTTAAAGGATCTGCCAATTGAGTGAAATATGGATTCCAGACATAACCACCAGCAACGCAACGTGTGGCTGTAGGTTTAACAACAGCATCAACACCCACAGAATTCACAAATATCTGCCAATTATGGTTATGAGTCTGTAAAGAAAAATTATAATGTGTATTAAAATATTCCTTCTAATGCCAGTCTATACGACAAACTCACCATATTTCTGTCATTTTTGCCCGGATGTCTTAACTTAACCTCCAACACCGTATCCGATTGGCTGCCATCAATGTGTATTAATTGTGTCATTTTAACATAACCATACGCATAACCGGTAGGATGATGGAAAGATGCAATCGCTCTTAACTCTCGTGCCTCGCTGGGAGCATAACCACGCTCTAGAGTACTGCAGGCCCAACGGGCATTACGTTTTTTCTTGTGTATCACTATCGAACGACCAATAACACTATTTACACCGAACAAAGGTAAATTGGTATCATTAAAAGCACCCTCGTAATGGGTGAGAGAATCTAAGGTGCCAAATTTGCCACTCAAATCACCCATTTCGTATTGCTCCGTGCTGCCCTGGCGTGGAGGAGGAGATAGTTTGGGATTTACGCCATAAGGATTAAAGTGGCCGTATAGAGTAGATGCTTCGCAGGGAAAAGCTAAATTTGCCTCGACGGGAGTCTAAAATGATGAAAAAATGTAATACTTAATTTGGAAATTATATTTTAGCCGTCATACCATGTGTATATGATAACCACTGGTTGCCTCCAAACCCTTAAATTGTACCTCAATATTGCTGATATCATATTCAGACTGTTGGGTTATTTCCACTCTTCCCGATACAGTTAACTCATCACCATTGGCATACCAATCTTTGGCGACAACCTTGCGGCGGTAGTGGCCAATTACACTAGAAGAAGACGATTAATGAGATGTTAATGAATATAAGAATTTGGCGATCAGTACTTTTACAGGCCAATATTTGTGAATAGAAACGTTGCCTTCATTTCACATTTATGCATGTGTCTCTTAGCGCAGATGTAACTTACCTTGAGCAGGCTAATCTCTCTCCTCTTGCTTTCGGACCAAAATCATCATATATTACTAATGATTTACCCAAGATATTGTGCCTACCCGATAAGGGTAAATTGGTGTCAGTAAACATCAAACGACTTATTTCCTGAGCATTTCGTTTACTACCCGCTATGCTTAGAGGTCCAATACGTATGTCTAAAGCACCTATGCGACACATAGCCGGCAATCGGGGACTACAGTAGTCATCTACTGAGCGATTACCCCAATCTACTTTATAGGGGTTAAAGACATTGCCAGTTGATATACAACGATTCTGCCAATCGTAGAAGTCTTTCCCTGGAGCACTACTGTGTATGGCCCATCGATGTGAGAAGGTATTATTCTGTGTGGAGCCATCTGCATGTATCATGTATTCAAATATCACAGTTGTATCTTGCCAGGGCTCCTCGGCAGGTTGGCGAAATAGTACTCGGCCCACTATAGGATATCGGAACAAGACTTGAGCGGTAAACATTTGTTTTTGGTAACCATTCTTTTGATACTGATTTATGGTACCACAACTCCATATTTGTTCTGTTATATTTTCCAAGTTGGTGCGATTATAATGAAAGATCACTAAACTGCGATAAGCTATGCTGTCTAAGCCTTGCAGAGGCAAAAATACATCCCAATAAAGGCCGTTCAGTTCGGAGCTACTGCCCGGCAAAAATAAATGGTGGTAGTATTTCTTATTGCGGCTCTGTAATTTTCCACTTACTTCACCAACTGGATACTGATCCTGCGTACCGAAACCAGCTGGTGGTGTGGTAGACTTTTCAATATCTCTGGGATTGTAGAGGGCGCCAGTGGAGTCACAATAATCCGTCTGGCCCATTTTAAGTGGCACAGGAGGAAGAGTGTGAATACGAAAAGCTGCTACATCTTCGGCAAATTTGCGCGCTATGTGTTGAGCATGTTCCCCAGCGGTATTAATAGAGAAATTGAGAAAAGTGGGATCAAATTTGGAACGTTGGGTCAAAGTGATTTCCCCCTTAATGCCTTCATGGTTAATGAAAGATCTATAAAAAAACTAATTAAGCGTTAGCGAAAGATATTACTGCCTTCATACTCACTTATAATTTAATTGCTTAACATCTCTAATCTTGGTGCAGGCCAAATAATTTTCTGGATGCTGGTCATCAAAAAGCACCAAATACAATGTACGATGTGGTATAGTCAAATCGGATGGCAGTAGGGCCAACTTTTCATCACGAAAAAGTGCTCTCTGAGGCACTCGTAAAGCATTTTTAGCCACTCGTATTTTACCCAAACGACTATCCAAATCGCCTATACCCTTGCCATCACCCTCTCCTTCCGGATCGAAAACTAACTGCAGAAAATTACAATTGTCTTCAGTACGATGGTGATCGTTTTTGAAAATGTCGGTGACAAATATTTTCCAATGATGTTTTGTCATCGGTTTTCTGTCATCCGCGTTCGCCGGCTGCGATTGTATGTGATATAGATCCGAATAAATTAAAGTGTCGCCGGCAGAACCATCTGTGGGTGCCAACCAGCGAAAGTAGACAGATCCAGATATTGGTGTATTAAAACGTGCCTCTGCCATATGTTCTACGTTCATTTGTATGGTGGTGATAGTTGCGCAAACACGAACATTGCGAGTGACTTCGGTTAGTACAAGTGATTTGCCCCATATACCTTTATCGCCTGAAATGATAAATTATAAATATGTTTTTAACGTTCCTTTTCACAATGTCTGATTAAGATTAAATGGGAACTTTAACTGACAGTTCTTCATACAAAACTTGCCGTTAAAGTCCCTGTTAGCTTTTAATTGGACATTGTGAAAAGGGCCTTAAGAAGGCAAATATTTTAATCTCATGTGTCTCAGTGTTGCCATATGGCAACATACATTATACTCTGAGGATGCCATTTTAACTTTATAACAGCAAATTAAAGAATAACAGCTGTTATGAGAGGCACATATAGTGTTATTAGTAGATTTAAAAGGAAAGGATCAGTTAAGTTGAATGAGTGTTACGGACAGGTTGAGTTTTTGACAGGAAGAAGAAATTTTGTTATAGTGCTGCTGTGAATTTAAAGAAAAAGTAAGTTTTTACATGCTTTTTGGTTATATTTTCGATGTTAAAAAAGCGGAAAAATAAAATAAACATTCAGCGCCCATGCATCGTAGCAAAATACAGTAAAAATATGGGCGGTTTTGATCGATTGGATCATAAGATGGTAACATGAATCGGTTAGATTAAGTTTACAAAATGCTATTTACTTTTCCAATCATTTTGGCGAAAGGATTAGAGGATTGTAAATTTCATTTTCATTAGAAAGTAAAAATTTTAGTACATATAATTTTATAAATTAATCTAGAAAAGAAAGGACATTAATTAGAGTGTATTAAATTGTGTGAGTAAAATGAAATACACTGAAAGACAATGAGACTCTTCACTGTATCAATGAAATTTGTCATTAAAAGTTAGCTAATAAAGCCCTTCATTGGATCAATGAAGAATATTTATTCATTGTATTTATGAATTTCATTTTGGCGGCCGTCTTATAATTAGAATGAAAATATCCACAGAAACACATTTGAGATAGTCGCAGTTGGAATGTTTTTATTTTTAGATTTTTTTTAATAAGGCTGGCGTAAAAATTTAAAAATAAAAAAATTCCAAGTGCGACTATCTCAAATGTGTTTCTGTGAATATTTTCGAGGTCTAGCTAAATTAAAAATATAATAATATGTCGACTATAAAAAAATTATTGGTCTTTTTTTTAATTTTTACATCCGATGTATACAACTTTTCGATGTTATAAGTTTAGCCAAAGTCAAATATTTTTTAATTAAAAACTACGGCAAAATAAAACTGTAGATATTACCATCTTTCGCATACAACAATAATAAATATAACGTATTTAAATCATACTCTTACCAACATTTGCATAAAAATATATAATTTTAGTAGAAAGAAGAATATATAATTTTCTTTGTAAATGTTTCCAAAAAACTTACCAATCAACTGCATTTCCGACCACCAAGTTGAAGACTCATTTCCTGGTAATATTAAATATTCCAAATCTTCATCGAATGTCACAACTACTTCGCCCATTCGCTCAAGTTCACAACGCTCATTTGTATCAGTATTGGTATAGTCGACAGGAAATTTGCGCACCGACCAACTCCAAGTCTGTTCGGGATACTGTAGAGTGGTCTCAAGATCTGAGATAATTTTAACATGACTAGAGTTGACTTGGCGAAATGTTATTTCGCCATGTAGCCCATGTTGCGATATATAGGCAATCAATTGTTGGCCTATAAAAAAGCACAAAGATTTATAACAACATATATGTATGTACATATGTATATGATTCATGCCCATAATTATTATTCTTTTATTCTCTTTGTTTTAAAAAGAGTTGGCCTACCTGTAGCTTGTGATGCAATATCAAATAAAAGCAACAACAAGACTTTAAAATTAAAGTAATTTTCTTTACTTAACATTTTGCTACGTATTTTTATTTATTATTTTTAATTATGTATACATATGTATCACAATAAACACATTATTTTGGCCTTAAAGTTTCTTCATTAAAATTTCATTTTACTTTTACATTTTTTTTTACTTTGTCGTTATATGGTTTTTGTTTTGTTATAACAAGTTTTCTAACGTTATCAAAGACTTTTTGTCTTGGCCAGTAAAAACAAAATCACGGTTCGATGTCTTAAGCACAACTAAAAGCCTGGCTAAGAAAAAAAAGCTAAAAAGCTAAATGCAAGTTTTATCATTTTACTTCGTTCTCTTTAAGCTCTACCAGAAAGTTGTTGTACGAGTATTTGTTTACAATGAGACTCATTTATGCACTCGTGATTGAGGGAAGAAACTAATAGTGACCACGAGTGATCATTTACATATGATGGTGTTAGTCACGTAAGCAAAAGACCCCTAGTTTTACCCGACTGCGCGACGCAAAGAAGGGCATTGTGTTTATCAGTCTATGTATGGATTTATGGATATGTGTTCCCATGCGGCACTATATAAACCGAACGCGGGGATCGATTTTGATGATTCTTACATCAATCAATTTGTCTTAATCCTGGGAGTGTCAGTAAAGATATTAATTACAATAGAAAAAACTCAATATGGCGGCCAACAGACGCCATTTTGTAAACACGAATAAAATAAAAAGTCTCCGAGCTATATGAAAATGTGTATCATTCGACTGGTATTTTAAAATCATTTTTAGGTTTCTCTCATGATTTTTCATTTCGAATGACCACTTAGGATATTTATGGGTTCAAAGGTGGTCGCAGTCGTGTTTTTTTGATTTTTTTTTTAATTACATCTTGTTATTGTTGATATTAAAAGAGGCAGATGTGCGATAGCTTTCCGTGAGCATCTGCCATTACGGCCTTATCTCACGGGTGCCAAAGCACCGGGTGTGGGTTAGACGCCAGACCAACGCCCCCATGCACCCTATTAGAATGAACCTATGGCCCACTCCATAAGCCACATAGGTTGCAATCTTTGAATATAGTTATCCCTGTACTATATTCAATTACCTTGCTGAGGTAATTTGAGCTAACTAAACTCTGCTGCTATGTCCATGTCCATAGCAGCTTCTGTTGAATGGTAACAGCACCTAGAATAGTGTCTGGCTGACCGCGTCAGACCAACCGCTAGTATTGATTTCACACTGGGAAGCCAAGACCATTCTCCCAGCGATTTTGGTAGCAACCACAGCCACCACGATAATTCTCTGGCTTCCACGCCAAGGTGTTGTGTATACACCCATAGCGAGGTCCCCATGAGAATTCCTCAACCATTGCCGGCACAGCTCAACCACTCATCCGAGATGAACCCATGCCTGTGTCGCCAATAACCAGTGCCTACTCCACACATACCAAAATCATCCCTTTAACCCCGTGGGGTATACCCCACTGACGACCGCTACATGCACTCAACTCTAAGCGGCTCGGCTGTCGGGCCACCGGCACCCGTGGCACCAGAAGTAGCGTCTGGTTAGACCTCGAAGTTCCACCACAAGGGCTTCACCTCTATCGTCTTTTGAACTCAGGGGCAGTTCTAGGTGACGCTGCACCTAATTGACATCAACAGGACCTGTCTTCCTTTTGTTATAAATATGTGCACATCCTTTGCTCTGTTTATATTCAGAGATTGGGTAGTAACACATAAGTTCTATGGGTAATGTACCAAAGGTACGTCAATGGAAAAAGCCACATCACCCTAGCTGGGGCCCCGGGGTTGCCACACCCGTAGTCCATAACAGACTCCCCTGGGGGGATTAAAAGAGGCAATTAAAACTGAAGATTGTGGTCTTATATAATAGTGTTTTCACACTGAAAGTTAAAACCTGGTTTTAACATTAAAACCATAAACAGCTGATTTAGGTTTCACACTGCAAGTTTGTTAAATTCAGTTTTTAACATACAGGCTGCGTAATAACTGCTCAAAATAAAATAAAATGCGCTCTAAAATGGAAATTATTTTATATTTTGTAAATAAAATTTTTTTAAATTAATGAACTTCTTATACAGAATGAAGAAGTGCTTGGAAATATTGTTAATAATATAAAAATGCACAAATACATTATAAGATAAACCTTTTTTATAGGCAGATGAATGTCAGTCATATTGTTTATTTTCACTTTCCACATTTCAATTTAAAATATTTTTGTTGTTTTCCTTCCAAAAAACTCTTTTTATCCATAATTATTTGATTATTGTTGCTGCTGCATTAATTTTTAAGTTGAAAATTTTTCAGGCGCCATCTATTGTTATTCACTGGCATACCATTACCAGCTGCTGTCGGTCATTTCAACTTGGCAGCACTGAATTTATCACAGCGAAAACAAGGCTGCATTTCATAGAACCAACTTAAAACCAATTAAAAAATGGTTTTAATTTGGTTTTAACAAAAGCAATTTGTATGGTAAAACCAGGTTTTAACAATTGGTTTTAACGTTAAAATCAACTTTTATTACAACCATGTCAGTGTGAAAACACTATAATATAATCATAATCGTAAGTATGTTTTTATATTTATGATTTGATTAGTTCGTATCGCCTTGTAAGCCAAATTACATGTGATAATTATTAATGAAGAAATAACACTAAATTTAATTGTAAATATTCTGACAAACACTTAGTAAAACGGAACAACTAGCTGCTTTCGAAGGCCACTAGACCTTCATTATCAGCGTTCCACTGTGTCAGTTGATATAGATTTCTGCTTTTATATACTCAGCCCTTATTGCAAATGGAATATGTGAATTGATTCATCGTATTACAATTTGCTGAAAGCTTTTATGCAATGAAAGCTCAATTTTACCATCTCTAAATTTACAAATTTGAAATTTTGCATTGTCGTTTGTTCTTTACTAATTATGCACATGTTAGTTAATTTGCTTGTTTTTGTGCTATGATAACAAAGCCACCAATATCGTCCGAATTAACCATCCCAGGCTTCTTTCTTTGGGGCTACTTGAAATCACCAACAAGCTCCAGACGATATCTGCCTTAGAGAGAATTTTCGACAGGAGTGTGAACAAAATCTTGCACAAGTTATGGAAAATGCCATGAAGAAATTCTAAATGCACAAATAAATAAAATAGTATACTGACACAACAACGCAAACATTGATCACAATTTTAGGGCAAGGGAACACTTTTCATGTTAAGGGTGATTTTGAATTTCAATCACGCTTTCATCTCTGGTGTGTACTGACTTCGCTACGGATGTGCAACTCAACTACTTTCTCTTTTTTACAAATCCACTTACATTTATTTGTTTTGATCATTATACTCGTACGCATTAGAACCGGTTTTCTGTTTGGTTGTTCAAACAGCTGATGATTTCAAATAAGAAACACATTGGCGTACAGGCTATTCCATGGACTATTTAATAAGGTCTATGCACGTGCTGAGGTGATTGACTTTTTTCATGTGATTGTTGTAAAATGTTTCATAATACTTCTTTGATTTAATTTTTCTTCACATTTTTGTTGTACTTTTTTTTTACAAGCGTAAAGTAATTATTTTACACAAAAAAATGTCTGCTTGTGTATTGCATTGTTGTGGAGTTGCATGTACGAGTAGATGATACACATAAATACACTTTGGGTTATTTAAAATATCTAAATAGAAATAGGCGATTCATCAATTAAACAATGTTTATGATTTTGTTATAAAAAAATAGTCTGTCTGCAGCCGGATGTGTCAAACCATTAAGTTGTACGAGTATAATATACTAGCTAGCGGACCCCGCAGACTTTATTCTGTGCGTATATGAGTCTGTTTCTTCGGGCATCCGGCATGTTGGACTTTACATGGGGTTATTCTGTTTTTACAGTTCCAGTACATTTTTCCAATTGATAACTACATATACGTATAAAAAAATGGTTAGTCATCTTGGGACATCTGCCATATTGGATTCCAAATATATATACATATATGTATATATTAGGGATGTAACCGATACCGACATATCGGCGATACTTCTAATTTTCCGATATATCGATATCGGCGATATTTTAATGTCGATACGACGATACTTCTTAAATTTTTATACCCTTTAACAAAAAATTTTAAAAGGGCATATATAGGTTTGTCATTCCGTTTGTAATTTCTAGAATATTAATAAGCGAGCCATAAAGTATATATATTCTTTATCCTTATGCATAGGGAAGACGAATAAGCGATGTCCGTCTGTCCGTCTGTCTATACGTGAAATCGGTTTTCCGAAGCTCCCAGAAAAGCTAGATACTTCGTTCTTGGACTGGTGTGTCAGAAATGGTCGAAATAATATTGGTATTGAAAAGCAGCAAAATCGAGCAGGCGGTTTCAGAGCTGGGAAGCTTAAACTTCATTTTGCCATACAAAATAACTACCGAAAACTAGTTATTATTATTTTTTTATTAAATAAACTTATTTTATACTTCAGTATGAATAAAATTAATATTTCTTAATAAAAAAAAATAAAACAAAAATTAAAAAAATTAAATAGACGTTTCCAGGGTTGGAAAACATTAACTTTTTTATACAAAATTATACAAAATTAATTTACTAAAAGAAATTTTACCTTTTTTCTATAAATTAAATATATCTTATATTCTAAGAAGAAAGATTGGGTTAAAAAATCAGAAAAATCAAAAAGGATAATTCCAGGGTTGGGAAACTTTAAATTTTTGTGATATAAAAAATTAACTACCGTAAACTAATTTTTATGTTTTTTTTAAATTAACTTATTTTATACTTCAGTATAAATTAAATTGGTATTTTAAATTAAAACAGAAAGTTAAAAAAATTAAAAAGACGTTTCCAGGGTTGGAAAACTTAAATTTTTTTTCTTATACAAAAGTAGCTTACTAAAACAAATTTTTTCTTTTTCTCTATGAATTAAACATATCTTAGATTCTTAAAAGAAAGGGATTGGCATAACAAATCAGAAAAATCAAAAAGGATGGTTCCAGGGTTGGGAAACTTACACTTTTTGTAATATATAAAAGTAACTAGGTCTTACTATTTTTTTTATTTTTTAATTAAATTAACTTATTTTATACTGCAGTACACATTAAATTGATATTAAAAATTAAAAAAAAGTTTTATAAATGAAAAAGATGTTTCCAGGGTGGGAAAACTTTAACTTTTTTCTTATACAAAATTAACTTACTAAAACAAATTTTTTCTTTTTCTCTATATATTAAACATAGCTTATACTCTTAAGAGGAACATATTGGTGTACGAAATCTGAAAAATCAAAAAGAACGGTTCCAGGGCTGGAAAACATACACTGTTTGTGATATATAAAATTAACTACCGAAAACTAATTTTTATTTTTTTTTATAAAATTAATTTATTTTATACTTCAGTACGAATGAATTTGGTATTTCAAATTAAAAAAAATTAAAACAGCGTTTCCAGGGTTGGAAAACCTTATTTTTTATACAAAAGTAACTTACTAAAACAAATTTTTCCTTTTTTAACTATAAATTAAACATATCTTACATTCTTAAAAAAAGATTGTTTTTAAAAATACAGAAAAATCAAAAAGTGGGATTCCAGGCTTGGGAAACTTACACTCTTTGTGATATAAAAAATTAACTACCGAAAATTAATTTTTATTTTTTTTATTAAATAAACTTATTTTATGCTTGAGTATGAATAAAATTGGTATTTAAAATTAAAAAAAATTAAAAAGACGATTCCAGGGTTGGAAAACTTTAACTTTTTTTGTACAAAAGTAACTTAGTAAAACAAATTGTTCCTTTTTTCTATAAATTAAACATATCTTAAATTCTTAAAAGAAAGAGGTTGATGTAAGAAATCAGAAAAATCAAAAATAATGATCTCAGGGTTGGGAAACTGACACTTTTTGTGATATATAAAAGTAACTAAGTCTAATTAATTTTTATCTTTTCCTTTATAGATTATACATATTTTACGTTTTGGAAAGAAAAGTTTGGTGTAGAAAATTATAAAAATAAAAACCACTGCTCCAGAGCTGGAAACTTTGAACTTTTTTTCTGGATATTAAAGTAACTAAATAAAACATTTTTTTTTTAAATTTCCTTTTTTCTTTTTTTACTTAACACACTTTCTATATTTTTTTAAGAACTACTAGATTGATATAAGAAATCAGAAAAATCTAATATAATGATTCTAGGATTTGTAAATTTATTTATTTTTTTTTTTTTTTTTTTGTAGATAAAAGTAACTAGGTCAAATTATTTTTTTCTTTTTGTTTATATTTTATGTGTATGCTTATGTATGTATCTCTATACTACATAAAAACACTTTGGTAAAGGATATATAAGATTCGGCACAGCCGAATATACCACTCTTACTTGTTAAGAGCTGTTTTGAACAAACAATTCAACAATTAAATTTTTTTGCATAACAACTAAGAGAAATAACATATTAAAGCAAAATATAAAGTCAAAACAGTAAAATTAAATTGTTTCTTTTGTTTTGCTTTGCATCATAGCACAATAGGTCAAATCACCACTTTTTCTGTGCGAAATTAAATCCGCCTAGCATATCATGGTATTCAATGCAAATTCTGAAAAAATTTCTTCAAAATTTAATTTAACCCATTAACGACCAAAAATTAACCCTTTAATAACAACAGTCGATATGTGCATTAAAAAATTTCATTTTAACAAAACATTAGCTAATTGCTTGAATCTAGTTTATTTGGTAGATTTAGATTCAAAAAATCCTCTTCATTTCCATTAATTTCATCAACATATCAGTTGTTTTCAAACAAATGTTACCTACTAAAAAGAGGCATTACTCGCGAAAGCAAAAAATCGCGCTATAAAATAAATTTGCAAATAACTCATTGATTATTACTTCATTTATACTTTAAATTTGAAAGGGGTCAAATGGGTTCAACATTTTTGAAGGCCTACATAAAGTCAGTGCTTCTGATAAATTATACCGTTTAAGCTATAGCTCATTATAATAAGTTATTTTAAAGCATAGCGATCGATATAAATATGAAATACTTTTTATAAAAAAATTAATAACTACTTGTCATTTTATTTTCCATTTCACAGCACTGATTTAATACCAATGTAATTCGAGAAAAACGCACTTAAATTGACCGATTTGACTTTGATGCAAAAATATGCGACAGTGTTTATTAATATTTTCCAAAAATTAAAATATTTTTCGGAAAATTTTATTTTTATTTTAAAGTGTTGACAATTAAAAACAACGAAAAAAAAATAAACGGTAAATTTTATTTTTATTATTTTTGCACAGCAACGCGTGTCTGATCCACCTCCATTTACGTTTTTAATTTTTGTTTCTATGGGCGACTCACCAGTCTCAGCCCATACTCGGTGGTTGCTGATAACGTTTGGCCAGAAATTTTTTAGAAATTTACGCAAGCAACGGTTAATAAATGTTTGTAGAGCATTGAGATCGCGCCGGTCTGCGTTCCAGCTTTCAAACGATTTAACACAGCTCTTAAATATGTTAATTTTCGTTCATATGTATAAATGGTGTGAATTCCATACCGAATTGAGCTGACCGAAGGATTGCCTGGCCTTATTTATGTGGTTCGACAGATCGGTTGTCGATATTATACTGTCTAGTTAGCAGAAAGTGTCCACGTTTTCCAGCTGATGGCTATTTAGGAGGAATTGCTGAGTGCTGGCTGTATTCATTTTGACTTTCAGGCCGCATTTTAATACTTCAATTTCTAGGGCTTTAAGTTTGGCCTCCATAGTACAAGAACTTTTAGAACATGAGGGAGTTTTCAAATGCTTTACTACAGCCAAATCTTCTAAAACAAAAGCTAAACAACACTGCAAGAAATTGGTTTCAGTTATTGCAGGTATAGGAGTAAAGAAGAAAATACTTCGTGACGAAAAAATTTATGATGCTTGGTTCTTCATACGCATGGGCGCGTATAAAAACGTCATACATGTACATACACACGCACGTTCTGTGTATGATCTTTTATTTTTCTGCGCACATACAAAACGCACATATGCACTGACATTATTTGTGTGTGCTTGCTTTAAAAAATCACCCTTAAACACATAATAGCTTACCATTTACATCTTACATACACACTCAAACATACAATATGCAAAAAAACAAGCATACACGCATCAATACTACTTCTTTTGATTGTTTGTTACGAAGAAGAAGTCTTCGCGACATCGCTTGAAAACAGTCATATACACGTATATCAATACATGCATCGTGCGTAGCTTATTATGGGTTTAGTATTATTATTGCTTTAGTATAATACATGCTTCGAAAGTACATTTAAAAACCAAGACGTATTTACATTTCAAGACTGTTTACGCAGCCCTCTACTCCATAACCTAGAATTAGAAAATAAAATGATATTAAATAATTTTTCGAAGTCTGCTGAGCAAACCCTTTCATTTGATATCCATACCGTCGAGGAGTTGTGTAAAAAATAATTTGTATGTGATTTTGTAAATCTAACGCATTCACGGATTCATTGAAATACGAAAAAAAAAATTAATCATAATCGGTCCAGCCGTTTAGGAGGAATTAAATCTCACAGAAATGTACTTTAGAAATTTATATACGAGGTTGGATCAATAATCCTGTGGCTTTTCGAACTTCCCTCGTAGTTATATGAAATGCAACATTGTTCCCATCAAGTACCACCTGTTAATAGATCAATGTAAAATTTTTAGCAAGTCATTTACTTTACGTCGTCTTTTACTTTACGCCGTCATTTACTTTACGTCGTCATTTACTTTGCGTTTAACAGCTGTTCAAATCATGCAACCTCGTGAATTTTTCTAAAAATGGAAAAATTTGAATTTCGAGTGTTCATTAAGGCCTTGATACACTATCATACAAAGTCGTGCGATCTACGAAAATATACAACCCTGGTGTGATGAATTGTTATTGTCTTTTGAAAATTTTCATAAACTCCATCACACCAGCGTTGTAATTTTTCGTAGATCGCACGACTTTGTATGATAGTGTATCACGGCCTTTAAACACTATTTTTTGCAAAAAAAAACCGTCAATCAAACCAAGAAAAAGCTCGATAAATACTATGGGGACTTTGCACCATCGATTTCAATGGTAAAAAAGTATTTTACTGATTTTCGTTGTGGTGGCACAGGTACAAATGACGCTGAACGTTCTGGACGGCCAATTGAGGTCAGTACACACGAAAATGTCGAAAAAGTCCACGATATGGTTGGTATTGGCCGATGGAAGAGTAAAAGTGCGTGAGATTATTGATGCCATAGGCATTTCATATGGCAGTGTAGTTTAGATTTTAAATGATTGGATTTAAGAAAGTTGTCTGCAAGATGGTTGCTGCGTTTGCTTTCAATTGACCACAAACGTAAACGTGTGACATTTTCAAAGGATTGCTTGGAGTTGTTTAACCGCAATCCGAATGATTTTTTGCGGCGTTTTGTAACTGTGGATAGAACATGGATCCATTACTGTACTACGGAGACCAAGCAGCTAGACTTGTGCCATTTAGTTCATTTCAGTGACCGGTCATTTTAGTTCATTATTTATAAATGAACTAGTTCGTTCATTTAGTTCAATAGCTCTTTTTAGTTCAATGAACTAGTTAGGTGTTTTTAGTTCAATAATTTTATGTTGTGGTTTGTGACAGTATTAAAAACACAGATCTGTGATTAAAAAACTTTACGAAAGCTAATATTAATTAATTAATTAATAAATAAATTTGCTTTAAAAAGGGTTTATAAAACAAATTTAGTGTGAAAATCATTTTTAAAAATCTCAAATCCAAAATATTTTTGTGATTAGGTTAGTATAAGTGTTTGCTTGTTTATTGCATTTTTGGCAGCGATGAACAAGAACTAAATATACATACATATGTACATGCATACATATGGATGAGTATAGAAGCAAAGCACACAAACAGAAAGAAGTAAAGCAAAACGTTGAAAACATTTAGTTCATTTTGTGTCTTAAGGTAGAATTAGTAAAATCGTATCGTGATGTTGCGTGTCAGCTGACAAAAACCGTACGATATGCAATGCATGTTACTAGTTATAAAATATGTGGTGGTAGCACTGCTGACGTAGGAATCTGCAGAAAACTGATTTTTCTGTAGCGAATGTCAAAAACGCCGTATTTAATGCCAGACAAAAAAAATGTGCTATGCAAACTGTTACATTTTCTATAACTTGTGCACAAAGTTGAACGATACGGCAAGCTGTAAAGTAGAATGATACGATTTTACTAATTCTACCTTTAGTTCTTAGTTAAAAAAATGAACTAGTTCAAAAATTGAACTAGTGAGCGTAAAACAATTGAACTAGTTCACTTAGTTCAAAGTACTGAATCGTTCATTTGAACTAGTTCGTTCATGAACTACACAAGACTACAAGCAGCAGTCTAAACCTGCTCCGAAGAAGGCCAAGGTGAGTTTGTCGGCCAATAAGGTGATGGCAGCAGTTTTTTGGGATGCACGCGGGATAATCCCCATCGATTACCTTCAAGAGGGAGAAACAATAAACGGCGAATATTATGCCAACTTATTAGACCAATTTAATGAGGATTTAAAAAGAAAACGACCCCATATGGCCAAGAAAAAAGTTATTTTTCATTAAGATAATGCACGAGTGCATACGTGTGCAGTTTCAATGGAAAAAGTCTATGAATTGGGCTACGAATTGGTACCCCATCCGCCATATTCTCCGGATTGATGAAATTATTTCACATTTTAAGAACCTCGAAAAATCCAATTTTTTGGAAGGGATAAAAAAACTGGAAAAACGTTGGACTAAGTGTATTGAGTTAAAGGGAGATTATGTTGAAAATTAATTTTTTGTTTTCCAAAAAAAAAAAAAAAAAAATTCATTCAAAAAGTCACGGACTTATTGATCCGCCCTCGTACACATGAATATTAATTTTAAAAAATTGTTAAAACCAATTTTCGATAAGTTTTTAGTGTAAAGCAGTACTTTTGACCCAAAATCAGTATTTTTCCAGATTTTTGTGTATGTATATTAAAAATTTTGAAGTGGTTTTAACTTGAATGCTAGCTCTTACTTACAGTGATTTTTGAACAATTTTGAGGTTATCTCCGACTTTGGAAAATTAATCAGAAATTTAAGTTAGGAAATTAATCAAATAAAAGTTTTATCAGTTGGGTCAAGCGCCTCTGCGTATTCTTGACTATCGTGTAAACGTACGTAATGATGAAGATGAAAAGGATGTACACCGCCCTCATCTTTGGATCGCTTGTCTGGTGGAGAGCAGTGGATACACGATTACACATCTACCTATACTAATCGGGGGATTTGCGAACACTAGTATGTTTTGCGCCGTTGTCGTTCAGTAAGATCCATTTCAGCATCATTTATTCACTACTGTATAGTGACATTTCATATTGCAGAATGACAGCATAGGCATGCCGATCCATAATGTCAGTTATTTTATGTATGGAACTCGCACCGTAATATGAAAAGGATCCTAATATTATAATTTTTGTTCCACCTTGCTTAACAGTATGCTGAAAATGGTGGACGGCAAACATGTTGTCCATACATTTTTGCTCAATTACTATTTATATGTAAATTTTACAAATTTTGCTTATGGAAAATAAAACAAAATATCGAGTTGTTTTTGCTTCTTCTTCTTCTCTTTTTTTTTAACGCAGACGACTAAATGTGTTTGTGATTTTATTGAAAGCCTTCTTTCTTTTCTTTAAAATTTTCTACAACATAAAGTCATCCTACTATAGTGTAATTTATTTTTTTTTTCAATTTAATTTTTCTTTTTGTGTAAACAATTGCATATGAATTAGTAAATATATATACATATATCTATGTATGTAGAATTTCTTTCAGATAAGTGTTCTGCAATATTTCCTTAACACAAATAGAAAGGATATAAAATATTTAAGAATATGGCCATTGTTTGCTTGCGTTCTTTTGATTAAAATATTTAATTGGTTTGATTAAAAGCAAAAGAGAATATTTTGCCATATTTTGTTGTTGTTGTTGTTGTTGAGAATAAGTGTTTTTGTTATCAAACTTATAGACTAAAATAGCAAAGTAGAGTGTAAAATAGGTTTGACTATTCTCTCGTGTATATGTGTGTGTTGTGTGTGTGTGTGTTTTGTATGTGTGTGTGTGTGGGAGTGATTTATTTTTGTTGTTTAAATTAATTAATTGTGTTTTGTTAAATATGATTGATTGTATGTATGCATATGCAAATATTTAAAAGATTTTCAGTAGTTTATGTATATTTTAATATATGATATAATGCTCTTATAATATTAGTAACATTCATTTTTAAATGTATATATAAATGATATATAAGATGGTTATATAGTTTTTATCTTTTTTTTTTTGTATTTTTTATATGCTTTAACAAGGAGAAAGTGTAACGACTTTTGTAAATGATTTCTTTTTTGTTTTGCCAGCTTTTGCATAATTTCTCTTAAAATTAATAAAGTTATATAAATATATCTTTATATTTTAGTTTTTAATAAAAACGAATTAATTTTTTTTAAGAAAAAGAAAAATAAAGCATTTAACATTTCACTTAGATAGATAAAATAATATGTAATTGATTGACATGTTTCAACATTTTCTTTTTCTTTCAAGAGTTTAGTATATAATTAGTTAGTGTCCGTCCGTCTCTCTTTAAGTATACATATTTAATTATATATGTATATACTTAAGTGTTTATATATTATATAATAAGAAAAGTATTTGACTCTCTTATATTTTTTTTTCTAAATTCTTTTCTTTTCAACTCTAAAAGTTGTTGTGATAAAGGTGAGTAGTAAGTAACTAATAATATATAGTTTTGGTATTTTGCGGGTGTATTATATGTTGTATAACGAAAACTTTGCTTGTTAAGTAAATTGCTAGTTCTTTGTATGTACATATATAATATATATATATGTATATATATAGGTATATATAGTTTTTGCAAATCGTAAAAATATTTGTTATTAAAGTTTAGTAAATAATAATGTACGATTTGTTGTTTGTTTAACATAAATTGTGCCTTTAAAATCGGTATATATATATATATATATATATCGTTTTTTTTAGGTTTAATAAACAACTTGATTAAATAATCTTAACGAAGTGAATTAATTGAACGAAGAAAAACAAAAATAACATTTAAAACTTTGTACGGATGTAGAAATTTTATAAATATATCTCAAACAACTATTTAACTAAATAAAAACAACGAACTTTGTGAATATATATGTATGTAGATATAGTTTTTTTTAAGTCTAAAATAAATTTCAAGCTTAAAAAGAAAAAAAAAGAAGAAACAGCTGGCCAAAAAACCATGACGCTCGCTGTTCTTCTATAAACGAGTAACCAAAAGTGATTCAAGATTTATTGTTTAGCATTCCTAGAGAATTTTCTTCTTCTCTCTAATCGCAAGGAAGTAGAGCTGCACTTCCTTAAAAATACGTTTCGCCTGTTGTTGAATTTTGTTGTTGTTGTTGTTGTCGTTGGTAGTCATATTATTAAAACAAAATATTATTTTTTGTAACTTTTTTTTTAATATTTTTTGTGTGTTTTTTTCAAGTTTTTTTTTTTGTAATTTTGATTTTCTTATGGAGTTAAAAGTTAAAAGTAAGAAGTACTTAATTGATGTAATAAAAAAAGTGGCGATGGTGGGTGTACAAAAAATAATATTCCATACGTTAAATAAACATCTTAGGCGGCTTCCTCTTCTTCTTCCTCCTCCTTGCCGGTGAGCATGGCGATCAAGGCGGCGGTATCGATTTGGTTCTTATCATCGATGATCATTTGATCGAAAGCATCATCGCATTCCTTCATTGTAAATTTGTCACCGAAGTTCATAAGCATATCACGGAATTTGTCGCCATCGATAAGACCATCATGGTCGAATGTTTTGAAAGCAGCAATGACAACTTCATCTTCATCGTTAGCACCCGAGGTAGCCATGCGGTTGGCGAACAAGGTCAACAATTGGGTGAAGTTAATGGGGCCAGTAGCTTCTCCCAACATTTGATCTAATTCCTTGTCGTTGGCGATTTTGCCTACAGAATCGAAAGCGGCACGCAAATCGTTCTTGCCAATAATGCCATCCTTGTCAGCATCCATAAGTTGGAAGGCCTGATTTGTTTTTATTTTTATTTTTATTTCAATATGGTTTTAAGGTTTCATTTTGTGGTAGGCAGGTTTATATAAAAAGAGAATAAAAATGGAAAAAGGTATGAAGGAGGGAGAATTAGTTTTTGTTTGATTTTTTTCTTCCCCTAAAAGTGTTTAATTACACACTCATGAGCTAATTTTATACTTACTTCCTTGAATTCGGCAATTTGTTTTTGGGAGAAAACGGAAAAGACGGAGGAACCAGCGCGCTTAGATTTCCTGGAGCCACGGCTACCACCGGAAGCTCTCTTGGAACCAGTAGTGGAGGCAGGTGCTGGGGTAGCAGCTGGGGCAGGGGTTGGTGCCTCAGACACGGTTTCGGATGCGGTTTCCGATGCGCCACCTTCTTCCTTGGTCTTCTTCTTCTTAACCTTCTTCTTCTCATCGGCCTGGCGATTAAGAGTAGTGGCAAATATTTATTATTAGTTTTGCTTTTAATGAACTTTTGAAGGTACTATTTTCCGGGATTTTCAAGTTTTATAGTTAGTTTATTGTTTTATTCTTTTGTCAATTTTATTGATTTTAATTAAGTTGGCTATTGTAAATGGTTTACAAAAGGAGGTTTAGGGATGCGAAAAATCCTATATATATATATATATATATATATATATATATATATATATATATATATATATATATATATATATGTATATATATATATATGGTTAGCAACTGAAATTGACAATTTTTAAGCCCAATGCATTAAAAAAAATCCCGATACAAGGCTACCGACTAAACGACTGTAGAACTTAAATTAGACGTGCCATAGCGGTAACAAAACCAAAATTCAATTGGTTTCTATGGTAATGACTATGGCGTTATGGCGAGTCACATATAATCAAATACAGTGTTGCCCCTAAGTTTGGTTCGGTTTTATTAAAATTTTGTGAAAGTCAATCTTACAGACCAAATTTCAAGATTGAAATATTAATCTAAATTCAAGAATTTCGTTCTTAAATTTAGATCGCAAATTTTCTCTTAGTGTAACAACTCAAAACTAAAAACAAAGTTTAAAGTTAATCCCTCTTATTGTGAATGGCGTCGTTGACGTCACATCAAGACGACAGTAAATTTTGTCACTTGTATACTCTTTATCGGCAAAAATCGGATCTTATTGAGAATCTCTTACTAATCTCTAAGGCTTTGTAAATTAATGGATCATGTTAGTAGTAGTAAATTTTTGTCGACAAAGAGTAGACAAGTCACAATTTTTAATGTTGTCTTAATGTGACGTCGACGACGCCATTCACAATAAGGGGGAATATAATAACATTCGGTCATTTTGTGACATCGTAATAGTGTATACTTGAGGCAACGTTTGTCATTTCCGATAGTTTTTGTTGTGTGGCATTGCCTTACAATAATGTTAATGTTAAATTGACACCACAAAATGACAACAAAGGAAATAAATGTGCAAACAGCATTACTTGTGTATTACTTTTTGGACTAGATCTTTAAAATTAGAGATAGTTGAATTGATCTGAATTATACATGTATGCAAGATTTTTTTCTTAAGGATATAAAAATTTTTCTTGGTGATTTTATTTAAGGTTGTCTTAAATTTTTGTTATATTTTTAATTTGCTCAGTTTTGTTTTGAAAATTTTGAATTTTAATGGATACTGAACATATCGTTACCTTAATATAGAAGGGCCCCCAACTCATTACTTTTTTGAAATCGAGATTTTCGCAAATTTCGATACATATCGAAATATACAAAAACCACGATTTCAAAAAAAAAAAAAATAATGAGTTGGGGCCCTTCTATATTAAGGTAACGATATGGCACATATTTATTTAATTGTTTACTACACATGAAAACATATTTGTGAATTAATATTTTCAATTAAAAGTTGAATAACGTCAAGTAAACTTTCAAATAAATTTAATTAAATATTTAACTGCTTCAATTAAATTATGAATTTCTTTAATTAGATTTCTAATTAATGCAATTAATTTAGGTGTAAAAACTTAACTGATTTTAAAAATTGAATCCAAAATTTTAACTGATGTTACGAAATTGTAATTGTTACTACAAAGATCTTAAAACACTTTAAAATCAATTAAAAAACCTTGTTATAACTTGGCGATAAAGTTTTGTATAGTTAGTCTTAAGTTTAATAAAATTAAACTATCAAATGAAATTTAAAATTTTTCCATTAAAATGAATAATAAAATTTTCATATTTTGGCAACACGGATGCGGATACAGACTGCATTTGAGTGACAACGACTTGCTTTGTTTATTTGCTCAATTACAAACATATTGGACTCATTTTTGTCTATTCTTTTTTGTATTATTATTATGTTATTTTTTTTCTATTACATTTCGTTTAAATAAATAAACTTCAATTTGGCTGTAATTTATAAAATTGAAAGTATGGCAACTTATGAAACTGTGGCAACTTTAAATGACTTAAATTTCAGTTAGCCCATTGTAAAGGCTCAGCTAGCCGACTGTAATGTAATGTAACTGTAACGTAGAAAACAGCTGATTGATTTATTTTTTTTTTATGTGAAAAGTAGGTTACGTTACATTACATCTCTATAGCCCTTTTTATTACTTTTCACATAACAAAATCGATCAGATGTTTCTTACTACTGCAGTTACAGTACATTACAGTCGGCTAAAGGCTCAGTTAGCCGACTGTAATGTAAAGTAACTGCAACAGTAAGAAACAGCTGATCGATTTTGTTATGTGAAAAGTAATGAAAATGGTTATAGAGATGTAATGTAACGTAACCTAATTTTCATATAAAAATGTCGATCAGCTGTTTTCTACGTTACAGTTACATTACATTACAGTCGGCTAACTGAGCCGTAACTGAGCCTTAATGTAACGTAACTGCAACGCAGGAAACAGCTGATCGATATTTTTATATAAAAAGTAGGTTACGTTACATTACATCTCTATAACCATTTTCATTACTTTTCACATATCAATATCGATAGCTGTTTGTTGCAGTTACATTACATTACATTTGGCTAACTGAGCCTTAAATCTCACGACAAAGCTGTAGGTAAACAGAAAAAAAAAATTATGATAAGTTTTTATTTTAAGAAAAAGGTTTTTGCAACTGATTTTAAATTTTATTTTTTTGTTTTTGTTGGATTTGATGAATTTATAGTAAATTAATTTAATAAAGAAAAAATGTGTTTTTCATTTTATTAAACTTTTACGAAGGGGACTTAAATACAAGTTTCTTTAGTTTTTTTCTTCTCCTGTAAAATTATATTTTTGTCAGTTACGCCTTTTTGCATTTTAGCTAAATATAAATTTATATTTATAGGGCCGTATCCACAAAAAAAAAAAATAATAATACAGTCAAATCCCGATAATTCGTACCCCGATGAATCGTAATTCCCGATAATTCGTAATAAACTGTCGGTCCCTTGAAAAAATCACGTTAATTCCTAAAATTTCCATACATTTTGGTCCCCTCGCTAATTCGAAATATTATTTTCAAATAAAATCTTCTTTACGTCTTATAAATCGTAATTGTTTGCTAACTACCACTTATAATTCGTAATAAAACAACAGAAACATGGAAAGAATGATTTTTTGTTTACCGCTATTTTTTTTTTTGCATGGGTTTTTGCTTCTGCTTGTGTGTATACGCACGCATAAAACCCTGTCGGTGTTACAAAAACAACAAATTTTTATTTTGTATTTTATTTTTAACAATTTTTTATGCTTCTTTATCGTTTAAGTAACTAAATTGAAAAACCCCCTTGATTCGTATTTATTTTATTTTAACCCCGTTAAATCGAAACCCCGATAAATCGAAAACCCCTATAATTCGTAAGAAATGGCCGGTCCCTTGCGATTACGAATTATCGGGCTTTGACTGTAATTTGAACTTCAAGTGTTCCTTTGTCAAAATTTGTATGTAAATTGTGTTTTAACGTACACTTCAAGCTCAAATAATTTTTTTTTTTGATACGGCCACTAGTCTCTATTATTTGAATTCCTATTGAAAATTATTCCAAGTAGTCATCATGTCATTTTAAAATCGTTCAATCTTTAACAAATACTTGATGTGCTTGAGAAATAAATAAATTCCATAAAATCGAAATGCGGATTATATCCAATGTCCTTAACATGTGTAGACTTGTACTTGAAAGAACATCTCATTTGATGTCTATTCTTTAAATAAGAAGACATGAAAAGCTGACTCCGAGAGATATAATACCATTACATTTGAAAATGTAATACTTTTACCAAAATCGCATTACTGTTTTGAAAAGTAATTGGTTTTCCAGAGTCAATATAGTAGCTTTTAGTTTTGTAATTGGAAGTACAGGCAAATCCCGGTATAACGAACGATATAATGTCAGGCCCATTCGTTATACCGAAAAATTCGTTATATTGCAAAGTTTTTTCAAAATTCAAAATGAAGTAAATTTGTCAATAGTGAGGTTATGTTGCAAAAATTTGATATACAAATTTTGATGTAACATAAAACCAGAAAATTATGTGAGAGATATTTCTGAGAAATAAAATTTCCAATTTAGAAACACACATGAATTAACTTTAAAATCAAACAGCCTTATTCATAAAAATTATTAAGGCTTTATAAAGGCTTGTAAAGCAAAATTTTGTATGAAAATCGGTTTTAAAAACTTTTTATTAAAGCCTTAATAATTTTTATAAATAAAAGTATTTTGGTTCTGAAATTTATTTAATTTAATAAAAAAAATTTTTATTTTTTAATTTTGAGAAAGCAATCTAATGTAATTTTATTTCTATGTCTTTCTCCATTTTATTTCTATGTCTTTCTCCATTTTATTTCTATATCTTTCTTCATTATATCCTGTAGCTTAAGACTTAAAAAAAAATTAATATAATTTTTAAAACTTTGTATTGGTTTAAGTGCCATATTTTTTATATAAATTTTCTTTTTTTGCGATATTTTTTTATATTACGCAAGTTTGTTTAAGATGCCACTCAAGTTTTCTAATATATATTTGTCTCTTTCACACACACACGCACTCAATATCGAGTAACACAGTCTATATATATGGAAATTTATTTATTTATAGATATATCTTGTGTATATAGATAAAAGGCGCATGAATGTATGGCCGATATTTTTCAAAACTTTTAAAAATTTACTTTTATTCTTTTAAATATTTATATGCATACATATAATTTAATTTTTTTTATGTATTGATTTTTTGCAAAATTTTTTGTTTAATATTAATAATATGTTTTTAATTTTTTTTTTAATTTCACTTTCATAAAACACTAGTATTTTATTATTTTTTTTTTGTACTTTTTTTTAATTGAAAATCCTTTGAAAATAATCCTTTTTGTTTATTTGCTTAAAAACTCTTAGCACTGTTGATTTCCTTACCATGGTGCTAGATTGTGTTCTGTTGCCTTAATGGATCGAGCGGTCAGAGCACAGTGAGTGTTCTGGCTGATTTTATCGTAACGTCAATGATATTTTAAGAAAAATTTTCGTCAAAGAATTTCCAAATTCAATACCACCACATAGAAATGAACTACATAAACTTAACCAATACAATAGACCCATACATCTGGGCTATAGCGCTAATAGCTCAATACATGCACACAATGTGAATGGCTGGCGGCTCACATACACAGTGAAATGAAATGGATTTCACGGTATGCCTATTTTAGTCGTTGTGCAGAGTGTGTGTGTGCTGTTGTTTATTGTGTGATATACTCATCTATCTATACCACCTTCCTCCCTCCCTCCTCCCATTACTTTTCGCAACCAATAAACAAATCTAATTATAATATTAAATGTGTTTTTTTGTAGCTCCTCTAGTATGAGCACAAACGGTATCCAAATATCTCTCACACTCTGTCTGGGCAGCAGGGCGCACGCACATACAAATATAAGCATACATATGTACGAACAAACGAATAAATAACTGTTCGGATATCTTGTGAACGAAAGCATCACCTACATTTTCATATCATTACCCCCTCCCTTGCCCCGCCCTTTCTGTAAAAAATTAATTGCACCCAAACTATGTTGAATTAAAAAAAAGCAGATTTTCACAATATAATTTTGAATTTGAGTTTTTGTTAAAACAAAATTCGAAAATTCTATTAGTGTGTACATACATACACACAAATATATAACACACATACACATATATACATATATATTTAGTATACAGAATCGTATTCATTTTGTGTTAGTAATATTCAAAATTAAATTACTTTTGTTTTTCTTCCTCACCTTGTGTACTTTGGATATACAATATACATATTTTCTTTAAATCTAAAATGTTTGTGTGGGCCCAAAGTTTCGTTCACTTCTTCTTTCGTTAACATTCTGCGTTTCCGAAATGTATTCGCATTATAAATATCTCGTCTTGTGCAATATAAAAATTTATTTGCTTTTTTTTTCATTTTCTATTACGCATGAAACTATAGATTTAAAATTGTTTTTTTTGGCATTTGCACCAGAAATTTTAATAAAAACAAAGAAAATATGTGCATATAGGTATGTATTTTATAAATAAAATTATAATAAAATTGTTATTTAGATAATACCTATATGAATTTTTCTAGGATTGATATTAATATTAATTATGTAACGTTGAATAAATATATTTGATGTAGGAAAAACTAGAGAAAATAAACAAAAACTCATAGAAATTGTTTACTGGATCAAAAGATACGCAGTAAAAAATTGGAAGTAATTTTTAAGGAGCTACATATGTACATTTTCATTGTTGCCGAAAAATCTATGTTAAGAACTGATAACCTCCTCCTTTTTTCTGAACTGAACCGATAACCTCCTCTTTTTGTCGGTAAAAAAGATGACGATAATTAGTAGAAAAGCTAGTAAAAATGTATATTAGTCTTACAAAAATTTGTAATTCCTTTACAATCTTAGAAAACAGTAACGTTACTTAAAAAAAAAATCCATTTTTTTAAAGAAATTTATGAACTGATTTTGATCTAAATGTTTTTTAACTATTAACTAAAATTTACATGAAAACTATCAACCTTATCGGGAATAGAAGGTGAACACGTGCAATAATAGTACATGGTACATTTCTCCCATTTTCCTAAAGGAAAATATCGTTATAGGACGCCAAAAAGCAGATTTTTTCAATTCATTATTAATCATTAAAATTTATCAAAATTTTCACTACTTCTGCATCTAAAATTTTACTTTTTCATCACTTCTTCTGCAGCTCAGGAGAAAAAAATACACTCCAAAGAAGTTGTGAAAATGTAGAGTTTGCGATCCGGAAGTAGTGAAAATATGGCTTGTTATTGGAAGAAGTTCTCTTTTTTGATTCCTAATCAAAATATACATATATACATACTTGCATATAATATAAAGCAATTTGTTTTTCTTTGCACAAGTAATCCATCAATTTCTTTAAAAGAATTCGATTTTTTAAAAGGCATGGTGAGCATTTGGAACAGGCAAAGGAAAGAATCGAGCAGCAAAGTTCTGTCTGCCCAAGCTAATAATTTGAATTGGTTAAATAAAATTTATTACACTCGTGGTAACAATTTTCATCGTGGTAGCAATCATTGTAATTTTCGGTAAATAACCACAACAATAGAGGTAATGGTTATCAAAACCTCTATAGGGGCGGCAACCAAGGTAATTTTTGGAAAGGTTGTTCAACAGCAGCGTTGTCAACTTTTAAATTACAAAAAGCACTGAAACCAGAAGAAAAACGCGTAATTTAAATAAAAAAGCACTAAATTAAATTTTTTTTGTTATATTGAAAAAAATTTTGTATAATAAAATATAGGAATCGGTTGACTTTTCATTCCATCCCTAAAACGTCAAATTTGATGCTTCAAGCATCCAATACACATTTTAATTCTATGAGAATCAATGAATTCTAAAATCAATTTGACGAAGCCTTTCTAAGTTACAAAAAAAATATTTTAATTTGTTTTCGTCAAGAAACAAATCACCAAAGTTTAGTCAAATTGGCTGCAATCGGCAACTCTTTTTGACTTACTGATCAGATTTTGAATTCGATGGGATTAGTAATTAAGTTTTTTTTTTTAAATAAAGTCTTTCAAAATTTGATTTTGAAAACATTTTTTCACAGCAAACGCAATATTAATAAAAATTTACAAAATTAAAAAAAAAATAATTTGCAAGTTAATCAAGTTATATAAACTAAATCTATTAATGCAAAAAATATTTGACATTGGGGAAAAAATTACCAATTTTGGTTATAAATATGTAACCAAACACGGCAGCTCCTCTATTCACAACACAGTTTTCAAAAAAAAAAAAAAGCCAAGAGTAAGGGCATTTTGTTGCGTATTTTAGACTTTAATTAAGTCATAAAGGTAAAAACGTTATCAACTTCTGCGTTTAAACATTGAAAATGTAAATACTAGAAAAAGTTTCGTTATTAGACTATACTTGCATTATGTCTTCTTTGCCGAAACACTGTTTCCATTAATTGTGCTTTTTTGAATTTTGAAAGTTTGAGAGTAAAATGCTTTTTCTTCAACCAAGCCTTGTACAATATTGTTAGAATATTTTGAAATGTTTATGTTTTTTTTAATGATAGACTTCTTATAAAAAAAATGTATATAAGGAAATTTCTTTTTGTATTTTGGGTTTAGTGCCACCGCCAACAGAAAAAAGCACCAAAAATTAATTTTAAAAAGCACCGAGCACTAACTTCAAAATTTTTCGCGTCGAAAATTTCAAAAAGCACTAAAAACGGTGCGAAAAGCACCGAGTTGACAACGCTGTTCAACAGCCATAGAGCATGTGTGAGAATTTTAAATATAGAGGGCCCTCAATAAACCCTTTTGTTGGGGTAGGAGATCAATCAATCAAACGATAACTTAAATATTTGTTAATTAATTATTTAAAATTAATTAAATTAACAATTAATAAATTAATTTAATTATTATTATATAATAAGAGAATGTTCAAAAGTCTCGCAAACTGTGCAATCTTTGCACTCTCGTAAATAAAATGTCAAAAATTGTACAGAAATTTATTTACACAAACCTGGTAAGTTTGCCCAATTATGTTGACTCGTAAACTTAAGCTGTGCAATTGTGCATTTTGTAAGCAACAACTTCTTGCTTTTTTGGACTTCTTTAGGCATTTTTAGACACACACACACACTTTTTTTATTTTTATAGAAATATATAAATATATGTTTTTAAATTGAAAATTGCTTGAAATTTTCTTATTTTATTTTTAATTAATGAACTTTTTGACGTTTGTTTCCAATTTACATAAACTGTTTGCACAATAGTTCAAAAGGGCCTTCATGAAACTAGTCTCGCAACTTTGCCCAATTGCACAAATGGCAATTTTAAGAGTTCTCATGAAAACCCTTAATATGTTACTAATAATATAATTAAAATAAAATTTTGAAACGTCTAATTGAAGCTTAAAGTTTGTAAGAATTTTTTATACAAGATAAGAATGTGAATTATTTCACTTTATTAACCCTAAAATCCGATTTTCGGAAATTTTGGAAATAAATTATACATAATTATAATTTCCGATTTAGAACTACGAGTATACCTACGTGAAATTCCAGTTTATTTGATTAATATTCAGGAAAGTTATAACAAATTTTTTGACTTATGGGCAAACGCCATTTCCTTTGGAATAATCTGGTATGAGATGGAAATCGCGTGATTCCAAAAAACGAATAAAAGCCAAATAGATGTTCTGTAAATCGCACGATGCAGTGAAATCGAATTTAAGTTCGAATAAAATATTCTAACCATCAAAAACGAAACGAAAAAGAAAAAAATAGCGTTAGTATACCATCTTTGAGTATAACTTGTTTTTTGAAATCATCGCGATTTTAAATCTTATTTTGTGAGGTATGAGAAAAAAAATGCACGAGGAAAAATGGGAGAGGTGGGGTGAGGGCAAATGGATGCCCATCGAGGTCAAAGTTGAAAGAAAGGGTGAAAAACCCCACAAAATATTTCGTAACTACTTGGAGTTACCCGTAGAGTGATGAAATGTGAGACCGTCCCCCATTAACTTTTAATCACCAGCATTTCTTAAAAACGTAGCTACCCGCTATCGCCACTCCTTGAGAGGACTGCCATAGAAAAATAAAATTTTTCATATAATTTGCTTGCACCGTTCTAACTTCCTATGGGTGCCCGTCACAAAACATTGTTGTAGTCCTGTCTTAATTTCACGCCTCTTTTGGCAGCATCGTTGACAACATGCAATTGACGCAATATTTCTGACATTTGTTGATAGTCTTTATGCTCTCCTCAGGTTTCTGGATAAGTAGCAATAAACTCTTTTGACAACCCGAGGCGACCGAAAAAATTGGCGTATCTTAACAGCTGAAATTTTTATTCATAAACTCTTCTTTTACTTCTTTTTTTGGCAATGAAATTCTGTTCACACTTTCGAAACCGAAAATATCTATGGTCAACATAATTTGCAATACCTTTCTTTGTCCAGTGTTCGTCACATTAATTCATTTAATTTTTTTTTGGGACAAAAAAAAGCAGAAAACACCATTGGCTTAAAAACCTTATAAACTTTGTTTATAAAAGAGCGGTATGTAATGTTTACTAATGTTCAGCCCTTCATGCACTAGAATTACCGAAAAAAAATTATGATGGAAAATGATGATCGTATTGTGGTTACAAATGTTTTGTTATATATTTCTCATTTCGAGTTTCTGATGTCTAAGAAAACAAAACACCAACACAACTTCTTCCTCTTTTTAAATAAGCTTCAAAAATAACTTTTTTGGGTCTACTAAAAAAGTCGATTTCTGGACATGCGCTGTTATTCACAAAAGCGATGTACAAAAGAAATGTACTCTGCCTCTATATCGTACATCTGCTACATTTTCATTTCAAATCATATTTGTTGGCGTTAATTTGTAAGGCAGAGTTTACATCTGTCATTTCTTGTGTGTCATTTGCCCAAAAAAGCGTAACCAACTAA
Source organism: Tachina grossa (assembly GCA_949987645.1). Lineage (NCBI taxonomy): Eukaryota > Metazoa > Arthropoda > Insecta > Diptera > Tachinidae > Tachina > Tachina grossa. The sequence continues at coordinate 150,200,035 of OX465274.1, read as the reverse complement.
TTAGTAATGGAAAACTGTTTGATTCAGACATGTATTTATTGATTTAAACAGTTTGCAATCATGCTGGATTCCATAAAATTGTCTATTAGTTATGTATGAAACTATTTAACTTAAAGGCTCCGCCAGATAACTTTTTTTTTTTTTTTGAAAATGCTATAAAAAAACTACTGAAGCTTCGGCTGTGCGGAACGTAGCGCCGTCCTGTTGAAACCAAATGTTGCCAATATCCTCCTTTTCAATTTTTGTGAACAGAAATTCATTCAAAATGGCCCGATAACGATCGACATTGACTGTAACGGCCACTCCTTGCTCAATGGCCCAATTATGCCTCTGGACTAAAATCCGCATCAAACAGTGACTCGTTTTGGGTGCGTCGGCTTTTCAATGTATGCGTGCGGTTTTTCTGTGCCCCAAATGCGACAATTTTGCTTGTTTACATACCCGCCAAGATCAAAATGAGCTTCATCTGAAAAGATGATTTTTTTTTTTTGGCAAAATCGGCATCTTCTGTAAGTCGATCGCAGGCCCACTTAGCGAAGCGAAAACGCATTTGGATGGTCAGTTGGCTCGTTCAGCGGAAGGATAAAACTAATTATCTGTCAAATCAGACATGAGCTAAGGGCCAATTTCACCAACTTATTTAAATATCAATTCATACTTAAAAGTAATTTTTCCCTACAAAAATTAATGAAAATCAACATTTAAATATGAATCGATATTTAAATAGAGTTGGTGAAATAGGCCCTAAGTGTTACCATTCACGAAATAAGCACTAGTTGAAAAAAAAACGTTAGATGGCGGACCCTATACATGTCTGAATCTAAAAGTTTTTCATTACTAATTAGTGGTTACGTTTTTTTACGCTTGTGTGGCACATGGCACACAGATGGAAACCCGGCCTAAGTATATTGATATTATATATTTCATAGTTGTCGGACGGTTCACCCATGTCACTGCTCGATAGCTCTTCCTTGCATTCCTCTTTTTTTTCAAATGCACGAATTGCATCTGCAACTTTTCGCTTCGTATAAAAGGTCACATTCTTATCAAATAATTCAAAAGCAACAGCTTAAGTCGACTTAAGAAAATTTAGCTTTATTGCGTTGTATTATGTCTTAGTTGAAAGATGCAGTGGTTACAATCCTATATCGAGCCATAACAGCCAAAAAAGCTTAACCCACAAATTTTTTGAGCCTCGTTTTTTTTACGAAAATCAATTATGTATTTATGATCGCAAATGAACGATTTTGACCAAAAAATCAAGTTCGAAAATTAAACTTAAGTTTTTTGACGGTTATGGCACGACATATGCAAAGAAAGGATCACACGGAAGTAGAATCGTACGTTAGATCCCTTTGCCTCTTAGCTTCCAAAAAACATTGCTTTGATTAAGTTGACTTAAGCGATTATTCCATATTATTACAGATATATGTACATACATTTATATGTAGACAGCTATAGATGCATGGTATAAATATATAATAGAGAAATAAACAAAAATGTTCCCATATAGTAAAAAATTTAAGTCTGCCCCTAGAAATTAAAAAAAAAATGTGTAATTATCTTAACGAAAATTTGCGAATAAATAAAGTGATATAAATAACGGGTGTTTTTTTAGAGGTATAGAACTTCGAATTGAAATAAAACACAAGAAAATCGTTTTAATGTCCATCAATTTGGCTTTATTGGAAGGATAATTTTATTCCAATAATGTTTAAATATGATTTTGGGCATGTAGCCGCCGCGGCTGGCTTGAATAAAGCCAATTCTACAGGTCCAATTTTCAACCACTTTTTCGAGCATATGGGGCCGTATGTTGGCAATAACGCCACGAATGTTGGCTTCCAAGTCCCCTAACGTTTCTGGTTTGTTGGCGTAGACGAGCGACTTCATATATCCCCAAAGAAAATAATCCAATGGTGTCAAATCACACGATCTTGGTGGCCAAATGACAGGTCCATTCCGCGAAATTATGCGCTCATCGAATGTTTCCTTCAATAAATCGATTGTGACGTGCGCTGTGTTGCATGTAGCGCCGTCTTGTTGGAACCACAACTCATCCACATTCATGCCATCCAATTCGGGAACAAAATAGTCGGTTATCATGGCTCTATACCGGTCTCCATTAACGGTAACTGACTCTCCAGCATTATTTCGGAGGAAGTATGGCCCAATGACTCCACCAGCCCATAGAGCACACCAAACAGTCAGTTTTTGTGGATGTAATGGCGTCTCAAGGGTCTCATGTGGATTCTCTTCACTCCAAATGCGGCAATTTTGCTTGTTGACGTAGCCATTCAACCAAAAATGAGCCTCATCACTGAACAAAATTTTGCGATGAAAATCAGCATCGAGATCAATCTCATTTTCGGCCCATACACCAAAATCACGACGCATTGCATGGTCTCGCGGCTTTAATTCTTGCACAACCTGGATCTTGTAAGGTCGCAAGCCAAGATCTTTGCGCAAAATCTTCCATAAAGTTGATGGACAAAGCTCCAATTGCTGTGCACGGTGGCGAATCGATTCATTCGGGTCCTCTTCAACACTTTGCTCTACAGCGGCAATTGTTTCTTCGGTGCGCACTGTTCGACGTCTCTGCGGATGCGTATTATCACATAGAGTGAACGTAGTGCGAAAACGATCCATGGTTAACCGAATTAATTGCTCTGATGGACGATTATGTCGACCATAAAATGGACGGAGCTTGCGGTAAACTTCGCGAACTGAGCCATTATTTTCGAAATAAATTTGCACGATTTGCAAGCGTTGTTCTTTTGTCAACCTGTTCATGATGAAATGGCAAACCAAACTAAATATTAATCACTTGACAGCTGACAAAATGGCCGCCAGTTAAAAAAGTGATGCCAACTTAAAGTTCTATACCTCAATAAAAAACACCCATTACGTAACTACATATCTGTGAAGTTTGAAAAGTGATTAAGTAATAACTTATCTCATATTTTTAAGCTTTCTTTTAACTATATTTTCATCTAAATTTAGCGTTGAGAATCCAAATTGATTGATAACTTTGATTACTTGACAAAGAAATATCCTGAATCTTTCGCATTGTTAATCATATAAGTGCATATAATAATCATAAAAATTAATAATTAATATGATATTATACAATATATAATATTTAAGCACTATATATAATAAATCTATCAACAATTTATCAAATCAAAAGCATTTATTCTATGTTAAATTGCAAGCAATATAATTTAAATAAACTCTTGCTAATGATCTTATGATAAATATTTTTATGTTAATAGATTTCACTAATAATATTTTTTTTTTTCTTTTTTCAGGTAAGAATCTGCTACATTTTCATTTCAAATCATATTTGTTGGCTTTAATTTGTAAGTATATTGAAAATATTTTTATACCCAACTCTTTTAAATGGATTAAAAACCATGAAAATATCTACCATGAAATAATTTTTTTTTACTTCTCCAAATATGTATGTTGTAAAATTTTCCGTAACCCTAAAAAGACCCTCCTGGTAAATGTTGCTATTTTTTTAAATTTTCGTTTCCAGTTGGTTTTTACAAAAAAAAAAAAATATTCCAAGTGTTTTCGATTTGAAATCTTAAATCGTGTTTTTGAAAAATTTCAAAACCAAAAATCTTAATCAAAAACACTTGAAATATTTTTTCTGCGAAAAAAACTCATAAAATGTAAAATTTCACAGAAAGTTCAATTTTTTCCTTTATTAAGAAGTTATCAACAGAAAAAGACGAAGGAATGAATGAGTAATGAAAAAAATCAAAATTTACCAGGAAGCCTCTTTTCAGGGCTAATAAAAATATCACAAAATTCGGGAAATAAAGAAAATTTCAAACCCTCAGATATGGCGCGGAAGACCCCATATGTATACATACATTTAAATTTCAGATAAAATTCTTTTCATATCCACAGACACACTACTCATCCCCCCACCCAAAAAAAAAATACTTTAATGCAAAACTGCATTACAATTTTATTTAAACATTTTTTTTTTTTTTTTTTTTTGGTTACAATCAATCGATGAGACATAATAGAGATTTATTTGCATTTTACACAAATCAAAAATATTCCTTTACTCTTCTATTTTCGCTATACATATGTACATACTTGCCAAAATTATTAATGAAATTTGGCTTGTAGCCAAACATCAAATAATTTTGTATCATCATCGGTTTATGATTTCGTTCGAAACTATTTAATGTGTGAAATTCAAAATAATATTTAAAAATTTAAATGATATTTCTTTGTGTAAGAAATGTAATTATTTATTTATGAAAATCTACATACATATGTAATGAAATTTATGATTCTTATTATTTGATTTGTGTAGAAAAGACATTAACTGAAGGTGATACAAAATGAGTTCATTAATTTAGAATTTATCGCTACAGAAGGAAATGTGTTTTTTTAGAAATAATTTGAAAGCAAAAAAAAAAAATGTGAAAAAATCAACTAAGTGGGAGATGTTTTTGATTTTGGTATATTTTTGGTCATGTAAAGGGTCCGCCAGATAACTTTTTTTTTTTTGAAAATGCTATAAAAAAAATAATGAATATTTTCTCAAATTTCTTTTTTTATTTGAAAGTACAATCCTTCAGGTTAATATTTAAAAATAATTTCATTCAAATGGCTGCCTCGGCTGGCCATGCAGTAGCCTACACGATCGGTCCAATTTTTAAGCACATTATCGATTGTGTGCAGCTGTATTTCACCAATGGCTTCACGAATATTGTTCTTTAAATCGTCAATTGTTTCTGGCTTGTCGGCGTAACACTTATCTTTGACGGCACCCCTCAAATAATAGTCCAACGGTGTCAAATCGCAGCTCCGAGGTGACCAAACGACATCAGCTCTGCGGCTGATAATGCGATCTTCAAAAACAGGGCGCAAAACATCGAGTGTAGCGTCGACTGTGTGGCACGTAGCGCCGTCCTGTTGAAACCAAATGTTGCCAATATCCTCCTCTTCAATTTTTGTGAACAAAAATTCGTTCAACATGGCCCGATAACGATCGCCATTGACTGTAACGGCCACTCCTTGCTCATTTTCTAAAAAAATGGCCAAAATCCGCACCAAACAGTGACTCGTTTTGGGTGCGTCGTCTTTTCAATGTATGCGTGCGGGTTTTCTGTGCCCCAAATGCGAAAATTTTGCTTGTTTATATACCCGCCAAGATCAAAATGAGCTTCATCTGAAAATATGATTTCTTTTGGCAAAATCGGCATCTTCTGTAAGTCGATATTTCCCAGCGTTGTTCAAGCGTATACACAACCATATTCGTTCAGCGGAAGGATAAAACTAATTATCTGTCAAATCAGACATGAGCTAAGTGTTACCATTCACGAAATAAGCACTAGTTGAAAAAAAAACGTTAGACGGCGGACCCTTTACATATTTTATAAAAATATCGTTTGTAGAGAAAATCGCTAAGATATTGTGAGTCAGCCTAAGAAATATTTTCCAGATTTATTTTTGTATGCTTATTATAGGATGTATGTGAGAACAAGGGCATACATAGTAGAAATTCAGGCGGAATATTGGATACACAAACTGGTAGTGTTCCAAGAATACTAGCCCAGATGGGTGGTCATGACCCCCTTTTTTAACCTTTTTTTTTCAGAGCAAACTTAAAAATTTCCTTATTTCCTTATTTATTTGTGTAGACCGCTCTACCTTTGGTAAAACAAAAAAAAAAAAAAAAAGAAAAAAAAAATACGTGTGGCACTCGGGGACTGCCGCGGTAAAGCTATTGCTTAGCATTTCTTTTGTCAACTTATGCAAATTTATTTTTTAAAATAAATAACCTACGAATTGTCTGTTTGTGTTTATCATTTTTTGTCAACCACAATTGCTCTTAAGTACGCCAGATTGTGTTTTCCTTCATGTAAAAATCTGTTCTAGCAATACTGTATGTTAATGAAATCAATAGCATACTTTAGGGGTTAACATACACTGGGCGATTCAAATAAAAATTGTCTTAGGTTTTATTTCGTTACGGAATTTCTTGATTCGGTCGACACCCTCAAAGCCTTCGATAAAAGCTATGCAATAGCTTAAAAGATGAGGAAAAATCAAACCACATTGATCTGAAACATAATCTTAATTGCTTGGCCATTTTACATAACAAAAAGTTTACATATCTGGGGAATTGCCCATACACATACATACATACATATATATATATATATGTATATGTACATATGTATGTACATAATTCACTATTTCTATTTTCTCTTAAACTGCAGTTCTAAAAGCGCGAAAAAACAAGTTTTTAGGTATTGACCATGATACAATTATACTAGGTACATGCACGACTACAACAAAAATACAACACCAAAAAACACATGTATTTTGTTGGTATAAACCATAGCTGTTCAATAGAATTTTTTTTGTTTGAATTTTTTCATAAAATTAAATTAAACTTAAATTTTATTTCTGTTTAAGAAATAGAATTTCATTGAAATTATTGACATTTCTCATGAAATGAATTAAAATTTATTGTTATTGATTTGAAATAAAATTTCTCAAATGTAAATTAATTTTTTTGTCAGAAAATTTAAAAAAAAAATCACGCCTTCAGAAATTCAAATAAAAATATAACAAATTAATGCTTTATTTGAATTCAGCGACTGAAATTTTTTAAAATTATATTTCTATAGTTTGAATGAAATTTTATTTTATTTCATTTGAGTTTTTGAAATTCAAATAATTTTTTGTTAATAAGTCAAATTTATATTATTCAACGAGAACTTTATTGATTATTTCAAATTCATAAAAAATAGTTTAAAATACTTTTAAATTGTAAAAAGATATACAAATAAAAAAAAATTCTTTTATTATTGAAAATACTCCTTGTAAGATGATTTGAGGAGGTCCATAACAAAATGCAACATTTCCACTTGAGAAATTTTTTGAATAAACGAATAACTGTAATTAGACTGTTAGAATACATATTGGAATTATTTCATTTTGGTCTGAATATCTAGTTTAGGTATTGAGTCACAATAAAACTATATATATATATAACTATATAAATCAGAAAACTCAAAAAGTGGAATTGTTGCATTTTGTTATGGACCTCCATATTTCTAGTAATGAAGAGGAACACACCTATTACCTCAAATATCTATCACCTTGGATAATTGAGAAATAAAGTTAGCGCCATATCTGTGTTTTGTCTACTTTTAACGTTATTTTCATATAACAAAATATTTAGCTCAATAAAAATAATAAGATATTGGGTTTTTGCAAAACTTGCGCGAAATCATTATGTGCTAGCTCTAAATGAAATTCAAATTTTATTGTACACCTAAGGAAATTTCATAGTGAAAAATATAATGAATACCAGAGGCTCAGTAGTAATAAAAGATATAAGAAAAACGCGTTCGCACAAAAAGTACTCTTTTTCGTTGCTGATACATGAGTCCGTTTTAAAAAAAAAGTTGTTATATATTTTTAAGTCTAATAAATATTTCTCTTTATTTTTCAGAAATAGTTTTTGTTCAAGAAATAATTTATTGTTTGTTTTTCAAATTAAATTCTGAGAAAAACTATTTAATTTTTTCGTAGTCAAATAATATTGAAATGAATTTTATTCAAATTTTTAATATTTAAATTCAATAAATTTTCTTTTGTTTTAAAAATATGAAAAAAATTGTATTTCGAATATTGTAAATTGATTTAATTTAATTTGATTTGATTTCAATCGTTTTAAAATAAATAAATTGTTTTGAATAACAAATAATTGTTTGAATTTTTATTATTTCTATTTAAAATAAAAACTATAACTGAAATAAAAATATTTTTATTTTTCATTCCATTCACTTATTACAGCTATGGTATAAACAAACGAATAATTGTCAGAAACAGATGCCTTTTGTTTTTAAAAATAACAATTACAGGGTAACTAAAGTACAATTGCAGACGCGGCATTCCTGCATGATTATAGTTATTCAGTGTTGCCAATCTGTGTGTAGTTAGACAGTGTGTAATTTCTACTCACATGTGTAGGCAATGTAATTAAATTCTTGTATAATCTTTGTGTAATTCTACTTTGGGTTCTATTTTTACTTATTTTTGTTTTAATTTTAACCTACACAAAAGATGTGTAGTGTAATTTTCTTCGATGTTTAATTAGAGACACAGCCATGTGTAAATTCATTGGCAACACTGTAATCATTTTATTCACACACATGCACTAACATTTTTGCAGCTTGTAAACAAAGTTAGACAACTATTTGCATTGTATACATTAACAGGCTGGACTTGTGCATGTACCTGTTATAATTGTATCATGGTATTGACCAACATTGATTCGAAATGTAGCGAAAAAAATTAAATTCAAGATATTTCAAAAGTACTTGGATTCATGCCATTTGACATTTTTTTGTTATAAATGGCCACGCATAGAATTTAAAATTCGGTGTTTAAATAAATGAAAAAAAAAAAAGATAAATTGTATAAATATTTAAAAGGCAATTAAATCCATACAGAAATAACTAGATATCGTTGGTCTCAAGTAGAAGGGCCCCAACTCAAATAATTGTAACTTTACAGGAGAAGGTAAAACACAATCGAAATATGCCAACAATTCGATTTCAAAAAAATATATTCGTCGTCGTTCGTTTTTTCCGTTCCTTTCTATGGTTTGTGCTGGCCGGTCAAGGTAGTTGCCCCAGTGGGGTATTTAAAAGCTTATCTCAATTTATAATTAATAAACAAGAGAAAAAAACCAATTAATAAGTATTCAGGATTTTGAAACAAATAGAAAATTCTTAATTAAATAATGAAATGCTTTGTACCCACTTAAGCCTATTCGTCCCGAATAGACACATTATCCGGCTCTCTCTTTCTTTGTTTTCTATACGCCTTGTAGTTACGCTGGAAACGACTACCTCTTCCATATTTGTAGGCTTTAGTTCTGGCTCTGTCTCGTTTCTCAACTGGAACTTGTGTTACCATACGCTGGAGGTGACTACTTCGTTGACATTTGTGGCCCCTGGTACTGACTGCTTCCTGTTTCCACTACAGCTTGCCTTGCCTTGCGCGGAAGATGACAAGTTCTTCCACATTTGCAGCCCATGGAACTGAATCTGCCTTGTATTTCCACTACAGCTTGCCTTGCCGTACGCTGTGGATGACAACTCTTTCCACATTTATGGCCTTTGGCTCTGACTCTACCTTCTCCCTTGACTAGAGCTTGCCTTGCCATTCCACATTTATGGCCCTTGGCTCTCACTCTACTTTGTCCCTCGACTAGAGTTTGCCTTACCACACGCTTGAGGTTCTTTATAGAAGTTGTCTTCTTCCTGACTGCTTTTATACCCCCAGGGGAGTCTATTTTTGACTACGGGTGTGGCAATCCCGGGGCCCCAGCTAGGGTAATGTAGCTTTTTCCGCTGACGGACCTTTGGCTCATTACCCGTAAAACTTATGTGTTACTACCCAATCTCTGAATATAAACAGAGTAACGGATGTGCACATATTTATAAAAGGAAAACAAATATTGTACGCCCGTTGTTGTCAGCTAGGTGCAGCGTCACCTAGAACTGCCCTTGAGTTCAAAAGACGATAGAGGTGAAGCCCTTGTGGTGGAACTTCGAGGTCTAACCAGAGGCTACTTCTGGTACCACGGGTGCCGGTTGCCCGACAGCTGGGCTGCTTAGAGATAAATGCATTACGGTTGACGGAAATTTCTGGTCCAAAATGGCTTTTGTCCTGGATACGACCCCAGGACTCTTTCACTCTTTAGTGTCTTGCCGTAGTAGGCACAGAAACTTCGGTGGCGTGCTTGCATTCTTCTCGCGTAAGTGGTCCTCGCTGCTCTGAAGTTCTGAGTGCATGTAGCGGTCGTCAGTTTCCTTTGCTAAAATGCCGAGTTCGTCCTACCCCAAAGGGGTATACCCTACGGGGTTAAAGGGATGATTTTGGTAACTGTGGAGTAGGCACTGGTTATTTGGCGACACAGGCATGCGTTCTTTATGGATGAGTGATTAGCTGTGCCGGCAATGGTTGAGGAATTTTCTAGGGGACCTCGCTTAGGTGTATACACAACACCTAAGCGTGGAAGCCGGAGAATTATCGTGGTGGTTGTGGTTGCTACCAAAATCGCTGGGAGAATAGTCTTGGCTTCCCAGTGTTAAATCAATGCTAGTGGTTGGTGTGACGCGGTCAGCCAGACACTGTTCTAGGTGCTGTTGCCATTCAACAGAGCTGCTATGGGCACGGACATAGCAGCAGAGTTTAGATAGCTCAAATTACCTCAGCAAGGTAATTGAATATAATACAGGGATAACTATATTCAAAGATTGCAACCTATGTGCCTTATGGAGTGGGCCATAGGTTCATTCTAAAAGGGTGCATGGGGGCGTTGGTCTGGCGTCTGACCCACACCCGGTGCTTTGGCACACGTGAGATAAGGCCGTAACGGCAGGTACTCACGTAAAGCGATTGCACATCTGACTGCTTTTATGCTACGCGCTTTGTATACGGTAGCATTTTCTTTACCCTGAGCAAGCGATACCATTTCACCCATAGCTTGTTTCGCTGTTTCACAGACCACATCTACATCTTCTACGTCACTAGCTTCATTTTCTTTGCTGAAAACTTCTGGCTCACGTCCAACTTGTTGACACTGCCCACTGCTAATTTCATCTTATGCCTTCAGTCCTTGGTCAACGTTTTCCTCTTTGCCAGAAATGTCATCCAAGCCAGTATTCTTTTCGTCAGATTTACTGACTTGCATTTCTACACCACATGCCCGTCTTTTTATGGCCTCAGAAATTTCTTGAAGTTTCTCATTTGTGGCCTTTATAGCTCTAGAAGACTCCTGAAGTCTCTCATCCATTTGGCCTAGAAGTTTGTCGTTGTTTGCCTTCATTTCCTCATTGCTTGCTCTAGAAGTTTCTTGAAGCATTGTTTCCATTTTACTCATCATAGCAGCAAACATTGCACCGATGTCTGTACTGGTTGCTGCTGCACGAGTACATACCTCAATTTCTTCTTTTTCATCGAACTCGTAGCTTTCTATGTCGATGTTGCGCCGCTGGAACTCTTCCAACAATCTTTTCTGTAGTTCGACCTTATTACCAGTTATTGGCAAGTCCAGATTGTTCAACTCTTTCTTGAGTTGCTCCACCTTAAGCTCTTGAAATTTCATTCTTCCTCGTATTACAAATTAATTATTTTCGAATTAATTTATTATTTTTATTTTGCAATCCCACTTCTGACACCAAATGTTACGTTTAAATTTTATTAAACGTGTGAGTTCTTTTGATTGCTCCAAAAATAAAAATAAATAACACACAATTTTTATTTGCTACTGTTTTTCCTTTTATTCTTAACGAAGCAAATTACAACTTGTCTTTACTTAACGAGGTCTTAACTTGACTTCTTTCTGATTAGCACTGCTCTGTTCTCGCACATGCTGCCATTTTTTATAGTACAGCAACCAGTTCTCGAATGTTCGCCCGATAGGTGGCGTAATGACATGTCTGTACTTAGTAATGGCATCTATACATGCCGCCATCTGTATTGTCATTTACTATTGGTAGCCAGATGTTCAAACAGTCTTCTAGCACAATCGGGAAAATTCATGTTGCTGCTTCTAGGCGTTTGTAGATAATTCGATTGGCCGTTATTTTTGAATTTCAAAGTAACGACTCTTATGTTGGCAATGCGGTGTGCTACTGGTAGTACAGGGTGGTTACCATAAGTGCTCGCATTTTTATTTGTATGTGCGTATGTCTGTAGCTATGTACACAATTATTGTTGTTGCTATAGTGTTTGCACGTAAATATGTGTGTACGTTTAGTGCTTTAGTTAAATACTTCCACATAGTTCTTTGCTTTAACCCTGTAGGAATATTTTTACGTAACAGTATAAATATTTAAAAGGCAATTTTAAAAAGGCAATTAAACCCATACAGAAATAACTAGATATCGTTGGTCTCAAGTAGAAGGGCCCCAACTCAAATAATTGTAACTTTACAATTCGATTTCAAAAAAAATATATTCGTCGTCGTTCGTTTTTTCCGTTCCTTTCTATGGTTTGTGCTGGCCGGTCAAGGTAGTTGCCCCAGTGGGGTATTTAAAAGCTTATCTCAATTTATAATTAATAAACAAGAGAAAAAACCAATTAATAAGTATTCAGGATTTTGAAACAAATAGAAAATTCTTAATTAAATAATGAAATGCTTTGTACATATGTACATACACATTTATTTATTTCTTTATACAACAACAAGTATTAATATATGTACATAATTTTGTTGTTTACTCATTTAACTTATCTACAGCAAACAACAAGATGAAAATTAAAATATAATTTTAACATTTTATTTAGTGTATTGTTGTGTGCTTTTATTATTGGAACAATTTCCAAAATTGTTTATGCAGTAGTGACCCTTGTATTGCGGGAACCAAAAATAGAAGTACCGACACGCACAATGGTACTGCCCATTTCAATCTGGAAAATATAAAACAAAATTTTAAAAGTACATATAAACATACTTATATGTATATCTATATTTATGTATGTATTTATATGTATGTATGTGCATTCATGTGTTCTATTCCTTGAAAAAAATAGTAATTAAAAAAGAAAAATCCATTAAAATGTTTGTTTGCATTGGAAACATTTTTGCTTATGACTAAATTTCTGTGGACAATTTTTACCAAGGCACATCAATCAGGTACCCGCATTTCTACAAAAAATATTACAACAGCAACAACCACATGTAATTTGTTGGTATAAATTACATTCTTACTTTTCAAAATAGGGTAGCATCGTCAGATTGCATGTTTCTTATAAGAAATGTCAAACACCATACAAAACTGAATATTCGAAAGGAGTTTATGGATACCCAAATAAAAGCACGATTTTAGGCTTATACCCATACAATCCAAATTTGACATTTAGATTGGTATACGAGTAATGACATTAGTCACCTGGTGTAGTGCTGCCACCTGATAAATGCACCTTGATTTTTACACACTATCTGCAAATGTGTATGTGTACACATCGCTCATTTTCTCAAACAACGTCATAACTCGAAAAAAAAATTAGTTTGCCAGACGTTTTCAATTTAAACACAACTTAATGGAAAAAGACAATTTTATTTTATTTTTTTCTCAAGAGTTGATATTTGTATGAAATTTTTACGCCATATGAACATCGATAAAGAGGATTAATTCTGCATTAAACAATTCAAAAATTCTATTTTGTCAGTTATGACGTTGTTTGAGTTAATGAGCGATATGTATGTTAGAGGGCTGCGTAAACAGTCTTGAAATGTAAATACGTCATGTTTTATAAATGTATTGGCGTAGCCATGATATAAATATAGAAGGTACTTCCATTCTCTCTTTGTTTTTAAAAATAAGTATTTTTGAAGTTTGTTTTTTGAGAGAAATATAAAAAAAATGTTCCCATATAATAAAAAATTTAAGTCTTCCCCTAGAAATTTTTTTACAAAAATGTGTAATTATCTTAACAAAAATTTGGGAATTAATAAAGTTATATACATAACTACATATCTGTGAAGTTTAAAAAGTGATTATGTAAAAACTTATCTCATATTTTTAAGTTTTCTGCTTAATACAAAACTATATTTTTATCTAAACTTTGCATTGAGAAGCCAAATTGAATGATGATTTGGATTATTTGACAACGCATTTTCATTAAATTTAACAAATATTAATTGATAGTGCATTCTGTTTAATCTACATAATATGTTTCATGTTGATTGTAAAATCCTTTTCTAAAAAAATTGGTTTATTTCTTTACTTATGCCCTAATTTAGTAAGAAGATTTAGGACGTTTTTTTGTTTGAAAAAAATTTTCTTGTTTTTGAATTCTCTAAATTATTTTCTTCAAAAATGGTTTTTGTCTTTCATAATGAAAAATTAAAATATTATTACCATGTTTTTAAAACATAAAAATAAAATTAAATTATTATACAAAATATTAATTAAATTATTAAAAAAATATGTGTTGGATATAATGTTTAGAACAAAATCATAAAGCAAATACACGAACCTTCTAGCATAGACAGTAAATAATGTTTTAAAGAATCATAACTGCGGCTTTTTTTTCGTCCATAGACAAGACGATATAATTGTCGAACAGAATTTGGGCATTATTATTTAATTTATACATTCTGTATTTTATAAAAACAATTTTTAAATAACTTTTGAATAAAATTTTCAAACAAACAGGAAACAGAGAGGGAAATATTAAATTAATACGGTAGCACGATTTTATGGGAAACTTCAAAATACTTAAGGTGTCTTTACATGGTACTACAAAGTATTACGACTTTGTAGAATCAAAATATTATGAAATTCTCTCCGTGTTAAAAAAAGAGAACAAGAGTCTGTTGTAGGTATTTTTCATATTTACACTGATACTATAAGTAAAATGCAAGCAAATATATTAAACTGTTAAGCTAAAAATAATAATTGGATAATTGAAAAAAATTTATACTAATAAATATAATTAAATATTGAAGAAATTATTATTTTACTACAAAATTTTTATAGGTTTGTTTATTGTTTGTTTGGTTTTGTGGTACGGGTTAAGTAGCTGATGGTTGCAGTAGTACAATGATTACAAAAACAACATGAACATTTCCTGAGTTGATTTTGGTAGTTTTTGTAAAAGTGCTAACCCCTTCAATAAATACCATCAGTGCTGGCAACGTTTACTTTGAAATACACCTCTGGTGTGATGAAAATACTTAAGTTTCTAAAATGGTTTAGAAAAACGCGTACCACAAAACCAAACAAACAATAAACAAACCTATAAAAAAAATAGTAAAATAGTAGTAAAATTACATTGCAATAATAAAATGTTTTCTCCAAGATTTAGTTATATTAGTACACATTTTTTTTGCAATTATCCAATTTTTATTTTTAACTCAAAAGTTTAGTGTGTTTGCTTGCATTTTATTTAGAGTATCAGTGTAAACATGAAAAATACCTACAACAGACTTTTGTTCTCTTTTTTTTTAAACACATAGAATTTCATAATATTTTGATTCTACAAAGTCGTAATACTTTGTATTACCATGTAAGGACATCTTTAATAAGCCAAGCACTATGGATGTATTGATATACGTGTATATGACTGTTTACAAGCGATGTCGCGAAGACTTCTTGTTCGTAACAAACAATCAAAAGAAGTAGTGTTAATGCGTGTATGCTTGTTATTTTGCATATTGAAATTTTCGACTAATTAAACTCATCTCTAATTGTCTAATGCCGTTTACTGCAGAATTGAGAAACTTTGCTTACGCTGCAGTCACACGTTCAATAAATCCCTTTCAATTTCATCACACATATTGTTACCTTAATAAAGAAAGGCCCTAACTCATTATTTTTTGGAAAGCGAGATCTTTACATTTTTCGATACCTCAGAAATGTACAGAAAACTCTATTACAAAAAAAATTAGTTAGGGCCTTTCTATATTAACGTAACTATATGTATTTCGTGTCAAAATTCCTAGAAATCGATAGCTGTGACACAAATTGATAGTCAATTTAATTGCCACCGTCGAAGAAACCACTCATTTTTTTTAATAGGACCAGCTCTCAGGGCATAACTCCTACTCATGCAATATTGGTGCGTAGTGCGACTTATTGGCCAATCGACCACAAAGGGATGTGCTCTGAATGAGGTACGTGTTGTGCGTATAAATGTGCGTCGATGCTCCTATGAATGAATGGAGTTGGACACACTAGTGTCTCCGATAAGCTTCTTCGCCCTCCTTCTCCTGTACGCGGTCGAGCAGCCCCAAAATAGACTTTGAAGCCCATACATGAGAGTTGTATTCAATTTTCGTTCGGATATAAGTGGTATAAATAGTAAGAAGATCAGATGAGGTGAAATATCGTTTGCACCTTTTCAATAATCCGAGGCACTCAAATTGGTAGCTTCAATATGCAGCTGTTCAAATTGAACATTAAATTGCTAGATAAATGGATAGGTGAATTTGAATGCAATCTAGTTGTCAATTTAAAAACTTTGAGTATATTGCGAATTGCATGGAATTGAAAGTCGAAAATTTAAAGAGTGGCCCCAAGTTATACTCCTTTAAGACACGGAAAGTTTACTTTGCAAAGTCTTCATTCAGCTGAGAGAAAGACAGAAAGAGATAGTATTTCTCCCTGTGTCTTTCACACAGCTGAATTAAGACTGCAAAGTCTTATCAATACTTTCTTTACTTACCGCCTTCTCAAAATCACTTGACATGCCCATTGACACCTGGAAATCAGCCTCATTCAATTGATTTTCTGTGCATATCTGTTTCTGGACCTCCATTAATTTAACAAAATCTGGATTTGGACCCCGGCTATAGTCGAAGCCGTATGCTCCAATTGTCATAATACCCTTAATATCTAATTGCTTCAGATTTTCTTTAATGAATTTGTACAGAGATGAAGCTTCACTGGGGTGCACACCATTTTTGGCTAAAAAAAATGAAAATACTTTGCTAAGTTTTTTACTATATAAAATTAAAAAATATTTTGCACATGTAACCTTCTTCGCCACTGGTATTTACTTGTATTAACACTTGCAAAGGTAGTTTGTTCTCAATGTCTTGTTTTTCCCAGGCTGTATTTAAATTATTAGCCAGTTTTTGACTATCCACTGTTTCGATCATATATAAGTTGGGAAGTTTGATAATCTGTTAAGATATAAACGAATTTTTTTATTATGTTTTAATTTTTTTTTTTTTTTGTTGAGAATATTTTATTGTATAAGATAAATATGATTGAGTGGGATTTTCAATAAGAGTTTGCATCCACCAATTCCTGGCGAAACTGGCGAAATGTGAGAAGTCCTTGTAAAATGATTTAGCCAATTTTTTCTTAGTGAGTCTTAAAAAAAATTTAGGGCCTTCAGAAAATATATACACTTTTATTGTTGCTTCAGAACTTGGTAATTTCAAATCGATTTGGAAAATAATTTTTTTTTGCTAGTAAAGTCTTAAGGTACGGTCACACTTGTCAAACATTTGCCCAAAAAAGCGTAACCACTAAATGCTAATGAAAAAATCTTTCAATTCAGAGAAAAATTTGTCAAGTTAAAGAGCAACCAATAGTGTTGGATGCTATGACATTATCTATTAGTTGTGTTCGAAACTGATTAATTTGATAATTAAGCATTTGGATCAAAACTTTTGTCATAAGTGTTTGTTGGTTACGCTTTTTTGGGCAAATGTTTGACAAGTGTGACCGTAGCTTTATAGCCCCATTTGGTTTTATTTTCAAAAAAAGGTACCCATTAAAGTTTAATGTTAAATTTTACGTATTTCTATAAATTCGATTGCTAAGAAACTTTGCACTCAGCTGGAGATTTTATAAGACGATATCTTGTATAAAAATAATATTATATTTCATATATTTCTACCTGATCGATTAGTATGAAACTGCACACCCTTGGGATGAGAAAAATGGGAAGTATCCCTACATCTCCACTAGTCATCGACTTGGACATGACATGGACATGACGCCGGCAGAGCAACTCTGAAAAAATCATCAACTTCCTTGTTGTGGTGAACACGTGCGATGTCCAAGTTCAGGCATATCAAAGTATTTTGCGGTAGTGCAATGGAGATGGAATATTTACCAATTTTGGTCTGTCTCTTTTCTTTCTATTGCAAATGGTTGCGGACGTCAAATCTCATGGCGAACATTTTTGCTCGGACATATGCTCGGGCATTGATGTCAGAGCATGGACGAAAGTTGGACATGAGCGGTCTCCATTAGCCATTTGCGATGTCCGACATGATGCCCATACCAAGTTCATGGCTAGTGGAGACCGCTAGTATGGTAATACCTCAAAAGTTTCAGAAAATCATACACAGTTTTAAAATAGTGTAGTTAAGGGTATGATAGTAAGAATCTTAAAGGCTCAGTTAGCCGACTGTAATGTAAAGTAACTGCAACAGTATGAAACAGCTGATCGATATTGTTATGTGAAAAGTAATGAAAATGGTTATAGAGATGTAATGTAACGTAACCTACTTTTCATATAAAAATATCGATCAGCTGTTTTCTACGTTACAGTTACATTACATTACAGATGTGCGATAGCTTTCCGTGAGCACCTGCCATTACGGCCTTATCTCACGGGTGCCAAAGCACCGGGTGTGGGTTAGACGCCAGACCAACGCCCCCATGCACCCTATTAGAATGAACCTATGGCCCACTCCATAAGGCACATAGGTTGCAATCTTTGAATATAGTTATCCCTGTACTATATTCAATTACCTTGCTGAGGTAATTTGAGCTATCTAAACTCTGCTGCTATGTCCGTGCCCATAGCAGCTTCTGTTGAATGGCAACAGCACCTAGAATAGTGTCTGGCTGACCGCGTCAGACCAATCACTAGCATTGATTTCACACTGGGAAGCCAAGACTATTCTCCCAGCGATTTTGGTAGCAACCACAGCCACCACGATAATCCTCCGGCTTCCACGCTAAGGTGTTGTGTATACACCCATAGCGAGGTCCCCAAGAGAATTCCTCAACCATTGCCGGCACAGCTCAACCACTCATCCATAATGAACGCATGCCTGTGTCGCCAAATAACCAGTGCCTACTCCACACCTACCAAAATCATCCCTTTAACCCCTTGGGGTATACCCCATTGGGGTAGGACGAACTCGGCATTTTAGCAAAGGAAACTGACGACCGCTACATGCACTCAAAACTTCAAAGCAGCTCGGCTGTCGGGCAACCGGCACCCGTGGCACCAGAAGTAGCCTCTGGTTAGACCTCGAAGTTCCACCACAAGGGCTTCACCTCTATCGTCTTTTGAACTCAGGGTCAGTTCTAGGTGACGCTGCACCTAATTGACATCAACAAGACCTGTCTTCCTTTTGTTATAAATATGTGCACGTCCTTTGCTCTGCTTATGTTCAGAGATTGGGTAGTAACACATAAGTTCTATGGGTAATGTACCAAAGGTACGTCAATGGAAAAAGCCACATCACCCCAGCTGGGGCCCCGGGGTTGCCACACCCGTAGTCCATAACAGACTCCCCTGGGGGGACATTACATTACAGTCTGCTAACTGAGCCTTTAAGATTCTTAAGTTACATTACATCTCTATAACCATTTTCATTACTTTTCACATAACAAAATCGATCAGCTGTTTCTTACTGTTGCAGTTACATTACATTACAGTCGGCTAACTGAGCCTTTAAGTTATATATACATTCATATGTATTTGTTTTGTTTCTACAATCTACAAATATCTTCAATATAATGTAGACTTATAATTTGTCGTCACTACAGCATATAATACCCATTATCAAAGCAAAAATAAGGTTTCACGTATACATAAATATTTGTGAACATATCGCACATATACTTCAATAGTGACATAACTCAAAAAACCAGTTTTTCAGAAAACGCGTTTTAAGTTTTCAATTTGCATACAACTCAATGGAGAAATGGCAAAAAAAATCTTCTCTCAGGAGGTGATGGTACAAGGTATTTATATGGAATTTGTGCACAAGATAAAATACGAAATGCCGCATCTTTCTGAATTATTAACTCAAAAAACTCATTTTTTGAGCTATGCCACTATTGAAGTAAATGTGCGATATGTAAAATTTAAACTGTATTTATAAGTTTCTTTTAAATTTGCGGAACCCAAAACGTCTAGATTGAAATTTTTGATCTGTCTTATTGACGAAATTCAAACAGTCTTATTTTTTTTTTTTTTTTTTTTTTTTGATATACAATTACGTTTGGAGGATTATTTGACCATTTCGGTGAACTCTTTCGCCAAGACCAATTCACACGCCATACGTGTTCAATTTGTTTTTGAAAGTCTATTACAATTTTATAATTGTTATATTTGTCTTGTTTGAAAAAATCAGTTAAATTTGAATACTTGGGTAATAACGGATATCTGGATCTGATATTATTAGAAAAATTACATTCAAATATTGTATGAGAATTAGTTTCAGTTCATGGGTCCATTTTCTAAAAAGTTTTTTTTTTTCAATACTAGTAATAGCATCTTTATTTGATAGACAATTTTGTAAAATAATACCATCATAATACTGACTTAATTTATTTTTTATTTTTGAAAATGCAAAGGAATTACTTTAAAAACTCCTTGGTACAGAGAAATTTTGTTATAAATGTAAGCACATTTCCATATATGTACAATTTATAAGAAATGTTTGTGTAAAACCTGTAGGGCCAGAGATTCCCCTTTGTAATCGATAATTCTTTATAAACTAACTTTAATGTTCTTTGGATGAGTTATTTTGATAGCATTACAAGCATGTTAAATAAAAAAAAAATGATGGGAAAGATGAACAGAGAAGGATATGCCTACAGACGACACCTATGGAAAGTATGACAGTTTAGTTCGTAGTTATGTTCATATGTACATAATATGTACACGTTCAAGATGCTTTTGCAAATAACAATAAAATGCCGTATTTTATAAACAATACCTTATTTATTTTGTTATTTTGTAGATGTCCTATAAAATGCCACCTTATCTCCGGACACTGTGCTAAAATATCAGGATGTTTGCTTTTTTCAACCAGCTCTTGAATGTAATTCTCTCCAAAGTGACGCTGGCCTACTGAGTAGGCGTCAATGATTTTTTCTACCGGTTGAGTTTTAGAAACGGCAACTAATAAAGGTTTGCCTCCCTTTAGATGCTGTAAAAATAAAAACTCAATATTTTAATTAATACCCATATCTGCTCTTTATAAAAATGTACTGGAGCTCAAATCAACAAACCTTTGGTCGCTGTTCGTAGGCGGCATCAATTCTGTTGAGTATTCCTTCAATAGCGGCTTTCATATCAGCAGTTGGCATGATACGTCTTAACATTCAAATGACTTACAAATAAATGGAGTTTATCGTAATATATAAAGAAAAATAAGATAATAGCAGTTAAAATTAACTAATAATCTATGTAAATCTTATCTATCTTTCCAAAGCTAGCAACATAAACAAAACAAAAACAAATGCACAGCTGTTTGTTAAATAAATAGTAGTAAAGACAATATTTAGTACTAAAAATGTAACTGTGTCGTAAAATTTAATAATAGTGCTGCCACTTCCAAATTGTCACAAGGTTGTTGTCTTAGAAAAAGTTGTTCCTTCAAGACAGCGTTTAGTATGTATTTCCAGTCAACGTTGGCGTAACTGCCAGACGATTTGCCGATTTATCGTCATTTCGACAATTTTTGGCGCCGAAAATAGCAAAATGAGGATTTATCTATACGGTACAAAGTGCCGAACTGCAATCATCTTCTTATACAAATAATACACATACCCGAATACATTAATCTGGGTGGCCAGCACTGGTCTAAATAAGGCAGCTTTTTATGAAAAAATTGACTACATGTTTCAACGATTTTTCGATAAATTTGTCTGGCTGCTCTGGTTGGAGGTTGTACGAATAGTTGACATTTCTAGATTTTCTAAAATTATTTACAAACAATTTGTTTTTTTTTTCATTAATTGAAAATTCGGTTATGGTAAAAAATAAATTATAAATATGAGAGAACAAATTGTAGAAATAATTGAATCGTTTGTAAGAGATTCTCTTGCTATCATAATAAACAGTTCCCTTAATGTGTGCAAGGAATTTCTTAAATTTGTATTGATCCTGTTAATTCTTTATTATATTACCTTGTGGTCATTTCAACTTGTAAGTAATTAAAAAACAGAAATTTATTTGCATGATAATAATAAGTTTGAATAAAAAAATATCAACAGATACATACATATGTATGTATATTGCAAGGATGTTCTTTCTTATTGCATATGTATATGAAAATACTCCAGTCTTGCATTCCTAAACTTTTAACGGAAATTTGCAGACTGCGCCACGATGTCGACAGAAAACGTTCGATCGATTACTTATAATTACACATTGAAAACAAAAACATAAGTTATTTATCAATAAATAAATTTTAATTCAAGAAAAGTGTAACCGAACTCGCGTTATAGAACGAAAATGAAAAGAAAACGAGTAATAGCTTCAAAAATTTTTATTATCGATAACAAGAATTTTCTATATAAAATTATACTATCGACAACAAGAAAGAACTTTCTACAGAAAATTTTATTATGGATAACAAGAATTTTCTATCGATAACAAGAATTTTCTATCGATAACAAGAATTTTCTATAGAAAATTTTACTATCGATAACAAGAATTTTTTACAAAAAATTTTGCTATCAATAACAAGAATTTTCTATAGAAAATTGTAGTATCGATAACAAAAATTTTCTATAGAAAATTGTAGTATCGATAATAAAAATTTTCTATAGAAAATTGTAGTATCGATAACAAAAATTTTCTATAGAAAATTGTAGTATCGATAACAAAAATTTTCTATAGAAAATTGTAGTATCGATAACAAAAATTTTCTATAGAAAATTGTAGTATCGATAACAAAAATTTTCTATAGAAAATTGTAGTATCGATAACAAAAATTTTCTATAGAAAATTGTAGTATCGATATCAAAAATTTTCTATACAAAATAAAAGTAACGATAACAAAAATTTTCTATACAAAATTTTATTATGGATAACAAAAATGTTCTATAATTTTTTTTTGAAAATTTTGGAAAGTTTATAAAAAACTTTCGTGAATAATTTGCAGCAACAATACAAGGTGTACTTTTTAACTATTTTAGTTCCATGAAATGTTTCCAATAATGCAAGTACGCTCCGAATTGTTAGTGACATCAGAAGAAAAGGATAACTTTCAGAATGATGTTGGGTTGGAGGCTCATCAAGTTATTGATGAAACTTACCTAAGAATAGGAGCACCCGATGAAAATCTTATAAAGCAAAGAGCCAGTCTCTTGGAACAGCTTGAGATCGAAGCCGAATTCGAAGATAATATAAGAAAATCTGAAGATAATTCAGAAAGAAATATTTTAAATGATGTTCAAACTGATGGCCCACGGTTGGAGATGAACAACACAGATGAAGTTGTTCCCTTAAACTATCTCTTCATTTCTCAAATAGATCAGGAGTCAAATGAAACGAGTCGACCTTCGCAAACTGTTAAAACTAGTTTGGGCAAAAAATCAAAATTAAGGGAAAATACTGAAAATCTACCAACAGCAACAACGATGGATGCTCATGATGACCAACAGCAAGTAGAAATTGTAACCGATCTAAATTCCTCGGCAACCGCTTCAGAAGATAAGCAAATATGATCATAAGAGCTCAAATTTTATAAACAAATCACTTTAAAAATTGTTTCGTAGAAATAAAAAATTTTTCGTTGCAATTCTAGAATATTTCTTATATTAATTTGTACAATTATTTTAGT
The DNA here is from genome assembly GCA_949987645.1 of Tachina grossa. NCBI lineage: Eukaryota > Metazoa > Arthropoda > Insecta > Diptera > Tachinidae > Tachina > Tachina grossa. Next base: position 150,176,688 of record OX465274.1, on the reverse strand, counting down.
TTTTTGCCTTGTTGTCGCTCATTTGATATTAATTTCTTGTTGTATTTCAATGATTCTGCCGAAACTCTTGAGGGAAATTCGATCACGTAGGGAAATTTACTAAAGCTGCCATTTTCTATTAACCAAGCACTAAGCCGTTCGGAGTCACTCACCGAATAATTTTGATCTTCTTTGCTGGTATGCCACTAGAATTTTTCAATTACACATTGATTTTAGGAAAATATTTAAAAGATTTTTCAAAACATTTTACTTACTGGATATAAAAATAGTATGTGTCCCAATCCGAATATTAATAACAAAATTAACGAAAATTTAATTAGTTCCATTAATAGCAGCACTAAAATGTCCATGAAGAGCCCTCGTATTGGAGCAGATAACTTTATAAAGAAGTTCCATGAGCGGGGAAAGGTTGACGTTGACATTTTAAATGAAGAAAAATTTACATTGGAACATAATTTTTTCTTTTATATCGTAGCAGATGAACATGTGTAAATGTGAATTTTTGTTTTATTTTTATAAATAAAAAAAATTTGTTATTTTGAAAATGGGAGTCAAAGCAGTTCGGAATTAGAGTTGATTTTTATATAAATATTAAGACTGCTCACACAATACTCGTATTATTGATACAACATAGTCATATCGCATTTAATCGTGTGCATAATTTTGTAACAAAGGCTTCTTTCTACATTAAACTTTTGAGAGAAATATTTGAATATCTTCATTGAGTTGCATGTAAGTTGAAAACTTTCAACTAATTTTTTTAGTTCTGACAATTTTGCAGTAAAGCAGCTCAACTTTATTAGAATATCAAACAGTTCATATAAAAATATTTGAATTAATATTCTTTTAAAATGATTTTTTAAAAAGATAGTCATATGCAAAAAATTACATGAAAAAATGGGCTCGAAGGCCAACTTTGAGGGCCGGACGCACCCCCTAAAACTCAATTTATCGGTATGAATTTTTTTTGTATTTTTTTTACATAAAACTGAACCGATTTGGGGGGTGAGAGTAGAAGAAATAAAAAAAACTGTCCATACAATTAACGGCCACTCTAATGTACATATGTACATAACTCTCATTTTTCGTACCGATTACTTAACAATTTTTTAATTAATTAATTTATATAATTACCGTTTTATTGCATTAATTAATAATATTTTAGGGATTAACTAAAATTTCCCGCATTTAAAAACTTTATTTAATCTTATTGGCAAATGTAATTCGTAAAGAAGACTATGGTGCAAAAACCTAAATTAGCTCCAGCTCAATCAGCAAACGCTTACTCTGCCACTTTTGCGCAAATGAGCCAACCAGTTACTTCCCGTGTATCGTATGCAGATGCTGCGAAGACAAATTCAATCCCCACACAAAATGTTTCCCCGCCAAATAATTAAAAAAATACTGACGCAAGCTTTAATTTTAATCGCCTTGAAGCTACTATTGAAAATCTGGTGCAAACTATAAACAATTTTACAACAAATATGACTAGCATGATGCAAGAAATGCTTCGAATGCAGAATACTCTGCTTCAAGCATTAATTAATAAGCCATGAACACGTTAACAATATGTTTCTGGAACGCAAGCGGCATTCGCCTTCATAAAAATGAACTTGAGCACTTCCTCACGGAAAAAAATATTGATATAATGTTAGTATCTGGGACTCATTTGACTTCGAGAAGTCTTTTTAAAATTTATGGCTACACTATATATGATACAAAGGACCCTAGAGGAAGGGCTTGCGGTGGATCAGCAATTCTAATAAAGTCAAGACTCAAGCACTATGTTCTTGATAACATTTGTGAAGAACACCTACAAGCAACAAATATTGGCATTGAAAGTTTTTGTACAAATTTTGTTATATCATCAATTTACTCCCCTCCCAGATTTTCAATCACTGAGAATCAATATGAGGATTTCTACAAATCTCTTGGACCTTGTTTTGTAGCAGCTGGCGACTACAATGCTAAGCATACGTTCTGGGGTTCGCGTCTTATTACCCCCAGAGGTCGAGCATTGTTCAACACTATTTCAAAAATGGGCTTGGATGTCATTTCGAGTGGGGAGCCCACTTATTGGCCTACTGACATACAAAAAGTTCCGGATGTTATAGATTTTGGCGTCATAAAAAATATTTCTAGGGATTTAATTCAAGTTCAAGCTTCTCTTGATCTCTCGTCCGATCACTCTCCGACGATCATTATAATTTGTAGTCCATTAAGAAGTAACTTACCTGACCCATATGTGAAGATGATCAATCGTGTTAATTGGCTTGGGTTCAAAAAATATCTCAGTAGTCATTGTACGGAAAACATTACGCTTAGAACATCCGATGATATTGAATCTAACATTGCCAATCTCAGCGAGAATATTAAACAGGCTGCTGAACATGCCACTATCTCCCATCCGCAGACTGGGTTTAATAAAATTTATTCTACAGACATTGAACGTCTCGTACGTGAAAAAAGAAGAGCTAGAAGGGAATGGCAACAGCACAGATCACCACAAAATAAAATCAGATTTAAAGAGTGCACTAAACGACTCCAAGAGTTGCTTGCATCTGAAAAAACTGCATCTCTTAAAAATTATCTGGAAGGTCTTGTTGTCACACCAGCGTCTAATTACTCTTTGTGGCGCGCTGCTAGAAAGCTTAAAACACCCATTGAGTATAAGCTACCTCTACGCACATCTACCGGAAGTTGGGCAAGAAGCGATACTGAAAAAGGTAAAATATTTGCTGAGCACTTAAAATCCGTTTTTACGCCAAACATATGTACTGGTGTTGCTGATTTGCCGAATGTAGTCGCTCTACTCCCTCAACACATAAAGTTTAAGACGCGTGATTTACAAAAATTAATTGCCGAACTCAACCCGAAGAAAGCTCCGGGTATTGATGGAATTAGTAACCAGATGCTGATGAACTTGCCTCGTATTGCAATGAGAATCCTATTATTTATATTTAATGCCATTTTACGACTGGAGTATTATCCACACAGCTGGAAGCTTGCCAAGGTTAAAATGATTCCAAAGCCGGGCAAAGATCTAACCAAGGCTGAGTCATACAGGCCAATAAGTCTACTATCAACTATGTCAAACTTTTCGAAAAACTGCTCAAAACAAAATTGTCCCAAATTCTAATTAGTAGTGGGTGCATACCAGACCATCAATTTGGTTTTAGAAGTCAGCATAGCACCATTGAACAAACTCACAGACTGGTTCAATTTATAAGAAGAACTTTTGAGGAGAAAAAGTATTGTTCTGCGCTCTTTATTGACGTTTCCCAGGCATTTGATAAAGTGTGGCATGAAGGCCTAATTTTAAAATTGAAGACTTACTTACCAATAAACATTTCAAATCTTATGGAAAGTTACATTATTTCCCGTAAGTTCACTGTTGTGGAAGGAGACTTAACGAGTAGGCCTGAAACTATTTCATCCGGTGTGCCACAGGGGAGCATACTGGGACCAGTTTTGTATTTGATTTATACTTGTGACATGCCTGTGAGCAGTAGTATCCATACTTCCACATTTGCCGACGATACAGCCTGCATTAGTATGCACGAAAACCCTGATGAGGCATCCCGCAAACTCCAGGAACACATTAGCCAGATGGAGCTTTGGTTAAACTTATGGAGAATTAAAGTCAATGAACAAAAGCGTGTCCATATAACGTTCACCCTAAAAAGAGATACTTGCTCCCCCATTCGGATTAACAATCAAGTTGTTCCTCAACATTCACATGTGAAATATCTTGGTATACACCTTGATCGACGACTTACATGGAAACACCACATTGACTCTAAGTTAACTCAAATGAAACTTAAATTAACTCAGTTACATTGGCTGATTGGTAGAAATTCAACACTTAGCCTAGACTGCAAAATTTTAATATACAAGTCGCTTTTAAAGCCAATATGGTCTTACGGAATTCAACTATGGGGCACTGCTTCAGCTTCAAATGTAGAGAAAATTCAACGAAGGCAAAATAAAATTTTACGCATGATAACATCGGCTCCATGGTACATCAAAAATTCAAATATACATCGCGATTTGAATATGCCACTAGTGACTGAAGAAATTGTAAAATACGCAGGCAAATATCTAACAAAACTCGAGTCACATCCTAATCCGCTTGCTCGCGAATATTTTGAACTTTACTGGACACATCCGCTTAAAAAAGAGAGATACACGGGCTCTAATATTCAACACTCTAGATGATGAAGCTGCTTGAAAACACTTTTTTCTTTTTGTTGCTATCACTACTTATGTATTATTAATAACTATCACTAAGCTTATGTCCGACATTGGTCGGGCCTAATAATTTTTTTATAGATTTAAGATTTGAATACTTATTGTTAGTTCATATTTGAAGATACAATAAAATAAAAAAATAAAAAAAAAAATTGGCAAATGTGCCCATAATTATGATAGTGGTATAAGACATGTAAATTTTTGCCTCGAACTATCAAATAAATCTTAATTGAAGCGTTATAAATACTGAATAAATTTGCATTAATAAAATTCTAAATTAATATAAAAAAAAATATAAAAATATTTTTTAATTTATTCAAATAAGTTAGTACAACATTTCGAGAAAAAAATAACTTAAACCATTTTCATAATTATGCGCACAAATATAATTTTTTTAAACCTGCCTATTTCATTCGCATAGTAACTGGTGATATGTTTGATCTTTTCGAATGCCGTTAAAAAGAATTTCCAAAAAAAAAAAAAAAGAACTCCAAACCTTTTTTAACATACATATACAGCTAAGTACATATGTATGTATGTACATACATATGGGCATTTCCACCGAAACAAAAAATAAAAAAAATAATACTTTTGGAAAACACTTTCTTTATTATATTTTCATAGAGGAACAATCAACTGTAACTAATGTAAAACAATTTTACATTTATACGTAAATCATTTCGAGATATTCGAACGCAAAATCACGAAAGGGCAACTTCTTTCATTTGAATCACTCTTATTCCAGCTGTCGGCATCGACGACACTTTAACACAATACCAAAAAATTGGGGCGTAAACAAACTCGCTCTCGAGAATAATTTTGTGCAACTGACAATCTATTTCCGTTCCTTAAGGTCTAGAAAATAGGATAAACCTGCCAAACAGGAGTCAGTTGTTTTCGACAACGGGTACACAAGCCCCAATTTTTTGGTATTGTGTTAAAGTGACGTCGATGTCGACAACTGAAAAAAGGGTGAATATTTCTTTTGCACGTTTTGTTTTAATGAACTTTCTTAAAGACAAGCATTATCCATTCACTTTTGCTCTCTAAAATTGCCCTGAGGATCCAATGAGTAAAAAAAGAGTGCATAGTAAACTATGCGATTGCAACTATGTAACTGTAAATTTGTTTTCTTTGCGAAATCGCATATTTCGATGTCACGTGTTACGTTAAAATAAAAAACACGCTCATGCAGAAACCTCATCAAATATTCAGTACAAACATATATAGATATTTAATACAATTAAAATAAAAAACCTTGCTGTAAAATACATAGATTTGTGAGGGTGGTACTTATATAAAGTTAGTCACGTGCGACATCGTAAGTGTGAAATTGAAACAAATTCATACAATCAATTTTTTTTTTAATTATTTAAATTTATATGAGCAAAAACAGAGAAAATATAAGAGAAAAATTGAATTGATTATTTTTGTTAATAGGACATTTACATCTGCACGAAATCTAGCAGACTTCAGTTAAAATCTTTACTAAAATCTATGCCGATTACAGCAATTTTTTTGTTAACATTTATCAGGATATCTTATCCAAAAGAAAAACCATTAACTGAAATTTTTCCTAAACTACAACAAAATAAATAATAATGCCAAAAAAAACGACTTCAATGCAAATATACGATAGAAGAAGATAAGAAGGAGTACGTGAAATATAAAACTACATGTTAATGGACGTGCCTCCGCCCAGTTTTTAAATGCAAGATTGTGTGTAAAAATCGCTAAAGTAGAACCACTCAAAATGAAATATTAAATTTTAATATGCGTAACTCCGCCCATTTCTTAAAATGGCGTGGTAAATTTCGTAAAAATCGGTTAAGTAGAACCGCTTGAAATATTATAATAAATTTTATTGGTGTTTTATAGGTTTTGCAGCAATCAGATAAGTAGAATATCATAAAATTAATTATAAAAAAATTGTGGACATACACTTTTTTACAATGGGACTAATGGGAAGCTATGCCGCGCCAGACAAAAAAAAAAAAAGAATTTTTACAATCGGTCTAAAATGTACCGAGTTATGAAATAACACCAAAAAAAAAAAAAAAAAAGTGGATATGAATTGTTAACATCCTCCTTTTTTGAAGTCGGCTAAAAATGCATTATACTGCATAATGCATTATACTGCTCAAATGCAAACGCACAATAGTTTGCTGTTATTATGTTAAATTAAATAAGTTGAATGTAATTGGAAAACATTTTTGCTAAGCTGGGTTCAAATCGTTACATACGTGAAAACAAATTAAGTAATACGTCAATCGTATAAACTGAATGAGATTTCAATACGTTCACGTATGTCATAATCCGAAAATGGTGTTTTTACGTGACGAGTTGTACGTTCACAGATGTGACGAGTTGTCCCCTAGTTTATTTATAATTTCGTAAAAATAGCAGCACAAACTGTATACATTTTATGATGGAAAACACTGTCACCTGCGACTGCTTTTGAAATTTTATTAAAAAACAACTAAGGGCCATTATTACAACTTACAAATAGTTAATTTTAGGATGTCATCTGACAGATAAATATATTTTGATTATTACAAGTAAACATTAATGTAAAAGTGACTGTTAAGCTAACAGCAGGTTTATCCTCATGGTAACTTTCAAAGTGAACTTTAAGCATTTTAACAGTCAAAGTAGCCGGTATCTACACCAATGTTGCCACAATACATCATTTGTATTATATATTTTATCGGACAGTTGTAATAATGAAAAAAATTAATGGTCACTTTATCGTTCACGTTAGCTAATATTAAGGTTAACTATCAGGAACTTTATCTTCAGGTTGTAATAATGGCCCTAAGAGTAGTGATGGCACGATTAATCGAAAAATTTGTAATAATCGATTATTTTCCTTCAATTAACGATTTAATTGTATCGTGAATTCTCCTTCGATTAATGGAATTAATCGATTATTTCAAATAATAATCGACAGACATCCAGGAACAAAAAAGATTCGTCACCAGGCGCCAAGCGTATTCATTGAGCATTGACGGCTGACGATGAAAGGTTAATGCGTTAATTTAACTGTCGCTTTAGGGAAATGGAACATTCATTATTGCTGGCAGCATCAACTTTACTAGACCCAAGGTTTAAAAAAATTAATTTTGATGACCCCTTAAGCCGCGTTCAGACTATTATACATTGTATTTATACTTGTCAAAAATTCAAATAATACGTGCAAGTGTGATAGTCTGAACACAAAATGTCATCAAAGTGGCAAATAATACGATACAAATTTTGACATCCCATAAGACTTTTTCGTTTTTAGAAAATTTTCTAAACGATAATACTTTTCATTAGATCAGGGTTGCATTTTCACACAAACCAAATTTCCAAGTCGGTTGTTTCGCCGCCGATAGCGTGTCGTCATTGATGTAATGTTTTGTCATATGTATATCGGCTCAAAATTTTGAATAAGTGAATCGTATGGAAGTATTGACATAATTTTTTAACGTTTTTTGTAATATCTTTTCTTAAATTTTTTCTATTATTTAAGAATATTTTTAACTGCTGCATTTTTTTAAGTGTCGGCACGTCTCCGCCTGCATGAAACCGCTTTGTCGCCGATAGTCAATGAATAGCACACACATTTTCATTGAACAGCTGTTTTGATTTCTATTTTCTATTATTTGAAGTGTGATAGTCTGAACACAATATGTGATTTTACGTTAGATTTTTTGACAGTCGCAACGAATGTATTTAGATTTCTGTATCGTAAAATGTGATGAAAGTATTAATACTTGTATAATAGTCTGAACGGGGCTTTAGCTTTATCAAAAGTCATGAGACAGCTAATAAATTAAATTATAGAAATTTCTCATATAGATGACAGCATTGGTGATTGCTGAATTTGATTTATGGGCGCACCATAAATCTTTAGCCCACAAACGAAGAAGGAAGGATAATGAGTCAACACTTCCTCAAGATGAACTAAGCTTCTTTGTCAATGTTCTAGTACTAGAATTAAAGCGCAACGTAATAGACGCATGGGAAGAAATGAAATCGGTATAACCTATGTAAGCTGTACTCTCTTGCACAAAAATATTGCTTTTTGATTGGTACATCTGTACTATAGCATTGCACAGATGCATGTGTTTGCACCAGTTTTGCGTTTTTTTTGGTTCTTGTATGAAAAAATATGTTATTTAGCGTTTCTTTTACTAGTTGTAAATGTTGATTTTTAAAGCAGTTATTGTATGGTTGTGCAATGACCAAATGAGAAAAACACGTTTGTATGTATTTGTTTTTCTACAACAAATAAGATACATAAAACTGGTTTTAACATAAGTACCACATCATGGTACAATTATACTAGGTACATGCACGACTACAACAAAATTACAACACCAAAAAACACATTCATTTTGTTGGTATAAACAAACGAATAATTGTCAGAAACAGATGCCTTTTGTTTTTAAAAATAACAATTACAGGGTAACTAAAGTACAATTGCAGACGCGGCATTCATGAATGATTATAGTCATTCAGTGTTGCCAATAGGTGTGTAATTACACAGAGTATGCAATTACTCTCATTTGTAGGCCATGTAGTTACATTCATGTATAATCTGTGTGTAATTCTACTTTGGCTTGTATTTTTATTTATTTTTGTTTTAATTTTAACCTACACAAAATATGTGTAGTGTAATTTTCTTCAACATATAATTGGAAACACAGCCATGTGTAATTTCATTGGCAACACTGTAATCATTTTATGCACACACATACACTAACATTTTTGCAGCTTGTAAACAAAGTTTGACAACTGTAGGTATTGTATACATTAACAGGCTGGGCTTGTGCATGTACCTGTTATAATTGTATCATGTACCACATGGTGTGTTGAAAAAAAAATCCATGGTTGATGAATGAAGGAATGAAAGTAAAATTGCACATACAAATGTAAGTAAATGATACATGTACATGAAACACATGCATTTGTAATTACTCTCAGAGCAAAATTGTCTCTTTCTCTCTCTATACTTTGGCTGCGCCACAAAATAACATAACGAACGTCGGCACATACATATGCACATCATGTATTTGTTTCAATAGTGGTTTTTTCATATATTTGTATTACAAAATATATATTTTTGGGCAAAAACAGATCAAACAGTTGCTCAACAGCAATACAATAAGCAATTGTTATTTGTTTTAATTGTATTTTAATTTGGAAAAGCACGAACACACAATAACTCTTATACTAGTTCTGTCGCTCACACTACAATTATATGGTATATTTGTTTTGGCTATACAAAAGAGTATACAAATGCAACCCTATAATCTGTACCATCAGACCATCCAAAGCGGGTGCAATAATAACGGAAAAACGGAACAGATTAACCACGAAACGGCTATCAAAGCTCCTATTTTTAAATTTTGTACTAAACAAATAAATTCTTTTTTAACCCCCCGACTAAAAAGGGGTGCTATCAGGCACGTAGAAAATTGTTTTTGGTGTGACAGAAAACGCATCGATTTCATATTCCAACTTTGTTTCATTTTCAGTTGGTTACAAAAAAATCAATTTTTTTTATATTTTTTGCTGCTAACTGAAATTGAAGCCAATAATGCTGAAGTCGGCTGCAGGTTGCTAAATCGGAACGAATATCGTTGTATCGTGGTTTGCTGAAGCAATTGTTGAATGGAATGTCATATTTTTTCTTAATTTCAAACACCGAGTTTTATAATGAAAATCTTTTATTTTTTAAACCATGGAAAAGTCTTGCAAAAAAAAAAATGGCCACGTCGACGGCGGCTAACTGTTTTCAGTATTTATTATAGTTTTATTTATGTAAATAAAAATAACTTTTATTGTGGTATTATATGTCTTTAATAATTTTAAAGCATTTTACTTACATTTTCACATGAGTTATTGCAGGAAAATTTTGATAAGATATAGAAAAATTCTAAATCGTCAAGTCATGCTTACTCGATTTAAAAACGCAAAAACAACACAAATTCCGTTTTCCATCACATGTTTTTTTGTAATATTTTCATAGAACAAGATGGGAAATGAAATCGATTTCGATTTAAAACAAAACCAGAATGAAATCGAAATAAACGTGTGCATCACAACTTTTTACGTTTTTCAATCGATTTTAAATCGAAAACGATTTCCATCACATACGTGTATGAGTTTGTAGTGTGTGCCTGTGTATCTGTGTGTCTGTCCGTGTCCACGTACATACCAAACGGCTGAACCGATATTGATTTAGTTTGTTCTGTTTGAAAGGTGACTTGATCGAGAGGGTTCTTAGCCATGTTTTAAGAAAATCGGTTCAGCCGTTTAGAAGATATCGAATCTTCTCTATATATATTTTGCGGGGTTTTAAAATTTTTAATTTTTGTTATTAATAAATTGAATAAACAGAAAATTTTGTAATTAATTAAATAATATTTTTTTTTATATATGATAATTTTAAATTTTTTAGCTGAAAATATCGATTAATCGATTAATTGTTTCCAATTCGTTATGTGAAAAAATGGATAATTTATTTTTTACTCTAGTGGAATTTATATAAAGTGAGTGGTGGGTATTATTCGACTAAAGAATTTGATTCAAAGACTTTATATTCGATATTAGCAATAGTTGAATATTGTATACTGTTCAACAACAAAAACTGATGCTTGTAATATCTGACTGAACTCAATATGGTTTCTACAAAAAGCAAACTCAAACTATAATAAGAGTGGAAAAGTCTATACAGTCGTAGTTTTTTTTTTCTAACACATGATGTTCAAAAATTGTGTTAATTCTAAAATCATTAATTTATATTTTTATATTAAAGTTTAACAAATATAAAAAACTCTTGAGTAAAGATCTTCCTAAAATATAAAATATGTTTAATTAAAAAGAAAAGAAAAATACGCATATAGTTACTTTTATATACCAAAAAAAAAGCTTAAATTTTCCAGCTCTGGAGCTGTTTTTTTTATTATTCTGATTTTTTATACCAAACATTTTCTTTCTAAAACAATAATTTATACTTATTAGTTATATTCATATATCTCAAAAAAAAAATGTTTAAACTTTCTAACCTTGCAATCTTCCTTTTAGATTTTTCTGATAAAAAATATGTTTAATTTATATAGAAAAAGAAACAAATAGTTTTAGTAGGTTATGCTTATATACCAAAAAAATTTCCAATTTTCCAACCCTGGAATCGACTTTTTGATTTTTTTTTAGTTTTTAATAGCAATTTAATTTTTACTGAAAAATAAAATAGGTTTAATTAACAAAAAGATAAAAATTAGTTTTAGCTAGTTATTTTTATATATACCAAAAAGAAAGCTTAAATTTTCCAGCTCTGAATTTGTCTCATCGTCTATTTTGGACTATTTCTGATATACCAGTCCAAGATCGAAGTCTCTAACTTTTCTGGGAGCTTAGGAAAACCGATTTAACGTACAGACAGACGGACATCGCTTATTCTTCATAAGGACCCAGAATATATGTACATATTAGAGACCTGCGTAAACTGTCTTGAAATGCAAATACGTCTTGTTTTTAAATGTATTCTCGTTTCATGTATTATACTAAACCAATAATAAATGATGTCGTTTAATAAGCGAAGCAAGATGTATGCATTGGTGTTCGTGTATATGAGTGTTAACAAGCGATGTCGCGGAGACTTTTTGTTCATAACAAACAATCAATCCAGATTAAAGGGTTGGATTTGTATACTCGTTTGTATAGCCAAAACAAATATACCATGGTATGTACCATATAATTGTAGTGTGAGCGACAGAACTAGTATAAGAGTTATTGTGTGTGCGTGCTTTTCCAAATTAAAATACAATTGAAAACAAATAACAATTGCTTATTGTATTGCTGCTGAGCAACTGTTTGATCTGTTTTTGCTCAAAAAATACATATTGTAATACAAATATATGAAAAAACCACTATTGAAACAAATACATGATGTGCAGATGTATGTGCGGACGTTCGTTATGCAGTGTTGGTATCTCTACGAAGAGCAAAAGCACATTAAGCTGTTGCAAAAGGGGTAAAAAGCGCAATAAAATACGAAAAAGAGGTAAAAAAGCACGAAAATATTTTTTTTTTTAAATTTTAATACATTAAGCCTTTTAAAAAGGCAAGTTTAGAGTGTAAAAGGTCAAAATATAATTTCAAATTTTTGCTTCAAAACAAAGTATTTGAGATGTAATAACAGAATTTATTAACATATTAATTAAAACAAAATCTCGGTTAATTTAATAAAAATAAGTATGTAAAAACAAATAATAAAAAAACCAGGAGGCAAATAATATATTAACATACACACACAACACATACATACATACATATGTACATACATACATACATATGTACATACATACAATAGTAGGTGAAGCTTAGGCTTAGATTATAATATGTATGTTACTGAAAAATCATTTGCACATAAAGAATGCATTAAAAGTGTCACTCTTTTCTTAAGTACTCTTAACTTAAAAGTTTTTGTTTTTGCGATATTCACCTTTATTCCAGTTGTCAACATTGACAGCACGTCAATACGATATGAAAAAATTGGGGGTTGGCTACTCGTTGTCTAAAACAACTGACTGCTAATGATAACATCATGCTTTCAATCGAAATCAGCCCTTAAAATTTAACCACTCTTGTGCGTTGAATACAAATTTACCTAAATTTTGTTGTAGACGTGAAAATTTTGATTTACCTTGCACTTCCAAATTAACAGCCTTATGAAAATTCTGAAATCGACCCTTAAAATTTAACCAGCCTATAGTATGATTAAATATTTGCGTAAGCTTTAACAAATGCTGATTGCATACTACTTTCAATCAATTATTATGTAGACAATTATGTTGTACTTTCCAGTTACTTCCGTTTTTATTTTGCAAAAAAAAAAATTAAATATTTTAATCCCAATTATTAAAAGCTTGCATTGTTTTTAACATAGTTTCCGCTATTGTCATTAAAAACAATTTAAGAAGCCTCAGTTCGAAAATGGTGCTATTAGCGCTTAAAAGTATTTTAGTTTTGTAAATTAAAAATATTTTTATTTAACAAAAACGCACCAAAGGCACTGCAAGAAATTGTTGAAAGCACTGTAAATACCCGCTTTTTAAAAAAGGGTAATATCCAAAATTTCGCGTTTATGAAGAGGCAAAAAGCACCAAAAAATACCCGAAACGCACCAAAATACCATCACTGTCGTTATGTTATTTTGTGGCGCTGCCAAAGTATAGAGAGAGAAAGAGACAATTTTGCTCTGAGGGTAATTACAAATGCATGTGTTTCATGCAGGGTGACCGATGACATTTTTCAAAAAGTGGCACCAAATAGGGGATTTATCAAAAAAAAGGGGCCAAATTAAAAAAAAACAAGAAAATTGCACTAAACTTTTTATTTTTAATGTATTTTCATATAACTCACCCTAAATAAAGGGAGTCAAAAAGTGGCAAGGCAGTCGAAAAAGGGGAAACGCAGTCGAAAAAGTGGCAAATTGCCACTTTAGTCGGTCAAACGGTCACGCTGCATGTATCATTTACTTACATGTGTATGTGCAATTTTGCTTTCATTCATTCATTCATCACCCAATTACATTTTTGCTCAAAACATCATAAGGCACTTATGGTAAAAGCAGTTTTATGTATCTTATTTGCCTTAGAAAAACAAAAAAAAAATAAATGTGTTGTTTTCATTTGCTCATTGTCCAACCATACAATAATTGCTTAAAAAATCAACATTTACAACTAGTAACAGAAAACGATAAATAACATATTTGTTCATACCAGAACTAAAAAACAGGCAAAACTAGTGCAAACAGATGTATCTGTGCAATGCTATAATCCAGATTTGACAAATCTGAAATCTGAATTGGTGGTAAGTTTGATCGCTCAAAATCAAACTTACCATCAATTAAAGGTCTAATTTAGAGCTATAAGTTACGCCTATTGACAAAATAAAACTCCGTTTTATTATCTCTTTTTTTCCACTTTAAAAGTGTACGACGGTTATGTTCGAAATACCCATATGTCTGTCCGTATGTACATACATACATATCTTGAAGTTTTGAAAATAAAAACCCAGCAACCAGCTTCAACAGCAACTTATCGGTTTGATAAAACATTTATGTAAATAAGTATTGTATGTATTTATTTACATATGTAAGTATGTATGTATTTATTACATTCATGCATTGTAAATTTTGATTGAAGCAAATAGATACATACATACATATATTTTTTAAAATAATTTCCATGTAAACACAAAGAGTGTTATTTCAATGTCAAGTATTTTAATTTAAAGACTTTTTTGTGACCTCTGCAAGTTCGTAGAGAAATTTTAAATATTTTACATTATTAAATTGTTAATTTTTCTTTCACGTTTTGTTATAACTATTATATTTTTGCAAATCTTTATTTCATATATTCAGCCTGAAATAGATGGAGCATGAAAATTGCTAAGTGTTATAAATGATTTTAATTGTTGGAATATATCTATCAAATTACTGATCCCACGCTAAAAAAATTTTGGGCTTATCCCCGCCCAATTGGAAGCTATACCCTCTCAGACAAAAAAAGAGTATTTATAATCTGTCTAAAATGTACTGAGTAATGAACTAAAGGCCGGGGCACAATGAATCCGTCATACGTTAAACTTCGTCTTTTTCAACTGACAGCTAAGTAGAAATACATGGTTTCTTATGAGGGCTGTTACATTGAGTACGTGTCCGTCAACGCAAAGTACAAAACCTGGGGTCAAATCGTCACATCCGTGAACGTACAAGTCGTCACGTAAAAACACCAGTTTCGGATTATGACATACGTGAACGTACTGAAATCCTATTCAGCTTATACGATTGACGTATCACTTTATTTGTTTTCGTACGATTGCCGATACGATCACGTATGTAACGATTTGAGTCCTGGTCAAGTTTTAACTTTTTGCGTACGTTGAGTAGTTTGACAGATATTGGTTGGTTTTTTTGGTATGTTCCGAATTAGGTTTTTGTGTTTTGTGGCAACAAAAATAAAATTAAACAAAAGAAATAAACTAAATAAATAAAAAAAAAATTTGAGATTAATAAATAAAATGGAGAATCAACCTATTGAAGCTGTTCAAATGCTTCCATCAATAAAGTACTCATTGTGCCAAACTTCTCCGTCGTTGCGATAATGTCAGTTGAAAAAGGCGAAGTATAACGTATGACGGATTCATTGTGCCCAGGCCTTAACACTGCAAAAAAATAGAGACGAATTGTTAACCTCCTCCTTTTTTTGAAGTCGGTTAAAAAGTGCTTAAGTCGTGGTAAGCTAATTTTTAGCTTAATCTAGTAATCTTCATACTCAAAAGTTCTTCTGGGCAAAATTTCAATTATTTTGTGCAGTTTTTTTTCTAGAAAGTTATAGCGATATGACTTTCAGCTTATCTAATCTTTTATCGACTTAAAATCTCAAATGGATAATAGCTTCATTTAGCATTATTATATTGTATTATTTATAGTGTTGAAAATGATTTTTTTCCAAAAATAAAAAAATAAAAGTAAACACCGAATTTCCCAATTTAACGGAAAAAGAAATAATTTTGTGAAAATCGACTTTAAAGTTTAAAAGTGATCACCTACAACACAGTAATATGTGACCTTATTTCCTTATTGCCACTGATATGTATTAGAGATGGGCGCGTGTCGAATATTTTCAACACGACACGACACGAATACGAATACCAAGACGCTCAACATGTAGAGAGTCGCTTTTCAAAATATGGCACCGAGTTGGCAGTGCCAGCTGATACTATCTGCCACAACAGCTGATACTATCGGTTTGCGTACAAAACTTTACGCTTCAGAGGCCCATACAATATCAACAAATATGCTGATGTTGTGTGTTTGACGGAACAAAATATTAATGACCCTATTACGGTTTACAACTCAACCAAGTTTAGTTGAAATTGTAACAACTTAACTTTAAAACAACTTAACTGTTTTTTGGCATTCTGAATTACAACTAATTTTAGTTGTATTCGAAACATTGTTCGAAAATAATAGGTTTTTATATATATGCTATGTTTTTTTAAACCATAGTAGCCATCACAAAACATTTTAAATATTTTAAGATTTGGCCTAGTATTTTATTTTTAGATTTCATGTTTTATGAATATGGCAACAATATTGGTTGACAAATGGGATTGGTTGGCGTCTGGAATAATGAAGCAAACCTAATACAACACTCGAAATAAAAACCAATATACAACTGATAAAAAGCAGTTGTCTAATGGTAAAAAAAGTTGTAATCCATAATAAAAATTTTACAACTACAACTAAACTATCCATTTAGTTGTAAATCATAATAGGGGCCTAAATTTTTTCTCCACTGGAAATTCGTTCATACATATTTTACATCTAAAATCGTTTCGTGTTTTTCTTGTAAACTTTGCTCAACACGTAACGAACCGAACACGCACGAAATCAGATTTTTTGTTACGAGCACTTCGAGTTGAGTTCAGCGTGTTCGTATCACGGGAAAAAACACGACACGCGCCCATCTCTAATATATATATCGTGCCATAACTGCCAAAAAAATAACTTAAGTTCGAAAATTATGTCGTTTAAGCTTTTTTGGCGGCTATGGCTCGTTATATTCGTCATAAAAAACACATGAATAATGTAAAAACATGAAAAAACCCCATCTTCATTGTTGCATACATTTGTATGTATGTATGTAAACTTTACATTGTAAAGTCTTAAGCACCGTAAAAATTGCACGTCTCCAGGAATTTTTAAAATTGCAAAATAAACACTCAACAAAAGGTTCACAAACTCTCTATTTGTCATAATATATCAAGAATATTTTCAAGGTTTTTACTTGTGCTGAATAAGAACACACAGTCATCCATCTCTACTTCCTAGTCTTGGGCATAAATTATGGATATTATTGAAGAAGGAGTATAATATTGGATTCTAGGCTAGAATTTCTAGTTTTGAAAATAGAATAAAGAGCTTGTTTGGTTAACATACTTTTGTAGCAGATACATACTTTCATGTGTGTGTACGTGCACTTCGCACGTACTCCAACTTCAATTGGCTTTCTTGTAAAATATTTCTCTATGCCAAAAAAGTTAAAAAAAGTTAAAAAATTTTCTCTTTTATTTTATCCAATAGCTTAAGCGATTTATTTATGTAATAATAACACTGTGCAACAAAATCAGACTTTTTTCAAAACAAAAACGTACGAACGACTGAAGGTAGAATTAGCCGAACGTCTACGTAAGCTAACGAAACAGCTGATAGTTTTTGGTGATTGAAAACAATGCAAACGCTTACCGAAATTAGTTGTAACGTTGACGGCACGTCTCAAGGCTCAGTTAGCCGAATGTAACGTAAAGTAACTGCAACAGTAAGAAACAGCTGATCGATTTTGTTATGTGAAAAGTAATGAAAATGGTTATAGAGATGTAATGTAACGTAACCTACTTTTCATATAAAAATATCAATCAGCTGTTTTCTACGTTACAGTTACATTACATTACAGTCGGCTAACTAAGCCTTCAACCTGTATAAAATAGAATTTCCTAACGTTTGTTAAGTGACGTTTGTAACCCAGTGATGGTACCATTGTAAGTTAAATGGAATAGGGCTATTTTGGCTCTGTTTTTTGGTACTTTTGTTAAAAATATATGTGTGAAAAATTAACTTAAAATAATACATAAATATTTGGGTATGTATATACATACTTATGTACACAAATATATACATACATGTGTATGTATATGTTCTTATATATAATAAAGAAATTCATAAATATGTATGGGCATAATGTAAATGTGATATGTATTAAAGGATTTAAATGGTATCAATACTTCTTATTGTGTATGCACACATGTAAAGATTATTTCATGTTGCATACATATCGTTGGTCACAAGTAGAAAGGCCCTAACTCAAATAATTGTAATTTAACAAGAGAAGATGAAAACATAATAATAAAAAGTACAACTGCTTTTAAAAGTGTTATTTTTACAGTACTTGCAATAATTTTTTGTAACGATGTATACTTGTGTCCATCGATATGTATGTATGTATGAACATATTTATTTATTATAATGTATAACATACATATTTAGGTACTTTTAGGAACTTTTCTTCGGTACATTCACCATTTGAACTTTTTTATTTCCCATCACTGTTTTGTGAACAGCTGTTCCTTTTTCATATTAAAACAAAAAAACGATGTAAAGCATACGCACGTTTTTAAATGTTCTATAAGTGCACCAATGTGCTAACAGTACGGTACGGTACGGTACAGCAACAGCAACGTTTGGCTAACCCAGCCTTGATTTTGCATTTGATTACATTTGAAAATGTATGTATGTACGAAAGAGTTATCAACAGGGAAACCGCAAATATGCAATTGCATGTTTTTTCTCGTGTTACGTATAAATGTGGATATAAGATATTTATCCGTTTCAGAACTTTTTATGCATTTTGGCATCGATTTGTTAGTGCATATTTTTGCATATTTTACCCCTTAAAGCATGTTTTTGCATATATCAGTCTTACACGCATATTTTTAGCATATTTTCGAATTTTTAGAGTATAATTTACGCTTTTAGGGCATATTTTGATACTTTATAGAATATATTTATTTTAATATTAAAACAAAATTTTTAATTTTTTTTTCGCCATCTAAATCTTATTTTCAATATTCCATGTAGTGTATAAATTTTTGTTATAAATTAAGCAGTTATTAGGGACGTTAGTTTCAATAAAAATTTTGGTTTTGCTATTTGTGATGGATGGGCTCTTCCCCGTACGACGTTGAAGGAACATTGTCAATGTATAAAAGTGTATTTATATGTGACAGGGAACGATTTTAATTTGAGAAGTTAGGTCAATATTTTGTTGTTTATTGCAATAAAAATTATAATTAACAAGCTTATCTTATTTATCCAAAATGCAGTTTTAATTCTGATATCGAGATCTCTTTTGAAGTTGAATTAAATTTTTACGGGAGTATCAAAACAAAATATTTTTTTAATATGGCAGTTATTCTCTGTTAATTTTTTATTATCTCCTTTTTATGTTTATTTTATATTTTTCTTATTTTAAATGCAAATGCTGTTGAATTTTTTAATTAAAAATAAATTTTCATTTAAAAATAAACCATTTTTTATTTTTAAGAGCATATTTTTGGAATTTTTAGTGCATATTTTCAAGTTTTTAGTGCATATTGAATGCGCATAAAACACTTTTTTTACAGCATATATCTGGTTTCCCTGGTTATCAAATTTGAATGATACTCGTAGTTGAAGTTAATTCTTGTGCTGCATCAGCATCGGAAATGCTTTAACCATCTTAATTTACGTTTAAGATTTTATCTAACGGCTACTCAGACTATTATAGCAGAATAAAGACTTTCATCACATTTTTTCAGTGACCAGTGTCTATGCCTTTATCACTTGAACTTTCCTACAACAACTGATACAAATGGACACGAATGCTTGTCAGAATATGTGTGGCTTTGTTATTTAACGACTTTGTCGGTGACCATTCTCGAACCCAGGGCCTTCGTTTTTGTAGTCAACGTGCTAACTACTTCAGCCAACGCCACTCTGTCACAAACTTTAAAAAAGTCCGTGCAAATATATGCTTTCTTTTTTGGTCTCCTTTAATCAATCCTTTGAACCTTATTATTTTTTCTTCTGTTGTACAGTGTGTCAACGTAAATGTTGTCCTTTTCTTTTGGGATTCCTTGCAAACTTTTTTGCTTTGAAGATTCTCGTTTGAAATATTTATGTACTCGTACTAGTCTCCTGCATAAGACATCTTATAAGAACTTTCAAGACATGAGGGATTTTTCAAATGCTTTACTACAGCGAAATCTTATAAAACAAACGTTAACAACACTGTTTGCAAGAAATTTGTTTGAGTATTGTAGGTATAAGAGTAAAGAAGAAAACACTTCGTAATTGAAGAATTTGTGATACTTGCTTCTTTCTACGCATGAGCGCGTGTACAAACGTCATGCATGTATGTGTGTATGATCTTTTATTTTTCTGCGCACATGCAAAGGCACACACATTTATTAACATTATTTGTATGCGGTTAATCACATAATAGCCCAGCGGGAACTAGAAGGAGTAGGGATGCCTTCTAGAAGGCCCCTGTATGCCTTCTTTTGGATGTAGAAGGCCTGCTCGCTCCATTCCATACTCATATCTTTTTTACACGCATTGTCATTGCGCAGCAGGCCTTCTGTTCTTGCTTCATTCGCCAGAGATTCTGGAAGGCCTTCAAACTAATAGATTTTGTTTTTGCTTTGGTAAAAAAACAAAACAAAACGTGTTACTCCTTCCCTTCTCCCTTCTCATAGAAGCGAGTGTGGAATGTGTATCGTATATTTTATGCGAAAGAGTCCTTTAATAAGGCCTGCACCAAGAAGGTATTCTGAGTTTTACCGCTGAGAGCTTACCATCTACATATTACACACACACTCAAACGTAGAATATAAAAAATAACAAGCATACACTAATCAACAGTACTTCTTTTGAGTGTTTGTTACAAACAAGCTGTCTTGCGACATCGCTTGTTAACACTGATATACACATACACCAATACATCCATCGTGCTTCGCTTATAGTACGACAGCATTTATTATTGGTTTAGTATAATACATGCGACGTGAAAACATTTAAAAATCATGACGTATTTACATTTAAAGACCTTTTACGCAGGTCTCTAACTCGTACATACATACGTATGAAAGTATGTACATTAGGGTGGCCGTTATTTTATTTTTTTGATGTCTTCTACTCTCACCCCCAAATCGGTTCAGTTTTATGTAAAAAAAAAATACAAAAAATTTCATACCGATAAGTTGTGTTTTAGGGGGTGCGTCCGGCCCTTAAAGTTGGCCCTCAAGCCCATATATTCAATGTAATTTTTTTTTTAAGTTTTATATTGACTACAAGTATATGTATGAAATAATTTAATATATATAAGCTCTTATTGTACATGCTGAGTATAAATAATTTCCATATAAATATAATTTTGTTACAATAAATTGTTGGTATTTTGTTGGTTATTTTCCTCATTAGTTTCTAAAATATTAATTTTAGCAAAAAACTTTTTTTGAGACTAATGTTGTTGACTCAAAGAGCTAAAATATTGCCATATATCATATTCTTGTAAAATGATTTTTTTTAAAAGATAGTCATATGCAAAAATTACATTGAAAAATGGGCTTGAAAGCCAACTTTGAGGGCCGGACGCACCCCCTAAAACGTAACTCATCGGTATGAAATTTTTTGTATTTTTTTTACATAAAACTGCATTGATTTGGGGGGTGAGAGTAGAAGAAATAAAAAAAAGTGTCCATACAATTAACGGCCACTCTAATATACATGTTATGTTGCGTACTTGTATAAAAATATGGATAATTGGAGTGTGCCCGCGTGAATTCTGCACGTAGTCCTTTCCTTAGCAAAAATCTATTGCATAGACCAGTTTTTGCTTTTAAAGCACAACTAACTAACTCTTCGTCTACGTGAGTTTTGCACGTAGTCTGTAAATTAGATTTACATATGTAAATAATCTAACATTAAAATATGTGTGTATGTATGTATAATATACATTGTATATGCATGTTACTACTCGTATACCTGAGAAATACTCGTAATAATAATACATACTTATTAATTTTAAAGTAGCTTTCGGACAACAAACACTATGTAGTATTTTTCTATTATTGATGTATAAATTATTTTATTTTAAAACATATTGACCTCTGCATCAAATTATTAAAAACAAATTAAAATTAAATGTATTTTGACTGATTATAAAAACCATAAACTAGTTGCATGGTTAACATGCATATTTCTGAAGTTGTTGCACTTGATTACTGTGTATTAAGAAAATTTTTGAACAAAATGCATTTTTAAATATGCGACAGTGTACATTATTTCATTCGCAATATGGACACCATTCTGAGAATATATTTAAAATAATATAAATTTTTCCGCGAAGGCACTTCTGCCTTTTGTTACCAATCTGCTTAAAGGGCGGATAAAAAGAAACCTGACAAAATTTCGTCCTACTGTAAAAAATCACTAAAAATGACTTACAAATTCAAGTTTTCTTAAAAACAAAACCTTCCATTTTGCTTTTTAATAAATAAAAACTTTTTTTCTTTAATTGCAAATTTTCCGTTTCATATGTAAACAAAAAACAGCTGATTATTTAATTTTTGTCCGAACTTAACCAAATGATACCGGGCGTCAGATACCGGGCAATATGTTGCGAGAGAGTATGCCGAAATTAGACCAAGCGTATGAACTACTTCAGATGTATCCGCGTATATATGAAATAAAGATTTCATAAATTTCTCTAAATTGTATGTGTTTTTTTTAATCAAATCCGAAAGCTCTTAAAAAGTCACCCGTAATATATAAAATCCTCACAAAAACATAAATGTGAAAAACGGCCAAGTTCCTATCCAAAATTTCGGCCATTAAAAGTTGTGAGATATAAATTTTGACCAAGTTCTTCTTTGCCACAATACCTAACACAGAAATATATCATGTATGATATAAATTTGTAATCGTAAGGGTGTCATATAATTTCTAGATAATCTGCCAACTGGACAACATTTTTATCAATATAAAGAAATGAACAGTTATACATTATTCTCTCCTTTTTTGGAAAGGTAAAAATATTGCCAAGTTAACAGATTATCTAAAAATTATATGACACCCTTACGATTACAAATTTTTGTCATACATAATATATTTCTGTGTTAGGTATTGTGGCAAAGAAGAACTTGGTCAAAATTTATGTCTCACAACTTTTAATGGCCGAAATTTTGGATAAGAACTTGACCGTTTTTCACATTTATGTCTTTATGAGGATCTGATTACTTTTTGAAAAGATTTCGATAATAACACTTTTTAAACTTAAAATTTCTAGTGTATTTTATTTCTATTCATGATCACTGTGCCAGTTGAAAATGGCAGAGGTACATAAAATAATGGGTAAGAGTGTGATGGGTGTTTAATTGTTGACCTTAAAAATGCACTATTGTGCCATTAGAACGGTTCGCCAGTGTGTATGCAATTTGGTAAGAGCCGACTGGAAGAAACATGTAAAATACAGCGTAAATTTTACTGGGCATGATCCCGCCTATTTTCTCAATATATTTACATGTTAAATAAAGTCTGCTTAGCCGAAGTACATAAATCAAAAGGATATGCCCAATGTGTATGCAAAGTTTCAATAGGGTAGCTGGTGCTTTTAATTTTTGGATTTTCCGATTGAGTAAATCAATTACTATTTGTGTACAAAATGTCAGCTCTCTATAGTATAATATTACGTAAAATTTTCATGAGCCTGGCCCCGCTGACTTTTATATCTGCTAGTGCTTATGGTTCATGCAAAGTTTGGTATTAAAAAGTTAATAACAAATACCTGAGTATTAAATTACAAACTGCTAAGCCGAAGTACCTGAATGAAAAAGCTAAGATTTATGGGTGAAGTCACGGCTACTTTTCAAAATATGAATTTTTTTTCGATAAGTGCAATGTGTATGAAAAGTTTTAATAAAATGTATGTTAATTTTGAATTTGAAGTGCTTGTTTCCGCCCTCTGATAGCAACTTTTGGGTTTTCAGATTTTTCTTAGTGATCTCTTATCTAGATTTATTTGTGTATCAAATTTAAGCTTGCTAGTGCGAATTGCAGTTTTAACGTCGTGGCCTCGCATACCAGGTAAAACTTTTTGGTTTTAAGATTTTCCCATTGGCCTACGCAGCTACACTTACTAGTGTATAAAATGTCAGCTCTCTAGCGCGAATTATATCTTTAGATTTTATCAGCATTACCTCTCCTCACTATTCCTAACTCAAAATTTTGTTGTGAGCAGCGCTTATAATTCATGCTAATTTTCTTCTAAAATATGCTAGACCGATGTAGATTAAACACAAGGCTAACATTTTATGGGAGTGATCACGCCCAATTTTTAAGGTGATAGTTTAAAGTATTGTGTACGTGCAACGCGTATGCAAGATTTCACTAAATTGGCTTGAATTAAAAGCTGTATATTAAGTTTTTAGTTAATATATATATATATATATATATATATATATATATATATATATATATATATATATAATATTAGCGTGGCCCCGCCCATTCTGGTAAAATTTTTTGGGTTTTCAGATTTTTCTAGTTGGTTTCTCACTTAGACCTACTTTTATATCAAATTTCAGCTCCTTAGCGCAAGTTTTAACTTTTAATTTTTATCGGCGTAACCCCGCCGACTTTTCCAAAGTCCAAATTTTCTTGGGTCAGTGCTAATTATTCGTGTCTAGTTGCATTACAAACGGATAATAATAGCTAGATAAATAGTATATCTAAATATGCTGAGCCGCAGGGCATTAAAATGAGGTTTAATTTGTATGCCCGTGTTAACGCCCACTTTTTAATAAAAAATTTATAGCCTTGCATTATCGCAGTATATATGCCGAATTTCAATAAAAACCGCTTCCATTAAGTGCCTTATATTAGCTTTTTAATTCTGACTTTAATGGGCGTAGCCCCGCCCTCCTGGCTAAAATTTCCGGGTTTTCAGATTTTTTTATTTTATTTCTTACCTAGACCTAGCTCTATATCGAGTTTCACCTCAATAGCACAAATTTTAATTTTTATGGGCGTAGCCCCGCCCTCCTGGTTAAAATTTTTGGGTTTTCAGATTTTACTGGTTCATTGCTCACCTAGATCTTCTCGTCTACCAAAGTTTAGCTCCCTAGCTATAGCGGAAGTGCTTCATCAATTTGATGAGTGTGTCAGTGGTCAGTGGTCAGTGAGTATGTCTTAAAATATGCACTTTTTGCACCTCTATATCTCCGGAAGCTTTCGTTGTAAAACTTTCAAACTTTGCATATGAGGTTATATGAATTTACTCTAATTATGGTTTAAATATCATAATTTTACGATTGCGGGGAACAAAGTTATGAGGGGGGTAAAAACAGCTCGAATGGTTTCGTGTAAATATACACACTGCGTGCATTGGCCAGAACTTGGCCTGGCGCACTGCTGTGCGCCTAGATTTGGCATCACTTGATTTTCCATTTTTTAATATAAATTATAAAATTCGCATGTGACAAACATAGAAGTTGTTTTTGCGGCCTTTGATGAAAACTGTAATTTCAGCTGATTCATATTTTTTAACCGACTACAAAAAAAAAGGACGAGGTTACAAATTCGTCTGATAAGTTACTCATAACTCGGTACTTATTAGAACGATTTAAAAAATTAATTTTTTATCCATTTGGTTCGGAAATATGCCCTTTTTATTTTTTTTATATTCTTTTATTTATGACATATTACTTATCCGATTGCTACGAAACTTAGCAAACGGTTGGAATATCATTATAAATAACACATATAAAAATGTTTTATTTAACTTTTAGTCACAGTCGCAAGAGATATTTTTTCCATTATAGCATATATATTATTTCTGTTGCTCTTTTTACGAAATATTTATTGAACAAGCTTAGTAAAATTTTTACAAAGTAACAAAAGTATTTATTGTATTTGTTTTAGTATGTGCAATGAAAAAAAAAAATTGAAAATGTATTACGAATAAGAAACTCAGAAAAATAATAAATGAAAATAGTATCAGGATCAGCAAAGTTTTTTTTTCAGAATAGGAGTTCTAAACACATTTACTTCTTGATCATGGCAGCAAGAAAGTGCAACTGCGCTATACCTGAAATACTTCTTATTTCAAATATGCATTAGCTTTTCTTAAAGCTTTTGCAAACGTTGGCTTACATTTGCAAGGCTCGTTTTGAGCGAGCTGCTGCCCACTTTGTCTCTTACGTACGCGGCCATTCCGCCTTTTCTCTTCAATCAATAAAATTTTTACTTCAGCAAACGCTATCGACTTTTTCCTTGCATTCCGCAATTTTTTCCTAGTTTTTTTAATTTATGGTTTTGTAATAATATTTAATCTTTCTTAATTTTTTCTTTCTACCGTTTACAACTCTCATTACTTTTTTTTACTGTTTTGTCTCATCTAAATTTAAATAATTTAAAAATATGTAAAATTAATTTTTTTATTTTTCTTTTTAATTTTACACTTATGATGTCGCACGTGACCAATTGTATATAGGTACAACGATCACAAATCTGCATATTTTTGGGACATTTTTATTTTAACTGTATTAAATATTTGATGAGCTTTCTGCACTCATAATAATAAATGCTTCAGTGTCACACGTGACATGGAACTATGCGATTGTTTAAAGCAAAATCGTATAGTTTCTTTCTTAGAGAAAAATTCCATAGATAATAATTCTCCTTAAGAACGTTTATTAAAACAAAATATGCACAAGAGATAACAAAATGAAAACTTTGGGCTTTTGTGACTTTGCATTCGAATATCTCGAAATGTGTTATGTATAGATGTAAAATTTTTTTACATTAGCTAAATTTGAATGTTTCTCCTCTAAGATATGATAAAACAAACAGTTTTCAATAAATGTTAATTTTGTTGGTGTCGGTGGATCATTCAAGCGGAAGTTCCCATAACTTCTTACAATTCAAACAGGATTTGAGTTATTTAGATTGGTTGAGAATAAGCAATTAAAAAAATGTTTAACAAAAGAATTAAAATTTGTTTTAATGCATTGTTTTGAAAAAAATAGTACAGGATAAATAAACTTCTCTTCTATTCATCACTGTGTGAATATTGCACATGTCTTAAGTAAAAATATTTTGTTCACAAAAATACAAAAAATCGTGCTTCATATCGTCACCTAAAGTGAAACAAAAGGAAATTTATTTTTTTATTATTGATTACGATTCATTACATCAAATCACATACATATTTTTACAAAATTTTAAACTTCATGTGTCATAACTTTATAAGTGCTAATCTTGATTTGAAAATTTTGTATATTTTGTGAAAAAAGTACTCTTAGTTTTTTCGAATATTTAAAAAAATTATTAAGTATTTTTTGATAAAAACTCTGATTGTTTCTGACAGAGGAGGCATTAAGAAATTTTAGGGATTTTTGATGGTGCACCCTACATCCAGCATTGGTCGAAAATTCACATTTTTTTGTTGCAAAAATCTAATTTTTGGATGTGGCAAAAAAATTGCACGCTCGCTTTTGTAATTTTTCTGGTATTTTATTATAAATAAACTTGTTTTAAGTAACGTGTAAGAAACTCTTGACATCTTACAAATAAATGTAGGTAGGAGACGAGATTTTGTAAAAATGCTAATATTTTTCTAACACAATTTTTCCCAATAAAAAAAGTTTTATAAAATTATATATTGGGAAACATTTTGATTTAATTCAATAGTATATATTTAGCTTTGCAAACCGAAACAAAATTATTCTCATATCTTCAATACTTTTCGAAATATTCAAAATCCAATTTTGACTACAAAATTATATTTTCTAAATTTTTTATTTTTGCCTAAATTATTGATCTCATTTTCTTTGCTTAAAATGTTTCTTAACTTTTTCTATGTTATCACAATAGCAGACATAATTTTAAACAATTTATGTAGTTCACATTTTATATAGTTTTCTGCTTCCCATGTAAATATGTATAGGAAAAGTGATGTTACGTTATTTTTCATTTTATTATGTGAGGATACAAATATCAGTCAAATTTAAAATAATTTTGTAATAACTACGTTTTCAGCAATCAATATAAATTGATTTTATTAGGCGCCAAGAAACTAAACACATTTTTTTTTTAATTGTGTACAAATTTTTTTGACACACTGTATATGGACATAAATAATTTGAAGGAATATGTATTTAAATTTAATTTGTTGTTACCAGTCATGCAACCCATTAAAAATTAATGAAACAAAATTCCAAAATAAACTATTTAAAATCATTTCATCTAATTTACTGCATCATAAAATTATATAAATTTATTCTGCAATTTATTACAGAGATGCGGTTAGCAGAGACCGACCGAAGCCACGACCGTAGCACATGTTTCGACAAAATTTTCTAATTTCGGCCGAATCGAAGGCAAAATTTAGTTATTAAATTTACAACAAGAAAAAACTTTCATATTCATAAAAAATATTCGCTTAAAAACATGTTTGATTACAAAAGAAAAACAAGAGATCATATTGAGATCTGATTGAATTTCAGTTATGAAATTTTGCATAAATTAATTTATATTTCTTATCAATAGCAAGCAAAAATTATTAACTAGCGGTCTCCACTAGCCATGAACTTGGTATGGGCATCATGTCGGACATCGCAAATGGCTAATGGAGACCGCTCATGACCAACTTTCGTCCATGCTCTGACATCAATGCCCGAGCATATGTCTGAGCAAAAATGTTCGCTATGAGATTTGACGTTCGCAACCATTTGCAATAGAAAGAAAAGAGACAGACCAAAATTGGTAAATTTTCCATCTCTATTGCACTACCGCAAAATACTTTGATATGCCTGAACATGGACATCGCACGTGTTCACCACAACAAGGAAGTTGATGAATTTTTCACAGTTGCTCTGTCGGCGTCATGTCCATGTCATGGCCAAGTCGATGGCTAGTGGAGACGTAGGGTAAAGATTATCAGCTAGGCGAAAGTCTAATAATAATAATTAAATTAATTAATAGTCATGGGCTTGTGGGAAAAATTAAAATAAAAAATATACTTAATAGTAACAAACCAAAAAAGTTTGTCTTAAGTAGAACAAAAATAAGCAAATTAACTTACATGTGCATAATTAGTAAAGAACAAACGACAATGGCAAGACTGTTGTAAATTTAGAGATGGTAAAGTGAGCTTTCATTACAAAAAATCTTTCAGCAAATTGAAATACGATGAATCAAAACAATTCACATATTCCATTTGCAAAAAAGTTGCGTATAAAAAGCAGAAATCTACATCAACTGTCACCACACACAGTTGACCAAACATTAAGAACGCTAATGATGAAGGTGTGAAATTCGAAAACAGCTAATTGTTCCGTTCTACCAAATGTTTGTCAGAATATGTACAACTAACTTTGATGTTATTTGTTCATTAATAATTAACACATGTAATTTGGTTTACAAAGCGATACGAACTTTAGCCTGTTCAAATCATAAAATATTGAAAGTCTATGATATTTCGTGTCTAAATAACTATAAATAGAGACATTTTTTATTATAATATGATCGTAATAGCCAACAAATGTAAACAATTGTCCTAGCAAACGGAAAGTTGCTGAAGGAATTTGTCAGTCTTAATCGTTTTCGGTAAAATTTGTCTTCGCTTATTGGACGATTAAAAATTGTTCACCGGTATCGAACCCCAAAAGCCCTATTTTGAATTTTCCCTGGGAGTTTTTTCCCTTCCCTATCATTTGTTCCCGGGGAATAATCCTCCTATTCTTAATAGCCCGGCAATAAACAAATACGGGAGAGAATAAAATCTGGATCAGCTGTTTATTGTTTACATTTTATTCTACACTAACGCAAGAGTTCAGTGATGGGTATTAAATAAAAATTATATATTTTCGTTGCCAATAAGAATGTATGTCAGTGATGGGAAAGTTGGTACGATCGTACTTTTTTTGATACTATTTGATATGAAAAAGTACCGTAGTACTCCCGCAACACGTTTGATACTCTCACGGCCTACTTAGAAATATAGTCGGAAGACGCGCGTATGCATATATTTTTGCGAAGAATTAAATTTCTTTTTCGACAACTGGCACGAAACTTTATTAGTAAAGACATTTTAGAAAAGTGTACCAAACCAATCACAATTAAATATAAATGAAAACTATATTTGATGCAATGATATTTTCTGTGGCACAGAAGTTGATCTCTATGTAAACAGAAATAATGTTGAAACAACTGTTTCATTAAAAAAAAAATTGTAAAAAGTTTATATTACATTTTGTCAAGTTCTTAGAGCAAAAGTGGACTTTGACAGTTTGGTTTAGTAAGTATCCCTTTGAAAATGTTTTATTTGGTAATTATACTACTTTTAATTAAAGTGTTTCCCAGCGAAAAGCTAAATTTTTAAAATATCAACAACCAATATATGTAGGTCATACTATGGCAGAACTAAGGCCATTAACAACAGAAAATATACATATGTATGCAGTTTCTGGACTTCCGTTGCTATAACTAAAAACGCATTGGACGAATACATGTTTCCTGGTAAACCGAGAGTAGCTTACGGAATTTTGTCCATACCTCACTCCTCTGTTAATATCGAAAGGATTTTCTCTTACCACAATCTCATGAAAACAAAACAAAGGAACAGGCTTTATATTCCAACAGTATAGTCTAATCCAGGCCAAAGATTTGTTGAAGTCTAAAAACTGTTTTTGTTATAACTTTAATATTATACCCACCCAGACAGAAAAAGACAATCAGCACGATGTATAACATCTATCTATCTATATCAGTATAACATCTGTTTAATTTTAAGGAACTCATAACATTAAAATTGTAACGCCGAATGACCATACTCCAACTCATGTTTTTAATGTTGGTGCAATACTCTAAATACAAATTTATAAGGTCGTCACAATGGAAATTTTCAAACTTAAGTCAACTTTTTGTATTTACGGTGTTGTAGTGGTATAGGATTACTAAGAACACGGTATTTGTAAACACAAAGTCATATTTTTGTGTTTGTAGTACATTGGTGGTACAAAATGTTTGGAAGAGTCGTAATTTGGTATTTACAGTGTTGTGGAGGCACATAATTTTTGCGCAAAATCACAATTTCTGTCTGGTTATGTACATATGTATATGCTTTGTGTTCATTTTCTTATTTATTTGTAATAAATTTTATATAATTTTTTGTTAATAAAATTTAAATAAAAAAATAGTTTTTGGTACTCTCGGGATCAAAAAAGTACTAAAAAAAATTTTTTTTGGTACCGAAATGCAAATCTCGTTTTCCATCACTGATGTATGTTAATATAAATATCTTTTTTTTTATTAAATAAAAAATAAAATAAAAAGAGTAACCATTCAAAAGCATGCGGAATAATGGTAGAATTAGTAGATTCGTATCAGCTGACAAAATAGGTAACATAAATAAAACATGCTGCTTAGAGTGGTTCGATTTTCAATTTTTTTCGAACCTAACACCATAACCTCTTGAGGACATATAATAGAGCCCAAAAAACCATAGAAGCAGTAATATTAGCGAAATTTCACTTTTCGCCAGAGCCTCAAAGTTTTTCAAAAATGTCCAATAGGCAAAATTTCGATGATTTTAATGTCACGTTTTCTGAATGGGCAAGCGATATACAATATTAAAACAAGTATAAAACTACATAAAATTCATATTTTAAACAAAATAAATCTTTATTTTAGTCGAAACCTGCCGACAAGCCATAAAAATTCTTTACAAAAAAGTGGTAAAAAAAGATGATTTTCAGTGAAAAATTTTGTCGGCAGGTTTCGACTAAAATAAAGATTTATTTTGTTTAAAATATGAATTTTATGTAGTTTTATACTTGTTTTAATATTGTATATCGCTTGCCCATTCAGAAAACGTGACATTAAAATCATCGAAATTTTGTCTATTGGACATTTTTGAAAAACTTTGAGGCCCTGGCGAAAAGTGAAATTTCGCTAATATTACTGTTTCTATGGTTTTTTGGGCTCTATTATATGTCCTCAAGAGGTTATGGTGTGGTAGAGCATTGAATTCGAAAAAAGTCGAAAATCGAACCACTCTAATGCTGCTGTTTATTTAATATGTATAGTAACGTATGTGAGGTAGAAATCTACAGAAAATAGATTTATACATCAACTTCTCTCTTACATACATACACACATATGTATAATGCAAAGATAAGTACAATAACAGCTGACACGTTGGCTGGCAACCTCTCAATGACTTTATGTACAAAGGAAATTGTAAATTTTATAAAGTTTTTCTTATCGGGAAAAAATCCTCCATTTACCTATTATGCGAACTTAGAGGAGGCTGGCAAAATTTAGTTTTTTTTGTATTTTTTCTGAAGTATAATATTCCTTGGCTTATTTAAACGTTTTGTTCTAAATAAATGTTTAGTTACACCATTGTTTTATAACATTTATTAATTTGGTTTTTAAATTTTTGCATTAGTTCCTTTCAAAATGTTTTGGTGAGAAAACTTTCAAAAAAATCTCCCTCTTCCTCTCCCTCATATGTAGAATACCTATCTACTTTTTTCCCGTGGAGTTTTTTCTCCCTCTCCCTCATATTTAGAATACCTACTTTTTGCCGACGAAATTTTAATTCATAATAGGGGGAATGGGCTATAAGTAGGGTGATCGATTATTCGACTTTTTCGAGAAACCGGGTTTCGAATAGTTCGAATATTTGAAATTATGAAAAACCCGGTTTCGGTTTTTACAATTCACGAAAAACCGGTCAACCGGTTTTTGTAAGTAAGAAAATTATTATACAAAAGTTTGGATTTCAAATTGCTTTATTAAAAAAAAGAGTTAACAGTTGATGTAAATACAACAGTTGACAATAACTCTGTAAGAATCTAAATATTTACAAATGACGACATTGCCCTTTAAACCTTAACCATGCTTAAATAGAGTAAAAATTAAGTAATTATTACACATGACGTGAACTCAAATTCAATAGCGTCATTTGCGGTAAATGGTCTACATTCTTTCGAAGTTAATATCAATTAATGTTTTTTTTAAGAACATATTAGACCATATTTGGATCCCATTTGTTGACGGCTTGGTAACGTAAATCATAGAATTTCCAAACAAGTTGATGAACTCAAACATTTTGCACGTATTTTTTTAGGTATTTATGCCAGTATGTAGACTTTTTTCAAATGTATTTTGAATATTTTTGCCATTGTACTTGTTATTAAAATTATTATTTTTATTTTTTGTATAAACATATTTATTAGCACCTTCAATATTGGCGTAATGAATTTTTTTAATTTCTTCCCAAGTTTCCTCAAACACCAAAAATGATTTGTGTGTGTAGAGTTTATTCCTTAATGGTATATATATACACAGACGTATGACCGAAAATGCTGTTGCCTCTGTAACTATGGGGTGTATAAATATTAAGGAATCAGATGCTCTTGATGTTCTTGGCATGAAAATACAGTCTGATGTTCGTTGGACTGAACACATTTTTCAAATTGCAAAAGAAGCATTCAAGTGCCTCGGCTTTTTGAAACGGTGCAAACAATATTTCACCCCATCTGACCTCCTTACTATTTATACCACCTATATCCGTCCGAAAATGGAATACAACTCTCATGTATGGGCCGGCGCTTCAAAGTCTATTTTGGGGCTGCTCGACCGCGTACAGGAGAGGGCGAAAAAGCTCATCGGTGACAGTAGGGTATCCAACTCTATTGATTCATTGGAGCATCGACGCAATGTGGGGTGCATTTCATCGTTCTATCGTTACTACAACGGAATGTGTTCTAATGAAATTAGGGAACTTGTTCCTGAAACCCGCACATATGTACGTACAACACGTGCCTCATTTACAGCACATCCTTTTGTGGTCGATTGGCCAATGCATCGCACTACGCATTACAAAGAAAATTCCCATTTTAGCCGCACTGTTCGTATGTGGAATCAACTACCTGCGGAGGTCTTTCCTGTCACTACCAGCGTGGGAAGATTTAAATCAAATGTACACAGACACTACTCCCTCTATCCTCCTTCCGTATAACCTATTTTCCTAGTTCTAGCACAATGCACTGCGTGAGTAGGGGTTATCCCCTGAGTGCTGGTCATATTTAAAAAAAAATAAAAAAAAAATAATATATATATATATAAAGGGTGTTTTTTATTGAGGTATAGAACTTTAAGTTGGCATCACTTTTTTAACTGGCGGCCATTTTGTCAGCTGTCAAGTGATTAATATTTAGTTTGGTTTGCCATTTCATCATAAGCAGGTTGACAAAAGAACAACGCTTGCGAATCGTGCAAATTTATTTCGAAAATAATGGTTCAGTTCGCGAAGTTTACCGCAAGCTCCGTCCATTTTATGGTCGACATAATCGTCCATCAGAGCAATTAATTCGGTTAACCATGGATCGTTTTCGCACTACGTTTATTCTATGTGATAATACGCATCCGCAGAGACGTCGAACAGTGCGCACCGAAGAAACAATTGCCGCTGTAGAGCAAAGTGTTGAAGAGGACCCGAATGAATCGATTCGCCACCGTGCACAGCAATCGGAGCCGACTAACCGACTATTTTGTTTCCGAATTGGATGGCATGAATGTGGATGAATTGTGGTTCCAACAAGACGGCGCTACATGCTACACAGCGCACGTCACAATCGATTTATTGAAGGAAACATTCGATGAGCGCATAATTTCGCGGAATGGACCTGTCAATTGGCCACCAAGATCGTGTGATTTGACACCATTGGATTATTTTCTTTGGGGATATGTGAAGTCGCTCGTCTACGCCAACAAACCAGAAACGTTAGGGGACTTGGAAGCCAACATTCGTGGCGTTATTGCCAACATACGGCCCCATATGCTCAAAAAAGTGGTTGAAAATTGGACCTGTAGAATTGGCTTTATTCGAGCCAGCCGCGGCGGTCACATGCCCGAAATCATATTTAAACATTAATGCCATAAAATTATCCTTCCAATAAAGCCAAATTGATGAACATTAAAACGATTTTCTTGTGTTTTATTTCAATTCAAAGTTCTATACCCCTAAAAAAACACCCTATATATATGAATGTATGGACAAGGTGAATATCTACCTCTATATAAAATATGAAGCAATATGTCAACAAAACTAAAACACACTTTTTGCAACTGGATTTTGACATCCATTGCGCACCATAAAGCCAATTTAATTCACCTCTGCTATCACCTCATAAAATAATTTCGCTTGAATTTCATGTTTCAGTAAATATTGCCATGCTCAAAAAACGCTTAGAGCTTTTACACTGAAAAAAAATATCTAGGAAAATCAACAGAACATGTTGGTCTAAGTTTTAACTAGTTGTAAAAACTAATTTTATTGCAAAATGTACAAATCGAAAAGTATTCGACTGAGCCGGTTTTTAAATATTAAGAAAAAACCGAACTATTCGACATTCGAAAAATTAAAATTTGGAAAAAACCGACAACCGGATTGTAAAAAAAAACGGGTTTTAAAACCGGTTGAAAAACCGAGTCGATCACCCTAGCTGTAAGGCTCTTAATCGGTCGGACACTAGCTAGTGTTTATATTATTATACTTAAGCCAATACTTCGTTAAACATGCACATAATTACAAATTTAAAGCGAATTTTAATGCTATTTGTACATACATACATACTTACATAGTGGATTCTGTAACTCTAGTAAAACCTTCTCACAACACAATGTCGTAAAACAAAATATTCCATTTTTACTCGAAAATGAGAAAAATAACCTTGCCTGTAACAAAATGTCGTAAAAAATACCAAAAATCATAAAATTGTGATGAGTAGCACAGTGGTTCCAAATAGAAATAAATCCAGTAAAGTACGACTGTGACTCGCACACGAAAGGTTCCGTACGGACACTACATACGCATGTAATACTATACGAACCTAAGCGTATATAATCTAATTTTTTACCTGATGTAGACATTAAAAAATATTTAAGTAGCCGGTAAACTTTTTTTTGGTTTTTGGGGATTGCTCTAGCTTTAGCGGTTTTTTTATTTTTGGCGCTTTTTTTCGTTTTTGGGACTTATTTCTGTTCTTGGCGTTTTTAGGGTTCCGTACACCAAAGGTGAAAAGGAACCCTATTGTTTTCGCTTCGCTGTCCGTCACACGCTATTTTCTCAGGAACTGTAAGAGTACGGACCTGAAATCTTGACAGAGTAGAACCTTGGTTGCTACAACACCAAATACATGAGGATTAAAAATTAAAGGGTGTTCCAAACCAAGCAACGAAAAATGTTAAAAAATTTATGTAAAATACATACAATTGTATGTACATATGTATATTGACACTTGAAATTTGTAAAATTAGTGTATTTTTATATAGACTACAACAATTAATACTAAAATTTAAAAAAGAAATTAATTAAAGCGTGGTCCATCAGTTAATGTAATTTTGACTGTGTAATTTTGACAACTTGCAATATCTTGGAAACCGTAAGAGCCAAACTCTTGAAATTTTCAAAAACAGTAAAACTAAAAAATAGGAAAATTATAAAATCGCCAAACAAAAAAAAAAAAAGTCGCCAAAAACAAAAAAAAAAAACGCTTAAACGAAAAAAAGCACCAAATTAAAAAATTCTAACACTAAGTCAAATCGGTAAAACCAAAAAAAAATCAACAATGAAAAAATCGCCAAAACTTAAAAAAAACGCCAAAACCTGAAAAAAATCGCCGAAACTAAAAGAACGCCCATATAAAAAAAAAATCGCCAAAATGAAAACAAAATCGCCAAATTGAAAAAAAACGCCAAAAACCAAAAAAAATTGCCAAAACGCGAAAAAATCGCCTATATGAAAAAAATCGCCAAAATAAAAAAAAATCGTCAAAATGAAAAAACCAAAAAAAATCGACAAAATGGGGGAAAAAGTACCAAAACTAAAAAAAGCGCCAAAAACCGAAAAAAAACAAAAAACGACAAAACTAAAACACGAACGAAAAAACGAAAAAAAGTAAAACTATTTATTATATAGGCTAAAGTTTGTATTGAATTACATATCTAGTGTCACGGGTCAAAGTCGCACTTCACGCGGCATTCTAGAGAATTCTTCATATTCTCCCAGAAAAAAATTACGCATTACCATTAGAACTACTCGCCATATAATGACTTACTTTTCTGATTACCTAATTTCATTATTCGCTTACAAATCACATTACCTTAGATTTAAGAAAATGATGTACAAGTTGCTAAATAAAGAGAGAATGATTTTTTTTATTAAATAGATTACGTGAATATGTTGACAAATGTTGACAAATAAAAAAAAGTAAGTACTTCTCATTAATCGATTATTTTAGTCCACAGCTGCCCAGAGAAGAATAAGAGTGCCGAACATCAATCGGATTTTTATACAAATGAATACACATACGCTTATATATTACTCTCGGCTTTCTCTCTGTGGGCAGCTCTGTTTTAGTCTCATGCCTTGTTAAAATCATTAAGTTGGTAATCCAGTAGAGAAGTGCTTCCACCAAAAATACTTAATTCCTAATTCTATTACTTTTTTTGAAATTTGCTGGGCTGTCAAAATTTCAGGTTACAGGCTCTTACGAAAACAAGATTTTTCATGCTCGATTTATTTAACTTTGACACCCTGCAGAACACCGTGTGTTTCAACATGGTAGTTAAAATTTCAATATTCTTAAAGCTTAAGTCTTTCTCTTTAATTTCCATATACAACATTTTGTTATCGCATCGAAAATTTGGCAGATACATATTTAGTATCCTTTGTTTTTAAGTTTCCGTACACCAAAGGTGAAAAGGAACCCTATTGTTTTCGCTACGCTGTCCGTCTGTCCGTCACACGGTATTTTCTCAGGAACCGTAAGAGCTACGGACCTGAAATTTGGACACAGTATGTACAACCTTGGCCGCTACAACAACAAATACATGAGAATTAAAAATTGAAGGGTGTTCCAAAACAAGCAACGAAAAATGTTAAAATCCCATGTTAAGCTAAGTCTAGACGATATGTTGAATCAGCAAATGTATGCTTATAATCATATGCTTTAAAATAACAACAAATCCTGCTGTCAGCATATATATATGTTAGCCGTCTACACAGTATGCTGAAAGTACCACTTTTTTTAAAGTCAACATATGTCAGCAAATGATAATACAAGATATGAGTTAGCATAAAATTTTTGTGTCTACATGATATGTTGAATTTCGTATTCTAATATATATGTTGAGTCATGTGAGCATTTGCTTAGATATAAAATAAATTTTGACAATTCTTTTTCTTTTCTCAATTATCGTGCAAAAAATTATATTTTTGGTTAATAAAAATTAGTTCAATTATACATGTATATAAATAAAAAGAAATTCGCGAAATGACGGAAATTGGCAAAAAGCTACAACAGCAAGATGACAAAGTCTAATAATGTTTTAAACTCTTCAAAATTGTTGAAACTTCTAAAAAAAAAACCACGCGAAAAGCCGCCTTTATTGCTAACTTTGCAAAAACTCGCAAAAAATTGGCAAAATTTTAAGCAACTCATAATATGGATTGAAAACCGCTAAAACTGTAAGGAATGCAAAAAATTCGGCAAAAATCGCGAAAATTACATGAATTCCATGAATGACAAATTCCAATATTTCTTAAAAATCGGCAAAATTTTTAAGAGGCTGAAAGCATCAAAAAATTCGCTTTTATCTCGAACTACAAAAAGTCGCGAGATTTTACAAAATCTTAAACAACATGAATTACAACATTTAAATTACATGAATTCGCAAAAAGTTACTAACAGCGGGATGTTGACGAATTCCAATATTTTTTAAAAATCGGCAAAACTTTTAGGAGGCTGAAAGCATGCAAACAGTCGATTTTATTGCGAAGTTTGTTGGAATAAGATTGATTGTCTTCTTCAGAATCGCCTGAATTTTTTTTTATGAAATTTTAATTACCCTTATTTTTTATTCACCCGAATTTACCATGATCATTTCTGCAGTATATTTTTCGCTTAATGTAGAATTTTTTGTGTTTTTTTTGCTTTTGTTATACTTTTTTTGTTATTTTAATATTTACGTTATTTTTTTTTTTAAATGGCAAATTAGGAAACACTGTTCATACCTGACCAGAGTTAAAATATCAATTCTATATGCTATCAAATTTGCCGTATGCTGAAAAGCTTACATAGGCTTTTCAACAAATAACATATCTGACAGCATACATAGGAAATTTGTTACAAAGGAAAAATATGGTGGCTACACGATATGCTAAAATCTTGAAAATACGTTTGTTGACAACGTTAACAAATGCCCATCATATGTGGTTAAGCATACGTATGTTGAAAAAATTTAGTGTCTACACGATATGTTGGCACTGGTAACAAATTTTTTATGATAAATATGCTGATTCAACATATCGTCTAGACTTAGCTTAATATACATACAATTGTATGAACATATGTATGTTGAAACTTGAAATTTGTAAAATTAGTGTATTTTTATACAGACTACAACAATTAACACTAAAATTTAAAAAAATTTTAATTAAAGGCTGGTCCATCAGTTAATGCAATTTTGACTTTGTAATTTTGACAATTTGCTATATCTTGGAAACCGTAAGAGGCAAACACTTGAAATTTTCAAAAACGGTAAAACTAAAAAAACCGAAAATTATAAAATCGCCAAACCAAAAAAAATCACCAAAAATTAAAAAAAATAGCCAAAATTAAAAAAAAAATTCTAACTAAAAATTTTCTAATTTCTAAAGTGTCAAAACTAAAAAAAGAGCCAAAAATTAAAAAAATCGCCAAAACCGAAAAAACGCAATAACCGCCAAAACAAAATAACCGAAAAGACCCCAAAAACGAAAAAATGATAAAACTATATATTATATAGGATGAAGTTTGTATTAAATTACATATCTAGCTTTCGTACGGAGCCCTTCGTGCGCGAGTCAGAGTCGCACTTTACTTAATTTATTTCTATTTGAAACCACTGTGCGTCGTTACATAATAACTGTCAAAAAGATTGACAAACTAATGGATAGAAAATTATTTATTCAGTTTGAAACAGTTCAACGAAAAATAAAACCTTTTAAAACAACCTTTTTTTTTTTTTTTTTGGTTAACAAATTTTAAATGTAAATTAAAATGGTTTAGTATATTTTAAAATATGTACATATGTATTTTAAACTACAAAAAAAAATACCTGTACACATATACATATACTTACACATAAAAATACATATATACGTACATGTGAATATGTATATAAACATAGATTTCTATGTAAAAGCAATATCGATAGGAGAGAAGATTCGGTTGCACTAAACTATGACGATAGAATACTAAATGCAACGAAATACAACTAATTTCTAGTTTTGTATATACAAACATATATCTGGTTTCTAAATTATTTTAGCTAAAAATAGCTCTTGTTCTTTCTGTTCTTTCTGTAACTGTCAAGAGTTAGTTTTTTTTCTTCAAATGTACTCGTATATGAGTATTTCTAACAAAAAGTTCACCTACACCAAAAAAATAAAATGAAAACACTTTGCTCTATCATATTTTCATAGAGAAACAATTAAGTTAAACAATCAAACTAATGTAAAAAAATACATTTATACATAACCCATTCCGAGATATTTGAAAGCAAAGCCTTAAAAGCGTAACTTAATTCATTTCCTTAGAGAGATTTTTGCTCTCTTTAAAATTTTTATGAGTGCACAATGAGTCAAAAATGATCGCATGCGAAATAATGCGACTACAAATAACTGTACATTTTTACTTTGAAAAATCAAATATTTCGATGTCACGTGCGACATTGAATCATTTGCTATCACTGCGTCGAAAGTACATGCAGAAAACTTATCAAATATTTAATACAATTACAGTGAACTCGCAAAAACGTGATTACTCGATCACATGCATGACTCCAAAACGTGAAAACTTTTTTAGATGAGTCCATAACTGCCTTTTGATCACGCAGTCATTTCTTGTGATCCACCTTCTGTTTGTTCCATCTTCTGTCATGCGCCTAAGTCTGAGTTTGCAAGAGTATAGGGGTAAACCTGTAACGTTGTCCCAGCTCATCTGCCCTGAACTTACCCTAAAAGCCTCTATGCCACAGGATCCAGATGTTCCTAATAATATCCTTCAGAGATGATAGGAAATCGAGTTCTGTTGCTACTCTTAGAAGCGGGGATTCAAGAGCTATATTAGCTGCTCGACTATAAGTATATACGTTAATGAAAGTTGTTGAAGTGATATTTACTTTCAACCAATCCGCGACATCTTTTATAACAAGGATTTCTGCCTGGAAGACACTGCAGTGATCTGGAAGTCGATGTGCAATAGGAAGGCGTAAAGCCGCTGAAGAGACTCTGTAACCCACACCTTCTTGTGTTTTGGAGCCGTCCGTATAAAAATCAACACTTTTTCTTCTACCTGGAGTTCCATTCATCCACAATTCTGTGGTTGGTATCCAGATTTTATCAAGACGTTCGTTTAGTAGAGCAGGAGAGGTTTGATCAATCCTTCATCCCTAACCTTCATCGTAGAGTATTCTACAGTGGCCGGTACCATAACCGTTTCAGAGGGAGGTACAACGA
Organism: Tachina grossa; assembly: GCA_949987645.1. NCBI lineage: Eukaryota > Metazoa > Arthropoda > Insecta > Diptera > Tachinidae > Tachina > Tachina grossa. Next base: position 150,135,202 of record OX465274.1, on the reverse strand, counting down.
AGACGGATTGCTGAGGTTGTTGTTATCTCCTTCCCTACTATGTCCAATGGTAGTAGCTGCAGAAGTATCTCAAAGTGCATCCGTGGGAGTAGTGCGAAGAGAACTGGTTCTATACAAGGATGCAAGTCCTTGCACCTTGTGTAAGATATGGAGATACGTCATTTTCTCCAGGGATTTCCATCACACGATGATCCCATACATGAGAATTGGGCGTAATATTGCAGTGTTGGTCCAATGAATGATTTTTGGAGTAAGACCCCACTATTTTCCAGTGGATTTCTTGCATACACAGAAAAAATGATTCCCAAAAAATTTTTAAACAAATATTTGTTTGAAATCAAACTTAGTTTCAGTAAATATTCTGTACTGTTCCACTAAATTAATTTGTACCAAAAAACTGTGTAGAGAAGAAACAGTCCACGACGTTTGTCGGCTACTTTTCGGCATTTACATGTATACAACACGATCAATCAAAATAAACAACAACAACCGCACAGCAGCACGTGGTTCCTATCAACAAGCAAGATAAACACCAACACACTGAAATAACATTTTCTCTCAGCCGAACTATGATTAATTAAAATTTTTACAAAATTTTTATCAGAATTTACAAAATTATTTGTAGGACCGCATTCAAATAAAATATTTACTGATTCAACGAATTTGGTTACTGAAAATGAAATTTAGTTTTTTCTGTGATAGATAGAGTGAATTTGTTGCTTTCTTTACTCTCTCTAGAATATTAGTTTTGAAACTCAGCTTTTAATCAAGAATAACTCTGATATATTTTGCAGTGTTGGACACTTTTATCTTCGTACGAGGGTGGATCAATAAGTCCGTGACCTTGCGAACTCCCTTGTAGTTATATGAAATGCCCCATCAAGTACCACCTGTTAATAGACTACTGTCAAATTTTAAGCAAGTATCGTCATTTATTTAGCGTTTAACAGCTGTTCAAAACATACAACCTCATTTATTTTTCTAAAAATGGAAAAAAGTGAATTTCGTGTGCTCCTTGAACATTATTTTTTGCCAAAAAAAAAAAAATCAAAAAAATCAAACCACGGAAAAGCTCGATAAATACTATGGGGACTTGCACCATCGATTTCAATGGTAAAAAAGTGGTTCACTGATTTTCGTTGTGGTGACACAATTACAAATGACGCTGAGCGTTCTGGACGGCCAATTGAGGTCAGTACAACCGAAAATGTCTAAAAAATCCACCGATTGGCCGATTGAAGAGTAAATTGCGTGAGATTGTTGATTGTTTAAGAAAGTTGTCTGCAAGATGGGTGCCGCATTTGCCCTCAATTGACCATAAACGTAAACGTGTGACAACTTCAAAGGATTGTTTGGAGTTGTTTAACCGCAGATATTTTGCGGCGTTTTGTAAATGTGGATGAAACATGGAGCCATTACTGTACTCCGGAGACCAAGAAGCAGTCTAAACAATGGGTTTCTCCGGGTGAACTTACCCTGAAGAAGGCCAAGGTGAGTTTTGCCGGCCAATGAGGTGATGGCATCGTTTTTTGGGATGCATTCGGTATAATCCACATCGATTATACTTCAAAAAGGAAAAACAATAAACCGCGAATATTATGCCAACTTATTAGACCGATTTAATGAGGATTCAAAAAGAAAACGACCCCATACAGGCAAGAAAAAAGTTCTTTTTCATCAAGATAATGCACGAGTGCACACGTGTGCAGTCTCAATGGCAAAACTCTATGAATTGGGCTACGAATTAGTACTCCATCTGCCATATTCTCCGGATTTAGCCCATGGTGACTACTTCCTATTTCCAAACCTAAAGAAATGGCTTGGTGGAAAGAGATTTAGCTCCAACGATGAAATTATTGCCTATTTTAAAAACCTCGAAAAATCAAATTTTTTTGGAAGGGATACAAAAAATGGAGAAACGTTGAACTAAGTGCATTGAGTTAAAAGGAGATTATGTTGAAAAATAGATTTTTGTTTTGCAAAAAAAAACTGTGTTTCATTCAAAAAGTCACGGGCTTATTGATCCGCCCTCGTATTATTAAGAATGCAAGGTTAGAAAACAGGTATCCTGTACTTCCTGGAGAAGAGGACTAGTTCCGTTTTATTAGAATTAACGGCAAGTCCTCTTTTCTCCCACCATCTTGTTAAATGTGAAAGACCATCCTGAAGGATATCCCTTAGAGAAGTAAGGAATTTTCTTCTGACAGATATTGCCACATCGTCAGCATAATCCACGATATTGCACTTCTGCGAGTCTAGAGATAGCAGCACGTGATTTAGAGCTAGATTCCGCAACAGTGGCTAAAAAACTCCTCCCTGTAGTTTACCCTTATTCACAAATCGGGTTTGCCCAGAAGCTCCTAGAGCGGAAGTTATCCTTCGATGAATTAGTAGATATTGAATCCGCTTACATAATACTGCATGAATTCTATAATTAGACAAGGCAACAATTATCGCATCTGGAGAAATGTTATTAAAAGCCCCCTCAATACCTACGAAGGCCAGAAAAGGTAGGTTCACCCACAGATAGTGATTTCTCTGTTGTGAACGTAAACAAAGTTTTCTTCGTTTTTAGGGTTCTGTACACCAAAGGTGAAAAGGAACCCTATTGTTTTCGCTACGCTGTCCGTCTGTCCGTCAGAGGCTATTTTCTCAGAGAAACGGACCTGAAATATAGACAGAGTGTGTAGAACCTTGGCCGCTATAATAGCAAATACATGAGAGTTAAAAATTAAAGGGTGTTCCAAATCTAGCAACGAAAAATTTTAAAATCCCATGTAATATACATACAATTGTATGTACATATGTATGTATATTAACACTTGAAATTTGTAAAATTATACCTAATTTGCATTAAGCATTTTTTTTTCATGAAATTAGTTGAATGAAAATTTTTTATTTGTCAATAGGAGGCCTGGAAGAGCAACTTATATCAAAAAAGTTGTCAAAAATGCATCAGAGATTAATTCTACGTCCTTTTTTATATAAAATTCTCTTTCTCTGCCAAAACCAAAATAATTGGTTGGATGAAAAAAATCGCCAAAATTAAAAAAAAACGCTAAAATCAAAAAACGCCAAAAACCGAAAAAATCGTCAAAACGAGAAAAAACTGTCACAACTAAAAAAGCGCCAAAAACTAAAAAAATCGCCAAAAGCGAAAAAACGCAAAAAGGCGTCATAGCTAAAAAAGCGCTCAAAATCGAAAAAAGTCCAAAAACGGAAAAAATGTCAAAACTATATATTTCGATATGTAATTTCTAGTGTCCGTACGAAAACCTTCTTGCGCAGGTCAAAGTCGTACTTCACTGAATTTATTTTAATTTAATTTCATTACTAATTTGGCCTTATTACGGGTGTCATATTACGACTTCGACTACGACGATTTTGTACTAGACTAAAGAACATTAAAACAGCTTTTTCTTTAATCTAGTACAAAATCGTCGTAATCGTAGTCGAAATACGACACTCGTAATTAGGCCCCATTTTTTTTTTTTGGGAAAATACGTAAACCATTTATGCGTTTGAAATGTTATTTTTAAAGTTCAAGTAAAATAAAAATACATTAAAAGTTTTTCTATTTGAAATTTTATTTCCATATTTTAAATTTTAGTTCTTAAAATGCAACAATTTATTTTTTAAGAAGATGAAGATGATAACACAGGGCAACACTGATTCTGCATCGTGAGCTTATATCAGTTATTTACTTCACTAGTGTCATAATCTCAAAAAATTCATGCAGAATAATTCTGAATTTCTTATTTTATCTTACGCAAAAAATTCTGAGAGAAGAATACTTTTTCATGTCATCATTTAGTTGTACATAGGGCCTGTGCCAAACGGTAGCAAAGTACCAGTGTAAGTAAATTTTTGACACTTCTGAGGTGAATAAAATTTCACTAGCCCTGGGGGCTAGTAACAATTTTGACACAACAGGTAAATTTTTGACAAGCTGCAATAAAAACCATGGTATCATAAAATTTAAATCCACCGCCGTCGCTTCGACCCGTCGCCCAATACAAAGATTTTTACGTCTTTTAAGTTTAATTATTTGCTACAAGAATATTGTTTTATATAAAAATGTCCTCTTAAAAATTTGTTGGTAGCCGGCGGCTTGTAGTCAGGCGAAACAAAACCGCCGCCGCAGCAATTGTTTCATCAGCTTCTTTCTATGCTCAAGCTAATTTGTCAAAATTTTACATTGTCAAAAAAGATATCATTTGGCACAGCAGAAATTTAATTTTTTTCCCCACAGGCAAATATTTTTTTTTACCATAGTACTTTTCTACCGTTTGACACACGCCCATAAAGTGAAAATTTTGCGTTTTAAGTTTTGTGTAAAACTAGTTTTTTTTTGGTGTTCTGACACTACTGAAGCAACTGACCGAAATAGTTAGTTTATATTGATATAAGTGAATGAGTTACATGCAACGAATTGACTCTAATATACCAAATCATTTCATAATAAAGAGAACTAGAGCCACTATCGCAAATATCTTAAAAAACCAGCACATAAAAAGCACGCCACAAAATAGATTTTCTTTGTTGCCCCGTGTTTTTATTCGATTCTTAAATTACTTAAAAGAGCATATTACCCAGTGATTTATTTCATTTTATTACATTTACGTATTAAATATATATATGTATGTATGTATGTGTGTTCTTTTATTTCTCTTTCAATTCGTGATTTATAATTAAAAAAAAATTTAAAACTAAAAACTTACAAAAACCAAATATAATAAAAAGGACGTTATTCTATTACTACAATTTTAATTGCACTTAAATAGTTGTAATAATCAATGAATAGTTCTTAAACGAATGCACAATACTTTTAAATTCATTTGTTGATTCCTTTTTTATAATCGCTTTTTTTTAAATAAGATAAGCAAAACTTTTAAACTTAAGAACTAAATTAAATTACTTGCAATAAAATATAAACCCCCTGATTTTTTTTAAATAGTTTGTTTAAACAAATATGACTTTTTATTTAAAATTATGTAAATGAACAACCTCCCGTAAAAATTTGCTTCTATTACATTTGTTTTCTTAACTCTCAAATTCCTGCATTCATTCACTTATTTCGTGTGGACTTAACGAAAATAAATCGCACAAAGATTTCCCGAATCTAATGTCCTGCCCCCCTTTCCATCGATGTTAAACTATAATTTTCGTTTTAGATACATTTTGATTTTCATCCAGTTTAGTGCTCTCCGTGGATGATGATTCGGCTTCGTCCTCATCATGCACGGACTCATATTCTGGATCAGGAATTTCGGGAATGTGGCAGTTCATATGATCATCAGGTGCGGAGGGCATATTTTTCATAGAGGGATGAGTGCCATCACCGTATTTCTCCAATGTCCGTCTAACCAACTCTTTGGAAGGCTGCTTCATGTCCCAACACCAACCAATCTTGGCAAATCCATCAAGAACCATGGTGGTGAAATTGAAAAGATATTTGCCCAACTCAGCTGCTTTGTAATCCCAGGGAAAGACATGGTGATAGTTGTGCCAGCCTTCGCCCATGGCAATCACCGAAACATAAACATTTTCACTGGGATTGATGCGTCTAAAACGGAAAAGAATAAATGAAATAATACATGAAATTCTTTGAAACTAATCTGCAAGTCAATAGCAACTACTTACTTATCAAATGGACGATTACCCCACATGTGGGCAGCACTATTAACCGACCAGGTAAAATTCAGCGATGATATATAACGGAATATACACTGAGTCATAAAAGCACATTTGAATTCTTCACCCCAGAAATATATGGGTATAGCTGTGGGCAGCAGGAAACAGAAGATCGCCTTCAAAGGTATAAAATATTTCTCATGGAAACGTACAACAGGATCAGCCAAAATATCAGACATGTCAATTTGACGGCCACGACGCAAAACTTCAGGATGTTTGTACATCATTAACCAGCCGACATGAGCGAAAAAGAAGCCGCGATTTGAGTTGTGAGGATCAGCGTCAGTTTCAGAGTACTTGTGATGGACACGATGATCACGCACCCAGTCGTACAAGGAGTTCTTAAAATAAATAAATGAAATTATTATTATTACATTAAAGTAAAATTAACCTAAAAAAAATAATAATAAATTTTTCTCTCTCTAACGAATGATTGTGGCACAAGAAACCAAAAAAATATATAGATCCAAAGATATATATATATATATATATTAGGGATCCTAAGCCTGCCCAGAAAATACTTAATTTTATATTTTTTTAGTAAATATTCAATATAAAAAGTTAAGTTTGCAATAAATTGTATTTTATGTTAAAATACTAACGGTCTTATGCAAAAAAATATTTTACTTTAGCTTTAATGTTCATATTAGTTGCCAAGCACTTTAAGGCTAATATAGCTTTGTTAAGATATCATATGCAAAAGACAACTTTAATTATTTTGTAATTTAATAATAAATACTGGTAACACCACCGTGTTCAACTACCTTTTCACAGCTTATGATGTACAACATCGAATACAATTTCATTCGGGTATTCAACTAATTTTTTATTTTATTAAATACATTTGTATTATCTTGAAGTTAAGCAACCTAATTTATAAAATATAAGCATCTGACATGGAAGCAAAACAGATAAACATTTTTATGAAGTAAAAGTAAAAAATATGATGAACATAAAAAATTATCTCAATTTATTTTATTCGAACGAAATGAGTATTTGAATATCCAGCTTTTTTCGAATCGAATGTACATCACTAAACATTTTTGTATAATTGTATTTATTTTAATATTTTTTTATGGATTTTGCTATGTATTTCGAATCAGTTGGATAATTTGGTGATGTTTTCCATCACATGACAGAATAAATAAATTTAAGATAAGAGCTAGCTAGCTAGTGTGCTATATTAACAAAAATAATTGAGGTACATAATACACATTTTGGAAATATCAACTTAAAGTAGTCTTAACAAACGTGGGTGCCTACTTTAGGATTTTTATATAATATTTTTTTTAGAATACAACTTTACTTAACATTGCTTAGCAAAGCTTTGTTATATATATGTATATATTTAATATAATAATATATAATATATAATATATGATATAATATATATTTGAATATAACCAGACGATTAATCGACCGGAACCTACAAATTAGCAATATTCTTCGGTATTTAATGAATTTGAAATATGTGCGAAAATTAACATTTATAATTATATTCTATATTTAACGCTAATATGTAAATATTAGAGACCTGCGTTAACAGTTTTGAAATACCAAAACGTCCTGTTTTTGAAATGTATTGTTGTAACATGCATTATACTAAACTAATAATAAATGATGTCGTTTAATAAGCGAAGCACTATGGATGCATTGGTGTACGTGTATATGAGTGTTAACAAGCGATGTCGCGAAGACTTCTTGTCTGTAACAAACACTCAAAAGAAGTAGTGTTGATGCGTGCATGCTTGTTATTTTGCATATTGTACGTTTGAGTGTGTGTGTAAGATGTAGATGGTAGAGCTGCAAAACTATCGATAGTCGCTCCACTCGATAGTTTCGATAGTTTTATGTAAAACTATCGATAGTATCGAATAGTTTTATAAAAGTTGCCACATAAACTACATTTGACTCGAAAAAAAAATCCAGAGTCCTCAACATTTTCATTAGTATATAAAAATATATCAAGCCTTTTTTTTCGATTTTATCGTAAGCGGCACATTATCGAAAATATACTTTTTTGTTGAACTTATAATTTTATGGGCCTACCCATGGTTTATAATTATCAAAATGCGAAAATTGTTGATAACTTTTAAGACACTAACTGTAAAGTTTTATCGTAAGCGACAATTTTAACCTTCTTCTAAAAATTTAATTTTTATCGCATACGATTACATCGAAGATTAGGCTGGATATGTAGGTATGTAGGTACAATTAAAAAAAAATTTTGTAGGGAAACACGCTAGGGTATGTCAAAATAAATCCGAGACGATTGGCGGCCGTCGCGATATCAGTACCACCAAAATGTATCTTTGTGTCGACGATGTTGAATTTATTAAGATACTTGTGACTACTATTTGTCGAATAACACTTGGATTTATAAATAAATTCATATACATACATATGTATGTATTTAAGTACTTATGTACACAGAAGCAGGGATGCGATGTCATATTTACAAATTGGCTAACTTTCAAAAAAAAAATTTAATTTTTTTCAGTACGATTGTACCTAATTCTTTATTTATATTTTTTTAATACTTGTACTTTTTAATTAACTAAAAATCAATTAACAAAACGCCAGAAGGTGCACAAAGAATATTAGTTGCTGGGATCTGAATATAAAAGTAACATTTACGATATACTACGTTTATAAACTTTATTTTTATTCGATTGTTCACAGTCGGTGCAAATAGTCGGCTTCTCCCTTTGGTACGAAAATAAAATTTCCACATTTGCAGATGAATTTGGAATAAATAGCATTCCTCCAGCAATTCTTTAAGTACCGGAAAACATCGTTTGATTTACATAATTTTCTAATACCTTCGAGCTAAATATTTACTCCTTGTGCAAAAAAAAAAATAAGTGAACGTTAAAACCAGTTTTTCTATGGAAACTTTTTTAATGTACACTTCAAGCACGCATTATTTTTTGCATAAGGGGGTTAATATATTTTAATGCTATTTTTGGCATGTAATAAATATAAAGAGATTCCAGTAGTGCTAAATGGGTCATTGCGGTGCTACGGTACTTTTGGCATTCAAATAGCGCCAAAATTATACAATTGTACCAACTTTTGCAACGCTGTACAAAAGCTTAAATCAACGACGGATAATTTGCTTCAAAGCTGCCGGCTACTGTTTACTGACTTCGATTATTTTTACTCTTTTAATTACTTGTTTTTTTTACCGATAGTATCGATAGTGGAAAAAACTATCGATATTTCATTTACAACAAAACTATCGATACTATCGATAGTACTATCGATAGTTTTGCAGCTCTAGTAGATGGTAAGCTATTATGTGTTTAAGGGAGGTTTTTTTAAAGCAAGCGCACACAAATAATATCAATGCATATGTGCGTTTTGTATGTGCGCAGAAAAATCAAAGAAGGGGTCTTGTGCAGGACTTTAATATGTATATATATAAATTGTGGCATAATGCCATTTAAAACTTACTTGACCAGCTGCTGAAAAGCACGTCATCAATATTATACGTAAAGGTAAATTGGCTTTGAAGGACCGATGAGTCCAGAAACGGTGAGCTCCACCAGTGATACCAAAACCCGCCACACCTCCCATCAGGAAAGCTGAAATTTACGAAAAAAAACCAATTAATTTAAAGTATACGAGTACAACAACATTTTGCTTCACTTGAACTTATTTCATAATAAACTTTTTTCTGCTTGTATTCTCAGGAATTATGCAAATACGAGTAAAAACTTGACGTCAGTAAAAACTGGAGATTTTAAAACAATTTGCAGTATGTACACACTTAAAATCGTTCAAAATGACTGTTTAAAATGCACAGTGGCAATCAAAACTATTTGGGTCTGAGATACATGCAAAACATACTAATGTATGCTGAATTCCAAAAAAATTATTTTTCATCATCATCATTTGTCAGATTTTTGACATGTCATCAATAATACTTATTTATACATATTGATTTCAATATAAACCAAAAAAATTAATTCAATGTTACATACACTTTTTAAAGAAATATACTAAACATTACAACTATATATAGTTTTTTCAATCGTTTGTAATTTTTTGCCCACCACTGTTCATTGACGTTGTCATCCATGTTATTCACGATTATTATGAGCTTCTATTCAAAATTTCTGCTGAAATTCTGATGCCAAAAATAGAATGAGAAATAAACTGTCAATCATTTCAAAAATAAACATGTTTTTATTTTATTTTATACTTGTGCATACACGATTAATAGCAGAAATGCCCATATGAATCCGTCAGAATCTGTTTAACTCTCTTAATGTATCATTTAAGGTAGAATAACACTGTGTGTATGTCATGGAAATATAAGCATATACAGACACCACTATGTAAAAAAAAACACCCGTGTCTCCAAGTTTTTCCCCAAGTTATGCACTTTTTTTTAATGGGCCCAAAAAGATTTGGGACCTCGGCGTCATGTTTGCATTTTCTTAGGCGCATATCTTGCAAACCGTTCGGAATTTTGATTTACTCTCTGAGACAAAGTTGTAGCCACGGCTGCCAGATTTGACGATTTATCGTCATTTTGACGATTTTTGGTGCCGAAAATAGCAAAATGACGATTTGACGATTTTCCCCTTAAAATTGACGATTTTTTAGAAGTCCAAATATTGCAGTTCTTTTATAAAAAAGCGACTATTTCAATTCAGGTATTGCTTACCTTCTAAAAGATTTTAGAGTAATTTTGCCCACTTTTTATTTTATATTGATATCTCTGTAAACTGATATTCTAAAAAAAATATGAAAAAAATGCCAAGTTCCTACAAAAAAATTTCGGGCATCAAGACTACTGGCACCAAGACTTAGACATAACTTGGCAACATTTTTCAAAATTTTACCACTGAGAGGAAAAAAGTTATAAGGGGTTAAAAAAGGATAATGCTTTCAATTTCCCAATAAACATGTTAAATAAAACATGTGTATACACTAGGGCATGTCGATTTTATTTTGCGAAAATTGTATAGAAAAACGTAATCTACACGAAATTTTGAGAAAATTCTCCGAAAAAAACCACGTGGTTAAAATCAATTCCTATAATGCGCCTCTTGACATTAAAATGTATTTCCTCTTCTTTACATGCCGACCACACGAGCAATAATCTTGGCAATTATTGCCATGGCAACTGTCAAATTCGATTGCCGACACAAGATATTAGCGTGTGGACCGTATGAATATGTGTTCAAATATATATTCAGCAACAAATGTTAAAATACATTGCTGAGCAACAATCTCTTAACACATGCTGTCAAATACAAATTATATTAAGTTTTTTCAACACAAAAGTAGAAAAGAAAAGTTTTAACTACATAAAACCAATAAAAGTTCAATTTAAAATTATAAATGGATAAAATTATTGATAATTTAAGTATTTATGTGAATAAAAAGCAAATATATTTGAATATACGTATTCACCACCTCCAGATACATTGTTGAACACAAGCAATTTGACGTCATCATTCTGCCGGCGTTATTGCTTGTATTAAGACACATCAAATTGCTCGTGTGGTCGTAGTGTTAAAACAATTTTTTTGAATTATAATTTTTTCAAGTAAAAAATTTATGTACTGAAATAAATGCTACTAAATTCGAAACATTCTCCACGTAGTTCCTGCTTTTAATTTTTTCGCGAGCTACCTTAGACGTATCCATAATTTTCATCTTTAAAGTCAATGTCTTCAAATAAGGAAGACAATAGCCAAACAAGAAGCTCAGGAAGAGGAAATAAATTTCCATGTCGAGATGCGCGGTATTGTGTTTGATTTTACACCCATGGTTTCTTTGCAAAATTTTCTTAGAATTATTTTTTTGAAATCGAGTTTTTTGTATTTTTCGATAGAAGAAATCTAATGTATCGAAAAATGTAAAAATCAAGATTTCAAAAAAATAATGAGTTAGGGCATTTCTATATTAAGTTAGCGATGTGTAGATTTCGTTTTTACTATACGATTTTTTTATTTTTTCTATCCATACTAATCGACCCGACTTAGTACATACGTTAAAAAAATTCATTTTGATTTGTCCGATTTTTCGAGTATAAAATGACGATTATTTTATAGTTTATCGGGATTTCGACGATTTTTCGATAATTTTATCTGGCAGCCCTGGTTGTAGCTCTTGTCATAAAGAACAGAAACATATAAAATAAAAAAACTTCCTCTTCGAGATCAAAATTGCAAAAAATTTAAACAAATTCTATTTTTGTTACCTTTCTCCCACTGTTCAGGTCCATAGGTGGCAAACAGTTCAAAATTCAAGAAAACAATCAACTACAAAAATGTACCTATGATCTCAATAAACAACTATCTAGAACATATCGCTCATTTACTTCAATAGTGGCACAACTCAAAAAAAACCAGTTTTGCAGAAAACGCGTTTTAAGTTTTTATTTTGCATACAACTCAATGGAGAAATGAAAAAAATTCTTCTCTCAGGAGGTGATGGTACAAGCTATTCATATGAAATTTTTACACAAGATAAAATACAAAATGCCGCATCTTTCTGCATTATTAACTCAAAAAACTCATTTTTTGAGTTATGCCACTATTGAAGCAAATGAGCGATATGAACTTCCTAGGAATGACTGTTAACACCGTTTAGGTAGCGCTTAGGTAGGGCTTAGTTTTTTGTTTGTTTTTATCTACATACATACATATGTATGTAACTATGTATATGTACACAAATATACATGTCAAATACAATACAGATCTAAACTAAATGAGAAATTTAATCAGGAATAATTTCTTAATCCGGCTTTAGTTCAGTATTTTCAATTCTTATTGAATGAAAATATCTTCACTAATGAATGTGATTTTTTAACTAATTTCTAATTATTCATTTTAGTTCAATTAAATTTAATATGTATCACTTAAATGACGAATTGTTATCAGGAATAATTTCTATAAGATACTCGTATGAAAACTTAAACCCGATTAAGAAATTATTCCTGATTAAAATTCATTCTAGTTCAATTAAGTTTAGATATGGATGTGTGGAAATCTATAAAGTCGTGCGTACAAATAGATAAATACACATAAATTTACATAAACGCGTGTAAACTATAAAAACAAAATTTTAAGGTTTAAATAGTTAGAATAACAATAATTCCCTAATTATTTGCTGGTAATGAATGAATGTTATAATGTTTTTTAAATACAAAAAAAAAACTTTTGAAATTTTAAAATACATTTTAGAATATATTACAATACATTTTATATGCATGTGTGTGAATAAATTAAATGAAACAGCAATAAACATAAATTTCAATCGTGTTATTAATATGCACTTTTTTTATCTGTTAAATTAGAGATTGATTAAAATAAGTTTTGTTTTTTTAAAAACAAAATTTATAACACTAACAATAATAGTTAATTTTATGCAATTCAGCTAATTAATATTTTCAGCTATCAAATAATTTCCATTTAAATCGCTTTTAAATGAAAAACAGTTGTAAATGTACGAGTAATATTCCTCCCTAATATCCATAAACAAGTGCAGTGCATCGGTAATTGACCTTGTGTATGGACGTATGTAAATTTTTTGAGTTAGGTTAAGGTTCGCATCTTGACAAAACCAAGTGAATAAACATCCCAGCAAAAAAATGACAATACAAATTATTAGTAGCTACACTGATGAATTCAGCTCTAATTAATTCCATTTCTGGTGAATCATCAATGAATTTAACACGTAGTTGTCATAGGACGGAAGTCATCCAAATAACTAGAGTTGTGTCGTTCCGGAACGACCTAGTTCCATGGAACGATTCCCTAATTGGATCGGTGCGGAACGATTCCTAAAAAGGAACAGTGCGGACTTTTTAAAGATTCTTTTTTGTCGTTCCTCGTTCTGTAATTGCAAATCGCCTTGAGGTGCAATTAATTTGTTTTGACAAACGTCAAAGATAAACGTTTAAGAACGTGTATTATATTTGCTTCGTTCACTTATTTATAATGTTTATGATAAATTTTGCTATTTTCAAAAATTTATTGCTTATTGTGGGCTATTATTTTTTTTACAAATATTGTATGAAAACAAAGAATTATTTTTTTTTAGTTTGTCAGAAAATTAAAATAAACCATAAAAAATTTCTGTTGATGTTTTTACGAGCAACAGGCACGTTCTCTCGTTCCTCGTTCATTCACTGTTAAAAGTATAAGACCGGAACGATGAACGAAAGGAACGACCTAGTTCCTTGTGTCTTTTGGATCGGTCGGAACGATTCCACAAAAGGAACGATTTTGCCCAACTCCACAAATAACTGAATGGTATCCGCTTAAAAGGTTGTCTAGAACAAATTTTGTTTATAAAACAACAGCCTTATGCAAGCTACAGACCTTGCGACCATTGGTACAACATATTGGTTTATCAAGTTGTGTGTTTTGAACACAAGTTATACAACAACGTGTGCAACATAAGCGCACAACCAGCGTGACCGTTTATGCTACTAAAGTATCAATTTGCTACTTTATTACATTTTTGATACTTTTAGTGACACTTTTTTAAAATCAGCTAAATCTGCTACTTTTTGTTACGTTTTGACCCTTTTTGCCCCTTTTTAGAAATACCATTACTTGATTTAATTTTTTCGCAGCAATATGCTTGTGTATTAGTATTATTTCTTATGACAGACAGCGTTGTCAACTCGGTGCTTTTCGCACCGTTTTTAGTGCTTTTTGAAATTTTCGACGCGAAAAATTTTGAAGTTAGTGCTCGGTGCTTTTTTAAACAAATTTTTGGTGCTTTTTATTTCTTGGCTGTGGAACTAAACTCAAAACTCAAAATGAATTTTCCTTATATAATATAGGTATATACATTTTTTTTTTGAAGAAGTCTAACATTTACAAAACATAAGCACTGAAGTTAAGTTATTTATAACCTACTTCGTTCCTTTTTTCTAAAATAATAGTACATATAATTTAAGTTTATATAACTTGGTTAACTTGCAAATTCCTTTTTTTTAAGTTTGTAACTTTGTTATTAATATTGCGTTTGCTGTGAAAGAATGTTTCCACAGCATTGTTTAATAAAAATCAAATTTTTAGCCTTGATTTTAAAAAGATTAACTACTACTCCCATCGAGTTCAAAATCTAATCAGCAAGTCAAAAAGACTTGCCAATTGCTGCTAATTTGACTAATTTCAGGTGATTTGTTTTTTCGTTGACGAAAAAAATTAATTTTTTTTTATAATAACTTAAAAAGGTTTCGTCAAATTGATTTTAGAATTCACTAATTCTCATAGAATCAAAATGTGTATCGGATCCTTCAAATTTGAAGTTTTAGGGATAAAATGTAAGGTCAACCGATTTCTATATTTTTATATACAAAAAAATTTTTTTAACAAAAAATTTTAATTTAGTGCTTTTTTTTACTTAAATTACGCGTTTTTTCCTGGTTTCAGTGCTTTTTAAAATTTAAAAGTTGACAACGCTGATGACAGACTATTTTTTTATATCAACCTATGAAAGCTGACATTTTTGTAACAAAGTTTGAGTTGATTAGAAGAAATAAGCAACTGTCTATGATTAAATTTGTTGGAAGCTGATTTGGAAGATTGGAGTTCAACAGAAGATCTTGTCAAGAAATATATAGCCACATATCTAAAAAATTTAAACCTCAGAAAATTGTGCATATATTATTTATTTAAAGTACAACAATTTCTGATTATATATATTATACATACATATCGTTACCTTTATATAGAAAGACCCTAACTCAATTTTTTTAAATCGAGTTTTTTCTATATTTCGATAGAACAATAATGTTCGAAAAAATGCAGAAATTTCCATTTGAAAAAAAAATTAGTTAGGGCCTTTCTATATTAAGGTAACGATATGTATGTACTACATGCTTATTGTTTCGATTAAGCAACGTCTATATTGGTTTCTTTCCTGCTTAAGAAAATCATCAGTAGATTTCAACTCGAGCATTTTTGAAATAAGCTAAAAAAAACTTCAAATGGCACACTAAATAATAAATTGTAAAATAAATATGAGTGATGCCTTTTCTTCCGACGGAGTTTTCTTTAATTTGGAAAGTTTTTCGTCATCCTACGATGACTTCGGTATTTCTTATACATATAAGATATTCATGAATTGTTAACAAGTTTTTTATCTATAAATTGTGAATGTTTTTGTTATGTTTTTAAACCCGACTAAAAAAAGGGGTGTTATAAGTTTGTAGTGTGTCTGTGTGTCTGTGTATCTGTGTGTCTGTCTGTGTCCACGTACAGGCCAAACGGCTGGACCGATTTTCATTTAGTTTTTTCTGTTTGAAAGATGACTTGATCGAGAGGGTTCTTAGCTATGTTTGTTTGTCCATGTTTCGGTCCATCCGTTTAGAATATATAACATCTTTTCTGAAAAAAGTCGGGGGTTTTTAAAATTTTTAATTTTTGTTGTTCAATTATTACTTGTAAATAAAATATAATCCATAAAAAAATTAACAAACCTAACTCAAAATCGTGTTCTTACTTTGAATTTTTGTTTCTAAAATAGTTGCCCCTTTTTTTTTGAAACAAATCCCCTTTTTTGTGCCACTTTTATTTCTTAAATCCCCTTTTTGTGCTACTTTTCGAAATTTCTCAACGGTCACACTGCGCACAACTTCATTTCACAAAAAAAAAAAAAAATTTTAGTAAACATGACATCGGGTACTACCGCGCATATTGTAGTCGATGATCTTTTTCGTGCAAAACGAAGGAGAAGAATGTAAAAAAGTGCAGAAAAAATTTGGTAAAAAGAAATTTGATTTATATAAAAAGAAATACATATATTCTAAGAACAAACTTTAAAAAACACTAAAACAAAGTGAGCCAAAAGACTACAAAAATTACATTTGCAAAACATTTTTAACGCACATTTGAGTTCGTGAGTGACGTTTTTTTATATGACACTACGAAAATAAAAACAAAATGAAATGAAGTTGTACAACATACTCCTAAATTATACAACCTGACTATGCAACTTGCCAAAATCTTTTTAATCTTTCATACAACCGAGACACAACTTCATACACCGAACCCACACACTTTACAATCTCATACACAATCTGCTCATGTTGTACCAACGGTAGCAAGGTCTGTGGCTTGCTTTATAATATTAAATTAAATTCCTGTATCACTATACAGATTGCTATGCAATGAAAGTGATAAACCTTTGGAACTAGTTCCGATTGTTTTCCTGGAATGTGATGATTTTTTAATTAAAAAATCGTTGAAAGCAAAATAATGTTTTCGATAGAAAATTCGATGCTTAACGAAATCCATAAGAAGGCGAAGAATTTGAACAGCAAATGCAACTCATCATAAGGGACATAGGTATGTATGTACATTAGCGTGGCCGTTAGTTGCATTTGTTATATTCTCTCCCCCAAAATCGGTTCAGTTTTATGTAAAAAACAAATACAAAAAATCTCATAGCGATAAGTTGTGTTTTAGGGGGTGCGTCCGCCCCTCAAAGTTGGCCCTCAAGTCCATTTATTCAATGTAATTTTTTTTGGTTTTTGTTTAGTTTTTTTTGTTTTACTATGCATGGTATATGTGTGAAATAATTTAATAGATATAAGCTCTTATTGTACATGCTAAGTATAAATAATTTCCATATAAATATAATTTTGTTATATAAATTGTTTGGTATTTTGTTAATTATTTTCTTCATTATTTTCTAAAATAATGATTTTAGCAAAAAACTTTCTGTGAGGCTAATGTTGTTGACTAGAAGAGCTATAATATTGCCTTATATCATATTCTTGTAATTTGATTTTTTTAATGATAATCATATGCAAACCAATTACATTGAATAAGTGCGCTTGAAGGAAACTTTGAGGGGCGCACGCGTCCCATAAAACACAACTTATCTCTATTAAATTTTTTACATAAAACTGAACCGATTTGGGTGGAGAGAAATTATAAATAAATTCAGTGAAGTGCGACTTTGACTCGCGCACGAAGGTTTCCGTACGGACACTAGATATATAATTCAATACGAAATTTAGCCTATATAATAAATAGTTTTGGGATTTTGTTTTTTCGTTTTTGGGTTTTTTTTTGGATTTGAGCGTTTTTTTAGTTTTGGCGTTTTTTCGGTTTTGGCGATTTTTTTAAGTTTTGGCGCTTTTTTTTAGTTTTGACACTGTTTTTCTCGTCCTGGCAATTTTTCCGGGTTTTTGGCGTTTTTTCATTGTGGCGATTTTTTTAATTTTGCCGATTTTTTTAATTTTTTTTTAAATTTTTACGAATTTTTTTCATGTAGGCAATTTTTTTTTAGTTTTGGCGCATTTTTCGCGTTCTGGCGATTTTTTTCGGTTTTTGAATTTTTTTTTATTTTGGAATTTTTTTTTTCATTTTAGCGATTTTTTTCGTTTAGGCGATTTTTTAGTTTTGGCGCCTTTTTTGGGGTTTGGCGATTTTTTTTCATTTTGGCGATTTTTTAATTTTTTTCGGTTTTGCCGATTTATTTTAGTGTTAGAAATTTTTTTATATGGTGTTTTTTCGTTTTAGCGATTTTTTTTTTGGTTTTCGGCTATTTTTTTTTTGGCGATTTTATAATTTTTGGATTTTTTACTTCAACCGTTTTTGAAAATTTCAAGAGTTTGCCTCTTACGGTTTCCCTATAGCAAGTTGTCAAAATTACACAGCCAAAATTGCATTAACTGATGGACCACCCTTTAATTTAAATTTTTTTAAATTTTAGTGTTAATTGTTGTAGTCTATATAAAAATACACAAATTTTACAAATTTCAAGTGTCAATATACATATGTACATACAATTGTATGTATATTACATTGGATTTTAATATTTTTCGTTGCTCGTTTTGGAACACCCTTTAATTTTTAACTCTCATGTATTTGTTGTTTTAGCGGCTACGGTTCTACATACTCTATCCAAATTTCAGGTGCGTAGGTCTTACGGTTCCTGAGAAAATAGCGTGTGACGAACAGCGTAGCGAAAACAATATAAAAAGATGTCTTAGAACACCCGGTTATAGCTTTGCTGCTTAAGGTACAAATACACTACATGTTTTTGCTTGTGTTTTTTCAAGTTTACAATTCACATGTTTTTTTGTGTCTGTCAAACTTGATTAATTTACATACGGTTTTTAATTTTTGGTCACCAACTTGTATGTACAATTAGACGTGACATCGGCCATGATTGTTTACAACAGCTTTTATTATAATATTAAAGCCGCTGGAAATTTCTTTGGTAGCGTTGCTGAAGTGCCGGCGTCACAAATATTTATTTAAGTGTTTTTCTTTTTAATCTGAAAAATATGGAGCTTGTATCAACACTTGTTATATACTTTATATCATTGTTATTAAAATTTTAAAATGAGATAAAAAATAATTAATTTATCACTAATGCAAATACTTTAAACGGACGGCTAATGATATCGGAGACATTCAACCGTCGATAAATGTTTTCACATGGCATAGACATTTGAAAACACATGTGTGAACATAAGATAATAGAACATGCTCTAATTGAAAATTTGTCTTATGTTTTTGAGGTCACCAACTACATGTTTTTACCGAATTATCTAAAATTTGACAGGTGCAATGTAAAAAACATGTAGTGTATAGGCACCTTTAGTTATATAAAACAAATTTTGTGTGTGAAATAACAATGCAATAAAATTATATTATATGATGATGTCAAATTCTTTGCAAATATTTCAAAACCTTTCTATTTATTTCCTTTCTAGAGGCGTACGATTATTGTTTGTGGCCGGTGGCGGCTGTTAGCCGGCTTACAGCTGATCAGCTGTGTTCTCTGGTTTGTGCTCATGTGCAAAAACAAAACAAAAACAAAACAAATGGAGCAATCTTTCTCATTGTTTTTGTTTTGTTTTTGTTTCACTTACTTCAAAGAACGAAACAAAGCAAAACGAAACAATTTCTTTCGTTTATTTTCATACTCCGCTTTTAAGTACAAAGTAAACATAACAAAAATAATTGTATAACTTTAATAGTGTCGATTATTTTTGTGATATTTTTAAATAGCAAAGTTATAAAAAAATAACGGCCACTCTAATGTACATACTAAATCTCCATCTACACACGTGGGTAAGTACAGATCTTAATTAAAAGCGGTAGTAACACAATTTAGTAGTATGTACCTACATATGTATTAAGATTGTCTTAATGAGCTGTTTTATTCTTAATATCAGTACAGCTCCTCCCTTATGACGCCTTGAGCAATAAGGTCAGTGTCGTATACCACTCCCTTTTGTAACCAACCAGTGGACAAACTTTGGTTAAATAGTTTTTAGTAATTCACAATTGACAACAATATTAATTTCCGTATCTTCACAAATTTGAAGGCCTTGAAGTTCATTAATTAAACATTCATGCAAACATTCATATAAAAATTTGAAAAAAAATACAATATACAGAATTATTAAATTATACATATTTATGTATGTATGTATGTATGTTGGTAATAATGAAAAAGAAATAATCAAACAACACCATCCGATAATTTATTGTTTTGCACGTTTAGAGCTCATTTTATTTTACACTTTATGTTTAAATATCTCGCTCTCATTAGCTTTGATTTGAGCAGTGTTGCCGTTTTCTCTTTAATTATCCATGGATTATTTTTGAATCATAAAAGTTTTGTGTAGGTTTTGCATAATTTTGCCCAAGGCACATTTACTACAGGTACATGCATTAGGAAAAACTATGTGGCAACTCTGTGCTTCTCACATAGCTTTACAAAGTAATTGTCAAAAATTTGTATGCATCAAACAAGGCACAAAAGTAATTGTCAAACGAATTCTTCGTTACATAGGGTCTACACCTAACATAATATGTAAGATAAGAGCGGCAAATTCAATCGCAGAGCGAATCATGTTACGTGTAGACTTCAAATTAGTGGTATCTCAATCTTATAAGATTTTTTATAAGAGCGTTGTTATAAGAAATCCTATAACAACAATCCTATGAGATGAAGTGTCAAAAAACACACGTATTTGAAAGTAAATTAGTATGCATGTGTGAGTGTTTATTAAAATAAATGAAAAACAATGATTTGGACAACATTTCTGGGATTTTATATGTTTAAATGTGCTTAATTGATTCATAAATTAAATTTTGTGTGAAAATGCGAAAATAAAATAACTAATTATACAAAAATAAAACATGTTAACTCGATGAGAATTTGCATTAAATGAAATGTTATAAGAAAACTTAAATTACGTGTTCCTGTTGTATGAGATGAAGAGAAATATCGGCATTTTATTTTTGTTATTCTGCCGACGTTCTCTCAAATATTATGTCAGAGTTAATCGCAGTTGTAGACGCTATGTTATAAACTTGTAAACAAAAAATCAGCGGATGAGCAATATGCCTGATACGTGTACCTGTTTGATATGCCTTGATTTTGCCTAAACATTACTTTATATAGGTAAAAGTAAATTGTTAATGAAAAGTATTTACTCCTTAAATTGAAATCAAAATACTTGCATAATATTTCTATGTGCTTGTTTGAAAATACTAATAGCCATGCATATTGCACGTTTCACCCAAAAAACAACCTATCTTCACTGTAAATACCTTTGGCACCATAACTTTGCAATGAGGCGTTTTTCGAAAAAAAAAATAATATAACCATTTTTGTTTAGAATAAATAGCACAACATCTTTTCTGTACATTATTCTGCCCTAACTGTGGTCTATCATAGGATTGTTATCCGTCCTCTTTTTCTCGGACGCTGTCTCCTTTTTGGGATCTATGTCCTCGGAAAAAATTAGCGTCCGGGAAGGTGGTAATATTTTAGGATAAATAAATTTCGGTTTATTTTTAAGTCCTACTTTTTCAAGAAAATGTCCGGGTTTTTTCCCTTTGCTGTCCTCTTTTTATAAATTACGCGATAACAATCCTAGTCTAGCATGACCCTTTAATGGTATGAAACATAAGTTTTTTGGAGAGGCTTTTTGTCAACTTCGCTCGCTAAAAATTGTATAGCGATAATTATAATACATTTTCATTATTTTATAAGGCAAGATCTGTAGATTATATGGCCCCATCTTAATATTTATAAATTCAATTTATTTCCACCTATGCAGAAAAATGTCAAAGTTTAGTTGATTTAATGGAGAGCGTTGTATGTATAAATGTAATTGCAAACAAACGATACTGAATAAATATATTAATTTCTTCAATTTGTTTGAAGAAACTTAAAATGTTTGAACTAAAGTGGTATTATTTTGACTTCCAAATGTTTTTTTAGTAAGCTAATTAAATTTTTAAGGCATTACAAGAAAAAAAATATATTTTTTTTTGAAAGCGGCGTTGGCTGAAGTAGTTAGCAAGTTGACTACAAAACCGAAGGTCCTGGTTTCGAGCCCGGTCTCCGACAGTCATTAAAAAGAACAACACCACGCATTTTTCTGACATGCATTAGTGTCCATTTGTATCTGTTGTTGTGGGAAAGTTCAAGTGATGAAGGCATAGACACTGGTCTGTGAACCAAACCGGCTTCAGCGGATACTAATTAATTTAGCATCAGAGCGCCCTATTTTATCGCTATTGTGTAGCAGAATCGTCGACCAAGTAAAATAAGCAAAAAAAAAAAAAAAAAAGTCTGCTAAGCACAGCTTCAAAAATTTAAGACGCCTCATTGGCACCAGAGGTGCTGCAAATAACTGCATTATTAGAAACGTTTAAAAAGCAGAGTTGTAAAAGAACGAAGCTTTCCTTCATCTCTTCTTTCATCATCTGTATTTCCTAAAGAAAGTAATACCTTAATAAATTAAGATAGTGTCAAGAGCTTTTATTGTATTTTGAGTAAAATCACATCAGCCTTTTAAAAGATATAAATGGAGTTACAAAAAAAAAAAAAAAAATTTCATGGTACCATTAGTTTAAAAAGTGTTACTAATTTACAAAATATAAAATATAAATATATACAGCCAGGTTCTGAAAACCATTTCGTTTTGAAACCGATAAATTTCATGAAAAAAATCAAAAAGAAAGCTCAGTTATTGCAGTTTTTTATTTGGTTTTAAGATTCCATATGCTTGAGATATTTTATCCGAACTTGATTTCGAATGCACTAAATTATCTGATAAGAAGAACACTGTTTTCCGTTTTTAAAACTTTGCGATTTCAAAACGAAATGGTTTTCAGAACATGGCCGATAGTTTATCTTTATATTTATATATAATTTTACTGTACGTGTGTATCTCACTGAACTCCTCCTAACCCTACAGTCAGACTGGGGCCAAATGTGTTTATGTCAACACTAAAATTAGTTAGTAATTAGTAGTAGTTACATTGTCTACAATTTCTCTTCTATTCTTCAGTATAGTTCTGGTGGAGTTTGCAACAACTTGTCAATATACATAAATTTGTATGTACGTAAGGTATAGAAATGTACCAGTAAATGTCTGGTTGGTATGTCTCCATGTTGCCATAGGAACTAGTAGTCAGTACCTAGACAATTGTTTTAGTGTTACTAGTAGATTTTCAATGACAAGCACATGCTAAATGTATATAGCATAAAGTATTGTATAGGGAATAATTGTAGAGTAGTACTGGTGACAAAGTCAACAGTGACTCAGTACATTTTCACCATCGAAATTTCCTTCAGGGAAACGACTGGACTGATTTGAATGAGTTTATTTGTATGCGTTTGTGTGGCGCCCTGGATGGTTTAGATCAAGTGTGCCCAAGCCCTATGCGTTTGGTGCTCGTTTGTTTTTGTAAAAGTGCTTAGCTATAGGCTGTATGTTTCAATACTCACAGCACACACTCAGCACTAGCAATACGAAATGCATATACACACATGCAGCACTCAGCACCAGCAAAACGAAAGACACAAACAACTTTGTCTTATTAGTTCCCTGCCGCAAATTACGTTAAATTTAAACTCACTTTAAGCTAACTATTTCGCAACTAGTACTGACTGACACTTATTTTTAATGTAATCAAGTGACTATTCTAATATTGCTATGTCCTAGGCGGTATGTAGTCAATTGTCTCACTCTGCATTACTTTCAGCTAACTTAAAGTTGATTTTTTTTAAATCACCTGGTAGTCAGTAAATTAAAAAAAATTTTCTGGGGTTCGAACATGTATCATCACACGTTGTGTACTCAACGCGCTACCACTCATCTAAAATAGCAACAGCAAAATGTTAATGTAAAAGTGAAATGAGTTTCAAAGTAGCTAAGAATAAATTTGTTGGCTCTCATCAAATTCGATTAATAGTGTTTTCACACTGAAAGTTAAAACCTGGTTTTAACGTTAAAACCATAAACAGCTGATTTTGCTTTCACACTGCAAGTTTGTTAAATTCAGTTTTTAACTCATAGGCTGTCTAATAACTTTGCTCAAAATAAAATAAATCTCCTGCCGAAATGCGTGTATTTGTTGTTCATTTTTTCTGCTTTTTAATAACACTTGTTGGACATACTGTTCAACTGTTTTTGTTTGTATGAAAAACTGAGATATTTCGCAATGCGCTCTAAAATTTATTATTATTTTATATTTTGTAAATAAAATTTTTTTAAATTATGGAATATATATGTATATTATACAGAATGAAGAAGTGCTTGGAAATATTGTTAATAACATAAAAATGCACAAATATATTATAAGATAAACCTTTTTTATAGGCAGATGAATGTTAGTCATATTGTCTATTTTCACTTTCCATAGTTCAATTTAAAATATTTTCGTTGTTTTCCTTCCAAAAAACTCTTTTTATCCATAATTTTTTGATTATTGTTGCTGCTGCATTAATTTTTAAGTTGAAAATTTTTCAGGCGCCATCTATTGTTATTCACTGGCATACCATTACCAGCTGCTGTCGGTCATTTCAACTTGGCAGCAATGAATTTATCACAGCGAAAACAAGGTTGAATTTCATAAAACCAACTTAAAACCAATTCAAAAATGGCTTTAATTTGGTTTTAACAAAAACAATTTGTATGGTAAAACCAGGTTTTAACAGTTGGTTTTAACGTTAAAATCAACTTTTATTAAAACCATGTCAGTGTGAAAACACTATAAGAATTAATTTTGGGTTTGTTCTGGATGACATTGCAGTAAGCTTTTAGTTAGTCCAAGAAAAGTTAACTATAAGTTAACTATTTTTGTAGTCAACTACACATTCTCCGACAGGGGTTTTTTTATCGTTCTTCACTGTATACACGCAATTGAAAAGCAACAACACTTTTTCTTTTTCTTTGTATGTATTGGTTTTTACAACAAGAATTATTGAATAAAAATTATTTTTTCTTTAAATGTATTGGTGTTTACTCTTTCATAAGGAACTTTTGGGCACGTCTGGTTTAGATTCACAAATCAGCCCGACAGGTGGCGCTGCAGTCGGCATTTAGGTTATATATCTATACTGCAACTAAACGGCTGGATCGACTTGCATTCGAGTTGGGTCGTAAGACAACGTTTGCCGCGCTCAGCTGGTAAGAATATATAATTTATAAAACTTTGGATAATTTTGTAATTTTGTCTGCGTAAAATTGAATTTGGATTTCGGCAACACTGGAAGTGAAGTGAAGACTGCTTTAAGTAAGCATGTAGTATGTATGTATGTATATATGTATGTTTGTATGTATGTTCGTATGTATGTATGTGTGTATCCAAATATTTATTAACACTTTTTCACAAAGATGAAATGCAAACAGAAAATATTAAGAAACCAAATATTCTTGAAGCTATTAGAATAAACGAGCGCTGTTTTTTTTTTGGATTTGAGTGTGCGAAATTTTTTGTTCAAACAAATCAAAAGATTTCCACTGCAAAGATAAGCCAAGAATAATTTTTAAATTTGTTGTTAAAAGCAAATTTCAACCGATTTTTAATGTGAGCTTAAAAGAAGCTAACACTAATGCATTTGTGTGTACATATCGTCGCTGTTTTAACTAACTGCCCTAACTGACATAATTTTGAAAAATGAGTTAAGTCCTCTACTAGACTTTATAAGTCATAATATACATTGCCTAAAATTTTCATGACTGTAAGCATTACTTTTGTGCCTATATAAGTAAAAAGATTTCTGACGCAGCCATAAGAATGAATGTATAAAACAACAATAAAAGCTGCTCTCCTGTTAAATTTCTAAATTGTTAGTTAGGTCAGTTAGTTAAAACAGCGACGATGTGTATGCATATATCGCTCATTTACTTCAATAGTGTCATAACTAAAAAAATGCGTTTTTTGAGCTAATGATGCAAAATAATTCAGCATTTTGTATTTTATCTTGTGTAAAAATTGCATATAAATAGCTTGTACTACGACCTTGTGAGAGAAAAATATGTTTTCATGTCTTCATTGCGTTGTATGTAAATTGAAAACTTTAAAAGCGTTTGCTGCAAAACTAGTTTTTTTTTTTGAGTTGTGGTACTACTGAAGTAAATGAGCGATATGTAGATATTAGTGATGAGCGAAAGCGTGATTTTTTAATAATGTTGCTCCTTGTGAACGTGATTTCTAAATCGCTGTTCTTTTAAACTGTGACTGTGATCACAGTTATACATAGTTGCCAGAAAAGATGATTTGACACGATTCGACGATTTTTCTCTTGACAAAAGCTGAAGGTATAAAAAAAATTAATGTGGTAGCTTTATTTATTGTAAAGTAAGCATGCAAGTACAATCACAGTTTGTATGAAAGAACTATATTTTCAAAACCTGTTACTTGATAAATTCAGTCACAGTTGTGATCTGTGATTTTTCAATCGCTGTGAAAAAGTAACAGGTTTCTAAATATCGCTCAACTCTAGTAGATATGCATGTTGATAGGCATATTAATGTTAATGAATGTTAATTCTCTTTAAAATTTAAAGTTTAAATACATAAAATAAAGTAAATAGTCAAAACGAAATTAGCATAAATTGAATAAATCGCATGATCATGAGTATCGATAGATCAGCATGAAAAGAGGAGGAGGAGAAAGAAGGTTTAGTTAGAAATAAAATAAAAACTTTCCGTTCAGCCAATATTATGTACATTTGCATGTATGGTACGTCTTAATAAATATACATACATACATATCTACACAGAGCTAGAAAAAGTCGTTCTTAATTTTTATACCCTTTACCAAAAAATGGTAAAAGGGTATACATATATAGGTTTGACATTCCGTTTGTAATTTTCAGAATATTAATAAGCGAGCCATAAAGTATATATATTCTGGATCCTTATGCATAGGGAAGACGAATAAGCGATGTCCGTCTGTCCGTCTGTCTGTACGTGAAATCGGTTTTCCGAAGCTCCCAGAAAAGCTAGAGACTTCGTTCTTGGACTGGTGGGTCAGAAATGGTCGAAATAAGACTGGGATTGAAAATCAGCAAAATCGAGCACACGGTTTCAGAGCTGGGAAACTTAAACTTCATTTTGCCATACAAAATAACTACCGAAAACTAGTTATTATTTTTTTTTATTAAATAAACTTATTTTATACTTCAAAATGAATAAAATTGGTATTTCACTTTAAAAAAAATTAAAAAAAAAAATCAAAAAAATTAAAAGGACGTTTCCAGTGTTGGAAAAGTTTGATTTTTTTTTCTTATACAAAAGTAACTTACTAAAACAAATTTTTCCTTTTTTCTACAAATTATACATATATTATGTTCTTAAAGTGCAGAGATTGATGTAAGAAATCAGAAAATCAAAAAAGGTGATTCCAGGGTTGGAAAACCTAAAATTTTTGTGATATATAAAATTAACTACCGTAAACTAATTTTTTATTTATTTTTATTAAATAAACTTATTTTATACTTCACCACGTTTCAAATAAAAAAAATTTAAAAATTTAAAAAGACGTTTCCAGGGCTGGAAAACTTAATTTTTTTTTCTTATATAAAAGTAACTTATTAAAACAAATTTTTCCTTTTCTTTATAAATTAAACATATCTTACATTCTTAAAAGAAAAAGATTGGTGTAAGAAATCAGAAAAATCAAAAAGGGTGATTCCAGGGTTGGAAAACTTAAATTTTTTTTATACAAAAGTAACTTAATAAAGCAAATTTTTCCTTTTTTTCTATAAATTAGAGATATCTTATATACATAAAAGAAAGAGATTGGTGTAAGAAATCAGAAAAATTAAAAAGGATAATTCCAGGGTTGGGAAACTTACTCTTTTTGTGATACAAAAAACTAATTACCGAAAAGTAATTTTAATTTTTTTTAATAAATAAACTTATTTTATACTATAGTACGAATAAATATGGTATTTCAATTTAAAAAAGTTTAAAACACGATTCCAGGGTTGGAAACATTTACCTTTTTTATACAAAAGTAAGTTACTAAAGCAAATTTTTCGTTTTCTCTATAAATTAAAGATATCTTATATTCTTAAAAGAAAGAGATTGGTATAAGAAATCAGAAAAATCAAAAACCATGATTTCAGTGTTGGTAAACCCACACTTTTAGTGATATAAAAAATTAGCTACCGAAAACTAATATTTATTTTTTTTATAAAATAAATTTATTTTACACTTCAGTACGAATGAATTTGGTATTTCAAAATAAAAAAGTTGAAAAAATTAAAACGACGTTTCCAAGGTTGGAAAACCTTATTTTTTATACAAAAGTAACATACTTAAACAATTTTTTCCTTTTTTACTATAAATTAACATATATTATATTCTTAAAAAAAGATTGGTATTAGAAATCAAAAAAATCAAAAAGGAGGATTCCAAAGTTGGGAAACCTACACTCTTTGTGATATAAAAAATTAACTACCGAAAATTAATTTTTGTTTATTTTTATTAAATAAACTTATTTTTTGCTTGAGTACGAATAAAATTAATATTTCAAATAAAAAAAAAAAGTTTAAAAAAATTAAAAAGACGTTTCCAGGGTTGGAAAGCCTTAAATTTTTTTCTTATACAAAAGTAACTTACTAGAACAAATTTTTCCTTTTATTTACAAATTAAACATATCTTATGTTCTTAAAAAAAAGAGATTGGTGTAAGAAATCAGAAAAATCAAAAAGGATGCTTTCAGGGTTGGGAAACTTACACTTTTTGTGATATATTAAAGTAACTAAGTCTAAATAATTTTTATCTTTTCCTTTATAAATTATACATATTTTACGTTTTGGAATAAAAAGTTTGGTTTTAAAAATTATAAAAATAAAAATCACATCTCCAGAATTGGAAACTTTGAACTTTTTTTTCTAGATATTAAAGTAACTAAATAAAACATTTTTTTTTGGAATTCCCTTTTTTTATCACTTAACACACTTTTCATATTTTTTTGAGAACTACTATATTGATAAAAGAAATGAGAAAAATCTAATTTGATGATTCTAGGGTTTGAAAATTAATTTTGTTTGCACATAAAAGTAACTAGGTCAAATTACTTTATGTATGTGCTTATGTATGTATCTCTATACTACATAAACGTACTTTGGTAAAGGGTATATACGATTCGGCACAGGCGAATATAGCACTCTCACTTGTTTCTAATAATAATTAAAAAGAAAATGTTCTCAAGTCAAAAATGCAACAATAAAAAACGCCAACGATGCTACATGAGGAACTCAGCATTCTTTATCAATAAAAATAAAATTCAAATCAATAAGATAAAAGCATTTATACAACCATATAAAGTTCGTTATTAGCTTACTATCTATTACTATTGGTAAAAGAATTTGTAAATTTGTTTTGAATGCAACACTTTTCTGCTACATCTCAAGGTAAAGGTACCGTTCCTGGAGTTGCAGCTGTTGTAAAGCGAATAGCTCGGGACTTTCACATACCAGCAAAAGCGAATAAAAATAGTGTCTTTTTCTTGGTCTTCAACCAATGCAACGCTTCATTCACATTACGGAAATTGTTTCATTAGCTGAAAAATGTCATGTATACAACGAAATATTTTCATTCATGTAATGACATATTTTTTACTAAGCAACGTACATTTTCATATTTTAAATGAAAAATGTAATTATTGCAATGAAACTTTTTAGTTTAAACAATGAAGTGAGTTAGTCTTATATGTTTTTAACGAACTATTTTATTGAATTAACAACATTCTTCATGTATATCATGACAGTATTTCATTATTCAGACGTAACGTTTAATTTTTTGGTGATATCTATCATTGTGTTAACAACATAAGTCATTATTGTAATGACTCTGATTCATTAATTTAATGTTTTTAATTATCATGTATTTTATTAATTATTCAACTTACGTATGTATATTGCCACAGGTATCAGAAAAATGCTTATTTGGATATGTATAATATGGCTTCCCCGGCCAAGATTTGAACTTGGAACTCATCGCGTGGTAGTTAACGAGCTTACCGCTGCAGCCACAACAATCCCAAATATTATTTAGATACACACTAAATACATATACCCATCATCAATGAAATTTTAATTCAACATTATTTAATTGATCTAATTAATTCAACATTATTTAATTTATTTGTAAAACTTATAACTTAAAAATAAATATATATATAAATATATTTATTAAAAAAATTCTTTGACTTATCTCCAGGATTCGAACTTGGGACTACAGGGATAGCAAACTGCCTACTAGCGAGCAGCAGAAGTTTTCTTCATTGTAGTTACGAAAATATTTCATTAGAGTTGCATCAAAACTATAATTTCCATAACTATAGATTATTTACAATTGTAGTTTGATCTTTAATCTATGATCTTTAAACTTTGATCTTCTTTTATGTCACCTAATTAATTTAAAATATAATAATATACATAAAAACATGTATTTAAGTTTTTCATTACCCGAATGAACATTATTTCGTAACATTAATGATACTACGAAATGTAAAATATTAAGCACTAGAAAGGTTTCATTCCATTAATGAAATTTGCATCAATACAGCGTAATGTTTCATTTTATTAATGAAATTTGTCATTGTATTAATGAAAGGGGTTCAACGTAACGCATTCATTCCCCTTACGAAGTGTTTCTCTTTCAGTGTAATTTATCTTTCTAAAAGTTACATTAAAAGCACGACACAAGAAATGTCTGAAAACTTGTTGTATGTAAGAAATATTCCTGGTGTGAAATAAAATCATTTATTTGCTGCACATTCTAATAAATAAAGTGCTGTACGTGCCACTTTATGGGGTTACGCCCATTAAAATTTATTCTAATATTTCACGCGGTTCTACTTAATCTTGAGACCTAAAATAGACACAGTCCTTCATTTATAGAATGGGCGGAGTCACGCCCATTAAAAGTTAATATATATATATATATTTTAAGTGGTTCTACTTTATCGATTTTTACAAGACTTAACTCGCACTCTGAGCTCTGAAAAACACACAATCTTGCATTTAAAAAATGGGGCGGAGGCACGCCCATTAAATTTTAGTTCTATATTTCACGTACTTCTTATCTATCAGATCTCTCCATTGAAGTCGGTTGTTTTTACAGAATAACGAAGACAGCAAAGCAACAGGACGGCAGGTTGTCGTCTATGCTAATTTTGTCGTTGTAATCCAATTAAACTAATTTCTAAATCAAATTATTGCTTAGAAATATTTTTTTTTAATAAAAAGAAGTTTCAAAATTTTAATATTAATAATCCACTATAATACGCGAAAAGTTGCAAAATTTGATACAACCCATAATATTGATTAAAAATCGTCAAAACTGTAAGGAATGCAAAAAATTCGATGAAAATAACGAAAATTGTGAAAATTCGTAAAAGCTTACTAACAGCAGAATGATAACAAATTTGTTAGAAAGCTGAAAACATGCAAACAGTCACTTGTATCGGGAACTTTCCAAAAAATCGCGGAAAGTAGCAGAATTTGAATAAAAATCGCTAAAACTATAAAGAATGCAAAAAACATGCAAAAAGGCGCTTCTAACGCGAACTTTGCAAAAATTGGCTAGAATTTGTAAAATAGGAAATAAGCTCTTAAATTGGTTAAGCTATGTACAAAATGTTGTCAGGTCTTACAATATTGCCAGTAAAATGTGCTCAAAATTTCTTACAACCGTGTGAACTGGCAATTTTTGTCAGACGATTTTGCCAGAAAAAGTATTGTCAGTCCATTGCAATACTAGCAGCTGACAACAAAATTTCAGACATCTTACAGACGTGTGAACACATTGTAAAATTATTGCCATATATTTGTCAGACATTTTAATATTGTCAGATGTACGAAGTTTGTGCATCTGACAATGGTGTCATTGTAAGAGAATTATTTCTATGGACAACACTGCACACACTTGCTTTAAAGAAAAAATATATAATAAAATATATGCAGAGAAAATCATTGCAAGTGCTTGTTTATGGTCCATAATAAATTATATTTTCACTTTTTACATTTAATACAACCACAAACGATTGATATTTACCAATATCTAACAACTATTTTGAATCTGGCAACGCATAGCAACAGATCTGACAATTTTGCATATACAACTGCGTGAATTGATAATTTTTCGACTGGCGATTTTGTCAGATGAATTTGCTGTCATACAATCGTCTGGCAAATAAATTGTAAGATTTTTTGACAAATTTGATACAACCGTGTGTACTGGCAATCTACCTTGCAGTACTGGCAATTTTTGATTGCCAGTACATTGTCAGCACATTGCCAGATCTGACAATAGATCTGACAATCGTCTGTACATAGCATTAGAATTGGCGACTTCTAAACAATTTAAGCCATTAAAAAAAGTTTGAAAAAATGGGCAAAAGTAATTGCAAGTTAACGAAAAATTCCTGAATGTATTAATAAATTAGTAAAATTACTAAATAGTAAAACTTGAAAAAAAAATTTAAAGGAAAAAATTAATAAAAATAAATTAAAGTAAATTTTAAATAAGATATTAAATTTTTATTAATGTGAAGTATTTGAAAGTGGCACCACTGAAATCTTTATTTGTACTTCAATATCAGGTTCATCTGGTGGTGCTGCCGTTTTCAATATAATTACATAAGTAGCGACATTTGAAGTCGTGACTTCGTGTAGCCTGCTGTGGTGAATGCGCTTAATGCATTATTTTTAACTTTTTGAATTTTGAAATAACAACTATTTTTTTTTTGAAGTCGGTGTAATTTTTTCTTTAAGTTTTATTTTAAAATTTATATTTTTTTGGGGGCGTGGTCACACCCAATTTAGCAAATATTAATATACGTCCACTTTTCTAAATTCAACATCTCGTCACTTTCAGAGCTCAAGGTGTGTGCCAAGTTTGATAAAAATGGGCCTTATGTATAAGCAAAAAATGGCATGAAGTTAGCATAAGTGGCGAAATTGAAATATGTGCTAAAGAGTTCCTCCATATAATTTGACATTAAAACTCAGTGCAAAATGTAGTTTTAACCCACTATCAAATTCTAGCGTGATTTTTAATGTAAAATTGTATGCCAAACCTAGTTAGGATCATTTTAAATTTTGCCACTTATGCTAACTTAGTGCGCCCGAAACTATCTCATCCGGTGTACCTCAAGGAAGTATATTGGGGCCAGTTTTGTATTTGATCTATACTTGTGATATGCCTGTGAACAGTAATATCCATACTTCTACATTTGCCGATGATACAGCCTGCCTTAGTATGCACGAAAACCCTCATGAGGCATCTCGATATCTCCAGGAACATATAACACAGCTTGAGCTATGGTTAAACTTATGGAGAATAAAAGTAAATGAACAGAAGTGCGTACATATAACCTTTACCCTACGAAAAGATACTTGTCCCCCCATTAGAATCAACAGTCAAGTTGTTCCTCAACATTCACATGTGAAATACCTTGGTATACACCTTGATCGTCGGCTTACATGGAAACACCATATTGACTCAAAGCTAACACAAATGAAACTTAAAATAACTCAGATACATTGGCTGATTGGTAGAAATTCAACACTCAGTCTAGATTGTAAACTTTTAATATACAAGTCGATTTTGAAACCAATATGGTGTTACGGAATTAAACTATGGGGCACTGCTTCAGCTTCCAATATCGAGAAAATCCAACGAAAGCAAAACAAAATTTTACGGTTAATAACATCGGCTCCATGGTACATAAAAAATTCAAATATATGTACATCGTGATTTAAATATGCCACTAGTGACTGAAGAAATTGCAAAATACGCAGGCAAATATTTAACAAAACTCGAGTCACATCCTAATCCGCTGGCTCGTAATATTTTGAACTTTACTGGACACATCCGCCTTAAAAAGAGGAACACAAGGGCTCTTATACTTAACACTCCAGATGGGACTGCGTGATAATATATTTATTTTTCCTTTTTGATTATCACTACTTATGTATTATTAATAATTATCGCTAAGTTTATGTCCGACTCTGGTCGGGCCTAATAATTTTTTTTATAGATTTAAGATTTGAATACTTATTGTTAGTTCACATATGAAGATACAATAAATAAATACATGTATTAAAAAAAAACTTATGCTAACCTCTTGCTAGATTTTTCTTAATCATAAGACCGTTAATATTTAATGGGTATGGCACCGCCTACTTCTTTAAGCATAAAATTACGTCATTCTAAGAGCCGAAATTCTTTGCCAAGTTTTGTGGGAATCGAATAAGTAGAACTACATATAATAATTCTAGCTCTTCAAGGGCGTGGCCTCGCCCACGCCAAGTTTCGTAACAATAGGTAAAGTAGGAGCACTTGAAATACAACATTAAATTTTAATAGGCGTGGCCCTGCCTAAATTTTTTAATCCCAATTTGTGTCTTTTAAAGGTTAATAAATGGTATGAAACGGGGAAAAATTTTGTCTTTTAGGTACTTTTAATCATAGTTTTCATCATAATTATTTTTTAAGCAAGAGCTAACCTACAAAAACAATTAGCACTACTGGATTCAGCGTACCGGGTGGGTCTTTAGCTTGTTACAAGACCACAGTGTTTTTAATATTATTTTTCTTGAATATTTATGCAATACTTATTGTACAGCGCATTAGTTTTAATATTACAGTTCGTAAAAAGATTATCACTAAAAGCACTACATTTTCCGCGCATGAATCGAACAATAACTCTCATTAAAATCCAATTAACACTTTTGGGGGTGTAACAATGAAACAAAAATTTTTGTAAATAACAATGATCATTGTTATATTTAATAAGCGGAGCTAAGGCACTTTTCTATTTTAAAATATGCTCGTATATAATTATAATTCAACGAGATCACAAGGCCAGTTAAAAATATGCTTCAGCACTACTTTTGATATTTTACCTTCTACTGTTTTAAAATTTAATATTGTTTATTTTTGTAAATGAGAGATAGAAATGTTAACAAACCAGGCAAATTGTTTACAAATGATTTTATTTTAAATTTGTGCATATCAGTGAACAATGAATAAACTTTATAATTTGTACACTAAGGACAAGTGCTTACACGAGTAGAGTAATTATGAAAATTAAATTTTTACTAAATTTAAATTTTAATGAAAATATCTAAGATATATATTTATGGTATAAATTATATGCAGTTTTAAGCTTTGTAGCTCTTTGTGTGAGTGATACGATTCCCGTTCTGTTACAATATAAGAAATAAAATGCGTTGCCCCTATTAAGCTTCTCTATTCAGGAAGCAGCTGTGCTAAAGGTTCCCAATAATCACCTACTTCACTAGCATTCTTCACTAGTTTATCTCACATTTAATAATATTTTTTTTTTTTTGTAAACTGATTAATTTCATTTTTTCTCTATGGTAGTCTTGTCGTATTTATTGATTGCAAATCAAAATGGTTTTAAAACCGGTTTTCTTTTGTACCTTAGATAAATTTTTCATATGTACATAAAAAATCATTCAAGATATGAAATTAATCACTTGAACAAAAAATTTTTTGGATGTAAAGACAAAGACTGACTGCTTTCCAAACGAAAAAAATCAATATTCATCATTTACCTTAAATTAATTTTAGGCCTGCTCAAGAGAAATCTGGGCAGCTACATATGTATGACATCATTTTGGATTTTTTTCTTCAATTTTACGAATACTATTACAAATTATTTTGTAACTGAATTTAACAGGCGCCATAGTAACAAAGACTTTCAGCTGTTGCAGCGAAACAGTAACATACATATGTATAGTCTTCGGATAGAAATCGAACCCACGACCAAAAAGTGTGGGATTAGCTTGAGTATTAACTGGCCTTCCAAGGCACCCGAACATTTTGGAGACATTAATCATGGGTAAATTTTTTTTAGTTCCATAATTTTCAACATCTAATTAACAGTTTTCATGGCGGTAAAACTGCCTTGAAACTTTTCGAGTATTGAGTATGAGCAGTTACTAAAATTAACATTATTTTAGTATATTTTTTTGTGTACATAGCACCCAATAGACCCCTGCACAAAGCCATTTGGAAGAACTTTTATGGCATGAGGAATTTTTCAATTGCCTTACTACAGCAAAATCTTCTTAAAAAACGCTTAACAACACTGTTGGCAAGACCTTTGTTTCAGTTATTGTAGGTATAGGAGCAAAGAAGAAAATATTTCGTGATGGAAAAATTTGTGATGCTTGCTTCTTCCTACGCATGGGCGCCTATACAAACGTCATGAATGTACATAACGTTGTGTGTATGATCTTTTATATTTCTGCGCACATTCAAACTCACACATGCATTGACATTAGTTGTGTGCGCTTGCTTTAAAAACCACCCTTAAACACATCCCTCTGGTCAGCCTAGAACCATATGTCTCTATGTCAATACTATTTCTCCAGCGACAATTGCACTAGTTAAAATGTCGACAACTTTCCTTTTATGCGCGAGTAGAGATACGCTAGGAACGACGGTTCTGGTGTATTTCTGGTGATATTGTCAATGAACGCGTCAATAGTTTGTTTTTCTTTTTTTTTATTTTGCTGTGCAATAATATTAAATAAATATATATGTAGACGAGGCTCACTAAAATCTACTAGTGAATCTTTGGTTCAAATATCTCCATATGGTCGTAAAAGAACTACCTTCTCAATAGTGCTAAAGTCTACTGGTAGATTTTCAATGACAACCCTATGTTATATATCAACAGACGATTACATTGGCTGGGGTACACCTAGTCAGTAGCACTATTGAAAATGTCACTAGAAAATCACTATAATTTTACTATTGACAACGAGCGAGGAAATATCGATATTGTAGACTAGAGCCCCTAAAATTTGCTAGTGAATCTTTGGTGCCAATATCTCCATGTGGTCCCAAAATAACTACTTAGTCAGTAGTGCTACAGTCTAGTGGTGGATTTTCAATGACAAGCTAATGTTAAATGTCAATAGACGATTACATTGGCTGGGGTACACCTGGTTAGTAGCACTATTGACAATGTCACTAGAAAATCACTATAATTTTACTATTGACAACGAGCGAGGAAATATCGATATTGTAGACTAGAGCCCCTAAAATTTGCTAGTGAATCTTTGGTGCCAATATCTCCATGTGGTCCCAAAATAACTACTTAGTCAGTAGTGCTACAGTCTAGTGGTGGATTTTCAATGACAAGCTAATGTTAAATGTCAATAGGCGATTACATTGGCTGGGGTACACCTAGTCAGTAGCACTATTGACAATGTCACTAGTAAATCACTACGATTTCACTATTTGCACTTTCTGCAGGGTTGTTTACGCAAACCTCTAGTACCTATAGCCTATATATATGTGTGTGTATGTATTTATATTTATGTCACTTGTCTGCATATAGTAATTACATATTAATATTTTTTTATTTCTTTTACTTACAGATGCATCCACAAAACTGGTAAGTCATAAAACATTTTTTCGCAGAAATTGCTTCATTTAATATGTCTGACCTTAATTGTATGTAGTAAAAACCCATTTGTGTTATAACAACAATTGACACTACTAAGACAATTCTGGGCATGTTGAAAAATGAAAACCTTTTATAAATTAAAATTTTATGACACAACTATGTAGTAATTTGTCTCCCAAATTCCTTGACTTAACCCTTTTTCTTTAAAACTTAACAAAAACTAAATAAATTCAGTTCAAAAATACCATAAACGCATAATTTGTCTGACAAGAATAATTTGTAATAAATATTTATGACCAATTTTCGGACAATGTAATTTTTTTAATGTTAATTTTGCTGCCTCTTTTGAAGACTTTGAAAAACTAGATTTATCATCTGTTTTTGCTTAGTCCCAATTTACACTATGCAAGTCTTATTGCTAAGCTGATTAGTTTGTTAGGGGAGAGAGACCGGTGGAAAAGAAACGTTGCTGTTCCCCTCGTCTCTCATTCTCCCTGAAACGAATCAGCTTAGCAATAAGACTTGCATAGTGTGATTTGGGACTTACATAAATAAATCAATATTATATTCAATTCAACAACATCTTCGTTTTAATCATCATGATGATCGTCAGCGATATATGTATGTACATATGTATGTACATACTTATGTATGAAATTTAGAGATTGTGCCCACTGCCATTGCCTATTCAAGCAAGTGGCAAAGAAAAATGTTTTGTTTCAGTGAGGGGCTGGTTTAAATGGTACTTTTTGTGTTTTTAAATACATTTTTAGGAACACACAGCGTATTCACTTACCGTTGGCTTCAATAACACAGCTGACCTATATTTTTTTCTATTTAAATTCTACAAATTTTTTCGAAAAATATACATATTAAAGAAAATATCAAAATAAAATTTCAACTTGAAAAATATTTTATTAAAAAAACAATTTTAAAAAGGAAGTAAAAATTAAAATTTTTTTGAAAAAGTGTGAATCGAGTTGCCTTCGATGAGTTTGTTCAACTTTTAGTTCCAGCTCTGACTGATTCAGCTCTCATTGTTGCGTTGTTCCAATTATTACGCCCCTTTTCACAATGTATGATTAAGAGTTAACGTGAACCTTAACTGAAAGTTCTTCATACAAAACTTGCCGTTAAAGTCCCTGTTAGCTTTTAACTGTACATTTCAGGTTTATTTTTTCCAGATATTTCGAAAATTCTTATCGAGTAAAACCTTAAAACTTTATGACCGAAAACATTAATAGTATTTTCACACTGACATGGTTTTAATAAAAGTTGGTTCTAACGTTAAAATCAGCTGTAAAAACCAAATTTAAACCTTTTCTGAAACGGTTTTAAGTAGACTTTATGAAATGCTACGTTGTTTTCACTGAATTAAATTCAATGCTGCCAAGTTAAAATGACTGGAAGCAGCTGATAATGTGTATGCTAGTTAATAAAAATAAATACCAATTGCAACATTTTCATATTAAAAATGGATGCAGCCGCAACATTGATCAAAAACTTGCACAGAAAAAGAATGTTTTGAAAGAAAAACAACGAAAATATTTCCATTGACCTCTGGGAAGTGAATATAGATGTTATGACTGACATGCATATGATGACATGCATGCTTATAATGTAAAGGGTGTTTTTTATTGAGGTATAGAACTTTAAGTTGGCATCACTTTTTTAACTGGCGGCCATTTTGTCAGCTGTCAAGTGATTAATATTTAGTTTGGTTTGCCATTTCATCATGAACAGGTTGACAAAAGAACAACGCTTGCAAATCGTGCAAATTTATTTCGAAAATAATGGTTCAGTTCGCGAAGTTTACCGCAAGCTCCGTCCATTTTATGGTCGACATAATCGTCCATCAGAGCAATTAATTCGTTTAACCATGGATCGTTTTCGCACTACGTTTACTCTATGTGATAATACGCATCCGCAGAGACGTCGAACAGTGCGCACCGAAGAAACAATTGCCGCTGTAGAGCAAATTGTTGAAGAGGACCCGAATGAATCGATTCGCCACCGTGCACAGCAATTGGAGCCGACTAACCGACTATTTTGTTCCCGAATTGGATGGCATGAATGTGGATGAGTTGTGGTTCCACCAAGACGGCGCTACATGCCACACAGCGCACGTCACAATCGATTTATTGAAGGAAACATTCGATGAGCGCATAATTTCGCGGAATGGACCTGTCAATTGGCCACCAAGATCGTGTGATTTGACACCATTGGATTATTTTCTTTGGGGATATGTGAAGTCGCTCGTCTACGCCAACAAACCAGAAACGTTAGGGGACTTGGAAGCCAACATTCGTGGCGTTATTGCCAACATACGGCCCCATATGCTCGAAAAAGTGGTTGAAAATTGGACCTGTAGAATTGGCTTTATTCGAGCCAGCCGCGGCTGCCACATGCCCGAAATCATATTTAAACATTAATGGCATAAAATTATCCTTCCAATAAAGCCAAACTGATGGACATTAAAACGATTTTCTTGTGTTTTATTTCAATTCGAAGTTCTATACCTCTGAAAAAAACACCCTATATTTGTGCATTTTTTTATACATAATAACTGATTTGCAAGCACTTCTTTACTTTGTATAAGTACTTCCATAATTTTAAAATATTTATTTACTAAATATCAAATAATTTCCATTTTAGAGCACATTGTAAAATTTCTGAGTTTCTCATATAAACAAAACCAAATAAGTGTTATAAAAAGCAGAAAAAAAATTCAGCTATAAATACACTTATTCCTATTTATTTTATTTTGAGAAAATTTATTAGACAACCTGTGTGTTAAAACC
The DNA here is from genome assembly GCA_949987645.1 of Tachina grossa. Taxonomy (NCBI): domain Eukaryota; kingdom Metazoa; phylum Arthropoda; class Insecta; order Diptera; family Tachinidae; genus Tachina; species Tachina grossa. The sequence goes on along the minus strand of OX465274.1, from coordinate 150,094,986 downwards.
TGAATTTATCAAAATTGCAGTGTGAACGCAAAATCAGCTGATTATGGCAAAATGGCTGTTTAGGTGTGAAAACACTATAAGCTTTATGCACTTGGGACAAAAATAACACAATCAAAAATATTTTTGTACATTTTGAGGCCATAAAGTTTTTGGTTGGCTCATTGTTATATGAAAACTTAGAGTGGTTAATATATTTTTGCGATGGTTTTGCCAAATATTTTTAAAATTTGCAAAACAAAATTATTTAAAAAAATCTTTTCAAAAATGTTTGTATGTTTGCCTCAGTTTTGTTTACTTTTTGCTACCAAAAATTTACAGTACAATTTAACATATTCAAAAGAGCACCCTCGCTGATTTTCAGAAGAGTAAGTTCAAAATTATCGGAGTAGTCTGATTTAGCTCAAACCTTACCATTTAATTTCTACACTAAATGTTGCAATAATATACCTGGGCATTTACGAAAATCCAAAGTTTATATATATGTATATATATATTTCATTTCGATTCTTTCGATCGTTAACAGCCGATTTTCGGTAAAAAAAAAGGAAAGCTAATACAAAAACTTCAAGCTTTTAATTTTCAATATTGAAAAAAAAATAAAGAAGGAGTGCCCCCAAAAGGGAAATACATAGGTTAAGGAACATTCACATATTATATAACGCTATTTTCGGAGTTCATAAACCCCTCCTCCCCCCCTCCCCTGGTTTTTAAGTTTTCAGTATACATGTTCCCAAGAAGGAAAATATCCCCGCAGCGTTACTAAATATGTAAACTGCCACTTACCACTCATCATAATAAATAATAATAAAAAGTCTATAAACTCCTGCACAAAAAATAAATGTGTATTATTATTAAGCCCATATTTTTCCCATATCAAATCTGTTAAATTGCTCTTATGTAATTACGAGTATTTAGTTTGATTTAACAATAAGATACATACGTATGTACATACATACTTATGGACATATGTATACATTTTGTACATATGCTCATTTCGAGCATCTCAGAGTTTTTTTTATTGCTTCGCCTACTGTCTGCACACGACTCAATGTCAGATTTGTTGTGCGAATTGTGTGGAGCAGAGGTAATCAAAGATTCATTCCATCCGATCAATTTGAAGCAAGCTTCTGCTTTTAAGATGCTGCAGACTTTGGAGTATTTATCTTCTTTTCATATTGTGATTTCACTTTTTTTTATAATGTACATATAGGGTCCGCCATCTAACGTTTTTTTTTCAACTAGTGCGTATTTCGTGAATGGTAACACTTAGCTCATGTCTGATTTGACAGATAATTAGTTTTATCCTTCCGCTAAACGAGCCAACTGACCATCCAATGCGTTTTCGCTTCGCTAAGTGGGCCTGCGATCGACTTACAGAAGATGCCGATTTTGCCACAAAAAAAAATCATCTTTTCAGATGAAGCTCATTTTGATCTTGGCGGGTATGTAAACAAGCAAAATTGTCGCATTTGGGGCACAGAAAACCCGCACGCATACATTGAAAAGCCGACGCATCCAAAACGAGTCACTGTTTGGTGCGAATTTTGGTCCAGGGGCATAATTGGGCCATTTTTTTTTCGAAAATGAGCAAGGAGTGGCCGTTACAGTCAATGGCGATCGTTATCGGGCCATGTTGAACGAATTTTTGTTCACAAAAATTGAAGAGGAGGATATTGGCAACATTTGGTTTCAACAGGACGGCGCTACGTGCCACACAGCCGAAGCTTCAGTAGTTTTTTTTTATAGCATTTTCAAAAAAACAAGTTATCTGGCGGACCCTTTATGTATATAAATATATACATTAGGGCGGCCGTTATTTAATGATGACTTATCGGTATGAAATTTTTTTGTATTGAGACATTTTTAGATTTTTAATTGAACTATAGTGAATTTTTAATCAGAAATAATTTTTAGTCAGGCTTAAGTTCAGTAATTTCAATTCTTTTTATTGAATGAAATATTTTTTTTGTATTTTTTTTACATAAAACTGAACCGATTTTGGGGAAAGAAATAAAAGAAGAAATAAAAAAAGTCTCCGTACAATTAACGGCTACTCTAATGTACATATATTTTATCTTTAAATAAATTAATTAAAATATTGACCACGTTTTTTGTTTTGGATTTTTTTTATTTTGGCTGTTTTTATGTTGGTGTAGTTTTTCAGCATGTTGCCGAGTAAACACTATGGCATTTTGTGACATCACAATAGTGTGTACTACTAGTGGCAACGTTTGTCATTCCCGATATTTTTCGCTGTGTTGCATTGCATTCCGTATAAAAAACATAATGTGAACGACGTTTCACACATTTTGAAAATGACAACACAAAATGACAGCACAAGAAATGCCAGATGTGTACTCAGCATAACACTGCCTTAAGTAGAGGAATGTGTGTATGTGTGTGAATGTGTGTGTGATGTTTAATTTTTTTCTCTCAGCCGCGACTCCAATTATATTTAAATTGTACAAACTGAAACATCTCGGGAGGTTCTGGGTTTTCAACGACATTGTCAATTGTTTATAGTCAGCTAAAACGCGCAGCTCCCATAATAACACATATTCTTAATTCAAGTGAAAAAACTTTTACAGAAACTTAATTAATGCTTTTGGTAGATCCATAAAAATTGTGATGTTTTTTTCCCCATTATCTAAAATTTTACTATAGGTAGAACACTAAAAAAATCAATAAAAATTAATTACTATGTACGTACAGTCTTTTTATTTATATATTCTAACTGATTAAAAACGTCGATAAGTAACTTTAGAATGTCATAAAAATAAGTTAGAAAAGTAGATTTAAGATTGATAGTGGACAATAAAAAATCATCCGGGTCATCTCATACAAACGATTGTACGGGTATAAATGCCATAATTTGAAATTGTTATAGGAGTTAGAGACCTGCGTAAACATTCTTGAAATGTAAATACGTCTTGTTTTTTAAATGTATTGTTGTAGCATGTATTATACAAAACCCATAATAAATTATGTCGTTTAATAAGCGTTGCACTGTGGATGTATTGGTGTACGTGTATATGAGTGTTAACAAGCGATGTCGCGAAGACTTCTGTGTTCGTAAAGGTGGAAGTACATACCACGCGTTACGCGGCAACGCTTTTCTGGCTTGTTAAACGTTCAACGCTACACAAATGGAAGGTTACACACCACGCTTTTGAAGCTTTTTTAGTTGTAAAATTTAAATCCTTTGCCGGCTATTTTTTTTTGCATTTACGTTGCAGTTTTCTTTAAACATTTAATTCATTTTTGTATCCATTGTTTAATAAAAAAATTAATTTCTAATCATGTTTGTGTATGTTAGTTTATGAATCTGGCAACACTGGCTGTCATTTTGTATACAACGCGTGAAAGTTGAAGAATGTTCAACTTTTGGCGAGGTACGCGCGTCGCGAACTTCTCTATGTAACTTGCCTTATGAAAACACACTATTTCAACTTTTTTGACAGACGCGTGTATCGCATTAGCGCATTGAACGCGTGTTATGTACTTCCACCTTAACAAACACTCAAAAGAAGTAGTGGTGATGCGTGTATGGTTGTTATTTTGCATATTGCACGTTTGAGTGTGTGTGTAAGATGTAGATGGTAAGCTGTTATGTGTTTAAGGGAGGTTTTTTTAAAGCAACCGCACAAAACTAATGTCAATGCATGTGTGCGTTTGCACATGTGCGCAGAAAAATCAAAGATCATACACACAACTTATGTGTGGATGTACATATGTATGTACATGCATGACGTTTGTATACACGCCCATGCGTATGAAAAAGCAAGCATCGCAAATTCTTCCATCACGAAGTATTTTCTTCTTTATTCCTATTGCTAAAATACTGAAACAAATTTCTTGCAGTGTTGTTTACGTGTGTTTTAGAAGATTTCGCTGTAGTAAAGCATTTGAAAAATCTCTCATGTCTTAAAACTTCTTGTAAGGGGTCTTATGCGGGACTTTAAAAGGAGTCATTTCAATGAATTTTCGCACACACATCTAATGGAAGTCATATCATAATTTTCACAATTTTGATCTTTGACCATATGTAAAGAACTGACTGTGTTGACTGATATTTTATGCCTTACTTTTGTCTTAAAATGATTCATCACACTGAAAGATATCTCAACTTATTAATTTGAAAATGGAAATGATAAATAATGACAACTTAATGTTTAAAACTGTATATGTACATTAGGGTGGCCGTTATTTTTTTTCTTGATTTCTTCTACACTCACCCCCCCCAAATCGGTTCAGTTTTATGGAAAACAAATACAAAAAAATTTCATACCGATGAGTTGTTTTTAGGTGATGCGTCCGGCCCTCAAGCTCATATATTCCATGTAATTTTTTTTTATTTTTTTTTAATTTTTTTTTTATTTTTTTTATTTGGACTATATTGTATATGTATGAAATAATTTAATATATCGAGCCATATTTTCGACTTTATCGTGAGCGACATGTTATCGAAAATTTACTTTTTTATTGAAATTAAAATTGTATGGGCCTATCCATAGTTTAAAATTATCAAAATACCAAAATTATTGATAATTTTTAAGTTACAGGCTGTGAAATTTTATCGTAAGCGAAAATTTACGTACAAAAATATATTTGAATATTAAAAAAAAAAAACCTTCTCCTGAAAACTTTAATTTTTGTCGCTTACGATAAAATCGAGAATAAGGCTCGATATACAAGCTCTTATTGTACATGCTTAAAATAAAAAAATTTCCATATAAATATAATTTTGGTATATAAAATTGTTGGTATTTTGTTGGTTATTTTCCTCATTATTTTCTAAAATATTAATTTTAGCAAAAAACTTTCTTTGAGACTAATATTGTTGATTTGAAGAGCTAAAATATTGCCATATATCATATTATTGTAAAATGATTTTTTTAAAAGATAAGTCATATGCAAAAAATTACATTGAAAAATGGGCTTGAAGGCCAACTTTGAGGGCCGGACGCACCCCTAAAACGCAACTTATCGGTATGAAATTTTTTTGTATTTTTTTTTACATAAAACTGAACCGATTTGGGGGGTGAGAGTAGAAGAAATCAAGAAAAAAGTCTCCATACAATTAACGGCCATATCTGTGGCAATAAGGAAAAAGTGCTTAAGTCATATGGAAGAGCACTTTTAAGCTTTCAAGTCGATTTTCAGAAATTTATTTCTTTTTCAGTTAAAATGAAAATTATCTGTTAATCTTTTACTTTTTTTAAGCAAACATGGTCCTTCACACTATAAGTAATACATTTAAGTTGAAATAAATCCAAGGTATAACCTAAATTAAGCTATTATTCCAAATAAGTTTAGAAATCTAAAAAAGATAAGCCGCAAGTCATAGTGCTATAACTTCTTGTAAAATTGCACAAATTAATTGAGATTTTACTCAGGGGTACTTTCAGATATGCAGTTTACGGAATTACCATTAATTCAAAATCAGCTTATCTCGACTCAAGCACTTTTTCCTTTTTGGCACAGAATTATAATTATTATCTCGTCCATAGTTGAAACATTATACTGAACATTACTCTCCCTGCAGTCCCCCCTAAAAAAATTATTAATAACAATACTCCATATTATTAGAAACTTTAATAAAAAAAACAACAAGTTGTAGCAATATAAAAATATAATATAAAATTTTCAAACAATCAGAAAACACAATTTTAACAAATAAATTTGTTATAGATTTTTTAGTTTTGTTAACAACTCGATTGTTAATAAAACATCAGATTTAATTAAAAATAATTCATTTTATTTTATTTTTTTCTTATGTTACTGCAATTAAACTTTTAATTGTATATACTAAAAAATTAATTGGACTTAAAAATGTTTTGCTTTTTGGGTTTGTAGTATAATTGCAACCATGAACCTTAGAAATGAACTTTTAAACGTTATGCAAATTCATAATTTTTTACTAAATATTTATGCAAAATTGAAGCGAAGAACTTAAACTTGTCTTTAGTATATTTTATGAGTGAATCTTAATTCAATTCAAGTTAACTTTTTTAATGATTTCTCTGTGATGCAGTGCTTGAATATTATTTTAAAAAACAAACCTGCTTAAGTTTAGCGTGAAAGTTTTGATTGTTAGATTGTTGGTGGTTGGGGCTACGACTCACACACTATCCCCCGAAATATTAATTAGTGATTAAAGAGCAATAAATGAAATCAAAGAAATAAGGAAAAAGAAATATACAAAGCAATATTGCATAATATCGGGTGTATTTTTGGATCAATGGTAATGCCCAAAATAATGCCAACAAAAGCAATGGTTAGTATTTTTTAAAATTATACAAATGGTCAGAACGCTTCTGTGGTTCTACACATTAAATTATCTTTTAGATAAAATCGACTTACTAAAAATGAATAAAAGTTTAAAAAAAGTATTAGAAAATAATTCAGCTTCAGTTATAATTATAAAACATTTTTTAAATGTTGTTTGTGTGTGTTTGACGATACGAAATATGAAATTTTTTCTCTACTGGAAAGTCATACGATCCGAAATCGTTTCGTGTTTTTCGTGTCAATTTTGCTCAAAACGAATCGAATACGACACAAAATTCTACATTTACATGTTGGGTATGGGTAATACAAATAAAAATTTATTTTTTTTTTTTTTTAACTGAGTAAATTAAATTATAGCCCATTCAGGCTGACACGAAATTAAGTAATTTCAACCTCAAATTACGAACGAAATGAAAAGTGTTTATAAAGGTACTGAATGACATTTGAGTTGATTTCGCAAACATCTTATTCACTGCCGCAGACATTGAAGTACTTTTTTCAGTTGAATAAATTCTTTGTTACACTTATACAAATTTTTCTTTCAAAAATTGTCATAAATATATTAATTTTCAATCTTCTTTTAATTTCATATTGAATTTAAAATTTTTTATTTCTTTTAATTGTTGTTTCTCATTGTTGTAAATTTAGTTATGTTTGAAAAAAAGTAGTTTTAGTACAAAAACAGAGTTGTATATTGTAATTTCTTGTTAATTTCATCGAAATCAGTAAGTAAAATAACTGAATTTGTAATATGTCAAAATATATATGGAAAATTACTTCATATGAAATTGATTTCGACCGAAATCACGAAATTACATAATTTGGCGTCAGCCTGAATGGGCTATTAAGCTTTTTACTCGGTTAAACATTTTTCAAGTTTTATTTTTAAATTTTTAGTGCAAATCTTAAATTTTCAGGGGTGAAACACGCCCACTTTTGCAAATATTTTGTACTTCGCCCCATTTTATAAATGCAAGTAGCGTCACTTTCTGCGCTCATTGTGTATGTAAAGTTTCGTAATAATCAGTGAATAATAAGAACGTTAAATATAATATTAAGTTTTAATAGGCATGGCTCTGCCCACTTTTTTAACCATAAAATTATGTCATTACAAGATCTCAAATTGGTTGCAAAGTTTCGTGTTAAGTGGATAAGTGCAAGTACACATAATTTAATACTAAACGTTAATGGTCGTGCCCCCTCTCACATTTTTAAATGCAATATCGTGTCATTTTCAGAACTTAGTCGGTGTGCCAAGTTTAATAAGAAATGGTTAAAAAGAATCACGTGAAATCACGTGGATCATTAACTCAGTGTCTTTTTGAATTTTTTAATGGCAACACTGTTCCTGTCAAGAGGCACCTGTCAGTTGACTCCTATATAAATTTGAACAAGCTGTGTCATTTAGTTTGTGTTTGGCAGCCGTTGATAACAGACTACCTCGCCTTTTGAGAATAAAATGTAAAAAAGTGAATTTCGTGTGCTCATTAAATATTATTTTTTTTTTTTCGAAAAAAAACCGTCAATCAAACCAAGGAAAAGCTCGATAAACACTATGGGGACTCTGCACCATCGATTTCAATGGTAAAAAAGTGGTTTACTGACTTTCGTTGTGGTGGCACAAGTACAAGTGACGCTGAACGTTCTGGACGGCCAAATGAGGTCAGTACACCCGAAAATTTTTAAAAAATCCACGATCGAAGAGTAAAAGTGCGTGAGATTATTGATGCCATAGGCATTTCATATGGTAGTGTGGTTTCGATTTTAAATGATCATCTGGGCTTAAGAAAGTTGTCTGCAAGATGGGTGCCGCGTTTGCTCTCAATTGACCATAAACGTAAACGTGTGACAATTTCAAATTATTGTTTGGAGTTGTTTAACCGCAATCCGAATGATTTTTTGCGGTGTTTTGTAACTGTGGATGAAACATGTATCCATGACTGTACTCCGGAGACCAATCAGTCTAAACTTGCTCCGAGGAAGGTCAAGGTGAGTTTGTCGGCCATTAAGATGATGGCAACAGCTTTTTTAGGATGCACGCGATATAATCCACATCGATTACCTTCAAAACGGAAAAGTAATAAACGGCGAATATTATGCGAACTTATTAGACCGATTTAATGAGGATTTAAAAAGAAAACGACCCCATATGGCCAAGAAAAAAGTTCCTTTTCATCAAGATAATGCACGAGTGCACACGTGTGCAGTCTCAGTGGCAAAACTGTATGAATTGGGCTACGAATGCGTACCCCATCCGTCATATTTTCCGGATTTAGCCCCTAGTGTCTACTTCCCATTTCCAAACCTAAAGAAATGGCGCGGTGGAAAAAGCCATTAAGGACCTCGAAAAATCCTATTTTTTTTGGAAGGTAAACAAGAACTGGAGAAACGTTGGACTAAGTGTATTTAGTTAAAAAATTAAATTAAATTAAATTTTTGGTTTGCAAAAAAAAAACTGTGTTTCGTTAAAAAATTCACGGACTTATTGATCCGCCCTCGTATAATATGAAATTGTACTGGGCGTAGCGCCGCCCATTCTTTAAGTTTGAGATTGTAACACTATGATAGCTTAAGGTGTGAGCTTAATTTCATAGCAATCGCATAAGTTAAAATACATAAAATCAAAGGAAAATTTTAATGGGTGTATTCGCGCTCCAATTTTTTTTTTGCAATTTTATAAAATGGAAGTGTGTGCTTAATTTTGCAGCAATCGTAAAAAGTACAAAGATTTGAAAGGAAAAAAATGAATGGGCGTGTTCTCCTCCAGGTTTTTGGCATGGGATTAAATTAAAGCTATACCCTCTCAGGCAAAAGGAGTTTTTAAATCGTTCTAAAAATTACGGAGTTATGAAGTAAGAAGAAGTTGGTTAAAAATTAGAAACACGTTTTTTTTGTTTATTTATTTCAAGTTTATGCCTAAGAAAAAACACCCGTTAAAATATGACTTGAACAATAACATAAACAAGACAAAAATTAAGAAAATGAATACACAATTTAAAAATGCATAAAAATATAAAAAGAATAAAATATAAAAATAAGAAAAGTTTCCAAAAAATTTTATGTTTTTTAATTTTAAACTTGTCATGCTGAAATATTCAAATAACAAAAAATAAATATAAAAAAAACAAAAACTGTTTTCATGAATTAACATGATAATGACTGCGTGTGTGTGTTTTTTTTTGCCATTTTAATTTCGCGAAGTAAAGATTTTATAATATCACAACTTTACCATTAAGTTATTACCTATTGTACGCGTTTTTTATTGTTTAGCATGAAGTACTTAAATGTTTTTATTTTTTCATTTTCTTGAGATGGCAATAAAATCTTAAGATTTTACAAAGACGATCACTTGAGGCAAAATAAAATTTTATATATAAATTAACATACTTGCATTTATTACGACAAAGTTTTTAATTGCTTTCCTAGTATGCAATACGATTATATTGCGCGATTTTTTTTTTATTTAGTAATTTTACATAAAAATAAAGACCGAGTTCACATTAGGCACATTTTAAGTTAAGCAAGTTTGATTTTTTTTTAAATGAGAGTTTGAGATATTAACCGTGAAAGGTCATATTTTTACATCTGTAAAACATGTTTAAATTTTGTCGTACTCCTTTTTGGACTAATTTTTCTACAAACTTTGTATATCACCTTTAGTATGATCATGAATTACATACTCCAAATGTTTGAGGCTCCAATGCCATCTTTGCGTACATTATCTTAAAATTGGAGCATTATTTTAAAGGATACCCACATTAAGCAATTATTTTTGTGATTAATGAAATAAATAAATAAGCTCGTTCGTTACTAGCCGTTTTGTTTGAGAAAGCTAGCTATCATGTTATATTTTTTCATAAAAAGTTGCTTTTTTTCCAACATACGACAAAAGGCCCAACGCAAGTATATCAGCATTTCCATGGTGTCAAACGTGACCGTCATACACATTAAAAGAAGAAAAATAAAAAAGAAAATAAAACTCATTTTTGTATTGATCATAAGTGCAACTTATAGCTCTGTATTACCCCTTCAATTGATGGTAACTTCGATTTTGAGAAATTTTTCGTTTTGAAGATAATTGCAAAAAAAATCAAAACATTCGCATGTGACAGAAACAGAAGTTTTTAAAATTTTCAAATAATCTAATTGAACCTATTTTTTAGGGTTCCGTACACCAAAGGTGAAAAGGAACCCTATTGTTTTCGCTACGCTGTCCGTCTGTCCGTCTGTCCGTCACACGGTATTTTCTCAGGAACCGTAAGAGCTACGGACCTGAAATTTGGACACAGTATGTAGAACCCTGGCCGCTACAATAACAAATACATGAGAATTAAAAATTAAAGGGTGTTCCAAAACGAGCAATGAAATATGTTAAAATCCCATGTAATATACATACAATTGTATGAACATATGTATATTGAAACTTGAAATTTGTAAAATTAGTGTATTTTTATACAGACTACAACAATTAACACTAAAATTTAAAAAAAAAATAAATTAAAGGGTGGTCCATCAGTTAATGCAATTTTGACTATGTAATTTTGACAATTTGCTATATCTTGGAAACCGTAAGAGGCAAACACTTGAAATTTTGAAAAACGGTAAAACTAAAAAAAACGGAAATTATAAAATCGCCAAACCAAAAAAAAAAAATCGCCAAAAATTAAAAAAATCGCCAAAACGAAAAAAATCGCCAAAATTAAAAGAAAATTCTAACACTAAAATAAATCGCCAAATTCGAAAAAATCGCCAAAATGAAAAAAAACGCAAAAAATTTTAAAAAATCGCCAAAACGCGAAAATGTCGCCAAAACTAAGAAAAAATTTAAATAAACAAAAAATCTCAAAAATTATAAAAAATCGCCAAAAATAAAAAAAAACGCCAAAATGAAAAAACGCCAAAAAACCGAAAAAATCGCCAAAACAAGAAAATAAAGTGTCTAAACTAAAAAAGAGCCAAAACTTAAAAAAATCGCCAAAACCGAAAAAAACGCAAAAAACGACAAAACAAAAAAAACCGAAAAGACCCCAAAAACGAAAAAAATGCCCAAACTATATATTATATAGGATGAAGTTTCTATTAAATTACATATCTAGTGTTCGTACGGAACCCTATGTGCGCGAGTCATAGTCGCACTTTACTGAATTTATTTTTCAATGTAAATAAAACAAATAAACAACCGAAGTTGTTTTTTTTTTTGCTGATTTCAGCGAAACCTCAAAAAATATTTTAATGTGAAAATTTTTGGAATATTGGGCATACTTGCGCCTCTTTGAAATGGTTTTGATTTTACACAAAAATTATTCTTACATTATTATAATTAAACTTTAGTCCCAGTCACACGTGACAAGTCCCACGTGACATTTTTTCATTGTTTGTGGTGTTTGTATTGTTTCTGTTAGAATAGAATGGGCTGGCGGGGGGGGGGGGGGGGGGGAGATCTGGTCCAAAGACCGGCACTGCGACACCTGATGGATCTTTTGTACCATAGATCAGTGAATTAAATTAACTCGATCTCTCTATGATTCTCCTTACGAAAGTCAGTACAGATATTGGAGAAGCCCGCCCAATATTATCTGAACACAGAAACTCAGAATGAAAAACACGCCTACTGTCACACAATACGATAAACGAACTTGGTTACTTTTCCACAGAGGATAGTTCAGTCCAAAGTGACCAGAGAGAAAATCAGTAACAAGCCGTAAATTAAACCTGCTGAGGTTCAGGATGCCATTATATGTAAATGGCTCTTACTGTTCCTGTTGCTCTTACAATTTTTTTTATCAGTACAAATTTTTTCAAATTAGCAAAAGTAGTCAACATATTGAATAAAGTTTATGTATAATAAACTCAAAAACAAACAAAAAATATTAAATGAATGTAGTATCAATCACAAAATCGTGCAATTGCGCCATAACTGGAACTCTTTTTAGTTCTTTCCATTTTTCGTCTAATTTATACGTTTACCGTGGTATGCTTTTCAATCTGATCAGATGGCACGAAATACATTTTAACCCCACTTTTTACCAGCATTCCACATTCTTTCCTTGTTTTTTTAATTTATGGGGCTGTTTGGCTAAATGCGAAAGAACGTTTTGATCGAATATTAGTATTGGAAACAAAAACAAAGTTGAGTTTTTTGTTTTGTTTTTAATATAAATGTTCGATCGAAACGTTCGTTCACATTTAGACACACAGGCCCTATGATTTTGCAATAATAATTGGTCTTTCTACAATTTTTCTTTCCAGCCTTTGCAATTTTCTTTATTTTTTTCGCCTTTGTTGCTCATCTTAATATAAATAATTTAAAAATATGTAAACATATTTTAACCTTAAACTCACGATGTCGAACGTGACCAATTTTACATAGGTAGCGGGATCACAAATCTTTATAACTTTAAGCGTGTTTTTTTCATACATATTTTAATTGTATTAAATATATCTGTTTGTACTGTTTATTTGATAAGCTTTCTGCATGTATTTTCGATGCACTGATCACAAATATTGATTTTCAATGTTGCACGTGACATCGAAATCTGCGATGTTGGAAAGCAAAAGAAAGCAGTTATTTGCCATCACATGCATGGTTTCTTATTTATTACTTTTTTTACTATTTGTAACCTCAGAACATTTTTAGATAATGCATCTTTGTAATAATAACGTTTATCAAAACCAAACATGCAAAAGAAATATTCAAATGAAAGTAGTTGCACTTTCGTGACTTTGCATTCGAATATCTCGAAATGGGTAATGTATAAATATATTTTTTTTTAAATTAGTTAAATTATATGAAAATATTATAAAACAAGTATTTTAAACAACTTTTAATATTTTTTTGTATGTGAACCTTTCGGTGGAAATGCCCATATACCATAGAAAACGTTCGATCGGTAACTTGTTTTAAAAACAACAGGCTGGAGCCTAATTCCCGCAACCGATTGCGAGCGAGTTATTACTCGAATGTGCGAGTTTTTTAGCTTTTGGGATTTTCGCATTCGGTTTCGATTAACACATATCGAAATTTCTAATGACAGCATTCGATAACGTGCTTACATTCGAATGCAACTGTTCGTGTATTTACTCGCAAGTAAAAAGGCACTCAAAATCATGTTTAACATAGAAAAAGCAAAGAAAAAGAAAATGTATGTTCAATATTTTACTTATTTATTTATATATGAATATGTGCACAAATGTCGTATAAAAAAATATAAATATAAAGAATTTCTAGTTGAATTTAAATATAACAAAACACAGTGACCTGGCAAATAAGAGGGAAAATAAAAAAACCAACCAACTCTGGGAGCATCTAAATAACAAATTAACTGCTTCTGGTCAACCAATAAATTAAATCGAAAATGTAGCTGGTACTCTATTCTCTGACTTTACACTAATTAATTATTATTAAGTTTTTAATTAAATAAAAATTAAAATAACATTTATGTATATTCGTTTCTTTTTTCTGTATATACCCTCTAGTCAGTCTAGAACCATATGTCTCTATGTCAATACTCTTTCTCCGGCGACAATTGCACTAGTTGAAATGTCGACAACTTTCCTTTTATGCAAGAGTAGATATACTTACGTTACAGGCAACAGTTCTAGTGTATTTCTAGTGATATTGTCAATGAACGCGTCAATAGATTGATTTCCCTTTTAATTATGCTGTGCAATAATATTAAAAAAATATATGTAGACGAGGGTTACTAAAATCTACTAGTGAATCTTTGGTTAAATATCTCCATATGGTCGTAAAAAAACTACCTTCTCAATAGTGCTAAAGTCTACTGGTAGATTTTCAATGACAACATTATGTTATATGTCAATAGGCGATTACATTGGCTGGGGTACACCTAATCAATACCACTATTGATAATGTCACTAGAAAGTCACTATAATTTTACTACTGACATCGAGCGAGGAAATATCGATATTAGTCTTGTGTAGTTCATGAACGAACTAGTTCAAATGAACGATTCAGTACTTTGAACTAAGTGAACTAGTTCAATTGTTTTACGCTCACTAGTTCAATTTTTGAACTAAGCACTAAGACACAAAATGAACTAACACAGATCCTGTGAACTAAATGTTTTCAACGTTTTGCTTTACTTTTTCACTGTTGTGTGCTTATCTTCTATACTCATCCATATGTATGTATGTATGTATATTTAGTTCTTGTCCATGGCTTGCTACTACCACAAATGCAATAAACAAGTAAACACTTATACTACCCTATTAACAGAATATATTTTGGATTTATGAGATTTTAAAAAATTTGTTTTATAAACCCTTTATAGAGCAAATTTATTTATTAATTAATTAATTTTATTTTTCATAAAACATTTTAATCACAGAATCTGTCTTTTTAATATTGTCAAAGACCACAACACTCATACATATGCATGTAGAATTGTAGATGTAAAATCATTGAACTAAAAAGACCTAACTAGTTCATTGAACTAAAAAGAGCGATTGAACTAAATGAACGAACTAGTTCATTTACAAATAATGAACTAAAATGACCGGTCACTGAAATGAACTAAATGGCACAAGTCTAATCGATATTGTAGACTAGAGGCCCTAAAATTTACTAGTGAATCTTTGGTGTCAATGTCACCATGTGGTCCCAAAACAACTACTTAATCTGTAGTGCTACAGTCTAGTGGTGGATTTTCCATGACAAGCTAATGTTAAATGTCAATAGATGATTACATTGGCTGGGGTACATTTGGTCAGTAGTACTACTGACAATGTCACTAGTAAATCATTACAATTTCACTATTCGCACTTTCTGCAGGGAAGTGTCTGAACAATTTCCTTTTAATAAGTTTTATATTTCAAATTGTTTGCCTGCTGCATTCAACTGCGGTTTGTTTTACAAACCTTGAAAACTTACATGACTTCAAAGTTTTGTGAGTTTTATTGCATTTCAATTGAACGTTTTTTAAAAGAAGAAAAGAGTGCAATACAATAATAAATAAGTAAAAGGAATGAAAACAGAAAAACAGCTGGAAAAGAAGAGAAACGTGTCGTTGAAGTTAAAAATTAATCGCTTGTTCAGTTATTTGAACACGTATGTATGTACATTACATATTTTTTTTATTGAAGAGTAGACCGATCTGATCACGTGACTAAATGCAATAATCACTTCGTATAAAAATATCAATCCAGATCTCAAAAGCAAACAAAAAAAAAATATCCTTGTGAAGACCTTAAAACTGGAAATATGTATGTAAATACAGACTATTATGTCAGCAGAGGAGGAGGCTTTCAAAACAAATAAATATTTAATTTGCTTGCGCAATCAATGTAAATATGGATGTGTATAAGTATGTATGAGGTAATACCAAAAAAGAAACAAGACAAAAAGTACTATAATTCGAATAATAATTTAAATATATTTCGCCAAAAACAAATACATAACTGTGAATCCTAAAAATGTGTACAAGTTGATTGATATGTATAAATATTAGGTCTGTTCCTTTATTAAACATTTTTAAAAATGTTTCCATTAGACCAAAAAGTTTTTAAGCGTAAAGATTTAAGAGATTATAAAATTGAAAAAAGAAATTCTTGCAAATTTTTACTTCCAAAATAAATTTTCTAAAGAATTAAGTCACACAGATATAGATTTGTGATCAAGAAAGCACAATTGTTGAAGACCTGTTTATCATATCTGGGGGCAAATTACGGCACTCGATATCGAACAAAAATGTCATACAATTTTAATTGTGTTTGTATGGAAATTTCGATATATTTCGAATGCCGCAATTTGCCCCCCCCCCCCCCCCCCCCCCTTCAGAGATGAAACCATATAAAATTATTTCATATTAAAGGTTTTCATGAGAACTCTTAAGATAGACATTTGTACAATTAGGCAAACTTGCGATACTTGTTTCATGAAGCCCCTTTTCAACTTTTGAGCAAACAGTTAATATAATTGTGACACTAACGTCAAAAGTTTCATTTAATAAAGTTAAAATAAGAAAACTTGGAATATATAAAAAGTGTAAATTGTGTTAAAAAAAAAGTTAAATAACTAAATTGTTCAGATTATAGGAAGAAATTGTTGTTTATAAAATGCACAATTTGCGAGTAAAAATTATTGGGCAAACTTAATAAGTTTGTATACAATTTTTGACACTTTATTTACGAAACTGTTAGAATTCACAATTGCACAGTTTGCGATACTTTTGAACGTTTTCATGAAAACCCTTATTAAATATCGATTGTTTTAAATTTTTTAAAATTGTGTAACCTAAAATATTATCAAGCAACTCCAAAATAAATCAGAAAAGTAAAATTTTATTATGATTTCCATCCGTGTTTCCGTACAAAAAAACGCTTATCTTGAGCTGCGTTTTGTTAGATTGCTGTGTTTCATTTATTGTTTTTTTAGAATCAAAAAGCTGCTGCTTTCGTTTAGCTTGTAGTTGAGCTTAGCGAGATGTTTTAGGAATGATCTGCACGGTCAACCTTCTAAATTTTGTACAGGCCTAATTAATAACAGGCATTTATAATTTTAATTTTTTTTTTATCTCAAGAGTGCTATCTGGAGTATCAGTAGTTTTGTACAGACGTACTGAAAAAATGGCCTTTATAATTTTACAGCCTTATTTATAACACTTATTAAGTCTTTATAAAGGCTTTTTAAGAAAAATTTTGTATGAAAACTTGTGTTAAAACCCCTTTATAAAGCCTTAATAAATTTTGTAAATTCAAGAGTCTCTCTTGTCTAGTAGCTAATGCAGCAACCTAGTAAACAGGGTTAGTGGGTTCGATTCCTATCGATAAAAAAGAAATGTATTGGTAGACAAATGCTGTACCCCTCATCTCTAAATAATTAATAAAAAAGTATTCAGCCCTGTTGAAATCGCAAATTGATTAAAAATCGCGCTTACGATTTGTTTTTTTTTTTCAAATTTAGATTAGTGACTGAATTTATATTTTGTTGCATTCTTAGCTAATAAACAGGGAAATATGCAAATATGCAATTGCATGTTTTTTCTTGTGTGACGTATTAGTACGAGGACAAGATATTTATCCGTTTCAGAATTTTTTATGAATTTTGGCATCGATTTTTTAGTGCATATTTTTGCATATTTTACCATTTAAAGCATTTTTTCGCATATATTAGTCTTAAGCGCATATTTTTAGCATACATATATTCCAACTTTCAGAGCATAATTTATGCTTTTAGGGCATATTTTGATACTATATGAATTTTTTTTTAATATGCTTACAAGCTTATCGGTTCGTCAAAATTTTATATATGGACGTTAGTTTAAATAAAAATTTAGGTTTGCTAGTTGTGACGGACTCTGCGCCGATTACATCAGTAGGCGTTGAAGGAACATTTTCAATGTATAAAAATTGTGACAGGCAACGGTTTTTATTTGAAAATCTAGGTCAATATTATGTTGTTTATTGCAATGAAATTAAAAAAAAAATCTTAGCTTATTATACAGTTCCAAAGTTTTATTTCTGATATTGTGATCTCTTTTGAAATTGAAGTTTAATTGTTGCGAGAATATAAATTAATTAGTCAAAATTTATATGGCAATTTCGTTTTAACGTGCACTTCAATCCTAAATTATTGTTTGTAATACGGCTGCTATTCTTTGTTAATTAATTTATTGTTTCCCTTTTTCTGTTTATTTTATTTCTGTCTTATTTTATATGCAAATGTTGTCGAATTTTAAAACCAAAAATGTATTTTCGTTGACAAATAAACCAATTTATTTTATTTTTTGAGAGCATATTTTTGAGTTTTTAGTGCATATTTTCAAGTTTTTAGTGCATATTTAATGCTCATAAAACACTTTTTTTAGAGCATATTTCTGGTTTCCCTGCTAATAAATTAAGTTAAAATTATGTAAGTAAAAATGCAGACAGCTACTTTGTTGGAAATAACTGCTGTAATAAAACAGCGCTCACATGTTCCCAACCCTGAAACATAGAAGAAACTTTAAATAAAAAATGTCTGATCAATTTGTAACGGAAATAAAATAATGGCACAATATTAAACAAACAAGCACATGGAAGTGTGTATAGAAAATTTCACAGAGATATCTTAGCACCCTAAATGTTTCCATAATTAATTTTTTCACGGACCGCAAATAAAGATTATTTTAAAAATACACAAGGAATACACCTTACTCAAAGATAATTGGAGGTAAATTTTAAGTAGAGACATTTTCATGCTTCCAAATTCTCAATTCTCATATTAACAACATGTTACGTTTTTTCACTTACTGCATCTAAATAAGATTAATATACATGCGATGGAATTCTCATTTGTTTCATATTGAAATTAGTACATATAACAGTTTCAAGTTTATAAAATTTTTTTTCGTGACTAATAAATACAAGAGACTCTTTTTTAATGTTTTTTGTAAGTCCGTTAGAATTTTTTTATCAATACCAATTGAAAATATTGCAACCAATATAGTTCTATGACAATAAGGAAAAAGTGCTTAAGTCATAGTTTACTGTTTTGCAGGAGAGCACTTTAAAGCGTTCCAATTCGATTTTCAAAAATTTATTTCTTTTACAATTAAATTGCGAAATTATCTATTAACCTTTATTTTTTTTTATAAGTAATACATTTAAGTTAAAATATACCAAAGTATAACCTAAATTAAGCTATTATTCCAAATAAGATTATAAATCTAAAAAAGATAAGCCGCAAGTCATAGGGCTTTAACTTCCTGAAAAATCGTTACGTTTTTTCACTTACTGCATTTAAATAAGATTAATATACATGCGATGGAATTCTCATTTGTTTCATATTGAAATTAGTACATTAACAGTTTCAAGTTTATAAAATTTTTTTTCGTGACTAATAAATACAATAGACTCTTTTTTAATGTTTTTTGTAGGTCCGTTAGAATTTTTTTATCAATACCAATTGAAAATATTGCAACCAATATAGTCCTGTGGCAATAAGGAAAAAGTGCTTAAGTCATAGTTTACTGTTTTGCAGGAGAGCACTTTAAAGCGTTCCAATTCGATTTTCAAAAATGTATTTCTTTTACAATTAAATTGCGAAATTATCTATTAACCTTTATTTTTTTTATAAGTAATACATTTAAGTTAAAATATACCAAAGTATAACCTAAATTAAGCTATTATTCCAAATAAGATTATAAATCTAAAAAAGATAAGCCGCAGGTCATAGTGCTTTAACTTCCTGAAAAATCGCACAAATTTGTTGAGATTTTAACCAGGGGCACTTTCAAATATGCAGATTACGGAGGTACTCAAAATCAGCTTATCTCGACTTAAGCACTTTTTCCTTTTTGCCACAGAGTGTTGTAATTTTTTGGGTTTTCAGGACGATATTTTTTTTGGAACATCGCTTACCATGAAACCTCATGCTTAAAATATATGTACGTATAAATATTTAAAAAAAAATTCTTCACTTACCCCATAATACGGTTGGTATTCTTATTTTATCCATGGGATAGATGGCTAAACATACCAAAACGGCTATATGAGCGGCAAAGATCAGAATGACATTGTGCCATTTCAGTGGAGCCTTAAATTGTATTCCCAACACTTTGTCGCCCTTGAATGTGCGTGTATATTCGTCCAAATTGACATGATATTTATTCTGTATGACTTTTACCTCGCCATCGGCAGTCGAGACCAAAGGCTGACCATTGGCGGCGGGAAAACCATTTGCCGCCGTTAATTTACCATTTGTCAAACGATTTTTTAAAACTGTGGACTCCTCGGCCGTTTCGGCAAAACTTGTTGTAGTGGTGAAACGTTCGGAAGTTGATAAATGACCCATGGTGGCATAAAAATTACTGGTTGACTTTAGAAATTTTTGAATACCAAATAATTCTGAAGAAGGATTAGAGATAGAGAATTGGCGAAAAAGAAATTAGCACGAATTAATTAAGATTTTTATGTTTTATTTGCTATTTTTTATATTAAAATTTCAAATATGACTTGAACTTTTTTTATTCAAATTAAATTTTATTTATTTATTTTTTTATTTTATAAATTTTTACACATAATTTCATTAACATTATTATGATTCATGTTGTTATATAATGCAAAACAAAAAAAAAAAAAAAAAGAAATAAAAGGAGTGGTTTTAAAATATTTTAAGTGAATTTTTTTTTTAAGCAAATTTAATACATATTTTTTTTACTTTTAAACAAATACTTGACATTTACTTGTATTTAGCTTTTCATTTGTGTTTTGTTGGCACTTGAATTTTATTATAAAAAACGGATACACTGCAAATATTGTAATTTGATTCCTTTAACACACTTTTTTTAACTTTTTCTTAAGTTTAACTCGTGTTTTTTGTTGAACAAAATCAAATTATAATAAAATTTATTTTTGTGCTAAAACTCTTTTAATTGTTATTTTTTTTTAATGTTGTTTTGTTAATGTTAATTTAAATTTTTTTTTGCTACATCCGTTTTCGTGTATCTAATGACCGTTACTGTTTGGCGTTTCGTTAAGAAATGATCGTAGTTCAAAACTTAAATTTCATTTCATTCATTTGCTTCACAACAACTTTAACGCTTAAAGATGACTCTGACTGATGACTGGGACTATATTTCTGCATAGTTCGTTCGTTTGGCTTCAGACTCTACGTTTGTATTCTTTTGTTTCGTGTGTATGTGTACGCGGCTGTAGATTTGTTGTTGACTGATTTTGTATTGTTTGTTTTGAGTGTGTGTTTTATTTATGTGTTGTTTTAGCTTGAAAATCAAAAATTAAAATAAAAAAAAAAAACGTTAAGGCCAAGATTGAGCCACCATTTATTTAGTGTTACTTCAAATTCACAGAGCCGAGCAGTTGTCACACTAACACTTAGTTCGCAGCATTAGCGCTCATATACTCACACAATCACACTCACTTTTGTGGCCCATACATTTTCATGCAAGTGGTTTTCACTTGACTTTAACAGAAAAATCTTCAAAGAATCACTTCATAATGAATTTGGTACTATTTTTGAATTTAACTTAATCATATATTGAATTTCTTATGTGTAATAAATCACATACAATCAGATTATTGTAATTAATAGATCACAGTAAAATGTGCTAAAAATTTCTTACAACAGTGTAAACTGACAATATTTGTCTGCCAGAAAAAGCAATGTCTGCCAGTCCATTGCAGGAAAACCAGCTGAAAACAAATTGTCAGACATCTGACAGTCTTGTGAACACATTTCGTTGCATTTCTCAAATTATTGTCAGATATTTGTCAGATATTTTATTATTGTCAGATTTACGAAGCTTACACATGGCATCATTGTCAGTGATTTCTTTCTATTGGCAACACTGCACACACACTTGATTCTAAAGAAAAAGAAAGTGCAAAATATAACAAAATATACATACCTATGTACATATGTATGTAGCTAAAACCGTTGGTCGCGTTCATAATAGAGGCCTGAGTAAACAGTCTTGAAATGTAAATACGTCTTGTTTTTTAAGTATTGTCATAGCATGTATTATACTAAACCAGGGCACATTTATTTCCAGGTAATATCAGGATTACAAGAACAATGAAAAATACAACAATGAAAAAAACAACATGGCTTTTAGTTCATCCAAAATATCAAAAATAGAATTTGTTGTAAAATAATAATAATGAAAATTATTCACATAAATTTGAAAAAATTTCTTCACGCCAGCTACCACTAACAAAATTTGCAACGTTTAGGCACTTTTCACAATTTTTTAATAGTTTTTTCATATTTTTAAATTTGTTTCAAAAGAATTTTTTTAATAAATATTTTTCACATTGAAAATTTTTTTACATTTTTTTTTTAATTTCTCTTTCGTAAACAATTTTTGAAGCTTCGAATGAACTATAATTTAAAGAAAAAAATAGCTCAGCTGCGTTTCCGCTACTACCTGGTGAATGTGCCTTAATACTAAACCAATAATAAATGATGTCATTTAATAAGCACGATGAATGTCTTGATGTTCGTGTATATGAGTGATTACAAGCGATGTCGCGAAGACTTCTTGTTCGTAACAAACACTCAAAAGAAGTAGTGTTGATGCGTGTATGCTTGTTATTTTGCATATTGCACGTTTGAGAATGTATGTAAGATGTAAATGGTAAGCTTTTATGTGTTTAAGGGAGGATTTTTTAAAGCAAGCGCACACAACTAATGTTAATGCATGTGTGCATTTTGTGTGTGCGCAGAAAAATCAAAGATCATACACACAACGTGTATGCGTATATACATGCATGACGTTTATATACGCGCCCATACGTATGAAGAAGCAAAAATCAGAAACTTCTACGTCACGAAGTACATACATATTTTATTCTTTACTGCTATACGTGCAATAAATGAAACTAATGTCTTGCCAACAGTGTTGTTTAGCGTTCGTTTTAGAAGATTTCGCTGTAGTAAAGCATTTGAAAAATCCCTCATGTCTTAAAAGTTCTAGTAAGTGGCCTTTCGCAGGGGTGTAGTTCATAAAGAAAGCCACAAACCTTGCGACCGTTTGTACAACATGAGCAGGTTCTGTATGAGATTGTAAAGTTTTGCCTCGGTTGTACGAAAGATTAAAAAGATTTGATTTTTTGGCAAGTTGTATAGGCAAGTTGTAAGATTTACGAGTTTGTTGTACAACTTCATTTCATTTTGTTTTTATTTTCGTTGAGGGCATAAATATAAGAAACGTCACGAACGAATTCAGACTTACGTCTAAAATGTAGAATTCAACAGAAATAAGCGCTTTTTTTGAATTGTATAAATGTTTGCGAAGGGGATTGCTTTTGTATATGCATCGGAACTTTTGACAAAATTCATTAAATACTTCGTCCGGCATCCACATGTAATTTGTGTAGTCCTTTGGCTCACTTTCTTTAAATATTTTCAAAAGGTTGTTGTTAGAAGACGTTTCTTTTTATATAAACCAGTCCTTTAACCAAATTCATTTTTTCATTCCTTTTTTACGTTTTTCTTCTATGTTTTTTTCACTAAAACAACATTCCACTACAATTGGCGACATAGCAGCCAACGTCATGTTTTCTCCAAAAAAATTTAAGAAATAAAGTTGTACGCTAATGTTGTACACGTTGTTGTATAATTTATGCGCAAAACACACAACTTGGTAATCCAACGTGTTGTACCAGCGGTCGCAAGGTGTGTGGCTTGCATAAGCAGGACTGTCAGATATGGCGATTTCTCGCCAAACGTGAAGATTTTTCAACTTGTTTGGCATCTAAATATTTGATTTGGCGCAATGGCGATATTTTTGACTATTTGTTTTTTAAATTGAACTTCAAAACTTGTATAATTTAGAAGAATTACTTTGTTGAAAAAGTATTTTTAAACAATAAACAAGAAATTAAAACAATAGAATTTTTATGGTTCCTTTTTGTATTAATTATAGTCATTAAATGTTGAATTTGGACGAGAAAAATTTACAAAAAGTAATTTCTGGCGATTTAATTTGTACTTTTGACTATTTTCTGCTAAATTGTTTCAATATGTATCTATATTAGAGTGGCCGTTAATTGTATGAAGATTTTTTTGATTTCTTCTACTCTCACCCCCCCAAATCAGCTAAGTTTTATGTAAAAAAAAATACAAAAAAATTTCATACCGAATATATGGGTTTGAGGGCCGGGCGCACCCCCCGAAACGGCTTGACCGATTTTTATCAATTTTATGTGTGTTTGGTAGGTCCGAGAATGTGTCGTAGTCATTTTCTATACTCCTAAGTGGGCTGTGTCACGCCCATACGAACGACATTTATTATTTCTTGAAAGCTATAGGAGTCAGAGTATTCAAATTTTTGGTATGGAATCTTTTGAGAGCAAGGAGCGAAGTAATTCAAAATACTAGTAGAATAGGACCGTGGGAAGGGGCTGCCCCTACACAATGTAATTAATAATAATCTTATATCTTGAAAGCTATAAAAATGTAATTTTGTATGTGTGTTCGGTAGGTCTGAGAATATGTCGTAGTCGATTTTTTAACTATCGATGTTAACAGTAATTTTATTTATGATTTGACTTGATAGTAACAAACCCAAAAAGTTTGTCTTAAGTGGAAAAAAAGCAAATTAACTATTATGTGCATAATTAATTAGTAAATAACAAACGACAAGGGTAGGACTGTTTAGAGATGGAAAAATTGAGCTTTCATTATAAAAAAGCTTTAAGCAAATTGTAATACAAAGTATCAAACCCCTAATACGAGTATGAAAACAAACAAAAAATTAAACGAGATAAATATTTGGCATTTCAAATTGAACGCACTCTTTTCATTCACTTCCTGAACTTTTTTAGTACCTATGTATGTTCAACAGTTTTGATTCAAAACACACTACACATGCATATGCATAGTTATGGAATTATTTGCAAAAGTATTTGTGTACACCGATCACACACTTTGATAAAC
This sequence comes from Tachina grossa, assembly GCA_949987645.1. Taxonomy (NCBI): domain Eukaryota; kingdom Metazoa; phylum Arthropoda; class Insecta; order Diptera; family Tachinidae; genus Tachina; species Tachina grossa. Next base: position 150,070,295 of record OX465274.1, on the reverse strand, counting down.
AAAACAAATTGTTTACAACACACATCAGTGCTGCCAAAACATACATATGTTGTAAATTACACCCAGAAGTGGGCAAAATTACCCAATTAATATAATAATCTACACAAAGAAAGAAAGAAGATAAAGTTAAATTTAGAAATGTCCTGAAATGTAAAAAATTAGATAAGATGCAGATTGTTAAAATCTCCAGATAGTGTGGACTCAATGCCACCAAGTTCTTAAAGGAAATGAAAAGGGTGGATTAGCTAAGAGAAACTGCAAAATCCCAGTTTTTTTTTTTTAATTCAAAACCAAACTCAAAGAATTGGCAATAGAAGAATATGCAAAAGATGGGCAAAATTTTATTGTAGGAAAGTGACCGAAATCGTGTGACGAAACTCAAATCAAGAGAAAAAGAAAGATTCTGAAACTTAAAAGGACAACACTTAGGAGAATGTCTAAAAAATAACTGACCACACAGTAGTTTAAGCGGCAATAGACGAAGATCTTGGAAATTATCGTACTAATCGAGAAGTGTGGAAAACTGGACACCTCTTAAGGTGGGATCACACGATTGCAATACACGAATTATTGACTTTGTTCGTTCTAGTAATCATGTGATTGACTTGTGCTTAATTTGCCACTTCGCCATGACTTTATTGGCTGCCAAACCCACCTCGGCCTTGTTTGCGCCGATTCACGCTGATAAATCCACTGTTTTGACAGTTTTTTGGTCTCTGGTATGCTGTGGTGGATCCACAATACCAAATACTGTTGCGGATTGTCATTCGATAGCGTTTCTTTGTATCTTTCTCATACCCAAGTGATCATTAAAAATTTAAACCACTGAGCCCTGTGAGATGCTTGTGGCTCCCAAAATCTCTTTCACTTTCAATATCCGATCGTCCAACACAATATCGTGAATTTTGATACGCACTGATTCGGTTGTACATACTTCAGCGCGGTGTACAGAGTTCGGTATCTCCGGTGTTGTACAGCCACGACGAAATTCAGTAAATATGCATAGACAGTGCTTATAAAAAACTCTCTTATATCCCTGAAGAAAGTGCCAATAGTGAAATTGTGGTGATTTACTAGTGACATTGACAGTAGTACTACTGACCAGGTGTACCCCAGCCAATGTAATCCACCACTAGACTGTATCACTACTGACTAAGTAGTTCTTTTGGGTCAACATGGAGACATTGACACCAAAGATTCACTAGTAAATTTTAGTAAAATTATAGTGATTTTCTAGTGACATTGTCAATAGTGCTACTGACTAGGTGTAGCCCAGCCAATGTAATCGACTATTGACATATAATATACGGTTGTCATTGAAAATCTACCAGTAGACTTTAACACTATTGAGAAGGTAGTTCTTTTACGACCATATGGAGATATTTGAACCAAAGGTTCACTAGTAGATTTTAGCACCCTTCGTCTACATATGTAAATTTTTTAAATATTATTGCACAGAATAATAAAGAAGAAATCTGTTGACGCGTTCATTGACAATAGCACCAGAAATACACTAGAACTGTCGTCTCTAACGTATCTTTACTCGCACATAAAAGGAAAGTTGTCGACATTTTAACTAGTGCAATTGTCGCTGGAGAAAGAGTATTGGTTCTAGGGATGCTTTAGTAGTGCATATATAAAAACAACTCTTACACATACATATGTAAGTAAATAGAACACCGAATTTATTTTTTAAAATTTTAATTAAATTCACTATTTAAAATTATGAATATAATTGGTTTGTTTTGTGCCTACAAGTAAAAAATTATATAAAGTAACGCAAAAATTTTAAATCTGATTATTCGAAAATAAGCCGTGCATATATGAGTATCATTTTCTTAAGTTCGACAAAGTTTTACAATTCTTTATGGTGCATAAAAGCGAGAAATGCAAATAAGCGAAATGCAAATACAAGAAATAACTATGGGTTTTTAAATACCAATGGAAAATTTCTCATGTGAGATGCATATGAGCATTAAATGCAAATAACCGACGTGCGATAAATACTGTACAAATTACTCCACAACAATAGTCACTTGTTGGATCAAAAACAAAACAAAAACCTTCCAGGTATTGATTCAAACCTGTGTTGAAAATTTCAGCTCCACAGCTCTTATAGTTGCAGAGATCATGCGTTACGATTTTATATCTAGAGATTTTTTATTTTTTTAATTTGTTTTATACGTAATGAACTCTAAGATGCCATATGCTGCGACTATTATGTGAAAGAGCTGTGGCAGCTAGTGTCGCTTTATCATTTTGCGCTAACTTTCAGCAACCAAATTTCTATTGAATGAGACAATCTATCTGCAGGCAGAGTGTTTGATTAGCGCAATTTCATTATTGTGCGCCAATTCAGCACAAACAAAAATTGTGTCAATCCATTTGCGCAATTCTTTGATACCTACCAACCTTAAAAAAGTTAACTATGAGAAAAATATCATAAAAAGTTGTATCAAAAATGTATTTTGCAATGAATCAAGCCTGAAGTAGTTGTGTTCTACCCACGTAATACATACGTAAATATTACTCCCAGTTTCGGTTATTACCCCTACTTGGCAACAATGAAACTCATATGAGCGTTAAAACTCACTGCTCATTTTCACATACACACATGCAAGCCAATTCAATAATTGAATAAACAATACATCTGTAGTCATGCAAAAACAATCATACATATGCGCATTAGTCGAAACCGTACGATGAGGACCAATCGCTTAACCATAATTAAAAAATGCAAAAACATACATAGGTGCTGAATTTTTAATTTGGTATCTGTAAATGATTTTTATCTGAAAAATTAACTGTCATTTGTATTTTTGTAAATTTTGCACCTTTTGACCCAATTAAACAACAATGTTAAATAAACCAAAACTCATACATACAGAAACAAAGTTAAATACATACATACATATACATACTTATGTATGTACATAAATGTATCGATTATGTTGACAAATAGATTTTTATGTTGATGTACATACATTAGGGTGGCCGTTATTTTTTTTTTTTTTTTTTTTGATTTTTTCTACTCTCACCCCCCAAATCGGTCCAGTTTTATGTAAAAAAAAAAATACAAAAAAATTTCATTCAGATAAGTTGTGTTTTAGGGGGTGCGTCCGGTCCATATATTCAATGTAATTTTTTTCTTTTAGTTTTATTTTGACTATATTTATATGGATTGAAATGCTCTTGTTGTACATGCTTAAAATAAAAAATTTCCATATATGTAAATGCAATTTTGGTATATATAATTTTTGGTATTCTGTTGGTCATTTTCCTCATTATTTTCTAAAATATTAATTTTAGCAAAAAACTTTCTTTGAGACTAATGTTTTTGATTTGAAGAGCTAAAATATTGCCATATATCATATTATTGTAAAATGATTTCGTAAAAAGATAGGCATATGCAAAAAATTACATGGGAAAATGGGCTTGAAGGCCAATTTTGAGGGCCGGACGCACCCCCTAAAACGCAAAGTTGTCGGTATGAATTTTTTTTGTATTTTTTTTTTTAACTTAAAACTGCACCGATTTGGGGGGTAAGAGTAGAATAAACAAAAAAAAATAAAGTCTCCATACAATTAACGGCCACTCTAACATACATACATACATACATACATGCATATGTGTGTATGTATGTACATATGTCTAATTTTTCACTACATACAATCTGTAATTCTGCTAAAACTTGCATAGTTTAAGGTTTAAAATTTTTGGCAAAACCATTTAGGGCTAATAAATCAGTGCAAGTTAATCTCCATTTTTGCTTTAAAATGTGTTTAAACTAGCAAAACCTATAAATCAATACAGTATTTAAACCATCTGTAAACGCATAAAATTGGGCGTTTAAACTACCAATACAGGCCATATGGTTTTGTTACTTACAGACCACATGTTTTGCATTGAAAGAGCTTTCAACTTTTTTCCAAGCCTCCACTTTTTCTTCAGATCTTGTTCGACCTGTTTTCTTACACTCTAGTATTCTTTTATACTATTCTACTTCTCCAAGCATATACATAATTCCTTTCTTGGTACAATTTGGCGACATATAATTGCAATTTTCTTAACTTTTTTGTCTTTTTGATTGTGCAAAGAATTGATAGCCTGCTGCAAAACAGCTGTTTTTTGACATTTATTCTACTGCTGTCACAATATTATTTTTTTAACTACACATAAAGTCTGGTTCACTGATTTACTCCTGTTTAGTTTAAACTACAAATAAATTTGAGTTTAGTTTAACTAAACCAGCGTTTAAACTTTGACTGATTTATTAGGGCTTAATGTGTTATAAAAAAATCTTCAGTATTCTTGTATAGATATGTATAGATATGCAGGTAACCCTCGATTTACGCCGTACTTCATTTCGGCGAAAATCGAGGTTGTATTGATTTCGATACAACGCGGATGAACAGAACAACAACAACGAATTTAATATAACACGTTAGCCAGAAACTTCAAAAATTGTTTACGAAAAAGAAATTAAGAAAATTTATATGAAAAGCACTCATTTGTTTGAGTGATTTTCGTACCAATCTTTTAGATGAGTCGACTTGTGGAAACAGCGTGTAAAATAGTTCATTTTTTTTCTTTTCATTGGAAAAAATTACTGATTAAGACGAGGAGTATTTGAGATACTTATTTTTAATGAGAATAATAAAACACAAAACAGTATAGTGCCGATAATTCTCAAGCCGTTAAACCAAAAATTTGAATAATTCGTAACAAACTGTCGGTCGCTTTTAAAAAATCGTGTTAAATCGCAATAATTCCATAAATTTTGGTTCCCTCATTAGTTCGTATTTTTTGTTTCCTTGGAATGTTGATAACCAACCTCTTATGATTCGTAATGCAACACCCCTTTTAGACACGGAAAGTTTACTTTGCAAAGTCTTAATTCAGCTGTGTCAAAGACAGATAGAGCTATACTATCTTTTTCTGTCTTTCTCCCAGCTGCATTAAGACTTTGCAAAGTAAACTTTCCATGTCTAAAAGGGGTATAACACAAAAAAATCAACATTAAAAAAATAATGTGCATATGTACATAAATATAAGTAAGTACATATACACTAAAAAAAACTTATTTTTAGGCTCAAGCATAATTTGAAGGGTTTGATTTTTATTTGTTTGTTGGTCATAAAAATAAAATGGGTACAAATCTAAAAACGGGTATAACTAAGAAACAGTATGTTCAAATTCAAAAATTAGTTCTCGAAATTATTTAGAATTAATTGATCTTTACATCATTATCTTTTTTTGTTCTTATAATAATTTTAAAAGTTCTATATAAAGCGTTATTTACAAAATTTATGGAAAATTTTTAAAAAATTTTAATGTCGTCTACCTAAATGAGCAAATTTACTGTAAAAACTTATAGTTTTTGTACACATAAAGTAAACTTGGACGTTTTCTTATGAAACAATGTTTTTTGCAAAAATTCGACTTGTGCGACCTTAAAATCTTTTCCAAAAGATCTGAAGAAAGTCTCAAATGTACCTGATTCTATAACCCTCAAAATTATTCAGCATCCATTTTCCGATTTTTTTTTTTTGGAAATTATCGAGAACTCAAAAGCAAATTATATTTATTCTTACTTTGTATGTATTAATTGCATTATTTTTCACCTAGAAAAAATTATTCCCAAAAAATTTTTAAACAAATATTTGTTTGAAATCAAACTTAGTTTCAGTAAATATTCTGTACTGTTCCACTAAATTAATTTGTACCAAAACACTGTATAGAGAAACAGGCCACGACGTTTGTCGGCTACATTTCGGCATTTACATGTATACAACACGATCAAACAAAATAAACAACAACTAAACAACAACAACCGCACAACAGCACGTTGTTCCTATCAACAAGCAAGATAAACACCAACACACTGAAATAACATTTTCTCTCAGCCGAACTATGATTAATTTAAATTTTTACAAAATTTTTATCAGAATTTACAAAATTATTTGTAGGACCGCATTCAAATAAAATATTTACTGATTCAACGAATTTGGCTACTGAAAATGAAATTTAGTTTTTTCTGTCTAAACGAGCATTTTCAGCCTAAAGTTGCTTGTTTGTTTACTATGCGTTCACGCGCAAACCACTAAACCGATTTTGTTAGTTCTTTCACTAGTAGAAAGCTACATTACCAGCGTCAAATATGGGCTATTTTTTTCTTATCCAGTTCGGAATAGGATTTTTATATTTAGTTAGGATTTTTTCCAAAAAAACACATTTTTGTGCTTATTAGGGAAATTTTCGTTTCGGGTTTGACTGTTTAAACAGTTTTAAAAATGGTTTTTATTCTCTTTTTTAACTTTTTTTTTATCGCCTTTTTGTTGGTTTTCATCGTTTTTTTTACATTATCAGTGAGCAACAAATAACAAAACATTCATAAATTTTACCCGAGTGGAGCCGCGGATAAAAGCTAGTTCTTTTATAAGATAAAATAACGATTTGGTATGGTACCTACCTACCATAAACAATTTTCATATTTTTCTACACAATCAATCTATGGTGATAAATTAAAGGTGATTGCTATTGTTGGTGCTGGCAAATGAATGCCTTTATAATAATTTCTGTACCTACATATATCTAAAACACATGACACTATTTTGTTTCATTTTATAAGTGCAAGAACATTTAAATTTACATTTATGATTTTTACGGTCGGCTAAAGTAGCCTATGTACTCTTAACTTCATTACTTCTCTTTTTTCCCACATAAATCATTGGGAGCGTCAAATGCATAAACTTTTTGACTATCAAACAGTACCGCAAATCATAAGGGCACTGGGTAAGGGAATACATATGTATGGATTTGTGTTAAAGTCCTGCACAAGACCATTTATAAGACCTTTCAAGACATGAGCGATTTTTCAAATGATTTGCAAACGCTAAACAACACTGTTGTCAAGACATTTGATTCAGTTGTTTGTCTTGCCAACAGTGTTGTTTAGCGTTTGTTTTAGAATATTTCGCTGTAGTAAAACATTTGAAAAATCTCTCATGTTTTGAAAGGTCTTATAAATGGTCTTGTGCAGGACACTAATGTGTATAAATATAAGTATATGTACATAAATCTCACGTCATTGTAATTATGTACATATGTATGTATGTACCCACATATATTTACCTACATATTTTACATACAGTCGGGTTTGTTTCCGCTACGTCATTCATTTGTTTGAAGGTATGTACATAAGTAAAAATGCACATACATATATACACATTTACATATATACATACATATGTACATAAGTATGTTTATGAATTTGTTAAAATTATCGTAACAAAGTTCAATGATGCTTTCACTTTACGTAACTTCTCTGACGGACAGAAGGTTGGTTTGTAATATTTGTGAATGTCTTTTTTTTGTTTAAGCTAAAAAAAAAAATAATAAATTAAAAAATAAAAAACATATGATTGATTGTATACAATTTGTATAGGTATTTTATACACCTATACTCAAACACACGCATACTAATTTACTCTGTCAAAACGGCACAGTGGGATGGATATATGCAAATGACAAACGTCTATGTATACATACATACTATATCTACATTTGTAATTTCTTAGTATGTCCTGATGTACTAAGATATGTATGCCATATTCTCTCTCTGCGACTTTCTTGAGCCAAAACGTAGCCAGATTTCTCATTTTCTGTCCGTGGGCGGATGAGTATATGGCATAGTAGCTAAGTAGACTTACGTCATGTTTCTACAACCCAGACGGGCGACATGAGTATAAAATTTATATGGAAAGCACTCATATTTTTGAGTGATTTTCATACAAATTTTCTAGACGAGTCGTCTGCCTGACTTGTAGAAACTGCACATTAGGGCCAATTTTTGGGTTCGAGATTGAACTTAGTTTCATTCTCTAATTAGCTAATCCGAAAATTAAGTTAATCTCACATTAATTGAAGTTACGTAGCTGTGTGATAAAGTCTTCGCTAACATTGGTGTTATTCAGGCGTTTAATGGCGTGTTTTTTTAGGCCGTACGTTGTTCGATCTTTTTTGTACTGCAGCTGTGCAGAGGCGAATTTTTTCGACCACTAGGTAGTGGTCTCGGGATTGGCCCATGTCTGCTCCTCTTTTGCAGTGCACATCCAGGAGACATTTTAGATACCGATGGCTTATAGCACAGTGATCAATTTGACTTGCTATGTTATGTCTATCAGGAGACAACCAAGTTATTTTCTGACACAACTTATGATCAAATAGATCACGAATAAGAAGTTTTCTGGCATTACAGAAATCTATAAATCGTTCACCGTTATCAGTTCGAGCGCCAATTCTATGTCTACCCGCTATATGTTTCAATGAGCCATTATCAAAGCCGCTAAAGTGGGCTTTAGCATAATATTACCACGTGAAACAGAGTCGTATGTAATATTAAGCTGACCATAAAATGGATTTTTAACATCATCTCTGGCAGTTTCAGTTGGGGCATTGCGCTGAATAATTGTTGCGTTTCTGATTTTAGATGCAAACCGGGCGATTACTATTCGGTCAGACCCAGGTTTCCAGTCAATAAGACTTTTTCGAGTATCTTGTGTAAGCATTAGCCCAACACCATATTCGTAATTAAAATAAAACCAAAAATCAATAAAAAAAATGTATTAAACTTTGTAATTAATAAAATTTTTAAACAAATGTTTAATTGACTTAAATCAATTTTTATTTGATTTTTAACTTTATTTTCAATTATAGTTGTTTATTGAAAAAATAAAAATATTTTAAGCAAAAGTTGAATTGACTTAAATACATTTTTAATAGATTTTTGGTTTTAATTTTAATAAAAAGTTTTATTGCAGGAATATTTTTTTCTGTGTAGTATTGCAAGGCCATACTTTGATGTTATCGCTTTCTCTTAGGGTTCCAACGTTCCAGTATGCAATCATAGTCCTTGTTCGATATGCAAAGATCGTCATCAAAGGTTTCGGTTTTTCATTTAGAGGCTCTTTATTAAGCAATTCGTTAGCAGGTTGGATTTCAGAAAAGTGGGTTGCTGGTCCTCCTTTCTTAGATTGGTGCAGTCATGTTTCAGCAAATATTCACGCAAATTTACCAACTTGCCTTAGACGTTATGATGTTCTGTAACCATTCAGGCTAAATGACTGGGCAACTTCTCACTCTAGCTAGCTTTCAGCAGAATCTGAAAAGCCATTGCTCGGGAAATACTTGGTCTAGGACCGGAAGTAGTGAGCTGCTTGGACAGTCAAAGAGGGGAATACTTTCTGATCACTCCCAAGTGAATGTATATATATATGTATATGTAAGTGTGTGTGTAATTGAAGTTGATGTTTTTTGTAGTAGTTTAAACTTCTTTTTGTATGCGGTATTGCCTTACTGAGGAAAAAAATATTGGCAAAATTTTATGTGCAAAATCATATGTTATTAACACACTTTGTTATTAACACAAGGACATATGGTGGGTTTTAAAAGAAATATGTAAATAATATAAAATAAATATATATATGTATTTATTTATGCTTTTTTAATTATTTTGCCACATAATTTTTTGTATGTTCCACAAGTTTATGTTGTCAGTGTCAGCCCTAGTTTACACTATGCAAGTCTTATTGCAAAGCTGATTAGTTTGATGGAGAAACAGACGAGGGGAACAGAAAACTTTCCTTTCCCCCGTCTCTCTCTCTCTCTCTCTCTTCTAACAAATTAATCAGCTTAACAATGAGACTTGCATAGTGTAAACTAGGACTTAATTGCAAGATTAAATCATCACGATTGGCCGCTTAAACCGACAAGTAAAACCATTAAGGAAAGTAGGCAACGATATGAAACGCAGTATGTATATTGAAGTATGTATTAATTTTTTTTTTTAATTAGAAATTATTGTTGAAAAAATTTATCAAAATATCTTTTGTTCTGCAAAATGCTAAAGACAGTGAAAAATACAAATATATTTTGATCAACTACAGCTGTGCTGAAAATTTTAACTTGTATAGTTTAACATTACCATATTGTCGTATTGAAAATTACATGCTTTTTATACATTTTACCACCTGGTACCTGCCACCTGGACAACAAACTTGTTAACCCATATTGAAGTATCAAAATTGAAAACTCTCTACATATAATCGACTAACCAAAAAGTACAAAAAAGATTGAGACTAATTTAATCTCTAATATTGAACTCAAAAAGTGCCCAAATTTAGCTTTATTATGCTGTATTATGTTTCAGTTGGAGTCTGCAGTGTTTTAAATGGTACACATGTAAATAAAAGATCACACGAAAGTAGAATCATGCGGTAAAGCCTTTTAACCTCTTAGCGGTAGCGTTAAAACTTCCGAACAACACTGCTCTGCTTAAGTCGACCTATTATTCCATATTACGACAGTTATCAACAAAAATTGAGACACATATGTGCCCTTAATTATGAAAGTGGTCTGAGTCATATATTTCGTTCGTTGAGATATTTAGTAGAACAAATCGAAAAATATTTTTATCTCATGCAACATTTTAATTTAGAGTTATACTAGTCTCGATTAATATAAATTTATTTAACATTTATTAAATATTTATTGAAGATTTTTTAAGATTTATTTGATATTTTGAAGCAGAAATGCACATGACTTACACCACTTTCATAGTTAAGGGCACATATGTATATAATAAATATCTTGTGAGAATATTATAATGAATTTTATTATGTATGTATGGATATTCAGCCCAGTCTTCAGGTTTAGTTCCAATTTTTTTTTTTTGTTTATTTTCCACTGTGCATGGTTATAACTTCACAAATTCACATATTTGTACGTATTTACGTATCTGTGTATGTTTCTAAGATTGAATGTTTCAATGGCTCCCTGTACTAATTTTCAGCTTTGAAAGGTACCCAGCGGTAAATAGAAGCACTAAATAGGCCTTCTATAAGGCCTTATTTAGCAGACAAAAAGTCTGCTAGTCCTTTGGCCTAGCCTGATTGAAGGGCAACTTTAAGTCCTTCTTTAGCAGGCGTAATGGAAGGTCTACTTCTGCAGATCTAAAATAAGGCCTAGATAAATAGGCAGGCCTCATTTAGCATGTCTGTAAAATAACCTAACAAGTGTTCAAATTTTTTTGTTTACATAGAATATTTTTTTTATAAAGAGAAGTAACACTCAGGCATTGAATGCCTACTAGTGTTACTAGTTCACTGAAAGGAAAAGCATTCATTCAGAGAATGAAACGGTTTCATTAAATGTTCTGCATTATATTAATGAAACTTTTCATTAATACAATGAACAATTTCATTGCATGCATGAAATCTTTCAATCTCTGCTCTTCATGTATTCTTCATAGTTCATTGTATTAATGAAAATCGTTACGTTGTTTAAACGAATTTTATTTTTTTGCGAATTTGGAGAAAATATAAATAAGTTCCACAAATTTCGTCTTCTTACTGTATACAGTTTGTCAAACATAAATAAATCAAAAGTTAGTTTGTTAAAAAATTATTTCTATTTCTTATTTTTCTAATCCCTTTTTATTTCAATACAGTATGGTCGTCATAAATGCAATGAAATCATTTCATTTATACAATGTAATATTCTTCATTGTATATCAGATATCTCTCTCTTTCTCTTTTTTTTATCAATTCACGTTCCTCACCTCTATACAAACACAAGAAGGTTGTGCCAAACATCTTATAAAGATGCTTGTTTTGTTAAGATTTTTGTTTGATTCTTTTAAACTTATGTTTGTGTATTGTGATTCTCAACAACATATTAAGAGTTTTACTATAAACATGTAAGTTTTTCGGCTCACTTAAAACATTATTTGGGTTGAACTCTACTGATGAGTTTCTTAAATTTTAAATGTTTTACGTTAATAAATGCGTGCATATGTATGTACACATATTAAGTACGTATGTATTTGTATATATTAAATTAAATAAAAAAAATTAATATATATCTTTTATTAAGTAGGTGGTTTGGAAGGGATTATATTTCATTATATTTATGAAATTTTCTTTATATCAATGAATAAACTTAATTTGTAGTATGTAAAAACTTCACTAAATCAATGAAACAACTTCATTATATTCATGAAAAAGTTTCATTGAACTAATGAAATAGTTTCATTCTATTTATGACATAGCCGCCAAAATTCACTTCATAAATACAATGAATCATTCTTCATTGATCCAATGAAGGGCTTCATTAGCTGACTTTTAATGAAACATTTCATTAATACAATGAAGAATTTCATTGTCTGAGTGAAGGGTTTCCTTTCAGTGTTGTAACTTTCTTTTTAGGAAAGGGAATGATAGTGACAGAGAAGACAGGTGGTGAAGGAAGATACAGAGAAAAACTTCATTCTTTTACAACTCTGCTTTTGCACGTTTTTTAATAATGCATTGTTGCAGCGCCTCTGGTGTTAAATGAGGCGTATTCAATTTTTTCTTTGAAGCTTTGGTAAATACCCATTTTATCGGTTATTTTACTTCGCCGATGATTCTGCTACACAACGAAGGAGGGCGCTCTGATGTTACATTAGGATTAGTATCTGCTGAATTCGAAGTTGAACTTTAGTACAACAACTTCCACAAAGGGTCGCTGATGCACATTAGAAGAATTCGTGGTGTTGTTATATAATGGCTGTTGGATTCAAGGATTGAACCCAGTACCTTTGGTTTTGTAGTCAACGTGCTAACTACTACAATTTATTTTTTAAAGAATGAGTATCGAATCTTAAATATGGTCCAATAAGGCCTTCAAAAAGGCATGTTTCTCGAAGGCCTCTTGTATTTTACCGCTGGGTATGTATACATAAATATCTGTATGTATGTATGTATGTATGTATGTATGTATGTATGTATGTTTGTATATTTGTACTGCCTTTCATCAGGCTAATAGGAGCTGCAACAATTTTATTAATTGTATGCCCTAAATACATTTTCTTTTCTAATGTTTGTGTTTGGCACTACTGACTATTATTTATGGTCATGTACTAAAACATTTGATAATTTAGTAATTACCTAAACGCACAAAACATATACTTAAGTGTGTACATATGTACATATGTGCATACATATATACATTAAATATAATTTCATAGGTAAGTACATACATACATGTGTAATTTTAATTATATTTTGAGGTCACGCGTGTTGCGTATGTCGAGTCGGGTTTCCATTTTAAGAATTGTTTTCCAAAGACTTCTATAAATTTTTTTTTGGTATTTACGTGATACATATCTATTATTTTAATTGAACTATACCTAGTTATTTACTTAACGAATCAACTAAAAGAGTTGATCCAGTAACTCAATAGTATGAAATTTATTTAATGTCATTTCTTCAAAAAATGAAATTCTTTCGCGCCTTAAAATAAAGCCTATTTAGGTTTTTGGCGTCTTTTTTTCATTTGAATGATTTTTTTAAGTTTTGGCGCCTTTTTCGCGTTTTGGCGATTTTTTCGGTTTTTGGCGTTTTTTCAATTTGACGATTTTTTTCATTTTGGAGATTTTTTTCATATAAACAATTATTTTGGTTTTGGCGCCTTTTTCACGTTTTGGCGATTTTTTTCGATTTTTGGCGTTTTTTTTTCATTTTGGCGATTTTTTTCATTTGGGCGATTTATTTTAGTGTTAGAATTTTTTTTATTTTTGCGATTTTTTTCGTTTTTGCGATTTTTTTTTAATTTTTGGCGATTTTTTTTGTTTGGCGATTTTATAATTTTCGGATTTTTTAGTTTTACCGTTTTTGAAAATTTCAAATGTTTGCCTCTTACGATTTCCAAGATATAGCAAGTTGTCAAAATTACTTAGTCAAAATTGCATTAACTGATGGACCACCCTTTAATTAAATTTTTTTTAAATTTTAGTATTATTTGTTTTAGTCTGTATAAAAATACACTAATTTTACAAAATTCAAGTTTCAATATACATATGTACATACAATTGTATTTATATTACATGGGATTTTAACAATTTTCGTGTCTCGTTTTGGAACACCCTTTAATTTTTAACTCTCATGTATTTGTTGTTGTAGCGGCCAATGTTCTGCATACTCTGTCCAAATTTCAGGTTCGTAGGTCTTACGGTTCCTGAGAAAATAGCGTGTGACGGACAGACAGACAGCGCAGCGAAAACAATAGGGTTCCTTTTCACCTTTGGTGTACGGAACCCTAAAAACAATTATTCGGCAAATGAAGTGGCATCATTAATAATTCTTCGTTGTAGGAATGAAATTTTAGTTTAGTTTTCATTATATGCTTAAAATTTTTTTAAATGCATGATACTCAATAAATTATTTTTCATTAATTCAATGAATCCTTACGTTAGCTTCTTATTAATGACAAAATTTATTGATCTAATGAAGGGTTTCTTTTCAGAGTACCGTTGCACAGTGGGAGATTTGTAAAAAAAAATTAAATAATTCTACACATTCATCAGGATTTGAGGAGGTGCCACAAATCTTAGGTCTGGAATATACATACACATATCTTTAAAGGGGGCGTAGCCACAAAGGCCCAAAGTGGGCAACCTCGGGTTAATAAAAAATTCGAACCGATGCCAAGCTGATGTTTTTGACCTGATAAGAAAGATATTTTTGCAAGTGGACTTTTCTATCCAAGAGCAATAAAGAATTTTGCTGCATTTATGGGTTTTCGATGTTTCAGTTTATTCCTTAATGAGTTTTAGTTGGACATTGAATTCTAGATACGGCTGCTGATATCTACAATTAGTATAATAATATCTCTGTAATCTTTATGTTTTAAAATTCCACAATATTTGTATTATCTTACAAAACAACATTCATTTTTAAAACAAGTTGTTCTTCTGGAGATATTTCCATTACATTTTTAGCCAGCTCAGCACCCATTTTTATATATATATATGAGAATTTTTTATTTTTCGCTTCAGTTCGTCTACTTTCGCTTCCCAGATATCATTAAAAATAGTTTCCTTGTTTTCCATTCAAAAATTTCTTATTATTCGTTATTTTTAATAGTTATTGTAAAACGCAACAAATGTTCCAATCGATATTTATTCGTATTAACTGGCATAAACATTATCAGCTGCTTGCAATAATTTTAACTTGGCAGCACTGAATTTAACACAGCGTGAACAAGGTTGTGTTCCATATAACCTATCTACTTAAAACCAATTCAAACAAGGTCTGAAGTTGGTTTTATCAAAATCATTTTGTATGGTAAAAACCATTTTATAACAGTTGGTTTTAATGTTAAAACCAATATTTATTGAAACCATGTCTGTGTTGAAACACTATACGTAATATGAAATTAAAAATTAATTTTTTTGGGGGCGTGGGAAATTAATGAAAAGTTTATTATAAAATATCATCAAACAGGCAAGACACAATGCGAATTATAGACGTATGAAAATTTAGTTTAACATTATTTAATAATATAGTCGACTAAACGAGAGCTTTAATCAAAAATGCCAAAAACCTTAATTCTTCAAAAGCAATCATGCATGATAATTTTTTTATATTTATGTATGCATATACATACATACATGCATATGTATATGTATACATGCATATGTGCATAAACTAATAAAATATGTATAAATTAAATTTTTGATTGGAAATTTCTTTTGCCTCTTTATGACAACGTTAATTATAATTTTAAATCACGTGTTACATTATGATATAATCGTATCAAAACGTATGTATGTTGCTAACTCGTATTTTTAGATGTTGTGTAATTTGTGCCCTCTAAAACGTTAAATCTTCTGTTGTCTTAAGTTAGGTTTAATGAGAAAAACAACCCATAATATTAATAATAATAATAATAATTAATATAAATTTCTGTGTTCGATGTTAATCTCAATAACATGATACGATTGACAGACATTTAGGGAGGTCATTTTTTAAGAGATAATATAAACTCTAATGAATAACAAACAAAGTTGTAACGAAGTTCGCAAACAAAAAAAAAAAAATAATAAATACGTTCGTATGTATATACTTCCACACACATCAATTGCATCTGTTTGATAGAATCTTCAATTTATTAATATAAAAAAGAAGAAAAATTCTTCCTGCTAAAATTTGTTTAAGCTTTTAAAAATTTACTGCCCTGTTCATAAGAAATAATTTAGTTTTATAAAGGGTTTCCGATTTTCCAAAGACTCCAGAAAAGGCTATACAGAATTTGTCCGAAAACTATTAGTATTTAAAATCAGCAGAGTTAAAATTGTAGTTCCAGGGCTGGGAAATTAAATTTTTTTTGGCATATAAAAGCAGCTGCATAAACATATTTTATAATTTAGAAGATCTTTACTCAATAGCTTTTTTTACTGTTACAATTAACAAGTATATAGTAATTAAAAAAGTAGAGAAACCCGACTGTGACCAACTTTGAACCGTTAAATACCCTAAATAGTCATTCGAAATGAAAAATCATTAGAGAAACCTGTCGAATGACACCCATTTTTATATAAATCTCCGACTTTTTATTAATTTCGTATTTACAAAATGGCGTCTGTTGGTCATATCTTTGGTGACACTCCCAGAATTAAGACAAATCGACTGATTTCTCATCAAAATCGCTTCATGCGTTCGGTTTATATAGTGCCGCAAAGGAACACACATCCATACATACGAGTACATACATAGGCTGACAAACACAATACCAGTTGATAACGACTTTCGTTATTGATGTCGATTTTGAATACATCTCGATCACTTATTTTCTAAAACAACCGAGAGTGACACTCAAAAATTAATCGAAATTTTAACCGTTAAATATACCCTAAATGGTCATTCCAAATGAAAAGTTATAAGATGATTTTAAAATAACTGTCGAATGATACCCATTTTGATATAGTTCGCTGACTTTTTATTTTTTTCGTATTTACAAAATGGCGTCTGTTGGCTGCCATATTGAATTTTGGAAACTGGCACATCTTTAGTGACACTACCGGGATTAAAACAAATCGATTGACGTAATAATCAAAATCGGTCCACGCGTTCGGTTTATATAGTGCCGCAAAGGAACACACATACATACATACATGGACTGATAAACACAATACGCTTCTTTACTTTGCCCAGCCGTGTAAAAAGTTCACGTGCCGCTAAATTTTGTCCAAAAAAACATGCGTTCTCGAAGTTTTGCTAGCAATATCAAAAGTGACAGAATATCTAACTAATTTCGATATCTCTAAAATGCAGCAGAAAAAGTGAAAAATTAATTTTATTTTTTAATGAACATATTTATTTTAACTTTCTTATTTTATTTTTTTTTTAACCTTAACTTAAGGTGCAGGATTTGAACATGGTGGCTAAATTCTAACAGACTAACTAGCACACATCCACTAGGCTATCGTGGCACATTTTTTTCTGTTATTTAATTTTTCTACCTTACAGTGCTGTCAGGGCTCGAACTTGGTACCTCTAGACTAACAAGCTAGCATCCACTAACATCCACTCGGCTACCGTCACACATTCAAAAAACTATCGAGAGAAGTTCGAAGTTTGAAGCTTTAGCGAACATTCGAATTTTTTTTAGATTTGCGAACAAATATCGAACAATTTTGTTTCGAAATTTCTTCGGTTTAGTGAGCATTTTAACTATCACTTAGTTTATGTCCGAGATTGGTTGGGCCTAATAATTATACTTTAGATTAAGATTTGAATACTTATTGTTAGTTCATATTTCAAGATACAATAAATAAAAAAACATATATTAAAAAAAAAGTGAGCATTCCTTTTTATCGAATCTCAGGTCAAGTGGGAACCCTTCTTTGCGTCGCGCAGTCGGATAAAAAATGAAAAGCTGTACCATATGGGTCCTTTATTTCAAATCGATTCATTTTTAGTAAATGGCAATAACATTAAAGAACATTCACAACTGCAAAATAAAATAAGGGACATGTTCCATTTTATTTCCCTGAAACTATTCCTTTCTGCTAATCAAAATCTAAAAACTCTGTAGGAACAAAATGTTTATCTAATATCGCGATATAAGTGAACGCTCTATATATTGCTCGTTTACTCAAAGAACGTCATAACTCATATATTTTTCGAGTTAATGATGCAGAATTTAACCTCATATCGTTATTCATATTGTGTAAAAAATTCAAACAAATATCTTGTTTACTCAGATCTTGAGTTAAAAAATAAAATTTTTTTCTCCATTAAGTTGTGTGTAAATTTAAAACTTTAAACTCGTTTTCTGGCAAACTAATTTTGCTTGGAGTTCTGACGTTTGAGTAAATGAGCGATATGTATAATATTTTTAGATAGTGCACATATGTATGAAACTATTGCCCCTATTATGAGCAACTTTCGATCTTCGACTGTAGACGAAAGAACTGATGGAACGAATTTTCATTTGGTATTATGACGATCCTTCGACAAAAAAGGTCGTTATTGTGAATAAAATCGACAAAAAATAGCTTAAAATTTGTGTTTGTGTACTTAAAAATAAACGTTGCTTAAGATTAATATCTTTTGAAAAATTTTCATATTAAAATACTTCATCGAAAGCTAAATTCTGTTTGATAGAAAATTCGTTGCTCAACGAAATTTTCGATGTTCATAATATGAATCCAACATTCGATTTTTGATGTTCGATACCCAGCGAAGATCGAAAATCGAATGCAACTCATAATAGGGCCTTAAAATATATATAATGTTAGGTTTTTTTTAATAAAAATTTAAAAAAAAAATATGTGCATGTTCTAAGGTTTTTACTGCATATTTCGCATTTTTAATGTCATATTTTAATCGTCTAAAATATCTATTTTGAATACATGAAGGTCCTTGCCCCTGATATTATTATCACTTAATTCGACTCGAAACGGAAACTGTTCGAATTTGTATGTTATTAATATTACAATTCGAACACATTTCCGTTCGATTCAGATTACATAATAACCCCCTTGGCAACGCTATTAATCATTATCACGAGTGATTCACGCGTGACTAATTAGAGACTTACAAATGTCTAATTAAGATTTGAATTACAAATATTAGACATTCTGTGCGTTTTTACAGATTTAGGGTCTTATGCAAAAAAACTTAATAAAGCTTTGCCAAGCAATGTTAAGTAAAGTTGTATTCTAAAAAAATTATTGTATAAAAATTCTAAAGTAGGCACCCACGTTTGTTAAGACTACTTTAAGTTGATATTTCCAAAATGTGTATTTTGTACCTCAAATATTTTTACTAATATAGCACATACTGATTCATGTTACATCTGAAAATGAAGCTAGTAGTGCCTGCTCTTATCTTAAATTTATTATTTCTGTCATGTAATGGGAAACATCACCAAATTATCCAACTGATTCGAAATACATAGCAAAATCCATAAAAAAAATATTAAAATAAATACAATTATACAAAAATGTTTTAGTGATGTACATACAATCAAAACAAATCGAAAAAAGCTGGATATTCAAATAGTCGTTTCATTTGAATAAAACAAATTGTGATAATTTTTCACATTTTTTTACTTTTACTTCATGGTTGTGTTTATCTGTTTTCCTACTATGTCAGAAGCACATATTTTTTAAATTAGGTTGCTTTACTTCAACATAATAAAAATTTATTTAATAAAATAAAAAATTATTTGAATACCCGAATGAAATTGTATTCAATTTTGTACATCATAAGCTGTGAAGTGGTTGTTGAACACGGTGGTGTTACCAGTATTTATTATTAAATCACAAAATATTTAAAGTTGTCTTTTGCATATGATTTTTTAATAAAGCTATGTTAGCCTTAAAGTGCTTATCAACTACTATGAACTTTAAAGCTAAAGTAAAATATTTTTTTGCATAAGGGGGTTAGTTTTTAATAATATACAACAAAAATATAGCTGATACATACTTAAATTATGAAAAAAAAAAATTTATTATGATATTCTTCGTTAGGCTAATGTAAGCTTTCGTCTTATCGATGACACTTGTTATAATGTTGATGTTAAAAACCTGTTAAGATGGCGTCATCCATGGCAATTTTTCAATATACATATGTACATACAAAAGAAGTTAAAAATATTCACATGCCTGTACAAGTAAATATGTACATACATATCGCTCATTTATTCAAAGAACGTCATAAGTCAAAAAATGAAATTTTCGAGTTAATATGTACAGAATTAATCCTCACATTGTTCCTTATATTGTGTAAATCATACAAATATCTTGTTTACTCAAATTTTCAAATCAAAATAAAATTTTCTTTTTCCATTTAGTTGTGTGTAAATTGAAAACTTTAAACTCATTTTCTGGCACACTGGTTTTTTTTTTTTTTGTAATTATGACGTTCTTTGAGTAAATAAGCGATATGTACACATTTTTTTAATGAAATTCATTGACAATTGACTTCCTTTTTTTTTTGTTAAATTGTTGCTTAAAAAATGCCAAAAGCAAACAAAAGTTCTTTGAAAATTACAACTAATATCCATACATGCATACTCGTATATATTTTTCATAATTTCAAGGCTGTTTTAACAAACATTTTATCATTAGCAGTTGATTTAAGTCTGTACTAAGTTGTTAAAATGTTATTTTAAGAATAATAAATTTGGTTGTACTCGCGCCTTACGAAAAAACACTACGTTTTACGATCTGTGAAATGTTTTATAGCCGTTTCAATAGTTGAACAATTGATGCAATTGTTAGAATTTATTTACAGTGGGTAAATGTACATTTAAATTATTTTTTTTTTATTAATTTTTATAGGACAAGGTTTGGGAAGAAACGAAAAAATTGTTGTAAAACAAAAATATTACAATGTTATATATCGAGAGCCTATATTCAAAACACGTCAACTCAAATTTCATCAAAATGAGTTTCCGATGGCAAATAGCTCCTCTATGCAATATTCATCTGTGGTATAAATTTCGAATCAAAAAAATGATTTTTCGCCGTTTTATATAAATTTTTCTTATTCTGCTATCTCAAAGTATAATTTTTTTTGGTGAAAATGCTAACTCACTCCCATGTAAATTTCCAATATTTTTAAAAAAATTTTAATTTATAATAAGTTTACCCCATATCCTGTAAGGATTTTGATATCCTATAGGATATATGGCTTGTTTTTGAGATATGGTCACTTTTAATATATTAGTACGGAGGGGTTCCGATAAAAAAAATTGGTAACGTATGTATAACTTTATAACTTTTAAACTGTTAATCGAATAGAAACATTATGTATTGACCGATAATAGTCAATAACATAAGCTTTCGAAATTGATAATTTGTAGTGACCCTGTTACACTAGAAAGTGAGTTAGAGAGTGCTAAAGCTGACCACTTAGGGCGACTTTTTGAGTTCAAGATTAGAGATTAAATTAATATTAATCTTGACTTGTGATTTTTGGGTAGTTGATTATATGATTTCACTTGCTAGTTTAAGCGGGCAATCTTGGCGGTTTAATCATGCATTAATATTGACAATATACACTTGTGAAACATATAAGTTTTTGTAAAAATTATATGATAAAATAATTTAAAACACAAATAAATATATATATTTTATATTATTTATCTATTTCCTTTAACACGCGCAATATTTTACTTGTAAATAATAAAACATGGTAGTTTCTTCTTCTTCCAACAAAAAATCAAAGTGTTTCGATAACATGTATGACTTTTACACGGAAAATGTTGCCACTAGTTTGTTCCTCAGTAATACTACACATAATAAGAAGTTTAAACTACCACTCAAAAATATCAAACTGAATTAATTTGAGATTAAGTTAATTTTCGGATTAGCTAATTAGAGAAATAAACTCTTCTTAATCTCGAACCCAAAAAGGCGCCCTTAGAGATTAAAGAGGCTTTCAGTCAGGTTTAAGTTATTTTTTTATGGTATTTTAAGTATTTTCTTGTAGCTTTTCAATTCTTATATGTAATGGGTGTTTTTTATTGAGGTATAGAACTTTAAGTTGGCATCACTTTTTTAACTGGCGGCCATTTTGTCAGCTGTCAAGTGATTAATATTTAGTTTGGTTTGCCATTTCATCATGAACAGGTTGACAAAATAACAACGCTTGCAAATCGTGCAAATTTATTTCGAAAATAATGGTTCAGTTCGCGAAGTTTACCGCAAGCTCCGTCCATTTTATGGTCGACATAATCGTCCATCAGAGCAATTAATTCGGTTAACCATGGATCGTTTCCGCACTACGTTTACTCTATGTGATAATACGCATCCGCAGAGACGTCGAACAGTGCGCACCGAAGAAACAATTGCCGCTGTAGAGCAAACTGTTGAAGAGGACCCGAATGAATCGATTCGCCACCGTGCACAGCAATTGGAGCTTTGTCCATCAACTTTATGGAAGATTTTGCGCAAAGATCTTGGCTTGCGACCTTACAAGATCCAGCTTGTGCAAGAATTAAAGCCGCGAGACCATGCAATGCGTCGTGATTTTGGTGTATGGGCCGAAAATGAGATTGATCTCGATGCTGATTTTCATCGCAAAATTTTGTTCAGTGATGAGGCTCATTTTTGGTTGAATGGCTACGTCAGCAAGCAAAATTGCCGCATTTGGAGTGAAGAGAATCCACATGAGACCCTTGAGACGCCATTACATCCACAAAAACTGACTGTTTGGTGTGCTCTATGGGCTGGTGGAGTCATTGGGCCATACTTCTTCCGAAATAATGCTGGAGAGTCAGTTACCGTTAATGGAGACCGGTATAGAGCCATGATAACCGACTATTTTGTTCCCGAATTGGATGGCATGAATGTGGATGAGTTGTGGTTCCAACAAGACGGCGCTACATGCCACACAGCGCACGTCACAATCGATTTATTGAAGGAAACATTCGATGAGCGCATAATTTCGCGGAATGGACCTGTCAATTGGCCACCAAGATCGTGTGATTTGACACCATTGGATTATTTTCTTTGGGGATATGTGAAGTCGCTCGTCTACGCCAACAAACCAGAAACGTTAGGGGACTTGGAAGCCAACATTCGTGGCGTTATTGCCAACATACGGCCCCATATGCTCGAAAAAGTGGTTGAAAATTGGACCTGTAGAATTGGCTTTATTCGAGCCAGCCGCGGCGGCCACATGCCCGAAATCATATTTAAACATTAATGGCATAAAATTATCCCTCCAATAAAGCCAAATTGATGGACATTAAAACGATTTTCTTGTGTTTTATTTCAATTCGAAGTTCTATACCTCTAAAAAAACACCCGTTAGTATTGAGTAAAAGATTTCACAAATTGATTAAAAAAATAAATATATTTAAAAAAAATCATATTTTTTCCGACAAAATATGCCAACTCCTAGAAGATATTTGTTTTTTGATCGACTAAAACATGCTATCTCATAAGAATATGCAAACCAGTGTAAAATAAAATATTTTTTGCAGACCTATAAATTAGTAAGTATATTTAAACCATATTATGGAAGGCACATCATTTATCTTTACAATATTGAGCGAATTAACTAGTTTTTTCGCTCTACTGAAAAGTTAGCTTTTTTGAGTTGACGTGTTTTGAATATAGGCTCTCGATATGCTACATATGTTGGAAGAAAAAGTTATGTACGACAATCATTAAATATAAAATATGAATGTCTTAAGGTACGGTCACACTAGGCAAATATTTTTCTAAATAAGCGTTACCACTAAATAGCAATGAAAAAAACCTAACCCCTCAATAATTAATTTCAATGATTAATTATTTAAGAAATATAATTAATTAAGAAATAATTACTATTTTACTGAACAATTTTAGTATTAATTTTGAGAAGAAAATCATAAACTCGAAGTAAGAATTTTTCATTAAGACATATTTTCATGAGTTTCACAAATAAAATTTACATATCGACGGCTCCATTCTAAAACATGCTAAGTCAAAAAAGCTAGTTTTGAGATAAACGCCTTCAAAGTTGGTGATATCTCGGAAATGTTATGAGATAGAAACTTGAGACTTTTTGCAACCATATAATAATTGCAGTATAATTTTTTTAGTTTATTTGAACTTTATAAATTTGTCGTAGATCGTAGTTAAAAGAGACTTAAATCACAAATATATTAGCTAGTCCTCTAAGTAAGGTTCTTTTTCACCTAAAATGGTCATCTAAATACACTAAGCATGTTTTAGTTTGGAAAAAATTTAAATAAATTTTTTTTGACTACTAAATTCCAAATTAAATTATGCTAAGTGTACTTAAAACATTTAATAATTGAGGTTTTTCATAATTTTACAGAATCTAAGTTAATAAACGACGAATTCAGAAATGCTATTCCCAGCATAACATGTTATGTCGACTTAGCATGTTTTGGAATGTGATCGTCGATATACTGTAAGTAAAGTTCAATGGCTTGATTTGTTATCTTTATTTTAATCGAAGGTTGATTCCCTAAGGAAGAAGGTTTTGGCCACAGTGGGCATTTCCCATATAAAAGAATTGTCACCAAGTTATGCTTTCAAGAGTTTCTGAAAAATTTCATAAGTGTATTGGTAATTCAGATATAATATAAACTCAGCATAATAGCATGTTGCATAATGTAACATCAGGCCTTCATCGGTACTGTAAAGTACTGCAAAGTAAAATAACCAATAAAACGACTGCTAAACGCAGCTTGAAAAATTTAATACTCCTCATTGACACCAGAGGCGCTGCAACACTTCTTTATAAGAAACATGCAAACAAGCAGGGTTGTAAAAGAATGAAGCTCTCCTCTACAGTGTGACCGTTGAGAAATTTCGAAAAGTAGCACAAAAAGGGGATTTAAGAAATAAACGTGGCTCAAAAAAAGGGAATTTTTTTCAAAAAAGGGGCAACTATTTTAGAAACAAAAATTCAAAGTTAAAACACGATTTTGAGTTAGTTTTGTTAATTTTTTCATAGATTGTATTTTATTTACAAGTAATAATTGAAAAACATAACACTTTATAGATAAAAAAAAACTAGTTAACAATTCATGAATATCTTATGTGTATAAGATAAGTAATTTGTTTGACGTAGGATGACGAAAATCTTTCCAAATTAAAGAAGAAAAAGCATCACTCATATTTATTTTACTGTTTATTATTTAGTGTGCCATATGAAGTTTTTTTTAGCTTATTTCTAAAATGCTCGAGTTGAAATCTACTGATGATTTTCTTAAGCAGGAAAGAAACCAATATAGACGTTGCTTAATCGAAACAATAAGCATGTAGTACATACATATCGTTACCTTAATATAGGAAGGCCCTAACTCATTTTTTTTTCAAATGGAAATTTCTGCATTTTTTCGAACATAATTGTTCTATCGAAATATAAAAAAAAACTTGATTAAAAAAAATTGAGTTAGGGCCTTTCTATATAAAGGTAACGATATGTATGTATAATATAATCAGAAATTGTTGTACTTTAAATAAATAATATATGCAAAATTTTCTGAGGTTTAAATTTTTTAGATATGTGGCTATATATTTCTTGACAAGATCTTCTGTTGAACTCCAATCTTCCAAATCAGCTTCCAACAAATTTAATCATAGACAGTTGCTTATTTCTTCTAATCAACTCAAACTTTGTCACAAAAATGTCAGCTTTCATAGG
This sequence comes from Tachina grossa, assembly GCA_949987645.1. Lineage (NCBI taxonomy): Eukaryota > Metazoa > Arthropoda > Insecta > Diptera > Tachinidae > Tachina > Tachina grossa. Next base: position 150,044,790 of record OX465274.1, on the reverse strand, counting down.
TTGATATAAAAAAATAGTCTGTCATCAGCGTTGTCAACTTCTAAATTTCAAAAAGCACTGAAACCAGGAAAAACGCGTAATTTAAGTAAAAAAAAAGCACTAAATTAAAATTTTTTTGTTTTATAACAAAAAATTTTTATATAAAAAATATACAAATCGGTTGACCTTGCATTTTATCCCTAAAACTTCAAATTTGAAGCATCCGATACACATTTTGATTCTATGAGAATCAGCGAATTCTAAAGTCAACCTTTTTAGGTTATTATAAAAAATTTAATTTTTTTCGTCAACGAAGAAACAAATCACCTGAAATTAGTCAAATTAGCAGCAATTGGCAAGTCTTTTTGACTTGCTGATTAGATTTTGAACTCGATGGGGTAAGTAGTTAATTTTTTTAAAGTCAAGACTTTAAAAATTTCATTTTTATTAAACAACAATGCTGTGGAAACATTCTTTCACAGCAAACGCAATATTAATAACAAAGTTACAAAACTAAAAAAAAGTAATTTGCATGTTAACCAAGTTATATAAACTTAAATTATATGTACTATTATTTTAGAAAAAAGGAACGAAGTAGGTTATTAATATGTAACCTAAAACGGCAGCTCTATTAGCAACACAATTTTCTCGTTTCAGACCGCTTTTATATAAAGCCAAGTGTAAAGACAATTTTTTACGTATTTGAAATTTAAATAAAGTAATAAAGGTAAAAACGTGAACAACTTCTGCGTTTAAACATTGAAGTTTGATAAGAATGCAATTTCGATAATGCGCCAAACGAGTTTATATCAAATGAATCGTTATAAGACTTTATTTTTGCCTAAAACTCGATAGCTAACCCAAAGTTTCTTCATTGCATTAAGAGAATTATTCTCTATTTACAGTATATACTAGAAAATATTTCGCTATTAGACTATACTTGCATTATGTATTCTTTGTCGTGTGGCAAAACACTGTTTCCATTAATTATGCTTAAAATGTGAAAGTTTGAGAATAAAATGCACGTATTTCATCAACCAAGTTTTGTACAATCTTATTAGAATATTTTAAAATGTTCCATTTAACTTCAGTGCTTATGTTTTTTTAAATGTTAGACTTCTTCAAAAAAATATATGTATATATCCTTTAATTGCCGAGGTGGTGTCACCGTGACACTGCACGAATTGAAACATTAATATTTCAACAACCAATAGCTTTATATAGCTGCCTCTTTCAGTAGCTGCTTGTTTTTACTTCATCTTTTGTTAGTCTATAGTGAACTTTCAGTATGTCCACAGGTTTTCTCGCAATCAGTCTTCTGGTGTCACCGTGATGTGAGGTCGGTATTAACGTTATAAATTTACGATTTTTTATTTTTTTTAGTTGCTTTCTTTTCGATGTCGGAACCAAGTACTTCAGGAATCGGGCATAAGAGAGGACAAAAACTGGATTTTAATAGCCCTCGCCATGTAGAAATTCTAGAAAATTGGTTAGACGAAGAATTGCAAGATTTTAGCCATTGTGATGATCAAATTGCCGACCCGGATTTTCACCTCCTCAGTGAAAATGATACAGACTCAGAGCAGTCTGAAAAAGAGGATCCATTAGATGTGTCGCAAAATAAATTGGAAATACAAACGTGCATCAAGTGCAAAATATTCATATGTCTTCAATGCGCCCAAAAAGTCTGCCAGAATTGTGCCTTAGAAGACTAGTTCTTTAAAATATATTTTATGTCTTATGAATTAGTATCTTTTTTGTTAAATGTATATGAAAAGTTTTTGATTTTGTTTTTTTTTTATAAATTACTATTACCTGATTTACATTAAGCATTTTTTTCATGAAATTAGTTGCATGAAAATTTTTTATTTGTCAATAGGAGGCCTGGAGGAGCAACTTAAATCAAAAAAATTTTCAAAAATACATCAGTGATTCATTCTACGCCATTTTTTATATAACATTCTTTTTTATAGCGCTGCAATTAGCAAATAGAAAAAGTTGCGTGCAACAAAATTCATGAAATTTCATGAAAAAATGCTTAATGTAAATCAGGTATATGTTTTTTTTTTCATACCTAAAATTTAGTTCCTAAAAATGTGCCTTTTTTGCAATTTTGCAATAAAATTTTTGTAAAGCTTATCTATGCTTTTTTTTATTTGATTCCAATTTTCAGTAAGTAATTATTCATACTATATATAATTTAAAAAAATTTTGACGCAGAAACTCTTAAAAGTACGTCGCTAAAAGTGGTGTCACCGCGACCTAACGTCGTTAATTATGTACTGAAAAAAGGGGTCGGTAACTAAAGGATATATATTATATAAGGAAAATTCTTTTACAATTTTGGGTTTAGTGCCACCGCCAAGAAATAAAAAGCACCAAATATTAGTTTAAAAAAGGCACCGAGCATTAACTTCAAAATTTTTCGCGTCGAAAATTTCAAAAAGCACTAAAAACGGTGCGAAAAGCACCGAGTTGACAACGCTGTCTGTCATAAGAAATAATACTAATACACAAGCATATTGCTGCGAAAAAATTAAATCAAGTAATGGTATCTCTAAAAAGGGGCAAAAAGGGTCAAAGCGTAACAAAAAGTACCAGATTTAGCTGATTTTAAAAAAGTGTCACTAAAAGTATCAAAAATGTTATAAAGTAGCAAATTGATACTTTAGTAGCACAAACGGTCACGCTGCTCCTCTATCTCTTTTTTCACCGCCTGTCTTCTCTATCACTATCCCTTTCCTAAAGAAGGTAACACCTAGTAAAACTAGTAGGCATTCATTGTCTCATTGTTACTTCTCTTTAAAAAAATCAGCATAATAGCATAATCATTGTCTTTATCTTTTTTCTATTTGATTCGCTGAATAAGACGCGTTTTGTCACAGTGGGCATATCGTTCATAGAACTTGAAGTAATATTTTTTCACCAATTCATATTTTCAAGATTTTCTAAAAAAAAAATTCACAAATACAATTCGGATATTGAGAGATTGGTTACAGTGAACATTTTCATGAAAAAAACCCTTAATTTTAGTATAAAATACGTAGCATATGAAAAAAGAAAAAAAATATTGCATGCGACATATGTATATTTAACTCGATGAATTTATCTTTAGACATGTGTGCACATTAGTTTGTAATTTTATAATATCCCTTTATTATTACTCGTATCAAAGGGATTTAAGTTGCCAACAACAACATTAAAATACATACATACATAAATGGCTGAATAAAAGAAATGGAAAGTTGGACACAACCCACCTTTTATATGAAAAAATAATTTTGATATCAGTTCAAAGCCAATTGAACTTATTAGCAGAAGTTTGTTGATAATCCTTTCGTTTTTTGGGTTAATTTTTCAACCAACAACCACGGTAAGCCACATTGAGATTGTTTTATACTGCTGCTGCAAATAATAGCTGACCATTCATTTAACTTTATGTGCATACATACATACGCATACATATGTACATAAAGCTGAATTGCTTAATTTATAACTGCATTTGTGTCAATTGAATATGGCTTGTGACTTTGCTGATTTTATTGTTGAATTTGCTTTATCATGAAATTATAATATATAGAGATGGAATGGTGAACAAATTTTGCAACCAAAAACATACATACACGCTTCTAACAAAAAAAAAAATAATAATACAATCCAACTGCATGGGCTTACTATTTATCATGGTTAGTTAGTTTCCTACTTGCTCATGGCATTCCCTTTTAACAGAATGCTAATATCATTCAAATCGTTCGAATAAGTCTCTGAAAGTCTGAACCTAATGTCAAATCCCGTGAAAGTGCAAACCAGAATCATCGCGTTTTGTTTAAGTATAATATTAGGTAAAGTAGTATGCGATAACTCGGATATGTTGCGCATTATGCAAGGTCAAGCACTCGTAGAGCATTTGCCCGGTTGCATCAAAAAATTCTGTGAGGTACACTCGTTCTACTGGCATGCCGACAAGTATTCCAATGACCCACAAACTCCATGATCAGTCGCGAGCTATTCTTTGTATTTTTATTTACTATCCCAGCTGAAAATTTTCTGCTTAGTGCATCTTTCTTTGGGTTTCTGAAAACAGTGTGCTGGAAAATATTGCCCTAATGGTTTCGTATGACAATGTGATTACATAATATATGTATAACACAGTAAAGCCATCTCTAGCGTATCCGGCTCTGGCCAGCTCATCAACCAATCAGTTGCGAGCAAAGAATAAATTGATATTCACTATCCCTGCCGGACACTCGTAGACACGTGGTTACATTTAATTTTTTGACTTGAAAGCTTTCTTCTTAATACATCTTTCTTTGGATTTCTTAAAGTACACTTGCAAATATTTTTCCTAATGATGTCGAACGACAATGCTAGTAATAGAACAGTAGTATGGATTCGTATAGTGGATTCGTCCCTGGCCAGTTCGTCAACCGTTTGCTCTTTTCCGTAGAAGCTGCTAAGTGCTGGGATACATCGATCTTAAATTGAAAGTTCTCACACACATTCTGTGTTTCAAACTGCATGCATTACACAGCATCGATAGAATTAAAAATATTTAAACTTGGCTTCACTGATCATGAAAATCAGCTGACTTGCTAGCACCCCCTTATAAAGCTTACGAAATTGTAAAGTATATGTATTTTTGCATTCCAAGCGTCAAGACATCTTACACTTTAAGCTCTGTAACTTACAATATACAAATACAAGGCGCTTTATAGTCTTGCAGACTCGTTATATGCAAGAAAGCGTAAAGTGCTTTACAGTCTGAAATAATGCTTTGAAAATGCAAGTGCAAGTAATCATATTCGTGTAAGTTTTCATGAGTATGATAAAAAAAATTTCTCCCAAAGATGAAGTGATTGAGTGAGCGAGTTGACGATACCTGATTTCTTAGCCAGTATTCATAACAACAAGGAGATAAAAGTGTACAACACTGCAAAATATCACGGTGTCATTCTGAACTCGTAAGTTTTAAGAAAGTGTGAAGAAAGCTGCAATTGCTCTTTACCTCTGTAAGAAATCATTTGGAAAGAGTTTGTTTCTCACCCTAAAAGTCGTTCAATGTATCTATGCGGCCATAGTACGTCCAATTAGGATCATCATCGTGTGGTGGCCTGCTCTGCAGAAGACGACGTATTGCCTGTCTAAATGTAGTGGCTTTACATTAGTGGCCACTGTACTACCCCTACGGATTCACTGGGCATGCTTTAACACCTGTTGCATTTCTCTCTGAGACGGAAACAGTATGGGCCACTATAGAATTATGGATCACAAAGCTTTAGGATGAAGAATTGACCAAAACTTCCCAGCTCTACTTCACGAAGGTTTCTACAGGACTTGCAAGACATCCCTAGAGGTACGGCAAAATATTACTCCCCAGGTATATAGAAGGGGTGTTTGATTTCATACGAATAGCTCTAAGACTAAAAAGGATATGGGATACGAAGCTTGCTCAGGGATATTAGGTCTTCGTATTCCAAATCGACTTCAGGACCACTGTAGTGTAAAGTTGCGGATTGACTGAGAATGAATGTGACTTCAACACCCGCAATTATCATATACACTGATAGACGGCTAGCTATCATAGTCCTCTGACTGACAATAACCTCTAAGCAAGGTGGCAGAGATGTTCAGCATTTGAATCGTCTGCATTCCGCGCCAGAGAGGTTAATTTAGGTTATTTCGCCGAGAAAAAGAACGAATAGTGTTCGGCTCACTTGGGTCCAATTAATTAGGTCTCTTTGTGTTACCTGCAGGAAAAGAGAGAAAAAATAACTAAGAACAAAAACAAATTTGGACTAAGAGATAAATTTAGAATGTGATGAACCGCAAGCTTTCCCAAATTTCTGACTCAGCCATTGAGCCATCCACTGCTCCCAACAAAGTGTTGCAAGTCCTTAAGATTAAACGTTTAAAGCGCTAAGGTGTTGGTTTTCAATTGCAGAACAGTTACATAAGAGATGAACTGTTGTTTTCTCCTCCTCCTCCTCCTCCTCGTCTAGATATATTTAACAGGAGTCCCATGATGACTGCCACTATGTCCCTTATCTGCGTTCGCGGGAAACTAAGAAGCAGTAAGGTGGTTCCTTTTTAGTTGATACAAGGCCAACACGCAACACGTATGCTCATTAACGAAATGTTTTGGGCCTTTGCTAAAACTACATCATTTAAGTGCTTCCAGCAGGAATTTAAAAAAAGATGCCGGAGAAATGTTCATCATCACCTACATCCTTTTCTAGCTTGCCAGCTGTTGAATTCCCTATGATGGTCCCATGTTCTCGCACCCAATATAGGTAGACGAAACGCTGCTGCTATTACTAGGTTTTACTTTCTTTTTAGGAAAGGGATAGTGACAAAGAAGACATGTGGTGAAGGAAGAGATAGAGGAAAACTTCATTCTTTTACATATCTGCTTTTTTTATAAGGAAGCTGTGCTTTGTACCCATTTTATTATTTGTTTTACTTCACCGATAATTCTGCTACTTAATGCCATTGAATGAGGGCGTGTAGGATTAGGATTAGTATCTGCTGAAGTCGACCAGTGACCATTCCTTCGTCACTTGAACTTTCCCACAACAACTGACAAAAAATGATGCTGATATACATCAGAAAAATTCGTGGTGTTGCTATTTAATGACTTTGTGGCTGACTTGGTTCGAACACAGGACGCTCGGTTTTGTGGGATCTAATGCCAGCTTTGCTATCAGTCACAAATCGAATATCTCTAACAGATATTTGTTTGAAATAAAATAAGCAGAAAACTGGCTATGTTTGTATTGGTGCAAAGAGGCTTTCAGGAAAATCTAGTAGAACTGTTAAGTTTGAAAATTGGGACAAAGTAACATGTTTCACTGGATAAGAAACGTGCAGGTTTACCTTTGCTCTGGAGCAAACTCAGACTTAGGCACAATACTAACACAGAAACAAATAGAAGGTGGGTCACAAGAAGTGACTACATAATCACTAGGCAGTGATGAACTTAACTAAATGAGAAAAAGACAGTTTCCTTGATTTAACGAAATATAAAGCAAATCTCGATTTAGGTGTCCCTGTTGACCTTACATTGTCTCATACGCAGTTATGCACGGATGTTAAGAGTTGAATACAGTTACTTTAGACGAAAAAGAAAATTTAGAAAATTTTCCGTGTAATTGGCCTGGTACTTTTTGTCGTTAACAGGGTTGAATTGCAACCTTGTTGTTTCGATCATGAGCTCCGCTCTTAAGCGGAGTCTGACAGCTAGAACTACATACATATATATTTTGCAACAACATTTCGAGAGTTTTTGTATAAACATATGAAGTTTTTTATAATTTTTTTTTAAGAATTATTTTTGTTGAAGTCTACCGATGAGTTTCTTAAGCAGAAGCGAAATGCATCTAGAAGTGATTAACCTCCGAAAAACATACACTATTCATATAAATAAATTAGACTTATTATCAAATAAATATTCCTCGTTTTTTATTTTCCTTTTAAAACAAATCGCTTGGAACAAAATTTTCAAGTTTAACATCAAACTGCTGCTCATGTTTTAAAAAATTTATGGGAAAAACACGAAAATTGCATTAAAAAAAAAAAACAAATGGAAATGCCAGTTAAACATTTCAAATGGTGGCTAATTTATTTTGTTCATTCACTGGATGCATGCACATACATTTTCAATTAACAAAACAAAAAATTATAAATTGCCAAATGTTTAATTAAACGTTACCAGAGATGATAATGTGAATACTTTTTTAATCATATTCATGTTAAATAATAAGGAAAATTTTAAGTTTTAAAAAGTTATAAGTATGTAGTTGTATTTTATAAGTCCGAATTTAATTTTTTAACTTGTATTTGTGTACACACGAAGAAATTATTCTTGCAAAAACTTTTTATATGTGTGAATCAATATGTTTATACTTTTCTCTTTATCTTTCGACTGTGTAAGTTAAGATAAATTTGAAAATTTATAACCCTAGACACAAACCGTCTTGTTTAACAGAACCCTGTTAATAAAAAAAACAGACCTCTGTTAAATAATAATAATTATGCATTAAACAAATTCACCACAGCAAGCTACCGACTACCAAATGTCAAGGATAGAATACACATGTTTATATGAGAATGATTATTTTGAAGACAGCAAGGCAACAAGGCGGCAGATTGTTGTCTATGCTGATTTTGTCATTGTAGTCCAATTAAACTAATTTCTATTTCTTTGGCTAAAATGAGAAAATTCAGTGTTGCCAGTATAATACAAAATGTTGAATGAATGATTTTGTACAATTATTTCATATAAGTTAATAGAAACAATATCCAAAAATTGATGTAAAGCATAAATTGATTCATTTTTATACTTTTACGTCATATAAGTAAATTTCGAAAGGGTATTTTAATTTTTATAAATGCAAACTATTTGAAGGTGGTAATACTGAACTATGTATTCATACTTAAGTATGAGGTGTAGATGGTGCTGCTGCCGTCTCCAAAATAATTAAGTAGCCGGCTACGAGACGACAAATGCTGCTAGCGGCATTTGAAGTCGTGTGTTCGAGTAGCCTGCTGTGGTGAATATGTTTAATGCATTAGTTTTTTCCCACAAAATGGACTTGATACCCAATTTTTCCAGCAGGATACTCCTGTTATGACTTTCGACTATTGGACATTGATCTAGAGGCGTCTTTATTCTCCATCTCCTACGATTTTTGAAAACTATGACTAAACACCATATTATGACTGTGGGTTAAGATATGGATTTTTCGTGATGTTGTATGCCTTAAATGTTATATCTATATAAAGGAGGCATAGAAAAAGCTCTCGGTTTAAATTTTCTGGTTCATTTTGCTTGAAAATTTGTGCTAAAAAACTAATTATTATTATTTAACAGAGATATATATATATTTTTTGTTAACAGAGCTCTGTTAAACTACACGGTTTGTATCTAGGGTTATAAATTTTAAAATTTATCTTCACGCACGTCTTTAGACTTTCTGTTAAAAAACTCCTGCATTTTTTTTCAACATTAATGAATTGTGTTCACTTATTTTCGAATATGTACTCTGAAAGATAGATCTTGAAATATTTATGTTTTCCATAGTCGTTTTTAACACACTCAAATTTTACTTTGCAAAGTCTTGGGTTTCTGGGAGAGAAGGGAGAAGCGGTCTAACTAACTTTTCTTTTACCTTCTACAAACTCAAGACGTTGCAAACTAAGCTTTGCTTGTGTAAAAGCTGCCATATTAGTAAAAATTAAAAAAAAAATGTTCTTGCGAAAACAGTCACGTGAATGGGGCTCATCTCAGTGCACACGGATATATAAATATTTCTTTTATGTGTTAAACACATAAAACGCTGTTCATTTTTCATTTACTTACTTATTTATTTCTTTAATTTTTTTTAATATTTGCCGCCTCATGTTGTTGTTCATTAGATGATGATTTGTTAATTTTAAAACGACTTGCACTTCTTTACTTCATTGTATAATTTATTGTAACAAAATAATATTTTTTTTTTTTTTTTGAAGAATTTAACTCAAAAATGCACGGCAAAACTGGTTACTAAATTGTAATCAACGGAATGAATTGTAGGTAGACCTTTTCATTTTGCACGCTGCACTCTTAGGAAAAGACTCATTACGAACGAAGTTGGAAACGAGAAAATAAATGTTTTAGAAATGTGTTGCATGCGCTGTAATTATATGTATGTTAAAAAGTTTAGGAAATAACTTTTAATAAATCGTAAATTTTAAAAACAATACTTTTAAAAATCATGGGCGAAAATTCGTTTATCGAAACGAAATCTCACAATTTTACTTGATTGCTTGTAGGTAACAAGCAGCCATGTAAACCAAATAAACCTTTAGAGAAAATAAGTTAAAATACTTTAAATCATTGGAACTGGAAAATGCTTTAAATAATTGTGTTAGCTTTAATAAAAGTCGCCAATTAACTCAGATCATGAATGATGCCTTTTAATAAAAGCCACTACACTGAATAATATCACAAAAGCTCAAAATGACAGTTACGCCATCTATTATTTTTCAAAACAGTAATGGTATCGTAAGTCAAATCGTATCATCTTACTTCTGAAGTTGTCGTATCTTTTAAATCTCGATGTAAGTAAAAACGTGAGGCTGCCAGCGCACGTGTCAACTGCTATTGTCTTTCTTTTCGATTTTTACGTGTGGGTGTGTATGTATGTAAGAGAGAATTTGACTTAAAAATCTATTTTCTGTAGATTTCTTCTTCACATATGTGCTAGACCCCTGCAAAACGCCACTTACAAGAACTTTTAAGACATGAGGGATTTTCAAATTATATACTACAGCGAAATCTTCTAAAACAAATGCTGAACAACAACAACTGTTTACAAGACATTTGTTTCAGTTTGTTTCATGTATAGGAGAAAGGAAGAAAATGCTTCGTGACGGAAAAATTTATGATGCTTGGTTCTGCAAACGCATGGGCGCGTATAGAAACGTGCACACACACGTTGTGTGTATGATCTTTTATTTTTCTGCGCATATAAATACAAATGCACACATGCATTGACATTAGTTGTGTGCACTTGCTTTTAAAAAGCCACCCTTAAACATATAATAGCTTACCATCTACATCTTACACACACACACTCAAACGTACAGTATGTAAAATAACAAGAATACACGCATCAACGCTACTTCTTTTGATTGTTTGTTAAACAAGAAGTCTTTCCGACATTGCTTGCACACACTCATATACACGTACATCGTGCTTCGCTTATTAAACGACATAATTTTTTATTGGTTTAGTACAACACATGCTACGACAATACATTCAAAAAACAAGACGTATTTGCAGATATACTTTAATTATTTTCAAACTTTTATACATTAGAAAATTGTGAATATGGTTTTTATTCATAAAATGCGTCATATACTAAATATCATGCCGAATTTCTTTAAGTAATCATAATGCTTTACACAAAGTCTTATTTTAAATTTCTTATTATGTACAATGTTTCCGTAAATATTTTTATTACTGATTGTCAATTAACCCCTTTGAATTGTATCAATATTTATTTAACAATTATTAGATGAGTGAATCATTAATCACTTAACATTATTTGTGAGATGTTAAAAGTATCAGAATGTGTTATTTATTCAAATATTTATTCAAATAAAATCAAATTATAGTGCATACACTCTATACAATAATAAACAAACATTTTGCAAATACATATACATACATAGTAGTACTACTACAATTTTAAGTGCATTTACCCATTAGGACAAAGTTTTAAACCTATGATCGGTAAGCACTGAGTAAGTGAAAAAAAAAACTTTGACCGTACTCAAATTAGTTTGAAGTGAAATGAATTCTAATTGGTGTTAAATAAAAGCTTTTTATGCCTAAAAGAATCTCAACACATAGTATTTAGTTATATTATGGTTTCACCTGCTAGACTTGAGCCTGGTTTTGGTCCTTTTCGAAAATCCCTCACTGCGCTGCATCTGATGCGGATGTGTGATTGCCTTGCTCAGCTGATGCTAATCAACTGTGTATTTTAACAAAATAAAATAAACAAATAAGAAATTAAACTCTTACTCATCCGTTGCAAGAGCAATTTTTCTGATGACTGGCTGATGCTTTTTTGCTCATCAGACACTGCGGTGTTAATTGCATTTTAGAAGTCATGAAATTTGCAGTCTTGCCAATTGTAGATTTTCGAACGCTTTCACGCATTAGATGCAGCGCAGTAATGAATTCACGAACAAGAAAGGATATTCCAAATTCGGCTGATTTATTTTTATGTGTGTAATCGTTTCGAAAAATTATTCCTTGTCTTGGGGTTTATAGCTGCTGATTGGCAGCTATAATTTTATAGGAAAAAGGAAATATTATCAGCATTGCCAGCCTTCGAAAATTTGCTATACGGAAAATTCACCTCGAAGAGTATGAGAAAAAGGAAAAAATGTAAGGGATGTTCCCTACAACAAAACTATCAATATATCAGTTATTTGACCGGAAGTGATGGCGGGTATATGCTTCTTACAAATTGTTAAAAGCAAAATGAAAATGGCACTAGCAAAATTTGTTCCCTATACATTTTTTTCTAACAAATCCCCAAATTCCTCAAACCCCATTTCTTTACTAATTACTAGGGCTAATTAAAATATGCAAAAAAAAAAATTCAAAATATGCGCCAGAAATAGCACGAAAAAATTTCAAAATATGCACGGTTATATGCACAAATATGCAAGAATAAAATAAACAATTTTGTTACCTTAAAGTATTTTTATTCAAAGAGATATTTATTATAATGAACAATCATTTGTTCTTTTTAAAATTTTCAAAAAGAAATGATCTTGTATTGTCACATAAAACAGATGAATACATGCAAAATATGCGTTCAACATCAGTAGATGTAACAGGAGCGTTTTTAAATGCGAGTATTTCAGATGAGGACAAATTTTCAATATATTCATCGGTTTCGGTTTTATTGAAATATATATAATTTTTAATTTTGATTAAGGTCTTCAGACCTGTGTTTCTGTTCAAAACTTTGTTGAATTTATCAATGAATACATTTTGGTTTGTGTTTTCAATACTTTCTTTCACACGTTCTATAAACTTTCACTAATAAACAATCATAAGCCTCCGGCAGTAATAGTTTCGGTTCGACTTTGTGGTAGAAGTTATAGAAAAGTAAAGAAACAATGCAGACATACATGTGCAAGAAGAGGAAAGAAATATATTTCAAGTGAATTTCTTTTACACCAGCTTGAGTTATATGAGTCATTATATATTAATCGCGTTGCCAGAGTGAAAAATAAACTTTTTTATGCAAGGTGCTCCAAAATAAGCATTTTTCTACAAAAAAAATTAAAATATGCAAAAAATGCTTTTTCTGGCAAAAAGCCAGAAAAATTAGCCCTGCTAATTACATATATTGTTTCATGACAATAAACAATTAAATAAATAAAATTTATGAAAGAAATATTCATATATACAAAAACAACCCTAAATGATAATGATTTAAATAAATACTTATATGTTATTAAAAAATTTACAATAAAAGTTCTGAACACAAACCCATAAATATTATTTCAAAAGCAAAACAAAATTTTTCAAGTGTGTTAGTAAGAAAAATAATGTTTGCGTTAATTTGGGTAATTAATTTTTTGTAGGATTAATATGAAAATATGATCAGTGTTGCCAGAGGGCCATTGTGATGCTATAAGTAATTTAATTAAAAAATAAGCACCCTTATTCAAGTTGTTAAGATTGACGTCACTTTAACACAATACCAAAAAATTGGGGCTTGTTTACTCTTTCTCGAGAACAATTTTGTGCCACAGACAATCTATTTCTGTTCCCTAAGGTCTAGAAAATAGCATAAACCTGCCTACAGGAGTCAGTTGTTTTCGACAACGTGTACACAAGTTCCAAGTTTTTGGTATTTTGTTAAAGTGACGCCGATGTTGACAACTGGAATAAGGGTAAATATTTCCAAGTACATATATACATATGTTTATTAAATTTCAAGTTCATTCCCTGTAGATTAGTGTATTGTGACCAAGACAGCAAATACTTTTTCAAAGAATATTTTCAAACGAAAATGTTCACTTTTATTTAATTTTTATTAAATATCATTTATAGCTTATCTTCGTATGCATATATTTTTTTTCTCCCGATCTCGATAATGTGGGCTCAAATATTTGCACAATAATTTAGTTGGTAAATACTTGTGCGTATTTTACAGTATATTGATAATTTATGTCAATTATAGCCAAACAAAAATGACAAAGGCATCATCGTCAGCAACAAACTAAATTCATTAATGACTTTATATTTGATTACTAAAGTTTCACACCAAACTATAAGTATTATTTACATACATACATACTAGGGTGATCGACTCGGTTTTTCAACCGGTTTTAAAACCCGGTTTTTTCACAATACGGTTGTCGGTTTTTTCAAAATGTTGATTTTTCGAATGTCGAATAGTCCGGTTTTTTTACCGAATACTTTTCGATTTGTACATTTTGGAATAAAATTAGTTTTTACTATGTTAAAACTTAGGCCAACGTGTTTTGTTTATTTTCCTAAGTATTTATTTAGTGTAAAAGTTCTAAGCTATTTACTGAAACATAAATTTAAGCGAAATTGGATGTCAAAATCCAGTTGCAAAAAGTACGTTTTAGTTTTGTTGACATTTTGCTTCATACTTTATATAGGGGTAGATATCCACATTCATATGTATATACGATGAAGGAATAAACTCTACATACACACATAATTTTTGGGGTTTGAAGAAACTTGGGAAGAAATTAAAAAAATTAGTTATGCCAATATTTAGGGTGATAATAAATATGTTTCTACAAAAAATAAAAAATTCAAAAATAATTATGATAACAACGTATTAGACCATATTTGGATGTCATTTGTTGACGGCTTGGTACCGGAAATCACAGGATTTTCAAATAAGTTGACGACATCAAACATTTTGCGCGTATTTTTTCATGATTTTATGCCTGTATTTAGACTTTTTTCCTATGTATTTTGAATATTTTTGCTACTTTTTTTTATTTTGCTAATAACACCTACAGTTATTATATTTATTTTTTTATAAACATATTCATTAGCACCCTAAATATTGGCATAATTAAGTTTTTGAATTTATTACCAAGTTTCCACAAACCCTAAAAATGATGGTTGTATGTAGTGTTTGTTCCTCAACTGTATATTATACAGGGTGGGCCAAAAGAAACCAAGGGGTGTAAAAGTTTAATAACTTTTTTGTTTATTAATTTTTTTTTATTTTTTCTTTCAGATTATATAGACAACACTTGGAGAATTTATAATGGAGAGGTTCACAACTGAACAGAGAACCAGAACAATAGAATTTTATTATTTAAACTAGAGATCAATTATTTTAAGCTCATTTTCATTTGAATGGCTTTGTTAATAAGCAGAACTGTAGGTTCTGGGGTTCTCAAAATCCAAGAGCCATTCATCAACGCCAATTGCACCCCATCAGGTGTACAGTATGGTGTGGGATCACATCTGAAAATGTCATTGGGCCCTACTTCTTCGAGAATGAAGATGGAAGTGCTGTAACCGTAAATGGAGAGCGGTATCGGTTTATGATAGAAAATTTTTTACGTCCTGCTCTTGAAAACAGACCTGGTATGTGGTTTCAGCAGGACGGAGCCAATGCCCATACTGCCGGAGACACAATGGCACTTTTAAGTCAAATTTTCGGAGAGCGAATAATTTCTCGAAATTCGGAAATTATTTGGCCAGCGCGATCGCCAGATTTGACAGCACCCGACTATTTTCTTTGGGGTTTTTTGAAGGAGCGAGTGTATGTGAACAAGCCAGAGACAATCCTTGAACTCAAGGCAAACGTTGTTGCAGAAATTCGAACGCTACAGCCACAAGTTTTGAAAAATGCTCTAAAAAGAGCCCATCAGTGCGAAGCTGAAAACGGTGGTCATTTAAGAGACATCATTTTTCATACTTAGTGTAAAAAAATTTCCATTTTGTATATTATATAATCTGAAAAAAAAAAATAAAAAAAAAGTTAATAAACGAAAAAGTTATTAAACTTTTACACCCCTTGGTTTCTTTTGGCCCACCCTGTATATGGGCATTTCCGCGGTCACTCACACGAATTTCGGGAGCAAAATAAAATTTTAAATGTTAAATAAATCAAACACAATTAAATTTTTTACAATTCACCACTAATAATTTTTTGTAGTATTTTGAGAGTACTATCAATGGTAAACAAATTGATTTTATCTTTCGAGATAAAAGTCACAAAAGTGCGGTCACTCACGCGACTTCAAATAGTCATGGCTTCAGACATCATTGCTAATAATCAGCAAACTCTGCGAATTGTGTGAAAATTTTTAACTTTAAATATTTTTTACATAAATAAGAAATATCAAGCCTTATTATTAGACTTATGATTTTTCAAAATTTGGCCTGCCATTTTTTTTCGAAGGATTCTTCTGGGTCACTCACGCGACGTCACTCACGCGAAATTTTTTCCACTGCAGTTTTGTGTGCAGTTATATATACAAATATAGTCATTACATTAGTATTTAAGCTAAGAAGAAGAAGAAGAAGAAGAGAAAATAAAAAAGAGATATTTATATCGTTGTATTTTTTATTCAATACATCAAAAACAATTTTTCGCCTTTCTGCATTTGTTGGCAGTGCCTTTTCTGCCTTCTTTACGCCCTTTCCAAGAAATTGCTTGCTCCAATACCTATCACTTTTCTTGTTCTCTACTTGCCGATTAGTCCGAATGAGGTAGTTTAGACGAGAACAATTTTTAAGCCGCACAATTTTTGTTCTTTTCCAAATTACACGAGACTAATTCATCTGGCACAAAATGTATACGTATACACAGCTTTGTTTTTGTTAGTGCTTTTCGTATTCATTTAACACTTGCTGTTTTTTCATTTGTGTGTGTATCGGTTTTATGCTGCTAATGCGGGGTTGTAGCTGGTTGAAAAGTTATGCCAACCGCAAAACCACTCTCTTTGCATCTCTCACCCAAAAGCTGGCATGTTATGCCAGCACAATTATGCCCGTGTAAATCAGCGCAATCATTTTTACTCTCGATCTATCATATTATCTCTTTCTTTTTAACTTGCTATCGACCTCTATTGGATTCTCTCGCACTTTTATTCTGTACCTTCGGGACAATTCTCTTTGTTTTGCTGTATACTCCATCAGTTTTTGTGGGTTATTTTTGATTTTGGCAATGTACCGCATTTGCTTTTAATTTTTTTTTATTAATATTTTGTTGTTCCATCTAAATTTGAATTAAAAAAGCTAACAATAACTTAGCAAAAATAATTTTTTTTATAAGGGATTGCACTTACGGTCACTCACACGACAAACTTTCGCAATGAATAAAAAATAAATTATTTGAAAAAAATGTTATTTAATTTTATTTTACTGATTGTTGAACCAATCTCAAGTAAACTACAAATTTGCTTCCACTTTTGTCAACAAATGCAAACGTTTTGACAACTTATGCTGTTTTTCGGTCACTCACGCGACAAGAGAAATTCAGATTAAAGATTGACACAGATACGGTTAATTCGTGCTCTGTTGTCTCCCTTTGTTCTTTTTACCGTAACTTCACTTATCTAAGTACAATTAAAGAAGAGAAGCTCTACGATAAGAGAACTCTAAATGTAGTAAATAAAGGGTGTTTTTTATTGAGGTATAGAACTTTAAGTTGGCATCACTTTTTTAACTGGCGGCCATTTTGTCAGCTGTCAAATGATTAATATTTAGTTTGGTTTGCCATTTTATCATGAACAGGTTGACAAAAGAACAACGCTTGCAAATCGTGCAAATTTATTTCGAAAATAATGGTTCAGTTCGCGAAGTTTACCGCAAGCTCCGTCCATTTTATGGTCGACATAATCGTCCATCAGAGCAATTAATTCGGTTAACCATGGATCGTTTTCGCACTACGTTTACTCTATGTGATAATACGCATCCGCAGAGACGTCGAACAGTGCGCACCGAAGAAACAATTGCCGCTGTAGAGCAAAGTGTTGAAGAGGACCCGAAAGAATCGATTCGCCACCGTACACGGTATAGAGCCATGATAACCGACTATTTTGTTCCCGAATTGGATGGCATGAATGTGGATGAGTTGTGGTTCCAACAAGACGGCGCTACATGCCACACAGCGCACGTCACAATCGATTTATTGAAGGAAACATTCGATGAGCGCATAATTTCGCGGAATGGACCTGTCAATTGGCCACCAAGATCGTGTGATTTGACACCATTGGATTATTTTCTTTGGGGATATGTGAAGTCGCTCGTCTACGCCAACAAACCAGAAACGTTAGGGGACTTGGAAGCCAACATTCGTGGCGTTATTGCCAACATACGGCCCCATATGCTCGAAAAAGTGGTTGAAAATTGGACCTGTAGAATTGGCTTTATTCGAGCCAGCTGCGGCGGCCACATGCCCGAAATCATATTTAAACATTAATGGCATAAAATTATCCTTCCAATAAAGCCAAATTGATGGACATTAAAACGATTTTCTTGTGTTTTATTTCAATTCAAAGTTCTATACCTCTAAAAAAAACACCCTTTATTTTAACGAAATAAGCCCCAGTGCAAGAAACATACAAACTCTACTTCGCTTACAATTATTTTTTAAAATATAAAGTTTTATTCACTATTTTAACCCAAAAATATTAAATTTCAATACTTCTAAATAATATATACAGCCCAATTATGAATAGCAATTCCTCGGGTGTTTTTTTCCCTTTTCCCATTCCTCCTATTATGAATTAAAATTTCCCCGGGGAAAAAACTCCCTGGGGAAAAAGTAGGTATTCTAAATATGAGGGAGAGGGAGAATTTGTTGAGAGTTTTCTCCCCAAACATTTTGAAGGGAACTAATGCAAAAATTTAAAAATCATATTAATAAATGTTGAAAAACAATAGCATAAGCATTTATTTAGAACAAAAAGTTTAAATAAATACCGAATTATTATATTTCCCTTTTGTATTTTGTATTTTTGCATTTTTATCTAAACACTGCGCACATGCACTTCAAAAACATAAACTACTTCTGTATTCAGAACAAATACTAAAACAATCAATTTTGCAGTTCACATAATAGGTAAATGCAAGCTTTATTTCCTTCTAATATTATCAAGACCGATAAGAAAAACTTTATAAAATTTACAAATTTCCTTTGTACACACAGTCCACTGGACCTGACTCAGTTTTCACTCCACTTTCTCAGCACAAAGTTATTCCGCGTGTCTGAATGGATACACTGTTTATTTAATTTTTATTTAAACAAAAACAAATATTATATTAACACGAAATCTTATTGACAATGAAAACATCACATTTTTAATAAATTTATATCGCTAAACTTTGCGTTAGTGCAGAAAAATATGTAAACATTAAACAGCTGATCCAGATTTTACTCTCTCCCGTATTTGCTAATTCCCCGGCTATTTTGAATAGGAGGATTATTCCCTGGGAACAAATGATAGGGAAGGGAAAAAACTCCCCGGGAATATTCATAATTGGGCTGATAATGAAAAATGGCAAGATCTTCGGTACATTTTTTTTGGGACTCTTGGTTGACCTTTTCGCGAAAATGCCCATATACATATTTATGTACTATACGTAAGTATATGAAGTTCATTTTTATGTTTTACCTTTAATTTTTGTATTGTTTTATAGTATTTACATAAACTGTTAACTCTTTTTTTAATAAAGCAACTCAAAATCAAAACTTTTGAATAATAATTTTCTTACTTAAAAAACCGGTTGACCGGTGTTTCCTGAATTGTAAAAACCGAAACCGGGTTTTTCATAATTTCAAATAATCGAACTATTCGAAAACCGGTTTCTGGAATAAGTCGAATAATCGATCACCCTAATACATACGTAAAGATATGAGTATAATTGTTATTATTCAATCACCTGATATTATTTTGCATTCAACACTCCTCTGCGGAAGTAATAAGTGCTAAAAATGCTATAAGTAAGATA
The DNA here is from genome assembly GCA_949987645.1 of Tachina grossa. Taxonomy (NCBI): domain Eukaryota; kingdom Metazoa; phylum Arthropoda; class Insecta; order Diptera; family Tachinidae; genus Tachina; species Tachina grossa. The sequence continues at coordinate 150,025,280 of OX465274.1, read as the reverse complement.
AATATAAATGTTAAAATATATTTTATGTTTTGCTGTATTTAATTTTAATTTTGTTTAAGTTATTATTTTTTTTTTTTTGGATTTTTCTAGGTCTTGTAGTAGCTACAGATGATGGATGAGTGAGTAACACAAAAAACACAAATTTAAAAAAAAAATATTTTTTAAAACAAGGTTCTAGCTAGTGATTCCAGTATAGCATAGAAAAAAGAATATACATATGTATGTGTTGTTGTCGACGTTTTGATATATGTACATATAACGTCTGAACTTGTTATTAGAAAGGCGGGTTAAAATTCTCTTCGCCCTCTTGCACATTGTTGACATGAATCGGCATACAAACATCATGAATGCTTTGTATTTCAGATAAAGAAAGTGTTGAACACTTTTAAGTAAATTCTTGGGAATAACATTTTTGTGGAACATTATAACCCTCTAACCGTTATCCCAGGAAAATATTATATACAAACCGAAGTACATATGTAACAAGAACAAACAAGGTGTATTGCATTTTATCTTAAAAGAAGTACACATAAATTTTTAGAACATAAATACTTTTATTATATCCAGAGCCTATATTCAAAACACGTCAACTCAAATTTGAACAAAATGAGTTTCTGATGGCAAATAGCTACCCTATGCAATATTCATCTGTGGTATAAATTTCGAATCAAGAAAATGATTTTTCGCCGTTTAATATCAATTTTTTTTTATTCTGCTATCTCAAACTATAATTTTTTTTTGGTGAAAATAAATGCCAACTCCCATGTAAATTTCCAATATTTTTAAAAAATTTGTAATATATAATAAATCTACCTGTCTGATTGCATTTGGCATGTTGAACACGAATCTGGTAAAGATTTTGATATCCTATGTCTAGTTTTTGAGATATGTTCACTTTTAATATATTAGTACAAAGGGGTTCCGATAAAAACAAAATTGGTAATGTATGTGTAACTTTTAAACTGTTAATCAAACAGAAACATTATGTATGGACCGATTATATTCAATAACATAAGCTTTCGAAATTGATAATTTGGAGTGACCCTGTTACACTAGAAAGTGAGTTAGAGAGTGCTAAAGCTGACCACTTAGAGATTGAAGAGGCTTTCAGACAGGTTTAAGTTATTTTTTTATGGTATTTTAAGTATTTTCTTGTAGCTTTTCAATTCTTATATCTAGTATTGAGTAAAAGATTTCACAAATTGATTAAAAAATAAATATATTAAAAAAAATTTATTTTTTTTTTCGACAAAATATGCTAACCTTTATTAATATAAAGAAATGAACAGTTATACATTATTCTCTCCTTTTTTGGAAAGGTAAAAATATTGCCAAGTTAACAGATTATCTAAAAATTATATGACACCCTTACGATTACAAATTTTTGTCATACATAATATATTTCTGTGTTAGGTATTGTGGCAAAGAAGAACTTGGTCAAAATTTATGTCTCACAACTTTTAATGGCCGAAATTTTGGATAAGAACTTGACCGTTTTTCACATTTATGTTTTTATGAGGATCTGATTACTTTTTGAAAAGATTTCGATAATAACACTTTTTAAACTTAAAATTTCTAGTGTATTTTATTTCTATTCATGATCACTGTGCCAGTTAAAAATGGCAGAGGTACATAAAATAATGGGTAAGAGTGTGATGGGTGTTTAATTGTTGACCTTAAAAATGCACTATTGTGCCATTACAACGGGTCGCCAGTGTGTATGCAATTTGGTAAGAGCCGACTGGAAGAAACATGTAAAATACAGCGTAAATTTTACTGGGCATGATCCCGCCTATTTTCTCAATATATTTACATGTTAAATAAAGTCTGCTTAGCCGAAGTACATAAATCAAAAGGATATGCCCAATGTGTATGCAAAGTTTCAATAGGGTAGCTGGTGCTTTTAATTTTTGGATTTTCCGATTGAGTAAATCAATTACTATTTGTGTACAAAATGTCAGCTCTCTATAGTATAATATTACGTAAAATTTTTATGGGCCTGGCCCCGCAGACTTTTATATCTGCTAGTGCTTATGGTTCATGCAAAGTTTGGTATTAAAAAGTTAATAAGAAATACCTGAGTACTAAATTAAAAACTGCTGAGCCGAAGTACCTGAACGAAAAAGCTAAGATTTATGGGTGAAGTCAAGGCTACTTTTCAAAATAGGGAATTTTTATTTTGGATAAGTGCAATGTGTATGAAAAGTTTTAATAAAATGTATGTTAATTTTGAATTTGAAGTGCTTGTTTCCGCCCTCTGATAGCAACTTTTGGGTTTTCAGATTTTTCTTAGTGATCTCTTATCTGGATTTATTTGTGTATCAAATTTAAGCTCGCTAGTGCGAATTGGAATTTTAACGTCGTGGCCCCGCGTACCGGGTAAAAATTTTTGCTTTTAAGATTTTCCCATTGGCCTACGCAGCTACACTTACTAGTGTATGAAATGTCAGCTCTCTAGCGCGAATTATATCTTTAGATTTTATCACTATTACCTCTCCCACTATTCCTAACTCAAAATTTTGTTGTGAACAGCGCTTATAATTCATGCTAATTTTCTTCTAAAATATGCTAGACCGATGTAGATTAAACACAAGGCTAACATTTTATGGGAGTGATCACGCCAAATTGTTAAGGTGATAGTTTAAAGTATTGTGTACGTGCAACGCATATGCAAGGTTTCCATAAATTGGCTTGAATTAAAAGCTGTGTATTAAGTTTTTAGTTCAAAATAATACTAGCGTGGCCCCGCCCATTCTGGTAAAATTTTTTGGGTTTTAAGATTTTTCTAGATGGTTTCTCACTTAGACCTACTTGTATATCAAATTTCAGCTCCTTAGCGCAACTTTTAATTTTTAATTTTTATGGGTGCAGCCCCGCCCCTCTAACTAAAATTTCCGGGTTTTGAGATTTTTCTAGTTGGATTCTCACCTAGACTTACTTGTATATAAAATTTCAGCTCCTTAGCGCAACTTTTAACTAAAATTCCCGGGTTTTGAGATTTTTCTAGTTGGTTTCTCACCTAGACTTACTTGTATATCAAATTTCAGCTCCTTAGCGCAACTTTTAACTTTTAATTTTTATGGGCGTAACCCCGCCCTCTTTTCCAAAGTCGAAAGTTTTTTGGGTCAGTGCTAATTATGCATGTTTTGTTTCGTTACAAGCGGATAATATAGCTAGATAAATAGTATATCTAAATATGCTGAGCCGCAGGGCATTAAAATGAGGGCGTGTCAACGCCCACTTTTTTAATAAAAAATTTGTAGCCTTGCATTATCGCAGTATATATGCCGAATTTCACTAAAAAAAAAAGCAATGTGAGTCCGATCACAGAGGAGATGTGTAAACATCTAGTAATGAAAATTTTTTTTTTAAGTTGGAAGTACTTATGCGTTCAGTATATTTTTTAAAATTAATAATTAAAATTATCAAAACTTTCAATATTGTAAATACATAGGAATTTGTTGGTTTTTGTTTGATTTATTAAACTTATTTGCTTAGTAAATGGGCACACTGCACTATATGTATATGTACTGCATTCAAAATTGCAGTAAGCAGTAAATTTACTGATTACTAAAAAAAATTCAGTAAATTTTTACTGCTAATGAAATTTAATTTGCATTACCAGTAAAATCGTAGGGCCGTAATTATAACAAAATTGTAGCAAGTGGCAAAGTTTTTTCATTCAAATTTTGAAACTTTTGTATGAAAAACATTTAGCCACTTGGTAGAATTTCATTATCAATACGGGCATTACTGAATACTGAAAATTCAATGCACCTCATCATATAACAAATCATTTACGCAATTTATAAAAATTGTAGAAAAAAATTTTAGTAATCAATAAAAATTTACTTGTTAAACATTTTTTTATTGTTTTTACTGAAACTTTAGTGGTACTGCAGTGCTCATCTATGGTAAATGCTTTTACTTTTACTTTTTAATTTTTAATTCCTGTTGTTCATCGTTTAGTTGTTGCTGTTCTTGTTGTTGTGTACGCATAGCAATTAAAATAAATTCAGTAAACTGCGACCTTGACTCGCGCACATTCGGTTTTGATTATTTTTTTTTTTTTTTTTTTTTTTGATTTAGCTTTCTTCCTTTTTTAAGTTTTTTCAGTTTAAACGATTTTTTTCAGTTTTATCGCTTTTTTCTCGTTTTGGCGTTTTTTCTCTTTTTGGGTTTTTTTAATTTTCGCGATTTTTTTCATTTTGGAAATTTTTTCATTTTGGCGATTTTTGTCTGTTTTTGGGGTTTTTTTATTTAGGCGATTTTTTCATATTGGCGATTTTTTTGTTAAAGGATTTTTTAATTTTGGCGATTTTTCCGGTTTTTCGCTATTTATTTTAGTCCTAGAGATTTTTTTTAATTTGGCGCTTTTTTTCGTTTTGGCATTTTTTGTTTGTTTTTGGCTATTTTTTATATTTGGCGTTTTTATTTTTTTTTTATTTTTTAGTTTTACCGTTTTTGAAAATTTCAAGAGTTTTGCTCTTACGGTTTCCAAGATACAGCAAGTTGTCAAAATTACAAAGTCAAAATTGCATTAACTGATGGAACACCCATTGATTTAAATTTTTTAAATTTAGTGTTAAGTCCCAAATCACACTGTGCAAGTCTTATTGCTAAGCAGATTAGTTTCAGGGAGAGAGAGACGAAGGGAACAGCAACGTTTTTTTCCCCCCGTCTCTCTCTCCTAATAAACTAATCAGCTTAGCAATAAGACTTGCATAGTGTAAATAGGGACTAATTGTTGTAGTATGTATAAAAATACACTAACTTTTAAAATTTCAAGTGTATATATGTATGTACATACAATTGTATGTATATTACATGGGATTTTAACATTTTTCGTTGCTCGTTTTGGAACACCCTTTAGTTTTTAACTCTCATGTATTTGTTGTTGTAGTGGCTAAATGTCTACACATTTTGTCCAAATTTCAAGTCCGTAGCTCTTACGATTCATTTTCACCTTTGGTGTACGGAAATATACAGAAAAATAACCGGCGGCGGCGCACCGTCGGCTTCGAGCCGGTCGACTTGCTTCTCTGCTTGGTATTGCTTCTTTCAAACACTAATACACTCATACATAGCTCACACCGATTTGACAATGCAAAGAAATCTCAGCAAAGAAATCAAAGTCAAAATATTTTTACCCCCTAGCGTATAGATGTTTACACATCAAAAACTGCCATTAAGCGCCTTATATTAGCTTTTTTAATTCTGACTTTTATTGGCGTAGCCCCGCCCTCCTGGTCAAAATTTCCGAGTTTTCAGATTTTTTTATTTTATTTCTTACCTAGACCTAGCTCTATCGAATTTCAGCGCAATAGCACAAACTTTAATTTTTATGGGCGTAGCCCCGCCTACGATTTTACGATTGCGGGGAACAAAGTTGTGAGGGGGTAAAAACAGCTCGAATGGCTTCCTGTAAATATATGTACACACTGCGTGCATTGGCCAGAACTTGGCCTGGTGCACTGCCGTGCGCCTAGATCAGAATCGGTCTACGAGTTCGGTTTATTTATTTATTTATATATTTATACATATTATACAAAGTAAATTTGTATAATATGGTGTTGCACAAATATGGGCGGAGTAACTAGACCATATGCCCAAGATGGTATTAACAATATTTTGAAAGGTTTGTGACTGACTGTACACGCCCTATGCCTTCACATAAAAAGTAGCAACGTTGTTGTTAAAGAAATTCCATAAAAAACCGCAAGATTATACGGTTATCCCTGGCAGATCAGTCAACCAGTGCGAGCGAGACGAAAAACTCTCGAAGGCAAAACAACACATATATAGAGCAGCAAAGGAACGCACATACACACTAGAGGGCTGCATAAACAGTCTTGAAATGTAAATACATCTTGTTTTTTAAAAGTATTATAGTAGCATGTGTTATACTAATCCAATAATAAATGATGTCGTTTAATAAGCGAAGCACGATGAATGTATTGGTGTACGTGTATATGAGTGTTAACAAGCGATGTCGCGAAGACTTCTTGTTCGCAACAAACATTCAAAAGAAGTAGTGTTGATGCGTGTATGCTTGTTATTTTGCATATTGTACTTTTGAGTGTGTGTGTAAGATGTAGATGGTAAGCTATTATGTGTTTAAGGGTGGTTTTTTAAAAGCAAGCGCACACAACTAATGTCAATGCATGTGTGCGTTTGTATGTGCGCAGAAACATAAAAGATCAATCACACAACGTGTGTGTGTATGTATGTACATGTATGACGTTTGTATACGCCCCCAAGCGTATGAAGAAGCAATCACCACAAATTCTTCCGTCACGAAGTATTTTTTTCTTTACTCCTATACCTGCAATAACTGAAACAAATGTCTTGCAAACAGTGTTGTTTAGCTTTTGTTTTAGAAGATTTCGCTGTAGTAAAGCATTTGAAAAATCCCTCATGTCTTAAAAGTTCTTGTAAGTGCAGTTCTTATAAGTGCAGGAGTATAATACATACATACATAGTCTGATAAAAACAATATCCCAGTCCACTTAAATTCGTTAGTTCCGGATATGTAGGTAGAGATAATGATTTAATGCCTTTTAACCCATTTAAAAATACGAATTTCCGAAAATCCCTTCTTAGTCGGGAGAGGTGTATGTCTACCAAATTAAAGCTTTCGACTATTTCTAAAGTCAGACTTATCGTAATGAATTCGTTAAAATTAATAATAAAATTCGATAAAATTAAGTATTTAGCACTTGAATAGTCCGCACTTAAATTAAGCCTTTTGTACTTGATTTGAGTAAATCCGTACTTATGACACCGCTTTGGATTGATTTTGTATTTTGATTGATTGATTGATTTTTATTTTTATTTTGAGTGTAGAGGAAAAATTTAAGACATATTTTAGTACGAATTCTTAAAGAAATAATACCTACATTTCGTTGCCATTTCGTACCGACACATCGTTACTATTTCGTAACTACATATCGTTGCAAAGTCGTGTCAACCATTTCATATAAAAACCGTTACGAATTTCGGATATCAAAAGATTTTGTCGGATCATCGTTACGGGTTCCTTATGAAATCGGAGCATTTGATTTGGTGGGTACATATAAAACTTCCGAAAATCGACTTCATGAATGGAACGAATGGGCTTAATGCAGTGTTTTAGGTGTCTGAGACCACTAAATTTCTGTATAATGAAACGGATTTGGAGCACATGGGTTGGATGGTTTCAGAGCCTAAACGAATATAGGTACATGTGTTCATAGGTAGAAACTTTTTAACCGACTTAAAAAAAAGGAAGAAGTTATCAATTCGTCTGTACATATATTTTTTTTGACAATATTACTTCATAAGTCGGTTCATATTAGACCGATTGCAAAAATTCTTTTATTGGTTGAGAGGGTATAGATTCCCATTGGTCACATTGTAAAGAAAATTAGGCGTCGACACGCCCAAAAATTTTTTTAATTGAATTTATGATATTCTACTTATGTAATTGCTGCGCAACCTAGCAAACACCTTTGGTTCTTGTAATTACACAAAGTTAGTTAAAAAGTTAAAATTTGTTATTATATTTCATGTGATTCCACTTAACCGAGCTTTACGAAACTTACCACACAACTTAAGCTCTAAAATAGACACTCAGGGCTATCATGAATAAAATTCCGCCTGAAATTTCTCCCTTTTCCAATTAGAATTTTTTATTTTCCGTATTACTTGATATTAGTTGAAATTGTTATTCATGATTGCCCCGACTATCTTCCATTTAAAAAAATAGGCGCAGTCACGCCCATCAACATTTAATATGCTATTTTAAGTGATTATGCTTTACCGATTCTTACAAAACAACATGCACCCTGATCTCTGGAAAACAAAAAATCTTTCATTTGAGAAATGGGCGGAGGCACGCCCATTAAAATTAAATTTTATATCATATACATTTTTTTCGAATATTCTATCAGATCTTTGAATTGAATTTAATCTTTTTGGCAGAATCATTTTATATATTATATACATATCGCTCATTTACTTAAACAACGTCATAGCTCAAAAAGTGGAATTTTTAAGTTAGTGATGCAAAACTAATGACCATGTCGTTATTCATATTGTGTAAAAATTGCATACAAATATTTTGTTTACTCATTTCTTGAGATTAAAATAAAATTTTCTTCTTGCATTAGGTTGTATGTAAATTGAAAACTTTAAACTTGTTTTCTCGTAAACTAGTTGTTTTGAGTTATGACAATGTTTTAGTATATGAGCGATAAGGAGATAAGCGTATACATATTCCTGCAGATTTGTTACGTACTAATTTGTATGAGATATTAATGCGAAACTGTTAGGAGCGGGAAGTTGTTCATTATAACTGAAGTCTACTGTATATCAACACATACACACAACGAATAAATAAATAAATCAATCTTTGATAAAACACAGTTCGGATCAAAAGTTGTTTCTATTCGTCAAAACAAAAACTAAAATGTTCTACGGAAAACTAAATTATTACAATATTTATAAAAAATTAAATTGAGCATACTTTTAGGAGCGGCCAATTAATAATTAGCTAGCTATTAACTGCCTGTCCCACGATGTCACCCGCAAACGTTCGAATGACGACAACTTATATTGCAATCAAAAACAAATTTTCTAATGTTATTGTTGTTTGCAATAAAAGTTGTCGCTCGAACGTTTGCGGGTGACATCGTGGAACGGCAGTAAGTTTACTGTGTTAATAAAAATCTTAAGTGACCTTTAGGGGCGGGGCGTCTTAAAGTATGCACAGAAAACCCAAAACTATCTACTACTCCGAAGGGAACAAGTGTACAACCTTAAAAGAACATCTTTATCACTAGATAAAAATAAAAATGCTAGAAAAGTCGAAATTATTCAAATTAAAAAAATAGAAAAAAGCAAAATGAGAAATGAGAAATTTTCTAACAAAATTAAATTTTTGTTTTTATATCAACTATAGAAATAATTAAATTTGCAGCAATAAGCAAATCATAAATTTATGTTAATATCCTGTTTCCACAAGTCAAACAGGCGAATCGTCTACAAAATTTGCATGAAAATTACTCCGAAAAAATGGTGCTTTTCACATACATTTTCTACTAAAGTAGAGCTTCTGTGTAGTGGAAACAGGATTCATTCAAGCAATAAAATTTTTAATTCATCATTACTCGTATTGCCCAATAGTGAGTGTTCTTCTGTCTTGTTATATCGCTGCAGTCAACTGTACTAAAGTTCACTAAGTTATAATTTTTTTTTATTCCGCAAAACAAGACATTTATTTATATATATGTATTTGAATTCTTGAATCCTGTAAATTGTAGATTATGAAAATTGTTCTACTTCTTATACACTGCAGACCATTTTAAAAATTTATTTCACTGTGACATACTACAATTAACCATTTTACACACGCTTACTGCATCAGCAACTTTTTTACGGTCAAACATTTCCGCATTTGTAACACACTTTTTTTTTGAAATTTTAGTTCAGAATTGATTTTTGGCTTTTGAATCTTGCTTGTGCTTACAAAAATTTATGTGCATCTTGAAATCTCACTTACAGCTTGTTTTTTATATTTATTGTCTAAAGAAAATTGTTATTTTACGTTTCTTAATTTAAATTAAAGTAAATTTTTCTACTACTCCGTCCGCTAATGTATCTGTTCTATATTTTCTTTAACGTTTAACTGAATAATTGCATTTTTTTATTCAATATTTTATATAAAGTGTGCCTATATTTTTAATAAAAAATATTTTCTTTCTGCTGAATAGTAATTTTTTTCAGTTTAACATTAGCTTGTGCATTTTCTGTTTATATCTTTTACTTAATAAAGTACCTGAGAACATTTAAAATTAATTTATATGTTATCACGCTCTTTTCGAAATAAAAAAGAGCAAATGAAACAAGACACCATTGCTTTAACGTTGGAATTTGGCTAAATAATGGGTCAAGTTTTATACTGGGTGTCGCAAAAGTGAGTTTATATTTAGCAGATCTAGAACAAAAATTAAATGCATATATAACTAGTTCATTAATAAATATATTTATTTACTGTCATTAGAGAAGGGCCGGTCACCTCCCATGCCATTATTGTTATCAATATGGAAACAAAACTTTCCTGAAGAGGGAGGAATCTTCACTTTAAATGAAGTGACGATTTTTGTTTATTATTCGAATAAGAGGTGACTAAGCATGCATATTGCCAAAGAAAAGTTCACTTAAGAAGAAATATTAAAAACTCAAGTATTTATCATAACTCAAATTAATCCCCTTATTCTGAACTTTGTGACAAATGACAAAATTATAACGAATGACAATTTTCATTTTTAGTTAATTTTAATTATTATTCGAACTCCATTTGTTTCTATATTTGTGATTTGAACGGGCTAAGGTTCGCATTGCTTTTTAAGCCAAATTACATGTGATAATTACTAATGAACAAATAACAACAAAGTCTTTTGTAAATATTCTGACTTACAACACATAGTTGAACGGAACAGCCAGCCATTTTCGAAGGCCACTAAACCTTCATCATCACCGTTCTTTTGTGTTTGGTACACTGTGTGTGGTGTCAGTTGATGTAGATTTCTGCTTTATATACTTAGCATTTTATTGCAAATGGAATATGTGAATTGTTTTGATTCATCGTATTTCAATTTGCTAAAAGCTTTTTTGTATTGTAAGCTGAATTTTACCATCACTATATTTACAACAGTCTTACCATTGTCGTTTTTTGTTATTTTTACTAATTATACACATGTTACTTAATTTGCTTATTTTTTGTTCTACTTAAGACAAACTTTTTTGGTTTGTTACTATTAAGTATATTTTTATTTAATTTTTGCCACAGGCCTATGGCTATTAATTTTTAGTTAATTTTAATTATTATTCGAACTCCATTTGTTTCTATATTTTTGATTTGAACGGGCTAAAGTTCGTATCGCTTTTTAAGCCAAATTACATGTGATAATTATTAATGAACAAATAACACCAAAGTCTGTTGTAAATATTCTGACTAACAACACATAGTTGGTGGTCGAAATACCAAAAAAAGCTTCCATATACATATGAAAATGCTTTATTACACATTTTTGAAAGTCATATATCTCAAAAACTGTATTGTTTCTGAATACAATCTATATAGTTCTGAACTATTTGAAGCCTTGGCTTTCGACCCCAATTACCCGTATAACCCCACCATTTCGATTTTGGCCGAAATTTTTACCACCAAAATAAGTTTCAATATTTACATTAATATTTTTGTTTGAAAATGTTATAAAATATCTGCCCTGTTAAGTTAACAGTGTACAAGTGAGAGATTTCTTTTTTATTTCACAGTGTCTGAGCGAGATATATGTAAAGTAACACAGGGATGCTAAAAACGAAGCTAACCCTTGTTGCCATTTTAGCATTTTCACTGCTAGATCTGGCATTTTGATTAGTTAAAAAGCATTCAACTTTTAAAAAATTCTGCTAAATGCTTTCTGGCAGAATTTCTTGAAAATAAGAAATTTTAATTTGTAAAAAAAATGTCTTCTGTATAGACTATTATTCTCATAAATGTACATGTATTTCAGGATAAAGATTTCCTGTTGATCTGCACTAGCAGTGAAATGCGCATAGGATCTAGCTAAATCCTCAATAATCAATTTTAATGTATTTTTAATAAAGAAATATTTTACTGAATAAGTAAAATAATAATTTGGGATTATTACTGTGTTCAAAAACTTTTAAACTTAATTGTAGCAATTCAAAAAAGCACCAATTATTAACTATTTCATCCTTTTATGTGCTATAGAAATACCTGTAAACACTAATAAGTTTGTATTAACATGCAATTCAAAGCTATTTAAATAATTTTTTTAATTTAAATCTGGCATTATACTTTTCTTCTGTAGAACATTTTAGCATAATTTTTTTTAGAGATTAGCATTCTCTCATCATCATTTTCTGGCAACACTGAAGCTAACTGACGGAGCTAACTTCACACACATATTCTGAAACCAGGACTACTTTTGAATATGCAGATTACGGAACTACCACTAACTCAAAATCAGCTTATCTCGAATTAAGCACTTTTTCCTTTTAACCACAGATATAATTGTCTGGATATAACATTAGGATCTAAACATTTTTTGTTGCTCGCTTTAAAAATACCCTTTAGTTTTTAACTGTCGTGTATTTGTTGTTGTAGCGGTCAAAGTTTTACATATTTTGTGAAAATTTCAGGTCCGTAGCTGTGGCAGTTCTTGAGAAAACAGCCTGTGGCAGACAGACAGACGGACGGTCATCGTAGCGCAACCCAAAAAGATTTCACATATTTCTTTAATTATAAAATTAATATTATTTGCTCAATAGTGTAAATCCAAGTAAGAGTGCTATATTGGGATGTGCCGAATCTTATGTACCCTTTACCAACGTATGTAAATGTAGTATAAAGATACATACATAAGTACATACAAACATATTTTTTTTTATAAAATTTATAATTTTTTGTTATAGTGCAATAGTAAGTGACCTTTCGGTTTTTTTCGACTAAAGAATTTGCGTGAGTAAAGACCTTTTCTAAAATATAAAATTTGTGTAAAAAAAATTATTTTTGGATATTTTTTTACCCAATTTTTTTTTCAATTTCCAACCCGATCCCATTGCCGGCGCAATGTACCGATTTTCGTCGGCTCACTGTAATAAATTCATAAGCAATAAACCAAATCGGATTTATTTCTCAATTAATTCCTTATCAAGGCTATATGGCTTTATTACCACTGCAGTGAAGTGCAATCACGTCCTTATTTTTAACTTAGTTTAGAAATAAGGCTATTTAGCTGCTTCACTTATGACATTATTTCAGTGAGCCGACGAACATCGGTACATTGTGCCGATAGTGGGATCTCGGCTTAAGACCATAATTTCAATTTTTCTAGTTTTAATACGAGTACTAATTTATTTCTTTCTAAAATATAGAATATATTTAATTACCAAAGAAATAACTAGCTTTATTTAATTGATTCTATATATTTATGAACCAGAAAAAGTTTAAGTTTTCCAGGTCTGGAGCTATGTTTTTTTTTATTATTTTTATGCCAAACTATTTCTTTCTAAAACATAATGTATAAATAATTTGTAAACAAAAAGAAAAACACTATTTGACCTAGTTACTATTATATACAAAAAAATTAATTTTCCAACCCTGGAATCATCCTCTTAGATTTTAGTTCTTAAAATATACATATATATATATATATATATATATATATATTATGGGTCGCATACAGAGCTGTTAAATTACGATTACGATTAGTAATCAATCAGATTACATTTTAAAAAGAATTGTACTGATTATATAATTCCCTCTAAAAGAATATCTGATAAATAATTTATTACGATTACTAATAATCGAAAAATATTCTACATTACTTGAAATTGCTACAAAATAATATAAAAGAATCAAAATTAATCAAACTAAGGAAATTTATATAATTAGATGTTTTTTGTTTAAGAAATTCTTAACATATCTGTTTATATAACAACATTAATAATATCAATCTGAGAAAAAAAAAATATAAAGAAAAACATAAAGTGAAATTTTTTGCTGGTGGTTAAGCATTGTCTGTATGCATTTCATAGTCGCTTTGACAAAACGTCAGTAGACTTCAAACCACACAATTTGAACAGCCACAAGCTTCTTATCTTATTCACAGACTTTTAAAAAATGATTTAAGAATTCACAAAAAATATTTTTGAAAATTAGAAAAGAAAAAGAAACATATAAACGCCAATTTTTTGAAAGACTATGAAAATGTATCAACAGATATCCTTCAATCTTTCCTTAAAATTTTGCTCATTTGTCAAATTATTAAATACTTTAAATTTGAATATAAGTGAAATGCAATAAACTTAATAAATCATCAAAAAGAATTAAAAGTAATCCTTAAAAGTAATTTGATTATTTTTTTAATACTTTTGATTCTTTTTGATTATTTTGTAGTAATTTCAAGTAATTTAGATTACTTTTCAATTATTAGTAATCGTAATCACGATTACTAAGTACGAAACTGAATATAATCGTAATGTAATCATTACTTCACCTTTAAAAAAAAAGGTAATCAAATTAGTAATAATTACGATTACTAATCATTACTTAACAGCTATGGTCGCATATAAATATTATGGAAATTACACATGGAATGACAAACCTATATATACCCTTTTCCATTTTTGGTAAAGGGTATAATTATAGCACAAATATACATCCATGGTGTAAAAATAAAAAATAATTGTACTAAAACCAAAACAAAATCGAAGTTTTTGACATTCTTCAGCTACAAAACACGTAGAGCAAAAAATTATCAGCTGAAGTAGCGCTGCCACCTAGTTAGATACACCTTGTATACATCTAGAAGTATTTAATATTTAATATACGAGTACAGTAAAGTGATATTATTTTACTTGCTTTCACTTTATTTTTCAAAAAATTAAAATATTTTTTAAAATAAAAATATTTTAAAATAAAAATTAAAAGAAAAATAACTGCTATTTCAATGTTAACAAAAATATCGGCGTTCTGAGAATATAATGTAAGTTATTTTCAAAATTACCAAAGTTATTCCAAAAAACTAATTTATTACAAACAATAAGCAGACTTGTCAGATTACTATAACGTATAAAATTTTATTTAATTTTTATTTTTTAAAGCAGCACACTGTTTCAATTTAAATTTTATTATTTAAAGTTTGCGCAAACGAAAACACTGCTTAATTAATTTATTTCTGCGTTCACATGAACTTTTCTCTATTAATGAAATGATTTTTTGGCATATTATCTTTTTCCTTTGCGGCAAATTCATTAATACACTCCGCTATGGGCCGACCAGTCTCAACGGCTTCGGTTAAGCCGCTACGAACAGCGTTGGAACTAATCGTACGCAAGTCCGTGGCCATATCCAATGCCGCAAATACTCTTATCATGGCAGTAATGAAGCCAGCGGCATAATTGCCATATTCACCACTTTGATAATCATTTGGTAGCATATAGTGGTATTGAGGCCAATAGCTTTTGGTAATAAAGAACACAGTATTCGAATCTGAGGCTTTGAAATTCTTATCCAAACCCCAAATGAAATGAGCAGAATTTATCAGCCAGCACATATTCAAAACAATCATGTAACGCAAAAAGAATGCAACAACTATAGAATTCGTTAACGAATCGCCCCAGTATTCAAGAGGAGAATTGATGGGAATTAAAACGTGTAGGATTATGTACAAAATCCAATAGAATCTTATAACGAATAAAAAAAATCGGTTAGTTATCCATATATGTTTTTTTTAATTACTAATATGAAATCACCTTTTTTGGAAGATGACCACATCATCCTTCTCTAAATCGCTGACATCAACCTTCTCCAATAACGCTTCGTGCTGTTCGTTGTATTTGAAAAATTGGGCATAAACATGAGCCCACATAAAATTGCGATTGCTGTAAAAGGGATCTTCAGCCTTACGAAATTTTTCATGATGCAAGCGGTGAGACTTGACCCAGTTGTAAATGGAACCCTGAAATAGAAATTATTTTTAACTAGAGTGAAAAAAACGAACAATTTATAAATAGGTTATACAAAAATATTCTTTAGTGGCCAAAGAAGAACCAGATGAGGCAGAAATGTTTTTACAACCTTGAAGATCAATTATTATAATAGACTTGAGGAGGGTGGCCTTGGCTGAAGTAGTTAGCACATTGAATATAAAACCTAAGGTTCTGGTTTCGAGCCTGGCCTCCGAAAGTCATTTAAAATAACAACACCACGCATTTTTCTGATTTTCATTAGTGTCCCTTTGTATTAGTTGTTGTAGGAAAGTTAAAATGATGAAGGATAAACACTGATCACTGAACTAATCCTGCATCAGCGGATACTAATCCTAATGTAACATCAGAGCGCCCTCCTTTGTCGGTATTTTGAAGCATAGTCATTGAGCCACCAGAGGCGCTGCAAAAAGCAGAATGAAGCTTTTCTCTCTCTCTTCATTCACCACCTGTCCTCTATATCACTATCCCTTGCCTATCACCATCAAACCCATGTATGTAATTTAAATGGGTTTGATCATGGTGAACGAGTTCGACCCAAGTCTAACCAAAACCCAGATTTTTATGTTAATAGAGAAGAAGATATTTTCGTTATAAGTTGTTGAAAGATAAAAGCTTAAACAGTAGGCAGTGCTGCCAGCCAGGTCTTTGTGTTTTTCCCATAGAAACAAATGCAAAGCTCCTAAATACAAACGAATTAAAACAATAAATTGCTGTAATCACTAACTAGTTTCTTTCTCGATTAATAATACGGTTACATGCAATTACGTCCATGAAAATAATATATATTATTTTTTTAATTTTTTTATTGCTAAACTTAAAAGGTACTTATTTATTCTATATTTGTTTTTAGCTTTTTATATATAATTATAATTGTATTTAGTTTTTGTTAAGTACTTTTTCCTATTTATCGACAATGTTGTTATAAGAAATTCAATTTTTTAACTTTTGAGACTTACCCCTAGCTTTAAGGTTAATATTTAGGTACATATTTAGCTAATTTTTATTTAAATTTAAATTGCATTTAAATACGATCTCATATTTTTAGTGATTTATTAAAATTCTTATTAAATTAAGTTTAAAGTAAGACAGCACTAAAAATATTTCAAATATTATAGAAAGCTTTCCAAACAACAGCTGCTTAATATAAATAAGAAAGTTATGTTAGCAACCTGTTAAAAATTAAAATTGCATAAAAACGCATTTTGTGAACCGAAAAGAGCGTCAGCACGCATTTTTCTATTTATTTTTTCCATGATATGAAAATATATTTTATATGTGCTATAAAGGGTGTTTTTTTTAGAGTGTCACAACTTTGAGTTGGCATCACTGCTTTAACTGAGCACTCATTTAACGGCTGATGGTTGCTTTTTGTTTAGTTTGTTTTGACATTTCATTCGACTTACACCAGAGCAACGCCTTCAAATGTTTGAAAATTATTTTGAAATGTTTTAATCAAAATAATTATTCTATTTGTCAAACTAATCGTGCACTTCTTCCATTTCCTATGAAGCTCATTTCTGGTTGAATGGGTACGTAAATAAGCAGAATTGTCGCATTTGGAGTGAGGAGAATCCGCAAGCTTTTGTCGAAATACCATTACGATGACGGTCAGAATGTTACTGTCAATGGTGAACGATATAGGAACATGATTTGAAATTTTTTCACACCTCAATTACGTGGCATTAATCTTGCTGATATGTGGTTCCACATACCGGGCGCTACAATTGATTTACTCAAAGAAAATTTTGTTGAAAAAATAATATCACGTAATGGCCCAATTAATTGGCCACCAAGATCGTGTAATTTAACTCCATTGGATTATTTTATTTGGTGTTATGTTAAGTCACTTCTCTATGTCGATAAACCACAAACAATTCAACACCTGGAAATCAACATTAGAAGAGTTATCGGCGAAATATGGCTGCAAATGCTGCGAAAAGTTTTTGAAAATTTGTGTTACAGATTGTGCCCTGTACCTGTACCACATGGCAGAAATCATATCTAAACATTTATTTCATAAAATTTTCTTTCCAAAAAAGCCCGTTTCATTGATATTAAAAATATATTGCCTTGCTTTATTATGATTTAAAAAATACCCTTTATATATATGTATGAAAATAAAACAAAATCATCTTTAATACGACCACATCATGTTCATGTACATGTTTTCAATAAACACTCAGATACAAAAACATATGGTATGCTTGAAAAACTTAAATAAAATTTAAATACACAAGGCTGGGCATTTAAATATTATTTAAGTATTATTTAAATATGCACTCAAGAACACAAGTTCGTGTTTAAATAGAAGTTAAAAAATAATTATTTGCTGAGCTTTTAAAATCTGTATTCACTGCCCCCTCTGTATCTGTATCTGTATTCTACCCCTCGTCCCTTCAGATTTAAGGTGCGTGAAGTACAAAAAATAATTGCTGAAGACAACTTTTATTTTTAATGCCATTTTAAGAATGCAGTATTTTCCACATAACTGGAAACTTGCCAATGATTCCAAAGGCGGGCAAAGATCTTACCAAGACTGAGTCATATAGGCCTATAAGCTTACTATCCACAATCTCAAAGCTTTTCGAGAAGCTGCTCATGACAAAATTGTCCAAAATTTTAGCTGATAATGGGTGCATGCCGGACCATCAATTTGGTTTTAGAAGTCAGCATTCCACCATTGAACAAACGCATGGACTGGTCCAAGTTGTAAGAAGAACATTTGAAGAAAAGAAGTATTGTTCTGCTCTGTTTATTGATGTTTCTCAGTCGTTTGATAATGAGCAATAATATCTACATTTCTTTATTTGCCGATGATACAGCCTCTATGAGTATTCACGAAAACCCTTATGAGCCATCCCGCAATCTCCAGGAACATATTACCCAGCTGGAAATGTGGTTGAACCTATGGATAATTAAAGTAAATGAACAAAAGTGTGTCCATACAACGTTTACCGTAAGAAGAATCAACAATCAAAATATTCCTCAACATTCCCAAGTGAAATACCTTGGTATACACCTTGATCGAAGGCTTACGTGGAAACATCATGTTGACTCTAACTTAACTCAATTGAAACTTGAATTAACTCAAATATATTGGTTAATTGGCAGAAATGCATCACTGAGCCTAGACTGTAAACTTTTGATATGTTTGAAATGTTGAAAAATTCAAATATACATCGTGATTTAAATATGCCACTAGTGACTGAAGAAATTGCAAAATACGCAGGTAAATATTTATCAAAACTCGAGTCACATCCTAATTCGCTTGCTCGTAATATCTTAAACTTTACTGGACACATCCGCTTAAAAAATAGGGGCGCAAGGGCTCTAATACTCAGCAATCTAAATTATAATTCTTGAAAATGATTTTTGTGCTTAATACAGCATTTATGTATTTGTAATTACTGTCACTAAATTTATGTCCGATACTGGTCGGGCCTCATTATTATATTAATATTTAAGATTTGAATACTTATTGTTAGTTCATTTTTGAAGATACAATAAATAAATATATGTAAAAAAAAAATAATAATTATATATATTAATTACATAATTAATAATAATAATTAAATATTGTATCCCCTCTGAATGTATGTTAAATAGCGGCTTCGCTGACTTCGGCCAAACTTAAAGCTTTTCTCCCATTGGCGTAGCTAGACTTTTTTTCTGGGGGGTGTGGGGGGCAAACACAATTTTTTTAATTAGTGTTTTTTATGTGAATTGTTAAAATTTAAGCTTGCAATTTTTTAAACGCACTAATAATCCCAAATTAATATTTTACTTATTAAGTTAAATATATATTTTTTATTAAAAATACATTGAAATTGGAAATTAAAAAAAATATATTTTACTTAATAAGTAAAATATTAATAAGTAAAATATTGGTTTGGGATTATTAGTGCGGTTAAAAAATTTTATACAGATTTTTTTTATTTAACATTTTTTTTTTATTTAAGTTAAAACATAAATTAACAGTCCAGTTTCAATAACAAAAATTAAGTTATAATTAAAACTAAAAAAACAAAACATTCAAAACAAAAACAATATATAGACAAAAAGTAAAGTATGTGTTTGAAAAAAGCTAAATAATAATAATAATAATCTAATAATAATAAACTAAATAATAATAAAATTAATATTCGTTTCCAACAAGTTTATATGTGCATATGGAAAAATTATTTATGTATATACTATATTTGAATACAATATTTTGAAAAGATACAAGCAAGAAATGATTTCATTCATCATTCATGATTTCATTTCTTAATAATTTATTATTTAATTTAAAAAAAATTTATCTGTTGGTGCATAAATAAAAATAGAAAATTTCCATTTATTATTTAGTTTCCCTTCCAATATTGAAGTTCTGAATCAATACTATATTGTTGCGATGAATGAACATACATACATAAATAAGTACAAACATGTATGCAAGTATGTATGTATACGTGTTCAATTGAAAAAAATTGTATGTGCATATATATACATGCATACATATCGATAGTTGAGTTTTTCAGTGATTTCAATAAATTTCACACTAATACACCTCATCACAAAAATTTATTGCAATAGTGTAAAAAATAGCGCTTTTGCAAGCAGTTTTACAAAAAAAATTTACATTTTGAATATTACACTTTCTATTATGTTTTACCTTCTCCTGTAAAGTTACAATTATTTGCGTTAGGGCCTTTCCATTGGAGACCAACGATATATTGACCTGTGTAAGTTGATATCCTATCAAAAATTTCGGTCATCAAAAGTACTGATACCAAAATTTGGACCTAGGAATATTTTTCACAAGTTTTCCACTAGTCTAACAAAGTTGTATATGAACATGAATTGTTTTGTTTTGTTTTCTAATAAAAATAAAACATATGTATACATGTTTAAAGAGGAAATTTTGATTTGTTCGATTTTCTGACGATTTTTCGGACATGAAATGACGATTATTTTATATTTTATCGGGATTTCGGCGATTTTTGCATCATTTTATCTGGCAGCCCTCGATTGAACCATAAATATGCATACATACATACGTACATGTGTGTGTAAGAGTATATATAGTATATGAATATATACAAGGTATTTGCAGATCATAATTTTTCGCTATTTTTTTAATTTTACTCTAAATAAAAATTGGTGGCTATTGTTACAAACAATTTGACAGTAGAAAATCTTAAGAACACCTTAAAACAACTTGTCTTGCTACTAACTACGTACACTAATACAATTTTATTAAGTATTTGTTGAAAGCTACATACACATATACATATCTACACACATGCATTATAAATTCACATGGAGTTTACTATTTGTGATGTTTTGAAGTGCTGTAAACTTATAGTTTTTTGGGTATTTGTTATCTAATAAAAGTATGCATATTTAGCGATTATTCGAAAAGTTTGTATAAAAATTACTGGTGATTTTCATGAGTAATTTTAAAATAATACAGGCAAAATTAATATTACAGGCAAAAGAATATGTTTTAAAAAGAATTTGTAATAAATCCGGGGGGGGGGCAAAATCTGGGGGCCATTACCCCCCCCAGAAAGGCCTAGCTACGCCTATGTTTTCTCCTCTCGGTATGTCGAATAGTGTCTTCGTTGAGTAAAGATATGTTGTCTTGCCTAGTTAAGACTATTCTTCTTTCGGCATGTCGAATAGTTGCTTCGCTGAGTAAGTATTATTTGCTTTGTCAACCTTTGGCCGGTTTGAAGTAATTTCTCTTCTTGGTATATCGAAAAGTGCCTTCGGGGCGGTTGTTATGCAATTCGGTACGAAAAGAAAACCGTTCGAATTTTTATGTTATTAACATTACAATTCGAGCACATTTCCGTTCGATTCGGATTACATAATAACACCCCTGTGGGTTTAAAAATTACCATGGGCTTTCTTTCTTAGTTTTGATGGACATTATTTTCATGGAAATTATTGCATGTAACCAACCAATTATATCACTATTAAAATAGCACTACATCTTAAGCCATTTTAGTTTTAATTTCCTTTCCAAAAAGTATTACAAAAATGTAACATAAATTTTCTCTCGCGTCATTGTAATAATTTCATATGTGCGATCAGGCTTGTGTGTGTTGTTTGGTATTCGAGAGTTTTCGTTTCGGTCGCACTGGTTGACATATTCGCCACGGGTAACGTTTAGGCTTGTGTAAGTCCCGATTCAAATTTGCAAATTTTTGATGGAAAAACTTTTTATTTTTAAATGAAAAAGAACAAGAGAGGAATATAAAATGTATATATTTCTATTTCAACACTCTCCCACATATTCACGAATTGCTGCAAAAAAAATTGCAAGTCTGGACCGGGACTAAGAGCAAGCATTGTTGTCGCCGAGATCTGATTGCCTGTTGTGGTCTCGTCGGCGTGAAAGCAGAAAAGTGCTTTTGTAAAAGTTTGCACATTGTGCATATGGCTTGCACGCAGCTGTTGTAAAGTATTTACGAAACATTATTTATATGTAAAAATTTATTTTAAAGTTACCATGATATGTATGCGAAAAATGGTTTTGTTTATTTTCGCATCAAGATAAAGAGTCGAGAGATGGTTTCATAACATCAATTGATATCAGAATCGATTTTCAATTCTGAAAAATCATAATTTTTACTTGAATTCTTTAATAACGCTCAGCCTTATATCATTTGTTCCCTTTTTAGTTTTTGCTAAATAAACAATAAATTTTTCTATATTTGTGATTTGAACGGGCTAAGGTTCGTATTGCTTTTTAAGCCAAATTACATGTGATAATTATTAATGAACAAATAACAACAAAGTCTGTTGTAAATATTCTGACTAACAACACATAGTTGAACGGAACAGCCAAAAAACAAAACACAAAAGAACGCTGATGATGAAGGTTTAGTGGCCTTCGAAAACGGCTGGCTGTTCCGTTCAACTATGTGTTGTTAGTCAGAATATTTACAACAGACTTTGTTGTTATTTGTTCATTAATAATTATCACATGTAGTTTGGCTTAGAAAGCAATATGAACCTTAGCCCGTTCAAATCACAAATATAGAAACAAATGGAGTTCGAATAATAATTAAAATTAACTAAAATAAATTTTTCTATTTAAGGACAAAACAACCCATTTGATCTGACTAAAGCTTTTCCATTAATACAGTTCATTAAATTTTGACTGAATGAAGAACGTATTTCGGGTCAACAAATATGTATGAATAACTTTGGCACGAAAAATTCGTTTTCCATACTATGAGATTACACTAGACATAAGTTTGTACATTTTCATTTTTGTTAAAGCTGTTGCTAACCCTACGTCTCCTCCAGCCATCAACTTGGACATGACGCCGGCAGAGCAAATGTGAAAAATTCATCAACTTCTTTGTTGTGGTGAATACGTGCGATGTCCATGTTCAGGCATATCAAAGTATTTTCCGTTGGTGCAATATAGATGGAATATTTACCAATTTTGTTTTGTCTCTTTCCTTTCTATTGCAAATGGTTTCGGACGGCAAATCTCATCGCGAACATTGTTGCTCAGACATATGTTCGGACATCCATGTCAGAGCATGGACGAAAGTTGGACATGAGCGGTCTCCATTAGCCATTTGCCATGCCCGACATGATGCCCATACCAAGTTCATGGCTAGTGGAGACCGTTAGTAACACAAAAAATTATTGTATAAACCTAAAATGTTTGTGTTCGAACACATGTTTGATAATAATTGCTCAATCACAAGGCTGAGCAATTTTGTTAGAACAAACACAAGGTGTAAAATTTAGATTTTTCGTAGAAAGTAATGGCGGAAAACTAGAAATAACTATTAAGTTTATTAAAATAACAAAAATTAAAAATTTTAAAAAACCCCCGACTTTTTTCAAAAAAGATGTTATATCTGCTAAACGGCTGGACCGATCTTCTTCAAACATAGCTAAGAACCCTCTCGATCAAGTCATCTTTCAAACAGAAAAAACTAAATGAAAATCGGTCCAGCCGTTTGGCCTGTACGTGGACACGGACAGACACACAGATACACAGATACACAGACACAAACTACAAACTTATAACACCCCTTTTTTTAGTCGGGGGTTAATAAAAGTCAAACAGAAGCTCGAAACGCATATAAAAATCGTCACCTTAAATGTAAACGGACGTAACTACACTTTTATATTTTTTACAGGACAAACAAAAACCGTTTCAAAATCAATACATAATAATAAAGTGTTCTTAAAAATTTTCTTCGAAATTTATTTGCAGTATGGATACTTAAGGTAGAATTAGTAAAATCGTATCGTGATGTTGCGTGTCAGCTGACAAAAACCGTGCCATATACAATGCATGTTACTAGTTATAAATATGTGGTGGTGGCACTGCTGACGTAGGAATCTACAGGAAACAGATTTTTCTGTAGCGAATGTCAAAAACGCCGCATTTAATGCCAGACAAAACAAATGTGCTGTGCAAACTTTTACATTTTCTATAAATTGTGCACAAAGTTGAACGATACGGCATGCTGTAACGTAGAATGATACGATTTTACTAATTCTACCTTTACTCATATGCTTTTAACGATTTATTTCCTTTATATATATATATATGTATTTAAGCTTTTATGTTAGTTACGTTTTGCTCTATGGCAAAAGTATTGGAAAATCAAAAATAAAAACGCGCATTTTGTATGTATACGAAGACTTAAATTTTGTGTTTTAACATTATCCATCTAGCCACCCCCTTAAATAAGTTTTAACGAAAAATTATTTGCTAGTTCATTCTGCAGAAATAAAAAATGAATATCTATTCGCAGTGTTAAAATAAAAAATAAAAAATATTGGCAAAATATTCCTAAGCTGGCAATACTGATTAAAATATGAATATAAATTTTTTATAAGCTTTAAAACTTTTTCTTGCCTAATAACAGTAAAAGCTCTTTTGGGAACACCATTAAAGGTGGTGTTGTGTCAAACTAACAGCTTATGTCTGTACTAAAAAAAAAAGTGTTGTAAAATGTAAAAATTAATAAAAGATTACCTGCCCTGCCAAAGTTTGGCACACCATTAAAAAAACTTTCAGTGAGGTTGTTGCAGTATAAGTACTATGAGCCCATAGTCTGTGTGCTCCAGCTGTAGCTCCCAGAATGCCCAATACTGTCAAAATAAAAGCTGAAATTTACAAAATTTATATCATTAGTCTCAATAAATTAGCATCGTTGTTTTTTCTGGAAACTTACTAAAACCAATGGTCAGCCATGAGGCACTTGTGAAAATTGCAAAAAAACCATAGAGTCCAATTATATGTAAATGAATGTAAAATAATACAGATGGCCAACTGGTTTCGCGTTTTAAGGCGATTTTGTTATTTTCCACATTTGTTTCGGATGCGACTTGTTCCGAACCATTGAGTTTTGCTTTTTGTGTTTTATCCATTGCTTCGTTTTGGTGTATGTGTGTGTGTGTTTTTTTTTAATGAAATATACCTAGAATTAAATGCGTTAATTGATCTTTTGAACTAGAATAAATTAATTTTGAATTTGGATTATTTATTTATATCGATTTCTTTTCATAAATGTTTTTAATTCAAAGTTTTCTAAGTAAGTGAGGGAATGGAATTTAATTTTAGTTTTTAAGTACTAATATAATTTTAAGACCCACCACTGATAGTTAATATTAATGATTTTTCGTAGTTACAATTCTGGTCAAAGTTGAGGTATTGAAAATATAATAAATGACATTGACATAGATACATACATTTAATAGACACTCATTACTTTCTCCTATATTACAAAATGACAATAGTCAACTTTCATTTCAACTGAAAGGTACATCTTTACATTCAGAAATGTTGATTTGTTCGAAATTTTTGAAGCCATGTTGGACCTGATGAAATTTCTCTAAAATTACTACTCCAACTCGAACAATTTCTACTCAAGCTATGTATGTGTCTTTTTTAATTTTATAATTACATTGGCTATCCGAAATCGAGTCCTACCAAAAGCAAAAGTAAAATCCCGCGTTCGTATGTATACCAGAAGCGTTATTGAGAAAGCAAATCGTGGACCATATTCATGTTAGGAATATGATAAATCCATATCAATCTGCTTTCAGGCAGGGCTACAATACAACAGGAGTAATATTGTATATATCTGAAAATAAAAGATCCAACGTAGGCAGATCTTTGAATACATTGGTGGTAGGGCTTGATAGGAAGATATTTGATTTTTTTGTGCCATATAATGCTGTGTAAAAAACTTCAAAGTATATATGACATTAGTTCCTTTGCTTATATATTATTTGTATCGTTTTTAACCAAAGGATTTCAATATCTTGAACTAGCAAGACAAAGATCTTTTACTAGAGAAATATATAAAGGTGTACCACAAGGATCTTTATTTGGACTCTCTTTTAAACGACTTCAAAAGAGGAGGAAATTATCAATTCGTTTGCATTTTGTTTTTTTTTAATTGATAACTCTGTAATTTTTATACCGATTTAAAAAGAAATTTTTTTTTTCTAAAAAGGTGTAGCTTTCATTTGATACTACTGCCAAAAAAAAAAGTGGACGGGAGCACGACCATTAATTTGTTCTTTTATTTTATATATTTTTACTTGTTAAATTGCTAAAAAAAAAACCTTAGCACACACATTGGTCTTTCGTAATGACACAAGCTCAAACTGAAAAAATGGGCTGAGCCACACCCGTTAAAATTTAACAATATATTTCACGTACTACTACTTAACCAATTCTTTGAAACTTAGCGCACATCCTAATTGCTGAAAATGATACAAGCTTGTATTTAAAAATGTGAGTGGGCCACGCCCATTAACGTTATTAACAAGTTATATGTACATGTATATAAGCACTAAAAAGTTAAGAAAATAGTTTAGATTCAATTAAACAAAACATTTTGACAAGGGTTACCTATGGTACTAGTCTTATCATCTTTCATTCTGCCATCTGAGAAATATGCAACTTTTAATTTAAAAATTTTAAAAATGTGAAATTTTGGAAAATATTTACTTAATTAAACTATGTTTTTGAGCTTTATGTCTACTTATATTTGTACTTTATTAGTTCAATATTTCATTAACCTTTCAATTGAAAGAAAATATTAAATATCACAAAGACTAAAAACAATATATATCCTGAAGAAGTTCACGAAATATTTAACTAATAAAATACAAATATCAGCAGACCTAAAGCTCAAAAAATATTTTAATTAAATATATAAAAAAGGTCGAAAAATTAATTCGATAAAAGTAAAATATTTACCAAAAAAAAAAAAGAACCATCATTGCTTTAGAGTATAAAAAAAAATTTAATTTTTTCTCAGAAAACATACTAAGGGCCATTATTACAACTTAAAGTTAGTTAAAAGTAGGATTTTAGCGGATGTATAAAAAGCTATCCATTACTGCAAATTGGATTTAACTTGCCAGCTAGGATAAACTTGCCTGTAATTTATCGCTCACTTTAGGTGAAAGTAAAATTTTGCAAATGATAAAGTTTTTATACGTTCGACAAAATCCTACTTTTAACTAACTTAAAGTTATAATAATGGCCCTAAGAAATGTATACTTATCTGAAAGGCATTTGTACAAAAACGAATCTACGGTACATAAATAATTTAATTTCCTATTTTCCTTCGACCTGGGCCCTTCCTATTTGACATCAAAATTTTGAGTGAAGTCGATATACATATTCTAAAATCCCAAAGTTAGAATTCAAAATCACTTGCCACTTATGTGTGTGCATTTATTTTTCCAAAGTGTTAACTGGGCCTTCACCCAACCTTCAACCTTCAAAACCAGTTGCCACTTCATAAGACCGTTATGTGTGTGCATTTATTTGCCAAAGTATTGAATGGACGTGGATCTCCTAGTATGGACATGACGGCTATAATTGTAAAAATTCCGATTTTGGGATTTTCGTTCAACTTTTTAAGAATTACAGGATTCCCTCTTTGCAAATGGACCATTTTCGCTTTATCTTTTTCTAATGGCTAAGACGCACTACAAATTTCACTTAAATACAATTGAATATATGTACTAATAAGAAAATTGTGGAAAATTCGTATATATGCACATAGTTTATTCAAAAACACATATTTTTACCAAAATTTTTTTTTTTCATATCGGGTTCAAGTTGGACCAAACAATTTATATTTGCAAATTAAGAAGTTGTAATTTCCTATACAGTAAAAAAGTTAGCTCAACATCTCTCTCGAGTACAAAAATATTTCAAAACGCGTCCGTGTATCACAAATATTTTTGTTGCAACGATGTGGGCCGAGGAAAAAACATTTTAGCCTTAAAGCAAATTATTAGGGAGCATTTTAAAATATATATATCTTAATATTCCAATTTTAATACTTTAATTTGTTTTTTTTTTTTTGTTTGTGTGTAAATCAAATTTATTACCAGGTAGCAAATTTAAAAGTATAAAAATTATGTCATTTTTAATATGGCAATGTTAAACTAAACAAGTTAAAACTGCCAACGCAGCTGTAGATCATGCAATCATATTTGTATTTTTCGCTGTCTTTAGGCATTTTTCATAACAAAAGTTATTTTGATAAATTTATCCATTAATACTAATTTTTAATATAAAATTTTTTTGTTATTCTAATACTTCAATATACTGCGTTTGATATCGTTGCCTGCTCACAATGAAAATAATTTAAGATGGTGCAATATTGCCACACTAATATTTTAATATACTCATTCAGGGCAATCATGAATAAAATTCCTTGAGAAATTTCTCCCTTTTCCAATTAGAATTTTTTGGTTTTCCCTATTACTTGCTATTGTTTGAAATTGTTCACCGGGAAAAATTTCTCGCGGAATTTTATTAACGATTGTCCCTATTGTGAATTCCCTAGATATGTTGCTGTTGAAATCCTTTGATAATTAATCCTCTGATAATAAATCCTCTGATAATTACAGCTGCATTAGTAAACTTGACTAATGCCGACTACACATCTGGCGCACATGTGCCAAAAAAAACGTAACCACTAATTACTAATGAAAAATTGTTTGATTCAGACATATATTTATTGATTAAAACAGTTTCCAATCATGTTTGATTTTATAAAATTGTCTATTAGTTATGTATGAAATTGTTTAACTTAATAAATATGTACGTGTCTGAATCAAACAGTTTTTCAGAGGTTACTTCTGTTTGGCCACATGTGTGCCAGATGTGTACTCGACATAAGACAAGAATTTCCACATTTATTTAAACTTTATTATTTCATTACAGCATGTTCTGATGATTTTCGAAACATGAACATATTATAGGAGAACTGTTTTCTAATTGCAATTTTTTTATTAAATTACCAGCAATCACTATTTATAAAATTAAATCTTTATATCTCTGGGTATATTTAACTTCACTTTCGTTTTCCGTAACTTTTGCTCTACAAGGATCTTAATAAAAGCAAAAAAAATTAATAAATAAATTAAAATTAAACACTTTTTGCTGTTAATGTTGCTGCACTATAAATATGGGAGACAGCCAGTCAGCGCACACGTTCAAGTTTAGTGAAGAACTGAAATTTAGATTTTGAAATTTGACTTTAACATAAAGGTAAAATAGAATTGGATTAATTGCATTCGTAAATATAAAAAATAAAATATACACGCGCACATACCCACACATAGAGAAAAATAAAATAAAAGCTTTCTTGCATATTAAAGTATTTAATTAACTTTGTCTTTTGCATTTAATTCAGTAAGTTTCACTTGCTTAAGTAATTTACAAAAAAAAATTTATTTAGAAATTTATAAAATTCGAATAAAAAAAAAACAATTGTTTCTTTACTTTTTTCTTGTTTTGAAAATATTGGAATGTTAATTTATTTTCTGTGTACTCCATTTCCTGTTTTAATTACACAATTTATAAAATTCACAAAACTTAACAAAATATGACAATTTTATAATGATTGATTTAGATAAAACAAAAACTATGATTAAGATTTCATTTTCTTTAGTTCTTGTAAATCTTCTTGTGGCAAATCCTTGTCGCCATAACCCCAAACTTGATCTTTGTGGGCGAATTCATCGCTCAGGAATCTTGTTCCATCACCGCATTTTAAGGCACGTCTCTTAATCATGTCGGGTGAGACAAATTTTCCTAGAAAAAGAAATGAGAAAAAGTGTGTTCAGATTATTCATTTTCAATATAAATACGTGTAAATTATTTGAAGAGGTTTATAATTGTGGGATTGAGATCCAAGGAGTTACAAGTGCAAAACAAGAAAATTATGTTTAATACCAGAAAAGGACAAAAAAATATAATTTAAAGTACTCTATGAGTATTTCCCGTCAAACAACTATATAAAAATAAAAACCATACTCATACGCAAACGCAAACAACCAACACATTTCTTAAGTTAAGCAAGCACAAACGACCATACGTAAAATTTATGCGATGTACCAGCTACGATCGTACACATAAGTATAAAAATACTCTAAGTATTTATTTAAGTACCTATGAGTATATACAGGAGTATTTTATTTGCACACATTTGAAGTATCAGTTTTGCCAGAAAAGTGAATTAGAAAAGCGCCTCAAATAGCAACGGTGTTCAACTGACTGCATCATAGGGATGGAAAGTACGATTGAATAATTATCGACTGTGCTAAAAACGTTTCTACTAAATATTTATTCATTAGCGATTTTTTTTTTGCAAATTTTAGGAAAAAAAGATTAAATATTAAATTTATTCAAAATTTTACCTCATAATAAATCTGATTAATGTTCTCAAACAGCCAAAGCACATTTTGCATACCATTTCATAAAGACACATGAATGCGGAGGCAAATGTAGAATAAAATTGTGAGTATAATGCGTAGATTTGTTTTGTCTGATTTTTCGTTCAAGCGACTTCTTTCAATTTTTAATTTTTTTAGTTTTAGCGCTTTTAAAAATTTTAGGAGTTTTCCTTTTTATAATTTTGATTAGGTTAAAGTTCGTATCGCTGTCAGCGTTGCCGTTTTGGTTACTTGTAACCAAAATTGGTTACTTTTTTTTCCAATGTGCACTTGTGTACTTTTTTTCCATTTTGGTTACTTTTTTTCAACACAAAAATAACAATTTTTATGCATATATGTACATATGTGGTATGTTAAATTTGCACATAACTAATTATCTTGATAAAAGATCACAATTTAAGCGTTTTTACTACGTTGTAAAGACAACACTGGATAATCAACATAGCTTTTAAAAAAATACATGTCTGTCTCTGAACATAACAAGCCTGGTTTCAAAAATCAGACGCATTCATGTTTGCAAAATCTTTAAATGTCAAACACTATGTAAAAAGTTAAAAGCGAATTTTTTTATTTGAGAGCATAACAAGCCGGGAACGAAGCCGACCGATCTGTGAGTCGGCTAACACCCGCCGCTGGCAAAATTTCTAAATTAGAAGTAAGTGATGATATGGATATAGTTGAATTTTGGGACGCGGTTTCAAATCATAAAAATGGATTTAACGAAAAATGTTTTTATGGTTTAATAATACTTCATCTATACAGTCTTGTGTTTTGATAACGAATGTAATTAAATTACATATTCTTTGTTGTTACGAAAAATATTTTGGTTTGAAATTTCTAATAAATAAAATAGATGCACAGTTGAATAAAGATGCTTGTTTTGTAAAGATTTTTGTTTGAGGTTTTTAAACTTATTATGTTTGTATATTGTGATTCTCAATATAGTATTAAGAGTCTTACTATAAACATACGGAGTTTGTTAATTAAATTGAACAATTTTTTTGGGTTGAAGTCTACTAATGAGTTCTACAAGCGGAACAACAATATAGACAATTGCTTAACCATAAAAACAAGCCAATTTTTGAAATTTCGAATAATTTACCTGAAGTATTTTTTTACAAAATTGATTTTATTGATTGTTAATTATAATGAGATATACTTTTAAAACTTGTTTTTTTTTTGTTCCACTTTTATTTGCAATCTATTTTACAATATTTAGCAAATTCAATAATTCAAGCAAAAATGTGTTATTAACTACATTACGTTAATAAACTATATATACATACATACATACATACGTGAAGTACACATTTAAATGTAATGGTCCATTTATATTATACCATTCATATATTAATATATGTATGTATATTTTTCAACTGAAGTACAAATAAAACAGTATTTTAAATACATAAAAATTTTGGTTACTTTTTTCTGCATTTGGTTACTTTTTTTTTGTATTGTGGTTACAAAATTTTTTTGGTCGTAGCAACGCTGATCGCTGTGCAAGCCAAATTACAAGGCACATCAATCAGGTACCCGCGATTCTACAACAAATATTACAACAGCAACAACCACATGTACTTTGTTGGTATAAATTACCTTCTTACTTTTCAAAACAGGGTAGCATCGTCAGATTGCATGTTTCTTATAGGAAATGTCAAACACCATACAAAACTGAATATTCGAAAGGTGTTTATGGATACCCAATTAAAAGCATGCTTTTGGGCTTATACCTACATAATCCAAATTTGACGTTTAGATTGGTATAATGACATTAGTCACCTGGTGTAGTGCTGCCACCTAATAAATGCGCCTTGCCAAATTACATGTGTAAATTATTAATGAACAAATAACACCAAAGTTAATTGTAAATATTCTGACAAACACATAGTTGAACAGAACAACTAGCTGTTTTCGAAGGTTACTGCATCTTTATCATCACCGTTCTTTTGTGTTTGCTCCACTCTGTGTGGTGTCAGTTGATGTAGATTTCTGCTTTATATACGCAACTTTTTATTGAAAATAGAATATGTGAATTGTTTTGATTCATCGTATTATGCGCAAAGCTTTTTTTGTAATGAAAACTTAATTTTACCATCTCTAAATTTACAACAGTCTTGCCATTGTCGTTTGTTCTTTACTAATTATACACACGTTAGTTAATTTGTTTATTTTTTGTTCTATATACTTAAGACAAACTTTTTTGGTTTGTTACTATTAATTATATATTTTTATTTAATTTTTGCAACAAGCCCAGATCTATTAAATTTTAGTTAGCTTTTAGGGTTCCGTACACCAAAGGTGAAAAGGAACCGTATTGTTTTCGCTACGCTGTCCGTCTGTCCGTCAGACGCTATTTTCTCAGGAAGCGTAAGAGCTACGGACCTGAAAGTTGGACATAGTATGTAGAACCTTGGCCGCATGAGAGTTAAAAATTAAAGGCTGTTCCAAAACGAGCAACGAAAAATTTTAAAATCCCATGTATTATACATACAATTGTATGTTCATATGTATATTGGCACTTGATATTTGTAAAATTAGTGTATTTTTATACAGACTACAAAAATTAACACTAAAATTAAAAAAAAATTTAATTAAAGGGTGGTCCACCAGTTAATGCAATTTTGACTATGTAATTTTGACAACTTGCTAAGAGGTAAACTCGTGAAATTTTCAAAAATGATAAAACTAAAAAAATCCGAAAATTATTTAATCGCCAAACCAAAAAAAAGCCAAAAACCAAAAAAAAAATCGCTAAAACAAGAAAAGCACCAAATTAAAAAAAATCTAACACTAAACTAAATCGGCAAAACCGAAAAAATCGACAAAATGAAAAAATCACCAAAATGAACAAAAAATCGCCAAAATGAACGAAAAATCGCCAAATTGAAAAAAACGTTAAAAACCGAAAAAATCGCTAAATCGGAAAAAGGCGCCGAAACTAAAAACTCGCATAATGATAAAAATCGCTAAAATTAAAAAACGCCAAAAATCGACAAAACTAAAAAAGCGCCAAAACTTAAAAAAAATCGCCAAAAACCAAAAAAATCGGCAAAAACCAAAAAAATGCAAAAAACGACAAAACTAAAAAACGCTCAAAACCTAAAAACGAAAAAAAGCCAAAACTATTTATTATATAGGCTAAAGTTCATATTGAATTACATATCTAGTGTCCGTACGGAACCCTTCGCGCGCGGGCAGCGTTGCCAAATGCGCAGTTTTAATTGATTTTAGCAGTTTTTTAAGTACAGCAGTTTTGCAATTTTTTGCATAAAAATTAAGTTTTTCTATATAAATTATGCAGTTTTTAATTATTACTTTATTTCAAGTTTGTTATTTTAGTTCCAATATCTGAAGCCATAGTTTTACCCATTTTGCTTAATATAATAGTGAAGGTTTAGTATTTTTTCAAACAGGAAGAGCGAATTCACACGAAAGTTGTATTTTTCTTTATGGATTTTGGTCTTATTGTTTGCAAGTTTGGTTCAGACCTACGTAGCACTTCCTTTATTAATATCAATTCGCCCTGCTCTATTGAAAAAGAAAAACAAGTTTCTTCATTGAAATAATTTGATCCCTTATATAATGAGATAAAACATGACGAAATATATATTTACTTATTTATTCAACAAATGCAATATATACCAAACTAAAAGATTTGAAGCCATACACATTAGTGATTCACAGAAAAAACAACATTTTAGTTACTTTATTTATTGAATTTTGGATCCAATTACTTCTTTAGATTGATTCGGAATTTCCCTGTGTAATTAAATGCGAAATGCCCCATAGTGCAACTAAAACACTTCCATTTCAATTATGTAGTTAAAAACTTTATAAATTTGTAGAGCCATATTTTCTTAACTGATGCCGATGAGGCTTTCGAAATGGTAAAACGTAACAACTTGACAAACATTATCAAGTCATGATATAGAAATATATCAGTTATAGACGTATGGTTAACACCCCCTCTCCCCAAAATATACAACATACTAAAGAATTTTTATTACCAGTTTTTTCAAATGAAAATCAGTTTTTTATTCTATATTTTCAGTTTTCCAAAAAAATATTATGGCAACGCTGTGCGTGGGTCAAAGTCGCACTTTACTGAATTTATTTTTATTATTTTACATTAACTGAGAGAATAGCTTTTAACTTTGATTTTTTAAATTTCAGTGTTAATTGGTGGAGTCTGCATAAAAATACACTTAAGCTATGTACAGACGATTGTCAGATCTTACAATATTGTCAGATATGGCAATGTGCTGACAATATTCTGGCAATCAAAAATTGTCAGCTCTAGGTTACATCAAGTTTGTCAGAAAATCTTACAATTTATTGTCAGACGGTTGTATGACAATAATTTTACAAAGTGTTTACACGATTGTAAGATGTTTTACAATTGATTGACGATGCTTTCTCTGGCAACGTTGTCCAACAAAAATTGCCAGATCACACGGTTGTAAGAAGTTTTTAGCACATTTTATTGACAATACTATAAGATCTGACAACAGTCTGTACAATGAAAAGACTTTCAAAAACTATTTGAAAATTCACAAATAATAATATTTTTGAAAATCACAAAAGAAAAATAAACACAGTAGGCCTCGAAACTTAAAAAAAACACGGAAAATAATTTATATTCAATATGATGATTTGGCTAAGCACCAATGAAATATATAGACAATGCTTAACCACCAGCAAATATATTTCAATTTCTTATTATATTTCTATATTGTGATTCTCAACGATATATTGAAAGTCTTATCATAAACATGTGATGGCTTTTAGCTTATTTCAAAAAAATTGGATTGAAGTCTATTAAAGAGCTCCTTAAGCAGGAACAAAATGCATATAGACGATGCTTAAGCATCAAAATAAGCAAATATTCTTTAAATGTCAAAACTATGGATGTGCTAAACATAATTTCCTTTTTATTGATGTATGTATATCTGTACTTATATTATTCACAAACTCTCTAGCAATTGCTCTTTCGAACATTCACATTTTTTTTTTATTTTATAAAAATGTTACCCGATTTTAAAACTTTCAATTAGTTACTTACGTCCTTTAGCCAAACCCAATCTCGCACAAAAATCAATAAAAGCGGTAGTAACATTTAATTTGTAAGTGCCAAATTCGCCAGTTTTGTAGTCCCACGGGAAGACATGATGATAGTTATGCCAGCCTTCACCCAAAGCCAGAAAGGATACAAAAGGACTTTCTACGGGACTGATATTTCTGAAAATGACAAAAATAAATATTATACACTAAAGCTTCTATAACATAAATGATTATTGGCGTACTTGTCATATGGCTTTTTACCCCACATATGAGCCACACTGTTCACAAAGAATGCGGCATTTAAGGTGGAAGTAAATCTCATATTGAAATTAATCCAAAAAGAAGTCCACAAGCATTCATTCCAATAGTACCAAGGGATCAAAACAGGCAAGGCTATCGAACAGATGGCAAATAAGGGTATATACCATTTACGCTGGAACATAACAACTCCATCGTTTTCTAAATCGGACATATCAATAACTTTGCGTTTCTCCTCAACTTTAGGATGAGCTGTTAAAAACAACCAACCAACATGAGAAAAGAAAAAGCCTCGCCTTGCATCGTGAGGATCAGCATCGGTCTCGGAGAACTTGTGATGAATTCTGTGATCTAAAGCCCAAGTGTAGGCATCACGCTAAGGAAATTTTAATGATACTTATTAGTTTTGAAAGAAAAGTAAAGAAAAAACAAATTTTTAAAGGCTTACCTGACCCGCTATGGTGAATAAAAATATTAGCAAGACACGCAGAGGTAAAGAAGCGTGGTATGATTTGTGTGACCACAGACGATGTACGCCGGCCGTGATACCAATACCCGAAATCCATATGGTAAGTACAACTTTGAAATAAAAAGAAATTGTTTTTTTTTATAAATATATTTAAATCTTATAAATTTAAAGGCTGGTTCTAGCTAACCTGCATAGTTAAACGACTTTTGAGAAAATGCAACCCAGATCTAATGTAGTTAATGAAAATTTCCAATATACAATAGTAACATCAGCGTCGCATTTTCTCAAAAATCGAGCGGTTAAGTAAGATAGTGAGTACCAGTGGATACCAGTCTTAAGTCAAGTTAATATTAAGAAGTTGAAGCTAAGTCTATTTAACTAAATGCTAATAAATCAGTGCAAGTTTAAACGCTGGTTTTAATCTCAACAGCGGTAAATTTTGAGAATTCAAACGGTAATGATAAGTGTCATATTGTCATTATGTTTTGAATTATTTTAATAGAATTGTTTTTGCTTTTGTTTTTTCTTTCAATTAAAAATTTTAAAATATTATGACTACCGTTTGAATCCCCCAATTATGTGTACTTTAAAATATAATACAGTGGCAGCATTAGAATAAATGTCATGAAACAGCTGTTTTTCATCAGCCTATCAATTCCTTGAACAACCAAAAAGGCAACAATTTTAAAAAATATATAAATAATAGAATGCCAAATTTAACCTAGACAGAAATTAATTTCATACTTGGAGAAGTTGAAAAGTATAAAGCTAAGCTGCCCAAAGTAGCACCAGAGTGCCGAACATCAATCGGCTTCTTATACAAATAAATACACATACGCGAATAAAATTCTCTCGTGTTTCTCTCGGTGGGCAGCTCTGATATAAAGCAGAGCTGTAAATGAATTATTCATATTTGATTTTTAATTCACAGTGAATTAAAAAAATTAACGTAATTCATTTTGCGCAAAATGTGAACTGACTTAAAATTGGAATGCATTCCTATTAAAATTAAAAATTCCTGAATGCATTCGTATTACTAAAAATATGAATTGAAATGAATTCATCATGAAATAAAATTTATTGAATGCGTTCATGTTATCCACAAAAAAGAATTGAATTAAAATCTGAATGAATTCATTGATAATCTAAAGGAAAGGAAATATAAGTAATTTTTTATTAACTTTTTTAATTAAAATAAAGATTATAAAGTCCCTATTTACACTATGCAAGTCTTATTGCTAAGCTGATTAGTTTATTAGGAGAGAGAGAGAGAGAGACGGGGGGAAAAGAAACGTTGCTGTTCCCCTCGTCTCTCTCTCCCTGAAACTAATCAGCTTAGCAATAAGACTTGCACAGTGTGATTTGGGACAAATCAAAAACGGGTTTAAAGCTTTAAAAAATCAAAGAATTGGCATCATAGACTCTTTAAACAAATTTATACAAATAATAATAAATATCCATTTAACTAAGATTTTCATTCATGATTAGCCTTCCAACGTATCTCGAGCATTTTGTGCGATTAAACAATCAAAAACAAATTAAATAAAAGCTCATATGTCGCTCAGATTAGTAAAAAAAAATAACACTTAAAGATTCGCTTGTTATGTTGGAGTTATTCTTGTTTCTTGTTTCAGCTCTTCGTATTCGTTGTATTTTTTTAAATGTTGCTTTCACAAACGACGAAGAAAATTCAATGTCACATGTGTTGTTCCAGTCAACACTTTGTAACAATAAAGGCGTTTCGGTGATATATTTTCCCTTTTTGGTTTAGTTTTATTTTCTGGGTACTCTTGCTGTAGGAATACAAACAGCTGCATTTATATAAAGATGTCTTACCTTTAGGCAATTATTTATTGTTCTTAATAAAAACTAACCTCTTCCACGATAGTAAAATATTTCTCAAACAACATCGACCACGTTGGACATTTGCCGACGTCAGGTGATGATGTGACATCGGCCAGCTCAGGCTCATCCGATTTACAGTTTTTAGAAATGGATAACCCATCGTCATTTACAAGTTCATACACAAACGTTTGCGTCCAAATTTATGAAAGAAATTTTTGATTTTATCAAATTCGTTTTTGTGGAATAAATTTTGCGACATTATGTACATTTTTCAATTATAAATTTCAAAGCTAAATCAAATGAATCGACCGATTCCTTTTTGGAAGCTTCTATTTAATTTATTTTATTCAATCGTTTTTACTGGTATTTTTTATTCATGTAACACAAGACCTATCTAGATCGATTTTTTACATATTATTTCTTAGGTAATAAATTGAGTAGCTTCATTACAAAAATCGCAGAATAACGTTTGAGGAATAATTCATTCGTAATGAATATATGAAAATGGAAATGATGAATGAAGAAATTAATTAAAATTCATTTCCATTATATTATCGATGAATGTATTCAAATTTTAAATCAATTATTTATGGTGGCTCAAATGATTGCATTTGTAAAAATTCAAGTCAAGATGAATTAAATAAATTTTAACTCAAAACATTTTTTCGTGAAATGAATTAATTTAAAAGTTTTTAATTCATGACGAATGCATTCATATATTAATTCAAATCATATTTTGGGCAAAATTAATGCATTAAAAAAGTGATAACTCATTGGCTGAATGATTCGCAGATTCATTCAAAAAATAATCATTCTCTTACAGCTCTGGTATAAAGGAACAATAGAGTATAAGAAAACATTTCAAACAAGATCTGAAGAAAATTAGAAGCTTGGGAAAAAGTTGAGTGCTCCAATTAAATCAAAACACATATGGTCTGTATGTAACAAATTCGTATGGTATGTAATGGTAGCTTAAACGCTAAATTTTATGCATTTAACTACTGTACTAATTTATTGGATTTAAACCAAAAATAGAGCTTAACTTGCACTGATTTACTAGTCTTAAGAACCTAAACTTGTTCCCATTTACATCGAAATGGGAAATTTTAGACAATGTCTGAAAAAGTATTTGTTCTCAGTTTAAATTAGAAAAAAAAATAGAAAAAGTCTAAACAAATTTTATGGACCTTGTAGGCTTTAAATTTAAAAACTTTTTAATTAATTTAAAATTATATTTTTAGAAATGAATAGGTACATACTTATATTTTATTTGGTTGAAGCAAAAGCTCATTAATGCAATCGAATATGTATTGAAATTAAATTCAGTCTTACGTCAATAAAAACGAAGAAACTGTTAATTGTTCGGGTTCAAGTTCATATTCATTTCATTTTTTTTACATAAAATATTATATACCGACTTTGCATACTGTATTCTATTTATTTTCTGCGTCTGTTTTTATTAAATTAAAAAAGAAAAGTTTTTTTTTAATATTTGGGTATGAGATCACTCACAATTATTTTTTAACATCAAAATGTTATTATACTATTGTTGTTGTGTCGTCATTAATTGATACAAAAACAAAGTTTGTAAGTTACGTTACCCTAAGGTTAGCTGTTAAACCGGAATTGTGTGTT
Organism: Tachina grossa; assembly: GCA_949987645.1. Taxonomy (NCBI): domain Eukaryota; kingdom Metazoa; phylum Arthropoda; class Insecta; order Diptera; family Tachinidae; genus Tachina; species Tachina grossa. Next base: position 149,985,700 of record OX465274.1, on the reverse strand, counting down.
AGACTGTAAGATTAAATTTGGTTTTTTAGGTTCAAATATTGTTCAAGGCTAAGTTCAAACCTTTGCGCTTAAGGTTATGGTTAAAAGCATAACTTCTAAATATTTTTTCAACTGGCGGTTGTAATAACGTAAATATTTTAGCCTTTACCATTTACTTCTACGAAATACTAAATCAATTTCTAGATTGATTACACTTCTTAATTTGCTTTATAATATACATACGTACTTACATATGTATGTATTTATGTTTGCTTCCCCCACACTGTCTACAATGACATAACCAGCGATATAAATACATTCATACATACATATTAAAGGGCTGCACAAGACAAGCACTTGCTAGGTAGGCTGTCTTCAAATAAAACAACATCGAATCAAATGGTCTGTCCCACGATGTGGACAACGTTAGAATTGTAGCACACTTACATTCAAAACTAAATCAACCCTCTAGTCAACCTAGAACCATATGTCTCTATGTCTATACTCTTTCTCCAGCGAAAATTGCACTAGTTAAAATGTCGACAACTTTCCTTTTATGCGCGAGACGACGGTTCTGGTGTATTTCTGGTGATAGTGTCAATGAACGCGTCAATAGTTTGTTTTTCTTTTTTATTATGTTGTGCAATAATATCAAATAAATATATGTAGACGAGGGTCACTAAAATCTACGAATCTTCGGTTCAAATATCTGTAGTGAATCTTCGATTCAAATATCTCCATATGGTCGTAAAAGAACTACCTTCTCAATAGTGCTAAAGTCTACTGATAGATTTTGAATGACAACCCTATGTTATTTGTCAATAGGCATTTGCAGTGGCTGGGGTACACCTAGTCAGTAGCACTATTGACAATGTCACTAGAAAATCGCTATAAGTTTACTATTGACAACGAGAGAGAGGATATATCGATATTGTAGACCAGAGACCCTAAAATTTACTAGTGAATCTTTGGTGCCAATATCTCCATGTGGTCCCGAAAGAGCTACTAAGTCAGTAGTGCTATATTATAGTGGTGGATTTTCAATGACAAGCTAATGTTAAATGTCAATAGATGATACCATTGGCTGAGGTACACCTGGTCAGTAGTGCTACTGACGAAGTCACTAGTAAATCACCACAATTTCACTATTCGCACTTTCTGCAGGGAAATTTTAAAATTTTGTTTTTTTTTAACTTAAGTCGAACGTTGTCGACATCGCACAGTGGCGTGAAATAAAAAAAGTGGTAAAAAGTCCGCAACTTTTGAAGTAGTGAATCGATTTCAATGAAACTAACTGTTTTAGAAAGAAGAAGTGTTGAACTTTTGAAGGCACCCTGTGGTAAGATAGGGTAGCCCCAGAGAGCCTCAAAGTGGGAAACTGCGTGTATCGAAATTCTTTCGGAGCTTGTAACTTTTGTAAATATCGACCGATCTTAATAATTTTTTCAGCGGTACAATCAACGTTAAGAAACAAAAATAAAACATGCGTAGAGCACCATTTTATCTCTTACAGTTTCCAAGTTACTTGACTTGCAAAATTTTTTTTTTTTTTGATTTTTGGGACTGACTCTTTTTAATCGTTAGTACATAAGTTGTTTGTTACGTGCCAAAAATTAGTTGGTTTTGTTGTTTTTGAAAGAAAACTTCTTTACAATTCATATGAAAAAAAATGTTTTTTGATATCTCAAAAAGTTTTGAAATTTGAATTTTTGAAAATTATGAGAAAATTTTTTATATTTTGTGAAAAAAGTATTCTTATTTGTTTTGAAATGTTTTAAAAAATTGTTGAGTATTTGATAAAAACTTTGATTGTTTCTGAGAGAGAAGGCATTGAGAAAGAATGTGAACTAAATTTTAGAGATTTTGATGGTGCACCCTACATCCAGCATTGGTCGAAAGTTAGCATTTTTTTTGCAAAAAAAATCAAATTTTTGTATGTGACAAAAAAATGCACGCTCTTTTTTGTAATTTTTTTTTCTTTTTTTTATAAGAAATAAACTTGTTTTAAGTAACTTGTAAGAAACTCTTGACATTCTACACATAAATGTAGGCAGGAGAGGAGATTTTTATAACACAATTTTTCCCAATAAGAAAAAAGTATTCAGGGCTATCATGAATAAAATTCTGCGTGAAATTTTTCACGGGGAATAATTCCAATTAATAGCAAGTAATAGGAAAAACAAAAAATTCTAATTGGAAAAGGGAGAAATTTCACGTGGAATTTTATTCATGATAGCCCTGATTATGAAATTATATATTGTGAAACATTTTAATTATTTTCAATAGTATACATTTAGCTTTGCAAACTGAAAAAAAATTATTCTCCTACCTTCAATACTTTTCGAAATATTTAAAATACAATTTTGATTACAAAATTAAATTTTCTACATATTTTATTTTTTCCTAAATTATTGATCTCATTTTCTTTACTTCAAATGTTTCTTAATTTTTTCTATGTTATTACAATAGTAAACAATTGTCTATTCAACGGTATATAATATAATTTTGCAAATGATAAAGTTTTTATACGTCCGATAAAATCCTACTGTTAACTAACTTTAAGTTGTGATAATGGCCCTTAAAGATGTATTAAATATTTTTTTGTAGTTAATTACTTTCATTTGGCTCAAACATATAAAAATTAATATATGTATAATATTAATATAAAGCAGCTCTGGGTAAGTCAACATCACGCGTAGTTGGCAATTATCTCTAAATGCAACCAGGCTACTGTTGTTTATTGGCCTTCGAGAGTTTTGCGCCTCACTCGCACTGGTTGACTGATCTGCCACGGACTACCGTATAATCTTGCGGTTCCTTTGTGGAATTTCCTTAACAACCACGTTGCTACTTCCTATTTGAAGGCATAGGTCGTGTACAGTCAATCACAAAAACATTTTTAAGAATACTGTTAATAACACCATGGACATATGGTCTTATGGGTATGTTTTTATCTAATATTTGTATCCGTTGCTTTTAAAATACATGCCTATACATTTAAGTTGCGATGCGTTCAATGTTATTATTTCATAACAATTAAAAATAAATCACTCCTCAAATTGATGTGGAAAAACCTCACCGATGAGACTACTCGGTCGGGAAAGGTTGACTAAATGTTGTACATAATAACTACTACGTATGAAAAAAAGATAAGTGAAAGCAATAAATAAATTTCGAAATGTCAGAATAGAAATAAGAATTGGTTATATGAAGCAATTGGATAGTAATTATTGCCAATGCGTAGGTATTACGTTATCTAATAAAAAAAATTTAATTTTGTATTCTCGAAAATTTTTTAGTGATTTAGATTTAGGTGTACCTAAGGTAATTATTTAATAGGGCCGTTGCTTTTTTCTACTTGGTATTATCGGCACAGTATTTGTTGAATATAAGTACGTACATACAAATGTATGTATAGAGATATATAAGTGAAATTATTGTACCTTTCCACTCCTTAGTTTTAGCACTTAACACCTACTTCTTTGATTACATGTATTTGAATAATATTTTTAATATCTGTTTGACATTTTAGTTTTAAAAATATCGTTTAGCATAGAAATAAATACAATATGACTTAATGTTTGCGAAGTATACTATATACGCCTTTATGTATGTATATACGCATGACTGTATGTGTACTATATGTCCATACCCAGCCGGCATTTTCAGCCATATAATAATATCCTGCGATCGTAGCGGGTGACGCTGATCGCGCAAGTTCAGAGCAACAGGAGAAACTGTCTAAAGACGGCGACTCTTCCATAATACGAGTCGTCTAAGATGCTCCCAAAGGAATCGTATAAGACTCTCTTATTCGTACTTAAAAAGATATTTGAAGAAGAGCTTTCTGGGGTCTGTAAACATTTCCTGAGTCGGGTTACAGCATGAACAAAATGTTGTTGCCGGACTTTATTTATTCCTGTATCATCAGCTTTTAAGGAATTTTGAATGACAGACATCTTTAAGAAAATTAGTATTATGTAAGACCATGTCATAAAGGGTATTTACATTTCATAATTTACCACGCCAGCTCAACTTTGCGGCCACGTCATCTGTCATCATTTTTAATAACTTTCAACTGGGATATCATGAGAATCAGATAGTTTTTCACCGACTTTATTTTTATTTTTTCATTATAAGCAGATTCCATAATTATTTTTTTTTCTTTTCTTTTACTTTCTAATCTTATTGCTTTAGTCGATAGCATTATAAATATATTTACTCTAATTTAATACGCACTTTACTTTAGACATACACTTTAATTCAAAAGCAATTAAAAATTAAAACACACCTTGTAATCTAATTCCGCACGGCTGCTTTGATCAAAAACTAACTTGAAAAGAAGAGACAATGTCTATTTCTTACTAAAATTTTATAAATATAATGGTTTAATTCACTTAACAATTGCCATAAAGAGTAAACCTCCAGCAATCGTTAACATAGGGTTTACACGTGTAAGTGCAAGTTTGAAAAACTCAATACACTCAAAATCTTTTTCCAACACAACTACACTTTCGGCACTTGCAGTCTACTTCCAACTCAACTGCCAAGGAATTTTACAAGACAGTTACTTGTTTTCACTTGTAGCAAGTAATTGAAAAATTAGTTAACAGTGTTGCCCTATTAATACTTTATTACAAATTAACTGGATTGGAGTGTATTTATGTTCTTACTTACTTTAAGTACATTTAAAAGCTAACTTGATATTTGATTCTTGGTTCCCTTCAAACTAAAAAGTTAACATCCAAGTTGCACGACAGTCGGGCATATTTGCGAAATTTTCGTTAATAATACATACACAGCACTTACATGCAAGTACTTTCACGTCTAAACGTAGGGTAAAAGGAATCGTAATAGCATCATTTACAAAAGTCTAATACGATTGCAGTGAAATAACAGTCGATTGTGGAACAGCATAAAATACATTCGTCTAACAATCATCAAAAAGAAAAAAAAATTTCATTTTACTTCAACAATCGTAAGTAAATACGATTGAAAAAGAGTCGCGAAATGACCGCGCTCGTCAAACAATCTACGAAATGCCAGCTGGGTATGTACATACATTTGTACCAAAATATGTATTTATGTATAAATATGAATTTGTTTTTTTTTTCTTCTCAAAAACAAATCAAATATTTTATCTTTTTCCCATTTTTACTGTAAAAAAAAACTAAAAAAATTTCTTGTATTATCAGCCCATTCATGTGGGAATTGGTATAAATACATACAAAAAAAAAACTAATAATAAAATGATAATAGATTCTATTATTTTTTTCATAGTTTGTGAATAATTTTTGTACATAGAATGAATGTACATACATACATACATACATACATACGCATGTACATACATATATACAGTGGACGTCCAATAGTACGAATTATATAATGTCAGGCCTTTTCGTAATGTTGGAAAATTCGTATTATTGGACGACAGTTTTTTCCTCCTTTTATTTAAATAAAACACATGCAGATAGTTTAATTTAAACTAGATATACCAAACGGACGACACACTCGTCCGTATTCTAGAATCAAAATGTAAATAATTTAGGATTCAAAGAAAATGTATCTAAACGTCATAAAAAATTCATTAAAACACAGCCACACACAAACTTACATACATATGCAAGCATAATTAAATAATACATTAAATTAAAAAAACATAAACAAAATCCCTTTAACCAAGTTAATTCAATTTATTCAACTCTCTTCCTTTAAGTATTATGGCTTTCATACAACAACAAATAAGAGAAAAAAATTGTTAGATCAAGAGAAATACTACAAACACACACACACACACACTCATGTTTTTGTTATTTTTTACTTGTAAGCTAATAAATGTTTGTGTAATATGTTTGCATGTAGTAGTAGCAACTTTAAACGCTTATACCTCGCAAAATACTAAACCGATTTCAATAAAATATAGATTCTGCATATCTGTATAAAAAATCCTTTAAAACCATATAAATCTTTTTAAAATCGGTGCAGTGGTACCAGCGTAAAAGGGATTACAAAAAACATGTTCGCCTATTAATTATATAGATTAGTTTTTTTTAATTTAAATTAGTTTGCAGCTAAAAGTTGCGCCTTTTGCTTTCTTATAGTGCAAATTGATTTTTTTGATTTGGATAATCCATACTTGCTACAAATTTCATAAAGAGATTTTCCACTCTCACTGTCTTCTATAATTTTCAACTTGTTTTCTAAAGAAATTTGCTTCTTTTTGACTTCTTTTGCTTTAAACATTTTGGTATGTATCAAATATGTATGTATAGAACACACGACACAAGGCACTTGTTATCACTATAAAATTTGGTACCAACTGAATATTTCGCAGTTGACAGCAGGAAAAAAAGAAGTAAAAAACTTCAAAGTAAAACCTTTTTCTTAAAAAAAATACAGTTATTCGTATTATCGAATGCCAAACATTTATTATATTCCTACTACAGAACTGCCAATGCAAAAAATTTAACATTCGTACTATTGGAAATTCGTGGAAACGAAAGTACGTACTATTGGACGTCCACTGTATGTATGTACAGTACAACAAAAATTAAGTAAAAATTCTAACACAATTTTCCTAATAAACAAACCATACCTAGGTCCAATATCAAATTATTTATCGTGCAAGTTGACATAAACATTTTCTCATCGTATGTATACTCGTACTTTGAAAGGTTAATAACATAATTATGTATTTATGTATGTATGTATGTATACAAGGTTGCAGAACAGCAATACAAAAATCTGTTGTCGAATATTGATTTGGGGCAAAGTGCGATAAAAATCCTAAACTTAAAATCGGTATAGTAAGTAATTTTGTGTATTGAATTCGTATCTATAGTCCAGATCTGAACTATAGATTCAATTGAAAAAGAAGCAAACAAAACATAAACAAGGCAATAATGCATTTTTTATATAAGCAAAAGTTTAAATTAATAATAATAATAATTACCTCATAAAATAGAACAAAATTAATAAGAAATCTCTATGGTTTTTTTTGTCAATAAGGAAATCTTATTAATTTCATAGAGAAAACCTTTTTGAAAAAATCAAGAAGAAATCTTGTAGTTTTTATGAGGTTATCTTATTGATTTTTTTTTAATAAGGTTTTCTTCTTGACTTTATGAGGCGACCTCATAAAATAAAAAAAAATTATGTCTTTTTTTATTCCTTTTGCTTTGCTTATTTATATATTTTCATTTAAATTCTATACCATATACTTTGAAAGGAGACAAGTATTGAACCAGCAAACTTCTGACTGATAGACAAACACTCTAACCAATATGCTAACAATATGCTGAATAACAATTGAAATAATTTTGCAAACATGCTTATACAAAAACGAAAAAGATCATGAAAAAAAATTTCTGAGTCTATTTATAGATATGAAATAACAAGACACCTCATAAAATCAAGAAGATTTCCTTATTAAAAAAAATCAATAAGATGCTTTACACATAATCATATAGGAACCTAATAAAATCAAGAAGAAAATCTTTTTAAAAAAATCAATAAGGCAACCTAATAAAATCAATAAGAAATCCATATAGTTTACAATTTATAAGAAAACCTAATAGAATCAAGAAGTTTTTCTCTACGGATTGTTTTTTTTTGGTGCCAAAAATAACGGAAATTGAGTAAAAAAAAGTTGGGAATAATAAGATTTCTTCTTGATTTTTATGTGGTTTTCTTCTTGATAAAATTAATAAGATTTACCACATAAAAACAATAAGGAATCTCCATGAAAAAATCTTCGCTTCTTTCTGCTGGGATATCCCTTAGCCTAAAAACGTTTCATAGAGAAAATCTTATTGATTCTATGAGGCAGTTTTTTCTCTGCGTGGAGTTGAATTTTAACAGCCTTAATAAGTTTTATTAATAAGGCTGTAAAAGTATAGCCCTTGGCAAAAATCTTATGCTTATGTTAGTGTTAACACGTTTATGTTAAATTTGCCTTGCAGGAAATGCAACAAGACTAGCAACGTGATCGGTCCTCAAGTGATATGGACCAATTCGAGTTTTAACAGTTCCCATCAAGCGGACCAGTCACTTTTTTTATTTTTATTTTATACTTTTTAAGTAGGACCAGCACTCAGGCGATAACTCCTGCTCATGCAATGTATTGTGCTAGAACTAGACATTTGACTTAAACTTTTCCACTTTGAAAGTGACAGGAAAGACTTCCGCAGGTAGTTTATTCCACATATGAACAGTACGGCTAAAAAAGAAATTCTCTCTGTAATGCGTAGTGCGATTTATTGGCCAATCGACAACAAAAGGATGTGCCCTGAATGAAGCACGTGTTGTGCGTAAAAATGTCCGGGTTTCAGGAACAAGTTCCCTGATTTCATTAAAACACATTCCATTGTAGTAACAATAGAACCAGGAAATGCACCTCACATTGCGTCGATGCTCCAATGAGTCAATAGAGTTGGATACCCTTCTGTCACCGATGAGCTTCTTCGCCCTCTCCAAAATAGACCCCAAAATATACTTTGAAGCGCCGGCCCATATATGACAGTTGTATTCCATTTCTGGTCGGATATAAGTGGTATAAATAGAAGATCAGATGGGGTGAAGTATTGCTTGCACCGTTTCAAAAATCGTAGGCACTTGAATGCTTCTTTTGTGTTCAGTCCATCGAACATTACACTGAATTTTCATGCCAAGAACATCAAGAGCTTCCGATTCCTTAATATTTATGCCCCCCATAGTTACAGAGGCAGCAGCATTTTCGGTCATGCGTCCATGAATAATCATACAACATTGGGTCTTACGGGCGTTAAAATAAAAATGGCAAAAAAGAGCTAAACTCACTCTTCTTCCGGTTAAATGGGATGAAAAATGGCTTAATTTAGCCAGAAAATGGCTAAATTGGCATCACTCAGAGCTCACGGCCTGATAAATTCATCTTGATATCAAATTTCATTTTATGTGTTACTGTGCATTTAACGTTTGTTTACACCGTGCAACACGAAAAAATATAACCATATACGGACACCACTACGTGATAAAAGACCAAAAAAAAAGACCTTTTTTTTGCCTTAAATCATCTGCATTATTTTATGGGCCCCCAAAGAGTTGGGGCCTCGGTGTCATTTTTTCATTTACTCAGGCTCATATCTTGCAAACCGTTCGAAATTTATATTTACTCTGTGAGGCAAAGTTGTGCACTGAAAGGAAAATCATTCATTCAGAGAATGAAACGGTTTCATTAAATGTTCTGCATTATGTTAATGAAACTTTTCATTAAGACAATGAACAATTTCATTGTATGCATGAAATCATTCAATCTCTGCTCTTCATGTGTTCTTCACAGTTCATTGTATTCATGAAAATCGTTACATTGTTTAAACGAATTTTCTTTTTGCCGAATTTGGGGCAAATATGAGTAAGTTCCACAAATTTTATCTTCTTACTGTATACATTTTTACTTTACTTTTTCTTATTTTTCTAATCCCTTTTAATTTAAAGCAGTATGGTCGTCATAAATGCAATGAAATCATTTCATTTATACAATGTAATATTCTTCATTGTATAGCACATAGTCTCTCTTTCTCTTTTTTTATCCATTTACGTTTCTCACCTCTATACAAACACAAAAGGTTGTGCCAAACATTTTATAAAGATGCTTGTTTTGTTAAGATTTTTGTTTGATTATGTTTGTGTATTGTGATTCTCAACAACATATTAAGAGTTTTACTATAAACATGTAAGTTTTTCGGCTTACTTAAAATATTATATGGGTTGAACTCTACTGATGAGTTCCTTAAATTTTAAATGTTTTACGTTAATAAATACGTACATATGTATGTACACATATTAAGTATATTTGTATATATTAAATAAAATAAAAAAAATCTATAAATCTTTTATTAAGTAGGTGGTCTGGAAGGGGTATGATTTCATGCTTATACTGCTTATATTTCATTATATTTATGAACTTTTCTTTATATTAATGAATAAACTTAATTTATGGTATGTAAAATCTTCATTAAATCAATGAAATAACTACATTATATTCATGAAAAAGTTTCATTGAACTAATGAAATAGTTTCATTATATTTATGACATATCCGCCAAAATTAACTTCATAAATACAATGAATCATTCTTGATTGATCCAATGAAGGGCTTCATTAGCTGACTTTTAATGAAATATTTCATTAATACAATGAAGTATTTCATTGGCTGAATGAAGGTTTTCCTTTCAGTGTAGCTCTTGTTATAAAGAACAAAAATTGTCAACATATAAAATCAAAAAAACTTCATCTTCAAGATCAAAATCGCAAAAAAAAATTTAAAAATTCGTTTTTTTTTTACCTTTTTCCCCTGGTCAGGTCCATAGGTAGCAAACCGTTCAAAATTCAATTTGACAATCAACTATAAAAATGTACCTAAGATCTCAAAAAATAACTTTCTTGAATATATGAACTAGGTAGCGCTTAAGCAGCCGCAAAAGTGAAAAATTACCCGAAAATTTTTTAATTTCATATATTTGGAAATTTTTCACTTTTGCGGCTACCTAACTAAGCACTACCTACAACTTTCTTAAGTCCCAAAACACACTGTGCAAGTCGTATTGCTAAGCTGATTAATTTCAGGGAGAGAGAGACGAGGGGAACAGCAACGTTTCTTTTCCCCCGTCTCTCTCTCCTAATAAACTAATCAGCTTAGCAATAAGACTTGCATAGTGTAAATAGGGACTAAAAAGCGCACGAAATAACTGATATGCTCAGATCAATTTTGGAGTATGAAGGTTGCAGATAAAAAAAAATTACCTTATCTCGACTTAACCACTTTCTCCATAACAGTCTGCTATTTCTATCGCTCATGGGTTGGCAACAGTTTTCCATGATCAATGTTCAATTTAAACATAAATAAAACAAAACAGATCGAATATTGAAACTACATATTCTGAATTGAATGTGTATTGAGAGAATTTCAATCAATTTAATGGTTTCCAATTAAGAATTAATTCACCGTGTTGCCGGGCATAAAATATATGCAACTAAATAATATATGACTTTTGAATTATCAAACGTACCTACTAAAGGGTTGCATTTGTATACTCGTTTGTATAGCCAAAATAAATATACCATGGTATGTACCATATAATTGTAGTATGAGCGACAGAACTAGTATAAGAGTTATTGTGTGTACGTGATTTTCCAAATTAAAATACAATTGAAAACAAATAACAATTGCTTATTGTATTGCTGCTGAGCAACTGTTTGATCTGTTTTTGCTCAAAAAATACATATTGCAATACATATATATGAAAAAACCATTATTGAAACAAATACATGATGTGCAGATGTATGTGCGGACGTTCGTTATGTTATTTTGTGGCGCAGCCAAAGTATAGAGAGAGAAAGAGACAATTTTGCTCTGAGAGTAATTACAAATGCATGTGTTTCATGTACATGTATCATTTACTTACATATGTATGTGCAATTTTGCTTTCATTCATTCATTCATCAGCCAATTACATTTTTTCTCAACACATCATAAAGAACTTATGGTAAAAGCAGTTTTATATATCTTATTTGCCTTAGAAAAACAAAACAAAAAAAAATAAATGTGTTGTTTTCATTTGCTCATTGCCCAACCATACAATAATTGCTTAAAAAATCCACATTTACAACTAGTAACAGAAAACGATAAATAACATATTTGTTCATACCAGAACCAAAAAATCGCAAAACTAGTGCAAACAGATGTATCTGTGCAATGCTATATTACCTACATACTGCAGATTTACAGGGTGTTTTTTTTAGAGTGTCACAACCTTGAGTTGGCATCACTGCTTTATTTGAGCATCCATTTAACTGATTTAACAGCTGATAGTTTGTTTTTTGTCTAGTTTGCTTTGAAATTTCATTATGAATCGACTTACACCAGAGCAACGCGTTCAAATTGTTGAAATTATTAATCAAAATAATTGTTATTTATTTAAATTTTATTTGGTTGAATGGCTGCGTAAATAAGCAGAATTGTCACATTTGGAGTGCGCGGAATCCACAAGCTTTTGTCGAAACACCATGACATCCACAAAAAATTACTGTTTGGTGCGCTTTATTGGCTGGCGGTACTAATGTTACTATCATTGGTGAACGGTACAGGAACATGATACGAATTTTTTTCGTACCTGAATTAGTTAGCATTAATCTTGCTGATATGTGGTCCCAACTGATTTACTCCAAAAAACTTTTGATGGAAAAATATTTACCCGTAATAGCCCAATTAATTGGCCCCCAAGATCAAGATCGAGTGATTTAAATCCATTGGATTAATTTCTGTGGGGTTATGCTAAGTCACTTGTCTACGTCGATAAACCACAAATGCTTGAATACCTGGAAATCAACATTCGAAGAGTTATCGGCGAAATACGGCCGCAAATGCTGCGAAAAGTTGTTGAAAATTGGTGTTCCTTCAAGGCGGCGGCCACATGGCAGTAGTCATATTTAAACATTAATTTTATAAAGTTTTCTTTCCAATTTCTTTCCCGTTTCATTGATATTAAATATATATTTCCTTGTTTTATTATGATTTAAACTTTTGTCACTCTTTAAAATCACCTGTTACACAAAAAAAATATTCAAATGCATGTACATATAATTTATAATAATATATAATTTCCCGTGAGTGTTCTTTCAGAAAGCCTGAATTAATTAGAGAAAAGGTAGGAGCAAACTGGAATGCAGTAAAAAGGCTTCTCTTCCGTTTTCGTTTCTTTTGAATTTTTATTTTTATTTTTGTTAAATCTTTTAATTCTTATTAAACTTTCTTTTTTGTTTGTTTTCGAAATGTCGAAAAAATATATTGAACTAAACATGTAAAAAATTTAATTTACTTAAAACAAATTCGATTTGCATACACTAACTAGAGCATTCATTTAATCGGGCTTTTGCTTTAAGCGGCTAATCGTTCGATTAATTAATCGAAGTCTTGGCTTAATCAGTGAATAATCGGTTAATTTCGTTTTTTTTCATAAATCTAGTAATTTCAACAAATAAAAGTGCATAAATTATTTATTAATTTGAGATTATTAGTAAAACAAACAAAAACACATAGGAACTCTTAAACTAAATCAAGCAAAAAATTCACAAAAATGTATTCATTAAAAATTAACAAGTTTGTGAGATCATTATATTATTAGTTACTTCAATAGTTTAAGGAGATTTTCTCCCTTTATTTCAAGCTCGCAAAGGTTGACACACTGGAAGACAATATTGAAGAATTTATTCGAGCCAATATGTTGGCTTATGAATTTGTGTGGTTGTATATTTCTTAATAAGCAGAAAGTATAATATTACAACAGTAATGAAATTCTGTTTTTTAGAGATTGAGACGGGGCGGGCTGGGTCAACGTGTTACGTAAATTTCGGTAAGCATTTGCCTTGGCTTCAAGTAACAAAAACGCTTAAGTTGATTCGTTATGGAACATGTAATTTTAGCTGATTCTGCGTGAACTATTTATTAAATTTAAAACAGTAGGTCTCTTAAATTGTATTTAATTTTTTCAAATAAAAATTTGTTTATGTTAAACCATTAACTTGTATTTTCTTATTTTAAAACATATTATGGGCTTAGAGTATAAACCTGCTAACTCACTTCCAGAAAATTTTACAGGGGAGACAAAAAACTGTTAACGAATTCTATATATACAAAGCTTAAGAAATTATTCTAATACATTAAGTTTCTTCGATATATAGATCTTCAAATTGAAATAAATATTTTAGCAAGTCGATGAGGCGTCTCTTTTGAACGGCATTAAAATGTCATATTTTATAAAAAGTGGATTTAGCAGGTTTACACTCTAAGCCGAAGATATCTAAAATTGGTCTTACTTACCCCACAAAAAAGTATAAAACTTCGCAGAGAACAACAAATAAAGACCATAAACGGCACCCAAGTGTAAAAAAAGCTGTGCTATTAAATCCGGCCATCGTATTTTTGGTTTATATTCCTTTGCAGCCTCATGCATTGCTTTCTGTTGCTGTAGCGTCTCTTTGGCTTGTTCGTGTTCTTTGTAGACAGCGTTCTCCTCCTTATAACCTAAATTATCAACTAGATCTTTGGCTGGTGTAGCGGTTTGAGCCTCAAATGTTGCTGTTGCTGTTCTACGGTGTTTAATACTGTTACTGACTACGGTAGTGTTGCCATTACAATCTAATTGTGTTTGTTGTTTAATATTTGTACCACATGCGGATACAACACTGTTGCTGCTGGCAGTGGTACATGGACTCGACGAACACGCTGTGGATGTATTGCTGCTGCCATTTGACGTTGTTGTTGTTGTGGTGGGTGTTGAAAGGCACATTGTTGTTTGTGTGAGTGTGTGCAAGATTGTGGGTAAACGTGTAGGTGTGGGTGTGTGTGGAATTCGAAGGAAGTAATCAAATTACATTAACTAGAAATGAGAAGAAACGTTAAAAATTCATTATTAAGTTGCGTAAAACAAAAGTCCTTGTGATATTTAAAAACATTCCGATAAATAGCACAAACAAATTACATTAACTATAATGAAAGTGTATCATTGTAATAAAACGTGCGACTATTAAATAAGCGACCTAGAAAATTTAATTTTTTATATATTTTGTACTGTGCTAACGAAATTCTTTCTTAGCTTATTAATTAGTTTGAACGATTTACTTAAGCAGAACAATCAAAGTTCTTTGTATACATATGCACATGCTAATTTTACTTTTAATCTGCTCCCTGCACACATACATACATATGTATGTACCCAGCAAAAAATTACACATTACCATCAGAACTACTTGCCATATAATGACTTACTTTTCTGATTGCCAAATTTCAGTACTCGTTTACAAATCTCATTACCTTGTTAAAATCATTAAGTTGATAATCCAGTAAGGAACAGCTTCCACCAAAAATGCTTAATTCCAAACTCGATTACCTTTTTTGAAATTTTTTGCTGGGTATGTTTAGAAATTTGTAGGAAAAAGAAAACGATATTAAATAAACTAGTTACTAGTAACATCGAACTGGAGTCGAAGTTATACCATGTTCACATTTACGTGTTTAACGCCTCATTCATGTTTAAGAGCTTAAACACGACGATTTTGAGATGTTTTATCATACATTGACTTGTTTCGTTAAACATCTGATTTAAACACTTCCTTAAGGCTCAGTTAGCCGACTGTAATGTAATGTAACTGCAACAGTAAGAAACAGCTGATCGATTTTGTTATGTGAAAAGTAATGAAAATGGTTATAGTGATGTAATGTAACGTAACCTACTTTTCATATAAAAATATCGATCAGCTGTTTTCTACGTTACAGTTACTTTACATTACAGTCGGCTAACTGGGCCTTTAAACACGTAAATGAAGTATGTTCAGTCCGTTTTTTGGTAACTCTGCTAAGTTTGTGTTGTTAATAAATGGCATCACGTGAAAAATTATTTGGTAAACAAGTAATTAGTTAAAAAAATACTCAATTATTTACAATAACATTTGTTGTTTTGGAAATAATAAACCAATAAAAAAGCATAAAAAAAATTTACAAATTTTACGAAAAACAGAAATGTTAAGGGTTTCGACAATTAAGTCTCACAAAAGTTCGCAAAAATCATAAATTCAAAAAAAAAAAGTTAGCCGTCCATGTATGTTCAGGCATTCGTCCTTTAGTAAAAATCAAAATTTGAAAATTTAAAAAATTTATAAACTCTAGTGTTAAAGGTGTCAATGATTTCCTCTAAAAGCATCAAATTTTTTTTATTGTTAAAAAAAAAATTATAGTTTCCTTACATTTTTTAAAATTTTTTGTTTTTATAAAGAAAAATATAATATACTGCATGTTTCGACACTTTAAGTTCACTATGTTGAAAAATGTGGTAAGAATTCCATTTTGAGTATATATCGTTACCTTAATATAGAAAGAACCTAACTCACTTTTTTTTGAAATCGGGGTTTTTATATATTTCGAGAGAAGAACATATAATGTATTGTAAAAAAATAATGAGTTAGGGCCTTTCTTTAGTAAGGTAACGATATTTACCCCCAAGATTTTTATGTCTAACATATGTAACTATGTATGTTATCAGGTCTTCAGTTTAAAATTTCAAAATTTATCTTCACACAAGTAAATATCCTTCAAAAGTATCGGGTAGTATTGAAAAGTGTTGAATATTATTTCTGTGGCAAAAAGGAAAAAGTGCAATAGTCGAGATAAGCTGATTTTGAGTTAACAGTACCTCCGTAGTCTGCATATTTCAAAATACCCCTGGGCGAAATCTGAATTAATTTGTGCATTTTTTCAAGAAGTTATAGCAAAATGACTGGCGGCTTATCTTTTTTAGACTTCTAATCTCATTTGGAATAAAAGACTTAGACTTAGGTTATACTTTGTTATATTTGAACTTTAATGTATTATTTACAGTGTATAAAACAATGTTTGCCTAAAAAAATAAATTTTAAAAGAGAATTTCCCAATTAAACTGTAAACGAATAAATTTCTGAAAATCGACTTGAACGCTTGAAAGTGCTCTCCAGAAAAACCGTCAAATATGACTTAAGCACTTTTAACTTATTGCCATAGATTTAGTTGTAAAATAAGTTGTAAAATAAGCCAAAACTTTTCATAATATCATTACAGTTTGATAAGTAACATAGAGTCTACATCTGTAACCTGGATTCTGTAACTTTTTCCGAACCGAAAATCGTAATATTTATCGACATATTTACTCGCTCGCGGTAACGATAATGTGATTCCATAATTCTTCTTTACGATAGTCTCCAGCCTTATCTTACTCGCCATTTAATTCAATATTATATGGTATCTTTGTATAGAAAATGTGAAAATAGCGAAAAGCACAAAGAATAATAAGGAAATTTAATTTCATTTTTATCCAAACGACAGCGAATATCGTTAAAATATATTACTGAATAGCAAAGTCGATAAAATATCGTTATATTTATTATAGCGATACGATTATCGTAATAAAAGTTACTGAATCCAGGTACTGATAAATCTGTATTTTGATCAATATCAAACTCAATAATAAAAATTTATGTCGGGTTTCTTAGTATCGATTCTGATTATAAATTTCTAAAATATAGACACTGGGTTATAAATTTAATTGTGATTTCGCTATGTGTATAAAAATCATATAAAAAATTAATCAAAGTTTTATGAGTTTTTTATTAAAGAAATATGTAGATTTATGTCGTCCAAAAATCTAGTGAATCGAAAAAAAAATTTACTGATAAGAAAACACCTGCATATAATTGAACAAAAATATAAATAACAATAACGTAATCTTAACAACCGGCGCTATTCATTTATAAAAAAAAGGAAAAAAATAATAGCGTTCATCATTTAGGAAGTCATACACAAATGAAAACTAAAATGATACACAAACGAACATGACTTAATGAATTTATGCACTTTATCCTTGTGTTTAATGTAAGTAATTTGCACAAAAAATAAATACCACTGAGCATTTGAATCATTAGTTATTAAAGGTGCCTATACACTACATGTTTTTTACATTGCGCTTGTCAAATTTTAGATAATTCGGTAAAAACATGTAGTTGGTGACCTCAAAAACTTTGCTTGTGTAAAAATACACAAATATCTCTCGTTGGAAGGGAAGTTATACAGTGCAGTTTTGTTACAACGAACTCCAAGAGAACGGTCAGTATCGTTCGTCATAACCAAATTTCTTTATAACAAGTGTGAATGATAGAGCTGTGTCGTTCATGAACGAACGGGTACAATTAAACGAATCAGTAAAATGAACGAAGTGAGCCGGTCACTTTACTGAGCTGTTATGGCTCAGCAATACTGAAAAAAAGTACTATTGAACGAAATGAACGAACGAACACACTTGTGTGTTTTTGTTTTATTTTTTAGCTTTTTCTTTATTCATGTGAGATTTTTTGTCACATTTTGGTTTTCATTTCCCTTTTTGTCTGCTTTTAGTAACAGTATGACCATTATGAACTTAATAAAATTGCTATTAATATATCTTAAGTTTTTAGAACATATTAAGAGTTTTTTTAACAAATTTAATATACATACGTAGATATTATAAACAGTTTATTTTTATCCTTTATATGTGGCTCTTTTGGCAATATGAATCTTTTGATTTCTTATATCAAAGAATATAAAATACTTTAATATATTAAAAGTTTTTACTTCCTAACTTATGTATTTTGTTTCTTATATTTTCTATTGTTTGTTTTGCTTATTTTGCTAAACAATTCATAACAAACTCACTGCATTTGTCCCTTTTTATTTGACGAATCAACTGTTTGTTTGTTTTTATTTCGTTCTATTTCTTGAAAAGAGCGGATGAACGAAATGAACGAACTCGTTCTTTTTTAGAAAATGAACGAAAATGAGCGGTCACTTTAATGAACGATTTGGCACAGCTCTAGTGAATGATTTCTATAATTTCAATAAAACGTAAACAAAATAATATTAATACTTTCTAAACATTTTCAATAAAGTTAAGAAAACTATTATTAAAATCAGTTTTGAGATAACACAAAAAAAAATTATGGTAAGTTTATGTTTTAACTAACTGACTTTAATTTAAAATTAAATTATTTGATTTGATTTTAAATAATTTTTTTTTAAATTTAATAATTGAATGCAAAATTAAATTTTTTTTCTGTTTAGCGAAAAGCTGTTAGAAAAATACCAGACAATAAAAGTTATGTTTTATTCGAAACATATATCTACATATAACTACATCAAATAAAACGATATTACTGCTTAACATTTTAAGCTTGGCAGCACTAATAATTTTTAAACAATTCTTCTTTCATTTTTTGTTATGTCAAAAATATATAAAACAAATAATAAATTCAATTCAATAAATTTTAATAAAAAACAAATAAGAAGAAACAAAATGGAAGACGTAAATTCATATAGTGGAAACAAAAAGGTTTTATTAAGCATTTTGTTTATTGTTAGTATTTTTTAAATTAAAAATTATTTATTTCTGACATTAAATATTTTTTGTATTTTTATTTTTCAGTGATGATAAACGTAATATATTAGAAATTTTATGCCTTGGCATCATTTTGATACCTACTTAATTTTTAAGCAGCTATAACTATAGCTATAAGTTTATACATACTTAAATTTGTTCTGAATATTTATATAAAGTTCGAATAAAACATATCTAAAGTTGAAAACAAATTTTTTTTATTAAACAAAAATTTTTTTATAAATAGTTTGACTTTTCTATTCTTGAAAGAGAAACTGAATTAATCCAGTGGTTTTAGCTAGAGAATTGATCTTGTCCGAACAAGTATTAGCTTGAATTGGTTATATTTTACATTTTGTCCGGACAAAGTTGAACCGTTTGTATAGAAAAATTTTAACTGGTCATTAGTCAGTTCAATGCTTTTAACAGAATCACTTGACTTTTAGCCATTTTTCACATTTTGGGCCTGTGCCAAACGGTAGCAAAGTACTAGTGTAAGAAATTTTGACACAACAGGTAAATTTTTGACAAGCTGCAATAAAAAGCATGGTATCATAAAATTTAAATCCACCGCCGTCGCTTCGAGCCGTCGCCCAATACAAAGATTTTTACGTCTTTTAGTTTAATTAGACTGTGAAAAAAATCATTGTTTATTTTAGTTTGCGAAAAATGTTGCATCATATATATAATATTATATCATTTATTGCTACAAGAATATTGTTTTATATAAAAATGTCCTCTTAAAAATTTGTTGGTAGCCGGCGGCTTGTAGTCAGGCGAAGCAACACCGCCGCCGCAGCAATTGTTTGTTTAAAAAATTTAAGTTATGTTGCTCGTAACACTCAGGCAATGAATGCCTACTGCCATTAACAGGTGTTGTCTTCTTTAGGAAGGAAAGTGGTGAAGGAAGAGACAGAGCAAAGCTTCATTCTTCTGTAACTCTGCTGGTTTACACGTTTATAATAATGCAGTGTTGCTGCGCCTCTGGTGTCAATGAGGCGTATTAAATTTAAGCTGTGCTTAGTAGCTATTATATTAGTTACTTTACTTTGCTACACAATACCGACGAAGGAGGGCGCTTTGACGTTGCGTTAGGATTAGTATCCGCTGAAGCCGTTCAGTGACCAGTGTCTATACCTTCATCACTTGAACTTTCCTACAAGAACTGATACAAAGGAACACTAATGCAAATCAGAAAAATGCGTGGTGTTGTTATTTAATCACTGTTGGATATCGAGCTCGAGACCAGGACCTTCGGTTTTGAAGTCAACGTTCAACCTACTTCAGCCAACGCCACCCTTAAGTTTCAATAACCCACTATTACGCAATGACTGTAAAGTGAAACTAACCTAGTGCATGCCTAAATATTTAAAACCATTGAAAAGTACATTATTCGGTTTATATAAATATTTAAGAGTTGCCTCATTTCTTTGTTAAAGACATATTATATTTTAATATTCAGCCGAATTTATTGGAAAACCTGTTCTTAGCAACAACATTGAAACAAAAAGTTACAACTTTAATTAATTATTCATTTTTAGGGTTAAATTGTTAGTTCATGTTAAGTTGAAGACAAAATAAATAAATGCATACATATGTACGAGTACATATGTATAACAAAAAGAATAAAGTACCCTGATGGAAATGTCGATGGTGAAAATGCACTGAGTCGCTTTTGACTTTGTCACCAGTACTACTCTACAATTATTCCCCATATAATACTTTGTGCTATAGACATTTAGCCTGTGCTTGTCATTGAAATTCTACTAGTAACACTAAAACAATGGACTAGATAGTGAATTCATAGTTCTTATGGGAACATGGAGACATACCAACCAGAAATTTACTGGTACATTTCTATACCTTAATTTATGTATATTGAGAAGTTGTTGCAAAATCCACCAGAAATACACCATATCTGTTTTCTCTCTTTATTTTATACTGACGAATAAAAGAGAAATTGTAGACAATGTAACTACTACTAGAGTTTTAGTGTTGACATAGAGACACTTGGCCCCAGTCTGACTGCAGGGTATGGATAAAATACACATACATTCATATACACAGAGAGAAAAACACTTTCCAATATTGTTATGAGCTGATATCAAATTATTTTTCGGCAACTTTTGTTCTCAAATCTGCAACAGAACACTGTCATATCAAGAAAATAAACACAAAAAACTAAATGGTTTTGAAATAATAACAACAATTGTTTGTGCATCGAGAGACAGGTGTTCTTAAAACCTTAACACCATCCATTGTCAAATTGATAACAAACGTGTTTATCTCACTTTTGACTACGGATAGTGTCAATTGCGGTGTTTTCGATCGTTTTTCCCTCTGTGCACATATGCATGCATGTACGTGTGCATGTGTATGAGTATGTGCATAACCTGTAGGAAGTTTCAATAGTAAAACAATACTTATTCCCCTATTGAATTTGTCCCAAATACTACTGATGAATTATAGCCCAGATAATTCTTTTTGCTATAAACATTTAACATGTGCGTGTCATTAACAATCTTCACACAAAAAAATAATTAAAAAGAAGATTCATTAAAAAAAACCCAAGATTAAATTAAGAAACTAATTAGTTTTCAAAAATAATCAGTGAGATTGTAGTATTAAATAATTTAATTAATTAATTAATTAAATTCATTTTGCCTTATAAATACTGTTATTGTTATCCGATGGATTTCGAATTGTATAAAGGTGTAGAAAAATAGAAGATATTCAAATGGAATAAAAATTTGGTGGGTTTTGTATAAGTTTCTAAGTTTCTAAGTTTATTTTTCTCTTATGATTTTCAAAAATATTATTATTTGGCAAGATGGTTTTAAAAATGTGATGTTGAAGTCTACTCACGATTTGTTAAAGCAACAATGAAATGCATATGGACAATGCTTAACCACCGGCAAATAAATTTCACTTATAATATGACAATATGTCGATATATAAATTTCTTGATACTTTTTAATTAATTGTTTTTGTTTGTTTTTTGAATTGACAAAATATTACATTAACCAAAAATTTAATTAATACTTTCCTAAATATTCAACTACAAATTTAATTTAAATGTTTGGAAAGATTCAAAAAAAAATTGATTGAAATATTCTTAGAAAAATATATTAAGATTCATTTCAATTAAAAGCTTTTTGGTTTATTTACTTACAAATATATTACATTAACCAAAAATTTTATTGATGGTTTCTTAAAGATTCAATTATAATTTTTGTCTCAAATGTTGAGAAAATCCAACGAAAGCAAAACAAAATCTTACGTTTGACAATATCGGCTCCATGGTACATCCAAAATTCTATATTTACATCGTGATTTAAATATGCCACTAGTGACTGCAGAAATTGGAAAATATGCAGGCAAATATTTAATAAAACTCGAGTCTCCCTGGCTCGTAATATCTTGAATTTTACTGGACATTACCGCTTAAAAAAAGGGACATTAAGGCTCTAATTCGCAATACCGAAGATGAAAGTTTCTGAGAATATTTTTGTACATCATTCTTGTATTAATAATTACCAGGGACAGGGGTTTCATGCAAATGCATGTTTTTTCCCTTAACTCTGATAATGTCAAGAACGAAATATCTTTACGAAACAATGAATTTGCGCAAAAATTGCATCGATTTTTTAGTGCATA
Organism: Tachina grossa; assembly: GCA_949987645.1. Classification (NCBI taxonomy): domain Eukaryota; kingdom Metazoa; phylum Arthropoda; class Insecta; order Diptera; family Tachinidae; genus Tachina; species Tachina grossa. The sequence continues at coordinate 149,963,091 of OX465274.1, read as the reverse complement.
TTTTTGCATATTTTTCCAAATATGCATATTTTTGCATAATTTATTCAAAAATGCATATTATTGTCTCATATTTTGTTATAAATGCTGATTTTGTGTCATATTTTCTCAAAAATTCAAATTTCCAAAACCGTTGCAAAACTGTTTTGGCAACTTAATTCGCTTGCATTGTTGTAGAATTGTGGAACGATTGTACAAGCACACAGACCTACCAAATTTAATGAAAATTGTAATTTTGATAATTTAAAATTGTCTGCTATTAAAGCCGAAAGTAGTGAAACAATTATGCTGAAACTTGATATTGTTTTTCTAAATTATAACGGATTCAAAATCCAAATCTAATGCAGAGTTAAATAAATATACAACACTGTATAAAAAGAATCATTTAAATTTGATCCGATTACATCCACAGATATTACAATGCCTTTTTCAATGCACAAAGTTTTCTAAGAACAAATTGATAGGACTTCACATTCGATAATATATATGGGCGATTCTATTCTAGACAACTTTTAACATCAATTTTCAAATCATTTTTTGATACTTTTTTGATGCCAATTTAAAGTAAAATATCTATATTTTATAATAATATAATTTTTTTATACGTAACCTTTTAAGCTTTATTTAAAAATATAAATTTGTTGTGCACTTCGAAGCATTAAGATTCATAGATTCAAATTTCTTATTATTGAATTATACTTCTCTACTATGTTTGATTTTATAATCATCGTCTGATATCTCATCTTTCACAATAAAAATGAATAATACAATAAAAGTTTAAAAACTAGCAGAGTTTTGTGTTTTTGTGGTATGATCTTATGAAAGTGGGCTAATTTGGTTGCACCCATCATGCACTTTAAAGCTGTCTCGTGGCTATTTGAGCGTTTCATATAAATTCTTGTAAATAGATAACAATAGTATACAAAAAAATGTTACCCCTTCTAGAAATAACTTAATTGAAAATGTGTTTCTTTCCATTAGTAAAAGGCGTTTAAAGCGTCTAAATGTTGCACCCATCAGGAAAGAATCGCCCATATGTAAATATAAATAAAAAAAAAATTTGAATGAAAATAAATAAATAACAACACTTTTCTTTTTTTATTTACATACGTATCGCTCCTTTACTGTAATAAAACATACATATCTCGAAAATGCGAGTTTGGAGTTAATAATGCAGGTTTATTTCAGGTTTATTTGACAAATTTCCCATAGAAATATGCCAAATAAGCACTTAATAAACCTTAAATATTTTTTATGAATACGGCCATTAATATAAAAGGCTTGTACACGCACCTCTTGAGAAAAGAAATTATTTTTATGTGTTTATTTAGTGATATGTAGATTGAAAGCTTTACTTTTGAATAATTTTTTTTTTAAGATATGTGCATATTTATTTGTTTTTAGTGCATATTTTGCATTAGTGATGTCATATTTTAGGAGCCTAAAATACCTTTTTTAAACGCATGAAGTCCTTGTCCCTGATAATTACTATCACTTAATTTGTGTTCGGCATTGGTCGGGCCCATTAATTATATATAGACCTAAGATTTGATTACTTATTGTTAATTCATTTATTTTTGAAAATACAATAAATAAATATATAGTAAAAAAAAATATAATTTAATTGAAATGCTTTTAAAGATTCCAAAAAAAAAAAATAAAAATTAAAAACATTCTTAAGAATTCAATTGAAAAACTATATAAAATTTTTAAAAAATTCGGTTGGTTTTTGTTGAGAAACAGGAGAACAAACCACTTCAAAAAAAGGAGGAGGCTATCAATTCGTCTCAATTGTTTTTTTCTGGTAGTGTTACTTCATAACTCGGTTTATATTAGACCCATTGCAAAAAAATTGGGCGGGGACACGCCCACAATTTTTTTATTTGATTTTATGATATTCTACTTACGAGTATATCATTGCTGTGAAATCTAGCAAGCGCTTTTGGTTCTTGTAATTAAACAATTCTACAGTTGAAAAAATGGCCGGGGCTACGCCCACTAAAATTTATTCTTATATTTCATGTGGGTCTATTTAACAGATTTTTACGAAGCTTACCACACACTTTGAACTCAAAAATAGACAAAATCTTCCATTTAAAAAAATGGGCGGAGTCACGCCCATTAAATTTTGATATTTAATTTTAAGTTTTAGAAAACTCAACACACACACTTAGCTGGGAAAAACATAAAATCTTGCATTTAAAAAATTGGCGAAGGCTTGTATCCCATAAATTTGATTCGAAAATGTTCTATCACATCTTTGCATTGAAGTCGGGTTTTCTTGCAAAATTATATTATTCTAATATTTTATTTTTATACAACGCGTGTCAAAATTATTACGAATTCCAAAAAAGAATTTAATTTTTTTTTTACTCGCATATAAAGTATTAAAAACAATTAAAGTATTTTAATTGAAAATATTTTTTCAAGAAAATGTGACATACTCTAAAAACTGTTGCATTTTCACACACAAAAACAAAAGTTAAACTCGGTTGATAACATTGTTATTGGTAGAGCATTAAATTCAATGACAATAAACATAGATTTTATTAAAATATTAATCAAAAATTTAATTTTATCTAAGCAATCATTTAATTAAAAAAAAAATTCTACGGAAATTTTTTCTGCTGATGTTAGTACTATGGACTAGGTAGTTCTTTTGGAAAAAATGCTCTTGGATAAAAAAAGCACATTACGCAGCCGACACCGAGATTGTGAATCCGACAAACTGTTTGCTACTCATCGAAAGCAAATACTAATGTGTTGACTGTCCATTGATAATGTCGCCAAAATTGTTTACAAAAGTGATGAGTTAGAGATACTCAACCCCTAAGATTCCTATAGGGTATGAACATATCTACCTGCGTTTGTGTATTCATAACTAACTGAACACAGATACTAATCTAGTGCATGGCACGTCCGCACTTATCACTCCCAATTGTTTAATTTATATTTACCTCAAATGTGACGACCATTATTTACAACGAAAAAACTTACAAATGTATTTATTTTAACATTCACGTGTCAATAGTAATTTTTTTTATTATTTACTGTTGTTGTGACTAATATCATTTTTACTAATAATCATTACAATTCATTTATTTAACTACACAATTTTTAGATGTTTTACTTACAAATAAAGGTCAGTGGAAAAAAATTTATGCTTGGTTACTAACTGTTGAAAAAAACTGGTGTGATTTTCTAACTACATAAAACTGATCTTTGAAATGACAATATAAATTTATCTAATTTTCTACCAAGCTAAACAAATACTTTCACAACAATATCAGAGAAATTCCGCTCTGTACCACAGCAACAAAAAATTATCTGCTCCAAATACTGAGCACAGCACATACATATGAATATAAGTGCAAAAAAAAACAGCAGATAGTCAGTGATGCCAACTTTTGAGACTCAAAATGCGTAAAAATTTTTGAAAAAAGGCTAGAAAGGGCTAAATTGAAAAATATTCAAAAATAAACATAAAAAAATAGTAAAATTTTTCGAAAAAGCGCGAAAAGGGGAAAAGTAGTAGTATTAAAATGTTTCTGTTGAAAATAAAAACATCAAATCAATTTTTGTAAAGTAATTTATTAGAATATAAATAACTATCATGAGATCAACACATACATAGCTTGAGAGCTTCAATATTGTACATATGTATTTCATTTGCATTTCATATTACATTTCAATAAGGTACATATGTACATACATATAATGGAAATTGGAATATATATTTTTTGTTGTTTTTAAATAAAAGGATTTTTGTGATGCAATAGAAAAAATCGTAATGTAAGTTCTTTCACAAAAACATAAATATTGCGACTAGAAATGTTTTCATACGTCTGCTCGACTTAAGATGTGAGTGACTATACACATGTAAATATGTTTACATAAAATAAAATTAATAATAATATTAAATAAAATTTCGATTTCTCGCTCTTCCAAAAACATGAATTATATGTTTTAGGCTGTACTGAATAACTTTCAAGGCATAAAAAATTTGGAAGAAATAAAAGATTACTCTATATTATTCTCCTTTTTTAAATTGGTAAAGCAATATCGACCTTTTACTCATTTTATTTTGCTAGGTTAAAGGAAGAAAAAGTTCGCAAAAATTTAAATGTAGCCATATCGAGCTAAAACTAAAAAGGGGCTAAAAGGGCTGAAAGATTATTGTAAAAAGTGCTAGGTTTGCGCCTCTTTTAGTTTGGGGCTAAAAATCTTTTTTCGCGTTTTGACTGACTAAAAACGGACTAAATCTAGCCCTAAAAGGGCTAAGTTGGCATCACTGCAGATAGTATTTGAGAATATTTAAAAATTCAAGGAATTTTTTTACCTTAGTTTTGATACCCTTCACGAAAAATGGTAAGGTTGAATATAGATTTGTCATTCCATGTGTAGTCTGCACAATATTCATATGAGACTTCACAAAGTTTACATATTTTAGGTTCTTATGCATACGATGGTCGAATTACCGATATACTCTGCAAAGTTATGAATAGGGTAGTCGAATAAGAGATGTCAGTATGTCTGTGCCTGAAGTCGAGTGCCCCAAGTCCAAAAGAAAAGCTTCAGGCTTCGGTCTTGGACTGATGTGGCAGAATTCATCTTAATTAAAATTGGTGTTGGTAGGCATCTAAACGAAAAATGCGGTCCAAAAGTATAAAATTTAATTTTTTTTGGTATATAAAACTTAGGGGCTCTAGTCTATAATATCGATATTTCCTCGCTCGTTGTCAATAGTAAGATTATAGTGATTTTCTAGTGACATTTTCAATAGTGCTTCTGACTAGGTGTACCCCAGCCAATGTAATCGCCTATTGACATATAACATACGGTTGTCATTGAAAACCTACCAGTAGACTTTAGCACTATTGAGAATGTAGTTCTTTTACGACCATATGGAGATATTTAGATTTAGATTTTAGTATAATGAAAAGAAAAACAAACTATTGACGCGCTCGTTGACAATATCACCAGAAATACACTAGAACTGTTGTCACTAACACATCTCTACTCGCGCATGAAAGGAAAGTTGTCGACATTTTAACTAGTACAAAAAGTAATTGCTGAACTCAACCCGAAGAAAGCTCCAGGTATTGATGGCATTAGTAACAAAATGCTCATGAACTTGCCTCATATTGCAATAAGAATCCTGCTATTTATTTTTAATGCTATTTTAAGAATGCAGTATTTTCCACATAACTGGAAACTTGCCAAGATCAAACTTATTCCAAAGGCGGGCAAAGATCTTACCAAGACTGAGTCATATAGGCCTATAAGCTTACTATCTACAATCTCAAAGCTTTTCGAAAAGCTGCTCATGACTAAATTGTCCAAAATTTTAACTAATAATGGGTGCATCCCGGACCATCAATTTGGCTTTAGAAGTCAGCACAGCACGATTGAACAAACGCATAGACTGGTCCAAGTTGCTCTCTTTATTGATGTTTCTCAGGCATTTGATAAAGTATGGCACGAAGGCCTAGTTTTAAAATTGAAGACATATCTGCCAATAAACATTCAAAAGCTTTTGGAAAGTTATATTATTGATAGGAAGTTCACTGTTGTGGAAGGAGAGTTCACGAGTGTGCCCGAAACTATATCTTCTGGTGTGCCCCAGGGTAGTATTCTGGGTCCTGTCTTGTATTTAATATATACTTGTGAAATGCCTGTGAGCAATAATATCCATATTTTTACTTTTGCCGATGATACAGCCTGTATGAGTGTGCACGAAAACCCTTATGAGGCATCCCGCAATCTCCAGGAACATATTACCCAGCTGGAAATATGGTTGAACTTATGGAGAATTAAAGTCAATGAACAAAAGTGTGTCCATATAACGTTCACCCTAAGAAGAGATACTTGCTCCCCCATTCGAATCAACAATCAAAATATTCCTCAACATTCCCAAGTGAAATACTTTGGTATACACCTTGATCGAAGACTTACATGGAAACATCATATTGACTCTAAGTTAAATCAGATGAAACTTAAGTTAACTCAAATATATTGGTTGATTGGCAGAAACTCAACACTCAGCTTAGACTGCAAACTTTTACTGTACAAGTCGCTTTTGAAGCCAATATGGTGCTACGGAATTCAGTTATGGGGCACTGCTTCAGCTTCCAATGTCGAGAGAATCCAACGAAGGCAAAACAAAATTTTACGGTTAATAACATCGGCTCCATGGTACATCCAAAATTCTATTATACATCGTGATTTAAATATGCCACTAGTGACTGAAGAAATTGCAAAATACGCAGGCAAATATTTAACAAAACTCGAATCACATCCTAATCCGCTTGCTCGTAATATTTTGAGCTTTACTGGACACATCCGCCTAAGAAAGAGAGACACACGGGCTGTTATACCTAACACTCCAGATAGGACTACTTGAAAATACTTTTTTCCCCTTTTTTGATTATCACTACTAATGTATTATTTATAACTATCACTAAGTTTATGTCCGACACTGGTCGGGCCTAATAAAATTTTTCTATAGATTTAAGATTTGAATACTTATTGTTAGTTCATATATGAAGATACAATAAATAAATACATACATTAAAAAAAAATTTAACTAGTGCAATTGTCGCTGGAGAAATAGTATTGACATAGAGACATATGGTTCTAGACTGACTAGAGGGATTGTATATGCGAACTGCACAGTGGGTACATTAATAATTGCATATGGAATACAAGAACCAAATTCTCGTATTCCATTTCACGAAAAGTTCATGTTAATCAGCTGATATTAATAACTGATCTCCTCAAAAGTACGTAGACATGAGTGTTGATGAAGAAAATTCAGCATTTCCTTCCCCTTTAAAGAAAACATTGTATTTCTAATAAAAAAAAAATTTAAAATATTAAACGAAAAAGCTCTTATTTAGAAAAAATATTCCTTGAATTTAAAGTTCAAAATAATTCTTTCTGCCAAAAAAAAAACGACCGACCGAAGAAGTAAATGAAATATAAAATTAAATTTTAATGGGCGTACCTCCGCCCATTTTTGCAATGCAAGATTGTGTGTTTTTCAGAGCTCAGGGTGCGTTTTAAGTCTTGTAAAAATCAGTAAAGTAGAATCACTTAAAATAAAATATTAAATTTTAATGGACGTAAGTAACTCCGCCCACTTTTTTAAATGCAGGATTTTGTCTATTTTAGAGCTCAAGGTGTTTGGCAAGATTCGTAAAAATCGGTTAAGTAGAACCGTATGAAATACTATAATAAATTTTAATGGGCATAACCCAGCCTATCTTTTCAACTTTCAAATTGTGTAATTACAAGAACCAAAGATGTTTCATAGGTTTCGCAGCAATCAAATAAGTAGAACATCATTAAATTAAATTAAGAAATTGTGGGCGTGTCCCCGCCCACTTTTTTACAATGGTACCAAAGGGAAGCTATAACCTCGAAGACAAAAAAAAAGGATTTTTGCATTCGGTCTTATTTGTACCGAGTTATGAAGTAACATCCCCCTAGTCTTGTGTAGTTCATGAACGAACTAGTTCAAATGAACGATTCAGTACTTTGAACTAAATGAACTAGTTCAATTGTTTTACGGTCTCTAGTTCAATTTTTGAACTAGTTCATTTTTTGAACTAAGAACTAATACACAAAATGAACTAACACAGAGGCTGTGAACTAAATGTTTTCAATGTTTTGCTTTAATTTTTTTTCATCGCTGGCTGCTACCAAAAGTGCAATTAACAAGAAAACACAAGTAGACACTTTATTCACAACAAATATTTTGGATTTATGAGATTTTTTTATAAATCAAATTTATTTATTAATTAATTAATTTTAGTTTTCATTAAGTATTTTAATCACGGAATTTGTGTTTTTAATATTGTCAAAGACCACAACACTCATACATGCATATGCATGTAGAATTGTAGATGTAAAATCATTGAACTAAAAAGACCTAACTAGTTCATTGAACTAAAAAGAGCGATTGAACTAAATGAACGAACTAGTTCATTTAGTGACCGGTCACTGAAATGAACTAAATGGCACAAGTCTACATCCCAAAAAAAAATAAAAATAAAAAATAGTGACGAATTGTTAACCTCCTACTTTTTTTTGAAGTCGGTTAAAAATATCACTGAATTTAGCTGCAACAAAAAATGTAATATGCAGCACGGAACTATTTTCTCTTCTACAAATTTACGATGAATTGCCAAGTTTTCAGTCAGCAAGAAACAAAACAAGCATTCCATATAGAAAAGCTAAACATTGAACCCTTTTGATTAATACAACCACAAATTTCATTAAGAAAATGAAACATTATACTAGTATTATATTGATGCGAATTTCATTAATGGAATGAAACTATTTTACAGTTCCTAGTATCATTAACATTACGAAATAATTTTCGTTCATGTAGTGAAAAACTTAAATACATGTTTTTATGAAGGATTCATAAAAAAAATATTTTAAATTGGTTAGGGGACATAAAAGAAGATCAAAGTATCAAATCACAATTGTAATTCATCTATAGTTATGGAAATTATTGTTTTGTTGCAACTTTAATGAAATATTTTCGTAACTACAATGAAGAAAACTTCCTGCTGGTGGCTAGTAGGCAGTACGCTACCCTTGTAGTTACAGGTTCGAATCCTGGAGATAAGTCCAAGTATTTTTTCTTTTTGTAATATATATATTTACATATTTACATATCTATATTTATTTATAAGTTATAACTTTTCAAATAAATTAAATAATGTTGAATTAATTAGATCAGTTAAATAATATTCAAATAAAATTCCATTAATGGAATGAAACGTTGCATTGACATTATAATGACAAAATCATAAATATAATGTAAAAAATCATTGCATTTACGAAGGTTTTTCTCCCAGTGAATGATAAACTTTCAAAATCTCAACAATGCTTTCAGATAAAATCAAGCAATAACATTCATTTTAATTTTATGCCACATCTAACCTACATACATGTATACAAATGTGTATCAATCATAAAATTAAAGTGCTGATTAGATGGGCAAAAGTTTCGGATATGTATTTAGGTGCCATATGCCATTTCCATTAGCAATCGATTTAAGTAATTTGAAGCACTGATTTTCATTTCTCTTTTCTTTTTGCTTTGCTTTAAAATAACAATTTAATATTGAAGTGTCGATAAATAATGTACGCATTGAAAACTACTTTAATATACTCTTACCTAAATAAAAATAAATAAATTTCGTTGAATGACACACAGAAACACTTAAAGCTTTATAGAAAATCTTAACAATAAGTTTAATACAATCAATTCATGCATTAATATTTGAATATACAAATGAGTACATCCTGTCAACATTTTCTATCGCGGAAGTGACTCAGAAGTGACGCTAAGTAGTTGAAATTCATGGTCTGCGATACCATTTTCTCATCGTAGAAGCGTCTTCCGTATTGAGAAGTTTTACCATCCGGAAGTACCTTCAAGAAGTCACTTCTGCGTTACTTCAAGAAATCACTTCTGCGTTACTTCAAGAAGACACTTTTTTATTATTTTATTCGCCTCTCTTTTGCTTTTGATTTCTTTTGCCTTTACAGATAATTCACTCATATTGACATGGGATAATTATCTAATTAACAATTATGTAAAAACTACAAATAACAAAACAAAGTCACACTTTACCACTGACCGACCACAGCAAAAGACAAAAAGAAAGCTAATCTAATCGATGATGTCGAAAACTTCTTTTTTGCATTCTTTTAATTTTTTTAATTTTATTTCGCGGTCACTGCGACTTTCCCAGAAGTGCGTGCATACACTCAAAGGAAAAGCATTCATTCAGAGAATGAAACGGTTTCATTAAATGTTCTGCATTATATTAATGAAACTTTTCATTAATACAATGAACAATTTCATTGTATGCATGAAATCTTTCAATCTCTGCTCTTCATGTGTTCTTCATTGTTCATTGTATTAATGAAAATCGTTACATTGTTTAAACGAATTTTATTTTTTTGCGAATTTGAAGAAATTATAAATAAGTTCCACAAATTTCGTCTTCTTACTGTATACAGTTTGTCAAACATAATTAAATCAAAAGTTATTTTGTTAAAAAATTATTTCTATTTCTTATTTTTCTAATCCCTTTTTATTTCAATACAGTATGGTCGTCATAAATGCAATGAAATCATTTCATTTATACAATGTAATATTCTTCATTGTTCTCTTTTTTTATCCATTCACGTTCCTCACCTCTATACAAACACAAGAAGGTTGTGTCAAACATCTTATAAAGATGCTTGTTTTGTTAAGATTTTTGTTTGATTCTTTTAAACTTATGTTTGTGTATTGTGATTCTCAACAACATATTAAGAGTTTTACTATAAACATGTAAGTTTTTCGGCTCACTTAAAACATTATTTGGGTTGAACTCTACTGATGAGTTCCTTAAATTTTAAATGTTTTACGTTAATAAATGCGTATGTATGTACACATATTAAGTACGTATGTATTTGTATATATTAAATTAAATAAAAAAATTGATATATATCTTTTATTAAGTAGGTGGTTTGGAAGGGATTATATTTCATAATATTTATGAAATTTTCTTTATATCAATGAATAAACTTCATTTGTAGTATGCAAAAACTTCACTAAATCAATGACACAACTTCATTATATTCATGAAAAAGTTTCATTGAACTAATGAAATAGTTTCATTCTATTTATGACATAGCCGCCAAAATTAACTTCATAAATACAATGAATCATTCTTCATTGATCCAATGAAGGGCTTCATTAGCTGACTTTTAATGAAACATTTCATTAATACAATGAAGAATTTCATTTTCTGAGTGAAGGTTTTCCTTGCAGTGTTGTGTTGTTTTTGTTTATTATATCCATAACGGCACATGTCATTTTCGGCTGGTGTTGTAAACAACAAACTATCTTCCAAACGTCGTCTGGATGATTAAAAGACGACTGCAATGTAAATTGTTATTGTAAAATTCAAACTATCTTCCAATTAACGTCTGGAAGTGAGTAAGACGTAACGCCTTTGACGATGGACGATGACAGAAACTTCCAAATCTTGGAAGGGCACTGGTGTATACTGATAAGCAGTGATGCCAATTTAGCCATTTTGTGGCTAAATTTAGCCATTTTTCATCCCATTTAGCCGGAAGAAAAGTGAGTTTAGCTAGTAGCTATTTTTTTAGCCATTTTTATTTTAATCTTGCTATTTTTTTAGCTATTTTTCCAAACATGAAATTTGTTTGTGATTTTACACAAAAAATTTAAACTCGGAACATGGAAACATTAATTAACTACCAAAAAAACACAACAGAGTAATATGTTATTGTTTTCGCATTAATATCTATAAATCCCGGTTCAAACTTGTCATTTTTGTTGCAGCAGTCTAAAAGCGCTTATATGAAAGAGATGGCTCAATTGGTAACAATAAGATTTGCTACTGCATTCTTATAATCGTTGCAAGGTGTTTATAAGTTGTCGGGTCTACAGTGAAACCTCTCATAACGGACACCTCCTATAACCGAACACCTCTAAAATCCGGAAAATTTTTGTAGATCCAACACGTTCATTAGTTTTTCCATACAAAATGCACTCCCAAACCGTACACTCTCATAAAACCACAGAAGCGGTGAAACACGGCAATAAGAGTTGCATTTAAATAGTAGGTCTTTCTTTATTCAACTCTGATTCATATTTATATTAGTGTCAATGATATTGCTGGTAAGTACTGATTCGTTGGAGACGCAAGGAAATTGCTGTTTATATGAAGAAGTTGTTTGCTTAGCTGGTGTCCCAAAATGGCAGTGAAAAAATTGTTTTTTATCAATTACAGAAAAAAAAATTATATTTTAAACGATTTTGAAAAAGGAAAATATTCGGTGCACGAACTTGTGAAGATATAAAATTTCTTGTGTATTTTAACCATTCATACCATTTCATGTAGCAAACATTTCTTATACAAACTGCTTTTTCAAAGCATTTTTCTAGAGACGACTTTGTTGTTTTCCAACAAATAAAATCATTGAAAGTCATCTGAAACCCAACAGCTGAAATTATATCAATCTAATTTGAAGAATTCTGCTCTTAAAATAATTTTTCAACTACAATGAAATCCAAAAAATGTGTAACTCTCTCATAAGCGGAGACCTCTAATAAACAGACAAAAACAGGGCGACCGTGAGCAGTCCGGTTATGAGAGGTTTCACTGTAATTGGTGGTTTATGATATCAATCAAACAAGGGTCATATTCAGTATGCACACTTCTACCGATATTCGGTAGATTCTACCGAATATGTTTGTGAATTTAACAACATACCAATTCTACAGAACAAGGCCTGAAATCTACCGGAATATTGTTATTTAGTAATTTAAGTCGATATATGTGTAAATTGCCTATTTTGCCAGATAGCAGTGCGGCCGCAGAGCGATCTTTTTCTGTCATGAAAATAATTAAAACAGAACAAAGAAATCGATTAAAAACTGAAACTATAAGTAACCTAATATTTGCCAAAGAATTGTACCTTGAGGATGAAATATTTATTCCTACCAATGATTTAATAATTTTTGCAAAAAAGTTTAAGTTCATTAATGGATCTTACATATAATCTTTGTAGTTACAAATGTTTGTCAAATAAAAGTTATTTTAGTGGCTTTATAAAACCTATGTACAAAAACTGAATTCCTGTTATTTATGTATATTATTTTATGTATGCATGGTATACATCTATATAAAGGGTAAGAGAAAATAACTGCGAATGACACTTTTTTATTGGAAATGCTTCACTGTTTATGGCAGTTTAATTTCCAGTCACATATGAAGTTTCAAATGCAACCTGTTTAGTTTGATACTCCTTGCACTTACCCTTTATATATAAGTACATATATTTTGTTATTTTTTATGTTTCTTTGAATTGTTATTTTTTATGTTTCTTTGAATAAAAAAAATTTTCTACCGAATTTCATTCAAATCTACCGATGTTTTTTGTCCATTCTACCGAATTTAAAAAAAATTAAGTGTGCACACTGGTCATATTTGTTTTATACGAGTGAAAATATCAAGAAAAATAAAAGTTTAAATGAAACTTTAAAAAATAGAAAGCTAATAAAAAGTATAAACAAAAATTTCGCAAGGAATGGATTAGTATCCCAAAAATTTAAAGACTTAATAGCAGAATGTACAAATGAATAGAAGGCATAATGCAAGTATTGTAAGTTTGCACTACATGCGCAGTTTTTTTATTACCTGAAGAAAAATTATTTTATTTATGTATTACTTCAATTTATTGTTTTTATTTACTTTAAAAAAGTTCCCGATTCGCGTTAAAAAACAATATATGAAATACCTTCTTGTTTTTGCTAAAGTTAATGAGTTTTGCATTCAATTTTGCTTAGACATTTTTCAGCTAGTTTTTAACCATTTTTTAGCCATTTTTTTGTCTACATTTAGCCATTTTTGGTGGAGGAATTCTGGCATCACTGCTGATAAGTAAACAATTCCCTACAAGAAATGAATGACTGAAACTAACACAAACAACATTTTTTTACTAACACATTTGCAACAATTTTACATTCAATTCAACAGTTATTATAGTTGCTCTACTCTAACATATATGATAGAGTGGAATGTCTAATGTACACATGTCAAAATTTTTAAAATATTGAATTTTACTGAAAATAATTTATAGTTCGTTCGGTTTGTAAAATTAAAATGTAAAAAGTGATAAAAAAAAGTTATGGTGTTCGTAAAAAAGTAAGATAAAAACAATAATTAAGAAAAGAAATATTATAGTTTAATTAAAAATATACATACATATATATGTATGTATATATATATATATATGTATGTATTCGTTTCTTTTTCAATTTTTAGATATTTGGAAAGATCAAGATGCGTTGGGGGCTAAAGAAATCGGTGATACAATTCATTCTATCTGTGAAAAGTGTTAAAAAAGATAAGTAAAATAGTGCATAAAAGAAATTCACAAAGTTTAATTTAATATGTATATTTATTTTCAAAATTTTAGACATTTGTAAAGAGCAAGGTGCGTTGGTGATGAAAAGGCGTTAAGAGGGATAGATACTGCTGAAGTTATTTGCTGTTTTGTTTATTTGTATTTTTTGTTTTAAATATGTTAGTTACGTGTGTAGTTTAAAGTTATTTTTTATAATAAAAAAACAAATAAAATAAATTAAAAAGTATATTTGCTGATTACTCAATTGTGGGGGATATATTTGTCAATTATGATCAGTCAAAATTGAGTAATATTTATGCTATCATTGATTAGTAAAAAGCACTGGAGTGAGCAGTTCAACTATATGTTATATTAATTTTTTAGAGAGAGATGCAACATCCCACGTACACAAAAGTTTCCATCACATTTTTCATTTTGCCTTGAACAATGTGATAGAAATTTTGTTCTACGCATTGATGAATATATCCTGCATGACTTCCGATCAAATGAGCCGTCAATTGACTGGTAGTGTTCTTGTAGGGTTGTTTTTTTAAATCTATTTTAAAACACACATACATAATATTAATTTATTTTATGTGCATATTACTCGTAGTACATTAATGTGAAGGGAATTATGGATCCCTTCTCTACCCCTAATTTTAATACATATATATCAGTATCATAATGTTACGATAAGAACTACAAGTTTATTTAACTGTTTGAACAAGATAAGTAATTTATTTCATATTGTTTATTGTATATTTTGTCAATATTCATTTTATAAGTAAAACAAAAACACTAAAAGTAACTGAATTTTCAACTAGACATCATATACACATGACATTTATTTTCAAAGAATATGTGTTAAAATGATTTCTGAGAATTATATGAATGTACAATATTGTAAATGGGCCGATTTAATATAAACCTTTACCATTTTGGGAGAAGGGTATAAAAATAAGCTTCGAATTGTCTACTGTGACTGTAGATAATCAAGTCTATTCTAGAATACGCGCTTCGACGTCGACAGATTCTAAAATACGTGCGAAGAAATATCGTTTTCAGTAATCGATATTATGTTATCTCTTATAAAAACATCAACAACATTGAAAAAAGCTGACTTGTATGTAGAAAAAGTTGAAAACAAAAAGGGATTTCAGAAGTAATTTAAAGAAATAATTAATAAAAAAAACTTAACAGTACAAGTGTTAAGTAACATAAAAAGAAACAATAAACAGTAAAAGTGAAATTAGTTACTTCTTTTATTTGTTTTAAAAACGTGTTTACATCTTTGAAGAACTTAAAGAAAACTTAATTGTCTTGTAGAGCCTGGCCGAACGCCATTAAAGCTTAATTAACAGTGGTAGACACCATATAAACACTTCGTATCTCTTTTTTCTTTATTTATTTAAACTTAACGCGCTAACATTGGCGTCGAACGAATATGGCATTGATCATGGTGACGAAGTGTTTTAGAATACCTCCAAAGTGAAAGAAAACATATGTTTTCTATCACTCATCTCCAACGTAGTATTTAAGAATAGCAAAAAGTGAAAGATGCGCGCATTTGTGGTGAAAGTGACTTCCCGAATAGACCTGAATAATTCTTTTTTGCTGCAAAATGTTCGCAATGACCACTTGTCTATTATCGTAAATGACAACATAAAATAATCTTCGATTTTATATTTCCAGACATTCGTTCCCCTAACGATAATTATGTTATCGTTTGAAAATAAGTTCATACAATATTTTTCACAAAATAGCTTCATATTTTTATAAATTTTATTGTTACACTAAAGCCAAATACTGAGTAAAAAAATTTTATATTACTCGTATTTTTAGTCATACTCTGCGGTTAAAAATAATTTTTTCATATCGAAACTAAAAGAGAAAAAACGTTGTTGTTATTTAATTTCAAACTTTATGAGTTTTAAATAAATCACAAGCTTTTGATTTATTGATTTTGTATACTATAAATTTTTATATAATATAATAAAACAAGTCGATATTTCAACCAGAATGAAAAACATTTGCACGTTATATTAACCCAGCGAAAGTTTCGCTATTTATTCGTAGTTACAATACCCTTATCTATATCTTTTTACTATAGTTAATTAGAACAAGTATTTGTTAGAGGGCTGATTCTTTTAAGTAAAACATGATAATAATAAAATTATTATTAACTTTTTTGAAATTTACCTTCAAGTTGACCTTTTGCTAGAAAAAATCTACAAAGGCCTTAAGTCATTAGTGTACATGTATTGGAAAAATCTCGAAATTTATGTCGAATATTCGAACATATGTACATACATACGGTAATAAGTACTTTAAAAATCTCAATGGAATATCGTTGGGCGATGCAAAGCAGAGATTTGAAAAAATTTTAGTCAAGCAATGAATTCGAAACTTATTTTGATAGAGCCTACAATTTACCAACTTCACGTTGCCATATTTATGTTTTTAGGGTTCCGTACACCAAAAGTGAAATGGAACCTTATTATTTTCGCTACGCTGTTTCTCTGTCCGTCCGTCTGTTACAGTCTATTTTCTCGAAAACCGTAAGAGCTTCGCAACTAAAATTTGAACAGAGTAAGAAGACCTTTGGCCGCTACAACAGCAAATACATGAGAGTTAAAAATGAAAGGGTGTTCCAAAACGAGCCGTTTTCTCGAGAAGAGTTACGGACCTAATATTTTTGCAGAATATGTAGAACTTTTCCGCTACAACAACAAATATAAGGGTGCCTCGGTAGGCTAGTGAGTAGTGTGCTAGCCTATCAGTGTGGAGCTTGTGGGTTCGATTCCCACCATAGACTCTGGTCTGTTTCACTACAACGAGTGAAGGTCTTTGTTGCTATTCTCGTTTAAATTAAGTTATGATATAATTTGTAATTGTATTTGTAACATTTAATAAATAAAAAAAATAAAATGTTATATATTAGGAAGGGTGGTGCAATAACGCACCTCCACTCGAAGACTCAGGGTCCATTGTGATTCGTTTCTATTGCCCGTTAAAAGTAATATTTACCCCCATTTGTACTCTATTATTCGTCATTAAGCCACTGAATTCCCATGATGAAGCCCCTGGTATCTTCTGGCAATAAATATATGACAGTTAAAAATTAAAGAATGTTCCAAAAAGAGCAATGAAAGTTTTCCATCCATATAATATACATACAATTATATATAAACACCTGAAATTTGCAAAGTTAGTGTATTTTTATACAGACTACAAAAACTAACACTAAAATTTTAAAAGTCAAAATTAAAGGGTATTCTATCAGTTAATGTAATTTTGACAACTTGCTGTAACTTGGAAACCGCTAGAGGAAAACTCTTGAAATTTTTAAAAACGCTAAACTACAAAACCACAAAATTACGGGTAAACTTTTCGCCAAACCGAAACAATTTTCCAAAAACTGAAAAATTGTAAAAAAAAAATAGACGCTAAAACTAAAAAAATGCCAAAAAAACCGACTAAATTCCCCAAAGCAAAAAAGCGCTAAAAATAAGAAAAATCGCAAAAACTAGAAAAATCACCAAAAAACTTAAAAAATTTACAGAGTACTTAATTTTTTTTTAATGTCTGCATCAGGTTAGATATTTGATAATAAAGGCCGAAGTTTGTATTATATTACATATCGTACTTAATCAACAAGAGGTCATTAACTCGAAATTTTTTTTAATTTTGAGTAGATACGACGAAAAACTGTCTGTGGTTACATTTTTTGATTTGGATTTGAAAATCCGAATACATAATAGTAAGCAAATTCCTTTTGAAAATATATTTACATTGTTTTTTATTTCACAACCTTTCAATTATTGGGAAAGAATGTTTATGTTTTGAAAAGAGCCACAACTCCAAAAAAAAAATGAGCAATTTTATCATAGAAACAGTCAAATTTCGAATTAAAGCCATAAAGTACTAGTAAAATAAATTTTATCAACAACAGAGTGATCGCAATACGTTGAAATTTTTACAGTAGATAGATATTGATGTTGTCAGTTGATTTCTTGCAAAAAGTAAAATTCTAATCATTTTGAGTTATTACCGTCTTGTTGATTAAGTGCGATACGTAGTGTCCATACGGAACCCTTCGTGTGCGAGTCACAGTCGCACTTTACAGAATGTATTTCTCTTTGTTTGGCATTCATGCTTATACATTTACTAGTGTTATCATTAGAACCATGAATCAAATAATTAAATTTTGTTTACATATCGATTTCTACGTCATTTTGACTGCTGTCACAACAGCACACTCAAGTTAACAAATATTCGCAATGCGTAATCTCGTATTCTTTGATTCGTGATTTGAACAAGAGTTTTTCGAAAATTTTTTGTTTTTTTTTTTAAGAGAAGTAACACTCAGGGAATGAATGCCTACTAGTATTACTGGGTGTTACCTTCTTTAAGAAAGGTATAGTGGTGGAGAAGACAGGTGGTGCGAGAAAAGATAGAGGAAAGCTTCATTATTTTACAACTCTGCTTTTTGCACGTTTTTTTAATAATGCAGTGTTGCAGCGCCTCTGGTGTTACATGAGGCGTATTAAAGTTTTTTTTTGAAGTTGTGTTTAGTAGCCAGTTTATTGATTATTTTACTTCGCCGATGATTCTGCTACACAGCGAAGGAGGGCGCTCTGATGTTCCATTAGGATTAGTATCTGCTGAAGTCGGTTTAGTTCAGTGACCAGTAACTAACTATGCCTTCATCACTTGAACTTTCCTACATCAATTGACACAAAAGGGACCCTGACATCAGAAGAATTCGTGGTGTTGTTATTTAATGACTGCTGGGTGCCGTGCTCGAACCCAGGACCTTCGGTTTGTAGTCAACGTGCTAAATACTTCAGCCACTGCGAACGAATCAAAATTTATCAATGTAGAATAAAAAATTATTCGAATACTTTTTGTAGAATTTACTTAACTACTTTATTTAAAAAACATTTTGCATTGTATTAATTTTTAAGTATTAATGTGATTAAATAACGAGCTCGAGGTCATAAAAGAGTACACAAATATTTCTGAAGTAAATGATAATGTTTTACTAACTGATCTAAAAAATTCTTTCATTAAATTAAAACCCGTCAAATTATTTAGAGACATCAAAGATAAGAACACAAAAACTTGCTATACTTTTTAATTCTATTTTAATAGCATCACCGACATCATCAGCAATGTGTGAACGAAATTTTCCTAGTTGTTCTTTTCTTTTATTAAAAAAAAAAAAATAAATAAAAAATCTTCTGCTAGAGAAAGAGCTGCAATATCTGCTCTTATTAAATGATTATTTTAAAAAGATTCAAGGAGATATTTAAAAACCTTTGTACATACATATCGTTCCTTTATTGTAACATAAGCATATCTCAATTAAAATAAGTGTTTAAAGTTAATAATGACATTTTGTGTAAAAATGCATATAAAAGCTTTTACATGAACCTCTTAAGAAAAATGAGATATTTAAATTGTAAATTGAAAACCTAAAACTTATTTTCTGGAAGGCAAAATTTTTTTAAGATACATATGTATGTATGTTCCTTTTGCAATAAAGAAGCTATATGCATAAATACGCATATTGTTTAACTAATTTCGTTATTAACAATAATAGCACATATTCATAGCCAAAATAAAGTATACTTTAATAGTTTAAGACCAGTTTTAAATTCTTAAAGTATACTTTGTTTTGACTATGAATATGCGTCAATATATCTACCTTTGTTATTAACATAACTGCTTTTCTATTGTAATGAAGTGTTTTTTTCTTGTACACCTTCACGAAATCTACCAGATTCCAAATAAAATCTGTATGAAAATCTATACCGTTTACATAGTTTGCCACGATTTCTTATCCAAACACCATACCAACCAAACGCATTAACTCAAAATTTCCCTATACTGCAACCAAAATTAAATTTAGCTAATTCATACATCTTTTTAAGTACAGAGGCTTAACTTTTTAGTACAAAATTGGCAAAAAAAAAATCATAGGCCGGGTTTCCATCTATGGCACACAGATGGAAACCCGGCCACGCAATCGTAAAAAAGCGTAACCACTAATTACTAATGAAAAACAGTTTGATTCAGACACGTATTTATTACATTAAACAGTTTCATACATAACTAATAGACAATTTTGTAGAATCCAACATGATTGGAAACTGTTTAAATCAATAAATATATGTCTGAATCAAACAGTTTTTCATTAGTAATTAGTTGGTTACGCTTTTTTGGGCAAATGACAGAAATGCCAGATGTAAACTCAGCCATAGTTGCATCACTAAGTTCTGCTAGAGTAGATTTTGTGTTGAATGGGGTAAAAGATTTTGTCCGAATTCCCGTAAGTATTAGATATGTAATGAATAAAATTAAACTAAAACATATGATTGTTGTGGTTTGAAATTATTCAAATAAAATTTTTTGTTTGTTCGAATATTCGAACAAAAAAAATATGAAATTTTATTCGAACAAATATAAAACACGAATAATTGACAACACTTACCAATTTGTTGGTTGCATACGAGTATTATCAAATTTTCGAAACATGAAATGTATTTTAAAATAGAAAATATTAACAGCCAAACCCACGATATCGAACGTTGTCGTTCGCAATCATTTTTAACGACAAACAGCTGATTTGGGACCCACTAAACTTGTTCAGCACGACAAGTCGATCGACAATGCATGCGAACGATGACGTAACCATTTCCATACAAATTTGGTACCCACTATGAAAATTCAAACGACAACAAATGTCAAAATCAGTCACTTGGTTTGTGCTTGTCGACAAAACAAAAAAGTACACATAAATATCAAATTTTTAAACAAATTTACATTTATGAAAATCAAAAATAAAAATGTTAATTTTTTTGCGTTTATTTTATTTATTTAACTCACAAACATGCATTTTTGTCACATAATTCTTTTTGAATTACATACATACATACATACATATATATGTATGTATGAATGTGTATACGTGCAATTTATCTAACCAATTCTAAACACTCAATTAGGCAAATTACTCTTTCCACTTCAATAGATTGCTTGTCCCATTGGTGCTACTCCCCTCCATTCTTCATTACAATCCGCTTGCATTATTTTAGGAGTATCTACACATTTCAACTTATATATTTATTTATATTTCACACACAAAATTTTGAAAATAACTTTTTAATTTTTTTGTATTGTCTTATGTTTATCATTGTTGTTATTTTTATTATTTATTTGTAGAAACCTTAAGTAGCATAGAGTTGCATTTTTTATGGAATACTTTTCACATTTCAGCGCTTTTTATTTGTAAAGTAGCGTTTTATCTGTGAAATTTTTGATGTGGCAATATGCTAATTTGACAATGAGTAAATGCATTACGTTAAAAACGTAAAGCCCGACGACCGACAAGTCGATAGTTAGTGGGTCGTTCAAACGAACTATAATGAGCGACATGTCGTCAGTCGATCGAGTTGTCGATCGACATCGCGGGTTAGGCTGTAAATGAAAAATAAACAGACAGCTGTAGGTGTTGATTTTTTAAACAATCAACTGTTATGAATGAACTCGTTTAGTTTTAACTGTGCAAAGTTTAAACGACTTCTATTACTGATTATTTGCAATTTTAAAAATCTAAGAAGACAGCTGCAGTAATTATTTTGTCATTTGTTTGTGTTAATTTTTTTAACACGTGCAAACTACGTAATTGAAGTAATTATTTAAAAAAAAGTACCCATAATAGCGAAAAATCGTATTGGAGATACATTACTTTAATAATATTATTAATGGCTGGGACTTTTTCAAATATATAATTTATGTAAACAAAATAAAAAACAAACAGTAAAGTAAAAAAAATGTTGCACACAGTTTAACAAGAAGTTTTTCACGCAGTTACTTTTTTTAGCTGATGATGTAACTAAAGGTCTGCTTCCTTTGTAAATAATGAAATAAAAAAATTTTAAATTCGAGAATTCTTGTACTCAGCTAAATGCGAACTAATTGTAAAATAAAAATATACGAAAAATGTGGATATTCCCAAAAGCACGAATTATTTATAAATTACGAAAAAGGAAAAAGTCCTTAAGTCGAGATGAGTTGATTTTGAGGTAATAGTACCTCCGTAATGTGCATATTCGAAAGTATCCCTGGTCAAAATCTCAATTAATTTGATTAATTTTTCAGGAAGTTATAGCCAGCGATGCCAACTCGGTGCTTTTGGCACTATTTTTAGTGCTTTTTGAAGACTCAAAACGCCAAATTTTGAGCGTTAGTGCCAAACTAAGAAAAGGCACTAAGTAGTGCTTTTAAGAAATTTGTGTATTTCTTAAAATTACTTTAATAAAAACTTGTTGTTTTTATTTTCTCAGTGTAAAGCATACCCCTTTTTCGTCTGATATATTTCATTAAAGATGTTGATACTATTGCCGAAATAGAGAATAGCTCAGAAAATATTAAACATTACTGAACTTCACCTGATCTTCACTCTTTTTTTCACGTTAGTGCTTTTTACGCTTTTTAGATCTCAAAACTACGCAATTTTGTGTTTTTTTTAAATTTTGATGTGCTTTTAGAGCCAAAAAAGTTGGCATCACTGGTTATAGCACTATAACTTGCGATTTATCTTTTTTAGAGTTTGAATCTATTATTTGCAGTGTGTATAGAATGATGTTTGACTAAAAAATAAAGTTTAACAGAGAATTTCCCAATTTAACTGCAAAAGCAATAAATTTCTGAAAATCGAATTTATGGCTTAAAAGCTCTCTCCTGCAAAACAGTAAAAATATGTTATATGTATTGTTACCTTATTAATCTAATTAATCGAGAACTGCAAAAATCTGGATTGGAAAAAAATAATGAGTTGAGGCCTTTCTATATTAAGGTGAGAACTAATTTTATTCTACTTAATAATATAGCAACAATAGTTGGCAAAGCTTGTGGGCGGCAGTTCAAGCGGTCTTTTTGTAACTGCCACTCGTAAAGAGTCGTGACTTGCTCCCCGCTTGCATTCAAACTTCTACACCTTATACAGTTTTACTTATTAATTGACTGAGAATTCCTAGTTTTCTACACCACCATCAATAACAAGCAATGTTAACAAAGCTAGAACATGATACCCTACATTATTTGTTCCTAAAGGTGTTTGTAACTTAATATGTTACGAGTATGTAGGAGATTTTCTGTAACAACACATTACAAGTTTCTGTTTGCTTGGAACAAAAACTGGCAGTTTTTTTTTACTTTTTATACTTTTTTATGCTGTGGTACGTACGTGTGCTCTTCCATATTTTACCCAAATGACCACTAATCTTTTCAAGAAATTTCACTAAAAAATCATAATTCTTAAAATCGGTTATTTCAATTTCCAAAATTATTTGAGAAACGTGACCAACTGGTTCACATTTAGGGCCCTTCAGAGTACCACACCTACATTAGGGATGTCAATCGGGATCGATTTTTGGAAATCCCGGGATTCGGGATTTTGTAATCCCGAAAAAATCTCGAGATTTTCGGGATCCCGGGATTTTTCGGGATCACGGGATTTTCGAGATTTCGGGATTTAAATATTTTTCGTAAAATAAATTATTTTTTGAAATAAATATTACTTTAATAACAATTTAATGCATTTTAAAAGGTTTTATGTTCATAATTTATCATTGCACGATTGTCTTTAAAGTGAACAATTTTCTAATACGAGTATGAAATCAAAATCAAAAGAATTTTTCTCATCTATTTTTAAGTTGATTAATCACATTTGATGTTAGAGAATTTATAGTGAAAACAATAACTAAATATGAAAACTTGATTTTTGATTACAATATAAATGTTTTTCTATTATCTAAACCAAAACGAATATACATATCGGTGGACTTTTAGCACTATTGCTTAAGTTGACTTACGAAAATTTTTAGATTCACTTTCATACAAATCAGTTGCAGAAACAATATTGTTATGTTAAAAATATTTCTACTAAAGATTTTTTAATTGCGATTGATCAACAACAACTATAACGGTTGTTACATATGTATGTAAACCAAGCATTATATAATTTTTTTTATCGATTTCGTTACTACTAATAAGGCTGAACATGTCGAAAAATTAAAAGAAATGTATACTCTATTCTAATCAAATTCGATTAATTACGTCTAAAGATCACATTTTTATAGGCACATACATTAAAAGTTTGCATGACCACTTGAACAGTATTTTTGCTCTACTGAAAAATTTTAAATTCATACATAAGTTTTTTTCTACAAGTTCAACAGATACATATATATGTATTCATACGTTCGCTAAGAGGAGTATGGTTTATTAGTGTCCTGGCCTTCTACTCTGCAACTCGAATACAACTACAATTGAGTCGAACTCATTCAGTCGGTCGTTTTTGACTAAAACTATTTATCAAATCTAAGTAATTTAAATGGGTTTAATCGTAGGTTTGTATCAAAAACGACCTAAACGGTCTAAATAAAAAACTAAATAATTTTGAACTGCAATGTAAAAAACATACATACACACTCGAGCAGTTTTTTGGGCAAAATGCTCCGCATTATTCTGTAAATATTTCTCGCTTTTACGTCAACCCGACAACAAAAAAAAAAAGAAGAATTCACTTGCCTTGTATTGTATTCTACTCCAATTGTAAGAAGGTGTCAATAGTACTCAATTGCTACCGACAAGTAGATAATTTTTTTAGCGTTGAGGAGTCGACATACAGATAGTTATATACTGCAATTATGAATAAATTTCCGCAAGAAATTTCTCCTTTTTCCAATTAGATTTTTTTTCCTATTATTTGCTACTGTTTGAAATTATTCCCCGGGAATAATTTCTCGTGCAATTTGAATTATAATTGCCCTCATAATATAGAATAAGATGGAATAAATTTGTTAAACTTGTGAATTTTTCAAATGTTATTTCCCTTCCAAAGGTAATATGTTTCTTTTGTTTTCAAAATAATTCTAAAATGTACATATATTGTAGCACCTTTGATGAAAATAACCGTAAGAAAGTAATTTATTTATTTTGCTCTTGTTGTTAATTTATAAGAAATATGTCACGACTAGTCATTAAATTGTTAAAACTATACGTATAAAATTGTATGGGACTTTTAAATATTATAAAAAATACCTTAAAAATCAACGAAAATTTGAATTTATAAAGTTTTTATATAAAAATTACTAAGAAATCCCGAAAATGAAATCCCGGGATTGAATTTTTCAAATCCCGGGATTTCCGGGTTCGGGATTTCCCGTTTGGCATCCCTAGTTAGAGCCAATAAATTAGATTTAAGAAAATACATATAATTAATTTGGGAAGGTTAGTGGCAATTTTAGTAAAATATGGAAGAGCACACGTACTACACCATATATGTAGGTGTATATATAATATACATACATACATATGTATGTATGTATGTATGTATATATTTTGGGAAAATTACATCATTCTTTGTTATTGTTATACTATTTTATTATCATCAGATTAACACGATAAGAAATTAATGTGTGTACGTTGAAATTATTTCTGCAAGTGAATACCTTAAATAGGAAGTATGTATATATTTTTATTTCGTCATAGCCAATTATTTAATAAAATGTGTCGAAAATTTACTTGATAACATTGTCCCATAACAAACTGCTGCACAGTGGGGCAGGTCACCAAATAAACGGTACTAAGCAAAGCACATTAAATACAGGTACTCGCATTAAATGCAACTCTGCGCTTTTAACAAAGTAATTGTGAAAAAATGCGCTATAAAATAAGGTCCAAGAAAATAGGAATAAGAAATGAAATAAACCCAAAAAAATAATAAGACAGAAGAGAAAATTTATGGAAAAACATAGGTACCATTAAATAAGTCCCAAATGAAATAACTCCCAACCAAAATGAAATAAGCCCCAATCAGAAAAATTTAAATAACTTCCAATTGTACAAATGAAATAAGTCCCAATAATTGGAACTTATTTCATTAAAAACGAAATAACTACCAATGAAATTAGTCCCAAAAAAATTAAATACATCCCAAAAAATGAGAAAGTCCCAATGGAATTAGTCACAATAAAAATTATGTAGCCTTTAATGAAATAACTCCCAAAACAAATTTCTAAGGCCGGCTAGTTTGAAAACCTTTAGTAGGTACATACCATACTGGAAAAAGTGTTTGAGCCCGGTTGAAAGCTCAAAAAATATTAAGCTGACAGCGCCGCCTACTATAGATTTCTATCTTAGCTGGCCTTTGGTCGGACTTGGGATTTTCTCCACCATGGTATTTCCCGACACGGATCCTCTTACAAAAGGTTTCGTAAATAGCCGACTTGACTTAGGGGCTTTCTCCACCATGGTATTTCCCGACAAAGCGCGGCCTGCTGAAGGTTTCTTAGATAGTAAGCCTTCGGCCCTGTTCATGGGCTTTCTCCTCTCTGTTGCTTCGCATATCAGCTCTGGTTACTAAATATTTCCTTCTGACTACACTAAGATAGCAGCACAAGAAACCTTTACAGGCGGCGCCGTGTTGTGAAATACCATGGTGGAGAAAATCCCTAAGTCCGGCCGAAGCAATAGTAAGATAAATGAAATAACACCAAAAAAAAAAATAACTCCCAAATGAAAAGGAAATAACTTCCAATCAAAACTTAAATAACTCCCAATCGAGAAATGAAATAATTCGCAATGGCAGAAAAAATTAAATAAGTACCAACAGATTTTTCGTTAGAAGTTATTTCATTTGGGAGATATTTCAAATGAAATAAATCCCAACAAGGAAATAAGTCCCAATTTTGCATGGAAAAATCATTGGAACTTATTTCATGGTACCAAAAACATCCAATATAAATGAAATAAATCCCAATTAAAAAATCCCAAAACAACATAAAGTCCATAAAAAATTAAATAAAGCTCATTTTAGAATTACTTAATTTTATTGGGTTTTATTTCATTTTCTTATTTGGGCGTTATTTGCATGGGATTTTTTCATAACGTCGTTTTCATCAAGCAAAATTTCAAATAGCCTGGATCAATTGAAGGTGCTAACTATACTGGCTATTTGATAACAAATAAATGCTTCAAATCCATAGTTTTGAAACTAGTTATGAAAGTATCTAACTGTTAAGTCCTAAATTTATTTGTTGGCATCCTGGTAATTAATTTTTAAAACAAATCGAGATATCATTATAATTATAAATATTATCATTGTATCAATGATTTTGCATGAATAACGGGCTTATGAAGTTTGAGTTTTTTTTTCTATATTGCAACAAAAAAGCGATGTGTAGTTAAAAAAATAAGAATAAAAGAATATAAAATCGTTGATTAAACTTTATCAATGCCTTGCCCGACTTTTAATATGAGCCACTGTACTTGAAAACAAAGCTAACCTCTTGCGTTGGCACACTTCCAATTCCAACGTATATATCCTTTTAAGAACGTCGAAGAAGTCGGTTTCTTGGCGTACATTTTAGACTTGAGGTAAGCTAAAAAAGGTCCATAAACAAGCAATCAATCACGACTTTGTGGTGGCCACTGTTGCTACCTTTTCTGAATTAAAAGCAAAGTCAATCCTCTGACTGGTTCTTGTGTAAAATGACGACCTATGCACATTTAAAGGACTTGCACGTTTCTTAATTGAAAGATTAGAATCGTCACGAACAAACTGATTAACAAGATGTTTTTTTTTACCAATGTTGGTAAGATTGGTCACTCCGATTTTAGTTTTTCCCATGTTGTACGGTCTCTTCAAATTTTTTGATGTATTTTCGAATGAGAAATATGCTTGACGTATCATTTATATAGGGTCAAGCTGCCGATTGGAATACCCTGTTTAAGTCTCAGAATTATTGCAGTAAACTGAACTACAAAGCCCGAGATTAATCGCTGTCCATTCGCAATATTTTCCATGCATATCAATCACACCGCCCTCCCTCGACTATATATGTATGTAGCAATGAATCGTCGTTGAAGTAAAATAACTAAAGGCTCAGTTAGCCGACTATAATGTTATGTAAGTGCAACAGTAGGAAACAGCTGATCGATATTGTTATGTGAAAAGTAATGCAAATGGTTATAGAGATGTAATGTAACATAACCTACTTTTCATGTAAAAATATTGATCAGCTGTTTCACTTACATTACATTATAGTCGGCTAACTGAGCTTTAAGATTGGCAAACAGCTTAGAGTAGTGCCCCTACTTGACACCAGAGGCGCTGCAACGACGTTATAGAAATTAACAAAACACTCAATAGTAGAGTTGTCAAACGAGTATAGCTTAATACCGTCTGCCCTCACTTCACTATCCCCTTCATAAGGAAAGTAAAACAAATACATATATGTGACCTTCGCCGAGAAAAGGGAGCTAGTGTGTAAAAATAAAGTTTTGAGAAAAATGCATTTAAAAAATTAAATTTTAATGTTTTTCTCATTTTTATCGATTTTCCCAAGTTCCCGTACCATATGCGTAAATATGTCGGTCTTCTACAAAAATTTAAAATTTTATTTTAAGTAGAAATTTTATGAGCATATTTTTAAACTTGATGTTTTAAGTTTTTACAATTCATTAGAAGATATTTCTGTTTTTCCTATTTATGTAAATTTTATTATTTACATACATATGTATGTATACATATATCTACGTACATATGTATACCATGATTACGAAAACGCATCTTTCTATTTTATATACTTATTTTCTTCTTTTACGATTGTGTAGCTTTAAAATTTTTTTAAATAACATGTTCAAATAATATGGAAATTTATTTATTTACCTACATATTAAAATTATCATAAATCAAAATAACTTTTGTTTTTGTTTTGCTATTTTATTGGTTTTTATTTGTTCTTTATTAATCAATTTCAATATTGCCTCATATTAATTTATACAAAACATCAAGACAGATGCCAATTAATTTATGGTTGTATGTAAGATTTATTTAATATTTTTCTTGATATTTGCCATACGTCTATGGGAACATTTGTTTGAAAAGATCTTCAAATTATTTTTGTTATACGCTATTAGTAATTTGAAACAAAAATAGTCTTTTTTGTGCGGGTGTGCGTATACACATACATATCGTTACCTTAATATAGAAAGGTCCTAAATCATTATTTTTTTGTAATCGAGTTTTTTGTATATTTCGATATGGCACTTTTCGTGAATAATTTTGTAAAACCTGACAAGTTATTTTAGTTTCTCATAAGTAATTTAATTTGATTTTATCAGAAACGAAACTCATTCGCAACACGAATTAATTGGAAATACAAATTACAACTAATTCATACTTAAATAATGAAAAACGTTGTTTTCATATCATTGTCGAGAGAGGAAAACATGATTGATGGCTCCCCTCATCATTACCTTATTCTATTTTTTTCATAAGCTCGAAAGTTGCTTAATTAAAATTGCCGGGTATAAGGAAACACAGAATTATGTCAATGCATATGTTGCTAATCCAGCTGGCAACGTTTCCGTACAGTTCTTTAGGTAGGGATACTAATAGAATGATCTCGATCCCAAAAATCCCGTGACTTAGTTAACGGGTTCCCGAGATTTTCCTGCATTAAAAAATCCCGAAATTTCATAGTTGTTCTTGGGATAAATCTTTGCAGTGCATTTACATTGTCAATTCTCAAACTAGCTTAAACTAGTTTCTTAATCTATATCCTTTGCATTTCCGTTTTAGATATTTAAGGCCGAGGCACAATGAATCCGTCATGCGTTAAACTTCGCCTTTTTCAACTGACAGCTAAGTTTAAACACATGGTTTCTTATGAAGTCTGTTACATTCAGTACGTGTCCGTTAACGCAAAGTGCAAAATTTGTTCAACTCTTAACTTTTTGCGTGCGTTGAGTAGTTTTACAAGTATTGGTTGGTTGTTTTGATATGTTCTGATTTAGGTTTTTGTGTTTTGGCGCAGCAAAAATAAAATTAAACCAAAGAAATAAACGAAATAAATAATAAATAATAAATAATAAATAATAAAAAAGTTGAATTTAATAAATAAAATGCAGAATCGACCTATTGAAGCTGTTCAAATACTTCCGTCAATAAAGTACTCAATGTGCCAACCTTCTCCGTCGTTGCGTTAATGTCAGTTAAAAAAGACGAAGTTTAACGTATGACGGATTCATTGTGCCCCGGCCTTTAGGCTCAAATTCACAGTCCTTAGTTAACTAATGAAGTTGGTTTATCCAATGAAATTGATAAGAAAAATGCTTAGTTAAACCACGGTAATTAGTTAAATATAGACGGTGAATTTGTGCCTTAAACTGCTAATCTTGTCAATTTCAAACACCCATATTAAATTTATTTGCTGTTTTGTGTAATATAAGCAGCATTCCCGGACGTATAAAAAACCTCAGTGACTTTAATAAAAAAAAAATTATAATAGTTTATCTCGTAAGCTTTTTTTAATTGTTCATGATTTTTATGTAAAAACGGGCTATAAACCAGAAAATGAATTTTGCTTACCGCCATAACTTTCTGGCATAAATATAATCTGTTTAGGACTCAAATGTAAA
The DNA here is from genome assembly GCA_949987645.1 of Tachina grossa. NCBI lineage: Eukaryota > Metazoa > Arthropoda > Insecta > Diptera > Tachinidae > Tachina > Tachina grossa. The sequence continues at coordinate 149,932,645 of OX465274.1, read as the reverse complement.
TTTCAATTGTTACAAATTTTATACATATTTTAATTTTAGGAACTTAAATTAAAATTTTTATTGCTTCAAATTTTATAACAAAACTCAATTATGTGTTCAAAATAAAAATGCTGGAATTCCTGGATTAGCCTTTCCCGAATCCCTAAATCCCTATATTAAGATAACAAGTTGCGTTTGGCCTCCCTAACTGTAGGTCGCATACATAATGGGTGTTTTTTATTGAGGTATAGAACTTTAAGTTGGCATCACTTTTTTAACTGGCGGCCATTTTGTCAGCTGTCAAGTGATTAATATTTAGTTTGGTTTGCCATTTCATCATGAACAGGTTGACAAAAGAACAACGCTTGCAAATCGTGCATTATTTTATAATGGCCCATATGCTCGAAAAAGTGGTTGAAAATTGGACCTGTAGAATTGGCTTTATTCGAGCCAGCCGCGGCGGCCACATGCCCGAAATCATATTTAAACATTAATGGCATAAAATTATCCTTCCAATAAAGCCAAATTGATGGACATTAAAACGATTTTCTTGTGTTTTATTTCAATTCGAAGTTCTATACCTCTAAAAAAACACCCTTTACATGGCGGGGGAAAAAAGGCCAAAAACTTTGTGTAAGCCTAATACTCTGTTTTAAGTTGTGAAAAAATTTCAGCAATATAGATTATTTCGCGTGAAAAAAAGGAGAGAAAAGGAATTGTTGTATTTTGGTAGTAAATTGAAATAAATAAAATTATATGGACGTATTAGTTCTACATTTCCCAAACTAACAATTAGTTCCTTTGAGGCAACACTGCTACGAATGAACGAATAAAAAGCATTGATTAAATTAATATCAAAAAGTTCCCTTGCTATTGCGACATAAACGTTTTCATGTAAACGCGCGTGGATTTAGAGACCAACCTAAATTAGAGCGCCAATTTCAATGGACATGGTCCTTCTACAATTTCTAAACTCATTTTGATATATTTGAAACTTCGAATGCAACTTCGCCCGACAACGCAATCTGCCCGCTGCATAAACATGTTGCAAAGTCTGTACTTACTATTATATTGACATATTATATGCAGAGATGCCACATGATATGGAATTGAATGGTGAGTAAAAGACAGCTGTACAATATTATAAAAAAGAAACTACAAAATGACAACATAATCTTTACTGCAAACGAATGAATATGTATATCGATATATGTATATTACGATTTTTGGTTCCCAAAAAGATACTGAATCGCATTCAAGTATATGCTAGTTTCGTTGGAAATAATATGTCAAGTTTTGAGGGGTGCGGTCCTGCCCATTTCTCTGAACGCGCGATGTGTCGTTACAAGAACCCACTATGTGTTCAAAGTGTCATAAGAATCGGTTGAATATATGTAAGTACATATTATTCACCCTTTTTCCAGTTGTCGACATCGACGTCACTTTAACACAATGCCAAAAAAATTGTGCTTGTTTACTCGCTCTCGAAAAAATTTTGTGCTACTGACAATCTATTTCCGTTTCCAATGCACGCAAAGAAAAGATATGGTTGTAGAATGGTTGAGAAAACAATATTATGTTCTCTGAAACAAACGTGTGGTCGTTGAAAACTAGTTGTTGTTACTTTAAACATTTATTTCGTTACGATAAACAGAGTAATGTTTGAATTTAATAATTACATTATCACATCCTTAAAAAAGTGTGATATTTAGAGTTTAACAATAAAGTTTTGTTAAAAATTTATTACTACAACATAATTTGTATTACTATTTAAAAATAATATGATGTAAATAACAATATAATGTTATCCAAAACCATACTATGTTAAGTTAAAAAAAAAATATTTTTCAATCGGTAGTGCACGGATGGTGTTAAATAAATTAATAAATAAATAAAGAATAAACAAGAGGGTAGACCAATAAAAATCTATAAGCATCTGTGTATCTCTTTATACAGACATATCTGTATGTCGTATAAGTATACATTTTTATATATACATTTTATGTCAATAATATTAATTTATTTCGAATTTAACGCACAGCTGTTTCTACAATAAAAACATGATTAAAAAACAAAATAGTATTATTACATTAAATAATACTGTGGTCGTATTTAACAATATTAATATAATATTAGATCATGGTATGGTGAGTTTCAATTATATTTTAGTCACATCTTACAATAGTGTTGTCATATTAACAATAATAAGATTAGGTACAATAAAGTCAATTGTTCTTGTAGATAATATTATTATTAACTCAGATAATAATATAATTAAAGTTTGCTTTTCTATTAACAATAATATGATTTGACTGCAACCATATAAATTAATCATAGTATGTTGCTGTGTGATTATGGTTGCCTCAACCATATTTTTTCTTTGCATGTGGTCTAGAAAATATTATAAAACTGTCAACAGGAGTCAGTTGTTTTCGACATCGGTTACACAAGCACCAATTTTTTGGTATTGTGTTAAAGTGACGTCGATGTCGAAAACTAGAATAAGGGTGATTATTTTTTGAGAATTGGAGCGGTATTTATAATATCTTAGACAAAAAAATTTAATTGGTTAACAAATAACGTTGTTGTGATATAACAAAAAAAAAACAAAAAAGTATCCAGAATGAGAACCTCCCCCCTTCGATTAAAAAATAATCCATCAAATAAAAGTGTTTGCTGTCAATGTGAAAGTTTTTAGTTAGTCTATTGACTAGATTAGCACACATAACTGAAAAAAGTGGGCGGTTCAACTAAGGCTCATAAAAATTTAATACTATTTTTAAAGCAAATTTTTAATGAAAATTTGCCCATTCATACATAATTTTTTACAATGATAAAGTTTTACAACAACTGAATACATATTTAATTTTATAAACACAGGTGAATATATGTATCTGCGGTTTTCATTAATAACAGCGTATGTCCAAAAATCTAATTTCTTCAATAGAGTTAGAAAAAGTTCTTTTTCAAGCTCATTTAAAAAAATGTAGAAGTTGTGTTGTTATTTTAGAAACATATGATGTACATGCGTCCATATTTTTCAAAAATTTCTTAGAATTTTCTAAAAAGCATTTAAAATATAACAATTTGATATCATAAACTTCAATACATAGTGCTGAGCAAACATTATGGCATTTTGTGGCATCGCAATAGTCTATGCTGGCGGCAACGTTTCTTTTTACGTTGTGTGGCATTGCGTTCCAAGCAAAAATATAATGTTAACGGCATTGTACTTATTTTGAAAATTACACCACAAAATAACAACAAAAGAAATGCCTAAGTGTACCCAGCATAAGTCCAGTCAAGTCAACCTAATGTATCGTTCCAGACGTTCCATCTTCTGGGGTGAAAATGACTTAATTTACAAGTATTTATTTATTATAAATTATACACTAGTTTAGTATTTCTTGAGGTCAAACATTAGCAGGCATTCATCATATGAAATAAAAATTAATATATTTACATACATACAACTTTTATTTATATCACTTTGTTTTTCACAGAAGTATTTGTTTTATCTACTCGGAATCCAATTACACTAAATAACATTTAGACATTTTGACCCCAAGAGCAATAAAATTTTTATTTGATTTTATTTTATTACATACATACATACATATGTATATGTATACTAGTCATTTTTTATGAAAAATTACAACAAAAAAATATACTTATGTATGTACGTATATACATATGTATATGTGTGTATGTATATAGAAATTTTAACACAGATTCTTATTTTTATAATTATTTCTTGTAACCGAAATAAGAAATTTTGAAAAAAAGTTTATATGTATAATATAACTTCCACACAAATATAGTATTTAATAAAAACAAATCATTAGGGATCGCAAAACCACACAAGCTTAATTAGTCTTCTAGTTGCTGCCTAAAAGTATGTACTGAATATTAGATATTTACGCAGCCGTTATTTAGGCAGTTTAATTATGTACATATATCATAATATTATTATTAAAATTAAATCGTATTATATCACAAACTTCTCAGTTAATTAAAAAGATTCACCATAATATTTTCAATTATTTCTGATATTTTTTGTAATATGAATTTAAGCAAATATTTTTGTTATACAATTTTTAGTTCAATTGTTTTAATAATTACCATAAAAATCACAAATTATTTGCACTGTTTCAAAAGTGTTTCCAGCCGTTTATTTTGACGTTAAGAGATCAACTCTCTTTGAATTATTATTATTTATTTAAATTAAATATTTTTTAAATTAAATATGCGCATAGATATATGTACACATATACACACTTCTACATATCTATAAATATATTGTACATGTACGTGTGTTTTCTAACGCTGGTTCTTTTAAGTTTTTACTCGCTGATATATGTATAAGCGTTAAAAGCGTCTTTACTTAACGAATTCTCTCCACTAACTGCCGGTTTTAGAATTTGACGTTTTTCTATTATTAATTGTTGTTGCTGTTTGTTTGTTTGTTTGTTTTTTCTATATTGTTATCGTTTTTTTTACTTACAAACAACCCATGCAACCATGTGTTTGGGAGCAAAACTACATATTTACAAATATCTGTTGGGTCTGTCACACAAGCAGAGCAAAGAATAAAAAAATATTCAATAACACAAGCTGAAAGGGAAATTGAAGCATTTGTACAACAACAAGTAATTTTTCCCGACATATTTATGAGTCAGTCGGACGGACCGTTGGCCGATATATGATGGAGCAAATACATACACATGTATGTACATACATATGTACATACACATGTATGGAAATGGGTGTTTGTTTTTATTTGATTATTAAACTCTACACTATCACTGTCGGCGCAGATATTATCAGTTTATGACTTATTTTGAGACGTCAAAACATTTGAAACTACCCTGCAGAAAATGCGAATAGTGAAATTGTGGTGATTTACTAGTGACGTTGTCCCTGTGCCCCTGTGGCTGAGTGGTAGCGATGCTAGCCTCTCAGTCCAGAGGTCGTAGGTTCGATTCCCCCCATAGACCCTGGGTGTTTTTCGCAGACAAGCTAATCGCTTTGCGAATTGTGTTTGTTAAAAAAAAAAAAAAATTTTAATTTAAAAAAGAAAAAAAAAAGTAGTACTACTGACCAGGTGTACCCCAGCCAATGTAATCGCCTATTGACATTTAACATTAGCTTGTCATTGAAAATCCACCACTAGACTGTAGCACTACTGACTAAGTAGTTCTTTAGGGACGACATGGAGACATTGGCACCTAAGATTCACTAGTAAATTTTAGGGGCTCTAGTCTACAATCCCCGCTCGTTGTCAATAGTAAAATTATATTGATTTTCTAGTGACATTGTCAATAGTGTTACTCACTACGTGTACTCCAGGCAATGTAATCGCCCATTGACATATAACATAGGGTTGTCATTGAAAATCTACCAGTAGACTTTAGCACTATTGAGAAGGTAGTTCTTTTATGACGATATTGAGATATTTTGAACCGAAAATTCAGTAGTAGGTTTTAGTGACGCTCGTCTACATATATTTATTTAATATTATTGCATAGCATAATTAAAAATGAAAAAGAAACTATTGACGCGTTCATTGACAATATCAATAGAAATACACTACAACTGTTGTCTCTAGCGTATCTCTACTCTTGCATAAAAGGAAAGTAGTCGATATTTTAAATAGTGCAATTGTCGCTGGAAAAAGAGTATTGACATAGAGACATATGGTTCTAGGGTGACTAGAGGGTAAAGCCGTGTCATACATACATACTTACATATATACTAACATATGTACATATACATATATATACTTGGAAAAGAAATCTTCAGTAGACTCATAATGTATGTTTCCTTAATCCAGATTATCCGAACGATGAAGACAAAAGGTCAAAAATGTCGCTCTCAAGAAAAAAATTTTGGCGAACACTAGCATACAGATACTGTGTTTTTTGAGTATTCATTATCATGATCATGGTATCGTTCGTGTACAAAAATACTCGTACTAACAAATAGATTTGGTAAAAAAAATACACACATGACTAAAAATTTACAGAAATGAATTATATATTTTTAGAAAGGAGAGACTTAGAACCATGATACAATAATATAAAGGTACAACCACATTTGACGTACAAAATTAATTATGACTTTTTCCACGATTATTTGATTACTGTTTTTTTGTAAACAGAGAGGAGAACGTTCCCACACACATGTAATGGCAATGGAATGCTTTTTGAAATGTGTAATTTGAGTTTAGAAATTGTAGTTAAACACACATTTTTTAATGTTAATTGAACATGAGAATAACGAAATCTGTGTGTAATAAGACCTACAAAAGCAAATATTTGATTAATTATTTAATTCAATAGATAACAAAAAAAGCCTCACGACTTGGGATAAAACTTCGTTGTTAAAAACATCGATATAAAGAAACGCCGTAAATAGAAGCGATACATCGATGTTTTATTAGCGGAATTCACGGTTGTTTCATACATATAATACACATTCGCATATACTTCGTGTGCAAATTTATTGCTGTTTTACATCAAACACAACACACATACTGCGACATTTGCATTTGAGGTAAACACCTTTCAAAGCTCTTAAATTTGTTCTTGTTTCTTTGCAAAGTAACAGCAAGCATTGTTGTCGCCGAGATCTGGTTGACTGTTGTGCTGTCGTCGGTGTGAAAGTACAAAAAGCTCTTTATAAAAGCTTACACATGGTGCATATGGCTTGGACGTAGCTGAATAAGACTTAATGCTTTGTTGATATATACAACAAACACTGTTCTTCTTCGACGACATAACATAGCATGTACTTCTACAACGAAATACAAAAATAAAATGTAATCGGTTTTGGGAGGAAGCTTTTCCCTATTGGGAAACTAATCGATTCTTGAGAATTATTCACTTTGTTTATTTGACAATATTTTCACGTAATCTGTTAAAACCAAATTAAGCGAGTATTTAAAAAAAAGTAAAGGTTCAAATAAACGTGTCATAACCATAACCAGACCAAACAGCTGTTCGAACCGAACTTATGGGCAACACTGTATTTGATTACAGGGGACTCGTCATAACGACTTAGCCAAAACCATAGGTTAGGAAGGGTGGTGCTTGACCGCACCTCCACTCGGAGACCCAATTGGGTCCATTGTGATAGCCAAAATCATAACCATAGTAACAATTGAATTTTGTTCTTCTGCCTTAACCATAAACAGCTGTTTGTTGGTTAGATATATTTATCCTTACACTTTTGAAATCAATAAAGAAATCAAAATATGAACAGCTGTTTATGGTCATGGCTGCAATAGGTAAAATAAATACATGGTTGTGGCTTTGGCATTATGGCATGGCACGTCTGATGAAACCTTACGGTATTATAAGACAACAGTGTTGCCAGAAAATAATGATAGGACAGTGCTAACTCGGCCACAATATCAGCTAAAATGTTCTACAAAAGAAAAAATAGAATGCTAGATATTAAATTTACATAGTTTTTTTGAAAAACTTGATCGCTTCCTCACTAAAGAACATGCGAAATGTGGCAGTGAAAATGTTAAAATGGCAACAGTGTAAGAAAGGTAGTTCTGATGGTAATGATAAGTTTTTTTGCTGAGTATTTACATTAAGCATTTTTTCATGAAATTTCATGAATTTTGTTGCACGCAACTTTTTCTATTTGCTAATTGCAGCGCTATAAAAGAGAATGTTATATAAAAAAGGACGTAGAATGAATCTCTGCATTTTTATGCACTTTTGACAACTTTTTTGATATAAGTTGCTCTTCCAGGCCTCCTATTGACAAATAAAAAAATTTCATGCAACTAATTTCATGAAAAAAATGCTTAATGTAAATTAGGTATATGATAACAAAATTGCAAATTATAGCATTTTGAAATTATTTTTAAATAAACAAAATCAAAAAAATAATTAGTCATAGATTGAAGGTGTTGATTTTTTAAGTAATCACATTTTATGAATGCATTTTTTGTGTTTTAGCTAGGAAGTGTGATCGATGATATCTATTAATATTCAAGTTCTTAGTAGACTGTAATTGTTTTGTTATTTAAACAATAACAGAATTATTTATAAAAATTATTAAGGCTTTATAAATGCATAATAAGAAAAATTTTTTATGAAAATTAGTTTTAAAAAACCTTTTTAATAATTTTTATAAATAAGACTGTAAATAAATAAATTGTTTATTAGTTTTGCTCCAAGATTTTTTGAGTTCATGTAAATTGAATGTAAATTCGTTTGTCGTTACAGAACATGCAAACCGCTCTCTTTAACATTTGGAATATTTTAGATGGCAGAAGGCCTAAAGTTGTTGAAAAAATACAGCCATCTAGTCGTAAAGGATTTTTATTGAGCTAAGAAAATTCACAATGTGTTACTTTTCTACGAAACCATGTTAATTGCAGAGTCTCAGAAGGAAATACAAATAACTCAAATTGGGGGTTTTGTCCAGGAGAGTTAAAACAGAATTTAAATTTCTACTATGTTTTTACATATACATACATATGTACATATAGGCTATCACTACATATAATGCAGAAACTATTGTAGGGTATTTAAATTCAGAGGTGAATGATGTCAATGCCTTTATTTTTAGAGTTTGTTGGCTGCGTAAATTTGAAACTGCGCGTATGTGTGTGTTTGCCTTATGTTTTTTTAATTTTCTTAACGATTTTGTTTATTCAATGAATTTTGCTTTTCATGCTGTTTTCTTATTCGTTAAATATAAAATGTTTGTTAATGTAACAATCGTCGTCATCAGCATAAATAAATTTTATGTTTCAAAGTCATTGCTGCATACATGTATGTATGTATTTATGTATGTATGTATTTATGTATGTGTGTGCGCTCGTGCACGCACACCCTTACCCACACGGCACACGGCAAACCATTAATGTAGTGGAATTCTTTTTTTACATCTCGAATTACATACTCAGTTACCCAGAAAGCTTTTTCTTTGCGACTTTATAGAAAGTTTTTATCATGCATATAGGTACATATCGTCATATAAATTCAAAAAGGGCGTAACTTACAAAAAACTCCAAATCGTCATTTTGATTGATATGATGTAATTAAGGAAAATTATTTAATCTATTCAAACAATTTTTATCCATGTTTGTCCAAAAATATCGAATTTTTTAACGAAAGTCAACCCAATAAGCATTTTTGCTTGAAATCAAGTGTAAAACAATTGTTGTTCAAGTCACATATTCAATTGTCAAGGGTTGAATTATGCTTGATTTACACTTTATTTCAATAGCATTCTCCAGTGAAGTGGGAACTTGAATTAAATTCGAGCATTTCAATTCTATTACAGTTCAATTCAAGCCTTGAATTATACTGTAGTTCAACCTTGTATTACAATTGAATTCAAGTATATTTCAAGCTTCAGAAATAATGATTTTAAAATAGAAAGGAAAATGCAATCGACAAGTTTTCTTACAATTATTTTCTGCATATCTACCTACCTTCACTATTGTTTTCACGATTTTAATCACCTTTGTTTTTTTTTAAGTACGTACGACTACAAAAGTATGCTGACTACAAAATCGTAGATCCTGGGTTTGAGTTCCGTCTCCGAAAGTCATTAAAAATAACAACATCACACATTTTTCTGATGTGCATTAGTATCCCTTTGTATCAGTTGTTGTAGGAAAGTTTAAGTGATGAAGGCATAGACACTGGTCACTGAACTACACCGGCTTCAGCGGATACTAATCTTAATGCAACATTAGAGCGACCTCCTTCGTCGGTATTGTGTAGCAGAAGTAAGATAACCAATAAAATGGCTTCTAAAGTTAAAGTTTTGAGCATTTAATGCGCCTCATTGACACCAGAGGCGCTGCAACACTGCATTATTAAAAAAACGTGTCAAAAGCAGTGTTAAAAAAAATGATTCTGTCCTCTATCTCTTTCTTCATCTGTCTTCTCTATCATTGTCCCTTTCCTAAAGAAGGTAACACATAGTAACAGTAGTAGGCATTCCTTGCCCGAGTTTACTTCTATTTAAAAATAAAAAATAAAAAATTGTCGCTTATGGCCTTGTTTCAAGAACTTATGTTGTTTTTAAATTTTTTTATGATAATTATATATAAAAGTGCATTTTTTATTTTGACGTGAGAGTGAGTGACAACTAAACTACATGTCTGTTATTCGTGTGCGAAACTGAAACTTAACTTAATTTTGCGTAATAATGCAAGAGTAAATATGTTCTTATCGAAAGTTTGAGTGACAGTGAGTCGAAAATAGTCATAGGCGCATGAGTGAGATAATATATTCTCATCGTGAGTGTGCGTGACACTACGTCAAAAATCAACCTTCTCAGTAGTGCGATTCACTAACATGTTTTTAGCGATAATCACATTATTATAACAAAAATTTTTCGAATTTGCTATTCAGTAACATTTTTAGCGATATTCGCTGTAGTTTAATGCCAGCTGTGTCATTATTTAAGCGACAATAATTTATGTGCTGTTAACTTTATCGACAAAAATCAACGGAAAATATCAGCTGCATCCTATCGTTAAAAAGAATTTACAAAATCACGCAATCCTTATTGCAAGCGACAAAATGTGTAGAAAAAAATTACGATTGTCGGATCGTTAAAAGTTACTGAATAGCACTACAACTCTGTGTTATTATGTCAACTTTCATGAAATTCGGCTAACTTTTGTAAAATTGATTGCATATTTTCTTCAAAGGAGACTTGACAGGATCAAAACTCCTTTTCACAATTGCAGTTAGTGCAAAATAACTAACAAAGTATAAGTTTATACAAATTCTATTTTGAATAATATAGCAAATTTAAAAATTTCGACTTGTTCGAATATGGGCAGTAGGAGTGTATATGGCATGATTTTTTTCAAAACTTAAATTTTTTCAAATCTCTAAGGTCTGCATTAACTCCTTCTATTTTTGTCCTATCGTTATATGGTAACAAAGCAGTGGGAGGCATAACATATTAAATTCTTTTCAGGCTTAGAAATAAATACATAAATAATAATCGGAAAAAAATTCTTCACTTTTCAGAAATTGTACTATTTCATGATATTAAATTATTTTTTTTAACTGCTTCAAATTGATTTTTTCAATAAATTTCGCTGATTAGTACAATTTCAATTTTCGAATGGATGAGATTTAACTATACATTTTTTTGTGTGTAGTACTTTGCTCCCCACTACCCCATATTCCTAGCAAAAAATCTTTGGTACATAAATCCAAAATATGTTGTTTACTTGTACGTATATCGGTACCCTGTCGGAGAATGTGTGTTTGACTATAAAAATAGTTAACTTATAGTTAACTTTTCTTAGACTGACTAAAAGCTAACTGCAATGTCATCCAGAACAAACCCAAAATTAATTCTTAAGTTGAGTACGTAACGAATTTGATGAGAGCCAACAAATTTATTCTTAGCTACTTTGAAATTCATTTCAGTTTTATATTAACATTTTGCTGTTGTTATTTTAGATGGTACCTTAGCTGAGTGGTAGCGCGTTGAGTACGCAGCGTGTGATGATTAGGGTGATCGACTCGGTTTTTCAACCGGTTTCAAAACCCGGTTTTTTCAAAATACGGTTTTCGGTTTTTTCAAAATGTTGATTTTTCGAATGTCGAATAGTCCGGTTTTTTTACAATTTAAAAACCGGCTGAGTCGAATACTTTTCGATTTGTACATTTTGCATGTTTTGTTGATTTTCGTAAGTATTTTTTTTAGTGTAAAAGCTCTAAGCTTTTTTTGAGCATGGCAACATTTACTGAAACATGAAATTTAAGAGAAATTATTTTATGAGGTAATAGCAGAGGCGAATTTAATTGGCCTTATGGTGTGCAATGGATGTCAAAATACAGTTGCAAAAAGTGTTTTTTAGTTTTGTTGACATTTTGCTTCATATTTTATATAGAGGTAGATATCCACCTTGTCCATATCTTCGTATGTATGTATATACCATTAAGGAATAAACTCTACATAAACCCATAATTTTTGGGGTTTGAGAAAACTTGGGAATAAATTAAAAAAATTAAATATGCCAATATTTAGGTTGTTAATATATACATATGTTTATACAAAAAATAAAAAATTATAAGATACAGTGAAACCTCTCCTAACGGACACCTCCCATAACCGGAGACCTCTAATAACCGGACAAGTTTTGTAGAACCAAAATTAAAATAAAAGAATGTGTACCACTCTCATAAGCGGACACCTCTAATAACCGGACAAAAATCCGTCCACGGCTAGTGTCCGGTTATGAGAGGTTTCACTGTAATTATAATAACAACAACATAATAGACCATATTTGGATGCCATTTGTTAACGGCTTGGTACCGGAAATCACAGAATTTTCAAACAAGTTGACGACCTTAAACATTTTGCACGTATTTTTTCATGTATTTTATGCCCCTGTATGTAGACTTTTTTCCTATGTATTTTTAATTTGTTTTTTTTTTTTGCTACTGTAGGTGTTATAATTATTTTTTATTTTTTGTATAAACATATTTATTATTAATATTAGCGTATTTATTTTTTTGAATTTCTTTCCAAGTTTCCGCCAACCCTAAAAATTATGGTTGTATGTAGAGTTTATTCCTCAACTGTATATTATATATAAATATTTATGTACTATACATAAGTATATGAAGTTAATTTTTATGTTTTGCCTTTAATTTTTTTATTGTTTTATAGTATTTACATGAACTGTTAACCCTTTTTTTATAAAGCAATTTAAAATCATAACTTTTGTATAATAATTTTCTTACTTAAAAAACCGGTTGACCGGTTTTTCTTGAATTGTAAAAACCGAAACCGGATTTTTCATAATTTCAAATATACGAACTATTCGAAAGCCGGTTTGTGGAAAACGTATAATATAATAATAATAAGAACAGTCGATCACCCTAGTGATGATACATGTTTGAACCCCAGAAAAAAAATTTTAATTTACTGACTACCCGGTGATTTTAAAAAATCAACTTAAAGTTAGCTGAAAGTAATGCAGTGAGTAAGACAATTGACTATATATCGCCTAGGACATCGCAATGTTAAAATAGTCAGTTGATTACATTAAAATTAATCCAAGTGTCAGTCAGAGTAATAATTGCGAAACAGTTTTCTTTAAGTTAGTTTAAAGTTAACGTAATTTCCGACAGGGTATTGATGACACAAACACACACAATTTTTAAATATACATATAATCATATCAAAATATTGTCGGTGTAGATTGATCACTTCTTAATTTGTAATAGCAGTTTACGGGATGTCAAGCTAAATTTACAAGAAATTAAGAATTTAAGCGGGTAAAAATTTATGCGGGGGTTGCGTCGAATTTTTTCTATCTTTCACCACATCAAGTTTCTAATTTGTTTATTTTTTTAAGTTTTTTTCACACGCTATTCAAAACATTCTCCATTTCCCTTAATTCAATTAAAATTGTCCATCATTTAATAGTTGACCTCTATATGTCATATAGTGTCTGGAAAAATTTGTATAAGTATAATTAACACAATTTCATTATTTATTGAGTTTGAAGGGCAGCTTTAGTAATGATCATAAAATATCACACAGAGATATCATTGCTGATAAGGAATGAATATCTGCTATGCATGTATGTATGTATGTAGAACTAATTTTTGATTACTTTCGAACAATCTTTTATAAACAGAAATAATATGATGAAGTTATTTATAGATCGTTACAGAATACAAGTAACAAATTAAAAAAAAATTCAAATTAACTTTAAACCCTTAAAAATAATAAATGGCCATTCGGAATGAAAAACCTTTCAGAGAAACCTAAAGATGATTTTCAAATACTTGTCAAATGATACCATTTTGATATAGTTCGCCGACTTTTTATTCTATTCGTATTCACAAAATGACGCTTATTGGCCGCAATATTAATTTTTCCCATTGTCATATCCTTCGTGATTCACACAAATCAATTGTCTAAGAATTATCGAAATTGGGTTCGATTTACATATATAGTGCGCAAAGAAACACACACACATATACTTTCATACATACATACATAGGCTAATTAAATATAATTCCCTTTTTGCGTCGTCGGCGAAATATAGAAAAATTGGTATCATTTGGCAGGTATTTGAAATTCATCTTTAGGTTTCACTTGAGCTTTTTCATTTCGAATGACCATTTAGGAATTTTAACGGTTTAAACTTGGTCGTAGTCGGGTTTTTTAATTTCTTAAATTTTTACTTACTCCTTTGGGGCGATCTCAAATGTAAAGTTTACTCCGTAGTCTATTTGCCTAGCCGTCATAAGAAATTTTACTACTCAATGAAATGAATGCCGTCAACGCAAGGGTCTAAATTTGGAGAATATAATTTTTTTGAAATAAATTCTCAACTCATGCTTCTAAATAAGTAACAAAGGGCTTACTTACAGATATTTTAATCGATGCACTAAATATTATTGCAGATAAGGAAACTTTGTACCCCAATAACATTATCACTGTGGTTCCTAAATTTAATAAACCTTAAATTATATTAATTATTTCCTTTTAACGCAATCACCTTAAAGTTAAGTTGTGATCCTTTAATGTGAGATTTCTAATGCATATCTTTTTGTCTTCACTGTGTACATATGTATGTATGTATTGCCAATGGATTCACAAGAGTAGTATACATACATACGTAAACTGTTTTGTTTATATAAAACTATGGGGAAAAACAAATAAATTTTTCATGTGCTAAATAAATTCTAATTTTATCAGCTCAACCCCCTAACCGACTCATGTTTTATATTTTATTACTTTTTTTATCGACTATTTGTTTCAAACATGAGATATCTACTAGAGGCCTGCGTAAACAGGCTTGAAATGTACATGCATGACGATTGTATACGCCCCCATGCGTATGAAGAAGCAAGAATCATAAATTCTTCCGTCACGAAGTGTTTTCTTCTTTACTCCTATACATGCAATAACTGAAACAAATGTGTTGCCAACAGTGTTCTTTAGCGTTTCTTTTAGAATATTTCGCTGTAATAAAGTATTTTAAAAATCTCTCGTCTTAAAAGTTCTTATAAGTGGTCTTGTGCAGGACTTTAGTATGTATGTACATACAATGCAACATATTTAAAAATTATTTAATAAGTGTTTAACGTATTTACAGAAAATATATGACGGTATTTGTATTGTTCAGTGTTTTTTTTTCATTTTGTTTGGAGATTATTATTGTTATCAGTGGTTGGTGGTATTACTGTTAATTAATTGAATAGAAAATTTATTACTAAATTAGTCATTTTATTTGTCGTACGAAGGGAGAGTAAGCTGACCCTTCGATCGGGTTCTGAGAGATACCAAACTATTAAAGGGTTATCCATTTTTCGGTTTAAAAAGTTAAAAGTTAAATAAAACACACATAAAGCTATGATTTTGATGAAACTTTCATTTCATTATAATTATTAGACACTTCCCATTACGTACGAAATATAGTTGCTTAAAGGCCGGGGCACAATGAATCCGTCATGCGTAACCTTACTAGGCATCCCGCTTTAGGTGGGATTATTCCGCTTTTCACAGGTCGATCCCGCCTCGAATTTCTGTCCCGCTCTATCCCGATTTTTAGAGTTTTGAAGAATTCAATCTCTTGTTCGATTTTTATTAAAATGTAACTGATAAAAATTCATTCTAAATATTTTTTAAGTGTGTTTATTGTTTAACTAGCCAAATCACTGTATGCTTCGCTACATCCCATAAACGATTTGAGATGAAAAGAATTTTGCTGTTCAACCTTCACTATTTTGTAGAATACAATTGTCATTATTAATATATATAGTCACGAAGAGTTTCAAAATTCTCACTGCATTAGTTTTCAAGATATTTTTTAAGTAAATATATTCCAATATCTATCATTTTCTCTCATTGGCAGAATCAGCGGAATTTCAAGTTTCTGTTTGTAGCAGATACTCGTAGCAAGATATTATAAAAATATATAATAATAATAATAATAATATATATATATATATATATAATAATAATATATTATAATAATTTTTATACTACTTTTCTCTTTATAGGTGTTACTGGTTATAAAAAAAAAATCAAAATTTAGACTATTTCGGCTTTCAAGATATCTTGAGTAATAGCCTCTTGTTCCTTCTAAACTATCAATAATACTCTGTAAGCAAGGCAGCAAAATCGGTACTCTGGTATTATTATTAAAGACAACCAAAAATTTGCACTATATGTGAGGCACCACGCCTACTTGTTAAATTTTGAAATTGTTTCCAGATATAATGCACAATATCAGCAGATTTATCCTCACAATATTTCAAGGTTCCACTATATTAGTTTTTCAGATATCTCACACTAATTTTTTTTCTTTATGGCAGGTTTCACACCCAACATATCTAATTCGAACTTTTTTTTTTGTAATACAACGCACAATATAAAAAACGTTAATCACATAAAATTTCACGTTTCTTGCTGAAAGATGTTTCAAAATAAAAATAAAAGAATTATAATGGAAGTGTCACATTAAAAAAAAGTGGCGAAATCGGTGCAGCCGCTCTCAATTGATGCAATTACCAACGAACGACATTTGATTTTTATTTATATAGATAAATAATTTTTATATAAATACTTTCTTTTTATTTAAAAGCGTTTCTTTTGAGTTGAAACTGTGTTTCGTAAGTAAATACAAAACTGTGTGTGCATATTACGCATCCCGCTTTCTAAAAGATATTTATCTTGAAATCCCGCTTTTTGGCTGTATTTTCTTCAAAATCCCGCTTTTTGATCGATTATGTCACGCTTTTTGCAAAGACCATCTATCTGGTCACGTTAGTCATGCGTTAAACTTCGCTTTTTTCAACTGACAGCTAAGTTGAAATACATGGTTTCTTATGGTTCTGTTACATTCACTATGTGTCTGTCAACGCAAAGCACAAAATTTGGTCAACTTTTGCGTACGTTGAGTAGTTTGACAGATATTGATTGGTTTTTTTTTTGGTATGTTCTGATTTAGGTTTTTGTGTTTTGTAGCAGCAAAAATAAAATTAAACAAAAGAAATAAACGAAATAATTACAAAAAGTTTAATTTAATAAATAAAATGGAGAATCGACCTATTGAAACTGCTCAAATGCTTTCAGATTGCCTCTCTCTAAATACAAAATTTTAAAAACATATGAAATAAAAATTTAATAGTGTATTTAATTTTTATATGAAAATTTCTAACAACAAATTTTACACTATTGTATTTAATATGATAATACAATCGATACAAAATACAAGAGGTTTTGTGAAAGTTCGTAGCATTATATCGTTAAACCCATGAAATAATACATATTTTTTATATATCATAATACATATGCAAAAGAAAACTTGTTTTAAAATTATCTCAAAACTTTTTTGCAGAAACATAAAATTAATTAGCAAGCATTTAAGTGTGATCGCACATTGCTTTTCCACAAAACTAAATAAATATGTTCGCTGTGCAAGCGCCATTGACAAATTGACTATCCGGTTTTTTCTGATTATTGAAATATTAATATTATAAAATCCCTGTACAAGGCAGCCAGTTCATAAATGAATAAATTCCCAAATTATAAGCATCTGTATCTAATGTATAAGTAGGTGTAACTTTGAGTGTAAATTAGAATTAAAAAAAAATAGAAATGAATAAAAAAAACTCAAAAGTTGGTGTCTCTCAGCATGTGATAAGTGTTTTTTCCATCAATGGTTATCAGAGGAACCGAAAATAAATTAAAAAGATTATTTTTATGCACATTAAACATGCAGACCAAATGCGAAAATGTGCTGTAAAATTAAAAAATAAAATGACAATATTTTAATCCGTTATAAAATACTCTTTTGCTGCGTTTTTCCGAAAGGTGGTATAGAAGAGACTCACATGGAGAAGAGTTAAGAGATTAAAATTTTAAACAAAGACCTAAAGTCATATTCGTTCAAAATTCAAATGATGCAAGACTTCCCTAGAAAATTTATCTTCGCAGAAAGTGATATAAATTGTCCTGATTTAACCCCTATCTCCCTTGTGTTTATGTTTCTCGATTTGTCCGGGACTAAGTAGTATCATTACAAATACGACACTCGTCAAAATTCAATATGGCGGCCAGTTTTTCAATAAGCATTGATGCCTTGTAACCTTTTGTGATTGAAGTCTACTGAAGTGTTCCTTAGCTGCAACGAAATGCATCTAGATATACTAAACCATCAACAAAAATTTTTTTTTAAGTTTCTCTTATAAGATTTCACACAGTGTGCTGAACATATTGGACATCTTAAATAATAGAGTTTCATGACTTTTTATTGCGGTTCACCACAGTAATATGCACGAAAAAACTTAATGGATTTCCTAACATAAGCCCGATTCATGTATATAAATCAGGGACTGAAAATTATAATTATTCTTGAATTTTTAAAAGAAATAAAAGCAAGTACACGGAAACATCGGACAATGTGGCCAATTACACCATTTAAGTTTTCAGCTAAATTTTTCGAAACTGGAATAATTTTCAAATTTTTGAAATTTATTTTTTACCCATGAATAATTGTTGTTATTTTTTATTTTTATTTTATTTTTTTTTTTTTTTGAGCGGAAATAATTGTTATGTGCTTGCTGATTTTACTTTTTGATTTTGATTTTATTTTCTGACTTTATTTTTTCGGGCAGAAATGAAAGTTATTTCCTCTGTAGCCGTATTCTATAACTCGCTTAGCTAAAGCTTAATCTCCATCGCTAAAATGCTGAAAAAAAATTAGAGCAAATATTTTTAGCGATGGCACTAAATCTGCATTCTGTAAGTGTAATTGCTTAGCTAAAATTGACTATATTCGCCGCAGCTAATTTGCTATCTCTAGACTATTTCTTTCTTTCTGTTTTGGTGAACTGCTGCGAAAAAGAGACAAACATAATGCTTCTTTACCAATTCAATATAGTGTTACCTTACTTTATAGTTGGTTTTCCTTAAAATTTCTTAACACTTTTCTTCAATGAGTTTTTAAAATATGTTCTAAAATTTTAATTTTAAAAACTTATTTTATAAGCTCTACTCTAAATTTATTTAGTTTTTGCCAAATATGTATTTGAGTAACACTTAAGTGGATAATTTACACGCTCATTTTTTCATGACACCACAAAATTTGGAAATTATAGGAAAATATTCCGAATATAGCATCACTTTGTTTATTTATATAAATAATAATAATAAATATTATTGAAAAAATTATTATTATTTAAAATATCGAAGAAAATGTGAGTGGCTTTTATTTGCGACGTATAATAGAGTTCATCTTCTCTGCTAAGGATGTCCATTGCTCAGTACGGCTTTTAGCTCCGGCGGAATTTACAAATTAAAAAAAAGTGAATTTTTACATTTTACTTGACAGTTGAAAGTTGAAGATAATTTTTCACCTCCAAATACTGAATGAGCATATATTTTTCCTCTTTTGTCACCTTTTTAGTTATTTTTTTCATTATATTGTTAAAATTATATTTCTTTTACAAGAAACATCAAATTAAAAACATTGTATTTTACTAACTTCTTAGCGCCTTAAAATTTTCGTTGCTAAAAATTTAGTCTTTTCGAGACCAACAACTACTTATTTGGCTTTAGAGAATACAAAATTTAAACATTTTGGCGATGGTAATAAGTGTTAAAATTGCGGCGAATTCAGTTTTTATGGCATTGCCAAATTTAGCAAGGCACGTTACAGAATTGCAATCGCAGCCAAAAATCGTTAAATGAACTTTATAGATTTTTAGCGATAGATATTTAGCTTTAGCGCATTACAGAATACGGCTGCTGATTTGTATATCTGCTCGAGAAAATACTCGTAATTAATTTAATTTCTGATTTCTAATTTTTCTACCGGAAATAGAAGTTACATTATGGTGAGAAATATATATGTATGTATATATGTACATTAGGGCGGGTCGATTTGTGCGGAGGCAAAAAAAAACCGCTCAAACTACAAAATCGTATTCTAGGGATCAAAATAAGAAACTTCTAAAATGTATTTTGATGTCCCGAATTTTGATCCGAAGGGTCAAATTTTCTTGAAGGGTCAAATTTTGAAAAATCTCACTTTGACCCATTTAAAGTTCCTCAATCGAGTCAAAATGTATGACCGATCCCCACTTATTTTGGAGGGGCGACCCACCTATGCCAGTGGCACACCCCCTGGAACCACCCCTGGGGGGTTCACCATATAAACGTTTGTATATGTGCCCTAATGCACATATAAAATTTGGGCCTCTATACCTTGTACGAGAAAAATAACATGCAGTTCTATATTTGCGGTTTCCCTGATGAGTACGAGTGAGAGCACTGGCAGCGACATCATCATGCCTCTTCTCCATATTGGACACCATCAGCATCAGTCATTAAGACCCACAACCAGTACTTTTAGCTTTGTACTGGTTGGCAATAATAAAACAATTAATTGTGTTATATTTTTTTCTTTCTGTGTTACGAGTATAGATTTTTTTAAATAGTTTTATGGTATACAGTTGCTTATATTTTATCTATTGTTTTTATACTATTTGTGATTTTATAACACGAACTTAATTTGTGAATATTCTTTCACATGTTTGTAAATATATATTTAGAGGCTTCAATTTAATAATTAAATAAAATAAATGTTCTCATTAATTTTTAATATTAAATGAAAACCCAGGAACGAAATATCGTGCTTTGGCATGACATACCATGTCATGTCAATACATATTTTTGTTGCTTACTAAGTGTTATTTTAAGATCTAGAATTTAAGATAAAACGGCGGAACAGTCATTTACTATTTGCATATATTTTTCATTACGTAAGTTGTTAGAAATTATAAAATTTTCATTTGAAACTTAGTATGATTAGTAATTTTGCTCGTTCTATTATCATACATACATACTTGTGTACATCTAAAGCTCAACTTTTAAATTTAAGGGAATAAACTATTTATTCTTATAACCATTTTATAAAATTTTATCCATATTCCAACTGTGCCAGCCTGCACAAAAGTAACCATTTTTAACGAAAAATTTTCAAATTTATTTAATATTCAAGAGGCATAATTTAACGTTATAACTTCTTTGGCGACAAATTTCTAATAAATTCTCACATACTCCATTAGAATTCCCCCACTTAGCTTTTAATTTAGTATTTAACTTGTTCACTTTAGAATTCATTTTCTTTGCTTATTTTTATTGTTTGAAGTTCAAGGATACGAAATTGACTTTTATTCTACTTAAATTGCTTTTGTTTTTTGCATTAATACCCTCCAATTCATTATAGTTTTCCTCCAATGTTCATGTATGAGTGATAAGCAAAACATTAAAGTTTTCGATTTTTATGGTGTTTGTGGTAGATTTTCTAGGGTTAATGAATTTTTAACGCCATAACACCTTTGCAGGTAGAAATATTCCATATAGTCAATTGGTATGTAGTAAGTTTTAACGGTGGAACTGAAAGCAGATGAAAAGGTTAAAAGCTTGTTGCCCTTAAATCTACACCCAGAGAAAAAAATCTTAAAACCAATAAAAACTATATTGAATTAATAACAAAAATTAACGAAAGTCTAGTAATGTTAAAATTTCTTATTTCAATATGCAAAAATATTAATTTTCAGTATTTATTTATTAATTTTATTTATTTTGAAGTATTTTAATACAATTTTTTATTATATTGAAAATGATTGCAGCTTCTCCCTGATTATAAATAGAAAGAAATATTGTTATAAATATATTGTTTATTGTGATTAATATTTATCATATTATTTGAACCGTAATGATTTTTTAATCGCAGAATAATATATTAATCAGGCTGATATAATGAAAGATTTTATTAATTAATGTGATTTTCTAAAAAAAAGACAGAAAAAGTTTTGCTGGGGGAAATGAAGCATTTTTCTGTGCCACCACACACTTCATCAGTACCCATGACTATCTATTTGGGCAGAGAGTGGTTGTTAACATAAACAATTTAACATAATTTTTTATGGAATATGAAAAATGGTTTTATTGCACATGAAATTGTTGATTTGCCATCGGTAAATGCATTTATAAGTACAATAACTATTCATTTGTATTTTTCCGTATTTTCATTTACGTTCAGGTTAGCATTAATCATTGAATAAACAATGAACTACATTTTTGATTATATTAAATTTTCAAGAAAGTGAAAATTGTTTCAACGTAAATGATCAAACAGAATAAAGGCAGAATTACCCGACTGTAAATGTAGAACTGTAAATGTAAATGTGTCAGCGGATCGAATCTGTTGCATGAAAAGCTATGCAAACGCTTACCTGACTGAAATGGCACGTAAATGTAACGTCTGAACCTGCAGAAAATAGAATTTCATGACGACGTTACGTGACATTTGTAGACAGTGATGGGATGTATGTATATTGAATGAGAGTGTGGCACAATAGCCCTTTTTTGGTACTTTTGTTTCTTTTAATAATTTAAGCTTTTGAGTGGTTAATTTGTATACGTACATGGCATATTTAATAAATTTAGTTTTCTAAAAAAGTTTGTTATAAAATCTAACCAGAGTTTGCCAATCGTATGTGTTTATTTTTTGTTAATATACATACATACACATTTGTATATGTACATATGTATGAATTTGTAAAATATACATACATATGAATGTGCGTACAAACATACATGCAAGCGTACAAAAAACTATTTTTATTTAAAAATAATAATAATAACGATAATAAATTCAGTAAAGTGCGGCTATGACTCGCGCACATAGGGTTCCGTAAGAACACTAGATATGTAATTTAATACAAACTTCATCCTATATAATATATAGTTTTGGCATTTTTTTCGTTTTTGGGGTCTTTTCGGTTTTTTGTTTTGTCGTTTTTTGCGTTTTTTTTCGGTTTTGGCGATTTTTTTAAGTTTTGGCTCTTTTTTAGCTTAGACACTTTATTTTCTTGTTTTGGCGATTTTTTCGGTTTTTTGGCGTTTTTTCAATTTGGCGTTTTTTTTATTTTTGGCTGTTTTTTTTAATTTTTGCGATTTTTTGTTTATTTAAATTTTTTTCTTTGTTTTGGCGACATTTTCGCGTTTTGGCGATTTTTTTCAATTTTTTGCGTTTTTTTTCATTTTGGCGTTTTTTTCATTTTGGCGATTTTTTCGAATTTGGCGATTTATTTTAGTGTTAGCATTTTTTTTAATTTTGACGATTTTTTCGTTTTGGCGATTTTTTTAATTTTTGGCGATTTTTTTGGTTTGGCGATTTTATAATTTTCGGTTTTTTAGTTTTACCGTTTTTGAAAATTTCAAGTGTTTGCCTCTTACGGTTTCCAAGATATAGCAAATTGTCAAAATTACATAGTCAAAATTGCATTAACTGATGGACCACCCTTTAATTTAATTTTTTTAAATTTTAGTGTTAATTGTTGTAGTCTGTATAAAAATACACTAATTTTACAAATTTCAAGTTTCAATATACATATGTTCATACAATTGTATGTATATTACATGGGATTTTAACATATTTCATTGCTCGTTTTGGAACACCCTTTAATTTTTAATTCTCATGTATTTGTTGTCGTAGCGGCCAAGGTTCTACATACTGTGTTCAAATTTCAGGTCCGTAGCTCTTGCGGATCCTGAGAAAATACCGTGTGACGGACAGACGAACAGACGGACAGACGGACAGCGTAGCGAAAACAATAGGGTTCCTTTTCACCTTTGGTGTACGGAACCCTAAAAATAGGTACGTATAATCATAATAATTATAATGATAATTTGAAATTTATTTGCTGGTGGTTCAGCGTTGTCTATATATTTCATTGTTGCTGTAACAAATCATCAGTAGACTTCAACCACATATTTTGAATAGTCACAAACCTCTTATCTTATGCACAGACTTTCAAGAACTATTTGAGAATTCAGAAATAATAATATTTTTGAAAATCACTAAAGAAAAATAAGCGTAGTAGGCTTAGAAACTAATACAAAAAACCCAGCAAATAATTTATATTCGATTTGTGATTTTCAAAAATATTATTATTTGTGAATTCTCAAATAGTTCTTGAAAGTCTGTGCATAAGATAAGAGGTTTGTGACTATTCAAAATATGTGGTTGAAGTCTACTGATGATTTGTTACAGCAACAATGAAATATATAGACAACGCTGAACCACCATCAAATAAATTTCAAATTAAAATAAACTTCTGACAATATGTCGAATAATAAATTTCTTAAATTATAATGATAATAAAAATATAAATATTTTTTATAATTATAACACCTTGTAATGTAAATATGTATGTACGGGTATGAAGCTTAAATTGTAATTTCACTAAATGTCAAGGTCATTACAATGTTTGTAATTATAAAATAATGATTTGATACCATTTAAATAATTTTGGTACTTTTTCCATGCAATCAAAAATAATGTAAAGATGTTGAACTCTCATCCATGTTTCAAACAGCTGTTTTCTATTTTATATGATTTTTTATACTGATAAACACCCAACAAACAAAAAGTCCTGTATATGTACATATGTATGTATTTTTGCTAAAAAAAAAATATACATATGTATATTGTTTGTAAATAAAACTAAATTATTATGAGTAGGTACGAACATTAATAAGAAAAGGATAAAACGAGAAAGTATAGATTTTATTGAGGTGATACTGCAAGCATACACATTCTTGGAAATTAAAGAGCTAAATACTTCGTCTTTCCGATGAAGTTGCTCAAAATCTGTTCTGGTAATGTACAATGACAAATATTACGGTTGAGCATTACAGCTGCTATTAAAATTATTATAATTGAGTTCATTTAAATAAAATAATAATAATAATAATTTTCAAAACCTCTAGGCGCATTTTCGTTCTAAAAGGTGTTATTTCAAAAACTCAATTAGTTTTTTTCCAACAGGTTAAATCTTGCCATCAAAAGAAAGTAAATTAAAATAGTTTCAGCGAAATTATTAAAAAATCTTTTAAAAAATCTATTTTATATATCTATTTTATATATTATTTACTTATAACTTCTAATACATACATACATACTCGTATGTATGTCCGTATACATATGTATGTACATTTCAATCAAAATGAATTTCATGAATTTAAATATTATACATAAATATATGAACTTTCGCGTTTGACTTCAAATAACTCGCAATTTAAAATCGAAAATGCGTGTTTGCTGGGCACAATGCAATTAGTATGTATGTGTGTGTGCACACAGAAGTTTTTTTTTTTGTGTCGAAAACACATGACACGTTTTTAAGTATTCTATAAGCGCTCAAACGTTTACATTTACATTACATTTACATTTACGTTACATCTGCGATTTCTACAGTCGGGTAACGGAGCCTTAAGTCCGTAATTTCAGGAAAAATCTACGGCAGTAACTTCAAATGCTCTCTAATTTTTGTTTTATTTTCTCTTGTGCTTATTTTTCTTTGTAATTTTGAATTCAAAATGTATGAAATTTATTGAAGGTATGGTAGCGTTGTTGAGAGAATATTTATTTATATGTGAGAGGATAAGAAAAAACGTTGTCAAAATTCTATAGATTCTATTTCTCGACTGTATGGAAAATGTGTTTATGCCGGAGTTCTGTTTGATCATTAACTGCTTATTTATTTTAAGATATGTAGATTGAAGTTTAATTTATTCAATGAACGAGGAGTTTGATTTAAGAGACCAGCAATTTGATTTTTATTCACTCCTTGTTTTATAACGAATTTACCATGTATGATTTCTTAGCTTTAACGAACTGATACTTTAAATTCTACAGGCCAATGATCGGCATACTTTGAATTCAAAAAATCATTTTTTTATTAGGTGAAAAATAAGGAATAAATTCGTTGAATCAATAACTTTTTTCGTTGAGTTTCTGTACCTTTTTGGTTCAGTGTACCAACTAGCAGTTTGCATTTCATAAAATCAAGTATTGGCATTGGATAATTGAACATTTTGCCCATATCTCCATCGGAAACTCTTCGTCAGTCTCATTACCCTCAGCATTGCAATGGTATGGAGTTCAGCATAGCCTAACACCGCAAGTGACATTCTTTAGTCAACATTCTATTACAGGTATCATCAATGAAGGTGTCGTCCTACACAAATCAGTCTCAGCGATCAGAAAGTCCGTGACATAAGGGCTAGTGGAAACATGTCTAGCGAAACTGACCTCATACAATATTCTTGTATGGCCGTTTATCCTCGAACACTCTGTATCCGAGCTAATGTAGAATGACATTCAAAGCCAGCAAAGAAACTGTCTTTACGTCACCAATTGAAGCAGTAATATGAAACAACCGCCCTAACAATTCATTTATATATACAGCTCACTCTTGATTGCAGTTTATCCTACAAAGTACCTGCACTGAACTGTTTCTAAAGTACCTTAAGCACAAAATTCCATCCCCATTTTAATCAGCTACATATGTGATGAAAAACGATTTAGACCGATTTGAAAATGATAAAATGCTTTAGTAATTTTATAATAATTTTCAAATTTGTTTTTAATATTTTTATCATTCATTTTTGATAAATTTCGACTCACACCTCTATTATATCGTTTATATTTAAACTTCTACATATATCCCGTTTATACGCACTTCTTATTTGCAAATAAAACTGGAAAGCTTTGCCGTATAATTTTTATATTGTAAGTTAATAACTCACGAAAACTATTTGCAATAGCGCACTATTTGCAAATAAAGTGTAAAATGTTGCCAATTATTTTTGTTTCGTTAGAAATTTAATACAAATTTTACAATGTGTGGCAATATCATTCACAGATAGTAATGTATTCTATTTACGTATAAACGGTGAGTTCAGTAGTTCGTTTCTGTATTTCTCGCATCGTAAAATTTCCCGCATGAAACGAGGGAATCGTACCAAAAACAGTGTAAATTGAAACACAAAATGGCTTTTCTCACATAAGTGTTTCTGTATATTTACTTTGCGAGAACTTTCTGTCAGTTAAGTAAATTTCCATCAATTATTGGAAGGATGTGAGAAAAAGTGTTTCTGTAACAATATTTTGTGAAAAGTTTCTCGCAAGAACTGTCAAAACAACTCGCATTTTAAATTGGTGCGAGAACAATCAAATTTGGACAAAAATATATGAGTTTTTTAATTTGTGTGTGAAAATATGAAAAATAAATTATTTGAAAAGATATGAAACGAATTGTTGAACTAAAATTATAATTAACGAGTCGATATGATTATGTTTATTTAGAATTTTTTTTTGGGTAATTTTCATATGTAGAAATAGTTGATAGAAAAAACTTATTTCAAGCATTTTACATTCACTTTATATACATGTTCATTATTTTATTTTCTTTTTCTTGTAATGGGTGTTTTTTATTGAGGTATAGAACTTTAAGTTGGCATCACTTTTTTAACTGGCGGCCATTTTGTCAGCTGTCAAGTGATTAATATTTAGTTTGGTTTGCCATTTCATCATGAACAGGTTGACAAAAGAACAACGCTTGCAAATCGTGCAAATTTATTTCGAAAATAATGGTTCAGTTCACGAAGTTTACCGCAAGCTCCGTCCATTTTATGGTCGACATAATCGTCCATCAGAGCAATTAATTCGGTTAACCATGGATCGTTTTCGCACTACGTTTACTCTATGTGATAATACGCATCCGCAGAGACGTCGAACAGTGCGCACCGAAGAAACAATTGTCTACGCCAACAAACCAGAAACGTTAGGGGACTTGGAAGCCAACATTCGTGGCGTTATTGCCAACATACGGCCCCATATGCTCGAAAAAGTGGTTGAAAATTGGAGCTGTAGAATTGGCTTTATTCGAGCCAGCCGCGGCGGCCACATGCCCGAAATCATATTTAAGCATTAATGGCATAAAATTATCCTTCCAATAAAGCCAAATTGATGGACATTAAAGCGATTTTCTTGTGTTTTATTTCAATTCGAAGTTCTATACCTCTAAAAAAACACCCGTTATATATTTCCTTTTTTTTTTTTTTTTTTTTTTTTTTGTTATTAAAATAATACTTTTGTGACATTTTGTTTTCATTTGACACTCGATGACTGGAAATATTCCAGTCAAAACAAAATCAGTGTTGTCTGTTCTCGCATTCAAATACAGAAACACTTTTTTCTCACATATCGAGAAACGATGGAATTTTGTGTTTCACATTTCATGTGAGAAATTTTACGATGCGAGAAATACAGAAACGAGCTACAGTATTTGCAAATAGTTTTATTTGCAAATAAGATTTGCGTATAAACGAGGAAATAGTGTACCTTGAGGTTGGCTTATAAATTATTGTCAAAAACGATCAGAATTCATCACACATATCCAAAATGATAGTTTTGAAATGCTTTTAAAATCTATGGTTTTCCATCACATATCTGAATGTTCAAAAAAAAAACTACATTTCTTATTTGCTTTGAATTATATTAGATAAGTTTAAGAAGGTTGGTGCTATAACGCACCTACACTCGAAAACCCAGTTGGGTCCATTTTGATTCCCTTCTATTGCCCGTTAAAAGTAATATTTATCACCCTTTTTGTACCCAAAAGTGCCCCTATTGTCCGTCATTAAGCCAACGAATTCCCATAGTGAAGCCTCGGATATCCTCCACTTTACACTTCCCGATAACACTAATGGTCTCATGGAAACGTGTGCTTAGTCATCTAAGCCTATGGCGTTGCAGCTTCGGGCAGATTTTCAATGGTTTGTGGTTCCTCTTCATCCCCGCACATCCTACGGAATTTTGGTGTGCCAGTTTCCCAAATGCTGGCTCTTGCTTTGACCGTGCAGTGACCATTCAACGCACCTGTCACGATTCGCATTACCTTCCTATTCATATCCAGTAGCAGTTTGGCTCTCCCTGAATCAATTTTTGGCCACATAGACCACGATACTCTGCAATCGTCCCTACTTTGAAGTACGAGCAAATTATTTTTATTTTTTGTGCTTTATTGGGAATTTCTTTTTATATTCAGTTTTAATATTTTTATCGCACTTTTTCTCAATATTAATATTTAACTTGTTCAGTAAAATATTATTTTGTTAAAAATACATTGAAGTTTACCCAAAATTTTTTTAGAACAACTAGAGATATTATGTTAAACTTTCGTTCACACAAATGAGAAGCTCAACCAATATCATAATTGAAACTGGTTAGTCTCTATTTACACTATGCAAGTCTTATTGCTAAGCTGATTAGTTTATTAGGACAGAGAGAGACGGGGGGAAAAGAAACGTTGTTGTTCCCCTCGTCTCTCTCTCCATGAAACTAATCAGCTTAGCAATAAGACTTGCACAGTGTGATTTGGGACTTATTGTCGAATTGATTTGCAATTTGTTTTGTCAATGATAAATAAAACCCATGTAAATTTATTATTAAAATTAATTTTTGGTTCTTTTAAGTGAACAGCTAGTTTTTTGTAATATTTGCAAAACTGTGTATACAAACTTTCAAGATTTTACTATTTATTAAAGATAAGATTTTATATATTCTTACTGAATCATGTTTATCTATGAAAATTATTTTGCACGATATGTTTTCCAAATCGGCCCACTGTTTGTGCTGTTAGTCATTACTATAAACCATATATACTCGTACATATATCAATAAAATCAAGGAATGCATGTTTATCTACAACTGTCATTCATTGCTGTTAAAGTTGCTATCATACAGAAGGACATTAATTGACCAATGACCACCATTAAAATTGGCAGTTTGCGTGTTATTTTGACATATAAATATTATATATATATATATATATATATATATATATATATATATATATATATATATATATATATATATATATATATATATATATGTACATACAAATTAATTTAGAATGTAATTTCAACCCACGTTCCTCATGGGAGGAACGTGATAGAAAGAACCCATAATGAAAATGCACATAATGACATTTTGTTTTTTGTTATTCCAAATTCTAAGAATGAATCGTAATGACAAGGACAAATGAGAAAATTGTAATAATATTCTCATATGTAATGGATTTAAACATTTATCCAGTGAATTTCGAGCAACAAAAACAGTATGAAATTATAGGAATTAAAAAGATCTGATAATTGCATGTACAGGCAAATCTCGGTATAACGAATCTCGCTTTAACGAAAATCCGATATAACGAGCGTCCAAATTTTTACATTAACAATCTTATACAGCGAATGATAGAGAAAAGCTCGCAAAATAAGAAACAAAAACTTGCTAGGAACATATTTCTAACATTCAGTTCTGCTTTATATAGCGAATGTTTTGATAAATGTGTGCTCTGTATAACGAATGGCAAAAGATATGAAACAAAATCTACAGCAGCAGTGCAAATGCAATAAACATGTGATAACGTTAGTTTGTATTTGATATCTTATTTAAAAAAAGTTTCCCTCATGCTTTTTATTGCATTGTATATTGTCTACAATAATAATAGTTAAAATAACACTTGAAAATAACTATGCGATATAAAGAATTTTTTAGTATAATGAATTGTCCTGACATTATATCGTTCGTTATACCGGGATTTGTCTGTACGCGGTGAACGAAGCCGGTCGGCTAACAGCCGCCGCCGGCCATTTTTGAGCAGTCCCAGCCGCTGCCGATATCTTCGGCTAATTTTCGGCTTAAGCCCATTTTTTCAGAAAGTGTTCTTAAGTTTGAAGGATCTTTTGTGAAATATTAATGGAATAATACAAAATGTAGTGTAAATTATGCAAATGCTAAATGTCACGTGACTTTTTGAATGAAACACATTTTTTTTTTTTTGCAAAAAAAAAATATTTTTCAACATAATCTCCTTTTAACTCAATACATTTAGTCCAACGTTTCTCCAGTTTTTGTATCCCTTCCAAAAAAATAGGATTTTTCGAGGTTTTTAAAATAGCCATTTGTTTAGTTTATAATTTCATTGTCTTTCCACCGAGCCACTTGTTTAGGTTTGGAAATAGAAAGTAGTCACTAGGGGCTAAATCCGGAGAATATGGCGAATGGGGTACCAATTCGTAGCCCAATTCATAGAGTTTTGCAATTGAGACTACACACATGTGCACTCGTGCATTATCTTAATGAAAAAGAACTTTTTTCTTGGTCATATGGGGTTGTTTTCTTTTTAAATCCTCATTCAATCGGTATAGTAGGTTGGCATAATATTCGCCGTTTATTGTTTTTCCCTTTTGAAGGTAATCGATGCGGATAATCTCGCGTGCATCCCAAAAAACTGTTGCCATCACCTTATTGGCCGACAAACTCACCTTGGCCTTCTTCGGAGCAGGTTCACCCTACTGCTTGGTCTCCGGAGTACAGTAATGGATCCATGTTTCATCCACAGTTACAAAACACCGCAAAACCTTATTCGGATTGCGGTTAAACAACTCCAAACAATCCAAAAGCTGTCATACGTTTACGTTTATGGTCAATTGAGAGCAAACGCGGCAGCCATCTTGCAGACAACTCTCTTAAACCCAGCTGATCATTTAAAATCGAAACCACACTGCCATATGAAATGCCTATGGCTTCAACAATCTCACGCATTTTTACTTGTCGATCGGCCAACACCATATCGTGGATTTTTCAACATTTTCGGGTGTACATTCGCCGTCCAGATCGCTCAGTGTCATTTGTACTTGTGCGACCACAACGAATGTCAGTAAATCACTTTTTTACCATTGAAATCGATGGTGCAGAGTCCCCATAGTATATATCGAACCTTTTCTCTGTTTGATTGGCGGTTGTTTGTTCGCAAAAAATAATGTTTAATGAGCAGACGGAACTCACTTTTTTTGCATTTGCATCTCAAAAGGCGAGGTAGTCTTCAACGGCTGCCAAACACAAACTAAATGACACAGCTTTTTCGAATTTAGACAGGAGTCAACTGACAGTTGCCTCTTAACAGAAGCAGTGTTACTATTTCAATCAAGAGGCGGGTAATTCAAAAAGAAACTGAGTTAATGACCCACCTTCGTACGTTATCCCAGTACTACGATTCATTTACCAAGTAGTCAATTCTGATTTGCTGTGCTAGTCCTCTAGTGCTGGAATGTACTTTAGTTTCAATACACCGAATAATCTTTTTTTGTCTACCTGGCGAATGCTTTGGTTCCAGTCTACCTTCTTTTTCAGCACGGTTAATGATATAATAATCTGTCCTGAGATTAAGGGAAAAATTTTCAAAAATTACTTTGCAGGATTTTCCTTTGTAATAATTGAAATATACTAATTGAATGATATTATTGCTAACCTTTTTTTCGGGTACTTTTTAAAATTAATTTCGAGCGTCAATAATATAATTTCTCTATAAATTCCAACAGCTCTACAAATTGATGTTAAGATTCATAAAAGCAAAAACTCATAAACAACTTGTTGCCCACAAGTCTGTCTGCCAGTGAATAATACATACAACCATTCATTCAGACACACACAAAATCCTTTCAAATTTATACTCTTTGCTCAGATTTGTGCGTGTGTGAGCGTGTGAATTGTCCTTTTTGCTCTTGTAAAACTTTAACTAAATTCCTGAAGGTTGTCATCCTTCTTCTGAATATTCTTAGAAATTGAAGTCATCCATTGTCGTTATTTTACATAAACGCGCATAAGTGTGATAGAAAGTTACAAAAGGAAAAAGGGTGCTTCAATCTTTATATATATACATATGTATTATGTATGTATGTGGGTCACCAGCTATAATAATGACATAATCTTATAATATTGGTTGAATTGAGAAAATAGAGAATTTTCAAGCATTTTTCAGGAAGTCAGAAATATGCAGCAGAACTTTTTTAAATATTTGCCACACTTTTGAATATTTTATCCTTTAAAACATACATACATATGTATGTATGCATGTATCTTTTCATATTTTAGTGTAATGTTTACTGATTTTTTTAGAATTTGTATGTATTATATATATGTATATATATATATATATATGTATATATTTAAACATTTTTAGCGTTTTTTTAATGACTTAAAAGACATTTGAAATAATCTTTTGAAATAACTTTTTTAAGCTTTTATAATTAATGTATTCATATTTCATTAATATTAAAAATTACGGGCGACTTGTACGAGTAGAATTTCTCCACTCAGGTTGAACAAATCATATTAGAGTGTTGCCAGAAGTAGGGGAAAATCCCTACATGTAGGTATTTTTGATATTAAAATAGAAGCGTAGGGAAAATCGGTTCAAAAATATTCTTTTCGTCAAAATCGCATAAAAATTTATATCCAGGGTTGTTTGTGTTTTAAAAATTTTGTGACACTAATATGTATGTATGTATATTCCAAGGCGAACTCGTATACCAGGTGGTGTCAAGCCTGCAACAACAAAATCTGCTAAGGACTTTATTCGAATGAAAAATCACAAATCAAACTTCTTACAAATTGTATTATGTACAATGAAATTTGACAAGCCAATCCTCCTAAAACAAGCAGTTGTTAACTTGGTACATGAACTCGCCTTGGTTTATGCTTTTTCTAATATAGTGTTCACACCTGATGAATTTATATCATGATGAATGTCAAATCGATATCGTGATGAAAATTCATCACGCATACACTCAATTTTTTAATATTATGGTAGCGTTATGATATAATCATCAAAACTCACGGCCTGATAAATTCATCTTGATATCAAATGTCATTTTATGTGTTATTGTGCATTTAACGTTTATTTGTTATACAATTTTCGTTTAAAAAATGCGGCACAACAATTATTTGTGACCAAAAAAAAATTAAACAACACGCAAATTTGATATTTTTGGCAAGTATTTTTCAAGTATTTGTTTGCATTCATCATGATATAAAATCATCAACGTCTACCCTTTTGTGTATGTAAGATATGATTCAATGTATGTAATATATCATTCAATGTTGAAAGATGACTTGAAAGAGCTATTTATATTAATTTTTAAAAAACTTTATTTTGCTTTAATTGAATTTAATTAAAAGTACATACATATGTAAGTATGTACTTTTTTAGTTTCTTATTTATTTTTTTACCAAAACTTTTAATAAACATATATATTTAGAACTAATGGTTTTCTTCTATTTTAATGACAAAAATGCGTAAGGATTTTTGTAGGGGAAATTTTTTCAACGTGTAGAGAAAAATCGGATTTTTTTTAGCGTGTGTAGTTTTTTTTTTGAGAAATCTACTGGCAATACTGCATGACAATAAAATGCCAAAGTTTAATGGTTCCTTGCGAGCTTTAAATTTCTGGTATTAGGGTGGTATATTTGGTTGGTAGGAACTGAGATATGGTGGGTTAACACGAGGATGGGATACTTGAGGTCGACGGCCTATAAAACAAAACATTTGTACCCTCGAGACAAAAGCATCGATAGATCACACTTTAAGATCCGACTGCAAAATAACGTAAACTTTAAAATATGTATGTATGTATTAAAGGGTTGGATTTGTATACTCGTTTGTATAGCCAAAACAAATATACCATGGTATGTACCATATAATTGTAGTGTGAGCGACAGAACTAGTATAAGAGTTATTGTGTGTGTGTGCTTTTCCAAATTACAATACAATGGAAAACAAATAACAATTGCTTATTGTATTGCTGCTGAGCAACTGTTTGATCTGTTTTTGCTCAAAAATACATATTATAATACAAATATATGAAAAAAACCACTATTGAAACAAATACATAATGTGCAGATGTATATGCGGACGAGAGAGACAATTTTGCTCTGAGAGTAATTACACATGCATGTGTTTCATGTACGTGTATCATTTACTTACATGTGTATGTGAAATTTTGCTTTCATTCATTCATTCATCAGCTATGGATATTTTTTCTCAACACATCGTAAGGCACTTACGGTAAAAGCAGTTTTATGTATCTTATTTGTTTTAGAAAAACAAAAAAAAAATAAATGTGTTGTTTTCATTTGCTCATTGCCCAAAAAATTGCTTAAAAAATCAACATTTAGAACTAGTAACAGAAAACGCTAAATAACATATTTGTTCATACCAGAACCAAAAAACAGGCAAAACTAGTGCAAACAGATGTATCTGTGCAATGCTATAGTATGCATTTCATTTTCTAAGGTATGCGGAGCACTTTATAAGTATTTATTTTTTTGCCTGTGAGGTGATACGCTCTAATATACATTCATATATGAATATATCTACATATATGAATGTGTGTATTAAGTTTGCCATTGGTTCGAATTAAGTTTCCCCATATTAACATTAATTTTCGTCAGGCTTGTAAAAGTTCATACACACATATGAAAGTACATACACACAGTTCTAAGAATAAATTTCTTGTTAAATGCAGTAAAGGCCGGGGCACAATGAATCCGTCATACGTTAAACTTCGCCTTTTTCAACTGACATTAACGCAACGACGGAGAAGGTTGGCACAATGAGTACTTTAGTGACGGAAGCATTTGAACATCTTCAATAGGTTGATTCTCCATTTTATTTATTAAATTCAACTTTTTTATTTATTTCGTTTATTTCTTTTGTTTAATTTTATTTTTGCTGCCACAAAACACAAAAACCTAATTCAGAACATACCAAAAAAAAACCAACCTATATCTGTCAAACTACTCAACGTACGCAAAAAGTTAAAAGTTGTCCAGTTTTTGTACTTTGCGTTGACGTACACGTACTGAATGTAACAGCCCTCATAAGAAACCATGTATTTCAACTTAGCTGTCAGTTGAAAAAGGCGATGTTTGACGTATGACGGATTCATTGTGCCCCGGCCCTAAATAATATATACTCTAATATGTAATATGTAAATAAATATTTAAAAATTTGCAGGTGTTTCAATATTTTCTCTTCCAATTAAATTAGATCGAACACCTACTTTTTAAGTTTCTAACTAACAAAAATCCATGTGATAACAATAGTCCTCTATGTGCTTGATTTTTAATATGTGTTTGAAAATTATGCATTTTGATAAGTTACAATATGAAAAGTAGTCATATCACCTTTATGAATCATTTTACTCTCCCGTATATGTCTCATTCAAACGATTAATTACTTTTCTCGCTTTAATAAAATTTATAATTTTTGAAGAAATTTATTATTAGACATAGGTGGTTCAGCTTTGTCTATATGCATTTCATAGTTGATGTAACAAATCAATGGAGTCTACTGATGATTTTTTACAGCAACAAAAAAATACATATAGACAGAGCTGAACCACCAGTAAATAAATTACATATATACATATCGTCGGTTCGTTAGTGGTTTGCTGCAGACATAATGTATTTTGATATATTTTGATAATATACTGTGCCGCAAACCAATAACCAACCGAGGATATGTATGTACACACATGTTGAATTACCTAAAAAACTTTGTAAATGCCATTCTACCCTTTCACTTAGTTAAAATTATACCATAATTTTAGGAAATATAACCTATGAATTTTTTTGTGTGTATGTATATATAAAATTAATATAAAATTTATTAATTAATTAATTTTATTGTACTCGTACTTTCCTTTTTCCTCCATTTCTATTGTTTTGATTACTACTTAGTTAAAGTTACACAGAATATAACCTACAGTAATTTGTGGGGCAATAAGTTGGGAATAATTATTATTATTAATATTTTAATAATATTATTGTTTTAAAAAGGCATTTTCTTTTTCATATATACACATATACACAGAAGGACAAAATTATTCACACATGACATTATAATAAATATATCAAACCATAACTC
Organism: Tachina grossa; assembly: GCA_949987645.1. NCBI lineage: Eukaryota > Metazoa > Arthropoda > Insecta > Diptera > Tachinidae > Tachina > Tachina grossa. The sequence goes on along the minus strand of OX465274.1, from coordinate 149,895,995 downwards.
CTTACTAAATGCATCTATGTACCAAAAAATTTTGTCTATACAAATTATTCCTTGATGAAGTACTTAAAAATAAAAAAGAACAGACAAAACATTTGCCAAGCAAAAATAATGACTTTAATTTTGGCCACTAATCCCAATATAAAGGGGACATAATTATTCACACAGTGGTAAAATTATTCACACAATGGTAAGTATTCACCTTAAACATTAAAGCTTTTGTGTAATATGGCATCGCTATTTGCAAAATGAAAACAGTTATTTATAGTAGGCGTCTTTTGAATCAAAGAATTTTTTATTTGCGACGTTTCATTATTGCAAAAATTGTAAAGTTTGTTAAAATGGGTCGAAAGCAGAAGGAAACCACGGAAGCTGAGAGGAGAATAATATTGGAGCTGCATAAGCAAAACAAATCGTGTGCAAAAATTGGAGAAATTGTAAAGAGAAGCCGATTTACCATTTATAGTATCATTAAACGTTTTAAAAATGATACAGACCTCAAAAGTCGTCCACAGAGTGGTAGGCCTCGAAAATTGACCACCAAAGAAGAAAGACAAATTGTGCGAAAAATCAAAAAGGATCCCAAAATTACATCTACACAGCTGGCCGCAGAATTGCTAGAAGAAATCGGAAAAGAAATTCATCCCAAAACCGTTCGCAGAACTCTGCACCGAGCTGGTTACAACTCCCGAATAGCACGAAAGAAGCCACTCATAAGCAAAACTAATCAAAAAAAGAGAATCGAATTTGCAAAAGCATATTTAAGTAAACCCGCTGAGTTCTGGAGCTCTGTGTTATTCACAGATGAGAGCAAATTTAATATTTTCCAGTCTGATGGACGGGAGCGAGTATGGAGAAAGCCTAATTGTGAATTAGAAAGCACCAATATAGTGAAAACTGTAAAACATGGTGGTGGGGGGGTGATGGTATGGGGCTGTATGTCGGCGGCAGGGGTTGGTAGCTTGGTGTTTATTGATGGAACGATGGACAAGACGGTCTACCTTAATATTTTAAAAGAAAACCTGCAGAGAAGTGTTGAGAAGCTTGGTCTTGGCACTAATTATTATTTTCAGCAGGACAATGACCCCAAGCATACTGCCCATGATGTCCGTATGTGGATCATCCACCATGTGCCGCATGTACTTCCAACTCCCGCACAGTCACCTGACATGAATCCCATCGAACATCTTTGGGATGAATTAGGCAGAAGACTTCAAAAGCATAATATTTCCAGCAAGATCCAGCTCAAACAAATTCTCCAACAGGAATGGGAAAAAATAGGAGAGGAAGTTACAAAAAAATTGGTAAATTCAATGCCAAACAGGCTAAATGAAGTCATAAAAAGAAAAGGATTATCCACTAGCTATTAAATAATTAAATATTTTAATAACCAATATTAAATAACTATATGTGTGAATAATTATGTCCTCGCGAAAATGAGTGTGATATTTAATTTTTTGTTATAAATTTATACTGAAGTTCTGTATTTTTAGTTTTTTGCTTTTTTTCATGAATCTGTACATAAATAAACATAGTATAATAAAAAAATATACATAAAACCAATTTGCTTAGCAGATATTGTTCCAAATTTATGATTGGTATGCGTGTGTGAATAATTTTGTCCTTCTGTGTAAGTATATATATATATATATATATATATATATATATATATGATATATACATACATACATATGTATATATATATTATTTAAGATAATATATAATTATTTAAATATTTATACAATATAATTATGATTTGTAATAACTATTCGAAACAATACTGTATACCTATTTGTACAAATCTTTAAACTGGGCAGCACTGTTTGCCTCTTTAGGTAGAATTAGTAAAATCGTATTATTCTACTTTACAGCTTGCCGTATCGTTCAACTTTGTGCACAAGTTATAGAAAATGTAACAGTTTGCTCAGCAATTTTTTTTTGTCTGGCATTAAATACGGCGTTTTTGACATTCGCTACAGAAAAATCTGTTTTCTGCAGATTCCTACGTCAGCAGTGCTACCACCACATATTTTATAACTACCCTGCAGATAGTGCGAATAGTGAAATTGTGGTGATTTACTAGTGACGTTGTCAGTAGCTCTAGTGACCAAGTGTACCCCAGCCAATGGTATCATCTATTGACATTTAACATTAGCTTGTCATTGCAAATCCACCACTAGACTATAGCACTACTGACTTAATAGTTCTTTCGGGACCACATGGAGACATTGGCACCAAATATTCACTATTAAATTTTAGGGGCTCTAGTCTAGAATATCGATATTTCCTCGCTCGATGTCAGTAGTAAACTTATAGTGATTTTCTAGTGACATTGTCAATAGTGCTACTGACTAGGTGTACCCCAGCCAATACAAATGCCTATTGACAAATAACATAGGGTTGTTATTCAAAATCTATCAGTAGACTTTAGCACTTTTGAGAAGGTAGTTCTTTTACGACCATATGGAGATATTTGAACCGAAGATTCACTTGCAAATTTTAGTGACCCTCGTCTACATATGTGACAGCGCATAGAGAAAGGGACCTAAGGGTAAAAAAAGCAATTTTCACTTTTTTTTTTTTTTTTTTTTTTGATGTGGACATCTGAGCATCGAATGAGACCGATCTCATGCCCCAAAAGTGTTCCCTCCTAGAGATATGCGCGTTTTATGATGTGATGGTACACCAAAGATACACATATTTAAATCTTTAAAATGGCTCTCCTGAACAAAACCAGTTTTTACCCTTTCTATTTTGCGCGTCACATATGTTTATTTAATATTATTGCACAACATAATAAAAAAGAACAACAAACTATTGACGCGTTCATTGACAATATCACCAGAAATACACTAGAACTGTCGTCTCTAACGTATCTCTACTCGCGCATAAAAGGAAAGTTGTCGACATTTTAACTAGTGCAATTGTCGCTGGAGAAAGAGTATAGACATAGAGACATATGGTTCTAGGTTGACTACAGGGTAGTAATAGGCTTTTTACACTGACACACATCTAACATCTACCATCAATTTGCGAAAATGTTAACATTTTCCCATAAAAAATACACAGTACTAAAAACCAACATCTTTCTACATCTTTAAAAGATGTTCCTATCTCATTTTGTTTCATCTCACATCTTTCGTTAATTTTAGTGCCATCACTAGCAAAATTACATTGTGTCAAAAACAACGTTGCCACTTTCTGTGTAATAGTGCAAAATCTGTACTATTTATATATTTTCGCAGTATTTTTGTACTATAAATTTTTTTGTGTAATCTTGCACTATTTGACTTTAATGGCATTTATATTTATATGTTATAAAGCGATAACAGCATGAGTTGACTAAAGACAAAATCGAGTTATATACGTTCTACAGACGAAACTTCATGCCTTATTGAAGATTGCAAGTTTTTAAAGATCATTCAAAAATAACTGAATCAATTCTTTCTGCTTTAGATGAAACATCTACAAAATATTATTTGCATATTCTCTTGGAGCTAATCCCTGCTTTTATACAAATTAAAAGCTGAAGTAATCAAAGTTGTGCCAATTTTTTTTTTCTAATTACAAAAGGCTTATTTTTTTAATTTTTAGTTTACCAATAAAAACGAGCAACTTGTTAGCAAAATTGGAATTTATATTAATTTAGCTGCTTAAAATACTATTCCGAGGCTAAACACAAATTAAAAAAAAATCAACTTTCATGATGACCTTTATAATTTTTATTAATGTAGTATAATCAGAATTTTCACAATCATTGAAATAAAAATCGATTTCCATTTGTTAAGCTAGATTATCAAAAATTAGACAATGAGTGACGTGAATATGCACTTTTTGAAATTTATTGGTTTAAAATTTCTCAAAGCAAAAACTGTGCTGGCGATATTTTCTTTCCAAATTTAAAAGTTGTGATATTACCATTCTTAAACACTTCTGTTGAAAGAGTTTTTTTTTAAGTAAACTGATCTTAATTAAAACTGATACCCCAAGAATGAGTTATCAGCTAATACAGTAGCGTCAATTTTAAAATTGTGGAGCAAATTTTTAGCTTAAAATTATGAAAAGAAATTGGAAAAAATAGTTTAGTGTAAATATGTACATATGCTTCAAACAACCAAAGAGTATATAAGTATCACTCAGTACTTCTAGTTAAATGAGTTTAAATTAAGAAAAGAAAAGGTTGATAACCCTCTTCTCAAACGCCTGGTTTAAAGAATATTTTATCAAATTTAGACAAAATTTTAAGAGGAAAGTGGTAAATTATTCTTCGTTGAAGTAAATATTTACGAATTAGTGATTTTTTTTTTTATATTTTAAATTGTACTTTTTTTATATATTAAAAAATTAGCTCGTATTAAATTTCAATGTACTAAAAAAATTAATAAGAAAATAAAAAATTTTTCTTAGATTTTTTTTGTACTATTTCATTCAGTTTTGCATTATTTTAGACTTGCGGCTTTGTAATTTCTTTTTTCACTAGTGGCAACGCTGGTCAAAAACTAAGAAAAAACGACATACGTATATACATAGATATACTCGTACATATGTTCCTTTTAAAAAATCTTCATCTTATTCTTGCAAATCTTTTATAATTTTCATGTACTGCACTTTAATTGGGTTTGTTCTTGCAAATCAACAACTACTCCAATTATTAATTTTACATCAAAATCTATTTTTTATAATTTCTTTAACAAAACCTATGCAGAACGTGTTGTCTTTTTGACAAGTGAGATGATGGTAGAAGTTAGATGTTGTCAATGTAAACGCATGTTTCACATTTTTTACATCTTCCATGCGTTTCACTGAAATGTGTGTCAATGTAAAAAGCCTATAACATGCATTGTATATGGTACGGTTTTTGTCAGCTGACACGCAACATCACGATACGATTTTACTAATTCTACCTTTTGTCATTTGAGTTTCGAAAAACGTCAAAAAGTACTTTCTTGAAAATATCGTTGAAATCTGAGTGAAAATTAAAAATAATCTGAGTGTGGTAGTAAAAAAATGTGAGTGTATTGCGACTTTCATACAATTAGTTTAATTTGTAAATACTATGTTACGAATATTTCCAGAAATTCTTACATTAAGTACCTTTTTCAGGATATCGAAAGAAAACTTTCGATTTACAATTTATGTGCATATGCATATTGAAAACAAAAATCAATTTTCATATTTGATTGCTGTTTTCAATACACATAAATCTTCAGTCGAAAGTTTGCTTCGATATCGTGATAGAGGCCATAAATTTCTATCACTATTATTTTAGCATGCACGATACCAAGTCCCACATTTCACAATAAAAGTTGTGCTGGCTCCCCTAATTTTGAAATTTAAGCCAACCGGCAACATATTTTTAGTACATAATAATAAAAACCATATATGAAGCACCCACCATATTAAATAACACAGCCCTTTTCAAGTATAATAACTAGTTTTAGCACATATGTGTGTAGAAGGTTCTTGACTTTGCTGCCAAACAAGGTTCTGGCAACAAATACATTAACTGACTGATTCAAAGTTGATTTATTTTCCTACTATAAAAACTAGGGCGTTGCCACTTTCTTTATAATTATATAAAATATGCTGCAGAGATGGAAAACTCGATGGTACTATCGATATTTAATTTTTTTTTGACTATCGATGCTTTTATTCTTCAATCGATTAATACTTGAAAACATTCGATATTTTTTAGTCACTATCGACAGTAAAATTGGAAATACTCGTATATCTCACTTATTTTTCATACAGTTATTTTAGTTTTGTTATATTTTGAACTGAGAAATAAAGTTGTTTTGTTTGTTTAAAAAATATTTTGTTTTGAATTTTTAATCATAAGTTTTCTAAACTATGCAAAATGTATGGTAACTCATGATGTATGATTAATTAATGATTTGCTCAAATCACCAATCAAATCAAAAACTTAATAATGGTCCTGCAGACGTGTTTAAAATCATACACGATAATTTTCTTGCAGATATACATATTTGAGAATCTATGTAACAGAAAACATAAAAAAGTCTGAAAAAATATTTCTGCTATCGGAGTTAGTTTTCTAAAATCGTGCGATTTCAAATTGACTTGGTTTACAGAACAGGAGCGTATATTTTATTGTTTTTAGTGCACATTTCGCATTTTCGATGTCATATTTTAGTTTACACCACAGATTACTTGATTTGCTCTCCAGAAAGCAAAATACCTTTTCTGAACTTGTACATTTATTAATTATTTAGTTTTCTCATTACTTTAAGCCACACACAAATTAATTTCCATTTTTTTTTTAATTTCAGGTAAGTTTCTTCCAAGTTGCATTTCAAAATTTTGTTGGTAAGTGTCATTTTCTCTTAAAATTCAGAGAAAACGTTCTTGAATTCTTGTATTAAACTGTCATCAAATTAAAAAAAAACCATAATGAATAAATAAATACTTGAATATTCAACTAAAGTTGTATATTTGAGTATAATTTCAAAAATTAAATTAGCTAATTCAAGATCTTTTGGGTTGAAGTCCACTAACAAGTTCCAGAAGTGGGGACGAAATGCATATTAGTGTCCTGCACAAGACTCTTTATAAGACCTTTCAAGACATGAGAGATTTTTTTAAAAATGCTTTGCTACAGCGAAATATTCTAAAGGAATCGCTAAGCAACACTGTTGGCAAGACATTTTTTTCGGTTGTTTGTCTTGCCAACAGTGTTGTTTAGCGATTCTTTTAAAATATTTCGCCGTAGTAAAGCATTTGAAAAAAATCTCTCGTGTTGAAAGGTCTTATAAATAGTCTTATGCAGGACACTAATGCATATAGACCAGAAAAAAAACAAAAAAATTTTTAAATTAATTTTTCTTCTTTATTTTCAAAATGTACTTTAGTAACTGATATTTTTATTTTCCCTTTAACAAAATCGATTTGAAAAACGCAGTTGAAATTTAATTCCTCCCGTTTTTTTTTGAATTCATAAAATTAAAAGATGTTTAAAATTTCTTTACATTTTTTATTGTAGTTATTTTCTTGTTTGTAAAATATCTATTTCTGAATTTCAGAAAAAATGTTTTCAAAGTATTTTATTTACAAAATACTTTATTTCTTTAATCTTACGCCCCAATATATTTTCAGTTTGTTTTTCGGTTTAATTTGGAACATTCCACAAACATTTTCACTATATATAAAACATCTATTTCACACTTTACAGTGACAAATAATTATCAGGAAATTCGAAAGTGACATCTCGACCAGTAAGTTTTTTGTAGACCGAGGTGAAGGTGTCAACCTGTAACAAAAAATTTTTAAAAGTATTAATGTAATTGCTTTATTTTGTTTTCAAATGGCAAATTATTATAGTGATTATTGTAAGCAACAAATGGAATATATTTATCCTTAATTAAAATAAGCGAATAAATAATGACGAGTCGTTGTTTATTTAATTTGCGTCCTTTTTGACAATCATTGATTTTGAACAAAACAATCAACAAAAAACACAAGGACGGTAAAATAAAGTCGAAGGAACGGGAGCTAAATATTTCTAGTTTAGCAGGGATATCTAAACTATAATTATCAACTTGATAAATAAATTTTTTTTCATAGATAAAAAAAAATTTTATTTAATTTCAAGTTTTTTTATATACCGCTTTGTAGGAAGTCCCAAACGCTAAAAATTCGAAAAATATCGCGTATGGGAGGCAAATTGCGGAAATTATGACTGTAGCAAATGTTAAGGGCTTAAACACTACCGAAAAGTCTCCTGTCAAGTTCGCGTATCTTATAATTATCAACTTGAGAAATTAATTTTTTTTTTCATAGATAAAATAAATTGTATTTAATTTCAAAAGTTTTTTTATCTACCGCTTTATAGGAAGTCCCAAACGTTAAAATTTTAAAAATGTCGCGTATGGGAGGCAAATAGCGGATATTACGACTGCACCAAATACATATTACACAACTTAAAACTAAAAACTACCTTTTAGCCAAGTTTGCAAATGCATAAATATTATCAGATTGAGATTCACTTTGTATCAATTACTCTAAAAGCGATTTGTAGAAATATTTTTTTTATTTAAAATAGTGCATTTTAAATATCTTAAACAAAACACTTCTTACTTTATTATCCGCCCTTTTTGACAATCACTGCGACTGGAGGTCATAAGCAGCAAATAACACAAGGGCGATATTGAAAATTCTACTGATGAGATTCCTTAACGAAATTATAGGACATACATACATATATATACATATATGTTTTATTTTATCTAATTTGCTCTAAAACCGATTTGTTAGAAATATTTCTTTATTTAAAACAGTGTAATTCATTTTAATCTTGTTAACAAAACATTTCTTATTTTATTATCCGTCCTTTTTGACAATCACTGTGACTGGAGGTCATAATACAGCAAATAACACAAGGACGATATTGGAAAACAATTTCACTCCTTTCCTTCAAGTATTTACATATATTTTTAAACTACTACGACTTATAAATGTAACCAATATATGGAAATGTTCAAAAGCCATTTGAAGTACAATTAAACAATAACGAGATATTGGCAACTTTAATATTTGCCCTTTTTGACAATCACTGATTTTGAGTGGAAAACAATCAGCAAATAACACAAGGACATTAAGATTATATCATAAAAAATTCTATTTATTATAACACTTTGGTTACTTACTTTGTGTTCAATGGTGGTTTGTTGATTCTTGTCCAAATGAACCTTTATCAATTGAGAGCCATCCAACTTGACGCGAACACGCTTGCCCACAATTTCAGCAGGGAAGACCAAATCTTCCAAGATGGCATCGTAGACGGCAGTCAAGGTGCGGGAACGTGGACGCTTTTGTTTCAAAGGGTTTCTGGCCTTGCGGGTAGGCTTGGGTAAAATTTTACGTTCACCAATGACAACAACATGTTTGCCAGAGAATTTCTTCTCCAACTCACGAACCAAAATGATTTGAATCTTTTGGAAAGTTTTTTGTTGGGGAATGGGCACGTAAATGATAACAGCCTACAAAAAAAAAAGGAAATCATTTTTTTGTCATACATAAAATAATCAAGTACCCACCTTCTTGCTGCCAAATTCAATTTCGCGGGCACGAGTAATGTGCAAATCTCTCAAATAGGGTTTGAGGTCACTGTTAGCTTCCAACTCCAAAAGAGCTTGAGCAATGGATTTTTCAAAATCATCGGGCTCAGCACCACCGGGCTTAATAATTTTGGAACCAATCATCTAAAATAACACAACATACTACATATTTAATATGTTCACAACTTTGGTGCATACATTTATTGCTTTTATTTTCCATCACTTTTTAATCCACGCAACACAAACTGTAAAAATCTTTAAATTTTTTTCTGTTTACAACAGCAAAACCGGCAGTAAATCGTTATCAATTTAATCCCTTAACATCTTGTTGTTTTTGCTGTTCAATGCACACCATTTGTTAATTTAATTCTTGTAGCGTTTCCGAATAATCTTTTCTTATACACATTTCGATATTTTGATGGAAAATAATTGCAATTATTCAGGTTCGGTAGAAATTCATCACAAAAATGCACCAACCTTGGTCAACTATTTTGACAGAAAAGGAAGTGAAAGGGTCCCAGTGAACAGTAATTTCATGTACTCGTTGTTTTTCTTGTACCATGAAGTTGGCCGCAGTTGTAGGCAGCGTTGTACGTATGTTCTTAGCGAGTGATGGGAGTACACAGCGAAAAACAAATGTGTATATTAAATTAAAAAATTTTAATTTTTATTAGCATTATTATTATATATTTATATCCTTTTTAATACATTGAACCAACTATAAAAATATTTCTCATAGGTAGTGTTGCGTAAACGAGGGATAACCATTTGAGGGCTTCTGACTGATTTAGTAAAAGAGATCAGTTGTAAAATTTGCAATCAATATTGATTGTAATATAGAAAGGGACTTAGAGGTAAAAACCGGTTTCGTTCAGGAGAGACATTTTAAAGATTTAAATACGTGTATCTTTTGTGTACCATCACATCATAAAACGCGCATATCTGTATGTATAAACTAGAGTTTTTCTTTTCCCGGACTTTTTCATTTCCCGGGAAAGCGGGAACAACTTTTCGGCTTCCCGGGAAATTATCGCCCTATATTTTTAATTTAATTATTTCAACAAAAAAAATATAATTCATGAGATCGATTAAATAAAACGTTTAATAAGCACATTAGTAAACAAAATAATATCATTCGAGTTCTTTAAATAATAGTAATGTATATATACCAATATTATATGTAAATGCCAAAAAAAATTATTTATTTATTTATTTATTGATACATATTATACAAAGTAAATTTGCATAATATGGTGTTGAACGAACATGGGTGGAGTAACTAGACCATATGCCCAGGATGTTATTAACAGTACACGACGTGTGCCTTCACATAGGAAGTAGCAACGTGGTTGTTAAAGAAATTCCACAAAAAACCGCAAGATTAAACGGAGGAAAAACTCTCGAAGGCCAAACAATACACACAAGCCTGACCGCTTTTAAAAAAATATATTATTAAATAAATATTACAAGATATTTCTTTGAAAATAGGACTAGTACAGAACAGTAATGTAACGAATGTCAATTTTTGATATTCGCAAATACGAATATTTGAAACGATATTTACGAATACGAATACGAGTATTTAATATGAAATTTATAGACATTAAATTAGGGTTCTATTTACGCCTGCAATATGAAAAATTGTTATGAAAAAGAACTTCATACTCCTCTTGGCGCACTTTAAAGTTAATAAAAACTACCCAAAAATTTCAATGATCGCCAGTAAATAATATTTCAAAATTAGCAAAAATTTCTATAAAAAATTTAATGGATTCGTACAAACTAATATTTTTATCCATTTATTTAAATTTGGTTTAGGATTTATGCATTTATTTATTTAATTTTTTGGAAAAATATTCGTATTCGCCTGAAATTGCCGAATACGAATACTAATATATAAAAATGACCGAATATTCAGCAATTCTAATACGAATATTCGTGCATCACTAGTACAGAATACATTAATAGAATCGTTCTTTTTAATAAAGAGAATCTGAAATTATTTTGTTATTTTTCTTTTATTTCCATGCACATTTCTGTTTTTCCTTTTATGAATTGTAGAATTAAATTTTGAACGTCGCGTTCTGCTTATTGCAAATAAAGGCCTCTTAGTCTCAGGGCACATGTGCGCCAGTAAGCTCGGCCTTAATTGTTGTAAAGTTTTAGCTATTGTGCTAGTGCCATGACCTTATTATTGCACCATCGCATTCATAACATGAATAACGACACTCATCAAATTGCCATAATATCAAAAAATCCCGGGAATCCCCGTTTGAAAAACACTAGTATAAACGCTTATAACCAGGCTGCCCAGAGAAGCGTCAGAGTGCCGAAAATCAAACGGCTTTTTATAGAAACGAATATAGATATGCTTATACATTACTCTCGGTTTTCTCTCTGTGGGCAGCTCTGATCTAAACATACTTATGCATGTATGTATGTTTATACAAACATACAAGTTTACACTACACTTGTGTAAATAATCTGTGCAAGGTATAAAACTTTTAGTTTTTTTTATGTTACTGTTTACTAAAGACTATATAAAATTACTTACTTTTAACTTAATAAAAATAGGTTTTTTGCTATATACACTGTATGAATTAATAAACTTCACAGTAATAGCGGTATACCGGTATTTTAAACTCGATAACGGTATGTATCGGTAATACCGATACCGAAATAAAAAAACACCGTTACCGTTACCGAAATTTTTAAAATAATTGTGCCGGTATCAATACTGATACCGTTATTTGTTTCGGTTTCCAACCTTGGAAAAAAGCTAAATGAGAAAGTAAATTGCGTAAATTTATAATTAGTCTTTTTATATTAATTATTTTGTTCACTTTCCACGATTTTTACACCAACTCCTAATACTAGCATAAATCTTTTACTTTTCCACATTAAAAAATATTATTGACGAAAACTTTTGGAATTTTAACGTAACAACTTTTGAAGTTTCTAACAAACTTGATTAAAAAAAATACCTCAGCTGTGAATTCGTCTTAATATTAATCATACGAACATTATAAATGTGACCCCTTTTTATAAACATGTTCGTGACCTCATAATAACCCATTCAGGCTGACAAATTTAATTTCAAGCTCAAATTACGAACGAAATGAAAGGTGTTTATGCAGGTACTGAATGACATTTGAGTTGATTTCGCAAATATCTTATTCACTGCGGCAGACATTGAAGTACTTTTTTCAGTTGAATAAATTCTTTGTTACACTTATACACATTTTTCTTTAAAAAATTTTCATAAATTTAATCATTTTCAATATTTTTTTAATTTAATATTAAATGTCAAAATTTTTATTTCTTTTAATTGTTGTTTCTCATAGTTGTAAATTTACTCATGTTTGAAAAAAAGTAGTTGTAGTACAAAAACAGAGTTGTATATTGTAATTTCTTGTTAATTTCATCGAAATTAAGTAAAATAACTTAATTTTGAAAATGTCAAAATATATGGGAAACTACTTAATTTTAACTTGATTTCGACCGAAATCACGAAATTGCTAAATTTGGTGTCAGCCTGAATCGGCTATAAGGAAAGAACGGCTGAAGGAATTTTAATTAGATTCGGTACACAGTCTGGTTATATGCTGGGTTAACCCATGATGGGTCTGTATTGTTCGTAAAAATTTAAAAAATTAAAATCATATAGATTTTATAGATATCTATTAGTGTACAGATATCTATTGCGTAAGTTCAATTTTATAAGGCAAACACGTAGGTAAAGTGCTTAGGTAAATTACCTGTTTGTAGAAATAATGGGCATTAGTCCATTAATGGCAAATAATCCCACTAATGATATTGTATGTTCGTAAGATTAGATTAAAATTGGTAGGCGGATAGCATATGGTCCAAATTAAAACGGGTGAACATTTGTACTTTTAGTACTTTTTCTGTGTATGATAAATATACAGTTTATAAGTCAAGTTTAGTTTCTTTCTTGATGCGAACGAAACAGCTAGTTTGAAATATTTTTACTATTACATATGAATTTTTTATTATTACTTTTTTTAATTTTATTCTCTTATAAAGTTTTCTATCCCTGAAGATAAAAAATTCGTCAACAATTGTACTTCATTGACCATAACATAGTGTCCACATCTGATGAATTATACCATGATGAATGTCAAATTGAAATTCCATCCATCAAGTATATACTAAATTTATTAATAGCATGGCAGCGATATGATATAATTCAGAACTCATGGCCTGATAAATTCATCTTGCTATCAAATATCATTTTAAGTGTTACTGTGCATTAAACATTTATTTAAAAAAAAAGATTATTTGTGACCAAAAAATTGAACAATACGCAAATTAGATATTTTTGACAAGCATTTTTCAAACATTTGTTTGATTCATCATGATATAAAATGAACAACGTCTACCCCCTTGTGTTGATATTAATGAAAAAAAAAATACGTGTGGCACTCGGGGACTGCCGCGGTAAAGCTATTGCTTAGCATTTCTTTTTTTTCAACTTATACAAATTAATTTTTTTGAATAAAAAACCTACGAATTGACTGTTTGTGTTTATCATTTTTTATAAACCACGATTGCTCTTAAGTACGCCACATTATTGTGTTTTCCTACGTGTAAAAATCAGTGATGCCAACTTTTTTGGCTCTAAAAGCACATCAAAATTTGGAAAAAGCACAAAAAGCGTAATTTTGAGATCCAAAAAGCGTAAAAAGCACTAACGTGAAAAACGAGCTTGATGTTTAATATTTTCTAAGCTATTATCTATTTCGGCAATGATATCAGTATCCTTAATGAAATATATCAGACGAAAAAGCTATGCTTTACACTGAAAAAATAAAAAACATCAAGTTTTTATTAAAGTAATTTTAAGAAATAAACAAATTTCTTAAAAGCACTACTTAGTGCTATTTCTCAGTTTGGCACTAAAGGGGTTTAGACACGGTCAAAATGCTTGCTGAGATTGGTTATAGTATGAGTGAAAATTTGTTAGTATGTGTGACACAACGATGCTTGATGGAAAATCAAAAAATTTTGATTTTTGGCATGCTTGCTGTCAATTTTTATATATGTATATGTGTTAACCCGTCAAGCACGAACAAATTTTCATTATAATTATATTTTCATTGTGAACGGTTGCCCAAAACATCGGTATTAAAAGAAGAAAAACATAAATTTGACTGGTGAAGAAAAAAGAAGACTTATTTTGCTTTTCTCTTTTTTTTTATAAACAGTGCTGCCATTATTGCTATTGAATTTCTTTATCTAAAAATTTTTATATATTTTTTCAACCAAACGAACAGCACAAAATCAAAATAAAAATGAATGCTTGGTAAGTCATCAAGCATGGTAACATCAAGCCGACAAGCACAAGTACATGAACTTGACAGCAAGCATTTTGATCGTGTCCAAAGCCCTTAACGCTCAAAATTTGACGTTTTGAGTCTTCAAAAAGCACTAAAAATAGTGCCAAAAGCACCAAGTTGGCATCGCTGGTAAAAATATGTTCTAGCAATACTGTCTGTATCAGCGATTCAAATAAAAATAGTCTTAGGTTTTTTTCGTTAGACGCAATTTACATTGTGCCTTTTCTGCTTGCCTGTGCAGGCAGGCTTTTTTAGTTTGTTGGTGAGAGGGGGTGAGAAGCTTGCGGTGTAGAACAAAAGGCACGAAATGAAAATTCGAGGGGATTTATGACATTTCTCTTTGCCTCTTTCGTATTTTCAGCATTAAACGTGTATATAAATGCCAAGAAGGCATGAATAAAAAAGGCTTAATGTAAATGTTTGTGACTTTTCGTAGAGGTTTCAAAAGAAAATTGTCAATACAAGGCAGGCTAAAAAGGCATAGTGTGAATAGCGACTTACGGAATTTCTTGATTCGGTCGACACCCTCAAAGCCTGCAATAAAAGCTATGCAATAGCTTAAAAATGACAGTTGTTCTGCCGTTCATATTACGAGTTATGATATAAAATCATCAGGCGTGGACACTATGTTAAAGTATGTGGCACAACAGAAAAAACAATAGAGCAACTAAATAGGCTTTTTCACAAAATTTGCATTTGTTCTTCTTTTTCACTCATATTACTTTATAGCCAAGTTGTTCGTCAGTTAAATGAAAATCAAATTTTTAGATTTTTTATCCAACCGATGACCAACCGTTGGGCAATCAAACCTCTAACGAAACAATTGGCTGTACAACTAAATCAAATTGTACAACAAACTGCAGTGTGTAGAGGCCGCATAAGAATTTGTAAGCATTGTTTAGTGTTTCAAGCTTTATTACACTGCTTTGAAGCCCTCTCTCCTTGCAAACTTTTTGGGCTAACGAAAAATTTTCCAGTAATAGTTACAAATTTTGCAAAAATTTCGAAATTTTTTTTCGAAAAAGGCATTTGGGCATCACTTGTTGCGTGTCAAATTTTTCACGGGAAATAATCAATGTTGATGAAAATTTTTCACAACTTCGAACAGAGTACTAGGCTTAAATTCCGAAACAAACGAAACTTAAAATGTTGGAGATACATTTCATATGTGTTTTCCAAGGTGAACAGTTAACACTTCTGCAACATTTTTTCATGAACAATTCACGTATTTTGACAGCATTTTCCGTCAAAAGTTGAACAAACTACCAGACTTAAGGCTGCAAGTTTAGTTCATTAACTTTTTGTATATATCTTTAGAATTTAAAATATATTTTTATTTCATTTAATATAGTTTTACTACAGAAATACTTAATATCAATTATGTACTTATAAGGCAGTTTACGATGTTCTAATTCCTAGAATTTAAATCTTTTTAGTTCAGTTTTTTTAACCCTTCAATGTTGCAGCAACATTTGCCGCTTGTTGAGCAACACCAATTGCTCGAATACTGGCATCTCGTGTACGCTTACCAACACGTTCCTGCAATACGATAACAATGCAAATTATCGATATACATATCCATATATAAAAATATGAATTAAACTTACAATTTTCTTTCCAATCTTCTTGAACCAACCACCTTGACTTTGACCCACAAATACAACACAAATTAAAGTTAATATACTCAATACTTTATTGAAATTCATTGTTGTGTAATTAATGTTTTTAAAGAATTTATTTAAACAAATGTTTCTCGTTTCTGATTGTTTGTTGCTAAGAGTTCTTTTATACACTGCTGGTTAATACAGCTATAAGCTTCAATTAAATATGCATGTCTTCACTCATAAAAAATTGGAAAGGGGATTTACTTTATTTTCTTATGTTTACTTATAGCTATTGTTGAAAAGTTTCTTGTTTATTTTTTCATGCAGAAATTTTACGGTTTTAGCAAATGAGTCAATAGAATTTCTAATATTTTAACAAATACAAACAACACAACCCGCGAAGCGATTAGCTTGTCTGCGGAAAACACCCAGGGCCTATGGCGGGAATTGAACCCACTACCTCTGGACTGGGAGGCCAGCATCGCTACCACTCAGCCACAGGTGCATTTGCATATTGACACAAGGCTAATTGATGTTAATTTGCCTTGGTTTGACAGAACTTGGAAACTTTTTTTGAGTCGCCAGCTGACTATCAACATTTTCTTATTTAAAGAAAGCTTTACTAATCAAATGAAAACGATGGCTGCTAGTGGTGACTTTCTATTTGATGTATCGCTGTTATAAACTGGCAATTCAATTCATTACCAGGCAAAATCAATGAAAGTAATCACAAAGAAATGGCATACCATATTATCAATTTACAAATGTCCAAGAAGTATGCGACTTGTCAGCGAGTATTACGCTACAGTCACACGACCAAGATTTGCTTTCAAGTTTTTCACACATACTGGCTGTCAAAAGTCGTTTAAATTGAAAGCTGTGACGTAGTCTGCACGCAATTTCCAAGCAAATTTATTTTAAATATGCCGTTAATAAAAAAACAGCTTAAGACAACAAAACTTCATGGCTTCTATATAGGTCTATAAATCGCAACACATTATACTTTTTGTTTTTGTTCCTAAACATATTTATTTAAGTGTAATAAAAATTTTTCGCTGGAATATAACATTATTCGTAATAAAAGAACACAAAAATACTATTTCGGCAGACAATTTGAAAACAAAACGAAAAGTATGTTCATTGAAATTGCTGTCAGTTGTTTTTTGCTTATAAATTGAACACACAATTGGCAAGAAAATTTGAAGTCAAAGTTGAATCAAATTCTAAAAGTATGGATTTATTAATTAGTGAATAAGTGTGAATGGGCAAAGTGAATAAACAAAAGCATTTGCTTTTTACTTGAAAATTTGTTAAAAAAACACATGCATATTTTCAAAATAAAAAGAAATGGCCCGCGAAGTTGATGTCGTTAAGCAGCTCTGTGTTGAGGGACATCTCTCGCGTCATCGTAATTATTTCTTAAGTGCGGTCAGGCTTGTGTGTGTTGTTTGGCCTTCGAGAGTTTTTCGTCTCGCTCGCACTGGTGGAGTGATCTGCTACGAATAACCGTATAATCATGCGGGTTTTTTGTGGAATTTCTTTAACAACCACGTTGCTACTTCATATGTGAAGACATAGGTCGTGTACAGTCAGTCACAAAACCTCTTAAAATACTGTTAATACCATCTTGGTCATATGGTCTAGTTACTCCGCCCATAATTGTGCAACACCATATTATACAAATTTAGTTTGTATAATATGTACTAAATAAATAAATAAAATATTAGGTTTTACAACAAATTTTTAAGTCAAAAGCACGTAGGGAGAATTCGGAACATTCAAGAAATTTTAAATTTTTTTTCACTTTTCAAATACATTTTAAGACTTCCAGCGGATTTTAAGCCGTTGCCGAAAACTGTCTTATGACTCGCCGCCGGCAAAATCGCTCGGCGCAAGTCTCTTCTCAATTTGCATTGAACATACTCCAGGAAATTTTGTTGTTTATTCCTTGTCACAAGATTTTGCCCAAAAAACATAACAAAAGCCGTTGCCTAAATAGAAACCGATTCCACCAAATCCTTATTGAATAAAGAAGTCGAAATTAAATATGATTTGTTTGTCTTAATAATAGAGAGTAATACGCAATCAGCCGGACAAATTCATTGCATAGGTACATAAATATTTGGCGTGATTGCTTTGTGCATACATAGTGTTTCCAAAAAATTTATTAAAAATTAGAGGGAGTATAAGAAACTAAGTAGAGTAAAGAAAGTAATCTGTTAGGATTAGAAGTGGAGTCAAAGTCAAGAAATAAATAAAGTTTCTGAATGTGGAGAATCCTGATACATACAGCAATGGAATTAAAACTAAATCGGAAAATGTCGCAAATACCAGGAATGGAAATTTTATATCCCTAGGTAATTATTAATGACCTTGGAATATATAATTCATCAATGTCAAACGGTGTAGGAATAGTCGATTCTTCATCAGAAATTTTTGACAAAATACCTACCCCCATTAGCAGGAAACGAATATAGTAAAGGTGGGAAATATAATGTTAAATGTGTATTAATAAGCATACATACTATCATAAAGGAAGTTGAAGGCACAGGCTTTAAGTTTTCGAAGTATACATAAAAGGCGATCATATTAAAAGTTCTAAAACAGTAAAATTTTTTTTGAAATTTTGTCGATCCACAAAAAAATAACTGAAAAACAACATTGTTGTTGTTGGGTCTCATGAATTTAAGGGATAACTCTGTAATGAAAGTTAAAGTCTTTATTAGCCTACCTAATTGCTTTTATGATCGATGCTTAGTTTATACAAAATTATAATAGTTCTTATTGCTTTTTTTTAATTTCGATATAAAATAGGTATGAAATGAGAAAAGATTTACATTTTTTTAGATATAAAATTCTTTTTATAGGTATGGCATATTTGAATGCAATAATTTTAAAAGTTAATTTTTGAATATTATGATTTTCGAAATTAATTACCTATAATTAAACTAATATCAACAGTAAAATCATTTACTGGGTTTTAACTTAACTTTTGGTGATCGGGCACTGCAGATGATTTGAAGGCATCAGTGCCGGAATAATTTTCCACCAATAAAACTTTGTATCGTCTTAAATTTACACTATAGCCTTCTTCTCGTTCGGAGGCAGATAATATAACAATACGAGATACCACCAAATGGGAAGGATTTTGTTGGCTGAAGCCACGAATGACATCTATTTCATCACCTTCGTTCAGCTTTAAATAAAAATTTGTGTATTTAGTTAGCATTTAATTTACAAAAATTATTTAAAGAAATAAAAAGCTTACTTGCACACTCTTTTTGGGGAGTTTTTTACCATTGACACGTATTCTACTTTCATAAAATATGTTCTCAATTTTGCTACAGGAATTAAAATCAAAATTTATTTTGTGGTACTCTTTTTAAACTTTGTAAATGAACTTCAGTTAAGCCTCTCCAAACAAACAAACTCGATATGTGATTGAAAATTGAAAAATAAGAAAAATATTGGCAGCGATTTATATCTTCTTTAATCCTTGGGATCTACTCTTTAATTCGAAGCGAAAGAAAATGCTTTCGAATTCACATGTTATAAGCATACAAATTCGAAAGCATTTTCTTTCGATTCGAAAATAAATAAATAGATGTATCATAAGGCAAATTTTCGTTAGAGGCTCCACTAAATTGTATTTGTTCAACTTTTTTATTTTCAACTCACTTTCTAGCAATGCCCAGACCGGCTTTAAGCAATAAATCAGTCCTTAGCGAATTAACTTTAGTCTTAACCACTTTCGAATCTCTTTCATCTTTAAATTCTGAAACTGTGTCATCATCGCTATCAGTGTCTACATCCTGAGCACCAGACTTTCGATTGTACTTCTCGAGATAAGATGAAATGAAAATATTTCTTGTTGACTCTTCCCAGAAAAGTTGTGATTTGTGCAATAGTTTATCGAAAGTGTGCCATTGTGTTGTAAACTTTGTCGCTTGCTTAGTATATGAAATTAGAACAATTTTCGAGAATTGATTTAAAATTTGCAATCTTAACATATCTTTAAACTACTACTTATCTATAAATAAAAATTTCAATTATTGTGAAAACTTAACCTAGTGTGTCAGGGTGGGTGACTTGAACGTTGAAAACAGCTGTTATATTATTTTTCTACAGTGGGATGAATGGAAAAATTGCAAATATTAATGTATGTATTTTAGTTTTGTGTTCTTTGCAGTATTGGACAAAATCTTTTATTTGTGTGAATCTTTTGAGTCTAAACACAATGTTTGCGGTGCGGTGCGATTTCTCGTTGCAGGAGAGAAAAATAAACATAATACAACGGAAGACGGCGACGGCAATACTTGTCATTGTTTGTTGAAATTTTTATTAATTTTTTTGTGCATACATTTTTAAAAAAAATTTACTCTTTCTGTTAAATATTTTGTAATGGCAGTAACTAAAAACAAAAAATGATTAAAATTTTATACATTCGCAGATATATTTGATAAATTTTTTAAGCTTTTATATTTTATGACAAACATTTTTGAACTTCAAAATCATGTTTTTTTTTTGTGAAAACCGCCAATTATTCAAAAACTATGGCAACATCAAAAAGAGAAAGAGAGTCAAAAATTGAGAGAATAAGAAAGTCCGCAATGAAAATAAAATAGATTTTAAATTTATGCCGTTCCGCACTGCGGGTTTTTACTTCAAAATCGTATGAAAAACCGCACCGCAATGAATTCTCGTTACATTATGTTCAGACTCTTTAAATATTCCAACGACATTTTCAAGAAAATAAATTTTTGATGTTTTCAGAAAGTAAAATGTAAAAAGGTTAAATAAACATGGTTACCCACTATCGAAAATTATACAAATATACAGAATTATGGCAAATAATTTTTTTTAATTATGCTTATCTTATCCTTCCAAATGGCTGGACCGATGTGAATTAATTTTTTTATGCGTTTGAGTGGCGCCCTGGATAGTTTGATTGCACAAATCAGCCCGGCAGATGGCTCTGCAGTCAGTATCTGTATCGTGTCTTCACGTTGCTGTTCTGTAGGTTTTCTTATCTAAATTTAGTATAAAAACTTATAAAACTTTGTTTGCAACTAGTTTTTAAAAATTTTTTCATAAATTTTTCATTTTTTTTAGTTTTTAGGTAAATATAATTTTTTTTTGTAATTGTTTATTTTTCAAACAGCTGGTTGATTTTTGTGTTTGCCCAAACTAGCACGAAGAAAAAGAACGGGCTGTTTTGTGCTAGAAGAAGAAGAACATTACTCTCACAAAACCTCTCTCTTTTACCCAATTTTCGAGTACGGGAACAATTTTCGTGCAATATAGAGTAAAGAAACACCTAATGCTACACTCATGCCCATTTCATGCAAATGAGTGTTGAACATGTAGCATTTTTTTTTATTTTTAAGGGTAATATCATAAGAAAAGAACGCGTTCCATTTTTGAAATAATACATACTTTTCAGAAAATAACACAAAGAAAGGTAAAAGCCAGTATAAATGCAGCAGAAATGAAAACGTCATAAGAAAAAAGTCGCCATTATCGTAAACTTTGTAAAAAATCGCGAGATTTCTTTTCTTTTCTTTTTTTTTGTGGGGAGCAGAGGTGAGTACATGTTTGTATTTTCTGCATTTGTAGGTGAATAAAAATAGTAATGATTTAATTTTTGAATTATATTTATTATTCAGTTGCTAACATAAATGCTTTTAAAACAAAACAAAAATTATATATTCAAAGAAAAAATTAAATAAAATGAAAATAACCCATGTTCTCATTTTTGGTACTTTAAGGCAACATATAAAATATGTTGTACTTTTAGTACTTGGTTCTTAGCCCTGTTTCGACAGGATGGAGACCAGAAACACGCGTCAAAAATCGGCAAGGTACCGACCTCAATCCAATTGAGAAAAAAGAAAATGAAAAGGCGGTTGGCACAATATCGAACTCCATCTAACTGAATCGAGTTGTCGCAATGCGTGCAGCTGGAGTGGCAGAAAATTCCATACGAAATTATCCAAAAATTGGTTAAAAGTATGCGAAATAAAGGGATATGAACCAAGTACTAATAACAAAAATTAAACATTTTAAAAACCCCCGAATATATCTAGAGAAGATGCGATATCTTCTAAACGGCTGGGCCGATTTTCTTAAAACATGGCTAAGAACCCTTATGCTTAACGAGACACAAACCTATGATCAAACCCATGTAATTTAAATGGGTTTGAACAGGCTTGTGTCTAAAATGAAGGACTAACGAGTTGGACCCAGCTATACTTTTAATTTTATGGGCAGTGAGTGCATATCGGAATTAGGGGATTTGAGTTTAGCGTTCCAAATAACTTAAGAAACAACTTTAATATCTAGCGAACTAAAAAGTTTTTCGAAATTTGTATGCATGTGTTATCTAAGATAAGACACCTAAGAGGATTAAATAATTTAGCTTAATAGTATTTTAAAGTAATAAAACGATATACATGAATACATAGATATGTACATACATACGTATAATAGTGGATACTGGCGACTGAACAACGACAAAACTTTTTCATATAAATACAGTGCTTTGAGAAATTTTAAGCCAAATCACATCAGTCTTTAGATTTCTGCAAACACAAAATGAACATTTTACCACTTTCTTTATTTTTGTCACAATAATGGCAGTATTTGTGCAAAATTCTGAGGTTTGTTATCATATATCATATATTGTATTATAACTTTCATTTCATAAAATAAATAAAATTCTCTTCTATATGTGTATATACCAGCAAATCGGTAATCATAATTGTAAAGACGATTACGAATTCTGTAGGTACAGTGCAGAATGTTGTTCATCCTTTTGCTCAAAATATGGACTCTGCCGATAAAAATCTCAATTTCAAAATATGTTCCTGCGGACTTTTGACAGAACATCCAAAATCGCGTATAAAAATCAACTTATCTGGAGTTTAATTAGTGTTTGTTATGGAATTTTTTACAATTTAAGTTTAACAAATGTTAACGCACTAATAATCCCAAATTATTATTTTACTTATTTACTAAAATATTTTTTATTAAAAATACATTGAAATTTATAATTGAGGGGTTTAGCTGGATACTATGCGCATTTCGCTAAGCCTACTATGCTTATTTTCTTTTGTGATTTTCAAAAATATTATTATTTGTGAATTCCCAAATAGTTCATCTTGAAAGTCTGTGCATAATAGGCTTTTTACACTGACGCACATCTAACATCTACCATCAATTTGCGAAAATGTTAACATCTTCCCATAAGAAATACAAAGTACTAAAAACCAGAATCTTTCTACATCTTTAAAAGATGTTCCTATCTCATTTTGTTTCATCTAACATCTTTCGTTAATTTTAGTGCCATCACTAGCAAAATTACATTGTTGTGTCAAAAAACAACGTTGCCACTCTCTGTAATAGTGCAAAATCTGTAATATATATTTAAATAAACGGCCCAAATTATACTAAAAACATTTAGAAGATTTGCTAAGAAATCTTGGATCCTATTATAAATGTAATGCAAACAGCTTGTTGCATTGAAAGTGCTCTGGAACAATATAAAGTATTGAGATTGTTATGAAGATTGCAAGTTTTGGAAGATCATTCAAAAATAACTAAATCAATTCTTTCTGCTTTAGATGAAACATCTACAAAATATTATATGCAGTTTCCTTCATATTTTCTGCTTTTATACAAATTAAAAGCTGAAGTAATCAAAGTTGAGCCAATTGTTCTTTTTGTCTACATCAAAACTTTTTTATTATATTTTTAGTTTAACAATAAAAACCTGCAACTTGTTAGCAAAAGTGGAATTTATATTAATTTAGCTGCTTAAAATACTGTTCCGAGGCACAGAAAAATGTAATGTACAAAGATTTTAGTTACTTTTATATTGAAATAATTACACAAATTAAAAAAAATCAACTTTCATGATTACCTTTATAATTTTTATTGATGTAGTAGAATCAAAATTTGCACAACCATCGAAACAAAAAAATCTATTTCTATTTGTTAAGCTAGATTTTTCAAAAATTAGATAATGTGTGACGTGATTATGCACTTTTACACCACAAGGACCTTAATATATGCGATAAATTGGATGTTTTGAAATTTACTGGTCTAAAATTTCCCAAATCAAAAACTGTGCTGGCGATATTTTCTTTCCAAATTTAAAAGTTGTGGTATTACCATTCTTAAGCGCCTCTGTTGAGAGATTTTTTTTTAAAGTAAGCTGATCTTAATTAAAATTAATTAAAAATGAGTTATCAGCTAATACAGTAGCGTCAACTTTAAAATTGTGGTGCAAATTTTTAGCTTAAAATTATAAAAAGAAATTGGAAAAAATAGTTTAGTGTAAATATATACAAATGCTTCAAACAACCAAAGAGTATATAAATATCGCTCAGTACTTCTAGTTAAATGAGTTTAAATTAAGAAAAGAAAAGGTTGATAACCCTCTTCTCAAACGCCTGTTTTAAAGAATATTTTATGAAATTTAGACAAAATGTTAAGAGGAAAGTGGTAAATTATTCTTCGTTGAAGTAAATATTTACGAATTAGTGAGTTTTTTATATTTGTAATTTTGTTGTACGTTTTTTAAATATTAACAGCCTTATTTATAAAACTTATTAAGGCTTTATAATTGGTTTTCAAAACAAATTTTCATACAAAATTTTTCTTAAAAAGCCTTAACATTTTTTATAAATGAGGCTGTAAAAAATTAGCTCGTATTAAATTTTAATTTACTAATAAACTAATAGTAAATAAAAATTTTTCTAGATTTTTTTGCACTATGTCATTCGGTTATGCATTATTTTAGACTTGCGACTTTGTAATTTCATTTTCCACTAGTGGCAACGCTGGTCAAAAACTAATAAAAAACGACATATATATATGTATATATATGTATATATATATATATACATAGTACATATACATATGTACCTTTTAAAAAATGTTCATCTTATTTTTGCAAATGTTTTATAATTTCCATGTACTGCACTTTAACTGGGTTTGTTCTTGCAAAGCAACAACTAACCCAATTATTAATTTTACATCAAAATCTATTTTTTATAATTTCCTTAACAAAACCTATGCAGTACGTGTTGTCTTTTTGACAAGTGAGATGATGGTAGATGTTAGATGTTGTCAATGTAAACGCATGTTTCACATTTTTTACATCTTCCATGCGTTTCACTGAAATGTGTGTCAATGTAAAAAGCCTATAAGATAAGAGGTTTGTGACTATTCAAATCGTGTGGTTGAAGTCTACTGATGATTTGTTATTTAATTTTTTGAATTTCTTCCCAAGTTTCCTCAAACCCCAAAAATTATGGTTGTATGTAGAGTATATTCCTTAATGGTATATACATATGAATGTATAGACAAGGTGGATATCTACCTCTATATAAAATATGAAGCAAAATGGCAAGAAAACTAAAAAACACTTTTTGCAACTGTATTTTGACATCCATTACACACCATAAGGCCAATTAAATTCGCCTCTGCTATTACCTCTTAACTTCACGTTTCAGTAAAAAAATATTTACGAAAATCAACAAAACATGCAAAATATGCAAATCGAAAAGTATTCGACTCAGCCGGTTTTTAAATTGTAAAAAACCGGACTATTCGACATTCGAAAAATCAACATTTTGAAAAAACCGACAACCGTATTTTGAAAAAACTGGGTTTTAAAACCGGTTGAAGAACCGAATCGATCATCCTAATATGTATGTATGTATTAGGCTTTAGCATCCCCTGCAGAAAGTGCGAATAGTGAAAATGTACTGAGTCGCTTTTGACTTTGTCACCAGTACTACTCTACAATTATTCCCCATACAATACTTTATGCTATAGACATTTAGCATGTGCTTGTCATTGAAAATCTACTAGTAACACTAAACAATTGACTAGATAGTGAATTCATAGTTTTATCGAAAGCGACAATTTTAACCTTCTTCTAAAAATTTAATTTTTATCGCATACGATTACATCGAAGATTAGGCTGGATATGTAGGTATGTAGGTACAATTAAAAAAAATTTTGTAGGGAAACACGCTAGGGTATGTCAAAATAAATCCGAGACGATTGGCGGCCGTCGCGATATCAGTACCACCAAAATGTATCTTTGTGTCGACGATGTTGAATTTATTAAGATACTTGTGACTACTATTTGTCGAATAACACTTGGATTTATAAATAAATTCATATACATACATATGTATGTATTTAAGTACTTATGTATACAGAAGCAGGGATGCGATGTCATATTTACAAATTGTACTAACTTTCAAAAAAAATTTAATTTTTTTCAGTACGATTGTACCTAATTCTTTATTTATATTTTTTTAATACTTGTACTTTTGAATTAACTAAAAATCAATTAACAAAACGCCAGAAGGTGCACAAAGAATATTAGTTGCTGGGATCTGAATATAAAAGTAACATTTACGATATACTACGTTTATAAACTTTATTTTTATTCGATTGTTCACAGTCGGTGCAAATAGTCGGCTTCTCCCTTTGGTACGAAAATAAAATTTCCACATTTGCAGATGAATTTGGAATAAATAGCATTCCTCCAGCAATTCTTTAAGTACCGGAAAACATCGTTTGATTTACATAATTTTCTAATACCTTCGAGCTAAAAAAAATAAGTGAACGTTAAAACCAGTTTTTCTATGGAAATTTTTTTAAATGTACACTTCAAGCACGCATTATTTTTTACATAAGGGGGTTAATATATTTTAATGCTATTTTTGGCATGTAATAAAAATAAAGAGATTCCAGTAGTGCTAAATGGGTCATTGCGGTGCTACGGTACTTTTGGCATTCAAATAGCGCTAAAATTATAAATTGTACAAACTTTTGTATCGCTGTACAAAAGCTTAAATCAACGACGGATAATTTGCTTCAAAGCTGCCGGCTACTGTTTACTGACTTCGATTATTTTTACTCTTTTAATTACTTGTTTTTTTCCCGATAGTATCGATAGTGGAAAAAACTATCGATATTTCATTTACAACAAAACTATCGATACTATCGATAGTACTATCGATAGTTTTGCAGCTCTAACTTAGAGTGTACCAACAAAATTTTGTTTTGCCTTACTTTTTTATGTTTTACAAATGTGAGTTATATAAATTCTTGGGACGTATAAAGAGAGTAAAATTTTGTATTTGTGTTTTTTTCTTCTTCGCATTAGCTTGCTTTGTCCATCATTTGCATTTGAGTTACGCTCAGAATGTTTAAAAAAGCAAATGTACTTAATTTCAAATACACTGAATGAGGTAGTTTAGACGAGAACAATTTTTAAGCCGCACAATTTTTGTTCTTTTCCAAATTACACGAGACTAATTCATCTGGCACAAAATGTATACGTATACACAGCTGTGTGTGTGTTAGTGTTTTTCGTATTTATTTAACACTTGCTGTTTTTAATTTGTGTGTGCATTGGTTTTATGCTGCTAATGCAGGGTTGTAGCTGGTTGAAAAGTTATGCCAACCGCAAAACCGCTCTCTCTGGCTCTCTCACCAACAAACTGGCATGTTATGCCAGCACAATTATGCCCGTGTAAATCAGCGCAATGCTATGCCCTAGTATCAGGGATGATAAAGTTGTACAATTGTACTTTTTTGGTACAATGCAAACCCTAAAAGTACGTTGGTACCCCCGTGACTCATTTGGTACTATTTAAAAAATTTGCGAGACTATCCCTTGTTTTTTACACCAAAAAGAAATGCGGATCATTTAAAGTTTATCCAATTTGAGAGAAAAGTAGCGAATTTGGTTTGTTGTTGAGAGCGACTGCCTTAGATATCTACATCTACATAACTACATCTATCTTTACGAGTGTTTCGTTTTCAATATGATAGCATTGTTTTCATTTATTTTATCTATTGTATTATTATAAAATTTATTATCTTTTTGCGAAATTAAATAAAGACAAATTTCATGCCGAAATTTTAACCCGGCTAAAGAAATTCACTGCCAAAATTTTTAGTAGTATCGTACCCTTCTTATTAAAACATATTCCCGGAAGAAAATGGAAATTATGATAGTATAAATAACAAGTTTAGTGCCTTGAAAAATTAATTGGATGAGCTTTCAAAAGTTATCGCGAGAATATTGTCAATTCTACACTCATCAGCGAACGTGGAAAGAGTATTTTCATAATCAAAACGAAGACTCGAATTTCGAATACAAACAAAAGTTTATTGAAATGCCTTAACACTTATTTTTTACGAAATTGAGTTTTTCAGTGATTCCAGTACATTTCACACAAATACACTTCTCCACAAAAATTAATTGCAATAGTTTAAAAAATAGAGCTTTTACAATCAGTTGTACATAAATATTACAGAAAGAATATTACAGTTTCTATTGTGCTTTTACCTTCCCCTGTAAAATAACAATTATTTGTGTTAGGGCCTTTTTACTTGAAACCAACGATATGTATTTACTGCCTCTTCCACTGTCTCTAAATCTAATAATAAATTTTCAGTGTTGATTTAATGATGCAGATTAATCTGCATATCGTTCTTTTCTAAAAACAAACAAAACTTCCATTTTTCATTAAGTCGTGTGTAAATTGAAAACTTTAAATTTGTGTTCTGTCAAACTAATTTTTTTTTTGAGTTCGTTATTGGAAAAAATGAGCGACATGTTCTAAAAATATAATAAAAAAAGTAAAAACACAAAAAAAACGAGTTTAGTACTATTGGGGTCCAAAAAGTACAATTTTAAAAGCTAATTGGTACGAAATTGGTTTTCTCATTTATCATCCCTGCCTAGTATGTATGCACATATGTATTCATAACAAATGAAAAATAATTTATTAAAAATTTTTGTTTTTGTTAACAACTCCATTGTGAATAACACAATAATTTTAATTGGAAATAATTCAGTTGATTTTTATTTTCTTATGTTAAAAATGTCGTGTTTATATTCAGATACAAAAAACAAACAACAGTTGCACCGATTTTTAACGAACTTTCACTGACATAAAAGTGATTTAATAACGCTAACGAAGGCTAATTTATTTTTTTTACGATGAAAAGGAAAGGCTACCCCTTATACAAAGTATTTATAATTATCCTATATCTAGACTACTACAATAATGTGTCTTTAAACTTTGTGCAGGATACTTTCGATATCTGTGCATAGTTAAGCTGAAAACTGGTCGAATAGGATAGGCATAAGGCTACCCCTCAAACAAAAAATGTAGTACAAGATATTTTTTTTATATGAAGAATACTTTATTTCGATGCGATATTTTTAGAAAGACATGCTATTTTCCGAACAAAAAAAATCATTAAAATGAAATAATGGGTCATAGCTTAGAAATTATAAGTACTTGCTCGTGCACACTAAATCAATCATATACTGCGCAAATGGCAGCAAGTATGTAACATAAAAAAGGCGTAATGGTATTTTATGTTTAGCAGAAGACTCTGTTACAAAAGAAAAATGTTTGTGGGCATTACCTCATACCTAAATAAGAGCGGAAAGCGTTGCGTTAGCAGCAGGGTACGTATTTTCAGTACAATCAACAAATATTTTCACATTCCAATGTACTAAAAATTCGTACCCTACTGCTAACGCAACGCCTGCCGCTCTTATTTAGGTATGAGGGTTAGAGATTCATGCAGTCAACTACCGCATTATGAAAAAAAAATATTTTGATGATTCTGATTTTGGACTGCTTATGATTTAGTGTGCGAGTTGTATATTGAAATATTTGTTGTCTATTGCAAAAAAATATCTAAAAGAAAGAAGAAAAATGTGTAATTGCGGAAAACTAAAATAAATTACTTAAAAGCAACACCTTACTACTACTACCACACTTCACATTTATTAGGCGAGAGATTCATTTTACTACCCGCCGGACAGTTGTAGGCCTTTGCAAAATCATCATTATTAGATAATGCTCCCAGTACTCGATACTTATCGATTACATGCTCATTCGTCAGCTCTTCCCAATAGTCGGCTTCCTTGTATGATGCACACCACAGCTGGGCAAAACCCAAAAAGAATAATTGTTCGGGTGACAAGTCTATACCGGGCATTCGTTCTTCTTTGTATAAAACTGATATTGAGTCAGAATCCTTGGTAACATTTTTTATATACCGACGATAAGCCATTAACGCTTCACGTAAGCCACCACCATCGGCGATATTTTCGTCTTTAGTCAAATTACCATTAACGTGGCGATTAATTTCTGGTATTAAATAATTTTGATAATGATTCACATAACAATCAGAGCGTTCTTTGAACACTTTGCCCGATTTAGTTGACCACCAATAGTTTTCCTTGCCGCCTTCATCGTAATTCGCGCCCACTGTGTCGAAACCGTGTGTAAATTCGTGCCCTATTAGGTATCCCAATGTTCCGAATTTCAAAGAGTTCGGCCAGGCTTTGTTGTAAACGGGCGCCATTAAAGTGCCTGCCATGACATAAATGGAGTTATCAATATTATAATAAAAAGAATTGACTTGCATGCCAACCAATATATCCAAAGGTTTCGTATCATTGCTTAGCTTTTCAAAGTTAAGCCCATTGAAGCGCGTTATATATTGTTTAAACTTTCGTAAATTTAAATTATTTTCCTCATAACTGCCATTGACGAATTTTAGCCTCTTTAATTCTCCTATTAACATTTTAGTAATATTTTGATTTTCGTAGCGCCCTATGTATTCACCAATTGTGGATTCTTTAAGTAAAGCAGCCGTCCGAGTGACTTCGTCTAACCAATTGGCATTTTGCAGAACAATACGTAAGCTTTGACGTATTTCTCTGATTATATCGGCAACTTCGCGAGAAAGTTCATCGTTGAAGTAAAGCTAAAAGAATAGGATATATAAAATTAATATTCATTTTATTTACAGAATCTATAAAAATTGTGATAAATATCAACAATATTGTTTTTTCTATCCTTTAAGATTCCCTAGAATAACAAAAGTATTTATTAAAAAGTTTGTAATATTATTTATTTAATTAAAAAATTACGGAGTTTTTTTTTCTTTGGAGTGAAGAATAAATACAAGTCTTTTTATTCAATATTTTATTTAATTAATAAGAGTTAATGCATTTAAACAGAAGGTAATTAATTCTTATTACTTATTTCTTATGACTTATTTCGTTACGTTTCCCCGGCCAATATTAGTAATGCAAATCTGGCCACCCGCGTTTTAAAATTCGAATAAATTCCTGCAGTTTTGTTGTGGCATTTTTATATGAAGGTGTGTGAAAATGATAAGAAGTTTATTAAAATGATGGTACTGCTATACCAAAATCAGTGCTGCCAACAGTTGAAGAAAATAGGGGTTAATTAAATCGAATTTTCCCACTTAATTTTTATTAAAATATTCTATTCCATTTTACGAAAATGGAGTTTTATTTTCGTATAACAGAAAACACATCGAAATATTGAAAGTTCTTTTTTTTTTGTCATTCATATGAAAATGATTGAGCGAGAAAAACCCTTAAAATTGCTTTCGTCAATAAAGTAACATTTTGAAAATTTTCGCTTCCAATGCTGATGAAATTTTGTAGGAATGATGCCTCTGGCATAACTACAATTAGTGCGAAATATTGATTTATTATACGTTCTAGTTTGCGTTCTAGACTTCGAAATGAGAAAATTTAACAAACTAGAACGTTTAGTGATTAAAGATTTTGCACTAACGGTAGTTACCCCAGAGGTATAACATAATTTCATCAGCATTGGAAGCGAAAAATTTAAAAATGATTCTTTTGTTACTTGGTTATAAATGCTTTTACCCAACGAAAATCTTGAATTCTGATGCCACTCGGCCGGAGCTAGGTTTTGAATTTAGACCCATAGTTTCTTAGGGTAATATTAGTAGCTACTCTTCAATTTATATACTCTAGTTTTAATTTTATTATTAAGTTTTCTCTGATTTTCAAACTATTTTTTATTGTTGAAAATATTTTCAACTTAATGATCAAACAGAATTGCGGCATTAACACATTTTCCATACAAATTGACACAAAAACCAGATCCAGAAAGCAGTCGAGAGATAGAATCTATTTTATTTTGACAGCGTTTTTTCTAATGCTCTCACATATAAATAGTTATTCTCTCAAACATGTTGCCATACTTTCAATAAATTTCATACATTTTGTAAAAAAAAACTACAAAGAAAAATAAGAACAAAGGAAAATAAAACAAAAATTAGAGAACATTTGAACTTACTGCCGTAGATTTTATTATGGGCTTTCTTAATTTGACAACGATTTTCCCGGAAGTTGCGGACTTATTCAGTTTGAACATTTACTTATTAATATAAAATTATTATTGTAATAAAGAATTTGTTTTAGTAATAGCAATATAAAAAGATTAATTGAACAAGATAAATTAAATTGGTAATTTTAATTTATTTTTAGACGTATTTTTGTCAGCTCTCTCATTAAAAATGAAACCAATGAATACACACAAGTCAATACTGATTCTTGCACTCAACCCAATATTGATAACACACAACAGGTTTTAAATACTAACACTGATCAGCAAAATCACAATACCCAATTTTCGGATCAAAGGTCGCCAATATGGGGTGTCTTTATAATTTCAACAATTTAATTATATTTGTAATATATTTAATATTAGATTTGTTCATTTACTGAAAATTATTACGAATTTATAACAATTATTACTGGAAAGTGTTCATTAACTCAAAAAGTTTGCAGGGAGACAGGGTGACCGATGACATATTTCAAAAAGTGGCACCAAATAGGGGATTTATCAAAAAAAGGGGCAAAATTAAAAAAAAAATGGAAAACTGCACTAAACGTTTTATTTTTAATGTATTTTCATATAACCTAACCCAAATTAAAGGGATCCAAAAAGTGGCCAGGCAGTCGAAAAAGGGGAAACGCAGTCGAAAAAGTGGCAAATTACCACTTAAGTCGGTCAGACGGTCACGCTGCAGGGAGAGAGCGTCAAAAGAGAGAAAAAATTGAGAGACAAAAAAAAATCAGTGTTTAAAAAACTTAAGTCGAAGTAGCAAAAGTCGTAAAATTGTTACTTTTCGTTGCTTTAGCTTTTTCCAACTGTTTAAAATGAACCAATGCTTTTGCTTGTGCCCGTGAAAATAACCAACAGTCGCAGTCGAAGCAGAAGCAGAAAACGAATTATGAACAATTGCGCAGTTCTTTCAGCAGTCGACGATTTTAAAAGTTTGATTTTTATTTGTTGTTGCTTTGGGTTAGTTTCGCTAGTAAAAGCATAAGCAGTCTGTGTGCTTTTCTAAATACCAAACAGTAACAGTCGAAGAAGCAAAAGCTTTTGCTTTTAGAAGCTTTCTGCAGGTTCAATCAACTATTTTATGGTGTTTGTCATGTTTTTGTTGTTGTTTTTGCACATCAGACAAGAAGCAAGCACAAGAACCACTTTAATGCGAATGCTTCAAACTTATAAAAGCACAATTTTTTGCTTCTTCGACTGTAATTGTTTGTGACTTCCAAAAGCATATAAGCTGCTTCTGCTTTTACTTGCGATACTAACCAAAAGCAAAAGCAAATGAAAGTCAAACTTTTTGCGCAATGGGCCATAAATCGTTTTGTGATTTTACTTTGACTGAAACTGTTGTATTTTTCAAAAGCCAAAGCAGAAGCAAAATGAAATGAAATGAAAATCACTTCAGTTTTTTAAACACTGAAAAAAATGTTAAAAATTACTTACTAGTAAAGTTTATATTTGCAAGAATTATGCAACCACCTGTTGTGTGTTTTGTTGTCAAATTAATTATTTCAAAATACCCGAAAAAGGAAAACTCAAATATGTGAATTTCTTTATTAAAAAAACATGTACACGTATGTAAAAAGAAAACATATTTTCTTAATTTATTGTTTT
Organism: Tachina grossa; assembly: GCA_949987645.1. Taxonomy (NCBI): domain Eukaryota; kingdom Metazoa; phylum Arthropoda; class Insecta; order Diptera; family Tachinidae; genus Tachina; species Tachina grossa. The sequence continues at coordinate 149,862,096 of OX465274.1, read as the reverse complement.
TCTTTCATTAAGCCACATAAATTCAATTTTATTGTCAAATAATTTTGTTTATTTCTTATATCTGATCAGAAAGCCGCATTTTTGTATTTTTTTAAGAAAATAGAATTATAAAATTATGAATAATGCATAAAAATATTAAATAATACATGAAACTGTGTATAGTAACTATTTCATATTAAACGTCAGTTTTTAAAAAAATTACAATTGAAAACAAAGTACATCAGAAAAAGTACAATTGTATCATGACTTCCATCTATGGTTCTGATATGAATAAAATTTTCTTGCAAGTTTATACAAGTAAAGCGTTCATTTACTTTTTCGTATCTGGGAGAGTAATTTTTTAAATTTCTGCTTTACTCTCTCGTTGCTAGTTTCTGCTGGGAAAGTAAATGAACAGAACTATTATATTTTTTAAAACAAATTCTTTATTACAAAAGTAATTTTATATTAATAAGTAAGTTGAAAATGTTTTGAGCAATAAAAAATAATTTGAAAATCAAAGAATAATAATAATAATAATAAAAATTAAAATTGGACTATAAAAATTGTAGAGCAGCTACAATATTCTTACAGCCTTATTTATAAAAATTGTTAAGGCTTACTTCCTTAATTATTAAGGAAATTTGTTTTAAAACCCCTTTATAAAGCCTCAAAATAAGGCTGTTAGAATTTCGTATGAATTTCGTTTTCTCTAGACGCCTATTGACAAAAACAATTGACCCACCCTAATGTGCATACACCGGCTTGGTATTAAATTTAATCCAAAATTTTTTACTGTGTAATCAAAATTTTACTGTGTAATTTAAATTTAAATGCGTTAAAGGTTAAATATCATACTCATTTAAGAAGCTTCTGCTTTAGGTGTAGGATGGCTCGTCAATTTTATGTAAAATCCAGAACAAGACTCCTTCTTTTATTTCACTGATGTAAATTACAACATTAAAAAGTAATGAATTACCAACATATATGTATATTGCTAGCTAAAATGCAAAAAGGCGTAACTAACAAAAAAAAAATCAAAATCGAGTTTTTCATTGATTATTATGAATGCCACTAAACTACATGTCTTAAAAAGGGGACTTAACTACAAGTTTGTTTAGTTTTTCTTAACCCAAAAATAATTGTTTTTAATAAGTTTTCATATTAAAATACTACATCGAAAGTTAAATTTTGTTATTTTCGATAGAAATTTCGTTGCTCAACGAAATTTTCGATGCTCACAATATGAGTTGAACCTTCGACTTTTAATGTTCGATAGCCAGCGAAGATCGAAAATCGAATGAAACTCATAACAAGGGCCTGTATTTGCCCCAAATTCGTTAGAAAGAAAATTCGTTTCAGCAATGTAACGATTTTCATTAATAAATACAATAGACTCTGAAGAATACATAAAGAGCAGAGATTGAAAGATTTCATTTATACAATGTGATTGCTTATTGTATCAATGAATAGTTAATGAAGCCGTTTCATTATCTGAATGAATAGTTTTGCTTTCAGTGTATGTATATTCTTTTTTGTTTTCTGCTATAATTCTGTGGCAATAAGGAAAAAGTGCTTAAGTAATATTTTACTGTTTTGCAGGAGAGCAGTTTTAAACTTTCGAGTCGATTTTCAGAAATTTATTTTATTTGCAGTTAAATTTGGAAACTCGGTATTCACTGCAATATTTTTTTAAAAGCATCGTTCTGCACATTGTAACTAATTCAATTAATTCAATTTGAAACAATATAAAAGTATAAGGTAAATTAAGCTATTTTTCTGTATGAGATTATAAGTCGAAAAAAGATAAGCAACAATTTAATGCGCTATAGCTTCCTGAAAATACCACAAAATAATAGTCAGAGGTACTGTGTAATATTTAGATTACAGAAAATATGCCCATCTCGACTTAAGCACTTGTTCCTTTTTGGCCACAGAATTATTGTTGTTTTGGAAACAAATTTGATTGTTTTTTTTTTTTTGGAACATATTTCTTGTGCGTTAAGATTTCCTCCATGAAGTAAAGCCCTTAACGAATAAATTTGTGCCATAAAATATTTCACTCTATCAGTTATTTTAGGTGCTAATCTGATATTTTCTACTAGATTAAAACTTAGACTATATACTTTGTCTATTAGGCTATACATGCTAATTTTCTTTTCCTAAGGCGAACAGCTAGTTAACACACTTCTCTGTATGTAAAGATAAAGAGGGCAATTATGAATAAAATTCCGTGGGAAATTTTTCCCTGTGAACAATTCCAATTAATAGCAAGTAATAGGGAAAACAAAAAATACTAATTAAAAAAGGGAGATATTTCTTGCGGAATTTTATTCATAATTACCCTCAAAATCTTAAAGTAAATAATATGCAACTTACCTTCATATATAAATGATCAAAAAAATATTTCATTGACGACTTAATATTTAAAATACAAAAGTCTTTTTGAAACACTGAATCCTTTAGCCGAGCATCCATGTGAAACAGAAATTTCAAAGATAAGTAATTTGCAGCTGCTTGCTTATTTTCTTCGCAAATTTGATCAATCTTTGCATACAAAAAATAGCAGGGCATGCAACAGCTTTCAAGGTCGTCGGTGGCATTTTCAAAATTTTTACCCAGCCAAGCAATTTCATTGTAAACGCGCCATTTTTCAGCTACTGCCGCAACTTCGGGCTCTTCCATAAAATTAGTTAAGAACGCACACTCTAAGTCATCCTCGTTGAAACTTTGTAAAACGTTTAAAATTTTCTTAAGAAAGTCAAATATTTCGGATATTATGCCGTCTATGCGGTTTTCATCTATTCCATAAATGGTCAATATATCGCGCATGCGTTTCTCATTTTCTTTGTAGGCATTTGATGAACTATTCTCTATTGTTTCATAGTGCAATTCAATATCGAAACCAAAATCTGGCATTTTAAAATAAGGTGGGTAGGGATATCCGGGTGTAATAGCTTCCTTGACAAAACTTTTGACACCATAATTACTTAAGTGGGCACTCATATTAAGCCAATGAAAGTTATTGCTATTCCAATCCGATTCCGCTGCCGGAAAACCGCCTATTTCTTTTAGGACTGCTAAATATTCAGGAGCAGCTCGCATGGGATGCAAGTCAGCTTCCAGGCAATTCTTGTAGATTTTTTTCGCCAATTCAAACTCAGCAGCATATTCTGGCGCCACATCATTAATATCGGATCTTTGCAAAAAACTCTCAACTATATCGGCTAGTTTATATACTATATCCAGAATATTGTTACGTTTAGTTATGGACATACGCTGTTCGATAACGTTTTTCCAATTACCACAAGCATATTCGTAGAAATCATTGCATGGATATATAGAATGATTCATATATGATAACATTTGAGTTGCATAATGACGGCGATAATCGCTGTCTGAACTAGAGATTATGTTGGGTTCACTATTTTTGCCTACTTGCTGAATTATCTCATTAACATTAATATCGTTGTGGATGGTATCATTAGATGCCAGAGATTTCGAAACACACAAATTATTCGCAGTCAGCAGGGCGATGATAACGCCATAAAATAGATTACTTTGCGTATTCATTATTTAATACGTAAACACATGTATATTTATTTTTTTTAGTATACGAGTATTAATTGTTTTAATATCACTTGATAATCATTAAAATCATCAGATTGTCCTCATTTACACATTTTGCACTAAATTATTGATTTATTGTTTGTCAATTTTCAATATAATTGCATGTTTTATGTATCGCAAATTAATTAAGACTAATATGCATTAAAATTAAAAACTTAAATTGTTGTTAACAGCGTTTGTTTGTAAACAAAATTTCCGTGTGGCACAATTACATTCACAGTTACATTCAGATGTAAATATATAACGTGCAAATAAGTATACTAAATTTGTTTGTGTTCAATGGGAATTATTTTGTTTAGTACTAAAATAACGTATATATGTATGTGTGTATATACGAGTAGTATGTACATATGTTTGTATATTATTCTTTCTGTCTCGTTATACAGTTCAGCGCGTACTGATTTATTTGTCGGAAGAGACTTTTTAATTTATTATTGTTAGCAAACTGTTAATTTTATTATTAATTTTTTTAATCTCAGTTTTCAAGATTAAATTTTTTTTTCTATTTGCACAAAGCTGCCAGACAGTTTGAGCCTGGGAATTCGGTGATTATTTGTTGTTGCATTGTTTTAGAAGCACAACTGGGACAAACGACGAATATTCGTCGCCAAAAATAAAAAATGTTTGTGTATAGGAAAATACAGGGCGCTCGGGATAACATCAACACTTTCCATATCCTCAGCATCCCAAAACGTCTACACTTTTTACCCGACTGCGCAACGAAAAGAAGGGTATTGTGTTTATGAATCTACCCAGTAAAAAAAATGGAAGTCATTCTGAAGGAACCACATTCTCATTGCTTCCAAAAAATCGATATTTTTAATTTGCCGATAGTAAGTAGAAAACCAAGTAAAAGTTTATTTTAATCGGCACAAAACCTTGTAGTTTTTCAATAGTTTTAGTAAATATTCACCAAAATGTTCAAAAAATCGATTTTTTGAAAGAAATTTATGAACTAATTTTGTCCTAAAATTTAGAAGTTATTTGCTTAAATTTACATGAAAACACTGTTTCGCGTTTAAATTCGCATAAAAAGAAACGAGTTGTTAAAATATGTAACTTTTTAAAGTTTTTCCTAGATGAAAATATTACCATAGAACACAAAAAAGGAAATTTTTCTTAAAATCGCTTCTAATTCGGTGACTAGGCATCGAAAAATAGAACTTCTTGCAATGACAACCCTATGTAAAAATCATTAGATCGGATCGAAATTTGAACTACTTCCAGACTGCAAACTCTACATTTTCATGACTTCTTTGGAGTGTCTTTTTTTACTGGGTATGTATGTATGTATATTTTAGTGATGTAACGAATGTCAAGTTTCGATATTCGCGAATACGAATACGAATATTTGAAACGATATTCACGAATATAAATATTTAATGTGAAATTTATATACATTAAATTAGGGTTCTATTTAAGCCTGCAATATGAAATATTAAAAAATTGTTATGAAAAAGAACTTCATACTCCTGTTGACGTACTTTAAAGTTAATAAAAACTACCCAAAATTTTAATGATCGTCAGTAAATAATATTTGAAAATGATACAAAGCACAAATTTCTATAAAAAATTTAATGGATTCGTACAAACTAATATTTTTATCTATTTATTTAAATTTCGTTTAAGATTTATGCATTTATTTACATATATAATTTTTTTGGAAAAATATTGGTATTCGTATTCGCATGAATTTGACGAATTCGAATGCGAACACGAATATTTAAAAATGGCCGAATATTCGGCAATTCGAATAAGAATACGAATATTGGTGCATCACTAGTATGTATGTATGTATGTGTGTTACTTTGCGCCACTATATAAACTCAACGCGTCGTCCGATTTTGATGATTCTTACGCCAATCGATTCCGGCAGTGTCACTAAAGATATGCCAGTTGTCAAAATTCAATATGGCGGAAAACAGACATCATTTTGAAATACAAAAAAAAAAAAAAATAAAAATATAAAAAGTCAGAGAACTATATCAAAATGGGTATCATTCGACGGGTATTTTAAAATCATCTTTAGCTTTCTTTTATGATTTTTCGTTTTAAATGACCATTTAGGATATTTAGCGGTTTAAAGTTGGTCGCAGTCGGGTTTTTCGATTTTTTGGCATGAATATTTGTTTGTTAAATTTATCTACTGTAAAACGTCAACCAAACCAATAATCTCTAAAAAGTCCACACTAAATAAAACAAAATTTTTGCTTTAATATCAATTAAAGTACATAAGTATGTATGTACATTGAATGTATGTACATATATATATGTATATATAATTAGTTGTGAATTTGAGGTTTCGCCATATTAGTTCATATGTATATAGTACAGAAACGTAGCAAACCTACAAACCAAATTTTAGCTCTATAGCTATAGTCGTTTGACCTGGGCTGACTATCAGTCAGTTGTCAGTAACGTTACCCTTCCATATGCATACATAAATAAATATATACATAGATAAAAATACTTTAAACTACATTATCAATAGTATTTTGGTCATAAACGTCAACAATCTTCCAAACGTCAACAATCGTGGTTTTAATTCATTGACGTTATCCCGAGCGCACTGTACACACAATCATGGCGACGCGTCGCTAAAAATTCGCTATACGCGGCTAACTCTGTAATAGATTTATTTCTATTTCTAATGCCAGCGAAAGACGAAGAATAAATTTTTTCCCTTTGCACAACAGCTGTAATTTTTTTTGTCGTTGTTGTGCTTCATGAGATAAATTTGCACAGCGAGTTCCTAACGACGAATTTTTCGTCATCGTTGTGTTTCCAGCATTGGAAACTGGATCTTTTAGCACAACACCTTCGGACACTATGTACTTCTACTGCTTTTGAAGCATAACTGCATCAACTGTGACTGTAGTGATGATGATTTCAGTTTTCTTTCTAAAGAATTTGTATCGTTAGTTTTCGATGGTATTTGACATTTAAAAATAATACAAGCCGTCAGTTCTTTTTTATGATTTGTGAAAAGAATGGAAATGTTTAATTTTGCTTAAATATCATTTAAGATGTGGGAGAATGTGTTTCTAAGTATGCACGTCCATTAAATTTCACCAACCCACCAATTAGCAAGAATAAACATATTATTTTAAGTAAGTTTTTATTATTATTGTTCGAACTTTATTTGTTTCTGCTTTTCCGTGGACCCGAAGATTTGCAAATGAATACAAGAGTCGAGTGTAGTAATTAGGGTTAAGAATTATACAAGTTTTGTTTACAAATGCACTTATACTAAATTAATCAAGAGCTTAAATACACTAATACAGCTTAAACTACTGAATTACACACAAATATTCACAACTGGTTACCACTACGCCTTCCTCGCTGTAGTTTACACACGTCTCTTAGCTGGCTGCGCAAGTATTCACGTGACACTTCTTTGTCTGCTGCTCGTCACTTACGAGAATTACTCTGCCGTCACTGACAGTTGATACACCAATACCTCTTTGTCTGCTACTTGTCACACACGGCACTCACTCTGCCGACACTCACAGTTGATACACCAATAAAGACCCACTGGCTTTACTTACACCTTTACACACGTCTATTCGCTGCGCTGTTCCCTTTACTCCAGTCGACACGATAGACTCCACAATAATCTCAATTCCACGACAGACTTTGCTGTCACTATAGACTGTCCTATAGTTTCTCCTTTTCCCAACTTTTCACGTGTAAAGCACAGACTGCTCTTAACTATCAACTCACCACTGTATCGCAGACTATTATTAATGCACAACTTAATTATCAACTGACTAACGAGTTCTTAACTTGACTACTTTCTGATTAGCACTCCCTGTTCTCTCACATGCTGCCACTTTTTATAGTACACGAACCGGTTCTCGAATGTTCGCCCAATATGTGGCGTGATTACATGTCTGTACTTAGTAATGGCATCTATGCATGATGCCATCTATATTGTCAGTCCTCTAGCACAATCGCGAAAATTCATGGTGCTGTTTCTAGGCGTTTGTAGATAATTCGATTGGCCGTTATTTTCGAATTTCAAAGTAACGCCTCTTATGTTGGCAATGCGGTGTGCTACTTGTAGTACAGGGTGATTTTTTATCTTTTGCTTTTCGTTTGAATTGGCATGTATGTATGTATGTGTTTAAATATGTGAGTCTTCTTAATAAGCAGACGCTTTTTGTTGTTGCTTTTGCTTGTTTACGTTTAATGCTGCGCATGCTTATTTAGTTGTTTGCTACTATTCTAGACTATTCTTTGCTTTGACCCTGCAGGAATATTTTCACGTAACACTTACATTAACCCTGTTGGAATATTTTTGTGTAGTGCTGCTTAACCTTGTCGACGGACATTTTCGTAACAGTATGATTAATAATTATCACATGCAATTTGGCTTACAAAACGATACGAACTTTAGCCTAATAAAAGCATGCATATAGAAACAAATGAAGTTCGAACAATAATAATTGAAACTTACATAAATTAAAAGCTATAGGTTTGTGGCAAAAATTATATAAATTTACTTAATTAACATGTGCATTATTAGTAAAGAAGAAACGACAATGGCAAGACTGTTGTAAATTTAGAGATGATAAAATTGTGCTTTCACTACAAAACAGCTTTCAGCAAATTTTAATACGATGAATCAAAACAATTCACATATTCCATTTGCACAGAAAAGTAAGTATATAAAGTAGAAATCTAAATCAACTGGCACCACACAGAGTGGACAAAACACAACGAACATCAGCGATGCTGTGACCTTCGAAAACAGCTAGTTGTTCCGTTATACTAGTGTTTGTCAGAATATTTATAATTGACTTTGGTGTTATTTGTTCATTAATAATTATCACATATAATTTGGCTTACAAAGTGATACGAACTTTAACATAATCAAATCATACATATAGAAGATGAAACATAATTTTTTTAAGCACAAGCAAAGTGTTTGCGCCAACTAGCAACAGAATACAATGTAGGAAAATCTACCGTATCAAACATAAATTCATAAACATAATCAAATGAAAATGTGCTACTATTTGTTTTCCCACTATCCTGCGAAGCAATTAGTTTGTCTGCAGAAAACACCCACGGTCTATGGCGGGGATCGAACCCACAACCTTTGGACAAGTAAAAAGTTACATGCATGTATATGTATTCCTATATTAATTTAAATGTAAACATTTTATTTTAAAGTGCATTTCTTGTAAATAAATATACAGTGATTTTTTAACCGGGTGGCTAGTGGAGTCAAATCGCATAAACTTGGACTGCTCCAAAACGTGAGATTGATTGCTTGCCTAACTCGCCTCTCAATAGGTTCATGGTAACGCATACCATATGCCGTACATGACACTAACCGTAACGTAACGTTGCCATTTTCATCGTTTTTGAAGAAGTACGCTCCAATAATACCGACGCACAGTACGGCCAAAGGCCCTTGCATGCGGCCAAAAGTAGAAAAATATAGAAAATTATCCACAAATTGGTATATGGGATGTTTTGAGGTCAAATCGCATATTCAATATGGCGTCATGTCATACGAAAAAACTTATACAACATTAAATGAATTTCCTAATTGATTAAAAGTTTTATTTTGATATTATTAGTGTATACAATTGCAAATTTGTTAAAACTTAATAAATTAAACATAATGGAATGCAATTTGGTGATATAACAATATACCAAAAAAAAAAAAAAATTATTTTTATTGAAATTGAATATGAGCAAATAAAGTAACAATAAGTTATATTGAAATAATGTCTATTAAATGAAAAAGTTTTCTATATTTGTGATTTGAAAAGTTTTCATTCTCAATCTCGTAGGAGTCACAATAGTCTACATCTGTATCTGTCTCAGAGTCGAAGAATTGTCAAAATATTTTTTCAAGAGCACCAAACTAATATTCAAAGTACCTTTTAAAAGTTAATGTCCAAGAATACACTATATGAGTTAATAATAACTAACTCGGATTTAATATCTTTCAGTTATATGAATTCTGTTCAAGTAACATTTACCTTACGAAGAGATATTTGTTCCCCCATTCGGATTAACAATCAAGTTGTTTCTTAACATTCACATGTGAAATATCTTGGTATACACCTTGATCAACGACTTACATGGAAACACCACATTGACTCTAAGTTAACTCAAATGAAACTTAAATTAACTCAGGTACATTGGCTGATTGGTAGAAATTCAACACTTAGCCTAGACTGTAAACTTTTAGTATACAAGTCGCTTTTAAAGCCAATATGGTGCTACGGAATTCAAGTATGGGGCACTGCTTCAGCTTCAAATGTAGAGAAAATTCAACGAAGGCAAAATAAAATTTTTAATTTAAATTTTAAATTTAATTTTTTTTTAACATCGGCTCCATGGTACATCAAAAATTCAAATATACATCGTGATTTGAATATGCCACTAGTGACTGAAGAAATTGCAAAATACTCAGGCAAATATCTAATCCGCTTGCTCGTAATATTTTGAACTTTTCTGGACACATCCGCTTAAAAAAGAGAAATACACGGGCTCTAATATTCAACACTCTAGATGATGAAGCTGCTTGATAACACTTTTTTCTTTTTGTTGCTTATCACTACTTATGTATTATTAATAACTATCACTAAGCTTATGTCCGACATTGGTCGGGCCTAATAATTTTTTTATAGATTTAAGATTTGAATACTTATTGTTAGTTTATATTTGAAGATACAATAAATAAAAAACATGCATTAAAAAATAAAAAAAAAATATGAATTCTCTCGAATTTAAAATTTTTAGCACCGTTTCCCGTGTTTATCCTTTTGGTACCTTTTTTATTGGGACCTTCGAAAAAACTAAATTTTTCTTTTGGATTATTTTTACATGTATGTATGTCATATGTATCTTATCATTAATAAAAAAGTATCGAAGACGGGTACGAATTTACTCCTTTATAAGAGCGAATTTTTAAAAAGTGCAAAAATGAGTTCGATATTCTGTCCAGGAAAAAGAACGCGCCGAAAGTACCAAAATTGAGTTTTGACCCACCTTTTTAAACCCTAAAAGTACACATATCGAAAAAGTACAAAGTACATTTCTGCTTATTTTTTTAGTAGCATTCGTATGCTTTTGGAGTATGAATTTGGAGTCTATCTATCCTAGCTTTCGAGATATAAAGTTACCGATTTTACCCTTTTTACCCCCTTAGCACTCGAATTTAAAAAACCCTTCTTAGTGCATCTATACATCAGCTCTGTAGCTGTATTCGTTTGGGCTGTGCGATGATATGTCAGTCAGTCAGTCAGTAACGGTACTCTTTTTATAGATGTACAATTATTGAACCGGCAGGTACGGGCAGCTGAATTTTATTGTATTTGTTGCATACTTCTATTAATTACTACCTCCAATAGCTTAAAGAGCAGGATCTACGAGTATCAGGACAAAAAAGATCTCACTTCATTTTGTTTGAAAAAATAAAAATAATAAATAGGCCGTAAATATCTCTTTCTAACAATTTACTGTTTAGAAATTTATTTTAAAATTTTAATTTTACTTATTGTACTTACCGTTGCGTTTTGTTGCGTTTGCTTTGGTTGATTACAAAAAATTGCACACGTGTTTAACGGTGAAAGTGTGTCTACTAGATGATTTTACCTACGATAGTATGCCATTCGTGTGAAGGCCTCATTCAAACTGAAATTATGAAGGACATTTGACGCAACGTACCTTACTATGAACAGAAGACTATGACGACAGAAGAACTTGGAAAACTTAACAACATAATACATGTTATTTTTGTATTTTGTTGTCACTGTTAACGAAATTTATAACTTTACCAAACTTTGTCAGAGACGGAAAGTTTAATATTTTATTTCTGTAAATTTTGCGTACAGATTCAAAAGATACGAAAAATGTTAGGATTGTACATGGTACGTCAAGTTATCAAAAGATACGAAAAATGTATCTTTCGGTATCCTAATGGCATCACTGATCTGAAGACAATACTTCTTTACATTGCTTGTAAATACTGATGAACACCAATGCATCCATCGTTATACGACATTATTTATTATTGGTTAATTTAATAATAATTAAATTAACCTGCTACAACAATACATTTAAAAAACAAGACGTATTTAAATTTCAAGACTGTTTACGCAGGTCTCTAGTATATATGATTCGGCACAGCTGAATATAACAACATTACTTCTTTTTATATAATCTAGAGATATGTGTCAAAACAGTGGAAAATTTTCAGCTTTAGGTAATCTTTTGTAAAAAAAAAATACCTATGAGAGATTCAGTTTCCAAACGATTACGAACTTTTGTTTTATTCAAGTTCACCTGACTAAAAACATTTTCGATATTTGAAGACGAGACCGCGTTTTATTTGATTTTTTTTTTCAGAGGCTTACCAAATAACCTTTTCTTTAATTACATCTTCAAAAGTTCGAGTCGTTCAAACGTAAAAGGAACAAAAGATAATAGCGATATGAGGAAAAATTAAAGAATAAAAGTTTCCATATTATTGGAGTTTATTAATCTGTGTTTTTTTTTGCCAAAAATCTTCAAATCTGCATTTCGTCTTATTGCAGAGTAAAAATCTGCAAAGTGAAGATAAATTTGCATTTCTGGCAACGGTGCTCACAAGGAAAGAATGAGATTAAACATTTAATAAATTCTGCGAATTGAAACATTCCTTAGTAAATTCCATGCGGACGAAGTCGCATGTAACAACTAGCGCTATATACTTTACTACATCTTTATATTAAATAAATTTAAAAAAAAATCCATTAAAAGGAAATAATAAATAATAGGTCATAGCTTATGTCCTTATTGCACTTATTACAATTTTCAACTAAAATTCACAATAAAATAATTTTCAGAAATATACATTTTATTAAAAATTATTATATCAGCCCTTGCAGACTTAATTTTTTTTTATAAAAAGTTAAAAACTTTTACACTTTTTTTTGAAATAAATATATTATTATAAATAATTGCTTGTGTATACAAATTTATGTTGAAATATTTGTAGTCTATTGCAAAAAATATCTAAAAGAAAGAAGAAAAATGTGTACCTGCGGAAAACTAAAATAAATTACTTAAAAGCAACACCTTACTACTACCACACTTCACATTTATTAGGCGAGGGATTCATTTTACTACCCACCGGACAGTTGTAGACCTTTGCAAAATCATCATTATTAGATAATGCTCCCAGTACTCGATACTTATCGATTACATGCTCATTCGTCAGCTCTTCCCAATAGTCGGCTTCCTTGTATGATGCACACCACAGCTGGGCAAAACCCAAAAAGAATAATTGTTCGGGTGACAAGTCTATACCGGGCATTCGTTCTTCTTTGTATAAAACTGATATTGAGTCAGAATCCTTGGTTACATTTTTTATATACCGACGATAAGCCATTAACGCTTCACGTAAGCCGCCACCATCGGCGATAGTTTCATCTTTAGTCAAATTACCATTAACGTGGCGATTAATTTCTGGTATTAAATAATTTTGATAATGATTCACATAACAATCAGAGCGTTCTTTGAACACTTTGCCCGATTTAGTTGACCACCAATAGTTTTCCTTGCCGCCTTCATCGTAATTCGCGCCGATTGTATCGAAACCGTGTGTAAATTCGTGTCCTATTACGTATCCCAATGTACCGAATTTTAAAGAGTTCGGCCAGGTATTGTTGTAAACGGGCGCCATTAAATTGCCTGCCATGACATAAATGGAGTTATCATTATTATAATAAAACGAATTGGCTTGCATGCCAACCAAGAGATCCAAAGGTTTCGTATCATTGCTTAGCTTTTCAAAGTTAAGCCCATTGAAGCGCGTTATATATTGTTTAAACTTGCGTAAATTTAAATTATTTTCCTCATAACTGCCATTGATGAATTTTAGCCTCTTTAATTCTCCTATTAACAGTTTAGTAATATTTTGATTTTCGTAGCGCCCTATATATTCACCAATTGTGGATTCTTTAAGTAAAGCAGCCGTCCGAGTGACTTCGTCTAACCAATTGGCATTTTGCAGAACAATACGTAAGCTTTGACGTATTTCTCTGATTATTTCGGCAACTTCGCGAGAAATTTCATCGTTGAAGTAAAGCTAAAAGAATGGGAAACACAAAATTAATATGCATTTTATTTACAGAATTTATAAAAATTTTGATGTCAACAATATTGTTTTTTCTATCCTTTAAGCTTTAATGAAATTTTATTAAAAAAAAAAGTTTTTAATATTAATGACCCCATTGCGGTTTACAACACAAAAATGTTGTGTTAGCTCGGCTACAACACAGCATTAATATTTTTGCGATTACGGTTTACAACATCTAGTTGTTGTGTATGTCACACAGTTGTATTTTAATTGTAGCAGATATTTACATAAATATAGAAAACAATTAAAAACCCTTTAATATACATGCATTATACTCGTATGTTGTTAGAAAAAAAATAAAAATAATCATGGAAGTTTAAGGTAGATACATTTTTTATGATGGTGATGAAATAGTGTAGTACTTGCATGTGATTACAACAAATTCTGAATTTATCAATTATTTAATTTATTTTATCAAAACTATATTAAAAAGATACGTATGTAAATATATGCTGTTAACATCTGCATTCTCTTTTTGTTAATTCGAGTTTAGACATAAAATTTTTTTCTTTTTCAATTTGACCATAAAATTAAATAAATTAAGACAATTCGCTTTCTTTTTACATGTGTACACTCAAAAATAGACATACATATACTATTATTAAGGAAATTTTCTAAACTTGAGTAATTTTTTCTAAGTTTAAGTAAATTTTTACAAAAATCTAGTAAAAATTAGAGATGGGCGATTGTCAAATTTTTCCAACATGACACGACACAAACACGAATACCAAGATGGTCAATTCGTACGAAACACGCACGCGAAAAATTTTGTTAACACGATACTGCACAAAACGCACGAAATATTGTTGGTATTGAAGATCAGAAAATTTAATTGATTTTTTTCAAGAGTCGCTTTTCAAAATATGGCGCCGAGTTGGCACTGCCAGCTGATACAATATACCACCACAGCTGATACTATCGGTTTACGTACAAAACTTTAAGCATCAGAGGCCTATACAATATCAACAAATATGCTGGTGTTGTGTGTTTGACGATACAAAATATTAATTTTTTTCTCTACCAGAAATCTAAAATCGTTTCGTGTTTTTCGTGTCAATTTTTCTCAACACGAAACGAACCGAACACGGACGAAATCACATGTTTTTATCACGAACACCTCGCGTTGATTCGTGTGTGTTCGTGTCACAGAATAAAACACGAGACCCGCCCATCTCTAGTAAAAATTACTTAATAATCAAACAGAATAAGTCCGCAACTTCAGGAAAAACAGCTGTCAAATTAACAAAGCCCATAATAAAATCTATGGCAGTAGCTTCAAATGCTCTCTAAATTTTTTTTATTTTTTTTGTGCGTATTTTTCTTTGTAGTTTTGTTCACAAAATGTATGAAATTTATTGAAAGTATGCTAGCTAGCATTGTTGAGAGCATGAGTGTTTATATGTGAGAGCATTAGAAAAAACGTTGTCAAAATAAAATATATTCTATATCTCGACCAGTGTGCACACTTTTACAGCCTGTTTTTAGAAAACATAAGCCCTTTCGTTTTTATGTTTCGTTTATAATAGTAAAAAATAAAAGGAAAAAATAGTTGTTCACGGTTTTAAGTCAGTTCAAATTCTAACATTAAAAATTAAATAACATTTTCTTTAAAGTCAAATGAAAAATATGTAGACTGATTTTTAATTAATTTTACATAAAAAATTTTATGAGTGTGAAAAACTGAAAGCTCTTTTGTTGTCACACACATGAAAATAAATAAATGTTTTGTGTGTGTTTGACAACAATAGAGCTTTCAGTTTTTCACACTCATTAAATTTTTTATGTAAAATTAATTAAAAATTAGTCTACATATTTTTCATTTGACTTTAACTAAAATGTTATTTAATTTTTAATGTTAGAATGTGAACTGACTTAAAACAGTGAAAAACTATTTTTTCTTTTTAGTTTTTTACTATAAACTACACAGAAAAAAATGATTTGTAAATACAATTCATTTTTTTTGTTATATCAATTAAATAATTAATTGATTTTGAACCTACAACGATTTTTGTAAATACAATTAACGAAATTGTAAGTTAAAGAAAAATCTTAAAAATATTTTCAATTAAATATATCAACAAATAATTTGTTGAATTTTATTTATTTTTCCAATATTTATTTTTGTTAGATTTCAAAGTTATTTCAATTAAAATTATTGTTATATTAACAATCTGAATTGTTGAATTTTCATATCATATTTGTCATATTAACAAGCTTTTCATGCACAATCACAATCCTCGAAACGATTTTTGTTTGTCTGCGAAAAACACTAAAAGTCTTTAGGCGGAGTTGAACCGGCAACCTCAGGACTAATAAACTAACTCGCTTACCTCTCAGCTGAAGAGCAACACTTTGTTAGATAAGCAAATAATGAATACATACAAAACATGATGTCTTGTTTTTTCTATACGTGCGCATTTCGTTATGATATAGTTTAACAAATAAATTTGTTGAGTAATTTAATTGACTACAAAAATTTTAATTTGTTATATCAACAATGATGATTGTTAATTTTTAAATTAAATTTTAACAATTTGTTTTGTTGGTTGCATTTCGATGATATTTTTTTCTGTGTACAAAAACATTTAATAAACGAAAAAATCTAAATGATTTAAGTTTCACAAGAACGAATCTTGATTTCCGTTTCCCTTGCTTCTATAATTTTTCTGTGAAAGAATCAACACCAAATTCAGTATTAACAAATAATTTTTGCTTTATTTTCCATAATTTGACTGTAAAACAAATCACAAAAAATTTTAGTATTGAGTCAAAATAAAGTAAATGTTATAGAGAAAAAAAACTTAGTTCTCATAAACAACGGAAAATACGAAATGCAATGAAAATCTGTTTTAATGGGTACATGGATTTCCAATTGAATGCTAAAATCAATTGAAAATTAAATTGCTTATCCCCTTATTGATAAAATTTAAAATTAATTTGAAATGAATTTTATTTAAAATTTTTCATACAAAAAAAAAAAAAAAAATAAAAAAAATTATATTATTTTTTGTATTCCTTCACTGTAATAATTTTGTGGGTGTGATTTTTTCGTTATACCTAAAAAGCTCTTTTTATGTCAAGACGAAAGCTTTAGAATATATTTTATAAAAATCAAATTTTAAACGTTATCGTTTATAAACGAAACATAAAAACGAAAGGGCTTATGTTTTCTAAAATCAGGCTGTTAATTATTTTTAAATTCGGTAGAATCGACAAAAAAAAAATCGGTAGATTTGAATGAAATTCGGCAGAAAATTTTTTTTATTCAGAGAAACAAAAAATAACAATTCAAAGAAACATAAAAAATAACAAAATATATGTACTTATATATAAAGGGTAAGTGCAAGGAGTATCAAACTAAACAGGTTCCAAAAGCGCATTTAAAACTTCACATGTGATTGGAAATTAAACTGCCATAAACAATAAAAAAGTGTCATCCCCAGTTATTTGCCCTTACCTTTTATATAGATATGCTATGCATATAATTATAAAATAATATACATAAATAACAGGAATTCAGTTTTGCACATAGGTTTTATAAAGCCACTAAAATAACCTTTATTTGACAAACATTTGTAACTACAAAGATTATATGTAAGATCCATTTATGAATTTAAACTTTTGTGCAAAAATTATTAAATCATTGTGTTGCGGCAGCAACAAGAGAGTTTGGACAAAGCAATAATAAAACAATATCGGTGTCGGTTTACTTTTGAGCGTTTTATTATCTGACAAAAATAATGGTTTCCATTGAAAACAAAAAATACAACATTTTTTGACCCCTAAATACTTACAATTTTCTGTCCTCGCTCACGGCTTTGTTGAAAGAATAAAAATTGTTCATTCTTTTCCTTTACAACTGAGGTAAGCGGTTACCAATAAAAGGGTACTCGATACCGAGTAAATCCGTGGCAGACTATGCCGTGCTTACATTGACAGTCAAATGAATAATACATAAAAATACAGCTCTGGTCGAAATCGACCGTTAAATAATAATTTCAAAATATCAATATTAATTTGTAACATCCCGGGCCCCGTGTGTCGACCTGGGAGACTCACCACCAACGTCCAGTACTGCCAGCTTTGATGCCGGGCGCCTCAAATTACCAATGTTTGTCTTAACTACTGCTGCGCGAACCTGCCCATCTGCAGCCTGGAATACTTCCACAATTAAACCTCTTTTCCATTGCCCGCGCGTTTCATTGTCATCACAAATGATGACCACATCGCCAACTTGTATCGGCTTGACTGGAGTGTACCACTTTGTTCGGCGAGTTATTTCCGGCAGATACTCCAGTATCCACCTCTTCCAAAACGTTTGCTTCATCTGTTGAAGTATCTGCCACTGCTTCCTTAAACAGACTCTCTCAGGCACTGCAGGCGTTTGAAGTATGTTTGGACATCCCATCAAAAAATGGTTGGGTGTTAAAGGTTCTGCCTCGGAGTGTTCGATTGGAAGATGTGTAAGTGGTCGTGAGTTGATTAAATTTTCTGCTTCCACAAGTAGGCCGTAAAATGTCTCAATCTGCGGAGCCTTTTCTTTCAACGTAAATGTTAATACCTTTTTTACAGAGCGCACCATACGTTCCCAGGCACCTCCTGCCGATGGATTAGCTGGAGTGTTAAACACCCATTCTATTCCCCGTTTCGAACACTCGTTCACCAATTTCGTTTCATCAAAAATAAATTCTTCTTTACTCGCCCCTACAAAATTTGTGCCTCTATCGCTTCTTATCCGGATTGGTAGTCCCCGTCTATTTATGAAATTTTTAATGCATATGATCACTGCGTCGGTCGACAAATCTCTTGCGAGTTCCAAATGAATCGCCCTTACTGCAAGGCAAGTGAATAGAGCCACCCATCTTTTTTCTTGTCGACGGCCTATAGAGACAAAAAAAGGACCAATGTAGTCCACTCCAGTATAGGAAAATGGCCTCACATACGGAGTTACTCTATCTGCTGGGTGTTGGCCCATTAAGGGCGGCCTTGGAACGGCTGACATGTTTTTGCAAATTTGGCAATTTGATCTGACCGATCTTACAACTTGGCGCAGGCAAGGTATCCAAAATCTTAGTCTAATCGCGGCGCAGATAGATTCTTGATTTTGGTGCCTGAAATTATCGTGGTAATGTTTCACTATCAACCTCGTGAGCTGATGATTCTTTGGCAATATTATAGGCTCCTTTGTACTGCGATTAATACAGGTGGCATTATAGATGCGGCCAGATAAACGTATAAGACCCTCTTTGCTTAATAATGGAGAAAGCTTAAAAATTGGACTCGACTTGGGAATACTTTTATTTGCTTTTAGCCTGCTGTACTCTTCGTAGAAAATATCTCTTTGAACCATTTTACATAAGTATTCCGTTGTGTTATTAATTTCATTTGCACTTAATTGTATACCATGTGCGGCCTTTATATTGTTACACCTTATGTTGAATGATCTAAAAATTCGAGCTGCGCGGCGAACCCAACTCATAACTCTGACCAAGTTTAAAAAACTTGAATAACGATTAAAGGGTATAACGGCGTTCACACCAATGGCAAACACAAATGTTGATCTTTTTTCTTCCGCGACGTCATGTTTGTCGATATCGTTTGGAGTATTCGGCCAATTTGACTTATTATTTCTTAAAAATGCGGGGCCGTTTAACCAGCGTGATGTTGAATATGCACTTGAAAAGTCCTGTGGTCGCGTTGCATCATCAGCAGGATTTAAGGCACCAGGCAACCATCGCCATTGCTTCTCATCGGAAGATTCAAGTATCTCCGCGATGCGATGTCCGACGAATTGTTTGTAGGTCCTGCAGTCGGATTGGATCCACTTGATCACCGTTTTGGAATCTGACCAAAACACAATTTCTCTAGGCTTGATATTATGGGAGGCTAGTATCGACTCCTTCAATCTGATTCCAAGTACTGCAGCCTGAAGCTCGAGGCGAGGGATAGAAAGTGGTTTTAAAGGTGCGCACCTTGACTTACCCGCGATAAAGGCGATTGTTATTGCTCCACTGAAACATATTCTCCAATATGCGACTGTGGCGTAGGCGACCTCACTAGCATCCGAAAAGATGTGCAACTCAACAATAGTTTCCTTACAAAATAGATTCGGGTAATAACACCTTGGAATGGTAACTTGCCTTATGTTATACAGACTTCTATACCACGAGAACCACCTTGCATAGATTTCATCTGGGATGGCTGAGTTCCAGTCCACTTTGGTTCTCCATAGCTCCTGAAGGAGTATTTTTGATTTTATGACAACGTTGGCAAGAAACCCATACGGATCAAAAATTGACATAGTCAAGCCTAACACCTGGCTTTTCGTTGGTTTTTGGTCTCCTTTTAAAACTAGTTCTGGAATTCTTGCAAATTTTAAGACAAAACAAAGACAATCTGTAGCTTGGCTCCAATGCATTCCTAAAATTTTCTCGGTACTATTTTCCTCGTTGCCCAGATTCGAAAAACTTATACCGTCTTTTACGGCATTACCTTTGTTCATTGCGGATAAAAATTCACTCGAGTTCGACACAAATCCCCTCAACTCAAATCCAGCCTGTTTGTGGATATCGACTACGTCTCTGGCAACACTTATGGCCTCAACTACCTCGTCGAAACAGTCAACATAGTCGTCGACGTAGTGGTTATCGATAATTGCGCTATAAGCTCTTGGATGAGTGTCTTTGTACGCTTCGGCATTCAGATTTTTCACGAATTGTGCCGAACATGGCGAACTGGCAGCGCCGAATATCATGACGCGCATCGCATATTCGTCAGGGGGTTTCTCAGACTCACCGTTTCGCGGTGAAACATTTCTTTTATGTCGGCACAGACACCTATTTTGCGCTCTCGGAATCGAAACAAAATTGCTAACAATGGCTTTGGCTGATATTTTCTTGGACCCTTCATAAGCCTGGAATTAAGTGACTCACCCTGCACATACGCTGCAGCATCAAAAAACGAGTCGCCTTTTATTTTGCTTATTTGCATTTGTCACGACGAAATGAGGTAAGTACCAGGTACGGCTATTTTTGACTGCAGCTGCTTCTGGTGATAATTTTTCAGCATACGATTTAGCGACATATTCATCTATTTTTCCAGTGTACCATTCAGCAAAATCTTTGTCTTTCTTCATTTTGACTTCCATATTGTTTAAGCGCTTTAGTGCCATTGAGTAGCTATCCTTTTTTTCAAAAATTTCTCGCTTCCATAAAAGACCAGTTTCGAATCGCAGACCTTTTTTTATTGTAGTCCTTAAAAGTATTTCCTCAGCGCGCTTATCATCATTTGATATTACTGGTTCCAATATTTTTACGCCCATATTTTCTAATGTAAAGTACTCCTGGACTTGTTTATGAATTTCGTCTAGTATATTGGCGTCTATTTGGCACACGGTGGCTTCTGTTGAAACCTCATTTGACCCAAATATTATATTACCTAAACTTGTCCTGTGTAAAGCGAAACACTTGTCCAAGTTCAGTACCTTAGAAGGGCGGACGAGACTTACATGGGGAAGGCCGATCAATATTTTAGGTTGCGCTTCAAAGTAATCCTCTATATCGAACTCTTTCAAAATCGGAAAACGTTCCCTAAATTTTTCAAGTCTCAAATCCTGAGAAGGTAATTCCAAATTCCTTGTAGTCCATACATTTTTCATATGGAAACAAGAACTGTTATTGCCTATGCCACTAATCTCAAGACTCACATTCTTTGAAATTTCGTTCGTTCCCTTACCGCCTATCCAACCTAGGCATAAATTACTTGTCACCCCCTTTAATCCTATTTTATCCGCAATATTGTCCTCCAAAAGAGTTATTTTGGATCCCTCATCAATAAAGGCCATAACTTCAATGGTTCCTTTCGGACCACTTAATTCCACTGGTAAATATTTATACAACGTTTTTTTATCAAAAGAATCATCTACAATTGTATGGACATAATTGTTTACCTGGCGTTTAAATTGTCTTTCGTTACCAATATCCACATCGCTGTTTGTTTTCAATTCGCCGCATGCCGTGTTGTTACATTCACGTTCAACTTTGTTGCAGTTTTGGTTGTTATCTTCACACTTGTTTGTTTTGATTTCTTCATGTAATAAACGATTATGATATTTATTACATTTCGATAGGCCGCATTGTCGTCTAATTTTGCAATCCAACGAATTGTGACCGGCACGTAAACAACCAAAACAAAGACGTTTATTCTTCACAAAATTCCATCTCTCGGTTATGGGCATTCTTTTAAAGTTTTCGCAGTGGTATAATTGATGGTTTTGGTGGCACATGGGACATTTGGTAAATCGGCTTGCGCTCGTTGTAATTGTGAATGACGGATTTGTCTTTTCTTTCCTATTGTGCACAGACTCATTTCTATAAGTGTCGGCCTCAAACATAAGTGAGACATACGTTGCTGCCTCTTGAAGCCATAAACTAAAATCGCTGACACTGGGGTATGGGCCGAGGTGTGTCATTGAATATTTCGTCCATTCCTCTCTTTTCTGAAGTGGCAACTTACTGACGAGCTCGTCCAATAGTGTAGGATTGCAAAGGTGGGCAGTTGCATTGGAGTTTATTAAAAATGCCGATAAACCTAATACCATCGTACTGAAATTAACTATCTCGTTTATTCTTTTCTCAGATATGCCAGGAAAGGCACGAACTTTTGCGATTTGGCTCCGAATTAATATCTGTGGACGACCGTAATGGAACTCTAATGTGCTGACTACTTGGTTGACACTATCGGGGTGGATTAGAAACGACTCTACTTTTGCTCTTGCATCCCCTTTTAATGATTTTTGCAGCCGTATCAAGTTTTCTAAGTTTGAGTAATTGTAATTGCTTGTAGTTTCCCTAAATGCTACAATAAACATTGGCCATTGTTCTGGCAGACCAGAAAATTGTGGTAAATCATGCAATTTACGAAGTTGGCGCGTATCGCCGGCAGATTGGAATTCGTTTATATTCACAGGTGTAGAAATAGGATTATGAGGCAAGTATGGTGATGATACTGGTGCCGAATGCGATTGGGCTGCCGTATATATTTGCGTTGAACGTTGCTGCAACAAATCTAGCGAAGCAGGCGAAAAATTTGAAGGGGTTGTCTGAGTTAAATGTGCGGCACTGTAGGAAGCAGTGGCCGCTGGTATAAATGTTTGTGGTAACGAATATTGAAAGTATGTTCTTGGCAGATATGTTTGCGTGGTACTAATGGGCAAAGGGGTTGTTGTGGGGGCAAATGATTGTGCAGAAGTTAAGGGCAAGGAGGTTTTATAAGGCAAATTTGTTTGGCATGGTATATGGTACTCACATGTATCAGTTGTATAGCTCTGTGGATTTGACGCTGGCATTGTAGGGTAATTTTTCGGCATATATCGTGATGTCATGGCACTTGAATGTGTGGATGTGTTTGGCAATATCAAAGCTGGCAATTGGTCGTCTGTTGGCGGTTTGGCTGAATCCCGTGGTGTATTGGCGATGTCCCGTAGCTTCATCTTTAGCGACAATATCTCCTTTTTTAAGTCGTCTACTAAGATTTCTTCATCTTCAACAATGGTCCTCTCGCAGTCACTTTCGCCGGTGGCATCAGGCGTAATTTCGTCTTTTTTAGTGGACATGTCTTCTTTCGCCAGGCGTTTACTACGGCGTGGCATTTAATCCTTCCAAGAAAATTATAATAAAAGTTTGTTGCGGCAGCAACAAGAGAGTTTGGACAAAGCAATAATAAAACAATATCGGTGTCGGTTTACTTTTGAGCGTTTTATTATCTGACAAAAATAATGGTTTCCATTGAAAACAAAAAATACAACATTTTTTGACCCCTAAATACTTACAATTTTCTGTCCTCGCTCACGGCTTTGTTGAAAGAATAAAAATTGTTCATTCTTTTCCTTTACAACTGAGGTAAGCGGTTACCAATAAAAGGGTACTCGATACCGAGTAAATCCGTGGCAGACTATGCCGTGCTTACATTGACAGTCAAATGAATAATACATAAAAATACAGCTCTGGTCGAAATCGACCGTTAAATAATAATTTCAAAATATCAATATTAATTTGTAACACATTGGTAGGAATAAATATTTGATCCTCAAGGCACAATTCTTTGGTAAATATTTGGTTACTTATAGTTTCAGTTTTTAACCGATTTCTTTGTTCTGTTTTAATGATTTTAATGACAGAAAAAGATCGATCTGCGGCCGCACTGCTATGTGACAAAATAGGCAATTGACACATAGGTATATCGACTTAAATTACTAAATAACAATATTCGGTAGATTTCAGGCCTTGTTCGGTAGAATTGGTAGATTGTTAAATTCACAAACATATTCGGTAGAATCTACCGAATATCGGTAGAAGTGTGCACACTGCTCTCGACTGCTTTCTGGTGTTACTTTTTTGTGTAATTTTGTATGGAATTGTTTGAGCATTTAATATAAGTAAAAAATAAAAATTTTATATCCTTAAAAATAGTTCATAAAAATACACACAAAAATTCTCACATTCAAGGACAAGTTTACTCGCTTAAAGGAAATATTTACCAAAAATTGGAAAATGGTTTAAAAGTTTAGGGAAATTGTATCCTAAGAACTAATAAATCTCGTTTTAAATGAAAAAATTAATTTTAGGAAATGACTTACTCCTGATTAGTTCATCAAATTTGACTTACTTGAAAGATATAAAAAGGTATTCTTATTTAAAAAAAAATATTTACTAGTTTTAAGTATTTTTTCTTGAAATTATATAATATAATTTCATTTGCATTAAGCAAAAAATCTAAGTAAATTTTTCATTCTTCCGAGGAATATTTGAACTTGAAATATATTTTTTTGAAAAAGAAAAATAAAATTTTAAGACTCAATATTAGAGCTGTGTAGCTCATGAACGAACGGGTTAAATTGAACGAATCGCTTAATTGAACGAACTGATCCGGTGATTTTACTGAACGCTTTTGGATCAGTAGTGTACCGCTTGATGTTTTCCTTCATTAAGTTTGTGTTTCAAGTATTTTATGTCAAATTTGCTTTCGTTCATGTTTGCTATATACTTACATATGTTATGTCTTTTTGTTTGAGTTGAGTTTTTGTGTTTTAAAAGGTTTAGATACGTGTATACTAAATTCTATTTAACATCGCTGTGGCACTGCCATCATTCTTTTTATAATTTGATTTAACAGTCTTTTCACAAGAAGTATTTTACTAGTGTTTTTCACAAAGGATTTTTACAAAGTAAAGGTGTTAGACCTTAACTGTATATATGTTTATACATACATTTCATTACCTCAATCTAAACTGAATTTGTAGTGCTTGATATATTTTTTTTTTGTTTCCGGCAAAATATTTTTGAGGACAAAATTTTAACTTTGAGAAGTAACATTCAAACATTGATGTGCTTTTGATATATAAATAACGATAAAAAAGTTACAATTATCTGAAGAAAAAAAAAACTAGTAAAACCAAACAAAGTACCTTTCTTAATCTTAATATTAAACTAAATATTAAGCCAAAATAAAATGTACAATATTCTAGTCGAAAGAACAAGAAATTATTTATATAACAAAAATTAAAAATTTTAAAAACCCCCGACTTTTTTCAGAAAAGATTTTATATCTTCTAAACGGCTGGACCGATTTTATTCAAACATAGCTAAGAACCCTCTCGATCAAGTCATCTTTCAAACATAAAAAACTAAATGAAAATCGGTCGAGCCGTTTGGTCTGTACGTGGACACGGACAGACACGCAGATACACAGACACACAGACACATACTACAAACTTATAACACCCCTTTTTTAGTCGGGGGTTAAAAATGAATTTAAATATAATTTTTTAAATAAATAATTCAACTTCTTTTTAACAAATTCTTCAATTCATTCATTCGCATTATTTAAATTTTATTATTCTTACAAAATAGCATTGTTTCATACTGTCGTTCAAAAGTGAACGATTGAACGAACGGGTCAATTTTTTGCTAATTGAACGAAAATTAGCGGTCACTGAAAAGAACGATTTGGCACAGCTCTACTCAATATAATAAAAAACAATACCATTAGGTATAGAATTTAATTAAAAATAAAAAAAGTACCAGAATTAAAGACATAAAAACCGTTAAAAAATTTACTAAATTTAAGATCAAAGATGAAAATTTTTTTTCAAAGCTCAGAATTTTATGGGAAAATTTTACTTAATTTTAGAAAAATTTTACTTAAATACAAAAATATAATTACTATAAACTAATTCATTAATTAACTATAAATTTAGTAAATATTTTATTGGTTTCAAGTAAAAAAAAGCTTTGGCGCCATACGACAACTTTTTTTTACTCAAATTTGGAAAATTTTCCAAAGTTTTACTTAATTTTTTTGGAGTATATGTATACATATATTTTAAATAAATAAATGCAAATTTTCTTAGTTTTTTTAGATATTTAAAAAAAATCAATTTATAAACAAAACACAGAACAGCTGTTTGTATAATTTAAGCGTAGCCGAGAATAACGTAATAAAAGACAATTTTTACAAAACCAGTTTTTTCATAGATTACCGTTAACATTACTCTCTTGCGTTGGTCAAACATCAAGCTATAAAAAATTATGCATCTTATCGATGTCAAAATATATGTAATTACAAAGAGTCAGTCAGTGGAAGAAGTTTGTATTCGATAGAAATTGTCGAAAATAATTGATAAATGTAACGGAGATACAAAAAGAAAAGTTAGTGCAAATTATTATTATTTTCGATAAGCTAAAAAAATTAAACGAAAAAAAACAATCCTGCTTTAAAATAAATTTTTTGGCTCTCCAGAAAAATTATTATTTTGTCACTTAAGCTGAAGGTCCATACCATCCGTTCTATGCATATGCATTTTATGCGTTTCTGCACGTCCTCTCCAATTCTAAATTGAAGTTACATAAAATACGTCTTATGCGCCAAGTAGTTTTGTTGTTTAAAAAATAATAAACACAACAGAGGTGACACTCAGTACTAGTGTCCTGCATAATACATCTTATAAGAACTTTCAAGACATGAGGGATTTTTCAAATGCATTACTACAGCGAAATCTTATAAAAAAAAAGACGTTAACAACACTGTTTGCAAGAAATTTGTTTGAGTATTGTAGGTATAAGAGTAAAGAAGAAAACACTTCGTGATGGAAGAATTTGTGATACTTGCTTCTTTCTACGCATGAGCGCGTGTACAAACGTCATGCATGTATGTGTGTATAATTTTTTATTTTTCTGCGCACATGCAAAGGCACACACATGCATTAACATTAGTTGTATGCGGTTAACCACATAATAGCTTACCATCTACATATTACACACACACACTCAAACGTACAATATGAAAAATAACAAGCATACACTAATCAACTGTACTTCTTTTGAGTGTTTGTTACAAACAAGCTGTCTTGCGACATGGCTTGTTAACACTGATATACACATACACCAATACATCCATCTTGCTTCGCTTACAGTACGACAGCATTTATTATTGGTTTAGTATAATACGTGCGACGTGAATACATTTAAAAATCATGACGTATTTACATTTAAAGACCTTTTACGCAGGTCTCTACTAAGTACATAAAAGCAATATATGACTAAAATGTAAACTTTGTTCGTGAAATAACTACATTAGAAATTGATTTTAATGTATTTTATTCTTTAAAATAGTTGCAAGCTTTATTACAAAAGCTTTTTCTTTTATCAAAAACTTTTTTTATGCAAAAAAATAAATAAAATTTAAATTCACCATACGAACATTTTTATCGATATCATTGAAAATATAATATAATTTGCCATCTTTGGCTATGAAATACAGCTGACCTTTTTCATGATGCATGCGACGGATACAAAAGTAGAAAGTAAACCTACTTTATCCGTCCTATGCATCTATACGTTCTTTGCGTTTTGCTCTGTAACTTGCTTCATGCAATTACCCTAATTCTACTTTTTTGACACATGC
The DNA here is from genome assembly GCA_949987645.1 of Tachina grossa. NCBI lineage: Eukaryota > Metazoa > Arthropoda > Insecta > Diptera > Tachinidae > Tachina > Tachina grossa. The sequence goes on along the minus strand of OX465274.1, from coordinate 149,834,378 downwards.
ATAAAACACAACTACGCATTAGACGGATGGTATGGACCTTCAGCTTTACAATGTTATTCGCGGGTAACCTTCAATTCTTGCAAAGAAAAACTTTTAACAGTAAAGGTGGAGGTACATACCACACGTTACGCGGCAACGCTTTTCTGGATTGTTAAGCGTTTATCGCTATATAAATGGAGAGTTACACACCACGCTTTGGAGGCTTTTTTAGTTGTAAAATTTAAAGCCTTTGCCGGCTATTTTTTGGCTTGCATTTAAATTTTATATTTCTTCAAATATTTAATGCATTTTTTTATCCATTGTTTAATAAAAAAATAAATTTCTAATCATTTCTGTGTATGTTAGCTTATGAATCTGGCAACACTAGGTGTCATTTTGTATACAACGCATGAAAGTTTAAGAATGTTCAACTTTTCGCGAGTTACGCGCCTTGCCAACTTCTATATGTAACTTGCTTTATGAAAACACACTATTTGAACTTTTTTGACAGACGCGTGTATCGCATTAGCGCATTGAACGCGTGCTACGTATTTCCACCTTAAGAAAGAAAAACGCGAATTCATAGCAGGTGATCTGATGATCAGCTGTTAATTTATTTCACTGGTGTAAAATCAAAGCAAAATATTCAGAAATTTTCTGACGGCTGGAAATTTTACCAGGCGAATATGCAGAATTGTAAATCAAGACCACTTCAATTTTTTTAAAATTAATTTTTGACGCTCTCTCCTTGCAAACTTTTTGGGTTTATGAACACTTTCCAGTAACAGTTTTTACAAATTTGTATAAAAATTTTTACTCGTATTTCGAAAATGACATTCCAAAATAACAACAAAGAAAATGGACTAGCTAGGTTACACATATAGAAAGAAAATCGCAAAGTAAATAATATGCAACTTACCTTCATAAATAAATGATCAAAGAAATATTTCATTGACGACTTAATATTTAAAATACAAAAGTCTTTTTGGAACACTGAATCCTTTAGCCGAGCATCCATGTGGAACAGAAATTTCAAAGACAAGTAATTTGCAGCTGCTTGCTTATTTTCTTCGCAAATTTGATCAATCTTTGCATACAAAAAATAGCAGGGCATGCAACAGCTTTCAAAGTCGTCGGTGGCATTTTCAAAATTTTTACCCAGCCAAGCAATTTCATTGTAAACGCGCCATTTTTCCGCTACTGCCGTAACTTCGGGCTCTTCCATAATATTTGATAAAAACTCACATTTATATTCATCTTCGTTGAAACTTTGTAGAACGTATAAAATTTTCTTCAGAAAGTTAAATATTTCGGATATTATGCCGTCTATGCGGTTTTCGTCTATTCCATAAAGGGTCAATATATCGCGCATGCGCTTCTTATTTTCTTTGTAGGCATTTGATGAACTATTCTCTATTGTTTCATAGTGCAATTCAATATCGAAACCAAAATCTGGCAATTTAAAATAAGGTGCGAAAGGATATACGGTTGTAATAGCTTCCTTGACGAAACTTTTGACACCATAATTGCTTAAGTGGGCACTCATATTAAGCCAATGAAAGTTATTGATATTCCAATTCGGCTCCGCTGCCGGAAAACCGCCTATTTCTTTTAGGACTGCTAAATACTCAGGAGCAGCTCGCATGGGATGCAAGTCAGCTTCCAGGCAATTATTGTAGATTTTTTTCACCAATTCAAACTCAGCAGCATATTCTGGCGCCACATCGTTAATATCGGATCTTTGCAAAATACTCTCAACAATATCGGCTAGTTTATATTCTATATCCAGAAAATTGTTTCGTTTAGTTGTGGACATACGCTGTTCGATGACGTTTTTCCAATTACCACAAGCATATTCGTAGAAATCATTGCATGGATATATAGAACGATTCATATATGATAACATTTGAGTTGCATAATGACGGCGATAATCGCTGTCTGAACTAGAGATTATGTTGGGTTCACTATTTTTGCCTACTTGCTGAATTATCTCATTAACATTAACATCGTTGTGGATGGTATCATTAGATGCCAGAGGTTTCGAAACACACAAATTCTTCGCCGTCAGCAGGGCGATGACAACGCCATAAAATAAATAATTTTGCGTGTTCATTATTTAATAGCAAATTAATTAAGACTAATATGTATTAAAAGTAAAAACTTAAACTGTTGTTAACAGCGCTTGTTTGTAAACAAAATTTCCGTATGACACAATTACATTTACAGTTAAATACAGATGTAAATATATAACATGTAAATAAGTATACTAAATTTACTAATGTAATGTATATCGCGTTTAAGGGGTTTGTGTTCAATGGGAATAATTGTTTTTAGTACTACGAGTAAAATAACGTATGTATGTATGTATATACGAGTAGTATGAATATTTGTATAGTATTCCTTCTACCTCGTTATACAGTTCAGCGCGTACTGACTTATTTGTCGGAAGAGACTTTTTAATTTATTATTGTTAGCAAACAGTTAATTTTATTATTGTTATTTTTTTAATCTCAGTTTTTAAGATTAAATTTTTTTTTATATTTTGCACAAAGCTGCCAGGCTTTTTACGCCTGGAAATTTGGTGATAATTTGCCGCTAACTCTGCAATGTATTTATTGCCATTGCCTAGGGAAAGGATTTTCATGCATTTAAAATCACGTTTTATGTACATAAAATATGCAGTAAAAATATAAAAATATGTATTTAAAACTAGTAAAATATGCATTTATCAACTTTTTTTCTCAACATTTAATAACATTAAAAGGTTAAAAAAATCACCTTCATTGCTTTCTTAAAAAACATTTTGTCATTAAAAACTTAAAAAACATAAAAAGCTCAGCTTCAATGCCTTCTTAATAAATATTTTGTCAAATCATATGGAATACAAAATAAAGTTCAGTCGAACATTTATTTACGTATTTTTTTTAATTATCAAAGATAAGTCCTTGCAGATTAAAAAAAAAAAAATTATGTAATAAAAATGAATGTTCCACGTCAGCAGAAGTTATTGGTGCGTACTTAAATGCTGCTATTTCGTTTGTGGAATATTCAGTTTGTAAATTTTCGTTCTTAGAACTATAAACTATTGATCTAATTTGTTGCATATATTTTAGGTTCATAATTTTTTTGTATAACTATTTCTAGTTGATGTGTTAAAGTAACGAAAGGCTCTAATTGGCCCATAGTGTGAACAAGAAGCAATATGTGACGCGCAAAATAGAAAGGGACCTAATGGTAAAAACCGGTTTTGTTCAGGAGAGCCATTTTAAAGATTTAAGTACTTGTATCTTTGGTGTACCATCACATCATAAAACGCGCATATCTCTGGGAGGGAACACTTTTGGGGCATGGGATCGGTTCATTCGATGCTCAGATGTTGTCCACATCAAAAAAAAAAAAAAAAAAGTGAAAATTGATTTTTTTTTTTACCCTTAGGTCCCTTTCTCCATGCGCTGTCACATATGTACTATGTGTACCCAAATATCAATTAGGCAGAAGGCTGTCGGATATTATATTCCTATTAATAAAATTAATTAAAATTAAATATGCAAAAAATAACGTATGCTTCAAGTATACGTTAAAACCAGTTTTTGTATAGAAATTTTAATTTAACGTACTCTTCAAGCACACGTTATTTTTTTGCATATGGGGAAAATTTTTTTGACTTTAAAATTTCTTTAATTTTATTAATAGAAATATATTATCCGACAGCCTTCTGCCACGTTCCCCATCTAATTATTATAGGATGTATCCGTATCATATCATTTGATATTTTTCATTAAAGGCTGAAATATGCAAAGGTGCTTTCAAAAGCACTTTATATCCACTTGAAATTAATGCGGACCAAACATTTTTGGGTTTAATTGGGTTTAAAAGGGCTCATGCTATTTTTTTTTTAATTTTCATTGGTATTGGTATTCTTGACTTAACCCAAGGTATATTGAATAATATCACAAAAAATACTATCGTAAATTTTTCTCGTTTTCCTCTTTTTTTGTTCTTACACAGTCGTAAAAACTGCAGCTTTTAAATACTTAACAACTAATAAAAAACAAAATTAGATTTATAACATGAAAAAAATAAAAAATGTACCAAAAATATGCATTTATAACAAAATATGCATTTATAACAAAATATGCAAAAATATGTATTTATTATAAAATATGCAGTAACAAATCGTTGCCATTTTGTTACAAATTTGTTGATTCGCAAAGATATTTCATTTACGTTGATCTAAGACCAACGACAGAAAACATGTATTTACATGAAAATCCTTTCCCTACTATTGTCTTATTATTTTGACTTTTTGCATGTTTTCGGCTTCCTAACAGTTTTGCAGATTTTAAAACAATATAAGACTGTTATCATCCTGCTGTTAGTAAGATTATGCAAATTTTCGTCACATTTGCGATTTTTACCAAAAATTTTTTTTTGCATTCCTTACTAGAATTGTATCGAACTCTTTCAGTAGCTCGTTTTTGCCACAAACCTATGATCAAACCCATTTAAATTAAATTACATAGGTTTGATCATTGGTTTGTATCAAAAACGAGCTACTGAAAGAGTTCGATACAAGTCTATTCCTTACAGTTGTAGCGATTTTTTTAATCAAGTTTGTTTAAAATTATTATTTTTCGCTTTATAAAAATATAATTACTTTTGTAATTAATATTTAAATTTTTTTTATTTTGCCTGCAGCTTGTTGCCTTGCTGCCATCAAAATAATAATTTTTATACATATTCGAGACCTGCCTAAGCAGTTTAAAAATGTAAAAACGTCTTGTCTCGTGGCATATATTATACTAACCCAATAATAACATTTATAATGGGAACATCATACAAAAAAGTGTTCGAGTAATGATCATACAAAGCAAATAAAAATAATAGTAATTGCTATATTAAGGGAGAAGCAAAACTACAAAGCAACATTTTTTCGAGGTTTTGTAATCGATAGTACCAACTTATTTATTCGATTACAGAGTACTTATTTATCTAATCATTTTATATGAAATAAATATTTTTTGGAATCAAAATCGAAAAATTACAAAACAACAATTGCACCACATGAACAACGAAATTTGACCTTTATTTAAACAAAAACCTCTACAAAACAGCAGCTTAAAACTCACAAAATTTTTTTTAATTAATTAGTAAAGAAATTAATTAATCATATATAGTATGTGTATGTAAAAGTTTTTTTTTTTGTAATAATAAATGGCATTTTTTCTAACAAAATTTCGTATTTAGTTATCGCTAAAGTTCAGCTTCCGGTGACACTTATAGTTTCGTTTTATCAATAGCAAAAACCTAGCGTCGTGCACTGTACTCTTAAAATTTGTTTTTGTAAAATTGTGTGATATGCTTAATTAATTTCTGTTTTTCTCACCATTGTCAATGTCTATGTCAATTATGTTTTCTTTTTGCAATACCGATAAGGGGTGTTATGTGTACACTTGTTTTAAATGTTATTTTGTAAATCAAATAAAAACTAATCGCTGAAAAGATTTCAAACAGAAAAATGTCTGACAAAACTTCAAAACTTTAATGCAAAATAATTATTAATTAATTAATGAAAATGCTTTTTTATATAATATTATGTTTTCACGGGCATTGTTTATACAAATCATGGTGATTTGATTTCGAAAATACTATTTTTCGAAATGGATTTATCTATGCAATCCTGCGTTGCTTACAAAATTACAAGCTCCATCCCTGTGTCAGCCATCAGTACACTCAAAATATTATGTAGGTAAATTATTAGGGGAAATAAATGAAAAATCATTTGAAACAAGTAAAATGTCATTTAAAAACCCTTTCGCTTACATTTCATTTGAATCAAGAGAGTGTTTCAATTATTTTTAATGTTAATTTTTTAACTAACACAATATAAAAATAAAAAAAAAAATCATTTATTTTATTTAAAAAAAAAAAATTAAACTTATTTATAAGTTAGACATTTGAGAATTATTTATTTACAATTGGAAATAACTGAAAATTTTTACTGCATGAAAAATCATTTTAATTTACTATTTGTTTTTTTTAGCAACATACATAAAAAGTTAAAATATAATTTTTTTCGTAGGACAACTGCATTTTCATTTAAGTTTGACTTTACTTACGGTAAAATTCTGAAACAACTACAAACAGTTAATGTAAAACTTTTTTGAGTGTAGTGATTGATAATTTCAAAGAAATGGCATTAAGGAATATTTAATAAATTTTAAATGTCAAGTACATGTGGATAAAATTCATATTATAGTTACTGCGCCCACCTCACAAAGTAGTTGCATAAATTGAATATAAAAATTCGAAAAACAAATCACTCACAAGCTCGGTGGAAACATTTTGAAGTGATTTGCTTAAACCTACTTGACTTAAAGTGGGTGGAAATTAGAGATGGGCGCGTGTCGAATTTGTCCAATACTACACGACACGAACACGAATACCAAGACGCTCAATACGTACGAAACACGTATGCGAAAAATTTCGTCAACACGACACTGCACAACTCGCACGAAAGAAGATCAGAAAATTCAATATATTTTTTTTAAGAGTCACTTTTCAAAATATGGCACCGAATTGGCACTGCCAGCTGATACTATCTGCCACCACAGCCAATACTATCGGTTTACGTACAGAGCTTTAAGCTTCAAAGGCCCATATAATATCAACAAATATGCTGGTGTTGTATGTTTGACGATACAAAATATTAAATTTTTTCTCTACTGGAAACTCGTTCATACATAATATACATCTAAAATAGCTTCGTGTTTTTCGTGTCAATTTTGCCCAACAGGAAACGAACCGAACACGCACGAAATAAGATTTTTATAATTTTTTTTGAGTCATGCGTGTTCGTGACACGGAAAAAACACGGCACGCGCCCATTTCTAGTAGCAAGTCACTGTTCTATAACTTCTGGAAAATTGGCACAAAATAATTGAGATTTTGCCCTGGGGTACTTTTGAATATGAAGATTACAATGCGAGTATTTGTATGTATTAATGAAATTCAAATTCATTTAAGATTTACTATCAGGTACATTCTGATACTCGCATTGTGAGTTCAAATCGCATGTCAATTGCCAATCCCCAAACTTATTTCTACATATTCTGAAACTCTTGCGTTTTGCTTGCGACTTTCCATATTTATTTAGGTCAGCTGTTTGTTAAAATCGTCAATATAATATATTATATATATTATATGTATGTAAACAATACAAAGAAAAAATCAACAAAACGAAAGATAATTTTAGAAATTGCATTTATTAATAGTAATAAACATTTTATGAAACTTTTACTCTTCTTTATTAAAATAAAGAGAAAACATATTTAATTTAATTTAAGTATTTCTTTAAAGTTTGTTCACGTATACACCTGTGATTTGAACTTGCCAAGAGTCTTGCGATTGCGCTTTACACTGTTCAGGCCAGAATCGCAAATATTAAAGTTGTCCGTGAGGTGGGAGACAGACATTAAACCTGGGGGCAAATTACGGCATCCGATACGACTCGTAATTTAAAAATATTTCAATAGAGTTTATATGGAAATATTTTAAATTACGATTCGTATCGAATGCCGTGATTTGCCCCCAGATTTTTTTTAATTACGATATTATAGTAACAAATTGAATTTATTTATATACTTACAATTTGTTTATTCAATGTACAAATAAAACAGTATTATAATTAATGTATTTTCAATTTAAAAACAAACTTTATTCATTTTTACAAATAAATTATTACAAATTAACAGTTACATTTCATTGCAAACGTTTTCTTTAAAATATATTGTATAAACATAAAAGAAACAACTAAAAAGCTAATAATTAAACATAAAAATCAACTTAATATAACTTAAATTTAACAAATACATATTTGTTAGGAAAATTCCTCAAAAAAAAAAAAACAAAATAATTATAGTATATAGACAAAATATTTATGCTTAACTGAAACTAAAAGATTTGCTGGGTTAGAAAGTGTTTATAATACAAAGTGCACACTCACAGAAATGGTGAGTACAGTTTGTGTAAGGAATGGGGTGAGTAAAAGAGGTGAGTAAAAGAGGTGAGTAGATAGAGATAATAGATAAAATTTAATGTCCTTGAGAAGAGTCTGTCCTTGACATTGCTTAAAAAATATTGCTATTGAAGTGTCCTGACTGTGCAAGTGCTTGCGTGCCTGCTACTGAAGATTGTGACGGTGGTAGAAGTGGTTGTTGTGCAAAATTATTAATACCATGATTAAGAGCTAAAACTTTATTAATTATATTAAATTCGTGTAAGTTATTATTTAAACTATTGAAATGATTTTTGGAAAATCGCTGATTATTATGAATGTTACCTGTTTGGGAATTTTGTTGTGGGTGTTGCTGCTGCTGCTGCTGCTGATTTTGCTGGTAAAATTGTTGAGCGTTTTGCTGTAATTGATTGGTAAATTCTGGAATTAAGTGCTGCCTGTAAAAATTTTGATTATCAAAATTATTTGTTGACTGTTGTTGTTGTTGTTGTTGTTGTTGCTGCTGCAAGTGCTGCTGTTGCTGTTGTTCATTGTATGATGAGAAAATATTATTGCTGGGCTGTATTTGTACCTGATTTAAACCAAAATTGCCCGTGTCACCTTCTTGGCGGAATAAGCGTGCTCTGTTTTGTTGCTGCAGTTGCTGCTGCTGCTGCTGCTGCTGCTGTTGTTGACGTTCTAAGATAGCATTGGTCACATATTGTGGTATAAGAGGATTTGTTTGAAATTGCTGATGATGGCGTTGTGGCAGTGCTTGCAATAACGACAATTCGGCTGGCAGCTGTGGCAAGAGAGACGCAAAGGTGGGAGAAATAGTTAATTGGTTCGATGGCTGTATTTGTATGCTCGATATGCTGGATGCTGCCTGTGTATTGGATTTTTGCAAATTCTTTAAGTTTTCAAATACTTGCTGTATGGGATTATTTTCAATTGGCACTCGTTGTTGTTGCTGCTGGTGGTGGTTTTGCGGTTCTACTACATTATTAGTAAATCGATTATTCTGTTGCTGTTGAGCGCTATTTATGTATTTGCCATTAGATTCTTTCAAGGGTAACTCTTGCTCTAATGATATAGCCGGGAGGATGGGTACAATTTTCGATTGTGTACTTGGTATAAATTCAATAGAGGGCCGTATGGTAAAGCCTGGCTCTTGTGATTGCTGCTGGCGTTGTACATTTGACTGCGACAGCAGTGAATTTGTTGAATGATGGCCATTTGAAGGAGTATTTTTTTGCTTAGTTTGTTCTTCCAGTAGTTTTAATTGCCTTATTATTAGCTCTTGTTGTTGTTGAGCTTGTAATTTCAATTGATAGATTTGTTGTTCAAGTTCACGTTGCTTTTCAAACAAATAATTGTTGGCATTACTGCCTGGCTGCTCGTTTATGTTTGCCGTTAGTGGCTGCTTCTGAAATTATTTTAAGAGAATGAAAACGTGAAATAAGATTTAGTCTTAGTTCTGTAAATCGAGCTGATCTCAAATCGTACGATTTCTAAAATTGATAATAATAATTCAGTGGCTTTTTAAATCATATACGATAATTTTCTTTCAGAAATGATATTTGAGGCTCTAGATAATAAAAGTATAAAAAAAACCGAAAAAATATTTCATTTAGCAGAGTTAGTTTTTTTTAAATCGTATGATTTCTAATCAACTCGATTTATATATTTGAGTTCGTGTTAGCTGGGTGCTAAGAAAATTTTAATATTCGAAATATGTTCAACAATAGTCAGGTGAGGCGACTGAGGTCACCTTGTATTTATTTATTGTATCATGTAGGTTTAGACAGAAAAAAAATCAACAATTATGAAGTATGATTAAATTTCTTTTGCTGTGCTGTGCCGTTTTATTGCTAAATTTAAATAGTTACATTTTCTGTAATATCTTATCAGTGATGAATTTTGCATCGTCCATTATTACGTTTTGATGTAATATTATGTTTTTTATTTCAGATAAGCTTGTAAAAATTATTATTTTTTTATTCTAAAAGCACAATCACGGTTTATTTCAAAATGTTTTCATGAATTTTGCTGTCGCTTACAATTATTTAACAAGTTTTTGGTTTGTACTGAAGCAGAACAGAACGGAACACAAAATAAAAAAAATCAAATAAAAAATTGTTATTTTTTTTTGATTTTTAACAGAAAAACAAAATAATATTGAAACATAACAATGGAGGATGCAAACTTCATCACCTTAGTGGAAAACTGTGACCTTTCTGGTCAAAAACAGCTCATAAGTTAACATAGAAGAAGTAACTATTAAAGTTTAGAAATAGAACAACAATAGAAAGTAAAGGCTAATGAGTCCTTAATGCTGCCTTAAAGCGACTGTATTTCAAACTACACCTGAACTGCAGATGAACGGATCTACTAAAATGATTTAAAAACACCAATTAAAATTGCTCCCGATTTGGGTAATTACCCACTAAATAGCAACACTGTTATATGTATATTGTTCTATTATGAAAAAATAAAAAAATAATAATATACCGTTATATAATGGCCGGAACTGGGAACAATATTTGAGAATATGTTCGATGCCGTGGACGAAGAAAATGTTGATTGTGTGGGTGCCGATGGCAAGTTGTTGGCGAAATTTAAGGCAGCTGATCTTTGAGCATCGGCGGCGGCTAAAACATTCAGTTCAGTTATGGTGGGACCGAACAAAGGAGGATGAAAAATCGATGATGTTCTCTGGGTACTGGAAGCAAGAGTGGCTGTTGTTGAGGGAGGCGGACTATCAACAATAGGTATCACATTCTTGGCCGTGCCCAATTCATCCAAGTCCACAGTAAATGCACTAACCAAAGGAGCTGCTTGTATGCGTATATCATCTTTGGCTACAACTTCAATATTTTCACCATCTTCATTGTGAGTGGGTCGAGGAGTGGTTGTTGTAGTCGTGGTCGTGGTAGTTGTAGTGCGTTTCGTTGTGGTTCTAGGCCGAGGAGTAGTTGTTGTTGTTGTGGTAGTAGTAGTTGTGGGTATTTGATTAGATTTCATGTTACGTATTTCAAATTTAATTTCGTCTAAGCCGTTGGATGAAATTTCATTACTTTGAACATTCGTGTTGGCTACACTACGGGCGGATTGATTGTTGTTTCTGGTTTCCTCCACCACATTGGTCGACACCTCCTGCGGTGAACCCAAATTTGTGCTTGTGCTATATTTATTCTTAGAATTGTCAATGTAGACTTGCAAAGGCTGTTCTTGAGCATTTTTTTCATCGTATGTGGCAGTGAAATATTGAACCGAAGGATATATACCACTAGAGCTCGTACTTTCTTCCAGTATCTCATCTTTGGCATTTAAAGGTAGAGCTGTTGTACTTTGTATGCTTATGCTGGTAGGTAGAGTTGTTGTAGACTCTGTTTTATCTTGAGCATTATACGTTGCATCTTCGTCCTCGTCGCCCTCTCTGGCTTCCAGTTCCAATTTATCTATGGCACGTAGTAGAGCTAGTCTTACCGAATAGTCAAGTTTTTGTATGGCCTCACGTGGTATAATCTCATTGGTATCCGTTGAACTAACCTCATCTGCCAGAGCCGCCCTTTGTGAGGCCATTAAGGAGAGTAACAGGCAGGTTATCTGTATCTGCAATGAATGCAGAAATAGGAAAAAAAATTTTAAAAAGTTAGTAATGCAAATTAGAGGTTAGAATGAAATGAAGCAGGAGTTGTAGTTCGTACAAACGTTGCTGGTAATTTCTATGTTTATAGACAAATCTTTACATAGAAATTACCAACAACGTTTGTACGAACTACGACTCCTACAATAGGTTGTGAATTGAGCAACTATTATACTTTTGTTTCACATGTTTTTAAAATGTTGTATTTATAGAGAAGCTTTCTGAAAGAATTTGTATGTAGATTGTTCTTCTTTTTTCACTAAAATTACAAAATACATTAATACACTACACACAGGGTGTTCACAACTTAAAAACAGAAATTGTATTTGATATACAAATACGCGATACAAATTGTTGTGAATTAAGCAAATGTTCCAGCAGAGCATCTGTTTACATGTGTATAATTATATTGAGTAGGGCGCTAGGCCATCAGTGGAGGTTGTGGGTTCGATTCCCACCAAAAATTCTTGTTATTTTCACTACACCAGGAGAAGGTCTTTGTTACTATGTTCGTCAAAACAAGCTACACTATAATTTGTAGTTGTATTTATAGCATTTAATAAATAAATAAAGATAAATAAACTCCTTTCTTTTGTATTCACTACTTAAAAATTTTCCCCACTACATCAAAATAAATTGAAAAAAAGCTACAAATAATCATTAAACGTGAATATTGTTGTTAAATTCCATTTCAGTTCAGTGCTATTTCATTAATTCACTTTAAATGATCAAACTGCTGTTGCTTAGAGATTTGCTCTGCTTTAATTTTATTATGCACTTTTTTTTAAGTTGGAAATTTAATTCTGGTATTCAACCACCTGTTATACATCAGGTAGTCTGAGAAAAAAAGCAAAAACATATTTATTAGATACAACCAGTGTTGGGTGAATATGTTTTTCTCTTTGTTTGTATTTTTCGTGTGGAAATTCTGCCCAAAGGGGGTGTGTTTTGAAATATCGGGTGTTTTTTTTTAGTGGTATAGAACTTCGAATTGAAATAAAACACAAGAAAATCGTTTTAATGTCCATCAATTTGGCTTTATTGGAAGGATAATTTTATGCCATTAATGTTTAAATATGATTTCGGGCATGTGGCCGCCGCGGCTGGCTCGAATAAAGCCAATTCTACAGGTCCAATTTTCAACCACTTTTTCGAGCATATGGGGCCGTATGTTGGCAATAACGCCACGAATGTTGGCTTCCAAGTCCCCTAACGTTTCTGGTTTGTTGGCGTAGACGAGCGACTTCACATATTCCCAAAGAAAATAATCCAATGGTGTCAAATCACACGATCTTGGTGGCCAATTGACAGGTCCATTCCGCGAAATTATGCGCTCATCGAATGTTTCCTTCAATAAATCGATTGTGACGTGCGCTGTGTGGCATGTAGCGCCGTCTTGTTGGAACCACAACTCATCCACATTCATGCCATCCAATTCGGGAACAAAATAGTCGGTTAGTCGGCTCCAATTGCTGTGCACGGTGGCGAATCGATTCATTCGGGTCCTCTTCAACACTTTGCTCTACAGCGGCAATTGTTTCTTCGGTGCGCACTGTTCGACGTCTCTGCGGATGCGTATTATCACATAGAGTAAACGTAGTGCGAAAACGATTCATGGTTAACCGAATTAATTGCTCTGATGGACGATTATGTCGACCATAAAATGGACGGAGCTTGCGGTAAACTTCGCGAACTGAACCATTATTTTCGAAATAAATTTGCACGATTTGCAAGCGTTGTTCTTTTGTCAACCTGTTTATGATGAAATGGCAAACCAAACTAAATATTAATCACTTGACAGCTGACAAAATGGCCGCCAGTTAAAAAAGTGATGCCAACTTAAAGTTATATACCTCAATAAAAAACACCCTTTAGTTTATTTTTGTATTGGGGAAAAAAAATGCCTGGAAATGTTAATGTTGTATGTGGAAGATATATAGTCAGATAATATTTGCTTTAGATATTTAGTTGAAAGGTGCGGGTAATAAAAGCAGAGTTTTTAATAATTGGCAAATTGGATGCAATTATTCTGTGTTCGTTATATTCATATGTATATGTACTAGTCTCCTGCATAAGACATCTTATAAGAACTTTCAAGACATGAGGGATTTTTCAAATGGTTTACTACAGCGAAATCTTACAAAACAAACGTTAACAACACTGTTTGCAAGAAATTTTTTTGAGTATTGTAGGTATAAGAGTAAAGAAGAAAACACTTCGTGACGGAAGAATTTGTGATAGTTGCTTCTTTCTACGCATGAGCGAGTGTAAAAACGTCATGCGTGTATGTGTGTATGATTTTTTATTTTTCTGCGCACATGCAAAGGCACACACATGCATTAACATTAGTTGTATGCGGTTAATCACATAATAGCTTACCATCTACATATTACACACACACTCAAACGTACAATATGAAAAACAACAAGCATACACTAATCAACAGTACTTCTTTTGAGTGTTTGTTACAAACAAGCTGTCTTGCGACATCGCTTGTTACAACTGATATACACATACACCAATACATCCATCGTGCTTCGCTTATAGTACGACAGCATTTATTATTGGTTTAGTATAATACATGCGACGTAAATACATTTAAAAATCATGACGTTTTTACATTTCAAGACTGTTTACGCAGCTCTTTAATATGTACGTATAGTGGCTTACGTGCATTAATACACTTCTTATTAAAGAATTTTTTTTGTATGGCCATTCTGCTGAAACGTAAATAGCAAAGTTTTTCAGGTTTTGAATTTGAAGAGCTTCTTCCAAAAGTATATAACATAATACTATGCTCCCAGAAAAAATTCATTACTTCTTATAGGTGTTTGGAACACAAACAACTATAACTAAAATTTATAGACTTTGTGAGGTGCAATCATAGGCATGAGTATATAAAAATACTTTGACTATTGATCGGCAACACATGCCGGCTGTTTTATTTACACACACATACACATAAATCATGTTTTCAAACATCCACAAAAAGAAATGTGTGGGGGTGCCACACATTTTCTATTACACTTTATGTACACATATACAGTGGAATCTCCCTCAACCGACACTTCCTATAGGCGGACACCCCCCCTTACACGAACACTTTTGACAGGTCCCGACAGCTCCATAAGCAAAGAAATTGCTTTCTTTTGAGCGGACAGTCCCCTTGTGCGGACACATTTCAATGTTCACATTAAGACTATTTACTTATGTATACTTTTTTGAGTACTTATTGTCATTCTTTGATGTATGTATATGCAAGCTGATAAGAAACAGTGTACTACAATAATTAAGTCTAATAATTGACTTAAAAATATTAGTAAGACAGACTTGAGGAAAAAAATAATCAAAGAGTATTGCGTAAAAAAATATTTATACTTTTCTGAAGCTTAACTTTACAAAGCATATCAAGCCTTAACCGCCAAAAAAGTTTAACCGACACATATTTTGGACCTCAATTTTTTTTGGCGAAAATTAATCATTTACGACCGCAATTAATCGATTTTGATCAAAAAATTAAGTTTGAAAATTATGTCGTTTAAGCTTTTTATCTTTTTTTTTAAGAGAAGTAACACTCAGGCAATAAATGCCTACTAATACTAATAGGTGTTACCTCAATTACTAAAGCGATAGGATAGAGAAAACAGATGGCGAAGGAAGAGATAGAGAAAAGCCTCATTCTTTTGCAAGGTGTCAATGAGGCGTATTAAATTTTTGGAGTTGTGTGTAGGAGCCATTTCATTGGTTATTTTACTTCGCCGATGATTTTTTTTACACAATACCTACAAAGGAGTGCGCTCTAATGTTACATTAGGATTAATATCTGTTGAAGCTGGTGTAGCTCTGTCACCAGTGTCTATGCCTTCATCACTTGAACTTTGCTACAACAACTGATACAAAGGCATTCATTAAATACCAGCACCACACATTTCTGAAGTGCATTGGTATATCAGAAATTTGTGGTGTTCGGATACTGGGCTCGAACTCAGGACCTTCAGTTTTGTAGTAAACGTGCTAACTAATTCAGTTAATGCAGTAATGCCACGACTTTACAAAAGGCAGATTATTAAAAAAAAATTGTAACTACGACTAACAGAGCCAGCTAATTTCAACCTTTTTAGATGCAAATTTCAATTTTAAGACATATCGCTCATTTACTTCAATAGTGGCATAACTCAAAAAATTAGTTTTTTGAGTTAATAATGCAGAAAGATGGGGCATTTCGTATTTTATCTTGTGTAAAAATTGCATATAAATAGCTTGTACCATCACCTCCTGAGAGAAGAATTTTTTTCTTTTCTCCATTGAGTTGTATGCAAATTGAAAACTTAAAACGCGTTTTCTGCAACACTGGTTTTTTTTTTTTAGTTGTGCCACTATTGAAGTAAATGAGCGATATGTAGTTTCCTCAATTATAAGGCCGAAATAAAAATGCACTAATTTAGGGCCTAGTGTGCTGTAAATAATTCGGCAAATTCGTATTCTGGACTTCTTTCAAAATAACTTCACTTTCATTTTAGCAACTAACTTTTTCAGCTTATGACCCAGCAAAAAATTTCAAAATAAATTCAGTAAAGTGCGACTATGACTCGCGCACATAGGGTTCCGTACGAACACTAGATATGTAATTTAATACAAACTTCATCCTATATAATATATAGTTTTGGAATTTTTTTTCCGTTTTTGAGGTCTTTTCGGTTTCTTTGTTTTGTCGTTTTTTGCGTTTTTTTCGGTTTTGGCGATTTTTTTAAAATTTGGCTCTTTTTTAGTTAAGACACTTTATTTTCTTGTTTTGGCGATTTTTTCGGTTTTTTGGCGTTTTTTTTTTGCGTTTTTTTTCATTTTTGGCGATTTTTTTTAATTTTTGCGATTTTTTGTTTATATAAATTTTTTTTTAGTTTTGACGACATTTTCGCGTTTTGGCGATTTTTTTAAATTTTTTGCGTTTTTTTTTCATTTTGGCGATTTATTTTGGTGTTAGAATTTTTTTTTTAATTTTGGCGATTTTTTTTCGTTTTGGCGATTTTTTTTAATTTTTGGCGATTTTTTTTTTGGTTTGGCGATTTTATAATTTTCGGTTTTTTCAGTTTTACCGTTTTTGAAAATTTCAAGTGTTTGCCTCTTACGGTTTCCAAGATATAGCAAATTGTCAAAATTACATAGTCAAAATTGCATTAACTGATGGACCACCCTTTAATTTAAATTTTTTAAATTTTAGTGCTAATTGTTGTAGTCTGTATAAAAATACACTAATTTTACAAATTTCAAGTTTCAATATACAATTGTATGTATATTACATGGGATTTTAACATATTTCATGCTCGTTTTGGAACACCCTTTAATTTTTAATTCTCATGTATTTGTTGTTGTAGCGGCCAAGTTTCTACATACTGTGTCCAAATTTCAGGTCCGTAGCTCTTATGGTTCCTGAGAAAATACCGTGTGACGGACAGACGGACAGACGGACAGCGTAGCGAAAACAATAGGGTTCCTTTTGTGTACGGTGTAGGTTCACCTTTGGTGTACGGAACCCTAAAAAGTAATCGGGTTTGGAATTAAGCATTTTTGGTGGAAGCTCTTACCTACTGGACTACCAACTTAATGATTTTAACAAGGCGTGAGACTAAAATAATCGATTTTTGAGAAGTACATACTTTTTTTATTTGGCAACTTGTTCACGTAATCTATCAATCTCCAAAAAAATCATTCTCTTCATTTAGCAACTTGCACATCACTTATTTAAATTTTGGGTAATGTGATTTGTAATAGTGTCCTGCACAAGACTATTTATAAGACCTTTCAAGACATGAGAGATATTTTCAAATGCTTTAATACAGCGAAATATTCTAAAAGAATCGCTAAGCAACACTGTTGGCAAGTAATTTTTTTCGGTGGTTTGTCTTGCCAACAGTGTTGTTTATCGATTCTTTTAGAATATTTCGCTGTAGTAAAACATTGGAAAAAATCTCTCATGTCTTGAAAAGTCTTATAAATACTCTTGTGCAGGACACTAATTTGTAAGCGAGTAATTAAGTTTGGTAATCAGAAAAGTAAGTCATTATATAGCAAGTAGTTCTGATGGTAATGTGTAAAATTTTGCTGGGACTCATATTCCTAATAAAAAAATATGAGTACCACCACTAACGTAATAACTTTATTTATTAGCCTTTGGTGCTGTAATTTTCAAAGAAAAATAAAAAACACTTGAGCAAATTGAACTCGTTTGGATGTGTGGCAAATTTTAAAGACCAACTTTAATACGGTTAAAATATTTTCATAAAAAATCATAAACAAAAACAAAAAAAAATTATACAAGCATAATTGTGAAGCAAAATCGCACAGCATGAGCACAGTCACGTTGATAACATTTTGAACCAAAAAAAAAAAAACTGAAAAAAAGAAAATAAACGCTAAAAATTCACTTAAATTTCAATTATTGCGCCAAATATTATTTTGAAAATTTCTAAAAAATTAACATTTAAAACAAAATAGTATTAAGTCATTTAGGGTTGGGTATAAGGCAAATTTTTTTTGTGAAACAAAATAAAATTCAAATAAATGTAATCATTAGTGATTTTTTATGGGAATTGTTAAAATTTAAGTTTAAAATATTTTAAACGCACTAATAATCCCAAAGTAATCAAGTTATTGTGAAAGAAGACTACAAAATGCAAATTGTCTAATATACATATACGTATAATAATTTAAACATTTTTGTTTTTTTAAATGAATCCCTTATTAATGAAAAATCCGGCTGACATATTATTTCAGCTCAAATTTTATAGCTGATTTTACTATTAACTTCATAAAACTTGTTATGAATTGTACACGGGTTTCTAATCATTCGGTATAGTTTTTAAGATTTTTATTAAAAACTGGATTATTGTCTTTAAATTATGAAAAACATTTTCTAATAACAGTTCCACACATGTATGTAAATAAAATCAATTTGTTATAATAATGGTGGCAAAATTTAAATATTTTATAATATTTAATACCTTAATGACCAAAAATAGTCAGATACAAATAATGGGATTGCTTGTCCATAATTAATAATAAGTTATGATATAAAGCCAAATTAAAAAATAGAAAACAGTTAATGAATTTTTATTACAACAAAGAAGTCGTGGTATTTCTCAACAGCTTTTCACTTGGAGATGCATATAACAATTTATGTCAGGTGTAATTTAAAATGTTTAATGTATTTTTGATCGACTAAGTTATTTGAGTAATTATATAGTCTAATAATAATATTGTCACTCTGGAAAAGTTGTTATTTACTACCCTAAAGGGAAGTTATAATATATTCCATTAATAACTAAGGCTGAGTTTACATCTGGCATTTCATGTGTGTCATTTGCACAAAAAAGCGTAACCAACTAATTATTAATGAAAAACTGTTTGATTCAGACATGTATTTATTGATTTAAACAGTTCCCAATCATGTTGGATTCTATAAAATTGTCTATTAGTTATGTATGAAACTGTTTAACTTAATAAATACGTATCTGAATCAAACTGTTTTTCATTAGTTATTAGTGGTTACACTATTTTTACGCTTGTGTGGCACATGGAACACATATGGAAACCCGGCCTGATAATATAGTATATTCTCTTTTAAAAATTTTCTTAATCTTTGATTATCATTTAGAGCCTAATATAAAGGAAGTATGGATGTATATATATATATATATATATATATATATATATATATATATATATATATATATATATATATATATATATATATATATATATATATATATATATATATGTATGTATATACCATTTTTATGCATGAACTTAATAGTACACTTAAACATTTGGTCAAGGACCTTGCAGGAAATTTTATATTAAAAAAACTTTAAAATTAAACTAATGGTGCTTACATTTATGAAAGTATGTACTACCATCGTGCGTCAAACAGCAGCCAATAATAGTCTATTCAATGACGCGGACACTATGCGTTCTTTCGTGTTCTAAGCGAATAAAAATTGATTTGGGTTCATCACCAACCAACATTTATTCAAACGGCAAGTCGAAATATAGTTCAGCTACGTCGACAAGACTATCAACAAAAACGTAATCAAATGTCAAAACCACTTAATTGCTATTTTGCTTTCGAATGGAAAAATTTATTTCTTAAGAAGCCAATAAAGTTGACAAAAATATTTATTTTATTTATTCACACTTCATAAATTTATTTTTTATTTGTACACAATAGACATCAAATATGAACTATATGAATAAGAATTTTTTAATTTTAAATAAAATATGAAAATTGCTATCTGGCAATGCTTTGATTCATTACCAACTGACAAACATAAGTGCATGCGCACGAACACTATCGACATGGTTGAATCCAAATTGACTAGATTTCGAGTGACTGGCTTTCGATTAGGGGTGAAAAACTATCGATGGCACTATGGATACTATCGATAGTTAATTTTTGTGTGACTATCGATGTTTTAATTGTGCCATCGATTAATACTTGAAAACAATAGATATTTTTTACTCACTATCCATATTATGGAATCCAGATGGCGGATCGCAGATCGCGTGATAAATATTGAATGTCTAGAATTTTCATGATGTTAGATCGCGACACATTAATAAGAAGTGAAATAAAACAAATAAAATAAAAGACGCAGTGAAAAAAATTAACAAATAAAAGTAAGAAAGATTATTATATTTGTATAAAGTTTGTTTTGATAAATGGTAATGACAGAAGATAGTGAAAGTGAGTGAGTGGGTTCTGCCGGTGGAATCGGAATTAACGACCGAAAAAATTATTTTGAAAGACTTTGTTTTTGATGCATTTGGATGCATTGCCGGGGTTGTGGGACATTTTTGTGCGAACTTTTTTTAATAAACGATCCGCACAGCACAAAAATAACGTAAATACTGACACGATAAATATTGAACATGTAGCATACGCTCAATCCATTAAAATGGATCGCGATCCAAATATCAAAATATATATTGAACGTGTAGCAGTGCCCTTAGTTTTTAACAGCCTTATTTATAAAACCTATTAAGGCTTTTTAAAACAAGTTTTCACACAAAATTTTTCTTAAAAAGTCTTTATGTATAAAGCCTTAAAAATTTTTATAAATAAGACTGTAAATAAATATTTTACTTATTTATTTATTTTTTTATATACGAGTAATAATAAACATTTAAAACAATATGAAAATTGTCTTCATAAATGGGTACATTCATAAGACGCAGCTGGTTTGCAACCGTTGAGTCTTTCTCGTAGAAACGCATAGTTGAGTAGTTCCGCTCCACTCAACAGTTCAGTAATTTTCCATCATAAAATTTTTTCGCTACCTGTAGTTAACATGTTGTGCTCAAGCTAAACAGCTGATCGAAAAGATTTATGCCTTTTATATGCTTTGTTAGGTGGCAAGAGCAAGTACTTGTTAAATTTTACATTACAAATGCGATAAAATATCGAAATTAAGATATATGTACAATTAAATTATATCCATCGAGCCGTTTCTAAGGCGTAACTGTTGGGGCCAACAGTTTCACAACTGTTGAGCTCAACAGCTACATACGTCTTATGAATGCGCCCAAGGTAGTTATGCAGTTTTGACAAGTTTACTATGACGGTTATACATATACATCAAGTATGATCAGTCAGACGTGACTACTGCATGCATCATTAATGATAAGTAAAAATACGGCAGAGTAAGCATGTCAAATATATATGTTTCATAGTAGATATTTTTTTATTAGTTAGACAAAGATGCAAAATCACACCTGCACAAAAGTTTACATCACTTTTTCCACATTGCTCTTAACAAATTGATAGAAACTTAGATAGAGAAATCCATCACCACTGTCGGTCAAATGGCCGGTCATTTGATTTGGAGAAGCAAATTAAGCAAATATCGAGCATTTCCAAGTTATTTTTAATAATAAACGTATTTTTCTATGCCGCTACTTATTTTGCCAGTACTCTTTTCGTCAATATTGAATTGCATTTAATGAATTTTATTATATATGATCCCCTTAAATTTTTTATAATGCTCCAAATTAGCATCATTAAGATGTTAGCATTATTGCTTATTAATAATTTATTGACTTCTTTTCTTTATTTTAAATACTCAGATCATAAAAATATGTTTTAATAAGATTAGTGTTAATAAAATTCATGTTTTTGATAAACAAATTTAAAACGATTTTTATCATTGATTTTTCAATGTCATAACATGCTATTGGCCAATATGTTTTAAAAAAAGGAAATCATAAAAGAAGCCAAGAAGACAAACACCAATATCATTTATTTCATATAAAACAAAAAACCCACGATAAATAAATTATGACTGTCCTAATAAGACTATGATTTAAATTCGATTTCAAAAAAAAGCTTATAATATGTACATAAAAAATTTATTACTTAAAATACCGCATTAAATTAAATTGAAAAGAAAGACATAGAAAAGCAACCACAAAAGTATATTTGTTTTGTTGATGTTATTTGTTAGTATGCCAATGTTGTTTTTTTTACATCTGCCTACCAGGGACTACCTTAAGAAAATGTTAAAAAATTTCATACTTGTTTTGGCTCTTCTAATATATCCGCTATTAAAACATGCATGCTTTTTTCCTATAATCATATCTTTCTAATTAAGTATGGATATTAGCTTGATTTTATATTGTGTGAACTAGTATATTTACCCGCTACTTCGTTAGCTGTTATTTTAAATGTTCAAGGGTTCAAACATAAAAAGCACACGACACATGTCATTTTGATATTGGGCGCATTCATAAGACGTATGTAGCTATTGAGCTCAACAATTATAAAACTTCTGGCAACTGTTGGCCCGCCCCAACAGTTACTTCTTAGAAACTTGATAGATGTACTGCAAAATGAACAAAGAGCTGATGAATGTAAATAATTGAAAAGGAATAAAAGCGGGACAAAGAAAATAATTTAATATGGCTAAATTAATTAGTTTAGCTAATAACACAGAATTTGTAATGAAGTCAGCAGCCCAGGAATCGTCCATTTTTAGGGTTCCGTACACCAAAGGTGAAAAGGAACCCTATTGTTTTCGCTACGCTGTCCGTCTGTCCGTCACACGGTATTTTCTCAGGAACCGTAAGAGCTACGGACCTGAAATTTGGACACAGTATGTAGAACCTTGGCCGCTACAACAACAAATACATGAGAATTAAAAATTAAAGGGTGTTCCAAAACGAGCAACGAAAAATGTTAAAATCCCATGTAATATACATACAATATATATATATTGAAACTTGAAATTTGTAAAATTAGTATATTTTTATACAGACTACAACAATTAACACTAAAATATAAAAAAATTAAATTTAAAGGGTGGTCCATCAGTTAATGCAATTTTGATTATGTAATTTTGACAATTTGCTATATCTTGGAAACCGTAAGAGGCAAATACTTGAAATTTTCAAAAACGGTAAAACAAAAAAAAACCGAAAATTATAAAATCGCCAAACCAAAAAAAAATCGCCAAAAATTAAAAAAAAAATCGCCAAAACGAAAAAAATCGCTAAAATTAAAAAAAATTTCTAACACTAAAATAAATCGGCAAATTGGAAAAAATCGCCAAAATGAAAAAAACGCCGAAATGAAAAAAAACGCCAAAAATCGAAAAAAGATCACCAAAACGCGAAAATGTCGCCAAAACTAAAAAAAATTTTAAATAAAAAAAGATCGCAACAATGCAAAAAATCGCCAAATATAAAAAAAATCGCCAAAATGAAAAAACGCCAAAAACCGAAAAAAAATCGCCAAAACAAGAAAATAAAGTGTCAAAACTAAAAAAGGAGCCAAAACTTAAAAAAATCGCCAAAAACTTGAAATTTTCAAAAACGGTAAAACTAAAAAAACCGAAAATTATAAAATCGCCAAACCAAAAAAAAAAAAAAAATCGCCAAAATTAAAAAAAATTTCTAACACTAAAATAAATCGCCAAATTGGAAAAAATTGCCAAAATGAAAAAAACGCCGAAATGAAAAAAAAAAACGCCAAAAATCGAAAAAAATCGCCAAAACGCGAAAATGTCGCCAAAACTAATAAAAATTTAAATAAAAAAATCGCAAAAATGAAAAAAATCGCCAAAAATAAAAAAATCGCCATAATGAAAAAACACCAAAAACCGAAAAAAATCGCCAAAACAAGAAAATAAAGTGTTAAAACTAAAAGAAGAGCCAAAACTTAAAAAAATCGCCAAAACTAAAAAAACGCAAAAACCGCCAAAACAAAAAAAAAACCGAAAAGATCACAAAAACGAAAAAAATGCCAAAACTATTATATAGGATGAAGTTTGTATTAAATTACATATCTAGTGCGCGAGTCAGAGTCGCACTTTACTGAATTTATTATATTAAAATTTGCTTCACAATTTGCTGAGCGCATGTCGACTAGCAATTACTCAACTGTTGAGTGGAGCGGAACTATTCAACTATGCGCTTCTAAGACAAAAACTCAACGGTTGCGCAAAAGTTATGTCTTATGAATGCGACCATTGCGTTCAACTCATCAAGCTTTATTTGAGACACATAGGTGTGTTTCTTTTCCGAAAATATCCATACCATTTCGTTGCAGTCATCTCAGAAATTTGTTTTACAATTTTTTATAATGTTCTAAGCAAGTATTTTGTTTGAGACCCATATTGATAGAGTTCAGTTTGAAGATGTGTACAATATCTTTTTGGGAACTTTTGATGTCAATTTCTTAAATCTAATTGTCAAGCCTTCTCATTTGACAACCATATAATAGCAGTGAGTTAAAAGTAATGGTCCGCCGTTTTTGGCATCTGCCATATCGTGCCATAACCGCAAAAAAAGCTGAAGCGACATAATTTTCCAATTTTATTTTTTGATCAAAATCAATTAATTGCGATCGTAAATAATCGATTTTCGCCAAAAAAACGATATTGAGAAACGTTTCGGGTATTATTTGAATTTTTGGCATGTATCAATATTTACAACTAACTTTGGTGTTATTTGTTCATTAATAATTATCACATGTAATTTGGCTTAAAAAAGCGATGCGAACTTTAGCCTGTTCAAATCACAAATATAGAAACAAATGAAGTTCGAAAAATAATAATTAAATTAATAAAAGGTTTTTTACTAGAATTATGTGGTTAAATTTTTTTGGGCAAATGTTAACAAACGTCAATTCCTTTTTATATATACGCCGGTATTCATGAACGACTGTTAGAGTTAAAGCATTTATTAACTTTAGTAATCATTTATGAGGCGATACAAAAGATAGAACTTATTTCCTAATTTGATAAAATATAAGTCGCATAAGTGTTCACATAAGATGAATTTTTGTTGGATGATAAATGGCACACAAGAACGCTGATAATGATGAAGGTGTGTCGTTCTTCGAAAACAGCATGTTGTTACGTTTTGCTAAGTGTTTGTCAGAATATTTACAATTATCTTTGGTGTTGTTTGTTTCTTAAAAATCATCAGCTGTAATGTAACTTCCTCATAATACGAAAACAAAGAAACAAAAATAAGTTCGAAGTGTTTTGTTATATCACCGAAATTTTATATTCGTGTGATGCGGCTTTACTGGGTGAAGTTAATTCGAAATGTCCAGTTTACATCGTCTACACGTGGGACGTGCAGAATATTTAGTGTGGTATGAACTGTGTTGCACGTAGTGCAATCCTATTGAATTTATTATAATTTTGTATACTTATGTTGGTATTGCAAACGAGTTTAACACTCAGTCATTCATTAATTAATTAGTATACCTTGAAATTTTATACGTAATGCATGTAAAAAGCGCAACTACAAATTATTTATAAATTTATGGGTAGAAATTTGATACAAATCAATTTACTTATTTAAATATATGCAAAGTTTTTAATGCGGTTTATGATTCAAAGTCATGTTTCAATGTCTGAGAACAAAAAAGTACAGAAAAAAAAAATAAATTTTAAAAGGTCGCTCATAAAAAAACTAAAACCGGAAATTTAAGATCTATCAAAACTGTGGCAAATGTCAAATTACCAAATAAAAATTGAACAAGATTAAAAATAATTAAATTTCAATTAAGTAAAACACTGCAATATTTTTTTGTAAAGAGAAGTACTCGTAACACTCAGGCATTGAATGCCTGTAGTACTAAAATCTAATAATAGTAGTAGGTTTCTTTAGGAAAAGGATAGTGGTGGTGAAGGAAGATATAGAGGAAAGCTTCATTCTTTTACAGCTCTGCTTTTTACACGTTTTTTTTGTTTTTTGTTTTTGTTTTTTAAATAGCCCAGAATTGAAGCGCCTCTGGTGTAAATAAAACGTATTAAATTTTTCAAGCTGAGCTTAGTAGCAATTTTATTGGTTATTTTACTTCGCCGATGATTCTGCTACACAACAATGGAGGGGGCTCTGATGTTACATTAGGATTAATATCTGCTGAGTCTGTAAAGTTCAGTGACCAGTGACTATGCCTTCATCACTTTAAGGTTCCTACAACCAAGTGATACAAAGGGACACTGATGCACATCAGAAAAAAGCATGACTGTCAGATACCGGGCTATAACACCGGACTTTCGGGTGTAACTATCGACTTTTTATCTCAAGGCGTGCTTAAATTTTGTAGGAGCCAGTTGTCCATAAATATATGACACATGAAGTTTTAATTTTAAAGGGCGTGGCCCAGCCTACTCTTCAAATTTTTTTTGAGTTATAAGGCAGTTTAAGTAAATGAGCCATATGTATGTATGTATGTGTTACAAATATTTTTTTTTATTTTTTGCTTATACTTACTTAATTAACTATTACGATTCGATCGATGTTTGAAAATCTTTGATTGAGATTAAAACAAACTTCATCTGTGATCACAACTACCATTAATCCATTTAAATCATTAATCAAGATAAATATATAAATTATTAATTTATTTTTAATCATTAGCCAGATTAACAGTGGCTAACTATATTATTGTGTGAAGAATAACTAAGATGTGTAGACCAATAGAAAATTATGTGGAATTTGAATAATGTGTGTGGTAGCTTCCTTGAAAAGTAAATATTTACAGATTATATAGAAAATTAATACTTTTGTGTTAAGAACCTTGAGTTTTTTTGAGCCTACGCCAGACTTCAACGAAAAATTAGAAGACATTATAAACGTGAGCGTAGTACGCGCCCAAAGTAAATATTTACAATCGTAGTCTGCAGAACTGTTAAAGCGAGCGTATTGTACAAGGTTTACAAGTAACACAAAACAGCGGGATAGCAGTAGCCCATCTACTCAAAAAAATTATTATTAATTTTTTATTGCCTATTTTATTTGTCATGTAAGATTAATGAGTTACTTGTAAATGGATAAGATAACAAAGTATTATTTTACAGCTTGCAGCAAGTTTGGAAATAAATTATAGTCATGTTTTAATGAAACATTTTAAACACTAAGGTTGTTCGTTGCCTATAGTGAGGTTTGGTATCGAAGTGCCTTAGTTACAAGGTGAAATAATGGGATTTCTATCCCGTTAAGTTGTTTAATTTCTAAAAATAGAGAAAAAACCGATTAAGCTCAAAATGCATCTAGACATTTGTATTCGTATTCACCCTTATTCCAGTTGTCGACATCGACGTCACTTCAACACAATACCAAAACATTGGGGCTTGTGTACCCCTTCTCGAAAACAACTCACTCTTGTTGGCATGTTTATGCCATTTTCTAGACTTTAAGCTGGAATCACACGATTGGCACAATGTACCAATTTCCGTCGGCTCACTTAAATAAATGCAAAAGCAAAAAGGTAAACTTGCATTATTCCTCAACTAATTGAAATATAATTACATAACTGCACCACACTGCATTGGTAATAAAGCCATATAGACTTATTCAAGAATTAATTAAGAAATAACGTCATTTTGGCTTATTACCTATGACTTAATTACGGTGAGTGGACGAAAATCGGTACATTGTGCCAATCGTGTGATCCAGGCTTTAGGGAACGGAAATAGATTGTCAGTAGCTCAAAATTGTTCTAGAGAGCGAATAAATAAATAAGTCTCAATTGTTTGGTATTGCATTAAAGTGACGTCGATGTCGGCAACTTTAATAAGTGTGATTGACTCGCGTTAATTCTTTCGCTGCATCTTTTTATTTAAGTATTAACAAATATAATTCCATTAATTAATTATAATTTAGAAATTTTTTTTGTAGCGTTTTTGAAAATTTCAAAAGTTTGCCTCTAACGGTTTCCAAGGGTTTGAGGCGTTTCTTAAAAATATTGACTAAAGCAAATAATACAAAATAAAAAATTTAAAATTTGACTTTCAACTTCAAAAGAGATCCCAATATCACAATTAAATCTTTGGAACTCCAAGATACATAACGATTGCAATAAACACAAAATATTGACCTAAATTTTCAAATAAAAATCGTTGCCTGTTACAGATAGTAAAACCAAATTTTTATTGAAACTAACGTCCGCAATAACTGCGTAATATGTAACAAAAATGTATAAAATACATTAAACATTGAAAATGAGATTTAGATGGTGGAAAATAAAAATAAAAATTTTGACCACCAGATAAAATATCTTGACCACCATATTAAAATAAAAAATAAAATCTATAAAGTGTCAAAATATACCATAAAAGCGTAAATTATTCCAAAATATTATAAAAATAAGCGTGTCAGACTGAGATATGCAAAAATAATCTTTAAAGGATTAAATATGCAAAAATATGCACTAACAAGTCGATCTCAAAATTTATAAAAAGTTCTGAAACGAATAAATATGATATAGTTTACCTTATAAAAGATTCATTTCAATCAAAATTGTCTATTAAATCTTTTAAAAAATTTGTTTCTTGTGAATCTTCAATATATGAATTTTATAAGTCTTCAAAATTTATAAGAATTTGCTAAATTTCACTCTCACTCAAACAAAGTGTAGTATATAAACAAATGTAATTTATGAATTAACATTTCTACGTAAGTTGGATACATAAAAATGTTTTGTTGCCATATGGCAACGAGCTAATTTTAAACAATTATTACATACTTATTAGAGGCCTGCATAAACATTCTTGAAATGTAAATACGTCCTGTTTTTTAAATGTATTCTCGTGGCATGTATTATATTAAACCAATAATAAATGTTGTCGTATAATAAGCAAATCACGATGGATGCATTGGTGTTCGTGTATATGAATGTTTACAAGCAATGTAAAGAAGTAGTGTCTTCAGATGTAGATGGTAAGCTATTATTTTTGTGTTTAAGGGAGGTTTTTTTAAAGCAAGTACACACTATAGCACTGCACAGATCCATCTGTTTGCACCAGTTTTGCGTGTTTTTTGGTTCTTGTACGAAAAAATATGTTATTTAGCGTTTCTTTTACTAGTTGTAAATGTTGATTTTTAAAGCAGTTATTGTATGGTTCTGCAATGACCAAATGAGAAAAACACGTTTGTATGTATTTGTTTTTCCATAACAAATAAGATACATAAAACTGGTTTTAACATGAGTACCACATGGTGTGTTGAAAAAAAAAATCCATGGTTGATGAATGAATGAATGAAAGTAAAATTTCACATACACATGTAAGTAAATGATACATGTACACAGTGTTGCCAGAATTTCTAAGGATAAAATCTGCAAAACTTAACAATTTTTCGCGAAAAAATCTTCAAAATCTGCATTTTATTTTTAAAATCTTCAAAAAATCTTGAAAGCAATTTTTAAAACAACTTGTTTTATATTTTTTAAAAAAATTTACATAAACATTTTTTCATTAACCCATATTCATAAAATTTAAACTCGGCTTAAAATCTATTTTATGTAAATTTTGTGGAAAAATTTTTCGTAAAATAACTTTCAAGCACATTTTTTTATGAACACAAGCCTTTAATGTATGAAGAATGGGTGTTTCGTTTCTGCTTAAGAAACTCATCAGCAGACTTCAACCAAAATATCAATATGTTATTAAAAATTACGTAATAATAGGTAATGGGAATTATTACGAGTGCCGTATTACGACTTTGATTTTTTAATAGAGTAAAGAACATTGCAATATTTTTTCTTCGATCTAATTTAAAATCAACTAGTCGAGGTCGTAATACGATACTCGTAATAAGGGCCATTACACATAAAAATTATTTTGGAGAACATAACGTTTCACACAAACTTCAATATAAAGTTTGTTTTGTAAACCTTTTGTAAACCAGAACTATTTTTTATGAATGCGGCAGGATGAGCTTAAAAGCTTCAAGCAAACATCTTTACAAGCTAACATCTTCGATTTTGAACCCAATGTTATTTTCTCATTAACTTTTTACAATTAGCTGCCACTTTGGTTGAAGTCTCCTGATGAATTTGGTGGCTTTTCCACACGCGAAGTTTACTTTGCAAAGTCTTGAGTTTGTTGAAGAAAAAAGAATATTGAATAATATATCTTTTCTTTTCTATCCTACAAACTCAAGACTTTGCAAAGTAAACTTTGAGTGTGGAAACCCCGTCTTTATTTAGGAGAAACGAAATACATATGACCAACAAAAACATAAAAATTTTTTATAGTTATGTGCAAATAATATAAAATGAATGAGAAAAGAAATCGGATATATAAAATATTATACAAAAAGTCATTTAATTTGTTGCATAAATATCCAAAGGACTTCGAAGTTTTGTTGTATTCAAGTTCACTTGGCTAAAAATTCGTTCGACATTTGCAAATGAATGTGCGAAAGGTATTACATTTTGAATTAGCTTAGGGCTGCAAAATCGTTATCAGAATAAGCTCGTTTTATATCAGATATTCTTTTTCAGAAACTTGCCAAAGTTACTTCTTCTTTTTCTCTAGTGATGTCTTCTAAGTTTAAAAATTGTAACTCTCTAAACTATGAGTCGTTCACACATAAAAAACAAGAAGTAGTAGCAGTATTAGGAAATATGTGAAAAATTTGCACTATAATTGGAGTTGAAAAATCTGCGTTTTTAGGCCAAAATTCTTCAAATCTGCATTTCGTCTTTTTGGAGGGTAAAAATCTGCAAAATCCAGATTAATCTGCATTTCTGGCAACCGTGCATGTACATGAAACACCAGTGTTGGTATCTCTACGAAGAGCAAAAGCACATTAAACTGTTGCAAAAAGGGTAAAAAGCGCAAAAAAATCACGAAAAAGAGGGTAAAAAAGCACGAAAATATTTTTTTTAATGTTAATACATTAAGCCATTTAAAAAGGAGAGTTTAGAGTGCAAAAGCTCAAAATATATGTAATTTAAAATATTTGCTTCAAAATAAACAAAGTGTTTGAGATGTAATAGAATTTATTAACATACATATTAATTAAAACCAAATCTTGATTAATTTAATAAAAATAAGTATGTGAAAAGAAATAATAAAAAACCAGGAGTCAAATAAAATAGAAGCATATACACACATACATACATACAACAGTAGGTGAAGCTTAGTCTTAGATTAAGATATGTATGTTAGTGAAAAATCATTTACACATAAAGAATGCATTAAAAGCGTCACTGTTTTCTTAAGTGCTCTTAACTTAAAAGTTTTTGTTTTTGCGATATTCACCCTTATTCCAGTTGTCAACATTGACAGCACGTCAATACAATATGAAAAAAGGGGGTTGGGTAACCGTTGTCTAAAACAACTGACTGCTATTGATAACCTCATGCTTTCAATCGAAATCGGCCTTTAAAATTTAACCACCCTATAGTGTGATTAAATATTTGTGTAAGATTTAACAAATGCTTATTGCATAATACTTTCAATCAATTATTATGCAGAGAATTATGTGGTACCTTACTATTACTAGTTACTTCTATTTTTTATTTTGCAAAAAAAAAAAATCAATTCTTTAATCCCAATTATGAAAAGTTTTCTACATTGTTTTTAACATAGTTTCCGTTATTGTCATTAAAAACAATTTAAGAAGCCTCAGTTAGAAGATGCTGATATTAGCGCTTAAAAGTAAATTAGTTTTGTAAATTAAAAATATTTTTTTATATTTATGATTAGAATAGGCTAAAGTTCGTATCGCTTTCTAAGCCAAATTACATGTGATAATTATTAATGAACAAATAACACCAAAGTTAGTTGTAAATATTCTGACAACACATAGTTGAACGGAACAGCTAGCCGCTTTCGAAGGCCACTAAACTTTCATTATCAGCGCTCTTCTGTGTTTGGTCCACTGTGTGTGGTATCAGTTGATGTAAATTTCTGCTTTATATACGAAACTTTTTTGCAAATGGAATATGTGAATTGTTTTGATTCATCGTATTTCAATTTGCTGAAAGATGTTTTGTAATGCAAGCTCACCTTACCATCTCTAAATTTACAACAGTCCTACCATTTTCGTTTGTTCTTTACTAATTATACACATAGTTATAAGAGTTATTGTGTGTGCGTGCTTTTCCAAATTAAAATACAATTGAAAACAAATAACAATTGCTTATTGTATTGCTGCTGAGCAACTGTTTGATATGTTTTTGCCCAAAAATACATATTGTAATACAAACATATGAAAAAAACCATTGTTGAAACAAATACATGATGGACAGATGTATGTGCGGACGTTCGTTATGTTATTTTGTGGCGCAGCCAAGTATACAGAGAGAGAGAGAGAGACAATTTTGCTCTGAGAGTAACTACATATGCATGTGTTTCACAGTGATGGTATTTTGGTGCGTTTCGGGTATTTTTTGGTGCTTTTTGCCCCTTCATAAACGCGAAATTTTGGCCAATACTCTTTTTAAAAAAACGGGTATTTACAGTGCTTTTAATAATTTCTTACAGTGCTTTTGGTGCTTTTTTGTTAAATAAAAATATGTTTAATTAATTTAATTATTATTTTTCGAACTTCATTTGTTTCTATATTTATGATTTGAACAAACAAAAAATAAGCAAATTAACTAATAATGGGTGTTTTTTATTGAGGTATAGAACTTTAAGTTGGCATCACTTTTTTAACTGGCGGCCATTTTGTCAGCTGTCAAGTGATTAATATTTAGTTTGGTTTGCCATTTCATCATGAACAGGTTGACAAAAGAACAACGCTTGCAAATCGTGCAAATTTATTTCGAAAATAATGGTTCAGTTCGCGAAGTTTACCGCAAACTCCGTCCATTTTATGGTCGACATAATCGTCCATCAGAGCAATTAATTCGGTTAACCATGGATCGTTTTCGCACTACGTTCACTCTATGTGATAATACGCATCCGCAGAGACGTCGAACAGTGCGCACCGAAGAAACAATTGCCGCTGTAGAGCAAAGTGTTGAAGAGGACCCGAATGAATCGATTCGCCACCGTGCACAGCAATTGGAGCTTTGTCCATCAACTTTATGGAAGATTTTGCGCAAAGATCTTGGCTTGCGACCTTACAAGATCCAGCTTGTGCAAGAATTAAAGCCGCGAGACCATGCAATGCGTCGTGATTTTGGTGTATGGGCCGAAAATGAGATTGATCTCGATGCTGATTTTCATCGCAAAATTTTGTTCAATGATGAGGCTCATTTTTGGTTGAATGGCTACATCAACAAGCAAAATTGCCGCATTTGGAGTGAAGAGAATCCACATGAGACCCTTGAGACGCCATTACATCCACAAAAACTGACTGTTTGGTGTGCTCTATGGGCTGGTGGAGTCATTGGGCCATACTTCTTCCGAAATAATGCTGGAGAGTCAGTTACCGTTAATGGAGACCGGTATAGAGCCATGATAACCGACTATTTTGTTCCCGAATTGGATGGCATGAATGTGGATGAGTTGTGGTTCCAACAAGACGGCGCTACATGCCACACAGCGCACGTCACAATCGATTTATTGAAGGAAACATTCGATGAGCGCATAATTTCGCGGAATGGACCTGTCAATTGGCCACCAAGATCGTGTGATTTGACACCATTGGATTATTTTCTTTGGAGATATGTGAAGTCGCTCGTCTACGCCAACAAACCAGAAACGTTAGGGGACTTGGAAGCCAACATTCGTGGCGTTATTGCCAACATACGGCCCCATATGCTTGAAAAAGTGGTTGAAAATTGGACCTGTAGAATTGGCTTTATTCGAGCCAGCCGCGGTGGCCACATGCCAGAAATCATATTTAAACATTAATGGCATAAAATTATCCTTCCAATAAAGCCAAATTGATGAACATTAAAACGATTTTCTTGTGTTTTATTTCAATTCGAAGTTCTATACCTCTAAAAAAACACCCGTTATATGCATGCCGTTTGTATACGCGCCCATTCGCAAGAAAAAGCAAGCATCATTCTTCCGTCACGAACTAGTCTCTTCCTTACTTCTGTACCTGCAATAAATGAAACAAATGCCTTGCAAACAGTGTTGTTTAGCATTTGTTTTAGAAGACTTCAGTAAAGTGTTTGAAAAATCCCTCATGTCTTGAAAGTTGTTTTAAATGGCCTTTTATTTTCAAATACATAACGAAGTGTTGATGTTGATGTTGATTATTGAGTTCTTGTTTCAACTTTGATATTTGTTGAGCTTTTCATTGGTTTAAATGAAAGTTTAACATAATCGTGTCTGTCACGACTTTCGAACTTTTTCAATTAGAATGAAAATTTCCGAATCGCAAAAAAAAGATTTGGTGTCTGCATTCTTCCGAATATTTTTGCAAAATTGGTTGCTAATGTGGGCATGTTTTTTATGTCCCCTTTTCTATGTATTAAAACCAAATATATGTATATTGGTTTAAATTTCCGAATTAGGTAGATGAGATATCAAGCCTATTTTTAAAAAAGGTTTCGTTTAAATTAAATTAATTTTAATGTGGAAAAAAAGGCGATTCTATTTACTTTCACATTGCTTGGTGCAGTCGAAAGTAAAACGAAAAAATTATTCGGAAGTGAATGTCAGGACACCAAAATATGCGGAAAAGATTCACTTTCACACGGATGTGAAAGTCATGACAGACACGAATAACTCTAGTTGTTCAGAGAAAGTTTTTGGAAAATGTTCCCTGATGATCTGCATGATCAACAGTGAAATGCGCATAGGATCCAGCTAAACCCTTCAATAATCAATTTCAATATTTTTTTTAATAAAAAATGTTTTACTTAAGTACCTTTTTACAATGTATGGTTAAAAGACAACAGAGACTTTAACGGCAAGTTTTGTATGGAGAACTTGCAGTTAAAGTTCACGTGAAAAGGCACGTAAATAAGTAAAATAATAATTTGCATTAACGAATATTAAAGTTTTCTAATATTGAGACTATAATTCTGATTAAGTCTTCTAATATTTCTAATATTTCAAAATAGTACTTAAAAAAAAATTTAAAACAAGAATTTTTTCTAAAAAAAATTTCATGGAATATAGATGTTAGTACGATGTCGATTATTAACTGAGACTTTCTTTAAAATGATTGTTGTTTGTTTTTTTACCCAGATATTAAAGAAGAAAATACTAACTGCCTTTTTATAAAATAATTAAGTCTTAGTAAAGGGTTTATAAAAGAGATTTTCATACAAAATTTTTCTGATTATGCCTTTACAAGGCAGTAATATTTTCTTTACAAATGAGGCAGTTAAAAATATTGAATTATTAAATCAGAATGAATACTCAGGACAAAAATTTTAATGTTGCCAAATGGCAACAAAATTGTGAAAGGGTTAAATAAAAATAAAATATTAAAATAAGTTAAAAAAAAATAATTTTTGATGACAATCACTTGTATCTTGTTGATTTCTTTAATAGTTTTTATTTTACTGGATAATTTCATCAAGTGCCACTCTAATACATGTATTTAAAAGCATGAAAGTAGACCAGGCTTAACTACCAATTATTACTATTAATGAATAATGATTTAAAAAAATTTCACACTTTATTTAAAGATACGACTCTTTTTGTGAGCTTTTTTTTAATCATATATTAAACAAGATTAATTAGCTCTTTCGATCACAAAATTAATGAATGTTTATAGTTTTCGCTATTTTTAAACTTTAATGGTTATCAGTAATAAAAGAAAACCATAAACGTTTTTGTAATGCTTTTGTTTCAACTTGACCGTGTAAGCCCACTGTCTTCTTGGTTTACACAAAAATATATTTTCAAAGTCTTTTCTTGTATTTCCGAAATATTTTATAGGCATCTATGTTATTTATTGGCTTTTATCTACATTTACAAATTAAAAAATATGTTTAACTTTAATGCGTTTTATAGTTTTTCAATAAAACTAAAATTGTTTTCGTTTTTTTTTTGTCTTATGTCAATGAAAAGTCTTTTTTTTATTACACACGATAAGGTTTTAATGATTGTCAGTTTTTTCTAAAGATCTTAACCTTTAACGAAAATATGTAAGTATATGCTAATTTCATTAAGTGATTATTGTTTTTATGATAATGTCATGAACATATGTACATATTTATTTTTATATCCAGATCTCGCTCAGTTAAATAAAATATGGCAGTGAAGTCGTGGCATTGACCTTCTTTTATAAACGCATAAGGAAGTGTTTAATGAGGTGAATCAGGTGATGGTTTTATGGACAAATTTCTGACAAATTTATATGTTTATTTTCTTGCATTTGTTACTTGAGCCATTTATTTTGCAAGTGCTATAAGTCACTGTTTAAAAAAAAGCAATGTGAGTCCGATCACAGAGGAGATGTGTAAACATCTAGTAATGAAAATTTTTTTTAAGTTGGAAGTACTTATGCTTTTAGTATCTTTTTTTAAATCAATTAATTAAAAGTATCAAAACTTTCAATATTGTAAATACATATGAATTTGTTGGTTTTTGTTTGTTTTATTAAACTTATTTGGTTAGTAAATGGGCACACTGCAGTATATGTATATGTACTGCATTCAAAATTGCAGTAAGCAGTAAATTTACTGATTACTAAAAAAATTCAGTAAATTTTTACTGCTAACGAAATTTAATTTGCATTACCAGTAAAATCGTAGGGCCGTAATCATAATAAAATTGTAGCAAGTGGCAAAGTTTTTTCATTCAAATTTTGAAACTTTTGTATGAAAAACATTTAGCCACTTGGTAGAATTTCATTATGAATACGGGCATTACTGATTACTGAAAATTCAATGCACCTCATAATATAATAAATCATTTAGGCAATTTATAAAATTGTAGAAAAAAATTTTAGTAATCTTTACTTGTTAAACATTTTTTTATTATTTTTACTGAAACTTTAGTGGTACTGCAGTGCTCATCTATGGTAAATGCCTTTACTTTTACTTTTTAATTTTTAATTCCTGTTGTCCATCGTTTAGTTGTTGCTGTTCTTGTTGCAATTGCAATTAAAATAAATTCAGTAAAGTGCGACTTTGACTCGCGCACATTCGGTTTTGATAATTTTTTTTTGATTTAGCTTTCTTCCTTTTTTAAGTTTTTTCAGTTTAAACGATTGTTTTCAGTTTTATCGCTTTTTTCTCGTTTTGGCGTTTTTTTCTCCTTTGGGGTTTTTTTAATTTTCGCAATTTTTTTTTATTTTGGCGATTATTTCATTTTGGCGATTTTTTTCTGTTTTTTGGAGTTTTTCATTTTGGTGATTTTTTCTGTTTTTGGGGTTTTTTTTATTTAGACGATTTTTTCATTTTGGCGATTTTTTCATATTGGCGACTTTATTGTTTAAGGATTTTTTTCATTTTGGCGATTTTTCCGGTTTTTCGCGATTTATTTTAGTCCTAGAGATTTTTTTTGATTTGGTGCTTTTTTCCGTTTTGGCGATTTTTTTTTGTTTTTGGTGATTTTTTTATATTTGGCGATTTTATATTTTTTTGATTTTTTAGTTTTACCGTTTTTGAAAATTTCAAGAGTTTGCCTCTTACGGTTTCCAAGATACAGCAAGTTGTCAAAATTACAAAGTCAAAATTGCATTAACTGATGGAACACCCATTGATTTAAATTTTTAAATTTAGTGTTAATTGTTGTAGTCTGTATAAAAATACACTAACTTTCAAAATTTCAAGTGTATATATGTACATACAATTGTATGTATATTACATGGGATTTTAACATTTTTCGTTGCTCGTTTTGGAACACCCTTTAATTTTAACTCTCATGTATTTGTTGTTGTAGTGGACAAATGTCTACACATTGTGTCCAAATTTCAAGTCCGTAGCTCTTACGATTCATTTTCACCTTTGGTGTACGGAAATATACAGAAAAATAACCGGCGACGGCGCACCGTCGGCTTCGAGCCGGCCGACTTGTTTTTCTGCTTGGTATTGCTTCTTTCAAAGACTAATACACTCATACATACATAGCTC
Organism: Tachina grossa; assembly: GCA_949987645.1. Lineage (NCBI taxonomy): Eukaryota > Metazoa > Arthropoda > Insecta > Diptera > Tachinidae > Tachina > Tachina grossa. The sequence goes on along the minus strand of OX465274.1, from coordinate 149,796,515 downwards.
ACACCGATTTGACAATGCTGTGAAAGAAAAACAAAGAAATCTCAGCAAAGAAATCAAAGTCAAAAGATTTTTACCCCCTAGCGTATAGATGTTTACACATCAAAAATTAGTCAATAATTTATCTTATTGAATTTTTAGGCAACGTTTTCTTTAAATTTATTTAAAACGGCACAATGAAGAATCGTCTATCTAATATTTAATATAAATAAATATTTAACTGCAAAATATAAATATTACTTAAAAATTGTATAATCTAAGAGGGGCGAATAAATATTTTTGCAATGAAACTTGTGTCATTTTAAAAATAAGAGACCTTTTTACCGTCTTCATAATCTAACATTGGTGAATAGCAAGTTGTATTTTGATTCTATATCAGGGGTGGTCAGCTGTACTAAATTCGGGAGCCACGTTTACAAATTAATATTCCTTTATGTCAACGGCAACATACCTGGGTATGTTTTTAGTTTTGAAAACGCTGTAGCTCTAAACTGGATAACCGGATCGACTTGAAATTTCTTCCTAGTCAAAACTGTTTTACGCAATAGTTCCAAGTTTGGTTAGGATTAGATCATCCGTTCAGAAGATAAAGCCCATTTACAAAGTTGCACCTTTAAGTCAACAGAATACATACCTGGGTATGTATAGTAAAACGCATGCAAATATGATAATATAATATAAAAGTATAGTTTATTTTGAGCTAAGTTTTGTAATTATTTTTTTATTATTATTATATAATGTCAGTTTTAATTATTTTTGCTTAAAATTATTGAAATTCAAATACATCTATCGCATTGAGGTAAGCCTTTGGAATGCTCTGCGCACACTGGTTTGTTGCATAATGTGCATGCTTTACGAGTAGGGCGTCGTTTCGAGCAGATGTAGCAATTCCCATTTACTTTTAGCCGGCCCGTACTATCACGTTCCTCCGATCCATGTGCCTCAGCATCCACAACTCCGATGGGCCCACCTTTCATGGCTTCGATGGCGTTGCGCGTTGAAAAATCTCTGGATATTCTGCTGTTATTCGCCCTTCTTTCCATTTCTGGCTTGCACAATTGCTCGCTAAGCTGATGGAGAAACATCCTACGGCGGCTTGTAGATGTCTTCAGGTGAGTTTTGTTGTCAATGTATATTACGTATGCAGCAAACGCAGCAACGTCCACAATATTATAAAAGAAAGCCAGAGGCCATCTATTTGTGCGCCGCTTCGTACTAAATTCGGACAAGCACTTGTCCATGTTATCAACGCCACCTTTGGTTTTGTTGTAGTCCAATATAAGCAATGGCTTCTTCTTAGGACCGGTCGTTTCTGTTGTATAATGAGTAGTGGACAACATTACAACTGCCTTGTTTTTCTTGGGAACATACGAGCACATCGTAACGTGATTACAGAACCCAAACATTGATGATTCAGCCTCACGTCGTTTCGGGTTGGCAAATGCTGCTGGCACGAATGTACGCCTTTTGTTGCAAGTACCCAATATAGATAAATTGTTGTCTAACATCAAAGTTTTTGCCAAGTTGTAGCTAGTGAAAAATTTGTCACATACAATATTTCTTCCACTTCCAGCAAAAAGGTTGACACATAAATCCTTTACTATTCTTTCGCCAACGTTTCTTTCACGTTCACCAGACGGTGCCATTCCTGTATAGATCTGTCCCTGCATTGAAAAATTATATTCAATTTAGTTATTTAGATTTTCAACAATTTTCAACAATATTCATTGTACCTGCAATGGATAGGAAGAAATGGAGTCGCACACCCACCACACTTTTATTCCATATTTGGCAGGTTTTGATGGTATGTATTGCGTGAAGTCAGTTCCACCACGATAAGCATACAATTATTCATCTACGGTGACGTTGGCTCCAGCCACGTAATATCTACGAAGACAGCTGTTAAGCATCAAAAAAACGTCCGATATTGCTGCTGCTTTGTCAGTTTGTTTTCGTTGCTGGCGTGTGTTTCCATTATCAAAACGTATGAAGCGGCTTATTTCCCAAAATCGTCGTACACTCATTGCGGCACGATATAGTGGATGTGAAGTAGTTTTCCACAAATCTTTCGTATGCACGTAACCAGAATGTGTAACGCCACTTAGCAAAAGTAGGCCCAAATATGCATCAAATTCACTTTTTGTTATGGGAATCCATGATCTTGGTTCTCTTGTTGGATGTTTTGCGTTGTCAATATCATAAAATTGCCTTGCCTTTCGATTTGATTCACGAATAATTATGTCGCATATTTCGTTTGACATTATCAATTGGAACGTTTCTGCAATGGTCAAACCCTGCGTTGCCCGTGCTGGTCTAGATTCTGCACTTCTTAGAATGTTGTGCGTACGGAATCTTACAGGTTGTGGTTGTATCGAGGACCAAACATTACCATCTCTGGCAGTAAAAACTTCGCCAGTTTCAATTGGTGCATCTTCAAGATCTTCATCAGAATCACTGTCGCCCTCTGGGTCATATTCTGGTAACATGGGTTCTTCAACGTCTGAGTCATCTCCACCAATATCACCTAAAGCCTCGTCACCAACTATTGAATCGTGGTCACTTGTTTCTTCTTGGCTCTCTTCAAGCGCTTGCCGAATATATGCTTGTTGTTCTTCGTACGAAAGTGCGCTTAGTTGTCGCGGAGTAAGCCATTCACCATCAGCCATTTCACTTTTAATATTTTTTTATTTCCACAAAATAAACAGAAACGTCTTTTCACTTCGAATCACAAATGTAAACTAAATTTTCTGACGATACTACAAAGAATGAAATTTCCGCAACAATAAATGTTTCTACCTGCCTATATTATATGTTTATTATATACGTATGTCGTCTACCTATACAACCACTTTTTTCAACAAACAATGACTGTGAGGATGAAATTGGTTATCATAAAATTTTTTAGCCTTTTGTCCATTTCTAACAAACTAAAAAAATAATTCGGAAATTCCAACAAACCAGGTAGATACGTAATTAGCATTTTTATGCTAACGACGTACCATTCCCCATACAAAACGTATGTACATACCCAGGTATGCTGCTGTGGACGTGCGTAAAGCATTTCTGCTGTTGACATAAAGGTTAAAGAGCTATATATTTATTTTTAGGACTAATCAAATTTTAAAGTGAATTGTTTTGATTTTTAAATGTAAAGTTGAAAAGATTATCTTTCGTAAATTTGTGCTCTTCGATTTTTTTTCTTCTTAGTTTTATATTTTAATATAATCATTTTGAAGTAAATCAATCATTTTGACTTTCGCTCTTTAACAAAAGCTCATTGTGCCGTCACAGTGACAAGAGCGCTACAGCCAATCTGGTTTCGGCCACAACAGCGGAACGAACACGAAGTTAAAAGTTTCAATTAAGATGAAAAATATTTGAGAATAACATTTGAACATAAAGTGAGAATAAATGATTTTCTAAATTTGAAAATAAATTCCGTTTTTGTTGAGAATGCAATATTTTTCAAATTGTTTTCAAATCAATTTTAAGTGTTTGTCGTTTGAGAAAAGGATTGATTTCAATCATTTTATTTATTTTCTATTTTGATACTTCGTATTCTGGCAAGTCGATGTATTCAAAGCTTAGAGCCAGTTTTTAACATAAAAAATAAACCACACTTGTCAGTTAACTGTGGTTTAAACTCCAAATATTGTCAAAAAAAAAAGATTCATTTAAATTATGTTTTTTCATAGTTGGATTTCAGACAAGTGGGTTGCGCCCTGTGCTCCAGTGGGAGGGAGTTAGATATATGTATCCAGTTAATAATATAGGTTTAACCGAACAACATTGCTAAGTTAAACTCATGTTAGAACAGTCCCAAATTATAAAAATATGAAATAAATTTTATCCAACGAATAACTTAGAACAACTAAAAGTGTTAATAAATTTATATATAAGAAACGACGACGAAGTTAGTTCTTATTTACACTACGCAAGTCTTATTGCTAAGCTGGGTAGTTTGATGTAGAGAGAGAGACGAGGGGAACATAAAAGATTCTTTTAAATTAGGACTTATTGAGGTCATTTTTTTAAATAAATTTAAAGAACTGTTATATAGGCTTTCAAGTGTTGCATTATCGTGAAATATTTTCAAGAATCCCACATATGGATTGAAAACAAAGTAGGCGTTTAAACCCATTTAAATTCGGTGCTTGGTAAACTCAAACGTATGTATGTTAAACTAAGTTTAACTAATGAGTAAGAAATAAGTTGTAAAATTTGTTAAAAATAAGTATCGGTCTGTTTTAAACTGATAACACTGTACAGTACAACTTCGTTAGTCCGGGCACGCGCCAGTCCGGTCACTCCAATAATTCGGACGCTTCCGCATTTGGGACAATATAAAGTTTTTACCTCCACAATCCGGACAAATTTTTTTTATGCAAGAACAAAAACTGAAATCCAAGCAAAACAAGCGAGTTGACAGGAATTTTTGTTTTGTTATTCGTACTTTGATTTACATTTTTCACTGTTATTGCTTCAATTTCGGTTCTTATTTCTCAAGCGTGTTTGTTTAATTCCATTCGAAGTGCCATGGTTTTAAATAATAAACGCAGACATTAAACACTAACCCTACATTAGGCAGGTTGCCGAAAATTTCCATGTTCCTAAATCAAAGATTTATGACATTAACAAAAGTAGTAATGGATGCAAAAACAAAGATCTCTAATGCAGATGCAAAGAAAGCATTTCCAATTTGCATTCAGTGGGCTGAGGAGAGAATAAGAGAGAATAGAGCAAAAGGCACAAATCAACCACCTCAACAAAGTTAGTCAGCACAAAATAACTTCGTTTTTAGGGTTCCGTACACCAAAGATGAAAAGGAACCCTATTGTTTTCGCTACGCTGTCCGTCTGTCCGTCACACGGTATTTTCTCAGGAACCGTAAGAGTTACGGACCTGAAATTTGAACAGAGTGTGTAGAACCTTGGCCGCAACAACAACAAGAATTAAAAATTAAAGGGTGTTCCCAAACGAGCAACGAATAATTTTAAAATCCCATGTAAAATAACATATGTATATTGAAACTTGAAATTTGTAAAATTAGTGTATTTTTATACGGACTACAACTATTAGAAATAAAATTTAAAAAATTAAAATTAAAGGGTGGTCCATAAGTTAATGCAATTTTGACTATGTAATTTTGACAACTTGCTATATCTTGGAAACCGTAAGAGGAAAACACTTGAAATTTTCAAAAACGGTAAAACTAAAAAAACTGAAAATTATAACATCGCCAAACCAAAAAAAAAAAATCGCCAAAAATTAAAAGAAAATCGCCAATATTAAAAAAAAATTTGTAACACTAAAATAAATCGCCAAATTCAAAAAAATCGCCAAAATGAAAAAAATCGCCAAAAAAAAACGCCAAAAATCGAAAAAAATCGCCAAAACGCGAAAATGTCGCCAAAACTAAAAAAGTTTATATAAAAAAAAATCGCAAAATGAAAAAAATCGCCAAAAATTAAAAAAATCGCCAAAATGAAAAAACGCCAAAAACCGAAAAAAATCGCCAAAACGAGAAAATAAAGTGTCAAAACTTAAAAAAAGCCAAAACTTAAAAAAAATCGCCAAAACCGAAAAAAACGCAAAAAACGCCAAAACAAAAAAACCGAAAAAACCCAAAAAAAAAACGAAAAAACAATGCCAAAACTATATATTATATACGATGAAGTTTGTTTTAATTACATATCTAGTGTTCGTACGGAACCCGTCGTGCGCGAGTCAGAGTCGCACTTTACTGAATTTATTTTAATATATCATAGTATGTATGTATATATGTACATACATATGTATGTATGTATTTAATTCACTTAGATTATTTTAATATTTTCAACTGCTATAGTCCGGACAACTCGTTAATCCGAACGAGCCTAAAACTATATGTGTCCGGATTGTCGAAGTTATACTGTAGTCGAATTCGAAACTTTTTTTTTTAACAAGCAGGGGACCTGGTTGGTAAACCTAATTCGAGTACGCTGAATCCAATGGTGCTAACCACTCTTGGTTAACAAATAATTAAGATTGGAAACTTAGTTAAAATCACCTAAAAATCGCAATTTCCCCAGTTTTCTACCTCTATTAACATTTATATCAATGTATATTAATTGGAAAGACATGTATTGATGAATTTACATCCTGAAAAAACTTTTTGAAAACAAAATTGGAAATTTTTTTTAGACTTTTTTTCTTGGTAAAAAATGCTAATTTTTTATTTTTGCAATTTTTTTTTTCAAAAGTTTCTTTAGGACGCATGTCCATCCATAATATATTCTTTTAATTGATATAAAAATGAATAAATGTTTGAAAATTGGGACAAATTGCGACTTTTAGCTGTTTTTAACCAAGCTTTCAATCTCAGTCATTTTCTTAACAAGAGCTAAAAAAATGGTTATCACCATTGGATTCAGCATACTCGAATTAGGTTTACCCACTAGGTACCCAAATTGTTATATTTTTGAACTGGCATAGTGTTATCATTTCACTGTGCTGGTGCGAACTGCCATAAAAGGTCATCAACCAAACTTTATCTGTAAGAAAACAACAAGCAAATCTAATTTAATTTAATCCAACAGTTTCTATTTATATAATATTTTCTATAATTTTTTTGTTTTGTCAAAATTTGTAACAAGAAATGAATTTGAATATTTTTATGATTTGATCAGGCTAAAGTTCGTATCGCTCTGTAAGCCAAATTACATGTGATAATTATTAATGAAAAAATACGAGTAACACCAAAATTAATTGTAAATATTCTGACAAAAATGTAGTAGATTTAATCGAAAAATAGGGCTCGATATACTTTTTTTGCTTTTACCTACATATATGTATGTATCAGTATGTATTTACAAAATATAATTATGAAACATTGCTTTGTTTGCTCTAAAATAGAAAACGTGTTTGAACATTTCAAACTATGCTCTTAAAAATTTAAGCTTAATAATATGAATATTTTTGCACTAAATTTTACACAAAACATGTGGCAAAAACTAAGATAAACAAAATAAGAAACCATAAATTGATCGAACAAAGAAGAAGTTGATATTTCAATCAAAATATTAGCATTTTCTGAAGGCTATTGACAAGAAAGAAAAAATATACTGAAATATTTTTTTTCTTCATAATATTTATTATACATAATAAATGCGATAAAGTTATTGACTATCGCTCATCTAATGAATAATAACAAATCATAAACCAAACGAAAATATACATATGTTTAAAATTTGCTATCAGTTAAGTAAGCCAGTATGCATAAACAATGCACATAAAAGATATTGTAGTCCCATAAAAAATTTAAATGACAACCCTCATTTAGTTTCCAAGAAAAAAAATAAATAAAAGCTCTTCAGTCATGTAACGGAGTCAAATATTCGTTAGCTTCAACACTAGAAATTAGTTATTTTAAGAATAAATAAAATAAAATATGGATCAAATATGTACCCTTGAATACAAAGATATCGGGTTAAAATATTCTGCAAACATCTTTGCAACAAAGTTTTATTGTAAGTCTTTGAATACATCTCGAAGCACGAAATAAAGTTTAAACATCAAAAATAAGTCCGTGACTTTCTTAATTTTTGCTTCTGTAAACATTTAAGTGTCAATAGAACAATCTGCGTCATTTATTTTACAGCCATTGATAGCAGACTATCGCATGATTTGCGAAGTAAACGGAAGAAAAGTGAATTTCGTATCCTGATTAAGCATTTGTTTTTTTTTTTTTTTTTTTTTTTTGAAAATGAACTCAAGCCAAGGCTTGATTAATACTGGGTAGTGTGAATAGAAAAGAGTATTTGCTTTTACTTAAATTTTTTTTATTGTTGTGGGTGCATCCATTTTTAAGTTCAAAATATTTCAATCGGTAAAACCAACTTAAAACCAATCTAAAAATGGTTTTAAGTTGGTTTTAACAAAAATAATTTGTGTGATAAAACGACGTTTTAACAGTTGGATTTAACGTTTATACCAACTTTTATTAAAACCATGTTAGTGTGAAAACATTATAAGCAACATCTGTATGCATTTCGTTTATGCTTAAGGAACTCGTCAGTAGACTTCAAGTCAAAAGTTTTTGAAATAAGCTTTAATTAAGTCTCTAATAGACTCAATAATTTCCTAAAAAAAATTAACAACTTTTTGATTGGTTTTTAAATTATATTTAATGAAGATTAAAAAACAAGTTTCCATGGTTATGGCTATGGCATTATGGCGAGTGTTGCCAATAAGTTTGGTTCAAACAGCTGTTTTGTATGGGGTTATGATTATGGCACATTTAATTGAATCTTTAACCTTAATAACTTAATATTTCATCATCTCCAGTATCCTTACCCTAAAGAGGGTAATACGTTCACATATGTACATAGTGGCATAACTCAAAAAATTATTTTTTTGAGTTAATAATGCAGAAAGATGCGGCATTTTGTATTTTATCTTGTGTAAAAATTTCATATAAATATCTTGTACCATCACCTCCTGAGAGAAGAATTTTTTTTCATTTCTCCATTGAGTTGTATGCAAAATAACAACTTAAAACGCGTTTTCTGCAAAACTGGTTTTTTTGAGTTGTGCCACTATTGAAGTAAATATGTATGAGCGATATGTATGTTAATGGGCATATTATTATTTACCTGAGTGTTACTTCTCTTAAAAAAAATGCATTAAATCATTGCTTGAAAAGTTAAGAACTCTTAACAAAAAAATATTTAACAGAAACCATTTAACCAAGGGTTATTGATTTCCATTTCACCATCCCGCTGTTAGACCGCATTTAGATACGAAAACATTTGGAAGCGAAATATTTATTTTTTAGTTAACTTAATTATTATTTTTCGAACTTCATTTGTTTCTATATTTATAATTTGAACAGTTCGTATCGCTTCAAGAACTTTAGCCTGTTCAAATGATAAATAAAGAAACAAATGAAGTTCGAAAAATAATAATTAAATTAACGTAAAATTAATAGTCATTGGCTTTTGGCAAAAATTATATAAATATACTTAATAGTAACAAACCAAAAAAGTTTGTCTTAAGTAGTACAAAAATAAGCAAATTAACACATTGACTGCCAAACCACTTTCAGCACATAAGACGCTGGGGGCCACAGTGTTTTTTGGGTAATCTCTTCGAAAAAGTGAATATTGGAATTTACTAGTAATGTTTACTGCTTGGAAACCAATATTTTTTTTACAAATAAGTGTTGCACACATAATAAGTAATACAAAAGTACGTCGAACATGTACTTTATGCTATTCCAGAACGAAACAGATGGAAGGGAGAGAGACCGCCAGTAAGAAGGCAAAAATAGTATACACGTATTGCCCGAATTGTCCGCAAGAGCCTTTTATGTGTTTAGAATGTTTTGGAAATCACCACAAATAAGTTTAACGTTTTAATTTGTATCTTCACTACATAGTATAAAACAAAGTCGCTTTCTCTGTACCTATATCCCTATGTATGCTTAAATCTTTAAAACTACGCAACGGGTTTTGATGCGGCTTTTTAATAGATAGAGTGATTGAAGAGGAAGGTTTATATATATAATAACATCCATTATATAGTGGAGAAATACTGTTATTTTTGAGGTTTCTAATGTGATGTAAATAATTACATTTTTTCCGCTTACATTGCAAACGCAGGCTGAACCCTACGAGATTTATCAAAATAATGTACTAAGTATTGTATACATTGAAAAGTCTACAGAAAACTCCGCTATGGTATATGTCTATCTCTTATGGATATCCCTCAATAACATTTTTAACCGACTTCAAAGACACGAAGAGAGAATCATTTTTGTGTTCGGTAATCGGCGACACGCTTTGTTTTCATATTCTTTGCTACATATACATACATACATGTACAAAAATGCTTGCTTTTATCCAATAATATTAGAATGTCGCCGGCAACATTTTCGTCTGTGTGACCGAGAAGGAAACAAGAAATTAGAATTCCAGATGTTTTCCTTCCAAATGTCCGCCCGTCTAAACTAGGACTTACTTAACAAAAACATTCGACAGAAAATACGGCAATGCTGTCTCTATTTGATACGAAAATTTAAAAAAAAATTTAAATATATTAAATCAACAACTTACTTTACTTACTTACTTTTTTATATCATATACTTTTCCAAAAATAGAAATATTGTCTTTCCATTTTATATTAAATTAATGTTTACAAACTCAAAATTCCTTCTACTTTTTAAATATTTTTCTCACAATTAGTATCTTAAACGACAAATAAAAACAGACAGGAAAAAATATTTTTTTTTTGGAAAGAAACCAACAAAAATATTTTCATTGACCTCTGGAAAGTGAAAATAGACGATATGACTGACATCCATCTGCCTATACAAAAGGGATATCTTATAATGTATTTGTGCATTTTTATATAAACACGTACATAATAACTTTATTTAGCACTTCTTCACATTGTATAAGCAGTTCTATAATTTAAAAAATGTTTATTTACAAAATATAAAATAATTTCCATTTAAGAACGCATTGTGAAATATCTGTTGTTGTACAGTTTGCCAAATAAGTGTTATAAAAATTAAAAAAGAGTATAAAATTAAATGCACGCATTTCTACAGGAGATTTATTTTATTTTTGAGTAGAGTTATTAGACAGCCTGTGAGTTAAAACCTGGTTTTAACTTTCAGTGTGAAAACACTATTAACCAAAGAAAAAACAAGCAAAAATTCCTAAAAAACCTTTGATATTTTTTTCTGTGTATCTTAGGAACTCGTATTAACTACAACTTGTATTTATTGAAAACTATAAGATTTTAGTAGTGCAATCACAAAGCAGAATTACGGATTTTTTTTTACATATATTTATACTACATTGATAAATAGCTACTAATGTTCATGTACAGTTTTGAATTTTTTTAATATATGTAAATTTCATATAAAGCAATGATAGGCCAGGGTTTTTATGTAAGACTACTCGTAATTTAAAAAATATCTTAAATTAAAGCAAATAAAACGTTTGTTACATATTGCATGTAACCAAAGATAGCCAGTCGTTAAAAGGTAACAGGAGCTTGTTATTGTTTCAAAAACACTCTATTAGTGATGGAGATGAAATGAATAAAAACTCAATATTTGTTAAAATATAAAATTAATGAATATGCAGACAAAAAATCTAACCTTTTTTTTTTGGTTAAAATAACAATTTATTAAAAGAAAAACATGCGAAAGAAAATAAAGGTTTGTGTCTTAAGTCTTTAGTATTTTCTCTCTTTATAACAAGAACTTTGTTTCTTAATGTCTTGTGTCTTAAGTCTTTTGTATATTCTTCATACAAAGAACTTTGTTGCTGGACGTCTTGAAAATTAATACACATCCACACATATACACACATGTATGTAGTATATTTACATAAACAATTTATAAAATCTTTCCTACACCTTTTAACACTTTTTAATTTCATAAAAACTTTTTTGTTAAAAAAAATAAATTTCTTCAAACAATCATAAAATAAAAATCGAAAAAAAAAAACGTTTTCCCTTTTTTATGGCACAAAATACTTGCTGCTTAATATAAGAATTACTACCACGAGCTACATGGCAAATGAAGCATTACCTCGTAAACCATTCAACATAATATAAATTGGCAAACAAAAGTTTTATAGTAATATCCAACAGTCTTACATCATAGACACTAAAGCAACAACTATAGTAAAAGCGACAGCATCTACTGCACAACATCAACATCAATATCATCATCAACATCGCCAAAAATAATAATAAAAAAAATCAAACTGAAGAAAGAGAAAAAAACACAGCTCATCTTTACTTAGCTCTACAGCTTCTCTTGCATATGAAGCTGAAAGTTTACAAGAAAATAAAGCTGTGGCCGCAAAACAGTAAAGGCGGATTTCTTACAAACAAAACTTTTTTGTGAATTTTTTTCTTTTGTAAATATTTTTTTATTTTTTATTTTTTTTTTGTAAGTGGAATTCACATTTTTCCTTAACTCCATCAGTGTGTTTATATATTTATTTAATTTTTTGTCAATAACTTAAAGTTACAATGTTTTAAGAGCCCACAAGGCGGATGATTGTGTGTATTTTAAGTGAAACCTCAATTTTCATAGTCTTGTAATGCCATTGACATTGCATTTAGGTACTTGAATACAAGATATTAAAAAAAAACATTGAAGATTTATTTATGTATGTTGTGTGTTTTTTTTTAGTGGTAATCAGTAAATTTGTTCCCTCCAATTCATACTTTGGTAATTTTTTTCTTCAAAACCTTCACATGCGGTTTGAATTTTCATACACATACTTTGTTGTTATTATTATTGTTGCTGTTGTTGTTGTTGTTGTTGTTGTATTATTATTTGCTATATACTTACATCCAACAGGCAAATACTTTATAGACAAAAAATTCCCGCATGTAATAAAAACATAATGCTTACTTTTGTAATTTGTATTAGATAACCTTAACATGTGTATGTATGTATATGCTTTGTGTTATAATATTAAAATCAGTTTTTTAAAACCGGGTTCAAGTTTTGTACTACTATTACAAAAATAAAGTAAAATACTTTTTCATTATAAGTTTCAATTTATTAAATATGTTTGTGTAGTATTGAGATTCCCAGCAAAAAATTCCAAAAAAGGTAATCGAGTTTGGAATTGAGAATTTTTAGTGGAAGCTGTTCCTTACTGGATTACCAACTTAATGATTTTAACAAGGCGTGGTACTAAAATAATCTATTCTTCAGAAGTAGTTATGTTGTTTTTGTAGGAAATAATTATTTTTTTCGTAATGGGAATTAGTTATTTTTTTTTCTTGATGGAACTACTTTTTTTTAGTTGAAAAAAATTACTTTTTTGTAAAAAAGCCGTTGTTTGACTAAATGAAAGATCTTGATGAAAAACAACTCAGTTAGATTAAATAAATAATGACCTTTTAAGAAATATGTAAATAAATATAAAAAACTGTTGATTTACTATGAAATTCACTATTTTGTAAAAACATTTTATAAACTCAATTGAAGTGGTTATATTTTATTTGTTACTTATAAATACTATATTTAGAAAAATTTCAATTGTTTTGATTGATGGACTTTTATTAAAGCCGAAAATTAAAAAAAATTATTTGAAACTACTTATATTTAAATAACAATTTTCCAAAGTGTAAGTTATTATTTTTTTTAAATATAAATAAGTAGACAATTTAGAAATATATATATAATTAATTTAAAATAACTACATATTTTGGCAATATTTTCATGTAATTTTTTAAAATCCAAAAAATATGTTCAACTTCTGCTTCCTGTTTTTAAAATTTTACATAATGTGATTTGTAAATGAGTACTTCAATTTGGCAATTAAAATTAAGTTATTATATGGCAAGCGGTTCAGATGGTAATTTCGAATTTTTTGCTGGGTTATTTATTTATCTAACGCTGAAACCCAACAAAAAATATTGCAAGTTATGGAAGCTACAAAATTTTTACTCGTAATTATACTCGTATTTTAATTATTTCTATAAGAAACAACATTAAAAAAATAACTAAAATGATATACAGGAAACTTTGTGTTTTGTTTCTTTAAATTTTATCCTAAAGCAGAAAAAGATTAAAAAGTGTAAGCAAAATCAACGTAATTTTTTTAATACCCTTTTAATCCACCCACTAAGTTATTATTCAACATTGATTGCTTTATACTCTTGGAGGTTGTCAATGTTTATTAGATTTCCTGAATTCCAACACAAATCGTCTACATTACTTATTGCAAAACCTGCATTAGCCTTCTTTGGCGCCGATTCATACCCGAAAACACCACTGTTTTGACTGCAGTTTGGTCTCTGATGCCTTATAATGGATCCACGGTCGATTGTGGGCAAACGAGGTACCATAATTTCAAATTTAAACCCCTCAGTTAAGTGAAATGTCTATGGTTTCGACAATTTCTCTCACTTTCAAACTCCAATCGTCCTACACCATATCGTTAATTTTTTTTTCAACTGTTTCGGCTGTTTGAGACCTCAAATAGGCATCCAGAACGTTCGGCATCTTCTGTGCCTGTACGAAATTTAGTATATACATTTTTACCACTGAAATTGAAAGTTATGAATGAGTCTCTACAGTTTTCGTCAGCCTTGGCTTTGTGATGGGGCTTCTTCGCAAAAAATAAAACGTAATCACCCCTATTGTGAATAACAAGTGAAATATTTTTTTATTGAAATTTTTATTCGAAGGGAAAAATGCTATCGTGAATCTCCCGCTATCATTCCCAGTGAATGTAAAAAAGGGAAGAAGATTTGTAACGCTTAAAAATTAATTGAAAATCAGTTAAATTTTTAGTTAAATAAATAGAAATTCACAAATTTTAGGTTCCAAATGAGTTTTTTTTTAACTTTAAAGTTGTGCTTTTAAATATTCTAGTTGCAGTGGAGAAAGATTATTTAGTATACCACCGCGGTGCACCACCATAAAATTTACTGTGTGTTATCCAAAAGGTGTTGCAGGGAATTATTGTTAAGAATCATGAACTTTACTTACTAATCTTGTCCTAAAAATAAATATTTATAAATTTTAATATATAATTTAAAGGAAAATATCGAAATCATTCAATGTAAAATTTAGTTTGCTTGCAAAAATAAAGGGAAAAAAACTAAGTGCAAAGTGAAAAAATCGACGTGAAAAATATTATTCACGAATAAGGGGAATGAAAACAAGGGAAACAATTTAAGGGAAAAATTATTCACGATTGCAATTTGGTGAGAAGTGAAAATATTTCCAGGGAAAAAATATTCACCATAGGGGTGAATAACTACAAGAAGTCACTTTTTCTACATTTGCTCTCAAACCAAATGCGATAGTCTGCTGTCAATGGCTATCAAACAGAAACTAAATGATGCAGCTATTTCAAGTTCTGAGAGGAGTCAACCTATGCTGCTGCCATCAACATGTTCATATTTTCTACGTTATGGGAAATACAGACAATTATAAAACTTAAAATCAGATTTGAAAACATTTTTGTGAAAAAAGCCTGTCATAATTTTTCTGTGAAATCACAGACACGTTGGATAAAGTGTATGGTAATCAAAGAATACAATTTTGAAAAATAAAATGGTTTTTTATATAAAAATTTGTTCTTCATTCAAAAGGTCACCAACCTATTGACCCGCCCCTCGTGTAATGCGTAATAATACTCGTACCTGAAAGTGCAAAGCTTAACAAAACCAATTTCCATACAAAATTTGTTTCGTAAACCTTTGGTAAATCAAAATTATTTTTTCTGAATACGGTAGTTAAAATATAACGATAAATGATAGGTTGGATAACGTTTAATATATGTAAACAATTTCTTTTAGCATTTTAAACCCAAATGATACTATTTTATTTCCAGATCGAATAGAAAAAGCTTAAAAAAATAAAATTAAAATATAGTACGTTCAAACAAAAACCATGTATCATTTATTCATATTTTATGGAAGTCTTTTCACAGAGGTAGATATTTATGATTATGAATATGAATATAAATGTTGGCATTTTCATAAAATAACAAAATATTTTTAATTTTTATCATTATGTAATTTTTAATATAAATAAACATGTCAAAAAAACCCCAATACCATCTATCATTTGTGCCACAAAAATCCATATGAAATTTCAGTTATGACCAACTCTTACATGTGTCTTGCATACATTAAAGCATGTTTGTATGTACCTATATATGTGAAGAAAAATATGTATGTAAGGGGTGTTTTTTTCAGAGGTATAGAACTTCGATTTGAAATAAAACACAGGAAAATCGTTTTAATGTCCATCAATTTGGCTTTATTGGAAGGATAATTTTATGCCATTAATGTTTAAATATGATTTCGGGCATGTGGCCGCCGCGGCTGGCTCGAATAAAGCCAATTCTACAGGTCCAATTTTCAACCACTTTTTCGAGCATATGGGGCCGTATGTTGGCAATAACGCCACGAATGTTGGCTTCCAAGTCCCCTAACGTTTCTGGTTTGTTGGCGTAGACGAGCGACTTCACATATCCCCAAAGAAAATAATCCAATGGTGTCAAATCACACGATCTTGGTGGCCAATTGACAGGTCCATTCCGCGAAATTATGCGCTCATCGAATGTTTCCTTCAATAAATCGATTGTGACGTGCGCTGTGTGGCATGTAGCGCCGTCTTGTTGGAACCACAACTCATCCACATTCATGCCATCCAATTCGGGAACAAAATAGTCGGTTATCATGGCTCTATACCGGTCTCCATTAACGGTAACTGACTCTCCAGCATTATTTCGGAAGAAGTATAGCCCAATGACTCCACCAGCCCATAGAGCACACCAAACAGTCAGTTTTTGTGGATGTAATGGCGTCTCAAGGGTCTCATGTGGATTCTCTTCACTCCAAATGCGGCAATTTTGCTTGTTGACGTAGCCATTCAACCAAAAATGAGCCTCATCACTGAACAAAATTTTGCGATGAATTTCGCGTACTGAACCATTATTTTCGAAATAAATTTGCACGATTTGCAAGTGTTGTTCTTTTGTCAACCTGTTCATGATGAAATGGCAAACCAAACTAAATATTAATCACTTGACAGCTGACAAAATGGCCGCCAGTTAAAAAAGTGATGCCAACTTAAAGTTCTATACCTCAATAAAAAACACCCTTTATATACTATACTAGTACAATAATAAATTAAAAGAAATGGATTCAGATAAGACAAATATTTGACGCAATGGTTATCAGAGATCTGCATGATTCTAAAATGAATATTAAGCTAGCACTTAACACTAAAAAAAATTAAATATGCTATTGCATATTGATTCATATTAATGAAACTCTGGTTAATAAATTTATACCACTGAAGTGCTTGCAATTTCTATTAATTTATATGATTCACTAAAGCAATGAATTAGTATGATTGTTTTAAAAACTTCTTAAGCCCCCTTCTGAAAAACATCGTTTTATGTAAAATATTATAAAATAAAATAGCTAGGCTAATTTTATTTTATAACTTATTTTAATATGAGAAAAAATTTTAAGTAATACGCAATGTTTTATTAACTTAAGACTTCATCTAGTCAACGTCATTTTGTGAGTTATTTGATTACTATACAAAGTAATCAAACAACAGTAAGAATTTTTTTTATTTATTTTTACTAACAGCACTCAAAAAAAAAAAAAAGAGGGCGAGTTAGCGACAGACAGTTGTTAGAGAGGTAGCTCTGCAAGCAATATCATTAGTACACAGAAAAAACTAAATTTCGTTTTAAGTAACCAAATTCATTGCACCAGTAAATATTTTATATAAATGCGGACCTACAAAGAAATTTGTATATTCTGATAACAATTTTGTAAAAATTTAACTGGAAAAAAAATTTCATTTTTAGTTAACTTATTATCAAATATTTTTATCTAATTTTTCGACCTTTTTTCTTGAGCTTTATTTAGGTCAGTTAATATTTTTAATTTATTGGTTCAATATTTCGTTAACTTTCGTTTAACTTCTTCAAGATATATATTTTTTGGTTTGTTTGATATCTAAAAAAGAAATAATTAGATATCAAACAAACCAAAAAATATATATCCAGAAGAAGTTAACTGAAGGTTAACGAAATATTGAAGCAATAAATTAAAAATATTAACTGACCTAAAGCTCAAGAAAATAGTTTAAGTTAACTTATTATGGCATTAGAGAAAAAAGTAAACTCAAAATATTTTCAGTCAAATGTATTAATAGGAACAGAGAAACATTTGTGCAAATTTTTTTGTATTATTCAGTAAATATTTTATAATTTACAAGCACATTCGCTAAAATTTTTCGTATTAACAGAAAATAAATTAACTGAATCAATAACAATTCTTAGCAATTTTTCAAAAAAAAAAAAAAAAAAAAAAAAAAAAAATAAAAAAATTAGTAAAAGTTTTATTTGACACTGCAAAAAAATTTTGCAAAAATTACTTTAAGTATTTCAGAAAAAAAAATAATTGAATTAAATAAAAGGCTCAACTATTTTTTTTTACTTTCAAAAATTGGCTTGTTTTTATGGTTAAGCATTTCGTTCCCGCTTTTGGAACTCGTCAGCAGACTTCAACCCAAAAAATTATAGTAAGATAGTAAGATTCTTAATACTATATTGAGAATCACAATATACAAACAACAATAAAAGTATTTAAAAAGCAAAAAGAAAAATAAAATATGTATTTTTTTTTATTTACTAAATAAAATGTTTTTTATATCTATAAAATAATTTGTAGAAAAAATTAAAAAAAACAGACAATTTTTTTTAGAGTATATACAAATAAATTTAACTGAAAATAACAAATTTAAATATAAAAAAATAAATCTAAAAAATTTTGTTACAAATTTTACTTTATATAGATAATATATAACAGTTAATATATACAATTTTTTTACATAAAATAAAATTGGAACAAATAATTTACTGTAATAGTAAAAAATATTTTCTGAAACTAAATTATATTTCAAAACACACGTTTGCTTAAAAATTTTTTGGAAATAATTTTTTCTGTGTATATATTGATGTTAAAGAACAAAACAAAAGCATTGTAAAAGTGAGTGGACAGCGAAAGTGAATCAACTCATACATTTCTCTGATAGGTATCCAATCCTTGAAAATTACCGCCTCATGTAAATGAGGGTAAATGTTATTACTTAAAATGATCTTTATTTCACAATTTCTTTGCTTTTTGCTTTCAAAAATATGCAGTAACTAGAAATTTGATGTTGCCTATATATGTATGTAAGTGATGTTTGACAACTAGAGTTAACAGCTGTTAGTTGGCATTTAGGCAACTGGCAACGCAACGAAAGCTTAGTTTGTGACTTCCGAAGAAGTTCAAAAAGTGCACTCTTTAAGCAATACAAATATCATTTCCTAAAAAATGCACTTGAAGTTTTCATGCAGTCAATGAAATTAATAAAAATAAAGCATTCCTTTTGTTAGAATTTATCAAATTTAATAAAAGCTCACAACTAAACGTGACTGTTTAGTTATTTCGTCAAATGTCAAATGCCCCAACTGACAGCAGGTCATGTTTACATATGTATATATACTTAACATGTACTTTAGCTTCATGAGTGAATCCTTCCTAGCTTAACCTTTTCGAAAAGAAACACGTATAAACATAAGCGACTATATACATACATACTCATACATCAAAATGGTTAAATAACTTTCGTTCGCAAACTTGTTAAAGCTGCAACATTTTACACACTTTTTGATGAATATATATTTTTTTAATCTTGTTGCTTGGCATTTTGATTTTCAACTGTGATGACCCATTTTCAAAAATTTTGCGAAAGTTGGGTTTGGTCTAGACTTGTGTTGTATAAGTAAAAGGGAATGTGAATAAAGTTACTTGTGACAAGATGAACTGAAATTAAAACTCAAGTTTTGCAAACTTGTATGGAAACAAAGAGAATTAAAAGATGTTGTGTAACAGACAAAAACGTGTGTATGCGTAAAGATGCTAAATGCGAAATAAATGTTAAATATGCTATTCAATAATGTTAATTTTAAAATAGCATGTAAGACCAAATTGGGCTATCAACTTGATATTATTATTATGTATGTATGTCTCTGGTTTTCACGAATTATATGTTATATATTTCTCATTTCTAATTTATGATGCGAAATTGTTATATCTTAAATGCACTTTAAAAGAGACTTAGACATTTTTGAAAAAAATGGACGTATGTACATAATTTTTTTTTTGACAACAATTCAACTTCTACGTTTTTTAAAGGTGCCTATACACCACATGTTTTTTACATTGCACCTGTCAAATTTTAGATAATTCGGTAAAAACATGTAGTTGGTGACCTCAAAAACTTTGCTTGTGTAAAAATACACAAGCAAAAACATAAGAAAAATTTTCAATTAGAGCATGTTCTATTTTCTTATGTTCACACATGTGTTTTCAAATGTCTATGCCATGTGAAAACATTTATCGACGGTTGAATGTCGCCGATATCATTAGCCGTCCGTTTAAAGTATTTGCATTAGTGATAAATTAATTATTTTTTATCTCATTTTAAAATTTTAATAACAATGATATAAAGTATATAACAAGTGTTGATACAAGCTCCATATTTTGCAGATTAAAAAGAAAAAACTTAAATAAATATTTGTGACGCCGGCACTTCAGCAACGCTACCAAAGAAATTTCCAGCGGCTTTAATGTTATAATAAAAGCTGTTGTAAACAATCATGGCCGATGTCACGTGTAATTGTACATACAAGTTGGTGACCAAAAATTAAAAACCGTATGTAAATTAATAAAGTTTGACAGACACAAAAAAAAACATCTGAATTGTAAACTTGAAAAAAACACAAGCAAAAACATGTAGTGTATTGCTACCTTAAATAAACTTTAAAAATATTTTTTTTGCTCTACTAAAAAATTCGATCTTTCATGAAAACCACAGATACATACATACATATATCATTGGTTTAATTGTCTCTATTAGTTAACTTAAGACTGTGAATTTGGCCATTGACAACACTGTACAACAATAAAATAAATAAATAAAATGGATTCTGGTAGAGGAGACGTATGTCGGTTTTTCGAAAGATTACATCGACATTTTTTTGAGGGGCAAATGGGTTTTTGGAACATATTAGTCCTCTAACTCCTTCTCTAACTGCAATTTTTTTTCTATTGTAAAGAGTCGTAGGAATCATTCCTGAAAATGAGAGGCCGGGGATGATATGCTCCGCAAAATTATTGATTATATAATTTTACTACAGCCAGAGAAAAAACAGCTTAAAATCAATAAAAACCACATTAGCCCAATTCACAAACATGTGCAAATGGTATTGCATCGTAGCATGTGCAAAATGGTTAGTATATTTATACTCACCACTTAACAATTCTTAGTGGTGAGTGTCAATATACTATACCATTTTGCAAATGCTACGATGCAAGACCATTTGCATAAGATTGTGAATTGGGCTATTGAATTAATAAGAAACATTAACGAAAGTCTAGTCATGTTGAAATTTGTTATTTCAATGTGGAAAAATATTAATTTACAGTATTAATTTATTAATTTTATTTATTTCTAAGAGCTAGTATTTAACATAAAGATAAACTCTACTTGTCACTTAACTGTAGTTTAAACTTAAAATTTTGTTTTTCAGATAAAGATTCAGGGCAATCATGAATAAAATTCCGCGTGAAATTTTTCCCGGGGAACAATTCCAACTTACAGCAAGTAATAGAGAAAACAAAAAATTCTAATTGGAAAAGGGAGAAATTTCACGCGGAATTTTATTCATGATTGCCCTGATTATCTAATTAATAATCTAGGTTTAACCGAGCAATATAATATATGTATATGAAATAAATATTACGAAATTGCAAAAAAAAAAAAAAATACAAAAAAGTTTAAAAAATAAATATATTCATACATAAATAAAATTGATGCTTGTTATGACGAGGAAGATTTTAGTGATTATGAAACCAGAATAACTTGGATAGGAAAATTTTGAGAAAAATAAGAGAGATAAAAACACGTTCAAATCATTTTTGTTTGCATAATAAATTGGAGTTCTTGCAAACATTTCGTTAAACAAAGAGGTCTGTGTATGATGATTTTAGAATTAATTGGAAAGAAAGTCTATTTCGTTGGGTTTAAAATCTTATGATCTTTTTTGGTTTTATTTTTGGACCGTCATTATTTTTAAGTCCAAATCATTTATTTTTTTTTTTACAAAAATTCAGAATTCAGTTATTGAAGTTTTTTTTTTTAAAATAAATTTAAAGAATTGTCACATCGCTTTTAAAGTGTTGTCCTATTTACTATTTTCAAGAATGCCACATTTATATTGAAAACAAAGTATGGCATTTCTAGCTAAATTGACAACTAACTGTTAATCCATCACTGAACAGCATGGGCGGTTAAATCCCGTTTAACTTTGTTTCTTGGTTAACTCGAACGTATGTTAAACTAAGTTTAACTATTTAGTAAGAAACTAGACCTAAGTATGTTAATATACATCTTCTATTATATTGAAAATTATTGAATTAATGTGACGCGTTCTTATTTTTAAGTTGCTTCATTTCCCTGAGTGTACTAATTTCAGAATACACCAGAACCAAAAATTTAACGCAAGCAGCAAATAATCTTTCTGCCAAAAACCAAGAAGAAGATAATAAGAAGTACGTGAAATATCAAATAAAATTTTAATGGGCGTACCTCCGCCCATTTTTTAAATGCAAGATAGTGTGTTTTTCAGAGCTCAGGGTCTTGTTAAAATCAGTAAAGTAGAACCACAAAGTAAACTATTAAAATTTAGTGGGCGTGACTCCGCCCATTTTTTCAACTAAAGGATTGTGTTTATTGTAGAGCTCAAGGTGTGTGATGCGTGAAATATTACAATAAATTTTTATGGGTGTAACCCCGCCCATTTCTTCAACTTTCAAATTGTGTAATTACAATAACCAAATGTGTGTTTTATAGGTTTTGCAGCAATCAAATAAGCAGAATATCATAAAATTAAATAAATAAAAACTGTGGGCGTGTCCCCGCCCAATCTTTTACAATGGGACCAATGAGAAGCTATACGCTCTGACACAAATAAATAATTTTTACAATCGGTATAATATGAACCGAGTTATGAAGTAAACCAAAAAAAAAAAATAGAGACGAATTGTTAATTTTTTCGAAGTCGGTTAAAAAAAGCCAAACTCCAGATTCTCAATTTTTGTTCTTGCGAAGTTCTTTGTGGGACAATTAAAAATGGAAAACATTAAATTCCCGCAGTATTATTTGGCTGAACCTTTCTCGCTAGCGTTTTTAATATATGACTTATATAATTGGTACCTGTGAAAGAAAAATTGGCCTTGCAAATAAAATACACAATTTAAGAAATTTATTATTTGCCATATTTGTCATAAGTTTATTTTAATTGAAATTTATTTCCTGGTGTTGAAGCATGTCTATATGCATTTTTTCAACCACGCATTTTGAACAGCCACAAACCTCAGACAGACTTTCAAAAACCATTTGAGAATTCACAAATCATAATATCTTTGAAAGTCACAAAACTTAATTTTTAATTTGCTGCTATAAACTCAACATCTAGTTAGTTACAACAACTGATGAAAAGTGCTTATTTTAGCCTTAATATAGAACGACAATTTTTTAGATGCCAATCAGTTAATTAGTCATACCCTCTGTTGCTGCAATAAATTTAGGAATTGTCAGAATCATATCTTTGGCAGAATCATATCGCTTAAAATTCATATCGTGAACTGAAATAAAGTTTATGCAAATGATATTCTATTGGCCTAACCATTTACAACCAATCTTTAATCTGGGTCTGATTATGTCAAATTCGCCGCAACTATTTTAAATCGTTTCCATTTACTTCCCATTATTTTCTTTTCTAGCGGCGTTCGATTTGTATTTTTTAATTTGTATTGTATGTGCTCATGTGGAAAAACAATACAAAAACAAATTGAGCAATCCTTCTCATTGTTTTTGTTTTGTTTTTGTTTCACTCACTTCAAAGAACGAAACAAAACAAAATCTAACAATTTGTTTCGTTTATTTTCGTGCTCTGGGGGCAAATTACGGCACTCGTTATCGAACGAAATTACGAAACATTTCCATATAAACTCTATTGAAATATTTCGCAATTTCGTTCGATAACGAGTGCCGTAATTTGCCCCCTGGTTTTAAGTGCAAAGAAATAAAAAATAAAAATAAATTTATAACTGTAATAGTGTTGAAAATCATGTCCTTACTCCTGGATCGCGCCATAAATAGCATAGCTATAAAAATCAAAACGTGTCCGTAAGGAACCCTGCATGTGCCAATGAAAGTCGCATTTTACTGAATTTATTATTAAATTTTATTTCTCTCTAGCTCATATGCAAATCTCATATCTTAAAATCGGATATAGCAAATTTTATGTGATATTCAGTCAACTTTAGTATTTATCAATTTACAAACATACATATGCGTGCCTACATCAGTTCCGGCCTATTACTGTTTAATTATTAAGTTTCCACTCGTAAAATACAGTTGGTAATTATTAAAATAAATACAACTTTGCACGTTAATTTTATTTGTTGTTGTTAAGTATTGGCAGAAATATAAAAAGAGACAATAAACAACATTTGATTTGCCTTTTTTCCACAGGCTACTCTAGCGTGTAATGTTTGGGTTTTTCTTTTCTTTTAAATACTCTTGTTTGAGTTTTATCATTTTCATAATTGTCATTTCAATTATGACCTTATTTATCGTGAGGCTTCATTAATTTTTTTTGTGCTTTAAAATACATAAAGTATTTAACTTTTGTCAGAGATAAAGATAATAAAGAAGAAATTTTCATCCCAAGAAATTGCTAAATGCCAATATGTTTTCTTTTGACTTTTGTTTGAATTGTTTGTTGTCCATAAAACGGAAGTCATGAAAATAAATTATTTAAAAATTTATTTATTTCTTCATGTCAAACTGACAATAGGATTTAATATGCGGGTATAAGGTGAAACGAAATCTTGCTATATGTATATATATTTTTTTGTTGTTTCTGAAGTTTGTGGACATTTGATTAATTATTTTGTTACTGTTAAATTTCTTATCATAATCCAAATGGTAATTGTCAAAATTGTCATGGACGTTTAAAAAAAAAAAGCAAGTCATAGTGGCCAGTGTTTAAAAATTTAAATATTTCTTTTTAGATAATTTGGTAACTTGCGACATAAATGTTTAAATCTTATTAAGGCAAAGCTACAGTTGATGAGCTTTTAAATTGACTTGTATTGTTATTGTTGTTTTTGGTCACATCGGTGTATTTTTTGATTAACACTGGAAAAGAAATTTATAAGCTGAATATAATAGTTATATATTTTTTCTTAAACTAAATGTGTGGAGTCACTCTTTAAGTTTAAATAAAAATTGCGTAAATAGTTTTACTTTGCCTTATTTTTATACCCTTTAACAAAAAAATGGTAAAAGGATATATATATAGATAGGGTTTTCATTTAGTTTGTAAATTCCACAATGTTAACAAACGAGGCATAAAGTATATATATTTTGGATCCATATGCATAGGGAAGACGAATAAGCGATGTCTGTCTGTCCGTCTGTCTGTACATGAAATCGGTTTTCCGAAGCTCCCAGAAAAGCTAGCGACTTCGGTCTTGGACTGGTATTGAAAATCAGCAAAATCGAGCAGACCATTTCAGAGCTGCAAAACTCAAACTATATTTTGTCATACAAAATAACTACCGAAAACTATTTTTTTTATTATTAAATAAAGTTATTTTATACTTCAATATGAATAAAATTGATATTTCTAATAAAAAAAAATTATAAAGACGTTTCCAGGGTTGAAAAACTTTGAATTTTTTTATACAAAATTAACTTATTAAAACAAATTTTTCCTTTTTCCTCTAAATTAAATATATCTTATATTCTTAAAAGAAAGAGATTGGTGAAAGAAATCAGAAAAATCAAAGAGGATGATTTCAGGGTTGGAAAACTTTCACTTTTTGAGGTATAAAAAAATTAACTACCGAAAACTAATTTTTATTATTTTTATTAAATAAACTTATTTTATGCTTCAGTACGAATAAAATTGGTATTTCAAATTGAAAAAACAATTAAAAAACTTAAAAAGATGTTTTCAGGGTTGGAAAACTTTAACTTTTTTTATAAAAGGTAACTTACTAAAACAAAGTTTTCCTTTTTTTCTGTAAACTAAACATATCTTATATTCTTAAAAGAAAGAGATTGGTGAAAGAAATCAGAAAAATCAAAAAGGATGATTCCAGGGTTGGGAAACTTGCAC
This sequence comes from Tachina grossa, assembly GCA_949987645.1. Classification (NCBI taxonomy): domain Eukaryota; kingdom Metazoa; phylum Arthropoda; class Insecta; order Diptera; family Tachinidae; genus Tachina; species Tachina grossa. Next base: position 149,770,713 of record OX465274.1, on the reverse strand, counting down.
TTTTTGTGGTATTTTATGTATCATATAACTAGGTCTAACTAATTATTTTCTTTTTCTTTATAAATTATGTATATTTTACGTTTTGGAAAGAAAAGTTTGGTGTAGAAAATTATAAAAATTAAAACCACAGCTCCAGAGCTGGAAACTTTGAACTTTTTTTCTGTATATTAAAGTTACTAAATAAAACTATTTTTTTAATTTGATATTTTGATATTGTATGACTTGACGTCGTTTTTGACAACTGGAATAAGGGTGAATGTAAAATATTTCTTAAATACAGAGTGTAGAAAAAAATATTCAACTTATTGCTAATATCGAAAGGAAAATATTTAATCGAAAAATACCGAGAGGCCACTTACTAAAAATTGCACTAGAGCAAAAAATTATAAATTTTTTCACAAAACATATGTATGGATGTGCTTATGAATGTATCTCTATACTTTATATACGCACTTTGGTGAAGGCTATATAAGATTCGTCACAGCCGAATATATCAGTCTTACTTGGTTTTTGCTTCTTTGGATATAATCAAGATAAAGTAGAGCTTAAAGTAAGAGCATGTCTCATGTCTAGATTAGTAAAAAAAGTTTTATGGAATATGTGGATGCAACTGTCAATATATTTTTTTGTCCATCCAAACATACGAGGACTGCTATTGAAAGGGTCTTGCAATTTTGACAGCTAATAGCGGCCATATTTTTGAAGCTTCATCTGCCAAATTGGCTGCAATTTATTTAGTCTGCTTTGCGAATCTCTGGATTGACTTTTTTTGCTATTTAAAGGCTTGGATAACTCCTCTACTATCCTCTGTTTGCAATTTCTTTCAACCGTTTAATCAAAGAAATATTACTCGTAAATTTTAAGGGTTGTATGGTTTCTTTCGCCAATTCACTACAATTAATTGCATAGTGGAGGTAAATTAAAGGAGGATGGATACATGTATAAATATTTTTTTATTATTTTTTCTCCGTCAAAAATAGTCCCGAAAACCTGGGGTCGAATCGTCACATCTGTGAACGTACAACTGGTCACGTAAAATCACCATTTTCGGATGATGATATAAGTGAATGTACTGAAATTCTATTTAACTTATACGATTTACGTATCACTTAATTTGTTTTCTTGCGATACGATTGTCGATGCGAGCACGGATGTGACGATTTGAGTCCTGGGGTCTAATAACGTTTTTCAGTTTAAGATTATGGCATTTTCTATCGAATAATGTAATAATATGGTTCGATATCGAATGCCCTAATTTCAAGCTGAAAAAACGTAATCGAATCAGCTCGTTATCGAAGCCACGATTATACATCTGCTTCTTTTTAAAAAAGTTTAATTTTGTTGTGAATGTAATACAAATAATGATAATACAAAAATTGTTTCAGCATATTACTAACCAAATGCATATTTATGAATTAATCCAATTATCAGTTTTAAATTAAATCTTAATTCACAATATTTGTCCGCTTTATTTTCACTCTTATGAAATTTTAATTCCACAAGTTAAGTAGCTTTGCCTATAAAATAAAATGAATAATATAAAAAAAAATTAAGCGTTTTATAACTGAAAAAAAACACTGTAATATATGCTAATTTTTTTTTTATTAGCATTAGTTAATTTTATTTAGATATAGCACTCGCACGGTAAAATATTAAAAGAAAGTTTAATCAAAAACACATTTTGTGAGCATAAAATTGATTATTCACAAAATATTCATTGTGTTTGGTTAAATCGGAATCTTATCTTTCCCAGGAAATTACAAACTTTACCAACTACTTTAAGAAACAAAAAAAAAACAACTAATTTTTAATACGTTTATTTTTTTCAAGTTGAAAAATCAACCGTTTGTAACAACTCGACCGTTTGAATGTTCGTTGCAGACTGAGAGTGCGCTTGATATGATACTTCCCTGAAGAAGCAACAAATTCAAAGTTCATACATATAAAATCATGGAATAATAATGCTGTTTCTTCTTCTTTATATTTCTTTTGTATTATTTTACCCAAAAGCAGCAGTCAAGTCCATTCATCCATCTGCACATGTTTGTTTTTGTACATTTTTAATGTATTCACGAAATGTTTAGCAACATGTTGCTATGCACTGATTGCACAGCACAAAATAAACAAATGCTTTTTAACCAACCGGTGTTTTGTTTTTAATTCTTTCTTAAGCTCTGTTAGTTTCTATTTTGGTCGAGTCTATCTGTGCGCATGCGCAATAGAAAACAAAAGTTAAAATGTTGTTGTTGTTGTAGTTGTTTGCTGCTGCTGTTACAGATATTTTATTTATTTTGTTAACTTCTTTTGACTTTGTTTTGTAAATAAAGCTTTGAAAAACAAATTAAAAATGCAATGCAACAGCAACAGAATTTTAAGAAGTCAGTTAAATCATATAATGGGTATGCAAATTTTTCAAATATTTCATATTTGAATGCAATATTTTTACATATGTATACAGTTATTGTTAAAAATATGAACACATTTATACACATACATACATATATATATACATACATACATATGTATATTAGTTACATAAATTTATGTGTATATACATATTTTCTTGCATTTGGCAATCACTATATTCATCATCATCATCATCGTCATCACCATTCACGAGATTATTATTGTTATTGAAGTCAGTTTAACTTTTTTTTCGTTTCGTTTGTGCCAAACAAAGCAACTAATAATACCTTCGGGTTAACAACGTTTCAAATTTTAACTGAATTGTGGTTTTTGATATTTTTTATTATGGAGGTGACAGCCAAATTTGACAATGCGTCTATTTCTTTTTTTTTTCATAAAACAAAGTAATTTTCTTTGTTTAGTTAGTGTTGCTTTTGTAGCACGAACTGTTTAACAATCAATTACTAATTATTCATAATCTTATTATATCTTATACCAGAGCCCAAAAAAAATTAATTTTCTCTGCATTAAATGTACGTTAAAAATATTAGATTGGTAAGAGACGCTCCTAACAATGAAAGATAAAATAATTAAAACTAAAAGGTAAATTCAGGGTGTCTCAAAAGAAGGATCGATAAAAAATAGGTAACTTGTATATATGTACAATTTGGGAATTTATTTCTTAAAAATTATAGGCCAATTTACAATCTTGTGCAAGTGGTCTTGCATCATAGTATATTTTTATATTAACAACATAAACAGAAATGCTCTTCTTTCTTCTTTTAAATTAAAAAAAAATACACAAAACTATGTATATCTAAGTTTTAATATAATTTTTATATTGCATACACAGAGAAAGCAGTGCCTAATAAATACCTCATAAAATAGAACAAAATTATGGTTTTTTTCAAGAAGGAAATCTTATTAATTTAATAAGGAACCCCTTTTTGAAAAAAAATCAAGAAAGAATCTTGTAGTCTTTATGAGGTTATCTTATTGATTTTTTTAAAAAAGTTTTCTTCTTCATTTTATGAGGCAACCTCATAAAAAATAAATTTATGTATTTATTCTTTGTACTTATGTGTTTTCATTTAAATACTATACGATATATGTATATATGCATATATGTAGTATATTTAGATATTATTTATTTATACATACATACATACATACATACATACATACATATTATATTATATTCTTACCCTCTAGCCAGCCTAGAACCATATGTCTCTGTGTCAATACTCTTTCTCCAGCGAAAATTGCACTAGTCAAAATGTCGACATCTTTCCTTTTATGTGCGAGTAAAGATACGTTAGAGACAGCAGTTCTAGTGTATTTCTGGTGATATTGTCAATGAACGCGTCAATAGATTGTTTTTCTTTTTTATTATGCTGTGCAATAATATTAAAAAAATGTATGTAGACGAGTGTTACTAAAATCTACTAGTAAATCTTTGGTTCAAATATCTCCATATGGTCGTAAAAGAACTACCTTCTCAATAGTGCTAAAGTCTACTGGTAGATTTTCAATTACAACCGTATGTTATATGTCAATAGGCGATTACATTGACTGGGGTGCATCTAGTCAGTAGCACTGTTGACAATGTCACTAGCAAATCACTATAATTTAACTATTGACAACGAGCGAGGAATATCGATATTGTAGACTAGACCCCCTAAAATTTACTAGTGAATCTTTGGTGTCAATGTCTCCATGTTGACCCAAAAGAAGTATTTAGTCAGTAGTGATACAGTCTAGTGGTGGATTTTCAATGACAAGCTAATGTTAAATGTCAATAGATGATTACATTGGCTGGGGTACACCTGGTCAGTAGTACTACTGACAATGTCACTAGTAAATCATTACAATTTCACTATGCGCACTTTCTGCAGGGTAGTTAACTCATCATAAATACATATTATTACTGGAGAGGAGAAAAGTATTGAACCAGACCCCTTCTGAGAGATAGACAAGCACTCTAACCAATATGATAACAAGCAGCTTGAATGCGCATTGAAATTATTGCACAAACATGCTTATACAAAAACGAAAAAGATCATGAAAAAGTTGTCTCTATGTTTATTTATAGATATGAAATAACAAGAAACCTAATAAAATCAAGAAGATTTCATTATTAAAAAAATTAATAAGATGCTTTACACATAATCATATATTTAAGAAATTTATTATTCGACATATTGTCAGAAGTTTATTTTAATTTGAAATTTATTTGCTGGTGGTTCAGCGTTGTCTATATATTTCATTGTTGCTGTAACAAATCATCAGTAGACTTCAACCACACATTTTGAATAGTCTTAAACCTCTTATCTTATGCACAGACTTTAACCACACATTTTGAATAGTCACAAACCTCTTATCTTATGCACAGACTTTCAAAATTTGTGGTTGAAGTCTACTGATAATTTGTTACAGCAACAATGAAATATATAGACAACGCTGAACCACCAGCAAATAAATTTCAAATTAAATTAAATTAAATTTCTTAAATGTTAAATTTTAGATTTTATTTTTCATTTTGCCTTATAATTACTTTTATTGTTATCCGATGGATTTCTAATTGTATAAAGGTATAGAAAAATAAAATAGATTTGTATCGAATATAAATTATTTGCTGGGTTCTTTGTATTAGTTTCTAAGCCTACTACGCTTATTTGTCTTTTGTGATTTTCAAAAATATTATTATTTGTGAATTCTCAAATAGTTCTTGAAAGTCTGTGCATAAGAAAAGGGGTTTGTGACAATTCGAAATGGGTGCACGTTCTCTGGAGAATCCTTTAGTAAAAAGATGTTTTGATGGCTCTAGAGATTTGCAGACCGTTCAAATGTCTAGATATTTTCTTCCTATGGACTTATTGACCCTTGAGGGTGCTGGTGCTTTGTATGAGGGTGAAGATCTCTTGTTCTACCGTAGGAGGATAAGGTCGTTAAATATAAATGGCACGGTATATAACACCAGTCAATGAACTTTTTAATTCCCTTGTTTGTTTGTCGGTTTGTTCTATTTTCCTTTTTCATTTTTTGTTTTTGCATGAAATTAGTCATAAGTTTATTAATTTAAGTGCCTCCCTTTTTTTTCCTTTTTTGGGGAATTATATAAAAATTTAAATTCCTACAACAATGGCTGTATATATAAATATAATGTACTTATTTCATAATTTGATAGTCTTTGGTAAATGTTTTAGCATGTAAAGAAATTTTTTTATAGAAGATTTTTAAATTTAATTTTTAGAATTAAATAATTCTTTGTAATGTTTTGGAAAATAATAAATACAATACAATACAATACAATACTATTCAAAATGTGTGGTTGAAGTCTACTGATGATTTGTTACAGCAACAATGAAATATATAGGCAACGCTGAACCACCAGCAAATAAATTTCAAATTAACATAATCATATAGGAACCTAATGAAAACAATAAGGAAAACCTTTTTGAAAAAAATAATAAGGTAACCTAATGAAATTAATAGGAAATCCCTTATTATACAATTTATAAGAAAACCTAATACAATCAAAAAGTTTTTCTCTGTGGATTGTTTTATTTTTTGATGCCAAAAATAACGGAAATTGAGTAAAAAAAGTTGTGAATAACAATATTTCTTCTTGATTTTATGTGGTTTTTTGCTTGATAAAATTAATAAGAGTCTCCACATAAAAACAAGAAGGAATCTCTATAAAAAAATATTTGCTTCTTTCTGCTGGGATATCCCTTAGCGTAAAAACGTTTCATAGAGAAAATCTTCATGATTCTATTAGGCAGTTTTTTCTCTGTGTATACATTTGGTAAATATCTGGAACTTACAAGATTTCTGACAAAATCTACTTCGTAACTAGATTTTTTCGAAATCTGCTTAAAATCTGGTAGTACTAAGTACTGTAATTAGGGGTTTTTTTTGAAAATTGTACTAAAGAACAACCAATGTACTTAAAAAGGTGTGTGAATTAGCTATAGTGCAGTTTTTTGCTTGTAACCTAGGAACAGTTTCAGGCAATGGTTTTTGTTTTGTAGATTTGATAAAGATTTTAATTGATATCTGCTGGATTTTGTGTAGGTGCAAATGCCCTATTATTAGAAAGAGAAATACATAACATTTTTTAAAATTATTTCTAGCTGTTTCTGATGAAACTCATTCAAGTCCTCGAATTTTGGGCCACTTTTTCGAACATTGCTGGCACAAATGTCACAAACAATATTGACCTCCAAGGCTTTAATTGTGACTTAGTGTGGCCTCACATGGTATGACCTAGAAAGCCAATTGACAAGTCTATTACTCTTAAGTAACTTATCGCAAAATTTTTATTTCATTAAGTCAGTGATGGTTGCGGTCGATATATGTATCTCACGTAGCGCCAGCGTATTGAAACGACATCTCGAAAGAAAAAAATAAGGTTCAATGATGCCAATGATGCCACATGCGTGCTAGCCATACAAAACGGTACATTTTGCTGGCTGCAAAATGAGGCTCAGTTGTTGTGTGTGAATTATTATTATTATTATTATTATTATTTATTGACAAAATTAATTTACAATAAATACAAAAAGGAATTGAGGACTGGCTTCAGTGGCCTTCGCCTCTTTCGGTTATAAACATGAGCTTAATATTTGTATATTTAAGTTTAAAGATAATTATCGACATATGTTTTGAAGGTAATGATCAAATATTTTTTAGTATTTCCGGGGGTAGATGTCTTCTCAAAGAATTATAATCGAGGTCCTTTATAGCTTGCTTAAGTGTTATAGGTAAGTTGTTTTTATTGTAACATGAAATGATATGGGTTGTAGTTAAATTGATGTTGCATTTTGGACATTTCGGTGGAGATTGGTTTTTATTCATAAGGTGTTCATGTGTTAATTTTGAGTGCCCTAGTCTTAGCCTAGTGAGTATTTTTTGTTGTTGTCTTCCCAAACTGCTTGGATAGATTACTTTGTCTAAAGTTGTGTTGATGTTTTTATAGTATATATTTGGTGGGTAGCTGCTATTATATGGAGTATGTAATTTTACTAAGTTATTTATGTCTTTTTTAGTGTAGTTATTAATTAATATGGTAGGAGTAGTGTTGGTATGTTTTGCTGTTTTGTCTGCGAATTCATTTCCAGGGATATTTATATGTGCTGGTGTATACAGGATTTTAGTTTTATTACTCCTGATAAGATTTTCTTTTATTCGGTTAATTAGTATTTCTGAGCATTTATGTGACTTTAGTGCATTTATGGATGAGAGACTGTCGGTGCATATTAAGAGATTACTTTGGGGTGGTTTGGCTTTTATGGCTTCTTCAATGGCAGTAATTTCGGAAGTAAAGATGGATGTGAAAGTGGGCAGTATTCCAGTTTTGATTATTTGTTGTTTGTCATCTACTATGGCGAATGAGTTAGTATATGTCGTTTTAGATCCATCGCAGTACCATATTATATAGTTTTTGTCCTTATAAGTATTTATTTGTTCTAAGTGGAGTTGCCTGAACTGCTCGGGGTTGGTGTCTTTTTTGTTATTCATGGGTATGTGTGGAAAGTAGCAGTCTATGTTAGTCCAGGGTGGAGAGTATTTTCTAATGTTTGTTGGTTTATTAAGTGATATTGCTAATTCATCTGCTTGTTGTAGAATATGTGCTATTGTTGGTGTTATACTTGGTTTTCGTTTTAGTTTTTTAAAGTTTATTGCATCACTCCATATAATATTGTTACTTGTTTGGGAAACTTTTAAAATGTGGTTGCTTAGAAGTGTATTATATCTTTGTTCTAATGTTGGAAGTCCCAGTTCTGCAAGAATGTTGCCAATCGGTGTAGTTCTGAAGGCTTGGCTTACGATTCTCAAAGCTTGATGATAATATCTTTTAATTTTCAATAAACTAGTTTTAGGTGCTTTACCATATATGATAAGACCATAGTCTATTTTACCGAGGATTATAGATTTTAGTGTATGTGTTAGACTGGTAATGTGACTTTCACTAGTTGTGTGTGAAGTTAAATTCGAATTTAAGTAGCAGAGACAGGAACCAAAACTTGTAGCATAGCATTTTAAATGCATAACAGAACAATGTTAACTAGCAGAGAGAGAGAGAGAGAGGAAACAAAATTCCTAATATAGCATCTTAAGCACACAACAGAGCATTGTTAGCTATTTAACAGAAGTCGCTAAATGAATTAGGATTTTAAATCCTTGAAACTGGAACGGGGTAAATAAAAAATTTTTATTAGAAAAATTGCTCCAAGGTAGAGACAATAAATTTGATTTAAGAAAACATAATTTTCTTGCGAAGATTAGTAGTAATTTTCGTAAAATACGCAAGAGGAATTAATTGGTCACATATCTGAAATAATTTTGGAAATTGAAATAATCGATTTTGAAAAATATAATTTTTAGTGAAATTTCTGGAGAAGATTAGTGTGGTAATTTTGTTAAAATATGTAAGAGCACACGCAAACAACTTTGCGGGAGTATTTCGCATTTTTCAAACACAATATGCACGAAGTTTTGCGCCGTGGATCCATTATAACGCAACAGCAGTCAAAACAGTGGGGTTTTCTTGGATCAATCGGCACCAAAGAAGGCTAATGTAGGTTTGCCAATAAGTATTTTCGACCATTTGTTGTGTTGTGCAAGAAGCTTAATCCACATTGACTACCTTCAAGATTACATAACAATAAATGGTGAATATTATACCAACTTAGTGGGTGAATGGGTTCCAAGTTCAAATCTTGGCCGGGGAAGCCAATATATATATATAAACAAACATTTTTCTGAAGTCTATATTAACCACAAGTAAGTTAAATAATTAATAAAATACAATTACTACATAAAAATAAATTCATGTTGTTCCAACTTGAAATAAATTTGATTCAACATGATTCTTCATATTGATTTTAACAGTACGTAAATGTTAAATCAACGTGAAATAAAGTTATTTCAAAAGGCAATTTTTTTTGGAAATTACTATAAATCATATTAGATTAAAATGAAACACATGTGAAGCAAAATCATTGCCAAACAAGATTAGGTTAACCTTGTTTACGTATTTTAAGTTGAAATTTTTCTGTGTAAAATAGATCGATTTCCTTCATATACCACATTAACTTCAACTATTGTTTATGAACACTCATGTAAGTCTTTGAATACACCAAAGTCCGAAATTTAACTCTAAACTTGAAACATATCGGTGTTAACTCAGTCGCCATTTTGGTGTTAATATTCATTTTATCGACTTAAGTTAAGTTTATAGGTTAAAATTTTTTTTTTTGAATCTTCTTATTTTATAAGAAACATGGAATTTCGTTGCTATAGAGTACTCGTTTTAATTGGCAGATTTACGATATGCATTTTTATTGTTTATTGAAAGAACATTAAAAGGAATGAATACCTAATTAAAAGTGGGAAAAACGAAAGGAAATTAAAATTTTTATTAGCCACAATAAAACTGGATAATAATGGAAGCTTTTTTAATGTTCCATGACATGAGTTCTATTACAAAGCAAAAGTTAAACAAACATAAACAAAATTATATTGCTGTAAATCAAAAGTATAAAGGAAAATGTAAGATTTAGATTCATAGAAAAAAAAAATAATTAAGAATATTGTTAAGTTTATTGCGTTGTAAACAGAAATGGTGAAAAAGTTGTGAATATATTAAAGTTTATGAATAAACAACGAATTAATGTTGCTTTAAAAATAGATTTGGCAAAAACACTTTTGTTTTCAGTTTAACATGAAGAAAAAAGTGAAAATCCAAAAAAAAAGGTTAAACTTGCACATGAGTAAAAGAAGGAAATTTATGCAGTGGATTAAATTTTTGCCCAACCCAACTGGCAGCTAAAGCAATCATCTGGCTGTAATTGTCGGCTCATTAAGACTCGTTTCAAGCCGTTTGATAACGAGTAAAACAGCTTAAAAATTTTTGTGCAACATGAAGACAACAGCAATAAATATGTGCTGATTTTGGCCAAACTAAACAAGGAATATTTTAATAAACATCAAAAACGATGATGATGATTATAATGATGATACTACTTCTTCAATATGTGGTAAGGTGGTGTTGCATCTTTCTAAAGGTTTTGTCCGCATACCACAACCTGCTGGAAAAATACAAAAAACACACATGCAGCAAAAAAATGGTGAAATAAACAAAAATAAAATTACTAGCAACTCGAAAGACTTGTTATAAAGTGTTGATGCTTCTTCGGCAAACAGGGATTAAGAAAAAGCAAATAAATAAAAGTGAATAAATTCATTTAAAGAAAACCACATCAAAGTGTCACTGCTTATGTAACATTCAAGAGAAGAAAAAATATTATTAAGAAAGATATAGGGGGAAAGAAAACATTTTGAATACCCGTTTAAATGAATTGTTCATAAAGGTAACTTAAATTATTAAAAAAAAAGCAAAGAGGCATGAAACGAAAACCTTGCAACCAGCGTTGTCAACTTTGAAATTTCAAAACGCACCAAAATTGAGAAAAAAACGCACCGTTTGCAAAAGAACGCACCAAGCTTAGAACTTAATGGTTTAGTTTAAAATGTTTGTTAAATTAATTTTGCACAAAAAGTAATATTTTTTTGTGTTAAAAATTTAACACTAATGCTTTTACAGTTCAGGGTTAAAAAAATAAAACCTAAAAAGACTTGGCAAATTTTTTACTATAAATTCATTTGTACTACATAGATAATATTTTTTTTTAATTTCATAAATTCTCTACAAAACTTTTTAAGGAGATCAACGATTAATAGAAAGGATTCAAAACTAATAAAAGTTCATTATTTATCATTCTATTCAAATATTTTTAAATTTTTTTATCAGAAGCTTAATATATCAATATTAATAGCAAAAATTAAAAATTTTAAAACCCCCGAATATTTCTAGAAAACATGTGATATCTTCTAAGTGGATGGACCGATTTTATTAAAACATAGCTAACAACCTTATCGATCAAGACACCTTTCAAACAGAAAAAAATAAATCAAAATCGGTCTAGGCGTTTGGCTTGTATGTGGACTCGTACAGACACACAGATACACATTACAAACTTATAACACCCCTTTTTTTGGTCGGGGGTTAAAAATATAACAATAAAAACAAACAGCCTTTTACAATATATGCACATAATTAAAAAAAACTTGACCAAAAAATTTAAGAAATTCATTATTCGACATATTGTCATAAGTATATTTATTAATTTGAAATTTAATTGCTGTTGGTTCAGCTTTGTCTATATGCATTTCATTCAAATCATCACTAGACTTCAGCCCAAATAAGAAATTATTTCTGATTAAAATTCACTGCAGTTCAACTAAATCTAAGAAGGCTAATATTTTCATTATTATTGTTATCATACAACAGATTTCATTTCAAATTGTGATATTTTGTAAATTTCATTACTATTAATATGGTAATTAACACTACCAGGAAGTTAGTAAGTTTCACAACAAAAATTTTCCAGTTTTAGCCCATTGTTGTGTTAAATTTGCGTTGGTGCCACCAAAAATTAAAAAAACGCACCAAATTTAAAAAAAAGCGCACCACGCACCAACTAAGAAATTTTTCGCACAAAAAATTTCAAAAAGCACCCAAAATGGTGCGAAACACACCAAGTTGACAACGCTGCTTGCAACATTGACTGTTAAGCTGAACAATGATGTAAGACCAAAACACTCTCATAGTTTTAAGGAAAATCCTGTTTTTTTTAAATAATATAAAATCAATAATATATATATGTATGTGGTAAATTTAAAAAAAAATAAAGCGAATACAATTCATTTATAAATTACAATTAATAATTTTTAGGCTACCGTACACCAAAGGTGAAAAGGAACCCTACTGTTTCCGCTATGATGTAAAACTTTCGCCGCTACAGGAATAAATACATATATGACAGTTAAAAATTAAAGGGTGTTCTAAAGCGAGCAACGAAAAATTTTTAAATCCTAATGTAATATACATGGCAATATGCCAAAAATTTTTAATTTTCAAGCTATGAATGCCTTTTGACTTCTAATGCTTCAGGGGTGGAGTCAGCTACATTAGTTGGTAATTAGAGTGTCCCTCACTTCTCCTTAAACGTAAATTTAGGATGTTCATTAAAACTTGGATTTTTTTTAACTTTTTATGAATTTAACGCAATATTTATGTTAACAACTACAAAATCAATATTTTTATCTTTTGCATAGTTAGCTGTGGTAGGTAGTAAGCTTCCATTTACGGATATTGTTGCAACAATACACTGAGAAAAAATAAATGGCAACAACAAAACTTGGAAGCAAGAAAATACTACTGCTAACATTTAACGCGGCACAAATTGGGCTGAATATGTATTATGTATTGCAATTCAACACAGTTGTTAATAATATCAAGTTTTAAAATTCTTCGGTGGTGCGTGACGATCGCATTTTTCGTTAAAAAAATTCGTTTTTTTCACCTTCATTCATATATAACTTTTAAACTTTATTTTTCAACCAATTTTCTATTTTTATTTTATTTAAAAAGTATTCAAATTGCCTTTCCAATTGTTGAATATAGTTAGTACTAATTATTGCCGCTAGATGGCGCAAAAATTAATTTTTATTGAAAAATGTACCAAAACACCCTGTATTTGCAAATACTATTAGTTCATATAATCTGCAAAAATACTCGCCAGAGGATTTTCTACAAATTTGCCAAACATTATTTGGCCGAATTCTGGAAATTTAAGTGTTAAAATTTTGATTTTCTTCAGTAACATAAAAATAACGGTAATTTCGTAAATAATGGAATTATGCAAAATTCACAGAACAAAAGTTACTGCTGGAGCCTTAAGGAACCATTTTCAACAATGGACAAGTTCTTTTTCGCAAAAAGTCGGTTGTGGTATATTGCTAAATATACACATACAAACATATATATTTAAAATTTGGAAAGTTAGTGTATTTTTATGTAGACTACAACAATAAACACTAAAATTAAAAAAAATAAATAAGAATTAAAAATTCTATCAGTTAATGTAATTTTGACAAGTTAGTGTGTTTTGGAAACCGTAAGAGATAGAGAGAGAGAGAGAGGCAAACTCTTGAATCTATTACACAGTGTGACAAAAAATATTACATGCGGAGTGTTACTATTTTTCTGGTAGGTATTGCCGACTATAATAATATCTGTAAGTGAAATTTTCCAAACACCTCCAAAGTCTTGAGTTACTAGTAAAAAACCGGGTTTTCGTACCCGTAGGCACTTATCAACCTCTAACTACGTTAAATATCAACCGATTTTGAATCTATAAACGGATTTAGAAAGCAGAGACTAAGGGAATGGTTACACTTGGGCAAATATTTGCTCAAAAAACGTAACCAAAAAATATTAATGAAAAAGCTTTCAATTCAGATACGTGTTTAATAAGTTAAATAGTTTCCAATAATGTTGGGAGCCATGACGTTGGTTATTAGTTGTTTATGAAACTGTTTAACTTAAGAAACACCTGACTGAATCAAATGGTTTTTTCACAAACATTTAGTGGTTACACTTTTTGGGCAAATGTTTGCCAAGTGTGACTTTACCTTAAGATCTTTCGAACTGTATACGTATTGTTTCAGTGAATTTTAGATATACATATATCTGTTTTTTCACTAAATACATTTTTTGTTTGTTTTTTCGACACTTTTCTACTTTTGACTCGTTCTTTGGCAGTATTTTTGTACTTAAACGATACTGTTTATAACTTTATTTATAAAACATAATTGATATCGTCTAATTTGCAGGTTTATTTTAAAAAATTCCCTCGAAATTGACTGAGTTATTAAACATTTTATTAGAAGACTTTTTGTTAAAAAAAAAACTACCTGTATCATGTATTTCACGCCCTATTTATATATATTTAGGCTTCCAGGATGATGAAAGTATAATTTAATAGACAAATATCAGCAAAGAATACTAAATTCATATAACAGTGGTCTCCAAACTTTTTTCTAGAGAACCACAAGATAAAAAAGTTTGGCGACCACTGTTTTACCAATTTTGTACTCTTTCCTGATATATGTCTATTAAATTGTACTTTCATCATCCTCGAAGTCTAAATAAACAGAAAGCGTATAAATAGGGCGTGAAATACATGATACAGGTAGTTTTTTTTTAACAAAAAGTCTTCTAATAATATGTTTAATAACTCAGTCAATTTCGAGGGAATTTTTTAAAACAAACCGAGTCCAAAGTAGAAAAGTGTCAAAAAAAATCGAAAAATTTTATTTGGTGAAAAAATACAGATATATATCTAAAATTCACTGAAACAATATACATCTAGTTCGAAAGGTCTTAGTCTCTTCTTTCTAAATCTGTTTATAAATTCAAAATCGGTTGATATTTAACTAAGTTAGAGGTTGGTAAGTGCCTACGGGTACGAAAAACCGGTTTTTACCCGTAACTCAAGATTTTGGAGATGTTAGGCAAATTTCACTTACAGATTATTATTATACTCGACAATACCTACCAGAAAAATTGTGACACGTCCCAGGTATTTCGATTGCATTAAAATTTGTCACACATTGTTATTAACGCTAAAACTAAAAAATCTCAAAAAAAAAAAAATCGCAAGAACGGAAAAATCGCCAAAAACCGAAAAAATCGCCAAAACAAAACAAAAAAAAAATTGCTAAAACTAAAATAAATCGCCAAAACTGAACAAATCGCCGAAAATTAAAAAACGATTAAAACCGAAAAAATCCCCAAAATGAAGAAAACACCAAAACTAAGAAAAATTGGACAAAATTTCGTCTATTATAGCATGTCTATTGAACCTTTAAAGTAGATATATGATTTTTTGAAATATGATTTTCCTTTCATGGAAATATTTCAACATACTTGATAATTCGATTGCATTTTCTTTTTTATTTAATAAGAAAAAAAATAAGGCAACTTCGGTTCAATGACTATTACCTCTACATATTGATTTAAATTCTTTTATTTTCTATAAGAAAACAATAATTTAAACTTTAAATTGTATTAGACAGTAAACCACCAAAAATATATATTTGTACATACATACATATATGTATAATACACGTAAACAAACAATAGTTTTTCAATTTTTATTTTCTTCAATTCGACTTCTCCCAGACAAACACTTTCCTTTCCATGTCTCTTCAATAGTAGTGGGAACAGTTATATGATGCTACTCGTGTCATGTTGCAATATCAATATGATTGTATTTTCTACCATTTTATTTTGTTAAATTTTTTTTTTTTGCCAACAGTAACTTTTTGTTAAAGTTTCGTGTACCAATCAAGTCTGCTCCAAGCATATTTAAACGTACTTGCGGAGTGTTTTGACTATTTGGAAGAAAGCAAAAAGTTGAAAAAATCTAAAAGAAACTAAAAAAATAAAATTGCCAAATAGTATAAATAAATAAACAACATTTGCTGAATTACAATAACAACAGATGTTACCAAAATAATACAGCAACACATTTGAGTTTGAGTCGAAAGGTCGTCCATTGAAGCGACACAAGAAAATAAATCTTAAGCAAATACGAATATTTAAAATATAATAAAAGGTGTACCAAATTTTTTGCAATATTTAAGTTAAACTAAGAGTTTATCTTAGTTTAAGATTTTAATATGTGTATGGAATAATTCCCAACATTCTTGTTGGCACATAAGCGATCTTCTTGATTATAAAATGTTGTAGAGGCCTGGATTTCATTCTTATAGTATTCAATCATGGGTGTGAAATTAAATTTTAAAAATTAAAACCTTAGACACCAACCGTCGTATTTAACAGATCTCCAGATGTCCAGGAGTCTCCTCTTTTTGAAATTGTGTTGTAATTTTTACAAAACTGGATGTTATAACTTTCGAATATTTCGAATTATCTAGAGACGTCCAGGAATCTCTTCTAATATTCTTTTTCTCCCCATTTCCTAAGTGTTTTGAAAGAAATTACCAAAAATCCATGTTATGAAGGTATTACAATTATATCTAAATAAAGGATAAAGAAGGAATTCGGTTTCAATTTTCTGGCTCATTTTGCTTAAAAAATCTGGTATCAAGTCCATTTAGTGAGAAAAAACTAATTTTTGTTATATAACAGAGGTCTGTTTATTTTGTCAACAGATCTCTGTTAAACACGACACCGAGAGTAATGTATTCTCGTATGTGTAAACCGATTGATGTTCGGCACTCTGGTGTTACTTTGGCCCGCCATGGTCTACAGTTATAAATTTTCAACTCAACCTCCATCTCCAATATACTGCTCGATAGTCTGAATAATAAAAAGCTCCGACTTGAAAGAGAATTCTTAAACATTTCCCAGCAAAAAATTACACATTACCATCAGAACTACTTGCCATATAATGACTTACTTTTCTGATTGCCAAATTTTATTAGTCGCTTACAAATCTCATTACCTAAAATGTAAAAAAATTATGTACAAGTTGCTAAATGAAGAGAATGATTTTTTTAGATTAAATAGATTACGTGAACAAGTTTCCAAATAAAAAACGTAAGTACTTCTCAAGAATCGATTATTTTAATCTCATGCCTTGTTAAAATAATTAAGTTGGTAATTCAGTAAGGAACAGCTTCCACCAAAAATGCTTAACTCCAAACTCGATTACCTTTTTTTAAATTTTTTGCTGAGTTTTGATTGTTTTTTTTTCAGTGTAGACGATGTTAGTCATTAGTCCGACTATATTATATAGAAAATTTGTAATTCTACAATGTCACTTTTTCTGAAATGTAAATCTTGTCTTAATTTTCAGGACACCCTTTTTTATGGAGTTTTAAGTCGCCTCTTTGGATTCAAAGTAATATTTTATGGCGATGACTATCTATTTGTTGACTAGACAGAAAACATACTAAATGGCAGGACTTTAAGTTCGAGGAAAGAATGAGAGGATAAATATTGTAGCAAATGGGACAACACATGGTGGAATTATATACATACATACCTACGCTTTACATATATAAAAATCGATGCAAAAGAAATTGAATACGCGAATGTTATCGCGTATTTAACTTCGTTTTGTTTGAAGTGTAAAAAACGAGTACTATTAATGGAAAACAATAGCAGTCAAATTGTCGCCACCTGCGTTGCCGTTGTGACACTAAATTATCACTTTTGACCCTTTTTCGTTTTAATGATACTTATTATGACCCTTTTTTTAATTTATCCCTTTGTATCATTTATGTATCATGTATGCCGTAGGGCATTCATGTGTTCAAAAATTGGTCGAAGCACAGTCTAGCATATCAGGTATTGGAAAAAGTGCTGTTCGTCCAGTTAGCGATATTCGGTTAGATGGTGTCGATCATTTTACTGTTTTGGTCGATACAAAAGCCAATAAATGGTGAAAATATTTCAAAAAATCTAACACCCAAATCCCTGATTCCAAATGCAAATTATTTCTGGGAGTATCTCAATTAAAAAATATGTATTTTAACTTACTTTCATCTTCAAACGTAATAAAACATTTTATAAATACAATTTTTGCAAACCGGCAAGGCCGTCTACAGCCGGTCCTCACTATTCTTTACCTGGAGTTCGTTTCTTACGTTTTTTCATCTGTAAATTAAAACTTACGATTATTTTGACTATATCCACTTTTAAGATAAGTAGCTCCATCCGACATTTTTACGGTCTGGCCGGTTATGGGGTTAAAATTGATTTACATTTAAAGTGTGTTAGTTAATTTTATTTTAGTCTAATGTATTTAATTAATTCTTAAAATTCGTGTTTCTTTTTTTTAATTGAAATAAATGTAGTTGTTCACAAAAAACTTGACCCTATTTTACTATAAAATACCCTTTTCTTGACCCTTTTTTTCTTAAATACCCTTTTTATGACACTTTTTCAAAATTTTCAAGGGCAACCCTGGTCGCCACAGCTACACTTGTAGAAAAAAATTTTTTTCATGAAATTTTCCATCACCAATTTGCACAATTGTGGTTGTTTGTCCTCGATAACTTCACGAATTCCATATTTGAGATCTTACTTCCATTGTGGCCATTTCAAAAGACCTTATCTTCCACGTAGCTCCGAAGAAAAAGAAGGTCAAAAGATTACACGATAAAGAAAATATTCACACAAAAAAGCGGTGGTATCGTTAATTGTGTGGCACGTAGCGCCGTATTGTTAAAAATAAACGTTGTCCACATAAATACCTTCGAATTTTGGCCATACAAAATCACTTATCATACTTCGATAATGCAACCCATTCATCTTAATAGCTTCATTTTCAAACCAAAGACCGCCCAAAACAGTCACACGTTGATGATAAAGAGCATTTTCAACAATTATTTTTTGGTTCCTTCGATTCCCAAATGTGTCAGTTCTGCTTGTTAACGAAGCTTCCGAGTTTAAAATAGGCTTGATAATTCACTCCAATTTTTTGATGAATTTCTGGAAATTAAAACTTAAGTCTTACTGCAAAAAATGTTGTAATGTCGTTTGTAGAATGCCCACTTCCATATCGAGCCGTAACCGACAAAAAAGTTAAACCGACACATATTTTGAACCCGTTTTTATTTATTTTATTTTTTTTTTTTTTGGCGAAAATCTATTATTTACGATAGTAACTAATCTATTGAGCTTTTTTTTTTGCGGTTATGGCATAATATGTTGACAAGAAATGGACAAACTTGGATTTTCCTCAACACTATGGGCTGCAACGGCAATATTTTCAGTTGTTCTTCGGACGTGCACAAGTTCTATTCTGCACATCACTAACTTCTAACAAATTTTTCTGCTACTCCCACAATTGCCGACAAGGTGCTTCCCGACAACCAAAATATGATTTTGTTTTGCAAACTGTGACCATTTTTGTAGTGAATTTTACTCACTATTATTCCAGTTGTCGACAACGACGTCACTTTAACACAATACAAAAAATAATAGTGGCTTGATCATTTCACATAAAATTTATTTGAAAAGTTATAATAAAGAAAAATACTTCGACTTGTCTCCAGGATTGGAACCTGCGACTACAAGACTAGCACACTGCCAACTAGCCAGCAGCAAGAAGTTTTTTTCATTGTAGTTACGAAAATATTTCATTAAACTTTCAAAGAAACTATAATTCCCACAACTATAGATTAATTTCAATTGTGGTTTGATACTTTGATCTTCTTTTATGCCATATAATCAATTTAAAATATTTTTTTTTGTATGAATTCTTCATTAAAAAAATGTATTTAAGTTTATCATTAGCCGAATGAAAACTATTTCGTAACATTAATGACGCACTACAGTGTACCTATAATATTGGCGGCCAGCTGATTAACATCTTATCTAAATCCCACCCATTAATCTCAAACAGAAATATATCGTTACCTTAATATGGAAAAGCCCTAACTCATTATATTTTTGAAATCAAGATTTTTGTATATTTCGCTAGAAGAGCATCTAATGTATCGAGAAATGCAAGAATTTCGATCTAAGAATGATGATACTAATGAGTTAAGGTAACGATATGTATGTACATATATCACTTTACAGTCGTCTCTAAGGTGCTTGCTCTTGGCTTTATCCCGTACAACTCAAACTATACTGCTGCTGTTTAAGAAATATAAAATATTAGAATTATGCTTGCACATACACACAGGGTTATCACGCTCATATTCGCTTGGAACACAGTGTGGTGTCAGGTTAATCATTAGCAAGATGAATAACGATGCCACCAGTGTTCTTCCTTTTAGCAGTAGTTTGATGTCAGCGTTTTAACATTTCTGGGTGTAAAGTACTCATATTTACAGATCATTCCATTACCTTCATAAAAAATAATCATTCAATAAAATTGCAAAATAAAGTAAATAAAAGTTATTGCACTTGGATTTTAACAATTTGAACTACAATTGTTAAATTTTTTCGGGCTTTTAACTGTTTAACTTTGGAAAATATGGTTTAATACAGATCGCGGTTTTTGTTGTCGTTGTGTTTCAAAAAAATAACTTTTTGTGCTTGCATGCAATGCATGGATTTAGGCGTAGTGTCATCTATCTATATCTATGTCGTCTTCATTATATTCAAAAGTAAATTTTTTTGTTTAAACTGTTGTTGTTTTTGTTGACTGTTGGCTGACTTTATTGAAAAGTGAAATTTTAAAAATATTGGCTTATTTGTTTTTTTATGCCAGCACATTTATATTTGCATCGCGATGCATCGTACATGGATTATGATGGTAATGGAAAAGAGCGAGATGAAGAAGCAAGAAAAAAATCATAAATTATATGTAGGGCTAACAGCGAATATAACGTAACTGACATCTGAAAAAAAGGAGGAGGTTAGCAATTCGTGTGAATTTTTATACCCTTTACCAAAAAATGTGTAAAAGGATATATATATATAGGTTTGTCATTCCATTTGTAATTTCCACAATATTAATAAGCGAGCCATAAAGTATATATATTTTGGAACCATATGCATAGGGAAGACGAATAAGCGATGTCCGTCTTTCTGCACGTGAAATTAGTTTTCCGAAGCTCCCAGACTGGTCTTGGACTGGTGTGTCAAAAATAGTCTGAAAAAGATTGGAATTGAAAATCAGCAAAATCGAGCCGACAATTTCAGAGCTGGAAAACTCAAAATTTATTTTGCCATACTAAAGTAACTACCGAAAACTAATTTTTATTGCTTTTTTTGTTCAATAAACTTATATTATGCTTAAGTATGAATAAAATTGGCATTTCTAATAAAAAAAATTAAAAAAATTAAAAAGACGTTTCCAGGGTTTGAAAACTTTAAATTTGTTTATACAAAATTAACTTACTCAAACAAATTTTTCCTTATTTCTATAAATTAAATATATCTTATTTTCTTAAAAGAAAGAGATTGGTGTAAGAAATGAGAAAAATCAAAAAGGATGATTCCAGGGTTGGGAAACTTAAAATTTTTGTGATATAAAAAATTAACTACCGTAAGCTAATTTTTATTTTTTTTTATTAAATTAATTTATTTTATACTTCAGTACAAATTAAATTGATATTTCAAATTAAAAAAAAAGTTAAAATAAATTCAGTAAAGTGCGACCCTGACTCGCGCACGAAGGGTTCGGTACGAACACTAGATATGCAATTTAATACAAACTTCATTCATCCTATATAATATATAATTTTGGCATTTTTTTCGTTTTTGGGATCTTTTCGGTTTTTTTGTTTTGGCGGTTTTTGCGTTTTATCGGTTTTGGCGATTTTTTTAAGTTTTGGCTCTTTGTTTAGTTTTAACACTTTATTTTCTTGTTTTAGCGATTTTTTTCGGTTTTTTTGGCGTTTTTTCATTTTGGCGATTTTTTATTTTTGGCGATTTTTTCATTTGTGCGATTTTTTTTTATTTAATTTTTTTTTTAGTTTTAGCGACATTTTCGCGTTTTGGTGATTTTTTTTTCGGGTTTTGGCGTTTTTTTTTTCATTTTGGCGATTGTTTTGAATTTGGCGATTTTTTTTTAATTGGCGATTTTATAATTTTCGGTTTTTTAGTTTTACCGTTTTTGAAAATTTTAACTTTTTGGCGATTTTTTTAAGTTTTGGCTCCTTTTTTTAGTTTTGACACTTTATTTTCTTGTTTTGGCGATTTTTTCAGTTTCTGGCGTTTTTTCATTTTGGCGATTTTTTTATTTTTGGCGATTTTTTTTAATTTTTGCGATTTTTTTTATTGAATTTTTTTTTAGTTTTGGCGAAATTTTCGCGTTTTGGCGATTATTTTAGATTTTTGGCGTTTTTTTTTCATTTTGGCGTTTTTTTTTTCATTTTGGCGATTTTTTCGAATTTGGCGATTTATTTTGTTGTTAGAAATTTTTTTTTAATTTTGGCGATTTTTTTTTAATTTTTGACGATTTTTTTTTTGGTTTGGCGATTTTATAATTTTCAGTTTTTTTAGTTTTACCGTTTTTGAAAATTTCAAGTGTTTGCCTCTTACGGTTTCCAAGATATAGCAAATTGTCAAAATTACATAGTCAAAATTGCATTAACTGATTGACCACCCTTTAATTTTAATTTTTTTAAATTTTAGTGTTAATTGTTGTAGTCTGTATAAAAATACACTAATTTTACAAATTTCAAGTTTCAATATACATACATATGTTCATACAATTGTGTGTATATTACATGGGATTTTAACATTTTTCCTTGCTCGTTTTGGAACACCCTTTAATTTTAAATTCTCATGTATTTGTTGTTGTAGCGGCCAAGGTTCTACATACTGTGTCCAAATTTCAGGTCCGTAGCTCTTACGGTTCCTGAGAAAATACCGTGTGACGGACAGACGGACAGCGTAGCGAAAACAATAGGGTTCCTTTTCACCTTTGGTGTACGGAACCCTAAAAATTAAAAAGACGTTTCCAGGGTTGGAAAACTTTAACTTTTTTTCCTATACAAAAGTAACTTACTAAAACAAATTTTTCCTTTTTTCTGTAAATTAAACATATCTTAGAAAGAGATTGCTATAGGAAATCAGAAAAATCAAAAAGTGATGATTTCAGGGCAGGAAAACTTACACGTTTTGTGGTATTTTAGATACCATCTAGGTCTAATTAATATTTTTCTTTTTCTTTATAAATTATATATATTTTAAGTTTTGGAAAGAAAAGTTTGGTGTAGAAAATTATAAAAATTAAAACCACAGCTCCAGAGCTGGAAACTTTGAACTTTTTTTCTGTATATTAAAGTTACTAAATAAAACTATTTTTTTAATTTGATTTTTTTTGATATTGTATGACGTGACGTCGTTTTTGACAACTAGAATAACGGTGAATGTAAAATATTTCTTAAATACAGAGTGTAGAATAAAATATTCAACTTATTGCTAATATCGAAAATAAAATATTTAATCGAAAAATACCGAGAGGTCACTTACTAAAAATTGCACTAGAGCAAAAAATTATAAATTTTTTCACAAAACATATGTATGGATGTGCTTATAAATGTATCTCTATACTTTATATACGCACTTTGGTGAAGGCTATATAAGATTCGGCATAGCTGAATATAGCACTCTTACTTGTTTTTATATATACGAGTATTTTTCATTTGTGATTGTTGAAAAAACTTCTTTGTGATTTTTGTTGATTAAGAAGAAGTGCACGGACTAACAAAAGTTCAGATTGGATTTTATTGAATATTAGCAAAATATTTTTCGTGACTTTTTATAAAAATGTTTTTATTTTTTAGATTTTGTTTATGTTTTAAAAATGCTTTCGAATATGTATTTTATTAACATTGCAATTCGAACACATTTGCTTTCGTTTTGAGTTACAGGGTAGACCGCCTGCACAAGTAATCATCATCATTAGATGACGATACAGGCCATACGAAGTCAAAATACAAATGATGATTGCCATGTTTACGAGTATTTGTACGTCTGTAAAGCGATAAGCAAACGCCACTTAAGGTATGGTCACACTTGTCAAACATTTGCCCAAAAAAGCGTAACCAACAAATACTAATGAAAAAAAGTTTTGATCCAGACACTTGTTTATCAAATTAAACAGTTTCGATCACAACTAATAGACAATTTTATAGAATCCAACATTATTGAATACTCTTTAACTTAACAAACTTTTGTCTGAATTGAAAGATTTTTCATTAGCATTTAGTGGTTACGCATTTTTGGGCAAATGTTTTGACAAGTGTGACCATAGCTTTACACACTATTACAACTAGCGACACCTTTAAACTTACTAATGTCTACTTATAATTTATTTTATTTTGTATAGCGTCCATTGAATGAAACGTTATTTAATAGTTTTACATTAAAAAATTTAATTTTTTAAAAGATAAGCTTTAAGTCATTTTCGCTGTGAGGTTTCGATATGAAAAAATCATAACGGAAACGCATACTTTTATGTTTTTTTTACTTACCTTATCTTCAGGTTTTCTTGCATCCACAATGCAAGTTACTTATTTATCAATGAAGACAAGCAGTAGAAAGAAAAACAGTCATCCATTGGCGAAAAGATTGAAAAAAAAATAAGTAAATATTTATATGCATATAAGATTTGGTAAACAAACATGCTGGAGACGTGCACTTAGAAAATATATAAATCCGTGTTTTTGATTGAAACGTTTAAGATAGTTTCATATGTTTTTTCAGTTAAACGATTTAAATAAATTAAGTATAGAGCGATTTTGACTCCCACACGAAGGGAAAGTTCGTACGGCCACTAGATACATATGTAATACTATACGAACTTCAGCCTATATAATTGAATATCTTACCTGATGTGTAGACATTATTTTTTGATGTGTAAACATCTATACGCTAGGGGGTAAAAATCTTTTGACTTTGATTTCTTCGCTTTTTTTTTCACAGCATTGTCAAATCGGTGTGAGCTATGTATGAGTGTATTAGTGTTTGAAAGAAGCAATACCAAGCAGAGAAACAAGTCGACCGGCTTGAAGCCGACGGTGCGCCGCCGCCGGTTATTTTTCTGTATATTTCCGTACACCAAAGGTGAAAATGAACCGTAAGAGCTACTGGCTTGAAATTTGGACATAATATGTAGACATTTGGCCACTACAACAACAAATACATGAGAGTTAAAAACTAAAGGGTGTTCCAAAACGAGCAACGAAAAATGTTAAAATCCCATGTAATATACATAAAATTGTATGTACATATATACACTTGAAATTTTAAAAGTTAGTGTATTTTTATACAGACCACAACAATTAACACTAAATTTAAAAATTTAAATCAATGGGTGTTCCATCAGTTAACGCAATTTTGACTTTGTAATTTTGACAACTTGCTGTATCTTGGAAACCGTAAGAGCAAAACTCTTGAAATTTTCAAAAAGGGTAAAACTAAAAAATCAAAAAAATATAAAATCGCCAAATCTAAAAAAATCGCAAAAAAACAAAAAAATCGCCAAACGAAAAAAAGCACCTAATTAAAAAAATCTCTAGGACTAAAATAAATCGCAAAAAACCGGAAAAATCGCCAAAATGAAAAAAATCCTTAAACAAAAAAGTCGCCAATATGAAAAAATCGTCTAAATAAAAAAACACCAAAAACAGAAAAAAATCACCAAAATGAAAAACTCCAAGAAACAGAAAAAAATCGCCAAAATGAAAAAATCGCCAAAATAAAAAAAAAATGCGAAAATTAAAAAAACCCCAAAAGAGAAAAAAACGCCAAAACGAGAAAAAAGCGATAAAACTGAAAACAATCGTTTAAACTGAAAAAACTTAAAAAAGGAAGAAAGCTAAATCAAAAAAGTCAAAGTCGTACTTTACTGAATTTATTTTAATTGCAATGCGTACACAACAACAAGAACAGCAACAACTAAACGATGAACAACAGGAATTAAAAATTAAAAAGTAAAAGTAAAGGCATAGATGAGCACTGCAGTACCACTAAAGTTTCAGTAAAAACAATAAAAAGTGTTTAACAAGTAAATTTTTACTGATTACTAAAATTTTTTTCTACAACTTTTATAAATTGCCTAAATGACTTGTTATATGATGAGGTGCATTGAATTTTCAGTAGTCAGTAATGCCCGTATTCATAATGAAATTCTACCAAGTGGCTAAATGTTTTTCATACAAAAATTTCAAAATTTGAATGAAATAACCTTGCCAGTTGCTACAATTTTATTATGATTACGGCCCTACACGATTTTACTGGTAATGCAAATTAAATTTCATTAGCAGTAAAAATTTCCTGAATTTTTTTTAGTAAGCGGTAAATTTACTGCTTACTGCAATTTTGAATGCAGTACATATACATATAGTGCAGTGTGCCCATTTACTAACAAAATAAGTTTAATAAAACAAACAAAAACCAACAAATTCATATGTATTTACAATATTGAAAGTGTTGATACTTTTAATTAATTGATTTAAAAAAAGATACTAAAAGCATAAGTACTTCCAACTTAAAAAAGTTTTCATTACTGGATGTTTACACACCTCCTCTGTGATCGGACTCACATTGCTTTTTTTTAATTTTAAGCACACGTTAAACTTTTTTTTCGGTTTTTTGGGAATTTTCTTAGTTTTGACGATTTTTTTAATTTTTGGCGTTTTTTGCTTTTTATGGTTTTCAAGATATGTCAAGTTGTCAAAATTACTTAGTAAAAATTACATTAACTGATAGAATAGCCTTTAATTTAGATTTTTTAAATTTCAGTGTTAACTGGTATAGTCCCCATAAAGATACACTAACTTTGAAAATTTCAAGTGTTTTTATATAAATGTCTGTTTATTACATTAGGATTTCAACATGTGTCGTTGCACCTTTCAGAACACCCTTTAACACAACAACAACACATTTGTTGCTGCATCGGTCAAAAAATTTTACAATTTCAAGAAAATAGTCTGTGAAGCACGCACGGACAGACAAATAGCGAAAACAATAGGGTTCCTTTCACATTTGTTGTACGGAAGCCTAAAAATTAGTTCTTTTACAATTTCAAGAAAATAGTCTGTGAGGCACGTACGGACAGACAAATAGCGAAAACAAAAGGGTTCCTTTCACATTTGTTGTACGGAAGCCTAAAAATTAATTCTGGGGGTAAATAACGGCACTCGTTATCGAACGAAATTACGAAATAGTTTCAATACAGTTTGTATGGAAATATTCCGTAATTTCGTTCAAGATATGTCAAGTTGTCAAAATTACTTAGTAAAAATTACATTAACTGATAGAATAGCCTTTAATTTAGATTTTTTAAATTTCAGTGTTAAATGGTATAGTCGCCATAAAGATACACTAACTTTGAAAATTTCAAGTGTTTTTATATAAATGTCTGTTTATTACATTAGGATTTCAACATGTGTCGTTGCAGTTTGTATGGAAACATTCCGTAATTTCGTTCGACAACGAGTGCCGTAATTTGCCCCCTGATACTTTCCCTGTTCTACATATTTAATATATTTAAAATTTCTACATGCCCGTATAAACATTCTTTATTATGCTGAACAGCTGCTTTTTTTTTTTTTTTTTTTTTTTTTTTTTTTTTTTGGAAAGCTTCCTATAATATTAGTAAGTTTTGTAGTGCTGCCATACATTCAATGTAATTAAATAAGAATTTTAACCAGTGAAGAAATAAATACAACTTAAATTTACATGAAAATAAAATGTTAATGCACTTTAAATTTAAATTTTAAAATTTGTTATACGTGTTACATACGAAATAAAATACATATATACAGCCTGTTTTTCGAAAATGAATAAGTGTATATGTTCTTTAAAATAATGAATGAAACCATGTTTTCGTTTTTAAAACATTTATTTATTTTTATCTGTGTGACAACAAAAGAGCTTTCAGTTTTCCACACTCATAAAATTTTTTATGTAAAATTAATTAAAAATCAGTCTACATATTTTTCATTTGACTTAAGGAAAATGTTATTTAATTTTTAATGTTAGAATCTGAACTGACTTAAAACAGTGAAAAACTATTTTTTCCTTTTATTTTTTACTATAAGTTACGAAAAACTAAATAAACGAAAAAATCTAAATGGTTTTCTCTATAAGCGGATTGATTTAACTTTCTCAAGAACGAATCTTGACTTCCGTAGAAAGCAAAGATGTTCCCCTTGCTTCTCTAATTTTTCTGTGAAAGACCAAATTCAGTACAAACAGATAAGATTTGCTTTATTTTCCATAATTTAACTGTCAAACAAATCACAAAAAATTTAAGTATTGAGTCAAAATAAAGTAAAGGTTATAGAAAAAAAACATAGTTCTAACAAACAACTGAAAATACGAAATGCAATGAAAACCTGTTTTAATGGGTAAATTGATTTACAACTGAATGCTAAAATCAACTAAAAATTAAATTGCTTACCCCCTTATTGATAAAATTTAAAATTAATTTCAAATGAATTTTATTTAAAATTTTTCATAGAAATTTTTTTTAATAGATATTATTTTTTGTATTCCTTCACTGTAATAATTTTGTGAGTGTGATTTTTTCGTTATACCTAAAAAGCTCTTTTTATGTCAAAATGAAAGCTTTAGAATATGTTTTATAAAAATCAAATCTTAAACGTTATCGTTTATAAACGAAACATAAAAACGAAAGAACTTATGTTTTCTAAAAATAGGCTGATAATGTATGTAAGGGGCCACATGCACTCCCCATTAAGTTCAAATTCATCAGTGAATTGCCATGGGCAACATACTTATTGTGTAAACGTACTTTATGCGATACATTACCAATGACTGTGTGAAAAATCTGTTGCTTGGATAAAAGCCTTTAGTATGACATTGACAACTTTAATTTTATTCATGAACAGTTTTGGTTGCATAATCCATATGGTATGTGCTTATGTATGGTGTACATTTTGGGACAATATTTGCAAGTTAATAAGAAAAAAGTAAACCACCATTAAAACATAAGTTTGCAGCATCACTTATTTGAGGTTAATAGTTTTAGTTTATTTATCAAGGTTACAAATTGGTTATACAAGTAATGAGTTCATGTTGAAATTATTGATGTCTTGAAAACCACATAAATGCGAATACTCAAACAAAAGAAAACCTAAAATATCCTCTTTGAGATGTGTAAGTGTTGAATAATGTTGAGCGCTTGAAGAAATTAATAAATAAATATTCCATGTAAAGACATAAGTAGTAGGGAACTGCCGGTTCTATAACAATTAAAATTGTCAAATTTGGGTAATTAAAATTGAAAATTTGTAATTTATGGGAAAATTTAGGTAATTAAAGTCAAGGGTGTGAAGTGACGAGGGTACTCGATGGTTTGTAGATGCATATGTATGTGATGATGATGTTTTGTTTTGTTGTGTGAGCATAAGTGTGAGATAAGGATAGTTTGATGTACATATTCGTAGTTTATTTTCGTTGGCACGCATGCTTTGTACGTATGTTTTTGTTTGTCAAGTGGTTGCAGCAGGTTTATGGTTTTAGAGTGCAATGTTTTTTTTTAAAGTGAGAGTATGCATAGAGAAAATGTTGCCTTAGTTTTTTGTAATATTCTTTTTAGCTGGTGGAGATGGAAGGGTATTTTGGAAAGAAAGAAATTATTTATGCTTGTGGGATATCTATGAATGTTTTTGTTGTTGGTTTTGTTTTAGTTTGATTTTGTACGTATGTTTTTTGTTTTAATTTTGGGTTGATGTACATACTCGTAGTTTATTATGTTTGCGCGCAAACTTGTATGTATGTTTTAGATTTTTGTTTTAATTTTGATTTTTTTGTTTGTCAAGTGGTTGCAGCAGGTTTATGGTTTTAGAGTGCAATGTTTTTTTTTAAGTGAGAGTACGCATCGAGCAAATTTTGCCTTAGTTTTTTGTAATATTCTTTTTAGCTGATGGAGATGGAAGGGTATTTTGGAAAGAAAGAAATTATTTATGCTTGTGGGATATCTATGAATATTTTGTTGTTGGTTTTGGTTTAGTTTGATTTTGTACGTATGTTTTTGTTTTAATTTTGAATTGAAGTGTGATTTTTTTGTCAAGTGGTTGCAGCAGGTTTATGGTGTGTGTGTGTGTGTGTGCATAGAGGAAATGTTGCTTTAGTTGTTTTTATTTTCTTTTTTGATGGTGACCATGGAAGGTAATTTTAGAAGACCTTATGTATGCTTGTGGGAAATCGATGAATGTTTTTTGTTGTTGGTTCTATTTAATTTGATTTTCCTATGTTTAAAGAGTTTGAAGAGATGAATAAAATATGTAATTTATGAGCAACGAACTTACTTGAAGGTTGGAAAAATTGAAGTGTAAGATATTTAGGATTGTCAAAGGGAATTAGAGATGCGTGATCATGGGAGCCAACGTTATGCTCATGCATGTGTATTTGTGTATGTTTTTACAATAACTTGAGCGTTGAAAGGTGGGTAAGTAGTCGTATATGTATATAAAAAAGCGAGTGTGTAATGCCGAGTACACATCTGGCATTTCTTGTGTTATAATCATTTTTTAAAATGTGTGCAACGTCTTTCACGTTATGTTTTTTTATAGGGAAAGCAATACCACACAACAAGAAATAATTTCAAAAATGACAAACGTTGACACTAGTACACACTGTTGCGATGTTACAAAATATCATAGTATGTACTCGGCATTTGTTTTTTTGTAATATTCTTTTTAGCTGATGGAGCTGGAAGGGTATTTATAGAAAGAAATTATGTATTCTGGTGAGATATTAATGTTTTTGTTGTTGGTTTTATTTAGTTTTATTTATTTTTTGTTTTTTGTGTAAAGAGGCTGACATTTGTCAAACAAACCATGCACACTTATATACATACATACATTGATATTTTTGAGAACGAGATAGGTGAATGTGATGTCATTCCAAAGAACCAAATGGCATACTTCTATAATGGAAACTTCCAAAATGAAGAAGAAAAGTTTATGGTAGATGAAGAGGACGATGCTTTCTTCATACATATGTATGTTGTAACAATGTAAGAATAGAACGTAATTCGTATAAATTGAGACGTTCTCTAATCTAGCAGCAAGTACAGCATTGTATCTAGCAAGTGCATCATCATCATATAAAATCTTAAAAAATACAATACATTCTATAAATTATTAAAATGGACACATTAAGCAGCAGCCCAATTTTAATATCATTGAACGGCTCACAAATGTCGCTAGATGAGTTTGTGAGATTGTTCTCCGGCAATCGGGAAGAGATGAGCGTTGTCAGCCGGGAAGAGGTATCCGTAAGCCCTCTGTCAATAGAGTTTTCGGACGACGATTTGCCTCCTAATGTATCCATTAGAGACATTTTCGAGAGCGAGGTAGATGAATATCATGAAATTCCAAACAACCAAATGGCATACTTCAAGAATGGAAATTTTCAAAAGGAAGAGTTTATGCTGGATGCTTTCTTGGCAGCGTTTAATTATATGCCAAAAGATGAGGATAAAGATGACATAATCAAAATTTTCATGCAAGACGAAGAGGGGGATGCATTATTGGTGGCCGTAAATTTAAGATTTTAATTTGATTAATTTTGTAAACACAAATTCAAATTTATTTACTTAAAACGTAAAAAATGTGTAAACAGATTTTTATTTTCACTTTTTTTTACATTTGTCTTTGTCCTTGTACAAACCATATGCATATAAATAAATGATTGAACAAAATTTTTTTATAATTTTAATCTACATATTTATTTAAAAAAATATCGTAAATATATGTTGTGACAATGTAAGAATAGAAAATTAAAATAAATTGTTTAGTTATTTTCCTGATAAAGTAAATATGCATTTCTTAAGGCACAAACTCCATAATTGTGATAGCTGCAGTAAAAATATTCCGGATATTTAAGTTGTATTTGTTTAAAGTTGATGCAACCAAAATCCTCGATGTTGAAAACTCTAATTCGAAGTAGTTTTTCAAACCATTTCTTCTTTTCCACACCCTTAACATAGATTGAATAATGTTTTAAATTGGATTTTAAAAATTTTACAACACTCTTAAATGATATTGATCCGTCATTCCAATTCAGATGATGAAAGTTTCTCGTTAGCCAATTCGCTTCTCTTTGTTTTGCTATTGATAATCTTTTGAAGTTAAACGGTGGTTTAATAATAAAATTTATGTGCTCCTTATTGTTAAAAACAATTGCTATTTCTTTTGCAATGAAGATGTTTGAATTGGATTTAAATCCTTGCATATCGATGAAAACTTTATCCTCAGTCATCTTATTTTATTATTTTTTATTTACATTATCTTACGAACTTGACCTTTTAAGGGTATGTATTCTATTATGCGGTCGTGGATGAGTATACAAAATGCTGATGTATCAGTAGGAATGTTGGAGTCCGTTTCAATTTCAATTTTTATATCAACAGGACCGTTAGAGAGGGCTTCGTTTTGGTAACTGACATCTACTACCACTATCGGCACACTATTTTTAAATTCTTGAGCAGTTAGAAGCGGTTGTGATTCCCTCATGTAGTAGCTTTGTTGAAACCGCAGATACATATCATATAGGATGGCAACCCGACCATTTTTAAATTTTACATTTAGATCATCATATGGGTACGATTCGGAATTTAAATGTACTTTTAAATTGTTTAAATTACAATGAACAAACTTATTTTCTTGTTGAAAAGCAATCAACACAAAACGGGGTCGTTCTCTATTTGCAGCCAATTTAACATTCCATATATAGCTAGTTCCTGTATTTAGTTGAGGATTAATGTGACAATCCCAACTGCGAAATGCCATTGGTATAGAAGCACCACTGTTAATAATTTTAATCATATTCAATTTGCTCAGATCGGATAATTGTACATGCGGAATTCTCCATGAGATGTTTGAGATACTAATTTTTGGTTTGTCAGTAGCAACAGTTGAGTATACGAGTTTTTCATCGTTCTTACTACGTAAGAGAACCAATTCATGTTTACCGCTGAGTATAATTTTATTATAGTCTTCAGCGAAACCTAAAAATAGTTTCAGTGGTACATAGAAATTAAAGTGTCCATTTGAAATATCCAAATCATCGAGTTTGTTCCATCCTGCATTGTACAAGCCAACACTTTCTGTTGGTGATAAAGAAACAAAATTTTTTAGGCTGCTTGTAATCGCTAAATGTCTTGTATGATCAATTTCTATGCCATTAAGTTCATATCGAATTTCGTCAAAAAGATGTGCCACAAAGTTATTTTTTAATTTTAGATTTAAAAACGAAGATATTTTGCTATTATTATCATCTACAATACTTCCCTCAACATATATGTAGCTTTCGCTGGGTAGCACATATAAGTCTTGATTTTGTATTGAAATTCGAATCTCATCATTATTGTTGAAGGATTGTAGGTATGGTGTATATGTGTGATAGTCCTTTTTAATTATACTCTCGTCTGATTGAGGTTTTTCTAGAACATCTAGTATGTAACTCATTTCTTTGTCAACTTTAAATTGAGAGACTTTAAAAATTTTTTATTTTCTTGCGTCAAATATTTTTTGTGTAATGATCTCTTTAATTGTGGTTTGGTTTGCAAGAGTGTTTTATGAGTGTATCCAATTTTATCCTTAGATTGCTTGACGTTGTATATTATCATTATTTGCTAGATCTCAAATGTATTCGTGTTGTAATTTCCTCTCCTCGAAAATTAATTAAATCACCGTTCTGATCAACTATGCGTAGAGTAAGAGAACTTATCTCTTGGCAGTTAACTGGCAAATAGATAAGATTTCGAGGAATCTCAACAATTTTATATCCTGGGGGGACATTGATCGCAAATTCATGTAATGTGTGTGCTTGTGAGTTATTCGTATATGTGTTAACCACTATACTGCATTCAACACGCAAGATATTCACGATGAAAATATTGACTGGTAGATCTGAGTAATGGTCTTGGTTAGGAGCTAGAATTTTCTTATTGAATCCAAAAAGTTTTCCAATTGTGTTATCTTTGTTAAAGTATATGGGATCCTTAGAGCTTTTAACTCTAACTTGCATTGTATTGTTATTAGCTTCTATATCAATTTTATTTTCCGGACAATACTGCTTATAGTTATGTTTAATATAATCAACTATATCATTCAATTCATAAGATCCTATTGGTATTTTAATTACATGTTCACCAATATGAAATATATTGTTATAATCATCTACATTGGGAATGCTATTATATGAATGAAAATCAGTTAGAGCACATTCATATTCACCATCCAAACGAATAGGAGGAAAGTAATTAGCAGATAACTCAGATGAGTTTGAGCTAAGAGTAAGTGTTATTGACATTATGATTGTCTGATTACAAGTAAGTGAAATTAAACACAGCACTTTGTATAAAAAGGAAGTTTATATTTTATTTAAATATATTAAGGAAGTTAATATTTTATTTAAATATATTAGATACAAAATATAGACTTATATATACACTTAACTACAATATTTCATTTTTATTGATCCAAGAATTATGTTGATTGGTAAATCCTAACCATTTAACATATGCCTTCTCTCCTTTAGTTTTAAGAACTTTTTCAACTAGATATGTATTTGGATATCTAGTTTTTGAAAGTTCTTCATCATAGAACCCACCTTTGATAGGATTACCACGATAGTCTTCTAATATGTATGTGTCTGGATACGTATTTTGAACTCTTTTAATCGTGAAAATTTCTGTGGTCCAATTTGGTGTATATCCTTTTTCAAAAACATGTTTATATTTACTTATGCGCACATGATCTCCCACATTGAATTTTGATAATTTGAATAGTTTTAAGCGGTTATATACAGTGTTTAATAATTTTTTCTCATTTTTATAGTTAACTTGAATCGGTGGCATTTTGATGGTGCGATGAATTTTTTTATTATATGTATTAATCAAGTCTTTGTAAATGTCGAGCCAGTTATAAGACCCATTAAAGCTAAACTCTTTCCACATCATTCCTTTTAATGTTCTGTTAAATCGTTCTACTATTGATGCTTTCATTCTGCTATATGTTGAGTAGTGATTAATGTTGTATTTATTCATCAATTTTCCAAAGTGTTTATTGAAAAACTCTTTACCATCGTCTGTTTGCAAGTTTTTTGGTATTCGTCCCAGTTGAAAAATATTCTGCATAGCCTGGCTTGTTTCCAATGCAGTCTTTCTTTTCAAGGGTACTGCCCAAGCAAATTTTGAAAATGTATCAATTACAGTCAGCAAAAATCGATAATCTCTATTGTCTGTAGAATAGTTCCCCATTTCAACTAAATCAGCTTGCCAAAGATCATCTATTCCTTTCATAACAACTCTTCGACGTGGAAAATGTTTTCGTGCTTGCTTATGTAGTTCATTTATTAAATTTCTTTTTGAAGTCATTATTTAACGTATTTAGAATTTGACGGGGTAAGTTGAGTTCAGTGCAAGTTCATTTAAGTACTGTTGACCATCATATTTCTTACATATCCATAAATTAACTCATTTATCTTTCTAATTTCTTTTTCAAAGAATAATTTCATACTTGAAATTGTTTCCCTAATTTCATTTAGTTTCTGACTTAAAATTAAATTGATTTCATCTCGTACCTCTTCAATTTGACTTTGCAGAAACAATTTATTAACAACGTCGTTTTCCTCCAAAGCTTTTGCCACATTTTTGATTCTTTTGTTTTGAACGTCAATGTTATTAGTTGTATCCATAACGAAGCCCAACAGCTTAGGAACATTTTTCACAAAAACTCTGCCACTTGTATCATTAAGATAGTGCCCAAACTTATCGATAGACATGATTTATGTAGATAAATATTATTCTATAATTTTTGCTTCATATAATTCTTCGATAATTGAGACAATTTCGTTATTGTGATTAGTATGACCTGCACCTTGTGATGCTAGCAATAGCCTAAGGCGATCTACTAACTCATTAGGATCATCCCAGTATATATAGTTAGGTTTGTATGGGTTTAGTTTCATCAAACCCTTACCCTTGTAAGGACTTTTTATTGCATGTAGTGATGACGAAGTTGATGAGTTATTTTCACTTTCTTTCTTAAACAATTTACTGATAATATGCTTATATTTATATGCTCTCGTTCCTTTGATTTGTCCATCAGGTCTATAATCTCTTTTGTATGCATTTGTGCTCACTAAAATTTTCTTATATATATCTAATTCATGTTTATCATAATATTTTGGTGTTTTGTGAAACAGTAAAGAAAATAAACCTGGTGTAAAAGCCCATATTTGATTTCCAATCACTATTTTATCTTCAGTAAGTTTAATACTACTATTGCCAAACTTCCATTCATTATTAAAACCTTTATGTGGACCGTATAGAGTGTCTAATTCATTTCTGCTTTCCAAGAGTGCTAGGTCAGTATAACTCTTATTATTATCTGAATTGTCTAGAGTTTCCGATTGAGAGTAAAAATCATCGTTGTCATCATCATCATCATCATCATCATCATCATCAGTATCAACATTATCAACCTTGTTTGCGTTTCGATTACTAAGTGAGATATTTTTATTGCATAACGTTTCTTCAACAAGTTTCTTTGGAGTACTTGTCTCTAACTTAACTGATTGGTCGTTGAATGGAAAATTTGAATTTTTATAAACTTTCGTTTTAAGTTCATCTCTTTCTGCCTTAATACTTCTTTTATTATTTTTAGAATTGTTCACAAATTCTGTTAATGGTTCTATTATTGGTTTAAATGTATCTTTGAATTGCTCATGTGTATCTGCTTCATCAACTTTTATACTACGAAATTTTTTCTTTAAAACATTTCTTGTCTTTATTAGCTCTTTTAAAACTTTTTCATCCATTTTCAACTATTAGACAACAGATCTGGTATCAGCTATCAGATCAGGTATCAGATCAGCTATCCGATCAGGTATCACTTAGCAGATCAGGTATCAGATCAGCTATCAGATCAGGTATAAGACCAGCTATCAGATCAGGTATTGGGGTATCAGATCAGGTATCAGCTATTAGATCTGGTAACAGATCAGCTTTCAGATCAGGTATGGTAAATACTTTAGGAAATAAGTAGATGTACTATGCGCAAGGCCAAATTAAGTACTAATGTTTTACTTTTATGTAGAGTAATTTATATCGTTATAAAATAGTCGAATTGCTTTCTATAGCGACCATTGTTTAAGTCATTATCTTTGCTTATCATCAAAAATCCATATTTATCCTTCCAACACTCTCGACAAATTTCATGAAACTTTTCATAACTCATATCGCTGGAAACATGATCACTATAAACGTGCTTCATGTTGGTCTCATCTTGTTTAAACATTATAATCACATTTGCATTGTCTCTTATTAAGTGCTTGGGGATTCTCGTATAAGTTTGGCACAAGTAGAATGAATCAACATCCTTATGTCGTCCCATGCAAAAATATGCTCGTATATTATTTTGCTTCTCGCATGCAACATCATCAAAGATCATAATAGAATTAGTTTTCGCTTCCTCAGGAGGAATAACTTTTTCATTATCTGTAAATGTGTAGTATCCCATCCCTTTAATTGGTGAAATTAATCGCTTTAAGTATTCATATTTTGGTTGATAAAGGGATTTTGAGTATAAATAGATGTTTTCAAACTTGAGTCCATTAGGACTTTCTAGCAAGCTAATCATAACATTAGTCTTTCCACAATTTGATGGTCCAACTATTAGAGCACGAAAAGAATTTGGTAAGAGAGAGCTATGTTTTATTTTAGATCTGATTTTCGTTGAAGCATCAATATTGCGAATCACAATATTTTTATGTTGTTTTACTAATTGCATTCTCATAACTAATTGCATTTCATAAATGTTACTTTTATTATAGAAGAAAAAATAAAATAAGATGTTAATACATTATAACAAAACGTTTAGTTATAAAAAACCAGCCGTTGGAAAAGGTTTATTGAATAGAGTAATTAACTCTCTGCCTGTTGAATTACACCTTCCTGGATATCAGTTTTGTGGACCCGGAACGAAATTACAAAAACGTTTAGATCGTGGTGATAAAGGAATTAATGTATTAGACGCTGCATGTAAAAATCACGATATTGCTTATTCCAAAACAAATGATTTAAATAGTAGACATCAAGCTGATAAAATTCTTGAAAATAAAGCTTGGGAACGAGTTATTTCAAAAGATAGCAGTCTTGCCGAAAAATCGTTTGCATACATGGTTACTAACGCAATGAAAGTCAAAAGAAAATTTGGTATGGGATTGAAGAAGAAGGTTGCAAAAAAAAGTGAACAAAATGGAAAAAAGCTGTTCAGTACATCAATTAAAACTGCAACAAAAATATTGAAGAAGGAAAAACCTCAAGACATTAACTCTGCCATTAGGATTGCACGTAAGATTATCAACAAGTCGTTAAGGGGGAAGAAATCGCAAGTTGTAATACCACGCGTAATTAATGTTCCAAAGATTGGTGGCTTCTTACCTTTGGTACCTATTCTTACTGCTCTGAGTGCAATTGGTAGTCTTTCTACTGGCGGAGCAGCTATAGCAAAAGCAATAAATGCTGCAAAGAATGCCAAACAACAACTTGATGAAGCAACTAGACATAATAAAACAATCGAAGCAGTAGCAATGGGGAAAGGTTTTTACCTTAAACCATATAAGAAAGGATATGGATTGGTTTGTCAAGAAAAACAAAAACCAAATTTTTCATAAAGCTGCCCAATAAACCCCTATCTGATGTTGATTTGAGAAACTTTTCAACAAACATTCCATACTTTAGAGGAGTTTTCATGTTGGATACACTACCAAAACGATCGAGAAAACGAGAATGCGGAATCATTAATTTGGATTTATCAAGAGGACCTGGAACCCATTGGGTAGCATATTATAAAAACAATGAACATAAGGAATATTTCGACAGTTTTGGAAATTTACAACCTCCATTAGAATTAGTTAAATATCTAGGTAAAAATATAAAATATAATTACAATCAATATCAAGATTACGATTCATTTAAATGTGGACATTTATGTCTTCAATTTCTTTACAAAATAAGTGAAAAGAATAAATAAATAACACACAAACAATTTTTAAATTTTGTTTTGTTTTATTAATAAAAAAAGTTTATAAGATATACTTTCTACATATTATTCCCACTGTGGGTATTGAGCATTTGTTAAAAAGATATTTATTTCAGCAGCAGTATCCAACTTTAAGCCACTGTCTCCTTGCTTACATATACAATATACCCCGGATGCCAGTTCTATTATATCATCATCCGATAGCGTGTTGTACCGATTTGGTAGAAACATTATGTTGTTTTCCAGTTCAATTTGAATTGTAGTGCCATATTTACTAGTCACACGCTTAGCGTTTTTAACTGCATACTTAGTTGAGTCCTGGAGCTCTTTTATATGTATTAATTTTTTTTTATTTAATGTGTTGAATTTTGTGATCAAATCTGGAGGATTCATTATTACAATATTAATTAATTAAATTTAATTTTTATATATATTTTTTTTCTTCTTTAACAGATAGCTCAATCTGTTTTTTGTAAACTGATGTATTAAATATTTCTACCAATCTTTAAATAGGTAAAAAATAATTCTTAAAAGAAAGATCAGTATCGTAACTATCTCTTTTTCTCATATTGTAATTATTTTTGATGTAAAATATTTTTTGTTACTTATAGAATTGTAGTGAAAGAGATAGTAGTTATATTGACGTTCTTAAGCGTAACTGAAACAAAAAATGGCAAAACAAAGATCGGAGAGATAGTTATATTGATGTTCTAAAGTGTAACTGGAACAAAATATTTCAAAAAGCACTCAAAAGTGTTTGTAACATTTTAATTTTACAAGAATATTTTACTATAAATAAGAATGTAAAACTTTCAAGAGTACTAGTATAAAAAATAGCATTCAAGAAAAAAGTATTCTTTAAAAAAGAAAATTAAAATAACAATTAAAAAATGAGCCAAGTACGTGAACGGTTATTTGAGTTTCTTAATTCCTTTGAGGACTTATTGCTCTATGAGCATAAAGAAACCATAAATTTTTTCGTCTCCATGCTCAATGAAAATGAGGAGTATGGAATTATAGAACAAGAGGACTCTGATAGTGGGCATTTTGCCAGCTGCCCCTGGTATAGCGAAGGATGCGAGGAAGGGCCGGACACATGTCGATGCACCATGTTCCACATAAGGAAAAAAATAATTTTTAAGATTATTGAAACTTATAAAAATTTGTCAAAAATAAATAATGAACAAATATAGAATATATATGTATGTGTATGGGTTTTATTTAGTTTTTTATTGTTTTTTTTTTTTAATATATATATATATATATATATATATATAGATTAATAGAGCGAAAAACTATTAGTTTAAATATTATATTCATTGAGGATGGATAAATGTACTTTAAAGAATATATTTCACCACAATGAAGAACGAAAACCTCAAATACATGATTTGGTTTTTGAGTTTGAATACTTGCTCAATTGGAAATTGAAGATTTCATGTGGATTTTCAACAGCTTTTGGTTTTAAGCCAATGATATGGCTGAATTATAAAAATAAGCAATACATTGGACTGGACCGGGAAGAGTGGTTACACCTCATGTGCTATAAGGACTATATTCATGATATGCTTAATCGTCGAGATTTTTTAAATTCTATAAATATAATTGATAATGAAAGTGAGAGAGATGTTGAATATAAGTTTAAATATAAAAGGGGTGTTTGTTTTTTAGTTATCGAACAAGGAAACTCTAATATAAAAATCGATTCTGACACTTGGAGATCATTAACTCAAATTCGAGTATTTTTTACATCAATTTTATGTTGGAACAACATTCTAAGAAAACAAATTCTTCATTTCTATTATGAATATTATATACCAACCTGCTCCGCTTTAAACAAAACAAAACTCCAATTCAATGAAATACAAGGAATACATGAAAGGGATGTAAAGATTGAACTGACACGACTTTGTTATGAGATTGGGGAAAAAATGCAACACAAGATTCTAACAGATGTGAAAATTCATAAATTATATTTAAGAATGGATAATAAATAAATAAATAAATAAAAAATGTACACAAGAATATATGTTTTATTGTTTTTTATTGGTTATATTTTCTTTGTTTTTTTCATACAATTTTTTAATAATTAATATTTACATTTATTTTTTAACAAAAGAATTTTTTTTAATAACTAATATTTACACTTATTTTAATAATAAAACTTTACAATAATTTACATTAATTTTAACTTTCTTCTTCTTCTTGAAGTCTATCAATTTCCATTAATAGCATGTCAAGCTCATAATCAGGATTGGTTTCCTCTATTGCTGAATGGTACCATGCATATGTGCTTATACCATCACTTTTGATATTTCTTTTATCATCTTGATAACTTAGTATTATTTTATGTAGTTGCATAGTATATAATTGATGCAAACTCGACTTAAAGGTAAGCATATTATCAAATACATTTGATTTATTAAACAGACAATCTCTATATGAACTTAGGCTATACTTATCTAAAATGGTTTTCTTGACCCCCTTCGATTTCTTTACATCATTTTGATCTTGAACACTAAATGAATACATTTTAGATCGCAACCCAACAAACTCTTTCATTATTTTTCCACAATTTTCGTCTTTCATCATACCCAGCACCTTTTTGTTTAAACGAGGAATACCATATATGTTATCTGAAGGATAATCAGATGTGTCAAATTCATCCTGTATGTCCATTTTTATGTCAGCATAGAAGTCATCAGTCCGTATTGTATATATGAATGAATCAGTATCCATATAGTTTAATGACAATTTTGATTTAAATTTGGGCTGCATGTAGCCATAATGGAAATTATACATTTTCCATTTGGAAAGTTCTAGCACACAAAATCCTAAGTAAATAGGCTTATTATAATATGTCTGGAGCCTATTCATTTGAATCGCCACCATGTCTTCTGAAAATATAGACAAACTATGGAAATTGGGCTTAGATATCCAATCTTGGGCTCCCAAATGATTGCAATTCGTTCTGTTCCAGTTTGTTACAATTCTAACATCTTTTCTCTTATCTACATTTTCCATAGTCTTACCATATACCGCATTATTGAGCAATTTGAAGAAGTTTTTCTCAAATGTATTTTTAGCGTTAGCTCTATGCTTGGTATTTAAGTCTATATATGATTTTAACCATGGAGATTGTTTAAAAGTGAGAATCCGATGTATTTTTTTTAGAATCAAACCATACTCTAAACATTGCTTAAGAATTCTGTAATGAATAATATATGAATGTTTAGTAGAAAAGTCAGCAATTAATTTAGTTTGATTCTTTCCGTAAGGTTTTTTATTTTCCACACAAAAAGGTAGATCATTGTGCGATTCGTGTAAAATGGAGGGATATTCTAAAGTAACTTCATACACATAACCATCATTTGAATTATTGTCTATCCGATTTGGATCCAGATTTAGCTCATCACTTGATAACCATCTGAATCCTCCATATGGAAGATATTCGGACATAGCCCAACCGTAAAGGTTATTGGCATCTAGGTACATTAGAAACTCTGAAGGTTTCTCTTTATCGAAATCCTCTAGATATTTATTGTTTGCTTTTGAATACCTTTTACTACATTGTACAATCCCCCCACGTATCCCTTTTTTAAAGAAATTATACATATCTATATCAGTTAACAACTCCAATTCTATATTTGTGTACTTCAACATAGCATCCCACGAGAGTCCAGGAGCAGTATAGTACTGGCTTGGATCTAGGTTATATATTCCCTTACAAACTTTTCGAAAATTTTCGAATACATCAGTTAGCAATAGAACGTCTGTTTTTAAATAAAACTCCATGTAGTCTTGTAAAGTTTTGCAATCAAATGTGTACCAAATTTTTTTTGCATGCTCATAATCTTCATGTGAACATTCTCTATTGGTAAGTGTGTTGAAAAAGTCTTCCCTCGCTGGAAGTTGACTATCATTTAATTTTTCAAAGGAATTGAGATAGTTGTAAGGGAAAACACCCTTCCTTCTAACCAGATCAAACTCTATTTTTGATGGAAATTGCTCTTTAATTGTACAGAAATCGTTATCCGTAAGATTATTGGCTAAAGTTTCTAAGCTTTCGGGCATAAAACGTAAGGTGTCTAGAAATCTAAGTTCAAGATT
This sequence comes from Tachina grossa, assembly GCA_949987645.1. Taxonomy (NCBI): domain Eukaryota; kingdom Metazoa; phylum Arthropoda; class Insecta; order Diptera; family Tachinidae; genus Tachina; species Tachina grossa. The sequence goes on along the minus strand of OX465274.1, from coordinate 149,727,813 downwards.
GAAATCGTCATTCATTTTTGTATATGTTGATAAAGATATATAACGTTCTTTATTTAGCGGAAGGACTTTTATGTTGTCAGACTTTTCTCCTAACTCTTTAACAAAAAGATGTGAGTCATAAGACGAATAATTATGAAAATAAATAGGGATAAATTTTGGTTGTTGATATTTTAAGTTGCACATATTATGAGCTGCACCTCTAAATTTGCCAGTTACATGACAATGATCAATTACGCGATCACTACCTAAAAATTTATCACATATGTGGCAATTTACAGCATTTCGAAAACTGAATATTTCTGAAGGGGATAAAGAATCCATTTGTGTCTTTCTCATTAAATAATTAGTATATATATCTTCACAATCCTTAACTAAATAAGCAACAAATTTTTCTGCAGCGTCCCTACCAGTATATATTCTAAACTTATCTATATTATGGTTAATATATTTAATATTATAACTAAAAGCACAGGGAGTATGCTTTTTAGTTAAATTATTTTTTTTACTTACTATACATTGGATGTCCTCAAGTATGCACTCAAGATCTGCATACACAACAAAAGGCACATCCATCTGTCGTTGGTGGTCCTTAAATTTAAGTGTAGCGTTATTATAGGATGGTAGCTGGGCTACAATTTTACCACACTCTGCTTGATGTTGCTCCATGATCCTATCACTGTGAGTAAATTGCAGACATACATTACACAATTTAAGAGTGTGTTCGTGTTTTGTCGTTTGGCCGCTTAATAATCTGTAAAAAATTTAAATGAAATCATTTATAATAAATATTATAAAAAGTTATATATATATATATATATATATATATATATATATATATATATACTTGACACTTTTAGCTTACCTAGACATATTTTGTATTAGAACGTAATGATGACCAACGATATTTTCCAACAACAATAAGTTGATATGATTACATTTTTCCTTCTTTGTTATATAATACGGACCAACAACTACATTATTTTCCTCATCATAACCAAATACGTTTACGCTGATTCCACTATTCCGCTTCTCAAATATTTTAATATCTTTTAAAGATATTGGAAATATTAAATTCTTAAAATCTAGCGTTACACCATTTTGGGTACAAATGATGTCAGCAGTTATGTCATGAATATTGTATGAGCTACATCGCTGTTTACTCTTTATTTGAGAAGTATCTACTGCGGCGATCAGACACCACTTGAAACAATATTGATCGGTATTTTCTACATTGATGCAAGCTTTTCTTTTTTGAAGTTTTTCTGGTAAACTCATCCAGTTTGCTCCTTTAACTAGAGAAGCTTTATTAATACTTAGCTCTGCTCGGACTATGCGTATCAAAGTCCAACCAGAGTCCTTCTCTTGAAATTCACTCATTTTATTTTGAATTTCTGAAATTTGGTTAGAAAATACTTCATATATTTCATCTCCTCTGGTCAACAAATTCATTTTAGCTCTATGATGAATAATATTGAACTCCAATTCCTCTCCCACAATTTTTACATATTCTGCCACAATACTCATATTAAATTTTATTACAGTGTGGCTTTGTAAATGACTTTCAAGCATCTCTATGAAAATTGATTCATTTTCACCAATGAAATCTTCTAGTAAAAGTTCATCTCTTTTATTATTTAATCCATACGTTACAATATTATTTTTGAACGCTTTGCTTATGGTGTAAAATTTCATATTATCTTTATGTCTTCCTTGCGTTTCTTCATCAATGCTGGTATTATTTATTAAATTACCTCCACAAGCATCCGCTCCTTGAAGTTCTCGTTGTTGTTGTTGTTGTTGTTGTTGTTGTTGTTGTTGTTGTTGTTGTTGATACTGTAGTTGTTGATGTTCATGAGTATTTGTGTACCATTGCATGGAGGTAGAGGGTTGTTGCCAATACATTTCTTTTTGTTGTTGTTGTTGTTGTTGTTGTTGTTGTTGTTGTTGTTGTTGTTGTAGTTGATATTGCAATTGTTGGCCAGTATTTGGGTACCATTGCATGGCTGTAGGATATGGTAGCTGTTGTTGAGGATATTGATATTGTTGCTGTTGAGGATATTGATATTGTTGTTGTTCTTGAAGATATTGGTATTGTTGTTGTTGTTGCTGTTGTTGTTGTTGTTGTTGAGGATATTGATATTGTTGTTTTTGTTGTTGAGGATATTGATATTGTTGCTGTTGTTGAGGATATATATATTGGTCCTCAACACCATGATTTTGGATATGATCCAAGAAACACTTTTGATATTTATATATCTTATTGCACATATTACATTTATAAACCATTTTTAATAATTTATAGAATGTATTGTATTTTTTAAGATTTTATATGATGATGATGCACTTGCTAGATACAATGCTGTACTTGCTGCTAGATTAGAGAACGTCTCAATTTATACGAATTACGTTCTATTCTTACATTGTTACAACATACATATGTATGAAGAAAGCATCGTCCTCTTCATCTACCATAAACTTTTCTTCTTCATTTTGGAAGTTTCCATTATAGAAGTATGCCATTTGGTTCTTTGGAATGACATCACATTCACCTATCTCGTTCTCAAAAATATCAATGTATGTATGTATATAAGTGTGCATGGTTTGTTTGACAAATGTCAGCCTCTTTACACAAAAAACAAAAAATAAATAAAACTAAATAAAACCAACAACAAAAACATTAATATCTCACCAGAATACATAATTTCTTTCTATAAATACCCTTCCAGCTCCATCAGCTAAAAAGAATATTACAAAAAAACAAATGCCGAGTACATACTATGATATTTTGTAACATCGCAACAGTGTGTACTAGTGTCAACGTTTGTCATTTTTGAAATTATTTCTTGTTGTGTGGTATTGCTTTCCCTATAAAAAAACATAACGTGAAAGACGTTGCACACATTTAAAAAAATGATTATAACACAAGAAATGCCAGATGTGTACTCGGCATTACACACTCGCTTTTTTATATACATATACGACTACTTACCCACCTTTCAACGCTCAAGTTATTGTAAAAACATACACAAATACACATGCATGAGCATAACGTTGGCTCCCATGATCACGCATCTCTAATTCCCTTTGACAATCCTAAATATCTTACACTTCAATTTTTCCAACCTTCAAGTAAGTTCGTTGCTCATAAATTACATATTTTATTCATCTCTTCAAACTCTTTAAACATAGGAAAATCAAATTAAATAGAACCAACAACAAAAAACATTCATCGATTTCCCACAAGCATACATAAGGTCTTCTAAAATTACCTTCCATGGTCACCATCAAAAAAGAAAATAAAAACAACTAAAGCAACATTTCCTCTATGCACACACACACACACACACCATAAACCTGCTGCAACCACTTGACAAAAAAATCACACTTCAATTCAAAATTAAAACAAAAACATACGTACAAAATCAAACTAAACCAAAACCAACAACAAAATATTCATAGATATCCCACAAGCATAAATAATTTCTTTCTTTCCAAAATACCCTTCCATCTCCATCAGCTAAAAAGAATATTACAAAAAACTAAGGCAAAATTTGCTCGATGCGTACTCTCACTTAAAAAAAAACATTGCACTCTAAAACCATAAACCTGCTGCAACCACTTGACAAACAAAAAAATCAAAATTAAAACAAAAATCTAAAACATACATACAAGTTTGCGCGCAAACATAATAAACTACGAGTATGTACATCAACCCAAAATTAAAACAAAAAACATACGTACAAAATCAAACTAAAACAAAACCAACAACAAAAACATTCATAGATATCCCACAAGCATAAATAATTTCTTTCTTTCCAAAATACCCTTCCATCTCCACCAGCTAAAAAGAATATTACAAAAAACTAAGGCAACATTTTCTCTATGCATACTCTCACTTTAAAAAAAAACATTGCACTCTAAAACCATAAACCTGCTGCAACCACTTGACAAACAAAAACATACGTACAAAGCATGCGTGCCAACGAAAATAAACTACGAATATGTACATCAAACTATCCTTATCTCACACTTATGCTCACACAACAAAACAAAACATCATCATCACATACATATGCATCTACAAACCATCGAGTACCCTCGTCACTTCACACCCTTGACTTTAATTACCTAAATTTTCCCATAAATTACAAATTTTCAATTTTAATTACCCAAATTTGACAATTTTAATTGTTATAGAACCGGCAGTTCCCTACTACTGACATATATATTTCTTTCACAACATCTGCAGGGGAAGGGTAATTAATAAAATAAATTACAAATTTATCATAGTGAACTTGCTACTTAAGTTTCCAGTTGGATTTTATGTAACACAAACAAAAAAACAACAAGTAATTTACATGCAAGGCAGTTTTGAAAGTTAACGTCTGTGTCTTATTCAAAGAGGCTTGATGGTCCCCTTTTTGGAGCACACACAACAATGGTAAATCACCATCGAAAATCATGTAACTCTGATTTTTTTTTAAATCCTGTTTATTAAAAATAAATGAGCTAAAAGTGCAAAGGGGTCCCTTAATCAGAGTAGAAAAGTCGTTTAGAAAATAACTTTAATCGTAGTAAGCAGTGCAGCATGAAGACTTCTTTTGAAAAACAGCAAATATATTTTTGCCCGACTGCGCGACCCAAAGAAGGGTATTGTGTTTATCAGTCTATGAAGGTATACGTACATACATATGTATTAGAGACCTGCGTAAACAGTCTTTAAATGTAAATACGTCATGATTTTTAAATGTATTCACGTCGCATGTATTATACTAAACCAATAATAAATGCTGTCGTACTATAAGCGAAGCACGATGGATGTATTGGTGTACGTGTATATCAGTGTTAACAAGCGATGTCGCCAAGACAGCTTGTTTATAACAAACACTCAAAAGAAGTACTGTTGATTAGTGTATGCTTGTTATTTTTCATATTGTACGTTTGAGTGTGTGTGTAATATGTAGATGGTAAGCTATTATGTGATTAACCGCATATAACAATGTTAATGCATGTGTGCGTTTGCATGTGCGCAGAACATGCATGACGTTTGTACACGCGCTCATGCGTAGAAAGAAGCAAGTATCACAAATTCTTCCGTCACGAAGTGTTGTCTTCTTTACTCTTATATATACTCTTTATATATTTCTTCCTTTCTCATAGAAAAGTTTGGATTTTAAAAAAACGTGTAATTTTTCTCTTATTTTAACAAAATGTATTTTTTTTATATAAAAATTTATTTATGTTTGTTTCATTATAACTAGAGATGAGAAAATTTCGTGATTTTCTCAAATCACGCATAATTGTCGCTTGAGCGAGCGTGCGTCGTAACTCTCGCGCACATCTCTAACAGTAGTTTTCGCAGAATGACTTTTCATAGAAATAATAATAATAATATACAATAGTTTAATTATTATCTGGTATTTTAAAGTTATTAGATATAACATAAGAGCCTAAAAAATATAGCTTAAAGATGGATGATAAATACTGGAACACGAAAGAAGTATAAATTAAAAAATCTTAACAGTGGTAAATATGTATATCGAGTTATTATTAAAGATTTAGTTTTAAATGTGTAAATATATATATTTCGAATATACGATATTTCTATATCAAAAATACGCATACCACAACGTTCTACTTGTATTTTATTTAAAGCAAAACGTACCTTTTTTGGTTTTGTTTTAACAAAACGTGCTATTTGAATATTAAAAGTCCATTAAATTCATACATCGTTAACATTCATTGCTGTGACTTATTGTGGTCTTATGCATTTTATAATAAGGAAGAAAGTTGTTATATATCCTGGGTTTATGCTATGAAATAATCGGGTGAAAAAAATAATCTTTGATTTTCCAACATTTTGAAATAATCGAAAAGGCACATTTTGTTCTACGACTCCTCATATGTGTGTTCCTTTGCGGCACTTCACAGAAAAAAAGAAGCAATGTGAGTCCGAAAACAGAGGAGATGTGTAAACATCTAGTAATGAAAATTTTTTTTTAAGTTGGAAGTACTTATGCTTTTAGTATATTTTTTTAAAATTAATAATTAAAAGTATCAAAACTTTTAATATTGTAAATACATAGGAATTTGTTCGTTTTTGTTTGTTTTATTAAACTTATTTGGTTAGTAAATGGGCACACTGCACTATATGTATATGTACTGCATTCAAAATTGCAGTAAGCAGTAAATTTACTGATTACTAAAAAAAATCAGTAAATTTTTACTGCTAATGAAATTTAATTTGCATTACCAGTAAAATCGTAGGGCCGTAATCATAATAAAATTGTAGCAAGTGGCAAAGTTTTTTCATTCAAATTTTGAAACTTTTGTATGAAAAACATTTAGCCACTTGGTAGAATTTCATTATGAATACGGGCATTACTGATTACTGAAAATTCAATGCACCTCATCATATAACAAATCATTTAGGCAATTTATAAAAGTTGTAGAAAAAAATTTTAGTAATCAGTAAAAATTTACTTGTTAAACATTTTTTTTATTGTTTTTACTGAAACTTTAGTGGTACTGCAGTGCTCATCTATGGTAAATGTCTTTACTTTTACTTTTTAATTTTTAATTCCTGTTGTTCATCGTTTAGTTGTTGCTGTTCTTCTTGTTGTGTACGCATTGCAATTAAAATAAATTCAGTAAAGTGCGACTTTTACTCGCCCACATTCGGTTTTGAGCATTTTTTTGATTTAGCTTTCTTCCTTTTTTAAGTTATTTCAGTTTAAACGATTGTTTTCAGTTTTATCGCTTTTTTCTCGTTTTGGCGTTTTTTTCTCTTTTTTGGGGTTTTTTTAATTTTCGCAATTTTTTTAATTTTAGCGATTTTTTTCTATTTTTTGGGGTTTTTTCATTTTGGCGATTTTTTCATTTTGGCGATTTTTTCTGTTTTTGGGGTTTTTTATTTATGAGATTTTTTTCATTTTGGCGATTTTTCCATTTTGGTGATTTTTTGTTTAAGGGTTTTTTTCATTTTGGGGATTTTTCCGGTTTTTCGCGATTTATTTAGTCCTAGAAATTTTAATTTGGTGCTTTTTTTTCGTTTTGGCGATTTTTTGTTGTTTTTTTTTGCGATTTTTTTAGATTTGGCGATTTTATATTTTTTGATTTTTTAGTTTTACACTTTTTGAAAATTTCAAGAGTTTTGCTCTTACGGTTTCCAAGATACAGCAAGTTGTTAAAATTACAAAGTCAAAATTGCATTAACTGATGGAACACCCATTGATTTAAATTTTTTAAATTTAGTGTTAATTGTTGTAGTCTGTATAAAAATACACTAACTTTTAAAATTTCAAGTGTATGTATATAAGTACATACAATTGTATGTATATTACATGGGATTTTATTAGTTTTCGTTGCTCGTTTAATTTTTAACTCTCATGTATTTGTTGTTGTAGTGGCCAAATGTCTACACACTGTGCCCAAATTTCAGGTCCGTAGCTCTTGCGGTTCATTTTCTCTTTTGGTGTACGGAACCCTAACAAGGCAATTATCAAGTTAAATAAAACAAACAAAAACCAGAAAATTCCTATGTATTTACAATAGATTAAATAAGTTTGTATTGCTTCTTTCAACCACTACTGCACTCATGCATATGTAGCTCACACCGATTTTACATCGCGGTGAGAATCTCAGCAAAATTTGTGATTGTATTGTGAAAAAAAATTTACCCCCTAGCGTATAGATGTTTACACATCAAACAGATTTGAAAATACAATTAATTTTTTTGTTATATCAATTAAATAATTCTTTGATTTTGAACCTACAACGATTTTTGTAATCACAAATTATATGTATATAATCTGAACGCTTGGGCCGATTTTGATGATTCTTACGACAATCGATTTGTCTTATTCCCGGGAGTGTCGCTAAAGACAGAAGTCAAAATTCAAAATGGTGGACAACAGCACACCAAAAAAAATAAAAAGCCAAGTGACACGCAGGCAATAAATGTCTACTACTATTACTGGGTCTTAGCTTCTTTAGGAAAGGGATAGTATTAGAGAAGACAGGTGGTAAAGGGAGAGATAAAGGAAAGCTTCATTCTTTTACAACTCTGCTTTTTTCCACTGTTCTAATAATGTAGTGTTGCGGCACCTCTAGTGTTAAATGAGGCGTATTAAATTTTGAAGCTGTGCTTAGTAGCCATTTTATTTATTACTTTACTTCGGCGATGATGACAATACCCACGGATGACAATACCAACAAAGGAGGGCGCTCTGATGTCGCATGACATTATCAGGGCTAATACTTTCATGCAAATGCATATTTGTATTCATCAAATCAAAATGAGCTGGATAATTTAGTTTTCCGAATTGAAGAATTTGCACAAAAATGGCATCGATTTATTAGAACATATTTTTGCATATTTTTTAATAACTACATATTTTTGCATATTTTATAATAAATACATATTTTTTATAAAACTTGTTTTTATTTTTATTTTTCAATATACTTAAATGAAAACTATTATATTTTGTATTTCACTTATTACCCGATTGCCAAGAATGGATGTATTTTTCGGGAGTTTCTTGTGTATACATATGTATGTATGTTTGTAAATTTCGCGTTCTTAGACAGGTGTTCTAAAACAAAAAACAAAATGGCGGATTTTTCGTGCGAAATGGTACACTTAAAAAATATTTTTAGCTAACCTATCTAGTGGGGTATCAAAATAGAGGAAATCAATTAAGTTAACCTTTAAAATATACAAATTAATGGCATGTTAACCTATATTAATTTTCTCGCGGCATTTTGTATTCACTAGACTGTTTTCAATGGAGAAAAATATGAGTTTCATTGTTCGAGAGTGAAAATTTACACATTCAAACGTTTGGAAAAAAATGCAGCGTGGAACTCGGGAGATTCCTAAAATGTACTAAATTAATCATTGGTGTACTATTGTACTTTCCGAGTTTGAATTGTACCAAAAAAAGGACAATTGTACCAAATTTGCCATCCCTGAAATGAAGTGATAATTGAACAGAATAATATCTTGTAGTTCCATTAGTTATGAATTCACTTATCTAACGCGTTTAAAACAAGTATTAACAGTTAGGATATCTTTTGATTTACTTTTACTTTTAGTTTTAGTGCATATTTTTAATGCATATATTAGGTTTTATTGCGCATTTTTTATGCGCGTAACTTAGTTTTTATAGTGCATGAAAATAACAGGCCTGGACATTATATTGTAAGGATTACAGTCTCTAAAAAATATACACATATTTAGTTTTACGCAATCCGGAGCGCTAATAACCTGATTTTTGTGAGCGTTTACGGCACTCTGACGTGCGTTCTGACGTACTAAAATAGTATTAGCATTAAAAATTAAAAGAAAGTGTCGTATCAATTTACAAGTGACAATTAATTTCCACTTTTTAAGTAATTTTTATATCCTTTACCAAAAAAAAAAAAAATGGTAAAATGGTATATATAGGTTTGTCATTCCGTTTGTAATTTCTACAATGTTAATAAGCGAGCCATAAAGTATATATATTCTGGATCCTTATGCATAGGGAAGACGAATAAGCGATGTCCGTCTGTCCGTCTGTCTGTACGTGAAAGCGGATTTCCGAAGCTCCCAGAAAAGCTAGAGACTTCGGTCTTGGACTAGTGTGTCAGAAATAGTCTGAAAAAGATTGGAATTGAAAATCAGCAAAATCGAGCGAACAATTTCAGAGCTGGAAAACTCAAGCATTATATTGCCATACTAAAGTAACTACCGAAAACTAATTTTTATTATTTTTTTATTCAATAAACTTATTTTATACTTCAGTATGAATAAAATTGCTATTTCTAATAAAAAAATTAAAAAAGACGTTTCCAGGGTTGGAAAACTTTAAATTTTTTATACGAAATTATACAAAATTAAGTTACTAAAACAAATTTTTCCTTTTTTTTTCTATAAATAATCTTGTATTCTTAAAAGAAAGAGATTGTTGTAAGAAAAAATCAAAAAGGATGATTCCAGGGTTGGAAAACTTTCACTTTTTGAGGTATAAAAAATTAACTACAGAAAACTAATTTTTATTATTTTTATTAAATAAACTTATTTTATACTTCAGTAGGAATAAAATTGGTATTTCAAATTAAAAAAAACAATTAAAAAATTTAAAAAGACGTTTCCAGGGTTGGAAAACTTTAACTTTTTTTTATACAAAAGTAACTTACTAAAACAAATTCTTTCCCTTTCTGTATAAATTAAACATATCATATTGGTGTAAGAAATCAGAAAAATCAAAAAAGGCGATTCCACGGTTGGGAAACTTACACTTTTTGTGGTATATATATATATATATATATATATATATATATTACTAAGTCTAATTAATTTTTTTCTTTATAAATTACATATATATATATATATATATATATATATATATATATATATATATATATATATATATATATATATATATCGTTTTGGAAAGAAAAGTTTGGTGTAAAAAACTTTAAAAATTAAAACCACAGCTCCAGAGCTGGAAACTTTGAACTTTTTTTCTGTATATTAAAGTTACTAAATAAAACTATTTTTTTAATTTGATATTTTGATATTGTATGACGTGGCTTCGTTTTTGACAACTGGAATAAGGGTGAATGTAAAATATTTCTTAAATACAGGGTGTAGAATAAAATATTCAACCTAGTGCTAAAATCGAAAAAAAAAATTTTATCGAAATAGACTGAGAGGTCACTTACTAAAAAATGCACTTTAACTAAAAATTATAAATTTTTTTACAAAACAAATGTGTATGTATGTACTTATGTATGTATCTGTGTACTACATATACGCACTTTGGTAAAGAGTAATAAGATTCGGCACAGCCGAAGATAGCACTCTTACTTGTGTTAGTTATTATTTCCTCAACTAACGTTTTTGGGTAAATGATATTTGAGCAGAAAGAAATAAAAACTAATTTTTATTTGTCTGGTGATAAAAAAGGAGATACTTATCATTATGAATACGCTTTTTATTAAGGTGTGAGTAACATTTTATTTTTCTTTTAATTACGCAGCAGGTTTTGAATTAGATGCTGAAGAATTCATTTGAATCATTGTTAAATATTAATTTTTTATAATTTAGCTAAACATTTATTTCTTGATTTTAATTTAAAAAAAATTTATAAGAAAATAAATCTTGCTGCGTCTGCCTTTTTAATGCAACATTAGGTATTTTATGTATTTTTTTCTTCAATTTTGGCATGGGAGAGGGTGTGGGATCAGTTAATTACAACCAAGCCATAGATGGCAGTCAAAAAATTTCTTGGTTTTATGTATGTAAGTCATAATTACAACGTGTTCGTTTTAGAGGCGTAGAACTTTAAGTTGTCAATATTTCATGTAACTTGCTGTCAATGTGACTTAAAAAAAGATACTTTCAAATCATGCGTGAGTTATGCCAATCACGTGGGTGGCACCCATATCTTTGATTTTTACTTAATCTTTTCATATTGAATTGCATTGTGTATAATATATGGACAAAAATATGTATTTTACTGCAAATTCAAAAGACTTAAAGCTGTCTTTTTATTTGAACGGCTTACATGATAAGTACGATGAGAGCTCTTTCAAAATACAAGTACATTGTATTTTATTAGTTATACATGTGCTAATTATTAGTACGTTTATCAAAATCATTTTACACTTTCCATAATAATGAATGAAATTTGCTAAATTCGCTTACAATATTATTGTATCATATTAATACTTGTCTAACGAAGTATCTTTTTGATGTGTAAAAAAAAAAACAAAAACTCATTAATTATAAGAGCAGGGCAACCAAAAACGTGCAACCTCATAGATACATTTGCATGTTAAAGCGCTGTTCAGACTTTTATAATTTGTACAAAAACAAGCCAAAAATTCAAATAATATGTACGTGCAAGTGCCATAGTGTTAATGCAAAATGTCATGACGAATTGCAAATAATTCGATAAAATTTTGATATGCCATCAGACTTGAGTGTAATTTTTTGAAATTTTTCTAAACAATAAGACTTTCCATTTGACCAGAGTTGCATTTCTGTGAAATATAGTACCAAACAAATTGACAAGTCGTCTGTTTCGATGCCGATGCACAGTGGCATTTGTTTAAAAATTTTATTAATTACAAAGTTTAATTGACTCAAATACATTTTTTATTTACCGTTAGTTTTATTTTCAATTAGAGTTGTTTATTGCAAAAATAATTAATTTTTAAGCAAAAGTTTAATTGACTTAAATACGGTTTTAATTGATTTTTGGTTTTAATTTCAATTAAAATTGTTTATTGCGAGACGATTTTTTTCTGTGTTAGACATCTTGCAGGTGACCATCCGTTCTGTATTATACAGAACAGTTATGTATTTGAGAGTCCTGTTCTGTATAAATTATTCATTAGGAAATAACGCTGATATGTTCTGTAGTTTATTTACTGTTCAGTATTTGTTCTGTATTTTCATGACTTAAACTGCATTTAAACAATTAACGCAGTTTATGCAACAACACTGTTTTAATCAACATTGAAAAAGGGCTGTATATATCAACTATGTAAATGCCGCAGTTCTATAAAAATACAGAAACAACATGAGCTTTGTTTCCTCTGTTAGTGACATCTTATGTTTTAAATCTTATTTTTGACGATCCCGCTTCAGGTGCCTTGAGTCCCAAAAATATATATGCCTGAGGTCTTCCTCATTATTAATGAACTTAAGTTTAAAATCCCACAACGTTGAGAGGAAATATTTTTGCATATTCCTGTTAAAAAATCGTAATTGAGCTAAGCCAGAGAAATGTTATTGCTATGGATTAGTTTAAAGCTAATGCAAGCCGATTTTATACAGATTGTATTGAATGCTTAAATCACACTGATTACGAAGAAGTTGAAACTTCTACTTAGAAAATTTTTAAATCCAGTTTTGTTTTCATTCTGGATAAAAGAAATGAGTTAAATATAAATGATACTGAATTATTTCATGAATTAACTCTTGTTAAAAGATATACATACCTCTTTAGCAAAATTAAATTAATAGAATGAGAATCAAAAATCTGCAGAGCGGTGAGTAAAAATGTTGAAACATTTTAAATAAGGAGACATAAGTTTCCAAAATAGGTTGAATAGGTTGTTATGCTTATCTGATTTCAATGCCCCAACAGAAAGAGTATTTTCTGTTTTAAATAATATATGGACCAGTGAAAAAACTTAAATGAAGATGGATACCATTAAAGCGTTTTTAATTACTAAACTTAATTATGATTTATGAGTTTAGAAAATATTTAAAAGGAAATCAATACTTGGTAAAACAAATTTATTGCACAGAAATGTACCAAAGTTAGTTCTTTTGTATTTTAACATTCTAATCTAAAACTTTTTTAACACTCTTGATAAGTAACGAGTAAATATTAATTTTAATTTTATAGTTTTTACAACTTATGTGGTAATAATCTCCAGAAACTATGTATGTAGTTATTAGCCAGCAAAAAAGTTTGCCTACTAGAATGCAAAGAAGTGTATGTACTCTCCAGTCGTGAGTACTTACAATTTGACTGAATAAGCCATTATTTTTGTATGAGAAGTTCAAAAAGTATGCGGTACCCTATACTTTTTGCCCCACAAATATCCAAAAGTTAATAGATTACTGATTGCCTAAAAGTATTCAAAATATAATGGGTTATTTTATGCTCACAAAAATAAATAGCCAAAAATTATAAACAAATAGAATTTTGTAACATAATTATAAAATTTAACCTTTTTGGGATTGTTAAAAATCATAATTTTACAAAGCAAATATATGAATACGTATATTGAAGAATATGCAAAAATACTAGATTTTGTAATAAATATTGTAGTAACCCAAAATTATTTTAATGTTTTCGAAGCTCACTTTCACGATCAATAAATATTTTTTAGATAGATTTCAGGATTAACTAGAAAGTACTACAATAAGTAATGATATAAATAAGTTGTTATTTTATTCATTACAAGACAGTCATTATTATACACATAAAATAATTAAATAAATAAGTACCACTCATTACTTTGTAAGCCATTAACAGAGTACTACCCATTAAAAAATCTGCAAATTTTTTTGCTGGGTAATTTTTTGTACTGATGGTCTACTGTGTAATTCGAAACGAAAGAAAATACTTTCGAATTTATATGCTTATAACGTGTAAATTCGAAAGCATTTTCTTTCGTTTCGAATTACAGAATTGACCTTCTGATATACAAACATACATATAAATATATACATATCGTTGCTCTTAAGTAGAATGGCCCTAACTTAAATAATTGTAACTTTACAGAGGAAGGTAAAAACATAATAATACACAGTACAACTGCATGTAGAACTGCTTTGTTCAACTGCTTGTAAAAACGTTAATTTTTACACTATTGCAATAAATTTTTGCGAAGAGGTGTATTTGGAATCAGTGAAATCCTCAATGTCGTAAAAATACGAGTTAGGACCTTTCTACTTGATACCATCGATATAACGAATAAGGTCTAGTTTTCAGATCCTCGTTTTCTTCCTTCTCCCTGGAAATGTTTAACTCCCCAGCAAAAGATTTCAAAAAAGGTAATCGAGTGTGGAATTAAGCATTTTTGGTGGAAGTTCTTCCCTACTGGATTACCAACTTAATGATTTTAACAAGGCGTGAGACTAAAATAATCGATTCTTGAGAAGTACTTACTTTTTTTATTTGTCAACATATTCACGCAATCCATTAAATCTAAAATAATGATTCTCTTCATTTAGCAACTTGTACGTCATTTTTTTAAATTTTAGGTAATGTGATTTGTAAACGAGTAATGAAATTTGGCAATCAGAAAAGTAAGTCATTATATGGCAAGTAGTTCTAATGGTAATGTGTAATTTTTTGCTGGGCTTTGCTTCATAACCAGTTTAAAAGTAACTTCAGCATCTGAATTTTTCAAAGACATCTCAGATCTGTTAGTTTCACAATTTAAATAAAGATAATAAAGAATTAATTTTTTTATCTTATTTGTCTGTGACTCAACATGTCTTATCGCTGCGCTTACTTCTGATAGAATAACCATAAGACACATAATGCCGATTACTAAAAATGTCTAACAGGTAGTCTCGTTGTTGAGTTTTGTTCCGGCTCTTTATTTGTTTTTGGGAAAACCACTCAATTAGGGATGGCAATTATTTAATACTAACCATCTCTGGGTAGGTGATTACTTAGGTGTATATATGTATATATTATATATTAGATCCTTTAGGTCCTATAAGGAGCATAGGGCTTCATGAGGTTTGGGTAATCATATAGTTTAAGATGAGCAGCTAATTGGGCTACCGCATCCGATCCTGGAACTAGAGCTGCCAGCATGGTCTTGTGGCTGGCTTAGAACTCTTATATCACGTTTGTATAGCGAGCTGCTTGTTACAAGATCCGACGCCCGCTTCCAGCCGCCTCTAACATGAGTACAGTCGTTGTAAATAGCTGACTATTGGTTATTTGAAGGCGCCAATTACTCGCCTTGACATTCCAAGTATCGTAGGCACTCAGAATTTGTTAGGAGTCCGGTGCCACCCGGACTCTCCACTCGGAACCGCTGATTGTCCGCGACTGTCTTAGCAGCTACTTCGCATATCTACATAGCTTTCCACTATCCGCAACCTGTGGACGCGCCCGGTAGCATTCAGTTGTGCTTCCTCTCGGCCGGGTTATTACTTAGGTACAATGTTTTTTTCTGTTGTGTTTTAATTTTAAGTAGGGATCCTTGAATAATGTTTATATTTTTGGGTTTCCCTGTTTGTCACTTTGATGATTTATATCTCTTACTTTTCAATCATTCAAGAGTATGAAATTCATAATAATTAGCTTTTTTTTTCTTTTACCTCACGCCTACAGTGGATTTGTTAAACAATACTGTAAAACAATTGCCAAAAATAATAATAAACTTAATGAAATAATAAATATGTAAGTTAATAAAGACAAATTTTGAAAGAGATTCATTTTGGTATAAACAACCAACCATATGTTTAGCCGTGACCACATTTTAGAAATAGGTTGTTACATTTTGCCAGCTTCGAAGACACTTTTTGGCATATTTGCAATGATTTGGTGGGGGTAGTAAATTTTCTATTTGCCGACATAAATAATCAAAATTTTTTTTAACTCCTACAATGAAATATTTGTTGTTATGGGTATGAGTACTTGTGGTATTACAAATAAGATTAATTTTTAATTTTGCAGCAGAAACTGAAATCAATAAAGTTCAAAAGTCAAACTTTGCCATGTCGCAGGGAAGCATGTATTTATGCATGTATTAACATAACACATGAAGCATGGTTGCGAATATAAAATCAAATGAAATTTATTGTAGCATTAAATTTTGTGAAGATGTTGTTCACACATTAAATTAGTCGTAATCTGCACGTTGGCAACATACGAGTGATTGCTCACAAAATCACAAAATGTACAGAGCGGGAAAAGTAGGCATTGATTTTAGGCATAATGGAAGATATAATGTATTATATTCAAAAGCAAGAGAATGCACATTCATTTGGAAGCGAAGAGGGTATTTGATTAGACATAATAAAAAAAATGTATTTCAAAAATATCTCTCATTTACTGAAACAACGTCATAACTCAAAAAATGGAACATAACATAGCAATAACACATATCATTGTTCATATTGTGTTCATATTTTATAAAAATTTCTTGGATACTCAATTCTCGAGAGAAAAATAAAATGTTATTTTTCCATTAAGTTGTGTGTGAATTGAAAATTTTAAATAAGTTTTCGGGCAAACCAAACTTTATTGGAGAAGATTGATAGCAAAATACGAAACAACCAAATGGGGATTCTGTTACACATAAAAAAATATTCCTGCAATAAACAACTTTAATTGAAAATACAACCAAAAATCAATTAAAAATGTATATAAGTCAAAAAATATACATAAGTAAACAGTCTTAATTTTATTAACTGCGTATGGTTATAAGTGTAGCGCAAACAATTCATACACTTACATATTTTCTCTCAAGCAACTATGGCTATAACCGATTCCAACACACAACAGCATCTCTACTTCGTTTATGCATAAAACTAAAATACGCTACAAATAAAAATAAAAAGAGACATGCGTATCAAGCGCATTGACTCTCTCTTTCTGTCATACTTATAGCCTGATGTATACATTTGTGTATATAAAATGGTATAAAAAATATGTTTTGGCTGTTTGATTGTAATATAATGTATACATGCTTTATGTGTGTGTGTGTGTGTGTAAATAAAATAGCCTTGTATATGATGTGTAGCCGATTCTCTATCAAGGTGCAGACCTCCTATTCTACCATCGGAGGCTCAATACACTGGACATTAATAATACGGTGTATATTACCGCCCAATAATGTCTGGTGTCTTTTGTAAATATTTTTCTATGTTTAGCTAGTAAGTTTTGTTTCTTTTGTGTTTTGTTAATATGAATTCTGTTTTATGTTTCATTTTTGTTTTTATTTTTAAATGTTTTTGTTTAGTATGTAAGAATTTCGAATGTCTCCCCTTTTACTCCCTTTTTTGGGGATTTTATTTTAAGTGATAAGCTACTTATATCTAATTAAGAGAGAATAAGCCTTTGGAAAATACAAATAGTATGTAAGGAATATAATATCGATTGTTAGTTCTTAAGAAATTTTTAAAAATGTAAAATGAATGGGAAATAAAGAAGAAGAAGAATAAGATGTGTAGCCGATTAATAGTCACAGTATTTTTGTACTCATGCGTATGATTGTAGCTCATACAGTCTATAAATTTTAGGTACAGTTGTTTGTGTTGCGTAATTTAAAAAATGTGTAAAAACGCGGCTTTTGGTTCCTTATAAAGGGTGTTTTTTATTGGGGTATAGAACTTTAAGTTGGCATCACTATTTTAACTGGCGGCCATTTTGTCAGCTGTCAAGTGATTAATATTTAGTTTGGTTTGCCATTTCATCATGAACAGGTTGACAAAAGAACAACGCTTGCAAATCGTGCAAATTTATTTCGAAAATAATGGTTCAGTTCGCGAAGTTTACCGCAAGCTCCGTCCATTTTATGGTCGACATAATCGTCCATCAGAGCAATTAATTCGGTTAACCATGGATCGTTTTCGCACTACGTTTACTCTATGTGATAATACGCATCCGCAGAGACGTCGAACAGTGCGCACCGAAGAAACAATTGCTGCTGTAGAGCAAAGTGTTGAAGAGGACCCGAATGAATCGATTCGCCACCATGAACAGCAATTGGAGCCGACTAACCGACTATTTTGTTCCCGAATTGGATGGCATGAATGTGGATGATTTGTGGTTCAAACAAGACGGCGCTACATGCCACACAGCGCACGTCACAATCGATTTATTGAAGGAAACATTCGATGAGCGCATAATTTCGCGGAATGGACCTGTCAATTGGCCACCAAGATCGTGTGATTTGACACCATTGGATTATTTTCTTTGGGGATATGTGAAGTCGCTCGTCTACGCCAACAAACCAGAAACGTTAGGGGACTTGGAAGCCAACATTCGTGGCGTTATTGCCAACATACGGCCCCATATGCTCGAAAAAGTGGTTGAAAATTGGACCTGTAGAATTGGCTTTATTCGAGCCAGCCGCGGCGGCCACATGCCCGAAATCATATTTAAACATTAATGGCATAAAATTTTCCTTCCAACAAAGCCAAATTGATGGACATTAAAACGATTTTCTTGTGTTTTATTTCAATTCAAAGTTCTATACCTCTTAAAAAACACCCTATACTCGTATTTATAAGTATTCGGTTTAAAATTAATGCGCGTGTTTGCATATAAGCGTGTTGTTTTATTTTTAGCTGTACGAATTCAGTTGTTGTTCGATTGCCAATACTCAAAGAGTACTTAACAGGATACTTTAGCCATTCTCTGGTATAGTTATATTCAACAATACTTT
Organism: Tachina grossa; assembly: GCA_949987645.1. Lineage (NCBI taxonomy): Eukaryota > Metazoa > Arthropoda > Insecta > Diptera > Tachinidae > Tachina > Tachina grossa. Next base: position 149,708,886 of record OX465274.1, on the reverse strand, counting down.
TTCCTTTGATTTTCCTTAAAATACAATAAGGGTTTTCATGAGAATGTTCAGAAGTTTCCCAAACTGTGCAATTGTGCATTTTTACACTCGGGTAAATAAAATGTCAAAATTTGTATAGAAATTTATTTACACAAACCTGTTAAGTTTGCCCAATAGTTTTGAATCCTAAACTTAAGCTGTACAATTGTGCATTTTGTAAATAACAATTTCTTGATTTATTGGCTTTCTTTATGCATTTTTAGACACACACACACACTTTTTAATTTTTATAAAAATATATATGTAAATACGTTTTTTAATTAAAAATTGCTTGAAATTTTCTTATTTTATTTTTGTTAAATTATCTTTTTGACGTTTGTTTCAAATTTACATAAACTGTTTGCGCAACGGTTCAAAAGGGGCTTTCTGAAGCAAGTCTCTGAAGTTTGCCCAATTGCACAAATGGCAATTTTAAGAATTCTCATGAAAACCCTTAATATTTTATGTAAAAAAACCCACCACATATTTTATTCAGTTTTTTATTTTGATACTCACGTGTTTTCATTTATCTCTGGGAAGATCCGAGTCTTCAATAATACACAAATAATATTATCACATCTATATAATTATAAACATTTTATTGAACAATATCTCATGCATTTAAAATTTTTTTTATTGTTCTTTTTGTCATTTCTCTTGCACTAATATAAAATCTATATAAATTTTACAAAATAAATGTTTTATTAAAATAATAGTCATTAAAAATAGAATAATTATGATGATACTCGTGTATTTATTAGTGTCCTGCACAAGAGTATTTATAAGACTTTTCAAGACATGAGAGATTTTTTCCAATGCTTTACTACAGCGAAATATTCTAAAAGAATCGCTAAACAACACTGTTGGCAAGACAAACCACCGAAAAAAAGTACTTGCCAACAGTGTTGCTTAGCGATTCTTTTAGAATATTTCGCTGTAGTGAAGCATTTGAAAAAATCTCTCATGTCTTGAAAGTTCTTATAAATAGTCTTGTGCAGGACACTAGTATTTATCAATATACTTACACAATTGCAAATACTTATACAAGATGTAAATTACTTACATACATATACTACATATGAATAATTATACAATACAAAAGAAATACTTTAACATAAAAATTAAGAAATTTACCTTCTAAAACATTTATATGTAGTATATAAACTAATTCCGATATACATACATACGTATGTACGATTATGTATTTTTACATGTTATTATGTGTGTATGTTTAAACATTTAAGTGTATTGATTTATCTGTATATGTATCTATATGTTCCCTGCAGGAGAATGAACTAGTGTTCAACTAGTATTTTTCTAGTACACTAGTTCCCAACTGTAAACTTTCCTATACTATCTTAATGCTCAAATTAGCATTGAGTGTGTTTAGAAAACTACTAGTACCATTGGTAGTAGAGCTGTGCCAAATCCTTCATTGAAGTGACCGCTCATTTTCGTTCATTTTGTAAAAAAGAACGAGTTCGTTCATTTCGTTCATCCGCTCTTTTCAAGAAATAGAACGAAATAAAAACAAACAAACAGTTGATTCGTCAAATAAAAAGGGACAAATGCAGTGAGTTTGTTATGAATTGTTTAACAAAATAAGCAAAACAAGCAACAGAAAATATAAGAAACAAAAAAAATTAGGAAGTAAAAACTTTTAAAATATTAAAGTGTTTTATATTCTTTGATATAAGAAATCAAAAGATTCATATTGCCAAAAGAGCCACATATAAAGGATAAAAATAAACTGTTTATAATATCTACGTATATGTATATATGTATATTAAATTTGTTTAAAAAAAGCTCTTAATATGTTCTAAAAACTTAAGATATATTAATGGCAATTTTATTAAGTTCATAATGGGCATACTGTAACTAAAAGCAGACAAAAAGGCAAATGAAAACCAAAATGTGACAAAAAATCTCACATGAATAAAGAAAAAGCAAAAAAATAAAACAAAACCACACAAGTGTGTTCGTTCGTTCATTTCGTTCAATAGTACTTTTTTCAGTATTGCTGAGCCATAACAGCTCAGTAAAGTGACCGGCTCACTTCGTTCATTTTACTGATTCGTTCAATTGTACCCGTTCGTTCATGAACGACACAGCTCTAATTGGTAGTAGTTTAAGACTACTTTATTACCAGTTCTTTTGTAAAGAAAAATTCTATAAAATTGGTGGTTTATTCCTTTGTTACCCAGTGGCAACTTCTACTTAAAATTCGAAATTTTTTATCAAAAATTCAGAAATACAAAAGGGTAATTATAATTATTTAATTACAATTATTTTTAGATCAAACTAAAATTTTACTAATTATATGATACCAATTTTGATACAGTGCAAGGGCTCTGTTAGACAGTCAAAATTTATTTTGAAATGTGGTGCCTTGGAACTACTTCATATACTATTACTCATCAGCACTAGTAATTTTACACAACAACTTTAACCCTTTTTGCACTAGTTCTTGTTATTCTAGTAATTATACTAGTAGCTTTTAGACAATTATCGCCTATTCTCTTGCAGGGTTGTAAAACTATATGCCTGTGTATGTGTTATTATGTAAATATATGTATTTGTGTATGTATGTTTTCGTTTTAAAAGTTAAAACTCTCATACAAAATTATAACTTAATTTTATTCAATAAAGTGTTGAAGATATTTTGTTTGTTTGATTTGTTTGACAGGTAATGAATGATGAACATCAATCAAAATTACGTTGCAAGAGTAGTGTAGCACATATTTAAGTGCTTAGATAATATTCAAGAGCCTTTAAAGCAAGAGATTAAAATATTTAAGATATTCGGTGTATACATACAATTATTTTTAAAATCTTTGTATGTTACACTTAACGAAATTCAAATAAAGAATAAAAAGAGCAATGCACTGCACTATAGGAAATTTGTGGTCATAATTATAGCCAAACGGCAGGACCGATTGAAATGATTTTTTTGGAATCAAACTTTGAAGGCTTCCTTGTTAAAGTTAATATCACTTAATCTCATGAAGACAAAAGCTTTTATCGCTCACGCTTCCGTTTGCTCACGCGTGAGTTTTTTTGGCTAATATTACTAATACATTCACCAACATTATTTAAAATTTTTTAATTTTCAAAATTATAATTTGAATTAATTTTTATTAAGATAACTTTTACTGCAATCAATCTTTATTTGAAATCACTCAAAACAGTTGATAAAGTGACAGTAAATCAAAATTGTAGAACATTTTTATAAGGAGTGTTTTTTGTTATTCTTTGTATATGGTTAAGCGAATAAAAATTGTTTGTTTTGCTCACGTATTCTCACGCATGACAGTATATGATTCAAAATTGTGGAAAAATTTTAAATGGAGTGTTATTTTGTTATTGCTTTTACATTAAAGAGAAACAATTTTTTTACTCACGCTTACGCATCCTCACGCGTAACAATTTTTGAACTATTCTTTTTCAGACTTTCTAATTTTTTGAAGCATGCACTAAAAAAATTTCTTTTAAACTGGATTTAAGAAAAAAAAATTGATTTTCCATTTCTTCTCTCCAACGAACAGTAGTGAATACTTTGTTTTAGTTACCCAGAAAAATATGTTTTTTAATTGCAAATATTTGCAGCTGAAATATGTCCAGATCGAATGATAATCTATTGTCCTAGAAAGCTGTGAAAGGCTTATGGCGATCATCTGCTTCCGTTTTCTTAAAGCTCAAATATAAAAGACTTTACAGTTCTATTAGTTTATCTTAAGGTCACTTAAACAATCTCGATTTAATCGATCCAATACACGACTTTATCAAAACTTTGTTATATATAAAAAAACTACTAATTTTCGACATTTACTTTCATTTATTAAATTTAAGAATTTATAAAGTCTTTTTACCGAAACCTACATCCAAAACTTGCACTGTATACAGTCCTTACCAGAGAATCACAATGTCGGAAAAAAATAAATTTTTATCGACAGCTAGGCAGGCATAAGGTATAGAAAATAGCATAAACAGGATTCAGTTGTTTTTGATAACGGGTACACAAGCCCTAATTTTTTGATATTGTATTAAGGTGACATCGATGTCGACAACTGGAATAAAGGTGATTGTGCTAAGGTCACTCGAAACCTTCTAAATTTTACTTAATCATTGTAAGAATGTGCTATCCAGCATTTTGTGTCCGACCGACACCATTTTCATCTGCATTTCTGAAAATGGTCATTCACACCATTAAAAATAATATTCCCCAAAAAATATTCTTAAGGTTCAATCAGACGTGCCATACCATAATGCCATAACCATAACTTTTGACATAACCATAGATATGTATATTTGCTTCAGATATTAGTGCTGCCATAACCATAAACAGCTGCTTATGTTATTATTTATTATTCATTTATTATTATATTTATTATTCATTTCAAAAGTGAAACAACAAATAGGCAAAACCAGTAAACAGTTATTTATGGCTATGGCGAAAAACCAAAATTCTATTGGTTTCTATGGGTATAGTTATGGCTATGGTATTATGGCGAGTCACTTATAATCAATGTTGCTCATAAGTTTAGTTCAAACAGCTGTTCTGTATGGTTATGGTTATGATATATTTAATTAGACATTTAGAGGGCAGATCGCTAGCTGAAATGCAAAATCACGTAACTATACTTTTTTAAATTTTATTGGAGAGTGAAAAAACAAAAGAAATTTATTCAAGTGACTGAAGTGAAATTTTTTTATTTTAATTTTTAATTCGGCTTATTGATATGATAAAGGTTTGAAAATTTGTAGGGAGATGTGTTTCAAATTTTTGTTAATTAAGTTGATTTGCATTTCAGCTCACGAGAAGATAGATGGAACTTGTAAGGTCGTAAACGAAATGTAGCCATGCATCCACGATAAATGCCCAGAAAAAATAGCAAGCCATAATAGAAAGAACATCTCGTGTTTGGTCGCGTTATTTACGGGCAGTTGTGCGATCTGCATACACTGTCAAACACAGGGTAACATCTAAACTACTCATTAGAGTGATTTTTTTAAACCTCATTTACATACACAAGTGAGCTTTCAAAAATGTCCTTTTAAATTTTCTTTTTAGTTGCGGTAGGTAAATGTAAGAAGTTGTTTTTTAAGGGCTGTTCGTACCTATTTGACTTAGTAATAAAACAAGTCAAAAATTCAAACAATACGTGCTAGTGCGATATTTTGAATGCAAAATGTCACGACGAATGGTAAATAATACGGTAAAAATTTGACATACCTCCCATACGATTTAATACTTTTTGAACATTTTTCTAAACGATAAGACTTTTTATCTGATCAGATAATGCAATTATTAAAAAACCAACTAATAAATAAATTGACGAGCTGAAGGAACAACAGCTGTTTGCTTTCTACTTGTGTTCTTAGTACATATAATATGACGTGTGATGGTGTGAACACAAAATTTAAGTTTACCTTAGATTTTTTGCCAGTCGAAACAAATGTCTTTAGATTTATTTCTCGTAAAATGTGATGATGAATGGCTCTTTACTTACTTTTTATCAGTAGTATCGAAATTTTTAACGGCATCCGCTTTGGTATATCCTAATGCATCTAATGAAAATGTAATTGTGTAAATGTAATACAGTGAAGTTCGGTTATAATAAACAGCAGTTATAACGAATTACCGGGTATAAAGAACAAGATTTACTGTCCTAGCGAACTTTTTTTATTTTATATAAAAATAAAAATTAATGGAAATTTATAGCTTATAATGAACAAAAATATCAATTTATTGTTAATTGCTAGTTAGTTCGAAAATAATTTTCAGAATTGCTTGTGTGTTTCAATTGGTTTTTTTAAATTAAATGAAATTATATCCTAAAAAATTTGAATTTTTTGGATCAAATGCAATATTACACTTAGGTTTTGTCACTTTCTTTTAAAATGCGGAAATTACACCCATTAACCCGAGTTGTAATGAATTTTGCATATAACAAAAAAAAAAAAAAAAAAAAAAAAAAAAAAATATGAAGTTCATTATAAACGAACCCCACTGTTGTCATTTTATTGTTTTAACTTATTTACAGTGTTCGAATCATTATTCATGGATAATTAATTACTTTTTTTGAATTTAAATTTATTGTATTTCTATTTCTTATTTACTAAAAAATTAACATAAATGCAAAAATTAAATAGATATGTTAGAGCATATCAATGAAAATATAGACGTTAATAATAAATAGAAAAAAAAAACAAATTTGCATTTTTTGTTTGTTTCTGAGACAATTACACTATTTTGCTATATATGTATGTATGTTTGCTTTAAATGTAAATTCTCTCTTTTTTTTTGTAAAATTCTATGTAAGTTTTTGGAGTTGTTGCCTTATTTACCCTCGCGGGCGAGACATGTTTGTTTTATTGTGTAAATGTAAAAAGTGACTTTTTTTAATGGGAGACTTTATTTTTAAAATTTAATAGGGGAGAATGTTTCTTTTATTTTTTTATTTATTAATTTTTTTGCATGTTTGATAAATAAATAAATAATAACATAAATCCGTTGTTTACATACTGAAAATATTTGGTCGTGGTATGTTTGTGGAACGTTCTGTTGTTGCCTTTTGGATGTAAAGAAAATGATTCGTTTAGGTTAAAAGCTGTTAAAAATAAATTAAATTAAATTTAATTAAAAAAATTAACATACAAAGCTTTAGATATAGCATTAATGAACTCAGCTCCAAATAGTTCTATTTCCGGTGAAACATCAATGAATTTAGCATACTGACATGTTTTAATAAAAGTTGACCTCTAAAGAATCTCTTTAAGAGGTCAATGATCTAGAGTAGGGTGTGCAAATAATCGCAGATTTAAATAATCGCGATTACGATTAAAAAATATGCGATTAATCACGATTAGCGGTTAATCTCGATTAATCAAGTAAATATACTATTATAATTTTTTCTAAAATCAAAATAAATTGTGTCATGAGTTTTAGTCGAACAGTATGTGTTTAGCCAAAGAAACTTAATTATTTTGTCTTGAGTTCGCGTTTTAATTTAATTTTTCAATTAAATTATATTTCTATTTTGAGAAAATTTTAAAGCATCTAAAACGAAGTTCGTAAATCAGAACAAATGAGTATCAAAAACAATACAAATTATGGGGAATCAATGTTTTGATAGGAAAATTTTTCTTGGACGAAAAGCATATTATTTCTACTCTCTTAATCAGAGCTGTTAAATTTCGATTACGATTAGTAATCAATTATATTACATTTTAAAAAGAATTGTACTGATTACATAATTCCCCTTAAAAGAATTTCTGATAAATAGTTGATTACGATTACTAATAATCGAAAAGTAATCTGAATTACTTGAAATTACAAAAAATAATCAAAAAGAATCGAAAGTAATCAAAAAATAATCCGACTACTTTTAATAATTACTTTTGATTATTAATAAATAATCAAAAAGAATTAAAAGTAATCTTTTAAAGTAATCGGATTGTTTTTTTTTTATTACTTTTGATTCTTTTGGATTATTTTTTGTAATTTCAAGTAATTCAGATTACTTTTCCATTATTAGTAATCGTAATCAATTGGTAATCGTGCGAAACTGAATATAATCGTAATTTAATCATTACTTCACCTTTCAAAAAAAAAGTAATAAAATTAGTAATCAGTACGATTAATAATCATTACTTAACAGCTATGCTCTTAATATATTCGTTATTTAATTTTGTATCCACATCTGAACAAGTTCATATAAAAACAATATTTTTTAAAATACAGTTTTTTATACGAAGTTGTTCGTTATCATGATATAAATTCATCACGGACACTCACTTATAACTATATCCTTTTTAGGGTTCCGTACACCAAAGGTGAAAAGGAACCCTATTGTTTTCGCTACGCTGTCCGTTTGTTTGTCACACGGTATTTTTTCAGGAACCGTAAGAGCTACGGACCTGAAATTTAGACACAGTATGTAGAAGCTTGGCCGCTACAACAACAAATACATGAGAATTAAAAATTAAAGGGTGTTCCAAAACGGGCAACGAAAAATTTTAAAATCCCATGTAATATACATACAATTGTATGAACATATGTATATTGAAACTTGAAATTTGTAAAATTAGTGTATTTTTATACAGACTACAACAATTAACATTAAAATTTAAAAAAATTAAAATTAAAGGGTGGTCCATCAGTTAATGCAATTTTGACTATGTAATTTTGACAATTTGCTATATCTTGGAAACCGTAAGAGGAAAACACTTGAAATTTTCAAAAACGGTAAAACTAAAGAAACCGAAAATTATAAAATCGCCAAACCAAAAAAAAAAAAATTGCCAAAACGAAAAAAATCGCCAAAAAAAAAATTCTAACAATAAAATAAATCGCCAAATTCGAAAAAATCGCCAAAATGAAGAAAAAACGCCAATATGAAAAAAACGCCAAAAATCGAAAAAAATCGCCAAAGCGTGAAAATGTCGCCAAAACAAAAAAAATTTAAATAAAAAAAAAATTACATAAATGAAAAAAATCGCCAAAAATAAAAAAAAATCGCCTAAATGAAAAAACGCCAAAAACCGAAAAAAATCGCCAAAACAAGAAAATAAAGTGTCAAAACTAAAAAAAGAGCCAAAACTTAAAAAAATCGCCAAAAACCGAAAAAACGCAAAAACCGCTAAAACAAAAAAACCGAAAAGACCCCAAAAACGAAAAAAATGCCAAAACTATATATTATATAGGATGAAGTTTGTATTAAATTACATATCTAGTGTTCGTACGGAACTCTTCGTGCGCGAGTCAGAGTCGCACTTTACCTAATTTGTTTAGTATTTCTGTGTTTTTCTTTCGGTTAATATGATACAAAATACTTTGCGTATTAAAAAAAATATGTAATGTTAACAATAAAATATGAGGAGCACTTTGTTATAAATTCCAATAAAATTTTAAAAGAAATTATTTTTAAATCTTTTTTTTCTGCTTTAAAAGCATTTTTTTGGTTTCTTTAGCTAGTAATTCTCAAATGATAAATTAGGTTTTATACTCTTAACAATTTTGTTTGGAGCAACAAACTCTAAAGCCAAACGCATGATTTAAAGTCGCTCGCTTAACACCGCCGGATTAGCATTTTCCAAAATAATAAATATAATTGTTATATTTAGATGAAACTTTCAATATTACGGACAGTGAACTTGTCTTAAGAATTTGTACAGATATAACCGAAAAAACTTGGTGCCTATCACGAAAAATTTCTTCTATTAACACCTTTAATTAAAACAAATAATCAATTAAACTTTTAATCAGTCAATTAAACTTTTGTTTAAAAATTTAATTGAGCAAAAATTTTAATTAACACAATTAAATTTTTAATTGATTTTTTGGTATTTTTTTAAATTAAAGTTATTGAGTCATGAAATATTTTTTGTGTTTGTAATGTTGAAATTACGCTCCAATTTTCAATTCGATCGATATTATTTATGCTTAAGCAAATTAAGGATGAAACTTTTTAATTTAATTAATTAATTTTAAATTTTTTTTTAATTCTTAAAACGAACTATTTTTATCAGGACTAAAAATGTAATATTATTTCCTTCATCAAACTTAAAAATAAATTGTTGGAAGCAATAAATGTTTTATATATTTTTCTTCCAATAAGGGTTTCTTTAATTTGAAATCATTTGCCAACATCTCGCATTGAATTTGTTTTGACGGGAAATCGTTTCAAATCGTTCCATTTTCATAAGTGTAATTTGGATGTTCTAAGACCAAAAAGAAAAATAATTATTTTTTCGCATTCCACTATCAATAAAATAAAAGTCTCAACGATCTAAAGCAATATAAAAATTTTGAAAAAATCTTTTAAAATTAAATGTAAATTGAACCGAAATACTTGAGACCGTGAACACTGTTTATAATTTCTAAGAGAGAGGTATCTAGTAAAAAAATATTTTCACTTTTCTCTTGTTTTAGTTTTTGCTTCCGTCACACTTCAACCTAATTCGTTATCAGATTATTATCAATTATGGCTTGTATAATTCTCAAACAGTCCCTTTGTCTGGCCGATGTATTGTCAATCAGCTGTTCAATAAATTCGCTGGTTTCAATATTCGTTTTGGGTGGTACATTCTGGGTACACGATATGTACTTGTTAAAGATTTCCGAATTTAAAGGGGTTGAGCGATAGCTTTCGTCTCTTTGCAAAAGCTTAGATAGCGACTCCGCCGATGCTAAAAGTTTGGTTTTGTTCCTTTGATAGGCGTGTAGTTCCTGCAGGTTCATATAATCCGTACTTGTGATATCGATTGTTTGCGTTGACTTATCGTCTGGCGCAGAAGAAATGGGTTTTTTCGTTAACAGCATGCGTATGTGATTTTTACGCTCTGACACGAAGTTGCCCAATAAATAACCTGAAAGAAATGGAAAAAGAAAATATTTTTTAAATTGATATCTTCTCGTACATATTAAGCTTTCTAGTTTCTTATATATATGTATATATATATATATATATATATATATATATATATATATATATATATATATATATATATATATATATATATATATATATATATATATATTATATATATATATATTTATATATATATATTTATTATATCCAAATAATTTTTTGTGTTTACTCACCCGATATTAGAGTAAAAAATGCAATTGTAACCACCAAACTTACGCAGGTCCGTTTCGAGACATATTCCCGATATTCTGACACATTGTTGGCACGTACTGCTGTCTCGTAACTTAGTACTTGATGCATTTTGTTCTATTTAAATACTTTAAAATTATATGTATGTAAAAGTATTTATTAAAAAAAATTGTTGGGGTGTTTGCGTCAGTTCTTTGGTTATATTGATATAAGTGATGTTGTTATTGTTTTTGTTGTTGTTGTTGTTGTTGTTGTATATAACGTTGTTATTTTCCTAGAAAAATTCATTTATACAATAAAGTTGGCTTGTGAGTTCACTTGTTTATTTTGCTGTGACGCACAAGGATAATATGTCTAGCAGCAACATATTGAGTCTTTAGTGGAAGTTTGTTGTTGTGTTGTAACTAAAAGAAATAAAATAAGTAAAATGATTAATAATTTTATGGTTGAATTTATAGAGACGAATAAAAATATTAGGGCATTTAATATGAAAACAAATTTAAGTATTTAGTGGTAATGTGCAAATGAAAGTTTTCGATAATGGCGCTTTTAAATAATTAGTTTTATGAATTAGCTGTAATAAAATAATTTGATTGTTCATTAATGAAATTCATGCCCTAATTTGTGATAACGACATGGGTAACCACATGTTCCTTTTACTAAGTTTTTATTCTGAGTGTATAAACATTCTACCTTAACATTTTTGTACTTTAAAAAGTATAATTTATTTTGTTCGTAGAGGCTCAGTTTTTTAATTCATAGTTTTTCTTTGAAAACGAAAATTTTATTTGAAAAGAAACTTTCATTGGCAAAAGTGTAAATTATTAAGACGTAAAAAAAAAATTTAATTTATTTGGAACAAAAAGGGAGGAAGAAACCTTGGTAAATATTATCTTCTTTTGTGCAAGGAGCTTTTCAGGATATTTGTTCCAGAATTCTATTTGTGGATATAAGGAGGATTAGGTAAGCATTTAAATGGAATGGAAAGGATTTTTTTTGGGTGTTTAGCTGATTGCTGCCAATTTTTTTTTTAGAATTTTGTGGACTATTCCCCAGGTATTGCCAAATTGACTGGCAAGAGACCTTGGTTCTTGTTCTGGTATAACTCCTTCATCAGTCACCAACTTTGTAACTTTCCATCGCAAAACTCTAATTTGATCCAGATTGTTCAGGATATTATATATAAAGAGAGGATTTAAAAGGATAATTCTGCGGAAATAAATTCCGGATATACTCAACTATATACTAACTAAGTAGCCGATATTCAAAGAACTTTTGTGATCCTTTTCAATAGCATTCCAATATAGTGAAACAGTGGATTTTGAAAAAATCTGAATTATTTTTTTTTTAAACTAAGGAACAACATTAGAACCGTGGATAGTTTAGTACACTACATTTTTAATTTACTTTAAATTTGTTTTTGGCGTAATTAACGCAACTAACTGATTGAAAATGAAAACTAAAACATCTTAATATTCATCCATAGTTAATTATAAAAACTATGCATAAATAAAATCGCTCATACATTGATAAGTGTGGATTCTGTTATTATGTGAAATTCAATTCATTTAATAGCAAGATTCACACATCTCACTAACTTATATACTCAAACTCATACATACAATCTAATACATTCACGCACAAATTCATATTCTCTAATTAAATCCCTAATCATATAATAATTTTAACTAAACAACTATAAGTCTACGGTTATCCGGCGCCTGATGACTTCGATGGACCTAATCAAAGTGAGTTTAAATAAATTTTAGTATTTAAATCCTCTATATTCTTATACATATTTTCACATCCTCACAAGTTCATATCATATTGTGATTATTTAGATCACTGAATATTTGTTAAATTACAGATTAAATTATTAAATATTTAAAGTAAATGCATAATAATATTTTTTTAAATAAAATATTCATAATATAATTCAAAAAAAATACACTCTTAAAACTATATAATATTTTTTTTTATCATTCAATTGTCTATCACAAACTACTTTTTATTTAATGTAAGTTTTTGTTATTAAACACCGTCCTAAACCTGCATTAAAAAAAAATATTAATAAAAACAAACTTTTTAGTATTATAACGTTATCGAACATGAAATAATAACTTATTTAATTTAATTTACGAAAGGTGAAGTTGGAAGTATAGGGTAGATTAAATTCAATTAGATTCGGGCTAACAGGACATTAAAACTCGTTAGCAAGGTGGGTTTGAGATATGAGTAGATAACTGCATCTAATTCTACTCAAAATTCCGTCAACTGTTTATTATTTTGGTTTCTTATTTTTATGTTTATATGTATGTGATTGGTTTATTTCTTGCTACCTAAAGTATAAAATCATTTGTAACTTAATCATAACTTTCCACTTTATGTATATGGGAATACTCCACACCCAACGACGAGCATAGCCGTAATTAATAGGTAGCCCAGAACCCATAAAATTTTATATTCTTACCACGATTCGTTACAAATTCTGTTCGACGATTGTATCGTCTTGTCTATGGACAAAAAAAGCTACAATTGTGATTCTTTAAAACAATTATTATCTATTGTCTATACTAGAAGGTTCGTGTATTTGCTTTATGATTTTGTTCCCAAACATTATTTCCAACACATATTTTTCATATATTTTTCAAACTTTTGTATAATACTTTAATTTAATTTTTATGTTTTAAAAACATGGCAATAATATTTTTAATTTTAATTATCAAAGACAACGACCATTTTTGAAGAAAATAATTTAGAGAATTCAAACACAAGAAATCTTCTTACTGAATTAAGGCATTAAACTCAGTATAAACATGAAAAACTACACTTTTGTTAACAAATTACAATTGTGAAAATTTACCATAATAAATTCAGTAAAGTGCGACTCTGACTCCGCACGAAGGGTTCCGTACGAACACTAGATATGTAATTTAATACAAACTTCATCCTATATAATATATAGTTTTTCCATTTTTTTTCGTTTTTGGGGTCTTTTCGGTTTTTGCGTTTTTTCGGCGGTTTTTGCTTTTTTTTTGGTTTTGGCGATTTTTTTAAGTTTTGGCTCTTTTTTACTTTTGACACTTTATTTGCTTGTTTTGGCGATTTTTTTTTGGTTTTTGGCGTTTTTTCATTTTGGCGATTTTTTTTTATTTTTGGCGATTTTTTTCATAGAATTTTTTTTTAGTTTTGGCGACATTTTCGCGTTTTGGCGATTTTTTTTTTCGATTTTTGGCGTTTTTTTCATTTTGGCGTTTTTTTTTCATTTTGGCGATTTTTTCGAATTTAGCGATTTATTTTAGTGTTAGAAATTTTTTTTAATTTTTGGCGATTTTTTTTTGGTTTGGCGATTTTATAATATTCGGTTTTTTTAGTTTTACCGTTTTTGAAAATTTCAAGTGTTTGCCTCTTACGGTTTCCAAGATATAGCAAATTGTCAAAATTACATAGTCAAAATTGCATTAACTGATGGACCACCCTTTAAATTTAATTTTTTAAATTTTATTGTTAATTGTTGTAGTCTGTATAAAAATACAAATTTCAAGTTTCAATATACATATGTTCATACAATTGTATGTATGGGATTATTGTAATGGGATTTTAACATTTCTCGTTGCTCGTTTTGGAAGACCCCTTAATTTTTAATTCTCATGTATTTGTTGCTGTAGCATCCAAGGTTCGACATACTGTGTCCGAATTTCAGGTCCGTAGCTCTTACGGTTCCTGAGAAAATACCGTGTGACGGACAGACGGACAGGGTAGCGAAAACAATAGGGTTCCTTTTCACCTTTGGTGTACGGAACCCTAAAAAAGGGGCTCATAAAGTCTACAAATAGTTATCTGTTTAGAATTCTCTGGGTTCAAAACCATCGCCACAATTGGCAAATATTGACATCAGAGAGTTTGTTTTTTTTAACAAGACACCAAAACTTAATAATTCTGTAAAAAAACCGATTTCAATGCAAAGATATGATAGAATGTTTTTGAAAAAAATTCATGGGATAAAAAATTAAATTTTAATGGGCGTGCCTCTGACCTTTTTTAAATGCAAGATTTTGTGCTTGGCAGACCTCAGAGTGTGTAGTAAGTTTTGCAAAAATCGGTAGAGTAAAACCACTTAAAATAATTTTTAATTTTAATATGCATGACTCCGCCAATTTGTTCGAATGTCTATTTTAGAGCTCAAGGTGTGTGGTAAGTTTCGTAAAAATCTGTTGAGTAGAACCGCCTGAAATATAGTAATAGACATTAATAGGCGTAGACCCGCCCATTTTTTCAACTTTAAAATTGTGTAATTACAAAAAACAAAGGTCTTTGCTGGGTTTCGCAGAAATCGAATATATAGAATAACATAAAATCAAATTAAAAAATTTGTGGGCCTGTTCCCGCCCATTTTTTCCAATGTGACCAATGGGTATGTATACCCTCTCTGAGACAATAAAAAGTTTTTACAATCTATCTAATATAAACCGAATTATGAAGTAAGACCGCAAAAAAAAGGAATTGATAACATCCTCTTTTTTTGAAGTCGGTTAAAAATATGGTAAGAAGTGCCTACCAAGGCTTATTCACCAGATAGTAACAAAGACGCAGCTGAGATAATTTTTTTAATTAAAGTTCATTGAAAACTTCAAAATTTGTCTACGAAAAACAAATTAAAGAATTTAAAAAACAATTCAACATTAAAGAAAATTTATTATTTGACATATTGTCAGAAGTGTACATAAAATAATTGAAATTTATTTGCTGGTAGTTTAGCATGTCTATATACGTATTTCATTGGCGCTTGAACCAAATCATCAGTAGACTTTAACCACAAATTTTAAACAGTTAAAAATCTCTTACTTTATGCATAGACTTTCAAAAACTATATGAGAATCCATAAAATAATAATACTTTTGAAAATCACAAAAGAAAAAATAAGCTTAGTAGGCTTTGAAACTGATACGAAACCCAGCAAATAATTTATATCCAGGTGAACCCATTTTATTTTTCTACATCCTTATACAATTAGAAATCCATTGGATAACAATAAAAGTATGTACAAGGCTAAAGTAATATGCCTATTTAGCACCAGAGGCGCTGCAGCAATGCTAAAGTGTAAAAAAACGCACAAAAGCAGAGCAACAACAACAAGTTAAACAACAATTTAACACTTCACCAGCTGTCCGCTCTTAACTATCTCTTTCCTAAAAAAGCAAACACAAAGACATACATACATATATATGTATGTTGTAGGCATATTAATTGCCGGAGTGCTGCTTTTCTAAAAAAATAATAAAAAATTTTTACAGAAATGTTTTTGCTGGGATTTTATATAAAATTGCTGAACGCACACACACACACACACACACTTCTCTTCTTACTTCCTTCAATTAACTACCACAACTAATTCATTTTTTATATCTTATTGAAATCGATTGATGCTAAGCAGACTTACACTTTTACAATTATCTTAAAAAGCAATTACACTTCCAACAGCCATGTATCATTATCTTTCAACCTTTCAATATTTGGCAGCGTGCTCTGTCAATACCAAAAAAATACTTGTGTAATCAAATTATCCTTAATTATTGACTGCAAAACAACAAACAATTTAGCTCCTCATACAACTAGAATAAAATTTACTAAATTACATCTTCCAGTCTGTATGACAATGATTGAGACCTGAAATTATTTTCGCTATACAGTTGTTGGCAACCGTGTTCGCACAGCAATTTACCTAGACCACTAAAATGTAATTTTAGGTTTGAATTACAAAAAAAAAAAAAAGAAAAACACTGGATGTATGTGTATTTTTCAATGACAGCCATGACAGCTCTATGCAGAGCAAAACATTTCATCGCATACATACTAAAGTCCTGCACAATACCACTTACTTTAAGATATGAGGGATTTTTAAGAAATCTTCTAAAAGAAACGCTAAACGACACTGTTGACAAGACATTTGTTTCAGTTATTGCAGGTATATGAGTAAAGAAGAAAATAGTTCGTGACGGAAGAATTTGTGATGTATGCTTCTTCATATGCATCTTCTTCAAATCTCATACCACAGATTTCACAATCAAGGAATGTGTAACCTTTTCTCTGGAGAAACTAGGACCAGGATGTTACAAAAGATCCATCAGGTGTCGCAGCGCAGTCTTTGGACCAGATCTTTCCACTATTCTATTCTTCATATGAATGGGCGCGTAGACAAACGTCTTGCATGTACACACATACATACTAGAGACCTGCGTAAAGGGTCTTTAAATGTAAATACGTCATGATTTTTAAATGTATTCACGTCGCATGTATTATACTAAACCAATAATAAATGCTGCCGTACTATAAGCGAAGCACGATGGATGTATTGGTGTACGTGTATATCAGTGTTAACAAGCGATGTCGCCAAGACAGCTTGTTTATAACAAACACTCAAAAGAAGTACTGTTGATTAGTGTATGCTTGTTATTTTTCATATTGTACGTTTGAGTGTGTGTGTAATATGTAGATGACAAGCTATTATGTGATTAACCGCATACAACTAATGTTAATGCATGTGTGTGCCTTTGCATGTGCGCAGAAAAATAACAAATCATACACACACACATGCATGACGTTTGTACACGCGCTCATGCGTAGAAAGAAGCAAGTATCACAAATTCTTCCGTCACGAAGTGTTTTCTTCTTTACTCTTATACCTACAATACTCAAACAAATTTCTTGCAAACAGTGTTGTTAACGTTTGTTTTATAAGATTTCGCTGTAGTAAAGCATTTGAAAAATCCCTCATGTCTTAAAAGTTCTTATAAGATGTCTTATGCAGGAGACTAATACATCCGCACATACATACAATTGCATAATGCATTGACATTAGTTGTGTGCGCTTGCTTTAGAAAAACCTCACTTAAACACATACCCAGCGGGAAGTAGAAGGTCTGCTCGCTCCATTCCATACTCATATCTTTTTTACACGCGTTGTCATTGCGGAGCAGGCCTTCTATTCTTGCTTCTTTCGCCAGAGATTCTGGAAGGCCTTCAAACTAATAGATTTTGTTTTTGCTTTGGTAAAAAAAAACAAAACAAAACATGTTACTCCTTCTCTTCTTCCTTCTCATAGAAGCGAGTGTGGAATGTGTATCGTATATTTTATGCGAAAGAGTCCTTTAATAAGGCCTTCACTAAGAAAGTCTTCTGAGTTTTACCGCTGGGTAATAGCTTACCATCTACATCTTACACACACACACACACACGCTCACACTCAAACGTACAATGTGCAAAATAACAGGCATACACGCAGCAACACTACTTCTTTTGTTAATTTAGTTATTATTTTTCGAACTTCATTTGTTTCTATATTTTATGATTTGAATAGGATAAAGTTCGTATCGCTTTGTAAGCTAAATGACAACACATAGTTGAACGGAACAGCTAGCCGTTTTCGAAGGCCATTAAACCTTCATCATCAGCGTTCTTCTGTGTATAATAATCATATACACGAACACCAATACATCCATCGTGCTTCGCTTATTATACGACAGCATTTATTATTGCTTAAGTATAATTATAAATGCCATGAGAATACATTTAAAAAACAAGACATATTTACATATCAAGACTGTTTACACAGGCCTCTAATACATACTGCTCGGAAATTGTGTCATTCTTATTTACCAGATGCTGCAATGTGCGCAACTTGTACGTGTGTGTATTGTATCGTAGGTATAGTTATTTTTAAAATCAATCTTTTTTTATGTAATGTCTCATAATAAAATTTCATTTTATAAATATGTTTATTTTATATAAAACACATGAGGTTATATAAACTAACAGCTATTGAAAGAAATTATGAATATAAATGCACTTACATATGTAGCTAAAGGTACGTCCGATGTAGCCAATATGTGACGGCATAATCATTATTCCCATAAAAGTTTTCTAAATTTTAATTAAATATGTTATACAAAATTTGTTTAACATTTTGGAGCAGTAACAATAAAAAGGTTCTTGCGACTGATGATGTTAGAGGAGACAAAATACATACGTGTGACATTTTAAAACTTGTGCACGAGTCTTATTTAAAGAAGAAATAAAGTTTCCTCCTCTTGCAGGTTGTTGTAAGCCTTTCACTTTGCCTATATCTTTCACCTTGCCTGTAACATGAGTTCTTCATTACTATGTAAACTTTTATGAGGAAAATTTGTGTGGGACACTTTAATCCTCTAATTATTCCCCTTCACCACTGACTTTCAAAATCAAAGGAATTTTGCAACTTTTTTGTTTGTGTTTGGGCTGCATTTACATTACGAAATTTTTCATAAAATGATTTTCATGAAATTTTTTTTTTTCGAAAATAGTCGTAGAAAAAAGTATATTAGAGATTCATACTATACTCCATTATTTTCCAATTCACTCTCTTTTCTGGAGCTGCTATTACCCAGCAAAAAATTACACATTACCATTATAATTACTTGCCATACAATGACTTACTTTTCTGATTACCATATTTCATTACTCGCTTACAAATCACATTACCTAAAATTAAAAAAAAATATGTACAATTTGCTAAATGAGGAGAATGATTCTTTGAGATTAAATAAATTACGTGAACAAGCTGCCAAAAAAATTAAGTACTTTTCAGCAATCGATTATTTTAGTCTCACGCCTTGTTAAAGTCATTAAGTAATCCAGTAGGGAAGAGCTTCCACCAAAAATGCTTAATTTCAAACCCGATTGCCTTGTTTGAAATTTTTTGCTGGGTAACAAATAAAAAAGGTTCGTGACTAAACTTTTAAGAATTCAGAAAGAAAGAAGCATAAAAGTCCTTTAAAAAACTTAAACATTTTAGTGGAAACCTTAATTGAAGTAAATCCTTAAGGACTTGACATAATATCTAAATGGTTCGTCATTAATTATATTAAATAAAGTAAGCATATAATTTCCTGCCACAATTTAAGTATATATTTATTAACTCTCATAATATTAAAAATGTTTGCTCAAATGTTATCAACGTTTCCTTTGAAAAGACACTTTGAACATTTCTAATGAATATTACTAATTAAGTACTTTTATTTATTTGCTCTTGTTACTTGTCAATTGTCACTAAAGAATTCCTTTCATGGGTTATTGCGTCATGTATGTATGTATGTATGTATGTACATAGTTTGTCATCACTTTTATTTATGTCTGTGTATGTAATTCTTTGGATAGTAGTGTTAAGTTATCAGATACTGCAATGGTCACAAATAATAATTGACTAATAAATAGTTATAAGTTGTACAAGTTGACTCAAACAAGCCCTCTTACACATTTCGCTAAAAAATAAAAATATTCAAAGAAATTAAGAATATTTTGTGAATGTTATCTGCAAGTGTTAAAAATTAAGATAATTTATAATGATTTTGAAAATTTTACTTTTAATTGGA
Organism: Tachina grossa; assembly: GCA_949987645.1. NCBI lineage: Eukaryota > Metazoa > Arthropoda > Insecta > Diptera > Tachinidae > Tachina > Tachina grossa. The sequence goes on along the minus strand of OX465274.1, from coordinate 149,688,839 downwards.
TGGGAAGTCGTAAAGCACAAGAAATAGTTTTTTATGCTTCTTCAGGCCATTCAGATACGTCTGTATGTATGTATGTATTAGAGGCCTGCGTAAGGTCCTACTAAGGATAATTTTGTGGAATGTTTAACCCAACTTTTTTTAAACGACTTTTCTATACCTTTTTCTAAAGGGTGGTTAAATTTTAAGGGCCGATGTTGAATGTGAACCACACCTAAGCGTCAAGTTTATTTTCTGCATTTCATTTGTCATATGTCAATTTCAGACCAACTTAATTTGAACTATAGAAAGACACACAATCCAGCAACGCGATAACATTATTCAGGCTTATTATGAAAATGGGCGTTCAAATTGAAATGCATATCGTGCACTTCGTTATTTTTTCGGTCAGCACAATCGACCAAATGTGCGTGCAATCGGAAAAATCGCGCAAAAATTTGAGCAAACCGGGTCTGTAGAAGATGTGAAAACATCAGTCCATGCTCGTACAGCTCGTACTGCAGAAAATATTGCTGCCGTTCGCGATAGTGTGGCTGAAGAGCCGTCTAACAATTGCACCTCTCACGCTTGTCGTCGATGAACATTATACAAAAAGACTTATATTTACACGCTTACAAGGTGCAATCGACTCAAGAACTTAAGCCTCTTGACCATTCCAAACGACCGTCAGTGGTCAGAATGGTGGCAAGAAATGGTAACAGTGGATGATAAATTTTCGACGAAAATCATTTTCAGTGATGTGGCACATTTTCAGCTCAGCAGATTCGTCAAATTCGGCAATTCTGCTTGCCGCATTTTGGCGAATGATAATCCAACAGTGATTGTCGAAAAAATGCATCAACAAAAAGTGACTGTTTGTTGCGGTTTATGTGCTGGCGGCATCATTGGGCCGTATTTTTTCCAAAATGAAGCCGGTCAGGCAGTTAATGTGAATGGTGTTTGCTATCGTGAGATGATAACGAACTTTTTATAGCCCGAATTGGAAGATATGTACGTGGACGATATATGGTTTCAACAGGACCGTGCCACTTGCCAATGACACGAAACAATAGCTCGTTTGCTCGACAAATTCAATGACCACGTGTTATCCCACGTAGTGGCGATGTCAATTTGCCGCCAAGATTATGTGATTTGACACCGTTGGACTTCTTTCTTTCAGCTTATTTGAAAGAAAAGTGTATGTAGATAAGCCAGCTACAATTCAAGAGCTAAAGGATGAGATAATTCGGCACATTAACGGCATAGAAACTTAATTATGCCTCAGCGTCATCGAAAATTTGGACCATCGGATAGAGGTGTGCCGCCGAGGTCGCGGCGACCATATGGCCAATATTTTGTTCCATATTATCACAATAAAAAGAAATGTCAATAATTTCCTAAATAATATAGTTTTTATTCAAAATCAACATCGCCCCTTAAAACTTAACCACTCTTTAGTATGTATACCAATATCTTTTTTAATAAAATCAAAAGGCAACTGAGAACTAAATGCTCTATAATTATCGTTTATTTTTGTATGTATCTTGAGAAGATGTGAATTTTTCGTGGCGATATGTTTATAACGAAATGCCTTTTAAAATCTTTGCTGGTGCTCGATTCTATCAGTCTGAAAGTGGAGGCTTCGACTTCCTATTTCAATGCAAATAAATTTTCATTGTATGCTTTGCATTTGTGCTAGTAAAACTTAAAGCTTCTGAGCTTTGTAGTTTTTGATTATGTATTTTAGATTTCGGAATCATATTTTGAATATAAAAATCTAAAATAATATTAATGTATTTGAAATAAATAATGAAATACTGTTTGCTTTAATTGAAAGCTATTATTGTAATCAAATTCGTTTTTAAAGCTGACCCGACTAAATCCTTCTCAAACTCCGCCTTTGCTTCAATCCAAAGATTGAAACTGTTTATCATTCCATTCATTTCATTAATTTTTTATTGTGCTTATGGCATTTGAAATAAACAAATCAACACATTTTATTGATTAATCTAGCAACTATTCGCCCTAAAAACCTCTTATTTGATAGAATATTTTTTATCGATGTATTTTGCTTTGGATATTTTATTTGTTTTGATTGAATTAAGGTAATACAGAGAAAAATAAGATAGAATAACTAAAGTAAACTGATAAAGGTGACGATGAATAAAACTTGAAATAATTACATCAATAGTTCTTAGCAGAAGTCTTAAGCAAAAATAAAAAAACTATTTAATTTGTTTCTTTTCAATGCAGTGACGAGTGAATGTAATATTAAACAATTGCTTTCATGCCCCAGCTACAAGTTAATTTCAGATGACACAATATTTAGTGCAATTTTATGCACTTTAAAAGATTAAATACAAACTGTTGCACATTGTTGTGTTTCAATATGACAAAGTGTTTGTTGCAAATAGTAGATAAAACAACAAAGAAACAAAACATAAGCTTTTTATGTAGGCAAAACTATGGCAGGTGTAGCAGGTCTTGGAAGTACATCAAAGTATTAAGTTGTAACGTTGACATACATGAGTGCTTAACAAAAATATTTATTCAATTATGGCGAGTTTACTGCTTCACAATTCTTAATGTGCAAGTTGATTAATTTTAAAGCAGAAAAAGTAAGGGAATAAAGTAACAATGTAAAGGCCTCATTAGTCTTTACTTTCTGTTGCTGTTCTGTGCTGTGCCGTTCTGTTTTCTGTAATAATTTATTAGCTGTTTTAAAAAAACGAATGCAAAGTGATAAATTTTGCATTGTCCAATATAATCTTACATTTTTCATTTCATATACATAATATTCTAAAAATTAAATTTTTTAAGTTCTTATTTCAATTTTTTTTTATATTGAACCGAAACAAAATAGATGGAATAGTTTTACTTGTAAAGGGTGTCCCAACAAGAACGCAAGATTTAAATTTTAAATAAAACACAGATAATTAAAAAAAAAAAATCGTGAAACTTTATTATATCGTAAAGTAGACAAAATGAAGTTAGGTGTGGAACAACATATCGGGCAGATGGCCGCCGCGGCTTTGCTGGCACACACGCGATCTTTTAATGAAATTTTCAATGACCGTTTTGCATAAATGCTGCGGTATTTCATTAATGCAGCGTCCAATTTCCTCTTTTAAGGCTTGAGTCGTCGTCGGCTTATTCGCGTAAACCACCGACTTCAAAAAACCCCAAAGAAACAAGTCTAATGGTGTTAAATTGCACGATCTACGCGGCCAATTCTGGTCTCCAAAACGCGAAATAACACGACCTGGAAATGACTGATGCAGCAATTGAATTGTTTCTCTGGATGTATGACATGTGGCGCCGTCTTGTTGAAACCACATGCCCTCCACATTCATTTCTTCTGCATAGTGAATTTGGAGACACCAATTTGCTGAGCTCGGTGTCGAATTGAGGTGGATGGAGTTTGAGCGACATCATCACGTACAGCTGCGACATTTTCGATCGATCGCCCTGGTCGAAGGCGTGTTGTTGTCTTTACATGACTAACAGACCCAGTTTCGGCAAATTGATCCATTAATCTCTTTACAGTTGACTCTTTTGGAGCATTATTGTGATCCCAAACTTTCACCATTTTGGTAAAACAATTTCACAATGAGAATGCGTTGTTCATTCGTGTAGCACACCATTTTTAATAACCTCGTACCTTCTACTAGCAAACAATAACAATTGTTCAAATGTCAGACAATGACACTTCGAATGGCGCCAAATTTAAATCTTGTGTTCTTGTTGGGACACTCTTTATAAGAATTCTGTCAACAAGAGTCAGCTGATTCGTAACAGAACAGAAAATAAAAATTAATTCTGCCTTAAGTGCTTGATAATTTGTACTTAGTTACTTAAGGAATGATATTGAAAATGGTTTAAGTTTGAATATATTAAAAATATTGAATTTTACAATTCCTTTGAGTGTATTATTGCTAAAGAAAAAATCGATCTGTCACACCTACACCGAAATAATTCTGCAAAAAAAAAACGACTTTAAAGCAAAGATCTGATTTTCGAAAAAAATTAATGGAATATAAAATTAAATTTTAGTGGGCATCCCTCCACCTTTTTTTTTAAATGCAAGATTGCATGTTTTAAGTTTTGTAGAAATCGGTTCAGTAGAACCACTAAAAATAAATTCTTTCAATTGAAAGATTGTGTCTATTTTTGTGTTCAAGGTGTGTGATGAGTTGCGTAAAAATTGGTTAAGTAGAACCACGTGAAATATAATAATAGATTTTAATGGTAATAGCACCGCCCATTTTTTAAACTTTAAAATTGCGTAATTACAAGAACCAAACGAGTTTACTAGGTTTCGCAAGAATCAAATAAGTAGAATATCATAAAATCAAATTAATAAATTTGTGGGCGTGACCCCACCCATATTTCTGCAATGTGACCAATGGGAAGGTATACCCTCTCAGACAATATGAAAATTTTACAATCGGTCTAATATGAACCTAGTTAAAGTAACAATACTAAATATATATATATATATATATATATATATATATAGACGAAAAGATAACTTCCTCCTTTTTTGGAAGTCGGTTAAAAAATCTGCGCAACAATTTTTTTTAAAGAAGTAACACTCAGGCAACGAATTCCTGCTACTATTATTAGGTGTTACCTTATTTAGGAAAGGGATAGTAATAGAGAAGACAGGCATTGATGAAAGAGACAGAGAAATGCTTCATTCTTTTACAACTCTGCTTTTTTGCAAGTTTTTTTCTTTAATAATGCAGTGTTGCAGCGCCTCTGATAGCCATTTTATCAGTTATATTACTTCGCCAATGATTCTGCTACACAACGAAGGAGGGCGCTCTGATGCTACATAAAGGCGGTGTCAGATACAACTTCAACGCCTTGCGGGACGTTTCTAACTTTGGGAAAAAGCGTGAAGCAAAGTGTGCATGACACAATAAAAACTTTTTGAACACTCACTATTTGTTTCACTATTCGGTTTTATGGGCCTTTGCCAAACGGTAGCAAAGTACTATTGTAAGTAAATTTTTGAAACTTCTGAGGTGAATAAAATTTCACTAGCCCTGTGGGCTATTAGAATTTTTGACACAACAGATAAATTTTTGACAAGCAGCAAATAAGAAGCATAGTATCATAAAAGGCAAAACCACCGCCGTCGCTTCGTGCCGTCGCCTTTTACATACATTCTTAAGACTCTTAGATGTAGTTAAAATGTGAAAAATGCATTGTTTATTTTAATTTGTGAAAAATTTTGCATCATTTATATAATATTATATGTTTTTTTGCTACGAGAATATTGTTTTATAAAATTTTTTTTTTTTTTAAAATTGATGGTAGTCGGCGGCTTGTAGTAAAATTTTTTGTTTCGCCGCCGCAGGAATTTTTTCATCAGCTTCTTTCTATGCTAAAGCGAATTTGTCAAAATTTTACATTGTCAAAAAAGATATCATTTGGCACAGCAGAAAAATGAAATTTTTCCCAACTGGCAAATATTTTTTTACCATAGAACTTTTCTACTGTTTGGCACACGCCCTATGTATAAAACACAGTACACAGTATAAAACACAGTAGTATCTGCTTAGGTCGGTATAGTTCAGTGACCAGTGAATATGCCTTCATCACTTGAACGTTCCTACAACAAATGACACAACGGGACACTAATGCACATCAGAAAAATGCGTGGTGTTGTTATTTTTTAATGACTGTTGGATTTGAATGCAAGTGCAGACACAATGGCCAATTGTCGACTGAAAATTGGACCAAAAAATTATTCTAATGTGGTTATGACTAGAAAATATTGTCACTCTTTGCACTAAACGAGCTAACTGACATTATTTTTTTTTATTAAGTTAATACCACCACTAGGCTTTAAAAGTCTTAATAAACCTTGTCTAATGTAAGCATCACTGTTATATCTATAAAAGAAAAAATATTTCACACGTATCCTTAAGAACGAATGCAGACATTTCTGCAGGAATGTCAACTTCTTGTACCGTGCGACACCAAACAAATATACTTCTTTTTTCAAAGAAAATTAAACTTCTTTTTACTTCTTCATATATATATGTAGGACATCAGCACCTTCTACATTAGGTACAGTTTCAAGAAAAATCGACTCAGATTGTTCTGAAATTCATGAATAATAACTTGCTGTCGCACGCGACAAAAAAGTGAACATTCTCATGGAAATGCTCATGTATAAAACAATCATAAAAACTGTTTTGCTGTAAAATTTTAAAACTTTTAGGGCCAAATTTAAAGTCATTAGTTAATTATTAATAAACTAAAATGATAACTATTGTTTAAATAGTACTTCATATTCACACTGTATTGTTTAACTAAAGTTCTTAATAGGAGCAAAGAATGGTAACCCTAACAAACTATTAAGTTTCACTATTGGCAGCACTGCTTTAGCATATGGTTTAGTTTACATTTGCTATATTATTTCTTAAAAATGGATAAAACAGTGATCGCTCGTGTAACTTTACCGTGAAAGATATTGAATTAGTGCTGAAATTGGTTCGGGAAACCCAAAATTTAATAGAAAATAAACAAAAAGAATGTGTTAAAGCTAAATACAAAGAATATGCTTGACAATGTACATATATGTGAAATTTGTATAAAATTTTTATAAAATTTTTCACAAAACATTAATACTAATAAAGTTTACAACGAATCAGCTGTTGTCTAACTATTTGTTAACCACTGACATTTGGCAGTTTAACTAATGGTAAACAAAGAGCTGTGAATCAAATATTATTGGTTAAAATATTGATATTAGTTAACCCAGCAAAAAATTTCAAAAAGGTAATCGAGCGTGGAATTAAGCATTTTTGGTGGAAGCTCTTCCCTACTGGATTACCAACTTAATGATTTTAACAAGGCGTGAGACTACAATAATCGATTCTTGAGAAGTACTTACTTTATTTTATTTGGCAACTTGTTCACGTAGTCTATTTAATATAAAAATATCATTCTCTTCATTTAACAACTTGTACGTCATTTTTTTTAAATTAAGGTAATGTGATTTGTAAGCGAGTAATGAAATTTGGTAATCAAAAAAGTAAGTCATTATATAGCAAGTAGTTCTAATGGTAATGTGTAATTTTTTGCTGGGAACTAATGACCGTGAATTTGAGCCTCAGTGAGGTAGTTTGAAACAGCGACGATATGTCAAAGTAGAAATTTGTTTACTATATAAAAAGATTTTTGCTGTTTTCATAAAACTAAAAATTTGTTTCCTAAAATGAATTTCATAAATTACTGCCAATTCCAAGATATCGACAACGTTCGACTTGTCGCACACTCACATTTAAAACAAAAACAAATTCTTAATATATTGTTGTTGTTGTTGCAAATATCAGTGTGCACACATACATATATACAAACATATGCTTTTGCTTACAATTTATTCAGTGTTGTGAAATGAATTTATATATAAATATATTTGCCTTTTTTCAACACTGAAACAAAAACTCGATTCGCTTGGTAGCGAGTGATATCATCGGAAAATTTCTTGCCATCGAAATTAATTTCTATTCGAATTCAATTCCGATCACGAGTGCAGGAATTAAGCCCCAGGTCTATGGAAATGATGCACACTAGAGCATCCATTCTGAAGGACGTTTAGCTAAATAGCTCATAATTCCGAAACAGGCGGATGTTTGTCTTTAGGGTTCCGTACACCAAAGGTGAAAAGGAACGCTATTGTTTTGGTTACGATGTCCGTCTGTCCATCTCAGGCAGAATATGTAGAACTTTGGCCGCTACAACAATAAATACATGATAGTTAAAAATTAAAGGGTGTTCCAAAACAAGCAACGAAAAATATTAACATACATACAATTATATGTACGTATAAAGACACTTGAAATTTGTATAGTCAGTGTATTTTTATACAGACTACAACAATCAACACTGACATTAAAAAAAAATGTAATTAAAGGGTGTTCTATCAGTTAGTGTAGTTTTGACTATGTAATTTTGGCAACTTACTGTATCTTGGAAACCTAAGGATGCAAACTCTTGACATTTTCAAAAACGATAAAACTAAAAAATCCCAAAATTATAAAGTGCCAAACCGAAAAATAAATCGTCAAAAACCAAAAAAAAAAAATCGCCAAAAACGAAAAAAGCGCCAAATTAGAAAAAAACTAGAGAACTAAAATAAATGGCCAAAATCCGAAAAAATCGCCAAAATGAAAAAAAATCGCCAAAAACGAAAAACGCAAAAAATGCCAAAACTATGTATTATATAGGCTAAAGTTCGTATAGTATTATATATATATATATATATATCTAGTGTCCGTACGGAACCCTTCGTGCACGAGTCAAAGTCGCACTTTACTGAATTTATTTTCTTTCACAGAAAAAAGTATTCACAAGTTAATGTTTTTAATTAAAAATTTAATTGATTCAATTAAAATCTTATTTTAATTAATTTGAGTAGGAAAACTAAATTGATATTATCAAATTGTTTATAGGTGAAAATTTAATTAATATTTTAATTGATATTACAAATATTTTAATTGATATTAAAAAAAATATTAGTATTATTTTTGTGTGTGCTGTAATCCTGTTATCCCCAGAAATAATTTAATATAATTAACTTAATTGCAATAAAATGATAACTATAAAATAAACGTTCGTTTATCGTTATTAATCTTTTCGATTTTGTGATGAAAATTGTTCGGCATTTATAGACTTTTCGTAAAATTCCTTTAACACGATTTGAAACTAATAAAATGTTTATTAAATTTGTATATATCCAGATTTTTTTAATTTCTTAACTTTCTATGAAATACTTTAATTTACTTTAACAAACTTTTCTTAAACTTCCTTTATCACGATTTGTACATAATAAAATGTTCATAAAATTTGTGTATATACAGATTTTTTTAATATTTTAAATTTCTGTGAAATACTTTAATTCTAAACCACTGTGTTGAAGTTTAATAATTCCTTGAATATATACATACATACACACACATACATATGCACATATTACTAAAGCTACGAAATATTAAAAATTATACAATATGCTGCCCAAAAATAGAAATTCGTTTCACTTTGGTGCTGTGGGACTAAAATTTTATAAAACGAATTTAATAAGAAAATAAGGCAAAGCAAATTTAATAAAATAGTAAAGAAAGTACAATCAAATACTGAATTTTCACTTACAGTTCTGGCATTAGTTTGTTTCTTTTGTGTGTCTTTTTTTATCTGTTTGTTGTTGCTTTATTTATTGTAAATATACATTAGTTTGATAAAGAAATCATTAAAGTGGGTGTGAATGTTAGTTTGTATGCGAATGTGTTGCGAAATATATGCATTTGTGTATAATTATGTAAATAGCAATTTTCACTTTAACACTTTTTGGTATTTGCTGCAAACTGATTTGCAATATTTTCGTATAAACTTTCATTAACTGAACTTTTTTTCTTAGTTTTTATTCTTTGTGGAACTTTAATTTATAAAGTTGAGGACAATACTTTCTTTTATAGGTAGAAAAAATATATATATTTATTTATGTACACATATGTACACTAGTATCTGTTTACTTGAATTGTTATTTTCTTTTTAGATATCCATGTGTATGTTTATAAATATATGTGTGTGTTTATATAAAAAATAAAACACGCGTATATCCGGTCGGCTTCATGTAGACTTTTTTATGTATTGTACTTGAACGGTTCTTATTAAATACTGAATAGTATTGCATATTTCACGGGGACTTTAAAGCTTTTGTGACGTTTCTTGTTGTTTTTTCTTATCATTACTATGGTGGTGAATTTCTTAACTGTATGACAATTTAGTACTCTATTCGCAGTAAGTGAGCGAAAGAGAGTTAGATGGTGGTGGGTGAGAACAATAGAAAAAGTGAGGAAGTATCACTGTAAATTAAGAGAGTTTGAGTGCCGTTTTTATATTTGCAAATATTTATGAAAGTTGCAGTGAAACAATTTTAATATTAACATTGCATATACATACATACATAGATTTAGCATAAATATACATATATGTACGAGTATGTAACCATATATGTATTTACATACTGCATTAGTATGTATACAGTGTTGAGTTTTTATTATTAAAGACTGTGCGAAATTAAGATAAGGTAAAATTTTTCTATTTTAATTCTAACATGTTCTTTATTTTTTTACTTGTAGAAGACTTTATGTTTGAAAGTCAAATAGCCACTATGAAATTGTTAATAGAGAAAATTAACCGTATAAAACCATAAATATTAAAAGAAAATTAATTTTCTTATCCAAAAACTTTCGCCATTAAAAGCACTGAGGTTAAAATAAGGACCAAGCTATTGGGTTGTAAAATACTCGTGCCAATCACTATAATTTCATAATGACAGATTTCTATTTAATTTGTACATAACCTGCCCATAAATCAGATGGCTTTGCTTACTAGTAAAATTGTACGAATATTTATTAAAGTGTTAATAACTTACAACTCACTCATCCTATTTATTTTTATGTGAGAAGCTCAAAAAGCAAGAGGTGACCCTTAGAATTTTACAGGGTGTGCCAAAAGAAACCAAGGGGTGTAAAAGTTTAATAACTTTTTTGTTTATTAATTTTTTTTTTATTTTTTCTTTCAGATTATATAGACAACACTTGGAGAATTTATAATGGAGAGGTTCACAACTGAACAGAGAACCAGAACAATAGAATTTTATTATTTAAACCAGATATCAATTATTTTAACGCAAAGAGCATATCGTCGACATTTTAACGTCAGAATTTCGCCCTCTGAAGCGATGATTCGTTGCTTAGTTAATCGTCATCACCAACATGGCAGCGTAAGAGATTTGCCTCGAACCGGTAGACCACGTTTAAGTCGCACTGCGGAAAATATTGAACGAGTACAGCAAAGTGTTAACGAAGCACCAGAAACATCTGGCAGAAGGCGTTCTCCTCAGCTAGAAATGTCTCGTACGTCACTACGGCGCATTTTAAAAAAAGATTTACAGTTATACTCATATAAGGTGCAATTGGTCCAAGACGTCCAACGTCTAAATTTTGCAGTTAAATTTCAAGAGTTGGCCAGAAATGAAATCAACTTTATTGAAAATTTGATTATGAGTGATGAAGCTCATTTTCATTTGAATGGCTTTGTTAATAAGCAGAACTGTAGGTTCTGGGGTTATCAAAATCCAAGAGCCATTCATCAACGCCAATTGCACCCCATCAGGTGTACAGTATGGTGTGGGATCACATCTGAAAATGTCATTGGGCCCTACTTCTTCGAGAATGAAGATGGAAGTGCTGTAACCGTAAATGGAGAGCGGTATCGGTTTATGATAGAAAATTTTTTACGTCCTGCTCTTGAAAACAGACCTGGTATGTAGTTTCAGCAGGACGGAGCCACTGCCCATACTGCCCGAGACACAATGGCACTTTTAAGTCAAATTTTTGGAGAGCGAATAATTTCTCGAAATTCGGAAATTATTTGGCCAGCGCGATCGCCAGATTTGACAGCACCCGACTATTTTCTTTAGGGTTTTTTGAAGGAGCGAGTGTATGTGAACAAGCCAGAGACAATCCTTGAACTCAAGGCAAACATTGTTGCAGAAATTCGAACGCTACAGCCACAAGTTTTGAAAGATGTTATGGAAAATGCTCTAAAAAGAGCCCATCAGTGCGAAGCTGAAAACGGTGGTCATTTAAGAGACATCATTTTTTATACTTAGTGTAAAAAAATTTCCATTTTGTATATTATATAATCTGAAAGAAAAAATAAAAAAAAGTTAATAAACAAAAAAGTTATTAAACTTTTACACCCCTTGGTTTCTTTTGGCCCACCCTGTATATACATTCTACAGTATTATTTTACTCTATACAATAAGCAATATTTTTTGAATAAACATCTCAGTTTGTTCTCAAAGTAGTGTCAAATCAAAATTCAAATATTTTCAGTACGGACAAAAAAGTTAATTTTTTTTTAAACGTAAGTTTCATATGCATGTAACACTACATTTACACATGAAAGTATTTTCTTGAAATTTCTGTATACGTATTATGAATAAAAATTTTAATGAAATAAATTACTTTCATGAAAATTTCTTGTTCGTTTTCATAGGAAAGTGAAAGCTTATTTTACGTCGAAACGTAAAGTTGCTAGAAATTGTTTTGTTTACAGCTTAATTAGAGTTACCCATTATATTCACATACACAAATTTTTATAGGACAATAAGTTGGGAATAAGTATAATTGTAAATAATTTAATATTATTATTGTTTTGAAAGGTCATGATTTGTGTTCTTCGCGTATATTTGAAGATAGGATATTATGTATATTTTTACAAATCTATAAAGAGGGCAACACTGTTAACCTTTTTTCATTTTACTTTCTGAAAACGTCAAAAAATTGTTTTGTTTAAAATATAGTTGAAATCTCAGTGGAAATTTAAAACAATGTGAAATTATTTTCATGTGTAAATGGTAGGTAAAACAAAAATATTACAACTAACTTTGGTGTTATTTGTTCATTAAAAATTATCACATGTAATTTGGCTTACAAAGCGATATGAACTTCAGCCTGATCAAATCGTAAATATAGAAACAAATGAGGTTCGAACAATAATAATTAAATTAGAAAAAAATTTTTGAAAATGAAAAAAAAATACTAGCGAATACTGGTTACAAATAGAAATAACAACTGCAGAACATAATGGTGCTGAAACTGCGGATGTTTAAGAATTTCAATGTTGCCGTAATGTTCTGGAGAAGTTCTGGGGAACTTCCAGGATTTTGGGCAATTTTTAATCCAGTTTTTGGAACCTCCAATATGATTTGTATCTTTACTAAAAGATTTGTGACTTTGATAAGTGGTTCGTGGCAGTGATAGCTGAAGATGTCTGTGCTAAATAATATAAGTGCGATAAACTACGGAACATATTTTGATGAAATTTAGAACATAGGTAGATCTAAGCCTAGAAGAACACATAGGTTATTTGGTTTTTTAAAAAATGGGACCATAAGGGAAAACAGGGGAAATTTCTGCCTCACAAACATAGATAGATCTCAGTTCAAAAGAAAACATCGCACAGTGGGATGAATGATAAAGAAAGTGGCGATTAATTCATGGAAGTCGTAATTTTAAAGTGTTGTTATTTTTTTTATTGATGAATATTAATAAATACATAAAAAACCAGCATTAAAAAAATTTTTTGAAAAAACAATTTTTAACCTTTTATGGGGTTTTTTGTATTTTGGAGAAAATGGTATTATTTGACTATTTTTGCTGTAACTTTGGAATGATAAAAGATAAATTAGTAAATTAAATTGTAAATTAGAGGCATACTTTATGTTCCTTTAAAAAAATATTTTTTTTTGTTTAAATAAAAAAAATATATATTTAATATATACTTTTCACATTGAACTGAAATTCTCTCACAAAAACCTTCATAACTCAAAAATTGCACAAATGTGCAAATAGGTTTTCTGAGATTTATTAGCTAAAATCTTATATTTTATATTATTATATTTTTCGCTGCACTCATCCGCAAACATCCGCAAAATTGTTGAAACTCAATGTATATATCAAAAATACCACATTTTTAGAGCAATTTAATTTTTTTTTAGTTTTTTAAAGCATTTATCTAAACAAAAAATAATTTTTTAAATTTTTTAAACGCTCATATTCCTGAAGTTGATGGTTCCATTACAAAACTTTTACTCATAGAAGTCTTAACAAAAACTATAATCTCTTGAAATATCAAAATTTTCTATTTTAATCAATGCGCGCAAAAATAACTAAAATTATTGAACTTTGAACACACACTGCAAACAAAGTAAACTACCAAGAACTTTAATTTTTGCAGTTAGTGATGTAGAATTTTATCTACTTTCATATGGTACCAAATACGGTTGTGAATGTTAAAGTTCATCTTTTGAATTAATCGCCACTTGTGAAGGCTTTCACCCTGCAGTGCATCGGCTATAATTTTTTTTTGCAGAATAGAACCACGAGAGGAGGTAGAAAGAAAGGTATTTTTTCTCTTTGTGCGATTCCTTGCAACTGTCTAAACGATTCCCCCAGGGGAGTCTGTTATGGACTACGGGTGTGGCAACCCCGGGGCCCCAGCTGGGGTGATGTGGCTTTTTTCATTGACGTACCTTTGGTACATTACCCATAGAACTTATGTGTTACTACCCAATCTCTGAATATAAACAGAGCAAAGGATGTGCACATATTTATAACAAAAGGAAGACAGGTCCTGTTGATGTCAATTAGGTGCAGCGTCACCTAGAACTGCCACTGAGTTCAAAAGACGATAGAGGTGAAGCCCTTGTGGTGGAACTTCGAGGTCTAACCAGAGGCTACTTCTGGTGCGGTCGTCAGTTTCCTTTGCTAAAATGCCGAGTTCGTCCTACCTCACGAGGTTAAAAGGATGATTTTGGTATGTGTGGAGTAGGCACTGGTTATTTGGCGACACAGGCATGGGTTCATCTCGGATGAGTGCTTGAGCTGTGCCGGCAATGGTTGAGGAATTCTCATGGGTACCTCGCTATGGGTGTATACACAACACCTTGGCGTGGAAGCCGGAGAATTATCGTGGTGGCTGTGGTTGGGAAGAATAGTCTTGGCTTCCCAGTGTGAAATCAATACTAGTGGTTGGTCTGACGCGGTCAGCCAGACACTATTCTAGGTGCTGTTACCATTCAACAGAAGCTGCTATGGGCACGGACATAGCAGCAGAGTTTAGATAGCTCAAATTACCTCAGCGAGGTAATTGAATATAGTACAGGGATAACTATATTCAAAGATTGCAACCTATGTGCCTTATGGAGTGGGCCATAGGTTCATTCTAATAGCGTGCATGGGGGCGTTGGTCTGGCGTCTCACCCACACCCGGTGCTTTGGCACCCGTGAGATAAGGCCGTAATGGCAGGTGCTCACGGAAAGCTACCGCACATCTGTCTAAACGATTTCCCCGCAGGGGAGTCTATATAGACTACGGGTGTGGCAACCCCGGGGCCCCAGCTGGGGTGATGTGGCTTTTTCCATTGACGTACCTTTGGTACATTACCCATAGAACTTATGTGTTACTACCCAATCTCTGAATATAAACAGAGCAAAGGATGTGCACATATTTATAACAAAAGGAAGACAGGTCCTGTTGATGTAAATTAGGTGCAGCGTCACCTAGAACTGTCCCTGAGTTCAAAAGACGATAGAGGTGAAGCCCTTGTGGTGGAACTTCGAGGTCTAACCAGAGGCTACTTCCGGTGCCACGGGTGCCGGTGGCCCGACAGCCGAGCTGCTTAGAGTTGAGTGCATTTAGCGGTCGTCAGTTTCCTTTGCTAAAATGCCGAGTTCGTCCTACCTCACGAGGTTAAAAGGATGATTTTGGTATGTGTGGAGTAGGCACTGGTTATTTGGCGACACAGGCATGGGTTCATCTCGGATGAGTGCTTGAGCTGTGCCGGCAATGGTTGAGGAATTCTCATGGGTACCTCGCTATGGGTGTATACACAACACCTTGGCGTGGAAGCCGGAGAATTATCGTGGCGGCTGTGGTTGGGAAGAATAGTCTTGGCTTCCCAGTGTGAAATCAATGCTAGTGATTGGTCTGACGCGGTCAGCCAGACACTATTCTAGGTGCTGTTGCCATTCAACAGAAGCTGCTATGGGCACGGACATAGCAGCAGAGTTTAGATAGCTCAAATTACCTCAGCAAGGTAATTGAATATAGTACAGGGATAACTATATTCAAAGATTGCAACCTATGTGCCTTATGGAGTGGGCCATAGGTTCATTCTAATAGGGTGCATGGGGGCGTTGGTCTGGCGTCTAACCCACACCCGGTGCTTTGGAACCCGTGAGATAAGGCCGTAATGGCAGGTGCTCACGGAAAGCTATCGCATATCTGTCTAAACGATTTTTATAAAATTCAAAACATGCATAGATCTGAGTCCGGAACGATACAAACGCTATATATTTTATCAAAAATAAACACACTAGCTGGTAAGAGGCAATTTCAAAGGTAGGTAAAACGTAAGGAACAACGTCCGTACCCAGTGTCCAATGATACCGTGCGCTCTTTCTTTTTAATTTATTGTTATATCACAAAGATTGATACAATTGTATTTTTTTTTTTTTTGGTGCTAGAGTAGAGTAACTGATGTTAAAGCTTAGCAGTACTCATATAGAACACAGTTAGTCCACAGACTTTTCATTTACTACCAATTCAAATGACTTGCAGTGTTCTTCCAGTGCTAACCGGCACAATAATTTATTGTTTTTTACTTTCTTCTATATACATACTTTCATGCTTTTAAAGAAGAATTCTCCAAGAATAACATGTCGCAAACGATTAGCTCTACTTGCTGATAGTAAATTTAGTGCTTTGAAGTATATACTTTTTTATTTGTTTATTCCACTACGGCTGTCTTTAAGTATTTTATAAGTTTTGCATTTCCTTTGAAGTTTAAATCCTCTTATAAAAAAAACTTTAGGTGTTGCAATATTTAAAAAAATAATAAAAACAAAAACTTCAATAAGATCCAGTTACTTTAAACACATAAATATACTTCCTATGCAACATAAAGCTTACCTTGAACACTATTGATTTGGACACTCTTTGATTTGTTGTTCAATGAAATGTGTATTTCTGTTGAAATATTAGCAAAAAATGGGCAGCTTTTGACTGTTAAAACTAGTGTCCCGCTCAAGACATCTTATAAGAACTTTCAAGACATGAGGGATTTTTCAAATGCTTTATTACAGCGAAATCTTTTAAAACAAACGTTAACAACACTGTTTGCAAGAAATTTATTTCAGTATTTTAGGTATAGGAGTAAAGAAGAAAATACTTCGTGACGGAAGAATTTGTGATGCCTGCTTCTTTCTACGCATGAGCGCGTGTACAAACTTCATGCATGTATGTGTGTATGATCTTTTATTTTTCTGCGCACATGCAAAGGCATACACATGCATTAAAATTAGTTGTTTGCGGTTAATCACATAATAGCTTACCATCTCCATATTACACGCACACTCAAACGTATAATATGAAAAATAACAATATGTAACAAACAAGCTGTCTTGGCGACATCGCTTGCTAACACTGATATACACGTACACCAATACATCCATCGTGCTTCGCTTATAGTACGACAGGATTTATTATTGGTTTAGTATGATACATGCGACGTGAATACATTTAAAAATCATGACATATTTACATTTAAAGACTGTTTACGCAGGTCTCTAGTTAAAACCAAATGCAATCATTAACAGTATTTGAACAAAAATAACTATAATCAAGGTAAAATAGCAGATAATTTTAGGGCAATTATTGATATTATTTTTCAAATATGTATTTGTAAAAACTTTTCAATTGTAATGAGAAATCAACAACGTAGACTTCTAATGATTGACCCTGGCAGAGAAGAGAAAAAGAAAATATATGTATGTATGTACGTCAAAGTTTCCTTTTTTTATGTAAAATTAAACTAAACACGGAATAAGATATAAAAACCATCATATTAACTTATGATAATAACTTTATCAAGACTTTATCAACTCTTTTTATTCTACTTCTTCTTTATTAAAAAATATCTTTCACTTGACGTCATACTTTCGATAAACTTTTAAAACATAATTTCTTATAGATATTCTTCAATGATATTATACTTCAAATATTTGAAGCACTTGCTGCTGGAACTTACAACTATTTCATTATTATCTTATGTTTCAAAATTTGTTCGAAAAAAAACGAACACAAAAGACAAAAGCTTTGGTGTGAGTTGCAAAAGTATGAGCACTTTTACAAGGGCTTAATATACATACATGCATACAATTTATGTTGTTCAAAACTCTTTCGAAGATAAATTCAATAACTAAGTTAGAAAACCATTAGAAAAAAGTGTAAAATCAATAAATCAACAAATACCAACAAACGCATAGAAAAATGTGAAAAAATATATATGTTGCAAGTACACAAGTATATGCAGTATTAGGGCTTAATAATTGTTATTGAGAAAAAATTACGATTGCCGCAAAAAACTGTGAATAAAAATGTTTGGCGGACATAACCAATAGTTCAAATTAAATAAAGTCGGTTAACTCTTTTAACGAAAATCAGTGAGAGGAAATGCTTAGGCCTATTTGAATTGAATCCACACAAGTTTTTTTTTTTTTGCTGGCTTAAGGATCTATCAGACGTGACATAACCATAGCCATAGAAAACAGCCGTTCAAACCAAACTAATGGGCAACACTGTATTTGATTATAGTTGACTCGCCATAACGCCATAACTCTCACCATAGAAACCAATTGAATTTTGGTTTGGTTATGGCTATGGCATTATGGCTATGTCACGTCTAATTTAAGCTTTAATTCACCTTGGTGCTTACTGATAGCTTGTGTTTCATTCTGTGTTAAAGAACGTGTATTTCCTCATTATATTTTTTAAGTATTCGATAACACTGTGCAACAATAGTCTACTTTTTACGGAAGAAAATAGTTAACGGACTTATGGTAGGAACACAACTGGGACGAACAACGAATTTTTCGGTGCGAACTTTCGTCATAAAAAATAAAACAAATTTGTTCATATGAAAATGAACACAACACCGCCGTAGAACGAAATTCGTCGTGCGTGACGAACTCTGAGATAGATTTATTTCTATTTTGTAAGCCGACGAACGACGAAAAAAACAATTTTCTCTCACTCTCTTTACATACACAATAAACAGTGTGACCAGATTTGAAAATAAAATCAAGCTAAATCACGTATTTCTTTAATATATTTTTAGAGAATACGCAATTTGGATTAAAAAAGGCTAAAAAAACTAAATCCATTTTTAAAAAAGCTAAAAAAAGAAGCTAAGAGCTTAATAAAAATTTTAAAGCTAAATCCAGAAGAAATAAGCTAAATTTAGCCCATTATTACTAATATGGTCACACTGACAATAACCAACTTTATCAATTATGAGAGCTGAATTCGCTGAGTAAATTCGTCGTTATTGTGCTTTACACGACGAATTTACGCAGCGAATTCTTATCGACGAATTCGTCGACGTGGACGAAATTCGTCGTTCGTCCCAATTGTGTTCCTAGCATTATTCATATATTCATATTTTCTCTCAACAATTGACTTTGTCATTTTGGAAAAGATATGTTTTAGTTTTAAAATTTATCTAAACATGGTGCCATGGTCTACCAAAATGTATTATAATATATAAGCTCGGTTATGGAAAATTTATTTTGAAACTGGTTCCATACATAGAAATAATTTTAAATATGTGGAACCATGTATGTAATTTAAAATTAAAAAAAAAATATCGTTTGAAGTACTCTTAGAGTATTGGCCTTCAAAAAACTATAAAGGCTTTAAGTTAAAAAACATACTCATACGCAAGCATACTCATTAACTACCAGTTTATAGAAGCCACGCGCAAGGAAAAGATATGATTGTAGAATGGTTGAGAAAACAATATTATGTTCTCTGAAACAAATGTGTGGTCGTCGAAAACTAGTTATTGTTATTTTAAACATTTATTTAGTTACGATAAACAGAGTAATGTTTGAATTTAATAATTACATTATCACATACATATAAAGTGTAATATGGTTAGAGTTTAACAATATAGTTTTGTTAAAAATTTATGACTACAACATAATTTTGTATTATTATTTAAAAATAATATCATGTAAATAACAATATCATGTTTTCCAAAACCATACTATGTTAAGTTTAAAAAAAATCTTTTTCAGAAACATCTGTCAGTTCAGTGTTTCGTTTGTAAGCTATCGGTAGTGTTAAATAAATGAATAAATAAATAAATTATAAACAAAAAGGTAGATCAATAAAAATATATAAACATTTGTGTATCTTTTTATACAGACATGGCTGTATTTCGTGTAATTAATATATTACAATATTAATTTATTTTTATTTCGAATTAAAACGCACAGCTGTTTCTACAATAAATATATGATTAAAAAACTAAACAGTATTATTATATTAAATAATACTGTGGTCGTATTTAGCAATATTAGTATAATATTAGAACATGGTATGGTGAGTCTCAATTATATTTTAGTCACATCTAACAATAGTGTTGTCATATTTACAATACTAAGATTATAATATAATTAACTCAAATAATATTATAATTAACTCAGATAATAATATTGTTAAAGTTTTTTTTTTCTATTAACAATAATATGATTTGACTGCAAACATATAATTCAATCATAGTATGTTGCTGTTTGATTATGGTTACCTTACCCATATTTATATTGAAAACAAAAACAAAGCACTCTAATTTGTTTTTGTGTTCAATATACATAAATAGACAGACGAGACTTTTTACATGCCTTGTATAAACTGGCAGTAAATTTAAGCTGCATATATATAACTATGCATTCAGACTGATGACTGTGTGCATACGCATTCCTTTTAAACTACGCAGCACCATAATCAAAATTTATACACTATCAGCTAAAAATACTCTGAATATTTATTCTATACACTTGAGTATACAATGCACCGGTGCTGCCAGAAAAGTGAATTAAAAAAACGTTAACGCTAATGATAGCATCACATGCGATGTAATTATTCTCGATTGCGCTAAAAATATTTCTAAATAAATATTTACTAGAAATACGTTTATCATTTTATAAATTACAAAATATTAGTTCATTAACAGTTTTTATTTGCACGTTTTACGAAAAAAGTTTTAAGGGTGTAGACAAATTAAATAGGTTCAATCGAATGCAAATTATTTGCTGGGTTTTGTATAACTTTTCTAGACTACTACGCCTTGTGATTGTGATTTTTTAAAATATTATTATTTGTGAGTTCTCAAATAGTGTTTGAAAGTCTGTGCATCAGATAAGAGGTTTGTGACTGTTCAAAATGTGATACATGCATATGTTTAACCAGCAGCAAATACATTTCATTTAGAAAAAACTTTTAGGAGTATCATATTCTTTATGTTATGTTTATTATAAATTTTACCTCTCTATTATATGATCAATATTGATAAGCAGTTTAAAAATATTTTTCATTTCATTTCATATGGGAACGTATGATTAAAAAATACTTTGAATACTATGCGTATATTTATTTTGTCCACAAACAAATACAAATACATACTCTTAGGAGAAGTATACTGCGAGTGTAATTATGAAAGACACTCAAAACACACAATATGCATGTGTCTTCCTATTTATAATTGTATAAGAGTATTTAAGTTTTTCCCATAAACGAAGTATGCGTGTTGTTTCTAAATATCGTGTACTGCAGCCTTTAGTGGTATGACTATTATGGAATCTATGTTTGAATTAAATATTACTCATACGTAAATAGCACTTCCTTGTCAATAAGTCTTTGTTAACACAAGGCAATTTCCATAAGTTGCTCAACTAAAATTGCCATGTGTGAATTCAGTATAAGAAAAAAAGGACTTAAAACCTACCCAATAAGCACTCTAAAAAATTAAATTCTAGCGCTTAAAGTTAAACTGGAAATAAATTTCAATTCAAAAATTTTTTTTGAATGATTTTGATGTTTGAAAATATATTTTGAAATAAAAAAAAACAAGCAAGATACATACGTAATTTACTTGTTCATACATATAATCAAACTTTGTCAAATACGTAATTTATTCATTAATAAAACGGAAGTTAAAAATATTAAAAATAAATAAATAAAAAAGTGATTTTTTAAAAAGCCAAAGGCGATTAAAATTGTGTGCAGAAAATTATTATTAGAAAACAAATGATTTGCATTTTTCTTTCTATATTAAAAACATTGTTTTTGAAGCTTGATTATATTTGACTTAAACTCAAATACAAGCCTTAATTGAAGTTTAATTCTGGGCTTGGATTAGACTGTATTAAAGTGTAGACAAAATTAAGGTTAAAAAGTAAAAATTGGCTGTCAAATGATGAGAAGGTCAAGAATTGAGCTGTCATCCTTTAACATTTATTTAGTAAAAAAACGGGAAGTTCTAAACATGGAACGCTGCACTCTTCAACAAAAAGTTTTAATTGTGAAAAATTGGCTATTTAAAAAACTGAATGAAAACAACACATTTCTCAACAAAATCGTCTTTAGTGATGAGATCCATTTTAAATTAGGCGATTATATGAACAAACAAAATTGTCGCATATGGGCCTCGCAAAATCCACAAACAGTCCTCGAAAAACTATTACATCCAAAGAAAGTGACTGTGTCGAGCGGTTTGTGTTCACGAAACGCCGCGCCGTCACCGTGAATTCTCTGTGTTATCGAACCATGATAAACTATTTTTTGGGGCCACAATTAACAAAGTGCAAATCAAGCATAATTCAACCCTTGACAATTGATTGTGTGACTTGAATAACACTTGTTTTACACTTGATTTCCAGCAAAATTACTTATTGGGAGTATTCAAATTAGTTCAGTGCTATAGGAAATAGGTTTAATTTTTTTAATAATTAAACGATTTTAACATCGACAGCCATTGTGTTGGGTATACGGTGCAAAGCAAGGTGTATCTAACTAGGTGGCAGCGCTACTTCAGCTGATAATTTTTTGCTCTATGTGCTTTGTAGCTAAATAATGTCAAAAACTTTGATTTTGTTTTGGTTTTAGTACAATTATTTTTGTGCTTTTGATATTCTTCGGTCACCTGTATAATTACACCATGGTGCAAAGGTGTGCTTGTTCTATTGTTTTGGTTTTTGTTTTGTTTTTTTTTTGTTTTTAAACAAAACAAAAAAAAAATTAAAAGAAACTGCCACATTGTTACTGGAAAATGTTAAACATAAAGTATGTATTATATTTCAGTCATCAAAGTTATGGTTATAACATAAAATGTGTATAAAAAACTATCTCATTTTTATCTCAAATTGTATAGAAGTTTGTTTTTTAGAAAGTAAACTTTTAATTAATTTAAAGCGTAATATATATTTATTATATAGTTTTACTCATTAATTATTTTTTTATCTCTTAAAATTGATAATGGGTGGTACTTGTTATCCATCATGGATTCATGTCATTTTGATGACTGACATTCAACTTAACATGTTATAAGTGTTGCAGCGCAACATATGTACAAGTGGAAGTTGTGCATATATGTATGTGTAAGGCTGAGTTTACATCTGGCATTTCTTGTGTATCATTTGCCCAAAAAAGCGTAACCAACTAATTACTAATGAAAAACTGTTTGATTCAGACATGTATTTATTGATTTAAACAGTTTCCAATCATGTTGGATTCTATAGAATTGTCCGTTAGCTATGTATGAAACTGTTTAACTTAATAAATACGTATCTGAATCAAACTGTTTTTCATTAGCAATTAGTGTTTACGCTTTCTTTACGCTTGTGTGGCACATGGCACATAGATGGAAACCCGGTCTAAGCCTCAGTAATATGGTGAAGTTATCTGTATGTGAATGTACTTGAAAGACAAAGAGAGCATATGATACTTCACAATTCTTGAAATAGGCAATCAACATTTAGTTGCATGAACAAATTAAAGTGCACTTTAAAATAGTTCTTACAATTATTTTTGTTTTATTTGTTATATAATAAAAATGTTTGTATTTTTTGCAGCATATTATAACATAACATTACACAGAAAAAATTTTGCACCAATTAATATATATTGTTAAATTGCTTACAGGTGAAAATGTAATTAATTTTGTAATTGATAATACCAAGTTTTTCATCACTTTTTTTCTGTGAAAGCAATTCTTTTTTGTATTTTTTTCTTTAAGAACTATGTTACTGCAATAGCAGAAGTATAGGGCTTTTCAATGGGGAGTCCAAAACATTGTTTGTTGATAGCGGCCATATTGTGGAAGCTGCATCTGTCGAATTGATTTTCGTTCATTAAGCCTGTTTTGAGAAATCACCATAGCGTTAAACAACACGTACAAATAATAAAATTGTTTTATCAAAATTAGTGTTTTGTTTTAGTAATGCTACGTACACGCAAAGAAAAGATATGGTTGTAGAATGGTTGAGAAAACAATATTATGTTCCCTGAAACAAATGTGTGGTCGTTGAAAACTAGTTATTGTTATTTTAAACATTAATTTCTTTACGACAAACAGAGTAATGTTTGAATTTAATAATTACATTGTCACATCCATAAAAAAGTGTGATATGGTTAGAGTTTAACAATAAGTTTTGTTGAAAATTTATGACTACAACATAATTTGTATTATTATTTAAAAATAATATGATGTAAATAACAATATAATGTTATCCAAAACCATACTATGTTAAGTTTTTAAAAAAATCTTTCTCAGAAACATCTGTCATTTCAGCATTTCGTTTGTAGCTATCGGTAGTGCATATGTGGTGTTAAATAAATAAATAAATAAACAACTAAATTAATAAATAAATAAATAAATAAATAAAGTATAAACAAAAGGGTAGATCATTAAAAATATATAAATATTTGTGTATCTCTTTATACAGACATGTCTGTATGTCGTGTAAGTATAATTTTCTATATATACATTTTATTTCAACAATATTAATTTATTTTTATTTCGAATTTAACGCACAGCTGTTTTCTACAATAAATATATGATTGAAAAACAATATAGTATTATTATATTAAATAATACTGTGGTCGTATTTAACAATATTTATATAATACTAGAAGATGGTATTATGAGTCTAAATTATATTTTAGTCCCATCTAACAATAGTGTTTTCATATTTACAAAGTTCATTGTTTTTGTAGATAATATTATTATTAACTCAGATAATAATATTATTAATATTATTATTTGACTGCAACCATATAATTCAATCATAGTATGTTGCTGTTTGATTATGGTTACCTCAACCATATTTTTTCTTTACGTGTATAACGTAACAGAAACAACACCAATAAAAGTGTTAGCAGAAATCGTTAAGCGCTTATTACTGGCAAGCTCAACGCGTGAGGCTGTAACGCTAATTTATTCAGCATCTAAAAGAAAATTAAAATCTTTGCTTCATTGAGCCTAATTATTAAGTTTATGTCCACTTAAACTGAGAAAATCCATTTTTTTGCACTTCCAATATAAACATTAAAAAAAGCACTTCCACAAATAGTTTTTGGCTACAAATTCAATAAAAATATATTAATAAATAGCTAAACGTGATTATTTCATGGTTAGGTTTATAAGTTTTTCAATATTACTTGAGATCAATTTGATTTAATTTCGAAGATGATTTATTTTTTCAGTTTTATCATACAATGTTAAATTTAAATGCGTCCTTAATTTTTCACGTAGTGATGTACAATTTCGTGCACTTTTAAGTAATACATAAAATTATCGCTTCTGGTTCCCATGTGCGGCGTACAGTGGGACGTCTTCTTAAATTTAGTTGTAAAAAGTAATTCAAGATCTTTGAAAATTGTCAAAGAGCACTATAGTATAATGATTAAATTAAATGTTCTCAAAAATATATGTGAAAATATATGTCAGCAATTTCAGGATATTATGCTTGAAAAGTTATTTGTCACTCTGTTGTAGTATAGAAATTGGAATCAGTGACATTTGCCACCAAAAGGAATGTAATTTATTTATCTTTTTTACAGTGTGTGGATGTGTTTGTGTGTCAATTTACCTGAATAAGAAAATTCAAAAGTAAAGTACCGGTATATGCTTACGCCTACATACATACATGTGAATTTGAATATTAATATAAACATAACCCGGCCAACATTTTGCAGTTAAGAAATATGTATATGTAGTGCAAACCGAAGTTTTACTTGGGATAGCTGACTTTATCATAGTTTACTATTATAGAAAACTGCACATTTAAGCTTAATGAAAATATTAATTCGCAAAAGTAACTGAACATGTAATATATTTTTATAAGGAACTACTTGGACCTGCCAGAGTGACATTTTGGAATGTATCTCCTTGAGACTTCTGCGGACATAAAGCAATGTTAATTGCGATGATTTCAAAGGAGTCAATTTTGATAGAAAATACTTGCGTGGTGTATTCATTCCAAGTATGGGTAAATATATATGTACAGGTAACCCTCGATTTACGCGATCTGGTGGGACCGAACAATGTACGTGTAAATTAAAGAATTAAGAATCGCGTTAAATCAAAAACATATAAAAATGTAATTATTTTTTTTTTCTTATTTAATTTGTAATTTTTTAAAAAAGAGCGGCATGTATGTTGTTGCTTATTAACTCCCGACTAAATAAGGGGTGTTATAAGTTTGTAGTGTGTGTCTGTGTGTCTGTGTATCTGTATGTTTGTCCGTGTCCACGTACAGGCCAAACGGCTGGACCGATTTTCATTTAGTTTTTCCTGTTTGAAAGATGACTTGATCGAGAGGGTTCTTAGCTATATTTGAAGAAAATCGGTCCAGCCGTTTAGAAGATATAAAATCTTTTCTGAAAAAAGTCGGCGGTTTTTAAAATTTTTAATTTTGGTTATTTTTATATATAAAGATGTTTTAAGAAACAGAAGGCTTTTTGTTACACTTTTAAAAAATTTCCAAATTAAAACAGAACAAATAAATACATCAAACATTTCCAGCAAGCTCATTCATTTCCTCAATTTCAAGGCAAATTCAATATGAATTTGAATGGTTTGAACTATGTTTAAATTTTTTTTTTGGATGGTTGACTCATTTAATCAAGAGATTTTGCCAAAGTTTTGAGATTTTCATAATTTTTCAAGAGATCCAAAATCTTAATTTTTTGGTACATATAATTATATTGCATTGCGCTTGGGAATTCGATTTTTTTTCGCTAGTGCGATGATGATGTTGAGGGTTTATCATAAATTGCAGTGCTGCATTTCGCGTAAAGTTAGTGTTGCCATAATTTTTAAGCGTATTATTTAAAAATTGCGTTATAAAAAAACGCTTACTATTATTAATCCGTGTTACATTGAAATCGTTTAAATGAAGTACCGCGTGAATCGAGGATTAAATGTTTTTATATACACTTGTATAAAGCAGCATATTTGTATTTACTTTCCCATGTTACAGAAGCAAACACTCACTCACACTCACTAGAGCATGTAATTCAAGCTTGTATGTACATCTCATGTGAGCATGAATTGGAGGCCTGCGTAAACAGTTTTGAAATGTAAATACGTCTTGTTTTTTAAATGTATTCTCGTGGCATGTATTTTGTTAAACCAATAATAAAAGTTGACGTTTAATAAGCCAAGCACGATGGATGTACTGATGGTTATGTATTTCAGTATTTACAAGCGATGTCGCGAAGGCTTCTTGTTCGTAACAAACACTCAAAAGAAGTTGGGTTGATGCGTGTATGCTTGTTATTTTTCATATTGTACGTTTGAGTGCATGTGTGTAAGATGGAGATGGTAAGCTATTATATGTTTCAGTGTGGTTTCTTAAAGCAAGCACACACAGCTAATGTCAATGCATATATGCGTTTGTATATGCACAGAAAAATTAAAGATCATACACACAACGTGTGTGTGTATGTCCGTGGTCGGCAACATATACCATTACATTTTACAATTGTATGAGTTATACTCTCACCACAAGCTGGTGTTGCCAGTGAAATTTCGTCTCATTTCCCTAATTTGAAATTTTAAATCTCCAAAGGCAAACTCGATTTTATTATGGTCAGAAGAAACACTCAAATTTTGTTTATAAAAAAGGGCATTTTTTGTTGTTGTTACGTCAATTGTAAAGGTGAATAAAAATATGGGTTTTTCGTAAAATAATTTAAGTATATGCTTCAAAATGCCCTTGCATGTCACGTTGACAAACCAAACCTTCTCGTTTGCCATAACCATTTTCAGAAAATAAAATTTTTAATAAATTCACATCACATACACTTTCTTGTTGTTGGGAAAAAATGTTTCTCTGGCAGCGCCAACTCTTAAGAGTATGCGATACACACAACATCTCAATAATGCGTGTGAACACATAAGTAATAGAAGAGTATATTTAAAGTCGTGGCGCCCTTATTTTGCCGACCACGGGCGTATGTGCATGCATGAGGTTTGTATACACGCCCATGCGTAGGAAGAAGTAAGCATAATAAATTCTTCCGTCACTGATATAGCTGCAATAACTGAAACAAATGTCTTATCAACAGTGTTATTTAGCGTTTATTTTAGAAGACTTCGCTGCAGTAAAGCATTTAAAAAACCCTCATGTCTTAAACGTTCTTGTAAGTGGTCTCTTGCAGGGGTGTAACATGTATACTATTTTTTGTAAATTTTTTTTATTCTATTTCATTCTTTTTTTACTGCCATTTATTTTCAAATAAACATCAAATTATGTACACATACATAAATGTGTATTTGTATGTGAATGTATGTATGTAGAAAAAATAAATAAAACAAATAAAAGCGAAAAGGAAATAAGTATGAATTAAAATAAAAATGTTGGTAAAAACCGACTGTGGGCTAAACATACAATTTTTGTCATAGGACCAGCACGTAGAAGATGTCCCCTACTCATGGCGCTTATGAATAAGGATTTGGTAGCCTTATGCCAAGTACACATTATGGCATTTTCTGACATCGCTATAGTGTGTACTAGTGGCAACGTTTTTCATTTCCGATTTCATTTTGTGGCATTGCTTTTCATATAAAAATCACAATTTGAAACGCGTTACAAACATTTTGAAAATTACAGCACAAAATGACAACAAGAAAAATGCTGGATGTGTAGTCAGCATTAGATTTAAATTTTGCTACATTGAGGGTGACGGGGTTGTGCTCCAGAGTGTGATTTTGGTGTCAGAAGCGATTTTCTCGACCGTCTCGACTTTTGTGGAGAAATTTTAAAAAATTTAAGTATTTATTTTTTATTTTTGTAAAACTGCAGTAAAGGCCCATGCGAGGGTGTTAAGTAAGAAATGACTTACATTTTCACGCAATTCAGCGGTAACTTTATAACTTTTTTTGATAATAATATTTCACTTTTATTTTAAAATTATATTATTTCTCTACCATTAAAAAATTTTTTGGGATATCATAAGTTGCTAAAAAGAGCTGCTGTAATCTATAAGCCTCCAAAATGAGCTTATTTTTGATTTTAAGTGAAAAAAAATGTTATGCAGCCAATCAACCTCTTCAATGGAACAAGTGTAAGAACATCTTCTTTCAATTAAAACAAAAATATTTTAAATGAGACGTTTTTTAGATTTAGTTGAACTGTAGTGGATTTTTAATCAGAAATAATTTCTTATTCGGGCTTCCGTTCAGTAATTTCAATTCTTATTAAATGAAATATTTTTATTAATTAATGTGAGTTTCTACACAACAATCATTTCTCACATTCCGTTTCATTAGAATTTACGTTAAATAGCTGATGTTAATAACAATCTCTACCCAATTAGATAGACACAGAAAAATATCTGTATTTCCTCCAGCTTAAAAGTCTAGTTTAATTTTTCTTCTCTTCTTTAGAAACTCACATTAATTAATAAAAATATTTCATTCAATAAGAAGTGAAATTACTGAACTTACAGTGAGATTACACGAGACATAAGTTTGGAAATTTTTGTGTTGGCAATTGTCAAAATTTGTTGCTAACACAAAAAATGACTGTGTAAACCGTAAATGTTAGTGTTCGAACACATGTTTGGAAACAATTGCTCAAACACAAGTCTGAGCAATTATGTTAGGACACAAGCTGTCAAATTTACCTTTTTCGTATAAAATAATGGCGGGAAACTAGAAATAATAAGTTTATTACAAA
Organism: Tachina grossa; assembly: GCA_949987645.1. NCBI lineage: Eukaryota > Metazoa > Arthropoda > Insecta > Diptera > Tachinidae > Tachina > Tachina grossa. The sequence continues at coordinate 149,659,185 of OX465274.1, read as the reverse complement.
AAAAAAAAAAAAAAAAAAAAAAAAAAATCAAGCAGAAGCATACAATTTATACTCTGTAGCAGAAGTATTAAAAAATCAAATCTAAAACGCGCACTTTGTATGCATACGACAACCTAAATTTTGAGTTTTAACATTATACATCTAGCCACCCCTTAAAATAAGTTTGATCACAAACTTTTTTGTCACGTCATTCTGCCGACGTTATTTCTTATGTTCAGAAATAAAAATTGCTCGTCTATTCGTACTGTTAAGCCCGAATAAGAAATTATTTCTGACAAAAATATTTTCGTAAATTTCCGTAACATAGTGCCCACAACAGATGAATTTATATCATGATGAATGTCAAATTGATATCATGATGAAAATTCATCACGTATAGACTCAATTTATTAATATTACGGTAACGTTAGTATATAATCATTAGAGCTCACGGCCTGATGAATTCATCTTGATATCAAATGTCATTTTATGTGTTATTGTGCATTTAACGTTTATTTGTTATACAATTTTCGTTTAAAAAATGCGGCACAACAATTATTTGTGACCAAAAAATTAAACAACACGCAAATTATTTATTTTTGGCAAGTATTTTTCAAATATTTGTTTGATTCATCATAATATAAAATCATCAACGTCTACCCCTTTGTATGGATATTAATGAAAAAATGACAGTTGCTCTGCCGGCGTCATATTACGAGGTCTGATATAAAATCATCAGGTGTGGACACAAGGTAACAAAAGAAAAACTAAAAATTTCTCGTAAGTCATGAACATTGTTCCAATATCTATTGCATACTTTTAGGGAAAGAATTTATTGAATATACGACTAACAAAAATTTATTAAAAATGCTGGAAAAATTATCGTAGAAATGAAGGCAAACAAAATCATTTGCAAATTTCAAGTTAGAAAAGTTCAAAAACTATTCATGGAATGCAGGAAAGCTGTTCGTTGAAAAATATCGTCCATATGATACTTATACGTGGAAAAGACATCCATCCCCATCGTGAACGGTTTTTCCCCCGAAGTATTTTCCCTTTTCCCCAAATTGCAATCGTGAACAATAGTTTCCCTGAAACATGTTCCCTTTTTTGATTTCCCTTATCGTGAATAATATATTTCACATGGATTTTTTCACTTTTCCCTTTGTTTTGTCCACTTTATTTTTACAGGCGAACTGAATTAATACACTGCGTAATTTCAATTTTATAGTTCTAAGTATATGTTAAAAATTATAAATAATTATTTTTAGGGCAAGATCAATAAATAATGTCCGCGATTAATAACAATAATTCCTTGCAACACCTTTTTCCATTGAACCTGAACATAAAAATTCTTATCTATATTTTGTATGATTTTCATGGGCGTGTGCAATATATATACAAAATTTTATAGGAAAACAAATAAATACATTTAGATTGGGTGGACGTTGCGTAGTGGTTTTCTTTCCCGAAATTTTTAATTTCCCGATCACGAGAAAGTTTAAGATATTAACTAAAACATATATTTGTTTTAATAATTTAATACTACATAAATATGTTAATTCAAATAGGGTATCAAAACAGTAACTTTATTTTTTTAAACTTTCAATTTTTAAATTCCTGAAACGTTTTCTTCCTTCTCATTATATGAGATCAAAAAAGGAAACTCACAGATATAAGTGAACACAAGCAGTTAATAAAAACAAACATAAAAAAATAATACTGACGGTACTGTAGGTTTGAGATCGAAACAGGCCAGCAAGATTTTTTCTTAAACAATTTCCACACAAATGAGTTTTCTATCTAAAACAAATTCATTTATGTTTATTAAAAACAAAAAAGAGAAGTAAACTTCAATATATTTGATAAAATATCTTTCATTGTAAAATTTGTTTAAAAAACCGCTGCTCTCAATACATTTTCACAAATGCCAAAGTGAAAGGAGCTGTTTTCTAAATGTAAAGTTGTTAATTATTTTTTTGTTACATCCCGGGATCATATATAAGAAATCCCCGAAAAGTAGGAAATTTCTTAAAGTAGAATTCTCGGGACGGAAAACCCCTAGTGGTGGGCGAGCAATTTTTCTGATTTTTATTAAATTCCATTTTTTTTCTTATTAAGTAATAATCTAGGATCACTTCTTATAATTTTTGCTTGCAGCCATTCCAATGTGCGGTTTACAGTCCCGACCACAAATGGATGTAGTTTTTGAGCGGAACGTTTTGTGCGTAAAGTGTATAAACAGCGTCTTTGACGCATATTTGCCAACTTTTTTTATTTGATTTGCTTCTCAACGCCTCCTACATATTGACATATATAAAAATTTGCATGCTGCTATTTTTTTTTAATACTTCATAATTTTCAGTCTTTAGCACCCCAAACACCATTCAATTCAATTTTTAGTTGAGTCGGTTGTTGTCCAAATCAAAACATTTATGGCTTTGTCAATTGATTAGTTTGGCAGTTGTCGAATTGGTTGAAGAAAAATCAAAAGACTTCGTGCAGTTATGTAATTGCCCAGCAAAAAAATTTGTAGATTTTGTAATGGGTAGTACTCTTTTAATGGCTTAAAAAGTAATGAGTGGTACTTATTTATTTAATTATTTTGTGTGTATAATAATGACTGTCTTGTAATGAATAAAATAACAACTTATTTATATCATTACATGAAGGTACTTATTGTAGTACTTCCTAGCTAATGCTGAAATCTATCTAAAAAATATTTATTGATCGTGAAAGTGAGCTTCGAAAACAATAAAATAACTTTGGTTTACTACAATATTTATTACAAAATCTAAGTATTTTCGCATATTCTTCAATATACGTATTCGTATATTTGCTTTGTAAAATTATGATTTTTAACAATCCCAAAAAAGGTTCAAATTTTATAATTATGTTACAAAATTCTATTTGTTTATAATTTTTGGCTATTTAATTAAATTTTGCATTTTTTTGAGCATAAGATAACCCATTATAAGTTTAAAATTTTTTAAACGCACTAATAATCCCAAATTAATATTTTACTTATTAAGTAAAATATTTTTTTATAAAAAATACATTGAAATTGATTATTGAGGGGTTTAGCTGGATCCTATGCGCATTTCACTGTTGCTAATGCAGATCATCAGGGAACCTTTACCCAAAGCTTCTTAGAACAACTAGAGTTATTATATTATAAACTTTCATTTAAACAAATGAGAAGCTCTATAACAAATTTGAAACAAGAACTCAATAATCAACATGTTTTTTATTTTCTTACTTTACTATTTACTATTTACTAAGGTTCCCTGATGATCTGCATTAGCAACAGTGAAATGCGCATAGGATCCAGCTAAACCCTCAATAATCAATTTCAATGTATTTTTAATAAAAAAATATTTTACTTAATAAGTAAAATATTAATTTAGGATTATTAGTGCGTTTAAAAAATTTTAAATTTAAGTTGTAACAATTCCCATAAAAAACACTAATTATTAACTTGACTGCGTCCGGTCAAAAAAATACTTGTGTGGCAACACTCTATTCTTAAATAGCTGTTGTTGTTATTTACATTTATTTTCTTTTACATACTCTTACGACTATAATTTGAAGCTGAAAAAAGTCAGCCAATGTAGCAATAGTAAAGTAAGAAAATAAAAAAACATGTTGATTATTGAGTTCTTGTTTCAAATTTGTTATTGAGCTTCTCATTTGTTTAAATGAAAGTTTATAATATAATAACTCTAGTTGTTCTAAGAAGCTTTGGCTAAAGGTTCCCTGATGATCTGCATTAGCAACAGTGAAATGCGCATAGGATCCAGCTAAACCCCTCAATAATCAATTTCAATGTATTTGTAATAAAAAAATATTTTACTTAATAAGTAAAATATTAATTTGGGATTATTAGTGCGTTTAAAAAATTTTAAACTTAAATTGTAACAATTCCCATAAAAAACACTAATAACCCATTATATTTTGAATACTTTTAGGCAATCAGTAATCTATTAACTTTTGGATATTTGTAGGCAAAAAGTATAGGGTACCGCATACTTTTTGTACTTCTCATACAAAAATAATGGCTTATTCAGTCAAATTGTTAGTACTCATGACTGGAGAGTACATACACTTTTTTGCATTCTAGTAGGCAAACTTTTTTGCTGGGTATATTTCAATTAGTTGAGAAATAAGGCAAATTTACTTTGTTACTTATGAATTTATTTCATTGAGCCGACGAAAATTGGTACATTGTGCCATCGTGTGACCCCAGCTTAAATCTTTCCATTCGATTGTGCTGTGTGTGTTCGAGACTCTTGATTAGCTGTCAAAATTTATGTTTTATCTTTATTTTGTATAGAAAAAATTATGTATTTTTAAAATTGTATTTAATTTCATTGAATTTTAAATAAAAAACATTAAAATTAATTAATAAATGCAATAGAAGTTTTAAATTTGCAATTGTGAAAAAAATATAAATTTGACAGTGGATTGAAAAATTTTTCAATTCAATTTATGAAGTGTGTGGCCAAAAAATAATTCAATTAAAAGACTCAATTTACAATTGAATTGATACGTGTATGGGATGCTTTAATAATTATTATTTTTAAATCTTTGTATATAGGTATGAGGTTTAAGTTTAAAGTTTTTATTTTCGACAACTCTATCAACACAAAAAAAAATATCATCGAAATGCAACCAACAAAACAAATTGTTACTGCCTTATTCATAAAAAATATTTCAGATTTATTAAGCGCTTATTTGACATATTTCTATGGGAAATTTGTCAAATAAACCTGTAATAAACCTAAAATATTTTTTATGAATGAGACCGTTAATATTTAATTTAAAAATTAACAATCATCATTGTTGATATAACAAATTTAAATTTTTGTAGTCAATTAAATTACTCAACAAAATTATTTGTTAAATTATATCATAACGGAATGCGCACATGTAGAAGAAACAAGAAATCATGTTTTGTGTGTATTCATCATTTGCGTATTTAATAAAGTGTTGTTCTTTAGCTGAGAGGTAAGTGAGTTAGTTTATTAGTCCTTAGGTTGCTTCAACTCCGCCCAAAGACATTTAGTGTTTTTCGCAGACAAGAAAAAATCGTTTCGGGGATTGTGATTGTGTATAAAAAGCTTGTTAATATAACAATTATATACGGAAATTCAACAATTCACATTGTTAATATAACAATAACTTTAATTGAAATAACTTTGATATCTAAATAAAATAAATGTTGAAAAAATAAATCAAATTTCTGTTGATATATTTAAATGAAAATATTTTTAAGATTTTCCTTTAACTTACAATTTCGCTAATTGTATTTACAAAAATCGTTGTAGGTTCAAAATCAATTAATTATTTAATTGATATAACAAAAAAATTAATTATATTTACAAATCATTTTTTTCTGTGAACTTGTTGGTTGTTTATCTCATGTATTTACAGTTAAATTGACGTTTACATATTTTATTCTTTTTTAATAAGGAAGCTGAGAACAGTATTAAAAAAATTTACTCCTTTTAAAGAATTTCACATTACTATTAATTTTTTCAAAAACGGACTCGGTTTACAGAATTAGGCCGTTGGAACACATGATTTCAAAATCAAAAATGTTACGGACTCAATGATAAATCAACAATACACACAACCATGTTGAAGGTCACGCTGCAAAGCTGAAAGAACTTTGAAGAATGGAACGTGCATAAAAATGAAATATGCACGTGATAAAATGTATTTTTCATTTTCATCTTTACTCGGGGCAATGATCTGTGTTGACATTAGAATAAAAAAAAACAAACAAAAAATGTGGACATTTTATCTAATAAATAAAAAAGAAATTATTTAATAATATGAGTACATATAGGAGTATAATACACCCATACACCCAAATAAAGTTAACGATGGGAAAAATTCATACATACATACATACATATGTATGTACATATACATGTTAAATGTTTTCAAGTGAAAAATATCTTAACAAGAATTTTTTTAAATAATGATTCTTACATAAGTTAAATTGAGAGTTCAATAAATTACATACTCCAGTTATTGGTTCTTTTTAAAGTTCTAAATAAAAATCATAAAAAAATAAATGAAAAATAAATAACGAGACATGTTTCGTGCTAAGAAACTATAATTATTGAAAAAAATTCTAGCAGATATATAATGGAAATCGATTCGATTTGAAATAGTAAGCTTAAAACGTAGAAAAGGGTATTAGGCAAGTTGAATGCAATAAGATTAACTAATTTTGATATAAAATGCAACACTGCAAAAAAGATGTAAATATTTTACCCTACGTTTAGACATGCAAGTACTTGCATGCAAGCTCTGTATACGTATTTTCAACGATAATTTTCGCACAAATGTTCGACTGTCTTGCAACTGCAGCTAAACGCGTCAGTAATCAATTTCAATGTATTTTTAATAAAAAAATATTTTACTGAATAAGTAAAATAATAATTTCGTTTGCCATTTTTTTCGGTTTTAGGCGTTTGTTTCCATTTGCTTTTAGCTACTTTTTATTCTTGGGGCTTTACTTCGTTTTTGGCGATTTTTGTTTGTTTTGTTGTGTTTTGTTTTATTAATTTTTTTATTTTTAACGTTTTTTTTTTGCTTTGGCGACTTTTTTGTGTTGGCGATTTCTTTTCGGTTTTTATTGGCGATTTCTGTTTAGTTTGTTTGGCGACCTTTTTACTTTTGGAAATTTTTTTGGCATTTGAGCGATTTATTTTATTTTTGGTGATATTTTTGATATAAGCTTTTTTTTATTTTGGCGATTTTTTCATTGTTAATTGATTAAATTTTAATTAATGTTGAGATATGTTTTAGTTTTAGCGTTTTTGAAAATATCAAGAGTTTGCCTTTTACGGTTTTCAGGACACATCAAGTTGTCAAAATTGCCTTAACTGATAAAATACCCTTTAAATTAGTTTTTTTTTTATTTCAGTGTTAATTGGTGTAGTCTGCAAATTTCAAGTATCTCTAAATATTTGTCTGTATATTACACTAGGAGTTTAATATATTTCGTAGCTCGCTTCAGGACATATATTTCTTGTTGTAGCGGTCAAAGTTTTACGTTTTCTGTGCAAATTTCAAGCCCGTAGCTCTTATGGTTCTAAAAAAAATAGCCTGCGACAGACAAACAGACAGACAGACGGACGTCGTAGTGAAAACAGTACGGTTCCTTTTCATCTTTGGTGTAAGAAACCCTAAAAGTAAACCGCAACTTTTTACTGTTTAGCAATGTCTTAAGAAGGTCCTGTGTGGCCCTAAAAAAACCATATAAAGCCCTCATAATTTTTTATCTAAAAGCTCTTAACATATCTCTCTTCCTTAAAGGGCAGCCAATGTATAACTGTTTTTATAAGTTTTAAATTTAACTACCATTTTTTGTCTATTTGTACATAAAATGAATTTGAAATCCATTTTAGGAAAATTTTGTATGAAAAACTTGAATTAAAATACGTTTCAAATTCATTTTAAATTTTATGAATATGGAGGTGAGTGTAGTTGTATTTGCCACTTTTCAAACAGGCAACTAACGGTTCTAGAAAATTGAAAAACACAAATTTTTTGAAGAATTTTGTAAAAAAATTTTTGGGGCGAGTTGACTGCTTGTTATGGGGCAAATGTTTCTAATTTAAGCACATATTTACTCAATTATTTGACAAATAACAATAATTCATAAGACTTTGTATACATATACATAATTTGACTGCGCTTACACTTGAGATGGGCGAGTGTCGAATGAAATGCATATGGATAATGCTTAACCACCAGCAAATAAATTTCACTTATCATATTTTCCAATATTAATTTTCAGAATAAAAAACCTATTACACCGCCATATTGTGAAAAAGAAATGTCAAATAACAATCTGGAGTAAAAAAAGGGAAAGTTTCGAATGACAATCCAAATGAAATAAGAAGTTGTACTTATTTTCCTTTATTATCTATTCCTCTTAACAGTATCAAGAGTTGAGCAACTAAAATTGCTGTGTGTGAACTAATTCTTTGTTCAGAAGATTTTTTTTTGCCATACAATACTATTTTGTTATATCACAAAATATCGGTGTAAATAAGCAAAATTACACGATTATTCATATTTGATATACAAACTCGTACATTGTTTATATTAATCTGCATGCATTGTTGGCATTTACATACATTAAACAGGCTTAAAAGTACCCACTTAATATTACATTGGCTTTTTCCTATTTATCATTCCTTTTGTTCTGGTTATGAAAGAATAAGTGGTTGGTGGGTATGAGTATTTATGTATGAGGAAGTATACAAATAGCATCTGTCATACATTCTACTTATAAAGGGTGTTTTTTATTGGGGTATAGAACTTTAAGTTGGCATCACTTTTTTAACTGGCGGCGATTTTGTCAGCTGTCAAGTGATTAATATTTAGTTTGGTTTGCCATTTCATCATGAACAGGTTGACAAAAGAACAACGCTTGCAAATCCTGCAAATTTATTTCGAAAATAATGGTTCAGTTCGCGAAGTTTACCGCAAGCTCCGTCCATTTTATGGTCGACATAATCGTCCATCAGAGCAATTAATTGGGTTAACCATGGATCGTTTTCGCACTACGTTTACTCTATGTGATGATACGCATCCGCAGAGACGTCGAACAGTGCGCACCGAAGAAACAATTGCCGCTGTAGAGCAAAGTGTTGAAGAGGACCCGAATGAATCGATTCCCCACCGTGCACAGCCATAGAGCCATGATAACCGACTATTTTGTTCCCGAATTGGATGGCATGAATGTGGATGAGTTGTGGTTCCAACAAGACGGCTATACATGCCACACAGCGCACGTCACAATCGATTTATTGAAGGAAACATTCGATGAGCGCATAATTTCGCGGAATGGACCTGTCAATTAGCCACCAAGATCGTGTGATTTGACACCATTGGATTATTTTCTTTGGGGATATGTGAAGTCGCTCGTCTACGCCAACAATCCAGAAACGTTAGGGGACTTGGAAGCCAACATTCGTGGCGTTATTGCCAACATACGGCCCCATATGCTCGAAAAAGTGGTTGAAAATTGGACCTGTAGAATTGGCTTTATTCGAGCCAGCCGCGGCGGCCACATGCCCGAAATCATATTTAAACATTAATGGCATAAAATTATCCTTTCAATAAAGCCAAATTGATGGACATTAAAACGATTTTCTTGTGTTTTATTTCAATTCAAAGTTCTATACCTCTTAAAAAAACACCCTTTACATACATTCAGGGTTACCGTTCATCCGACTAAAGTCTGCGACTTTTTGTGAGACTTTTTTTATGACCGACTTTTGTGACTTTTTTGATTCTTGAGACTTTTTACCCTTTTTTGTTAAGCTTCTCACAAACATTTTCCAAAATTTTCAGCAGAAGTTTCAAATAAAAGTTTTAAGAAAAAAACTTTTTGAAATAAAAATTGTCGTTTTACATTGCTTATTTTACAAAATTATTTTTAGCTGCCGATGAAATGAAAGACATGTGAACATTTTGAAATTAGCTTTGCTAAAAATAAATTAAAAGTAAAACTTGTAACTCAATGCTGTCAGCTTTAAATTTAATAGACAAAGATATAGAAGACTGGATTCCAAAAAATTAATAATTATTTATCTACTCATATGGCGCCAAGATCAAATGAATAGAATTGAAGTAAAAAGTTCACGCGGCCTTGGATCGAAATGTTAAAATTTTGCAAAAAATATCTTATCTTTAACTTTTTCTAGCTTGTTTTTCTAAGTCCCATTCCTTTGACCTCGGCAGCATAGGACAGCCAACTTTATTAAACTTAAATACATTTCTTCGGTAAACATACAAGAAAATATGAATTGAAGCACATACAATAATCCAACTGTATATGTTATAAAATATGCAATAAGCTTTTTGTTTTGATTCAATAATCTTTTTTAATAAAAAAAAAAAACGTTTAATAAGTTGTGCAACTTTTATTTTCTCACGCGACTTTTTTGTGTGACTTTATTTTTATAAAACGACATTTTGTGCGACTTTTCAAAAATTCCCAGCGGTAACCCTGCATACATTCATTCAACAGAGTACACGCATACCAATACTCGTATACTTGTTGGGAAAATGAAGATACATTTTCTTATACACTTTCACTTAAACACTCGTGCTTATTGTTCTTTAGTTATGAATCTGCGGACTGCTTTTGTTATCAAACCTTGACAGATTTCTTCATCCTTCAGTCAATTATTCATATGACAGTTTTTTTTATGTAGGATTTCAATAACTTGTTACTGCCAGTAGTTCAAATATTAAAAAAGTTTATATACACTCATACATACATCAAGATATGGATAAATTATTTGATAAAAATTCTGTCAGCTGTTGCATTTTTTTCTTGCTAAACTTTCCTTCTTAAATAAAGTTAGTGTAAAAATGGTTAAGGTTTTATTTATAGTAAATTCATTTATGTTTTACAAATTTTCCATTATTTTGTATTCATCGAATGCTGTATGCACTTTAACATCAATAAAATTTTGCCAACCTCCTTCGTGATTTAAAAATTGTTCATTTGAAATATTTCATAACTTCTGTGTGATGAGTTTTATATCCTTGGTACTATCTCAAGCGCCAATAAAAGAATACTTGCATGCTTACGACATGAATATACAATAACTGGCTTACTGATGAAGGCCCCTATTATGGTTTACAACTAAATTGATAGTTGAGTTGTAGTTGCCAAATTTTTATTATGGATTACAACTTTTTTCACCATAAGACAACTGCTTTTTATCAGTTGTATTTTGGTTTTTATTTCAACTATTGCATTAGTTTTGCTTCATTATTCGAGACATCAGCCAATACCATTTGTCAACCACTATTGTTGACTTGTTCATTAAATATAAAATCTCAAGAAAAAATAGTAGCCTAATTCACAATCTTGTGCAAATGGTCTTGCATCGTTGCATGTGCAAAAGTGGTATAGTATATTAGCCCAATTCACAAACTTCTGCAAATGGTCTTGCATCGTAGCATGTGCAAAATGGTTTGTATATTTATACTTACCACTTAACAATTCTTAGTGGTGAGTATCAATATACTACATCACTATGCACATGCAACAATACAAGACCATTTGCACAAGATTGTGAATTGGGCTATTGATACTCACCACTTAGAATTGTTAAGTGGTGAGTATAATATACTATACAATTTTACACATGCAACGATGCAAGACCATTTGCACAAAATTGTTAATTGGGCTAGTAAGTCTAAAACTAAAAATGTTTAAAACTGTTTGTGATGGCTACTATGGTTTCAAAAAACATAGCATAGACAAGAACATCTTCTTTTCGAACATTGTTTCGATGACAATTAAATTGGTTGTAATTCATAATACCAAAATACAGTTAAGTAGTTTTAAAATTAAGTTGTTTCAGTTTTAATTCAACTTAGTTGTGTTGTAAAACGTAATAGGGGCATTTGTTTTCAATAGCCAATAGCCCAATTCACAGTCTTGTACAAAATGATATAGTATATTGATACTCACTACTAAGAACTGTTAGCGGTGAGTACTAAGTGTTAAGTGGTGTGTACTAAGTGTTAAGTGGTGAGTACTAATATAGTATATCATTTTGCACATGCTACGATGCAAGACCATTTGTACAAGATTGTGAATTGAGCTAATACAAATCAATTAAAAAAATTCAATCTTGCAACTCTTACCAAAATGATAGTACGAGTATCAATCATCAGAATTACAAAAAATTACAAAAATTAATGTTGCTTTGAGTTAATGAAATTCTTAGTTTTAATAAAAAAATAAAAAATAAAAATACAAAATATTTTTGATTTCAATTAAACTGATTGAATTGATTGAATCTAAAACATTAATTGAACATGAATTCAATATCAATAATTGAAATGTTGGTTAGAAGAAACTGAAAATTAGATTCCATACATTAGGCAGGTTACTTTGGTTTAAATAACTTATATGATTCATTTCAATAGCGTTAACGTCAACTCACCACACTTCCGAATATATAATTGAGAATTACTAAGTATCTAAACATAGCAGACTAAAAGTCTTCGACAGAAATAACAATATATTTCGTTCTAATAAACAGAAAAATTAAATGATGTACGATCTTATTCCATGAGCGAAGTAAACGAGTCGTCTAGCAAATTTTTATTAAAAGCACTCAAGAAATGTGTGTTTTTCATATAAATTTTTAATTTAAGTCGACCGTCTGGGTTGTGGAAACAAAGACTTGATATTTTAATTTACGGTCTATTCCACGGTGTCCACAGAAATCGTTCGATCGATTACTAAAATTGAAAACAAAAACAATTTTGATGTGTAAACATCTATACGCTAGGGGGTAAAAATCTTTTGACTTTGATTTCTTTGCTGAGATTTCTTTGCATTGCCAAATCTTTGTGAGCTATGTATGAGTGTATTAGTGTTTGAAAGAAGCAATACCAAGCAGAGAAACAAGTCGACCAGCTCGAAGCCGACGGTGCGCCGCCGCCGGTTATTTTTCTGTATATTTCCGTACACCAAAGGTGAAAATGAACCGTAAGAGCTACTGGCTTGAAATTTGGACATAATATGTAGACATTTGGCCACTACAACAACAAATACATGAGAGTTAAAAACTAAAGGGTGTTCCAAAACGAGCAACGAAAAATGTTAAAATCCCATGTAATATACATACAATTGTATGTACATATATAGACTTGAAATTTTAAAAGTTAGTGTATACAACAATTAACACTAAATTTAAAAATTTAAATCAATGGGTGTTCCATCAGTTAATGCAATTTTGACTTTGTAATTTTGACAACTTGCTGTATCTTGGAAACCGTAAAAGCAAAACTCTTGAAATTTTCAAAAACGGTTAAACTAAAAAATCAAAAAAATATAAAATCGCCAAATATAAAAAAATCGCCAAAACAAAAAAAAGCACCAAATTAAAAAAAATCTCTAGGACTAAAATAAATCGCGAAAAACCGCAAAAATCGCCAAAATTAAAAAAAATCCTTAAACAATAAAGTCGCCAATATGACAAAATCGCCAAAATGAAAAAATCGCCTAAATAAAAAACCCCAAAAACAGAAAAAAAATCTCCAAATTGAAAAAAAACCCAAAAAACAGAAAAAATCGCCAAAATGAAAAAAAGCCAAAATGAAATAATCGCCAAAATGAAAAAAAAAAAATTGCGAAAATTAAAAAAACCCAAAAAGAGAAAAAAAAACGCAAAAACGAGAAAAAGCGATAAAACTGAAAAAAATCGTTTAAACTGAAAAAACTTAAAAAATTAAGAAGGCTAAATCAAAAAAATTATCAAAACCGAATGTGTGCGAGTCAAAGTCGTACTTTACTGAATTTATTTTAATTGCAATGCGTACACAACAACAAGAACAGCAACAACTAAACGATGAACAACAGGAATTAAAAATTAAAAAGTAAAAGTAAAGGCATTTACCATAGATGAGCACTGCAGTACCACTAAAGTTTCAGTAAAAACAATAAAAAGTGTTTAACAAGTAAATTTTTACTGATTACTAAAATTTTTTTCTACAATTTTTATAAATTGCCTAAATGATTTGAATTTTCAGTAATCAGTAATGCCCGTATTCATAATGAAATTCTACCAAGTGGATAAATGTTTTTCATACAAAAGTTTCAAAATTTGAATGAAAAAACTTTGCCACTTGCTACAATTTTATTATGATTACGGCCCTACGATTTTACTGGTAATGCAAATTAAATTTTATTAGCAGTAAAAATTTACTGAATTTTTTTAGTAATCAGTAAATTTACTGCTTACTGCAATTTTGAATGCAGTACATATACATACATATACTGCAATGTGCCCATTTACTAACCAAATAAATTTAATAAAACAAACAAAAACCAACAAATTCATATGTATTTACAATATTGAAAGTTTTGATACTTTTAATTAATTAATTTAAAAAAAGATACTAAAAGCATAAGTAAGATGTTTACACATCTCCTCTGTGATCGGACTCACATTGCTTTTTTATCGATTTTATTGTTGTTTTCAATACAACTTGTCGATAGAACGATTTCGGTCGACTTTGTGAGTCAGGCTGCAAGTAAAAGGTTCTCATGTTTGTATGTGAAAACAAATTGTATACATACTTTGTAACCTTGGACACAAACCCACGTATTTAACAGAGCTCTATTAACATATTAACAGATCCCTCTCAGATCTCATAAATTGTACTAAATACTTAATTTTTTGAATCACATAGACCAGAAAAAAAAGAATTTGCCTCTTATACCTAAATATAAAATTTGATATTTTTAGAGAGACTGAAATTCCTGGATGTTTAAAAAAAAATTGTGCAACAGTTGAAAGTCATAACATCCATTTTGATTTTTTTTTCGTAAATATTACAACATAATATCCCGACAAAATATGTTTTGAAATATGTTTTGGTAATTTTGTTTTTATTAAATATTGTAGATGATGATGGATTTTTTTTTAATTTCTGAACTCTGTTATATTTGCAATTGTAAACGCCAGCTGACTTAGGCCTGATTCCGCCCTAGGCACTCTTTGATATGCGGCCCTTTTTAATTATATAGATGTGATTATAAAAAAATATACGTTATTTTTCATTAATTTAATAGAAATCTCTCATTCGTTTAAAGCAAAGCTTAACTAAATTAATTTTCGAATTTCAATTGAACTTACGTTCTTATGTTTTTAAATTTTAGCGCCCTTTTAAAGTATGCCGCTCCAGGCCCTGTTCTATCGAGCCTAGGCAAAAATCCGCCACTGGTGATAAAGTTTAGATTATCTCTTTTGACATATCTAATAGATGTCTTCTCAGCTAAAAGTAGAATATTATTTATTTATTTATTTATACATATTATACAAAGTAAATTTGTATAATATGGTGTTGCACATATATATGACGCGCAAAATAGAAAGGGACCTAAGGGTAAAAACCGGTTTTGTTCAGGAGAGCTATTTTAAAGATTTAAATACGTGTATCTTTGGTGTACCAACACATCATAAAACGCGCATATCTCTGGGAGGGAACACTTTTGGGGCATGGGATCGGTCTCATTCGATGCTCAGATGTTGTCCACATCAAAAAAAAAAAAAAAAAAAAAAAAAAAAAAAGTGAAAATTGATTTATTTTACCCTTAGGTCCCTTTCTCCATGCGCTGTCACATATGGGCGGAGTAACTAGACCATATGCCCAAGATTGCATTATGAGCATTTTAAAAGGTTTTGTGTCTGACTGTACACGACCTATGCCTTTACATAGGAAGTAGCAACGTGCTTGTTAAAGAAATTTCACAAAAAACCGCAAGATTATACGGCTATCCTTGGCAGATCAGTCAACCAGTGCGAGCGAGACGAAAAACTCTCGAAGGCCAAACAACAAACACAAGCCTGACCGCACTTAATATAAGGTCTACACCTAACATAATATGTAAGATAAGAGCGTCAAATTCAATCGCAGAGCGAATCATGTTACGTGTAGACTTCAAATTAGTGTTATCTCAATCTTATAATATTTTTTATAAGAGCGTTGTTATAAGAAATCCTATAACAAAAATCCTATGAGATGAAGTGTCAAAAAAACACACGTATTTGAAAGTAAATTAGTGTGCATGTGTGAGTGTTTATTAAAATAAATGAAAAACAATGTTTTGGACAACATTTCTGGGATTTTATATGCCTAAATGTGTTTAATTGATTCATAAATTAAATTTTGTGTGAAAATGCGAAAATAAAATAACTAATTATACAAAAATAAAACATGTTAACTCGATGAGAATTTGCATTAAATGAAATGTTATAAGACAACTGAAATTACGTGTTCCTGTTGTATGAGAGAAGAGAAATTATCGGCATTTTATTTTTGTTATTCTGCCGACGTTCTCTCAAATATTATGTCAGAGTTAATCGCAGTTGTAGACGCTATGTAAGAAGTAATTACGATGAAGCGAGAAATGTTCTTCAATCCAGAGATGCTTAACGAATATTATTTTAAATTCGAGCAATAAGATAATATTGTAAATCACGTTTATTGATAGCCAATATTAAATATCGTATAGTATTATATTAAATTTCAAACATTTCTCACATCATGCTGTCCATCTTTTTGCGCTGTAGCATACAAAGCAAGCAAACATTTACTTTTTGTCATACAATATTGATTTTTATCTTTACAAGGGACTTTAATGAATCACTTTATCCCTTAGTTTGTACTTACATATAATGACATATAACATTTTTTTTTGCCAAAGTACAATTTAAAAGAAAAGTATTGATTGCAACTGATGTAGGGCCGCTATAAGTGAACAAATTCAAAAGGATTTAATATCCTTGGAGATGATGCATCATTTTTAAATGCATTTTGTGCTAAATAATTGTAATTTTTAGTAATTCATTTATGTTCAGTAATTAGCAAAGAAATAAGAGTCAGTTGTTGCATTAGCGAAGGAGCATAGAAAAGGACGACCTGTCAAAGCGGTTAAATAATTTTTTTTTTGTATTTTTATCAATCGTACAAAAGTTTCTGCTGATGTCCATTTCTGTGATAGATAGATAGTATATGTTAAAATTAAAATAAAAAAAAAAATTAAAACTCATGTTGTCCACCTCAAGGTACCGGAAAAACGCCGCCCACCCCCCAAAAGCGTCAATCAAAAATATGCAGCTCGCTTAGCATAAATGAGCACAATTTAGCTCATGTTTCTTTTGAACCTTTTGATATTCATTAAATACATTTATTCTTTTAGCGATTCAAATTCGATAAATCGCTGTATTCCTTAAGCTGTTAAGCTGTTTTTGCTTATGCCACCATAACCACCCCATTGTCTCAAACATATTTCATTACACCCAATAATGTTTTTAGTTCGCATTTTATACTATCCAGGCACATTTTTATGTGTGTGAAGTGCAAAAAAGTTTGTTTACTTTTTCATTCAGTAAAATGTCTATATTAACTTTTAATGAGAATCGGTACGTTTTTATGAATAGGAGTAAAATTATTTGATTTGCAACAGTTGTTTTTGAAAAAATTCGCCTTTTTCTCATCTACATACGGAGATTTTGTAGTGAACAAATTAGCATTTACTTCCAAGGACTGTAAACACTCTGGTGAATCTGTCACTACTTGTAGGTGCGCATAAAATTTAAGAGCATACCAGGAAAGCTTTTTAGTCATAAAATATGTTATATAGAAATTAAAGCTCTTTTTATGCTTGCCAACTTTGAATAATATCATTAAATCAATGGAAAGTGCTATACGATGATAAACTAATAAAAATACCCGCACAGAAGAAAATGCTTTTGATATTTGAATTAGAAATGTATATGTAGCATACAAGAACATTATCAGTTGATTGAGCAAGTCATATAATCGATAGTCATGAAGGATATATCTATAATTGTTAGAACAAAGTTTATATAACATTATTAAGTGAAAAATTAAAAATGTGATGGAAACTTTTAAGTACGTGTGATGTTGATTTTCTCTCTAACTAATGAGTTACGTCGACTATATAACAAATATTCGAACTGCTCACTCTATCGCCTTTTACGCACCAGTGATAGCATAAATATTAGTCAAGTTCGACTGATCATACTTGATGGATAAACCTATCAACTCGAACTGTCCAATCTTGACTAACATAATCACACATGATTGATATACTGATAACAAATAAAAATTTTATATTGTTTTTTTTTTATAATAAAATGTAACCTAAAAATAAGAAAATAAATAAGATATTTAAAAATTAAAAACAAACAAACATAAGCACAACATAAGCTAAGCAGTATCTTGCCTTCTTTAAGCCTTATTCAACACACCTTGCTTTTTACAAATATCTAAACTTTGAAAAAGAAATAAGTATATATATATATCAAAATAAACCTTGAAAATTCTTTTTTCACTATTGGTATCACTTAAGCTAATCACTAACGACTAGTCAATTGATTGTCACTGTTGAATTCAATGTAAAATTTTTGCAAATATGTTATTAAAGATTTTTGTTTGTGTTAGTTTAAGTAATTTTTTTCTTGTAGAGCATATTCAATAAATTTTTTTTTAATTTTCTCTGTTAAAGACTTGTATATTTGATGAATTAAATTTTATTTTTGCCAAAATATTTTTATTTTAAATGATCAAGCAGAATAAATCAGCAACTTCATGAAAAACCGCTGTCAAATTAACAAGCCTTCAAATGCCCTTTTTTTATTATTTCTTTCCTAGATTTAATTTACTCTCAGTTCACGCTACACAAGTCTTATTCGGGGTTGTCAGATTTTTTCCGCCCTACTTCGCCAAATTGATTTTAAAAATCGCCAAAAGTCGCCAAAATTTATTTTTATGTAGTTTTTCTTAGTAAATATTTGATAAAAAATTTGTTTTTATATAAAACTTTTTTAATATAAATTTTTATAAAATGATCGTATAAAAATTTATCAGAAAATCGCCAAAACTGGAAAGAAAATCGCCAAAAATTATTTCTTGTGAATCATCCAAATTCAAAACGCATTAATGACTATAATTAATATAAGAAAAATCATCAAAATCAAATTGTTTTAATTTCTTGCAGACGAGTTTTGGTAGGATTTATTTTTGAAACTAATCGTTCAACAAACTAATTTTCCTGGATTAGAAGTTCGATTTTGTTAAAAAATAGCCATTATAATCACCAACAAATTTATTTATAGCCAGAAAAATCGCCACGTCGCCAAACCAAAAATTTGGACGCCAAACAATTTGAAAAATCGCCACGTTTGGCGAGAAATCGCCATATGTGACAGCCCTGATTGACAGTACATGAAGCTGAGTACTCCTTTCCTCTCCCCTCGTTTCTCTCTTTCTCTGCCACAAACTAATCAGCTTAGCAATAAGACTTGCACAGTGCGAGCTGGGTCTTACTAAATGTTTGAAACTTATTGAAAGTGTGGTAGCCTTATTAAGAAAATGAGTATTTATATGTATTTGAGCGCATAAGAAATAAATGCATTAAAATACCACTACGACTCGCACATCAGGCAATTATGAATAAAATTCCGTGAGAAATTTCTCAATTTTCCAATTAAATTTTTTTGTTTTCCCTATTACTTGCTATTAGTTGGAATTGTTCCCCGGGAAAAATTTCTCGCGGAATTTTATTCATAATTGCCCTCCATATGTATTATTATACAAACTTTAGCCTATATAATTAAGTATCTTACCTGATGTAGACATAAAAAATAAGTACCCGTTAAACTTTTTTTCGGTTTTGGCGTTTTTTTAGCTTTAGCGACTTTTTAAATTATCTATTTATAATTGCCTGTATACTACATTTCATTTCAACATTTTTCGTTGCTCGCCTTGGAACACCCTTAAATTTGTAACTCTCATATAGTTGTTGTTATATCAACCCAAGTTTTACGTATGCTGTGAAAACTGCAGGTCCGTAACCCTAAACATTGATGATAATCTGAAGCCACATATCTTGCACCATAAAAGTTGAAACACATTCTGAAATAACTGGGAAATTCAAACTGTAGTCTTAAGTGTCAGTGACATAATGTTTTAAAGTTTTTGTTGAAAGAAAAAACAAAAAGAACAACTATATTTATATATATAATGTAAAAATTATGACATTGCGATACTTTGAATCCCCCAAATATCTTTTTCAGTTAAACTTTTAAAAAAATTGTTTCTATCAATTTATTTGTTTTTATATTTTAGTCCTTGAACTTCATGTTTGCTGTGTGTTCAGAAAACTTCGGCTGCTTTAATGTAGAAACAGAATAAAGTCTGCAACTTCAGGAAAATCGCTGACAAATTAATGAAGCCCATAAAAACATCGACGGCAGTAACTTCAAATGCTCTCTAATTTTTGTTTTAGTTTCTTTTGTGCTTATTTTTCTTTGTAGTTTTGTTTACAAAATGTATGAAATTTATTGAAAGTATGGTAACATTTTTGTGAGAATGAACATTGATATGTGAGAGTATAAGAAAAAACGCTCTCAAAATAAAATAGATTCTATCTCACGACCGGTATCTGCGGCTGTTTTTTTGTGTCACTTTGTATGGAAAATATGTTGAAGCCGGTATTCTGTTTAATCATTTATAAGAAAAATCCATTGATTTTTAAATCGTTTCACTACGTGTTTGCTGGGTGTTGAGTTATCTCATGAACACTACCAAAGTTTTACAACTTTTTTGGAGCTTTTACAATATTAATAAGTCTGGCACATACGAGTACTAAAAGCATTTCATATAATTTACAGCTTTTTAACATAAAGCCAAACTCTTATTGAAGCTTTATACTGTTAACGGTATTAAAAAAAGCCTATTCAATGTTTATTAATATAAACTATTCAATGCGCTTATAAATAGGAAAAGTTCTTACCAGTATGTACTTCAAAGCTCTTACAAAAAGCTTTTAATGGTTTTGGTTAAAAGGGACGTTAACAATTTTTGCATTTAATATGAGTGTATGTATATCGTTGGTCGCAAGTAGAAAGGCCCGAACTCAAATAACTGTAACTTTATAGAATATAAATAGAAACAGTGCAACAACTGTAAAAAAATATATGTATTCACATACATACATATGTCTAACTGATATATTTTTGAATCGACATGCATAGGATTTATCGTTTATACATACATACATAAGTAACAGCCAGTTTCTTAAAGACAAAAAAAACACGGCTACGTAATTAATAGCGTTCGTTCATAGAACACACCGCGATTTTAACTTTGTGACAAACCTTATGTTGCCAGCGACTGTTTTCCCCTTAACCCTTGTTGGTGCATATATTTGTATTTGGGGCATAATTTTGTCATTAATGCATATGTTTGTCTTTTATTTCATTATAAGTAAAATCATAGTTTTGTGTAATATTTTATCAAAAAAATCTAATTTTAACAAAATAATTTTTGTTGACAAAATATTATTCCAAAACTATTTGCTGGTTTCTCGCAAATTTATTGGCTTGCTTTGTTGTATAATTGTAGAATAATTGTACAAATTTAGAGCTACAAACTTTAATATAAAGTGTCAATAGAATCATTTAAACTTGGGTTCACAGACGTTACAAGGCCTTCTGCAAAACACAAAAGCTTTCTAATAACAAATTGATTGAACTTCGCATTCGGAAACAGTACACTTTGTTTGGAGTTAAACCAATTGACGTTTTGTTTCCTTTAGAGGAACAAATGCGATATGTATATATCTGTAGCTAGCTTCAGGGTTGAAATAACAAACTAGAGAACAAAACAAGTTGCAAGTTAATGCATATGGGCGTTTCCTGAGAACATTACATCTTTTATCACATTTACCTCACCGAGCAATTAATCTTGCATTTTAAAGTCATACTGTTCGATTTTTATCCTATCTGTTACTAAATGTAGAAGTAACTACTTTTTAAGCGTTAGCTGAATTAGTTAGCGCGTTGACTACAAAACCGAAGGTCCTGGGTTCGAACCCGCTATCTAACAGTCATTAAATAACAACACCACGCATTTTTTCTGATGTGCTTTAGTGTCCCTCTGTATCAGATGTTGTAGGAAAGTTCAAGTGATGAAGGCATAGACACTCGTCACTGAACTACTCCTGCTTCGACGAATACTAATCCTAATGTAACATCAGATCGCACTCCTTCGTCGGTATTGTGTAGCAGTATCATCGGCGAAGTAAAATAACTAATAAAATGGCAACTAAACACAGCTTTGAATATTTAATACACTTCATTGACACCAGAGGCGCTGCAACACTGCATTATTAAAAACGTGCAAAAAGCTGATTTTGAAAAGAATAAAGTTTTCGTCCATCTCCTCCTTCACCACCTGTCGTCT
Source organism: Tachina grossa (assembly GCA_949987645.1). Taxonomy (NCBI): domain Eukaryota; kingdom Metazoa; phylum Arthropoda; class Insecta; order Diptera; family Tachinidae; genus Tachina; species Tachina grossa. Next base: position 149,637,366 of record OX465274.1, on the reverse strand, counting down.
CTTTCACCATCCCTTTTCTAAAGGAGGTAACTCCTAGTAATACCCAGCAAAAATGTTCAAAAAAGGTATTCGAGTTTGGAATTAAGCATTTTTGCTGGAAGCTGTTCCTTACTGGATTACCAACTTAATGATTTTAACAAGACGTGAGACTAATGTAACCGATTCTTGAGAAGTACTTACTTTATTTATTTGACAACTTGTGCACGTAATCAATTTAATTTAAAAGAATCATTCTCCTCATTTAGCAACTTCTACATAATTTTTTTAAATCTTAGTTAATGTGATTTGTAGGCGAGTAATGAAATTTGGTAATTAAAAATTTAAGTCAGTATATGGCAAGTAGTTCTGATGGTAGTGTGTAATTTTTTGCTGGGTAGTAGTATGTATTCATTGCCTGAGTGTTACTTCTCATATAAAAAATAATAATAACAAAAAATGTGTACATATCATAATCATTTCTCATATTCAAATTTATTAAAAATTCATATAAAATAACTGATGTTAATACTCGTAACAATCTCTATACAAGCAGACATGGCTGCTGATGAAATGCAAGGCTGCACAGAAAAATGTTGGCATTTCCCTCAGCTAAAGTCTAATATAATTTTTCTTCTGTTCTTTAGAAAATCACGTTAAATAATAAAAGTATGCTATTCTGTAAGAATTAAAAAATACTGAACTTAAGCTCGATTAAGAAATTATTTCTGATTAGAAATCATTCCAGTTCAATTAAATTCAAATATTATCACAAAGTTTGATATATACATATACCGTTTGCTTTCGAGTTTTCGACATCTCTTGTGCTGTTTATCTTTTACAACGCAATGAAAATTAGTCTCCTGCATAAGACTTCTTATAAGAACTTTCAAGACATGAGGGATTTTGCAAATGCATTACCACAGTGAAATCTTATAACACTGTTTGCAAGAAATTTATTTGAGTATTGTAGGTATAAGAGTAAAGAAGAAAACACTTCGTGACAGAAGAATTTGTGATACTAGCTTCTTACTACGCATAAGAGCGTGTACGAACGTCATGCATGTATAGGGTTGCCAGATACCAAAAGTCAAATACCTGGACAATGGAAAAAATTCAACTGGATTTTGAAAAAATAACTGGACAATTTAAAAATAAGCTTAAAAAGCAAAGTGTTGATGCTTTTTGAAAATATTGTTTTGGTTGTAAATTGCCAGTGATGTACAAAATAGAGGAACTAATCAGTGTTAGGGAAAATTACAACTGGTTGTACATTTGCAAGCACTATTGTTTCTTTTTATTTAGTATTAAAAATTTTTCCTTAGAAGATATAAAAACACAACCAGAAAACAGAAATGTTTGCCTTGTTTTAATAAGAAAAGATGATCCTTATGTATTTTTATCTCCTGATTACGATTCCATCATTAGATTTAATCTGTAAAACAATTTCCTTTATTTAGATAGATTTACATTGAGGAGCATAGCTTAGTCCATAAAACTTTTTTATTATATTTTTTACTGAAATAACTAGTCGTTATGAATTTTTGTCCGCTAATTACGAAAAAAGATTTCTTATATTCTTATGCACTCTAGTTTCAGAAATTTATGCATTCTATTTAAAAAATAATATCTCGAATTTTTCTTTTCTTACGCCATCAAAAAATATTATTTCTAATAATATGACGTCGCTGATTTTGAATGTAGCCTCTATTTTTTGATAAGTTCTGATTACTTTAGTGAGCCTAATTACGAGTGTCGTATTTCGAATACGAAGAGTTTGTAAAGGAATATTCTTTAGTCTTGTACAAAATAGTCGTAGTAGAAGTCGAAATACCACACTCGTGATTAGGCCCAATAATTTTGCATTAAAAATTAAAATTTTTCCTTAAAATTGTTTTTTTTTCTAGTAAAAGCTGCAAATTGCGATATAATAACTACAAATAAAACAAAAATTTTCTGAACTGGTCGATACAACATTTATTATACGTAATAATTGCATTGATCAGATATGTGATACAAAAAACAAATTTTTTTGGAAGGCATGAGAGAGCAAAAATTTTAGTCTTTTTTTTGTGAGACTAGAGGTGGTAGATAAATAATATAACTATATTCGTAATCAGCGGACAAAAATACATAAGAACTAGTTAATTTAATTTCAAAAATTTAAATAAAAAAAATTTAAGAACTAAACCAAAAAGACACGATTTTTAACATCCATGTAATAAGAGTACGATATCATGATATACTCAATGTTCATCTACTTAAATAGAATTTAATGAAATTTAATAATCCAGAAAGTATTTTTAAGTTTGGGGGACCATTCGTGATATACTAAGTGAATTATAAAACAGTGGCATAAATTAAGCATATGCTAATTATCACTATATCTTTAAAACTAGAGCTGCTGGGGAAAAACTAATGATGCCATCGTAATCAGCAGATAAAAATACATAAGGGTCGAGTATTTTAAATGAAGCAATAAAACCACTGTTCCGCTGTGTAATTAATTAAAAAATATAATTGATAAAGAAATTATTTTTCAAAATTTAAGAAATAATTTTTAACTGGAAAATTATATGTTAGCTGGTAACTGGATGAGGCTCTAAAAAACTAGAAAATCCAGGCCATTCCAGGCCGCCTGGCAACCCTATGCATATATGTGTATATGATCTTTTATTTTTCTGCGCACATGCAAAGGCATACACATGCATTAACATTAGTTGTATACGGTTAATCACATAATAGCTTGTCATCTACATATTACACACACACACTCAAACGTACAATATGAAAAATAACAAGCATACACTAATCAACAGTACTTCTTTTGAGTGTTTGTTATAAACAAGCTGTCTTGGGGACATCGCTTGTTAACACTGATATACACGTACACCAATACATCCATCGTGCTTCGCTTACAGTACGACAGCATTTATTATTGGTTTAGTATAATACATGCGACGTGAATACATTTAAAAATCATGACGTTTTTACATTTCAAGACTGTTTACGCAGCTCTCTAATGCAAATAACGAAAATAATTATTTTCAAATAAATGTTAAAAAATAAAAAAAACTGTTTCTAAGGCATGAAAAAATCTGAACTGAAATTAGCGCTCTTGTTATTTTTATTTCTAAAATAATTTAAAATAAAAGTAGAATGCCAAATGTTCTATAAGTATCCTTCATTCAATCGCCGCAACAGGAAATAAAACACAAAAGCCTCTTGACCCACATAACAGTTTGGACAAAAGAAACAAAATAATTTTTAAAATATTTATTTGAATTGTTTGTCTACAAACTTTTTATCTTTTTCATAGTTTATTTACCTTTGCATATATAGGTTTGTATTAATGTATCTTATATGTTTTCCAGATACTAAAGAAGCCATATAACATGCCACAATTCTCACATGTCTAGGGGAAGTCTGTTTTAAAATGTACACAAATATTGTGTTTTACATGCATCGCTTAAGAATTAAAACATAAAACGAACAACAGCAAAGCAACAATGTAAGTATTTTATTATTAATTTTATTTTTCAATCGCGATAAAAAAAAAGGTGGAAATTAAACCAAATATTTGAATGTAGGGATTTTAACTTTTTAATAGTTCAATGAAAAATAAAAATTTTTTACGAAAATAATAACAGTTTTGTACTAAATTAAAGAAATTTTTTTTGCCAAATTACATGTGATAATTTTTAGGGAACAAATGACACCAAATTGTAAAAACTATTCTGACAAACACTAGCAGAAACACATTCAGTTTTCAGTACAAATGGAATATGTGAATTGTTTGTTTAAAGGTTTTTTGTAATGAGAGCTCAACTTTAGGTTTTTGTATTGCAAGTTTAATTTTCTTTAGCCTTGCGATTGTCATTTGTTCTTTACTAATTTTGAGCACGCCAGTTAATTTGTTTATTTTTCTACTTAAGACAAACTTTTTTGGTTTATTACTTTAAAGTGAATTTATTTAATTTACCGGCCTACATATTATTTAAACATACCAACCCCATGTCTCCGGTCCTTAATATATTATTATTAGTTTTTTCACTGCTCCAACTATACCCAGGGTGTCTCTTTAGAATAAAGTGTAAGAGCGGCCCCAACTAGTTCGTTCTTTTTGGTGAAGAAAAAATAAATACGGGTCGATCATAAATGCCTTTTGACAATTCTAAACTATGGGTAGGAGCATATAATTTTAACTTCAATGAAACGTTAATTGTTTACTACATGTCGCTTACGACTAAATCGCAAATAAGGCTCGATATATCTCATTCGAAAATTAAGAAAAATCTTGGAAAAGAGCCGCGCAACATTAGGAAAATAAAAAATTGGACAAGCATCAGTCTGTTTGTGAAGGTCCTAAACATTCATTACAGCGCATTTTACACAACGATTTTAAAAAGTGTCATAAATTGTCCTCCACGCAGGCCCAATACAAGCAATGTGACAATTTTCTTGTGGGATTATCTTCTCATACTTAAGTTTACGCCAATGAATCGATCTGATCGACAGCCATCATGACGGCATTCATTTATCGAGCTAGCATAAGAAATTTGAGTGGATACTCAATTGAATTAGCACTGCCAACAACATGGTTTACACATGGACGTCACTTCGCTCTGTATACATAAAACGTTGTACAGAAATACAAGTATTTTAAAGCAATATCTCAATCGATAAAATCCACTTGTTCATACTTTTCAAATGTACAATAATTTTTGTTTTTTCTTTATCTTCTTGTATAGGAAAAGTGTAAAAACATAAACAAATTTTAAAATAACCTACTAAGGTTTCAATAGATCAATATAATCAGAGTGCAAACTTTCACGTGAAATACTATTTACAATGACGAGTAAATATATCAGTGAATTGAATTGTGTGTTTTTTTTGTTTTTCTTACCCTTAAAAATGTCATAGAGGCCAATGGAAGCGAAATAGAAAGTAGCTTAGATAAAAATATATTATGAGCAAAATTTACATAGAAAAAATGTGACTTGGACATTTATTTTACATATTGTTTTGCCTGACAAGCCTTCTTATTCTCTCTTATACTCTTCTTTCGCTTGTAAATTGCTTCCAATAGTTGATTTTTCCAACTAGAATACTAATGTAATTAAGGGCATACATATAGCCTGCTACTAGATTAATATTCGAACAGTTCTTCGCGAACTCTTGGACAATTTACATTGCTATAAATTACAAAAAAAAAAAAAAATTAAAAATTAAATTCCTTTAAATATCTGTTTTACTAAGGATATACAGTAGTGATTGAAATAATAGTGTATGGATTACAAAAGGACTGCAAAGGATTGAAATTATAAAAACCCATAAGATGCAATAAAGAGATAATTAATAAATAAAAAGTAAATAAGGAAATAATATTGTAAAATGTATAAAAGAAGAAACCTTAAAAGTTTAAGTTTTCCAATTATTTTGTAAAAAAAAATTATCATAAAAAATTTTAATAGCAGCTTTTGAGTCTGTAGAAATATTTATTACATAAAACTAATACTCAGAAGTTGAAATAATTAAATTAAATAATTAATTGCACCCTTAAACTATAATTGCAACAAATATAAGTGAATTTTATAAATATATTTTTTTATGTGAACATTTTTGAGAAATATTTTTTTAAACCTAGGCACGAATTTTGGAATGTTTTTTTAATCCTACTTTTATATGGAAAAAAATAATGACTTTTTATACAGCAAACACTTACTACCGTATCCAAAAAAAATTATTTGAGCTTGAAGTGTACTTTAACGCTGCATCCACAAATTGAATAAATCGCTTTCAATTTCTACACATACTGTGTGTCAAAGTTCCTTGAAATTGATAGCTGTGCAAAAAATTGATAATCAATTTCATTTTTTAAATACAACTCAAATTTGTAGCTTCAATCAATTTATTTTGTGACCAGCTATTCAAATTGAAAATTAAATTGCTTTATAAAAAATAGGTGAATTTGAAAGCAATCTACTTTTCACTTTAAAAAGTTTGATTGCGTTAGTAAAAAAATATGAGTGTATTACAAATTGAAAGGAATTGAAAGGAAGTAAGTGAACGTGTGGACCTTATGTAAAACAAAATGTCTATAAAAATTTTGACAAAAGAACACTTGAAGTTCAAATTAACTTCTTTTGGATACGGCCCTTAATCTTGAACCGATAACGATATGAACTTAAAATCTACCTGATATTGTTAAAATTGATTATAAAAAGTGTTTTTTTTTGTTAAGTTTTGTAATTGTAAGTGAACCCTACTGCTTGGTACGTAAGACATTTTGCTGTTAAGTTACGTTTGTCATTTCATCATGAATTGTCTGGTACCTGAAAAATTTGGCTAGATTTCTTACGGAAAACCTGGATGAGTCAACCGACAGTACGTATCATATAAGTCTCTATATATATAAAAGGCATAGTGTCTTTTTAGCCTGCCTTGTATTGACGATTTTCTTTTGAAACCCCTACGAAAAGTCACACGCATTTACATTAAGCCTTTTTTATTCATGCCTTTTTGGCATTTATATACACGTTTAATACTGAGAATACGAAAGAGGCAAAGAGAAATGTCATAAATCCCCTCGAATTTTCATTTCGTGCCTTTTGTTCTACACCGCAAGCTTCTCACCGCCTCTCACCAATAAACTAAAAAAACCTGCCTGCACAGGCAAGCAGAAAAGGCACAGTGTAAATTGCGTCTAAGCTCTTGCTGATATGGCGTTTCGTATGGATTAAGAGCCATGATCACTAACATTTGTCCTGGATAACTGACGTTTTTGTGCTACAATGTGAAGCAAACCTGCAGGAAACGGAACTGACACAAGACTAGTCACGTGATCGGTCCCCAAGTGATAGGGACCAGTTTGAGTTCTAACACTTCCTATGAAGCAGATCAGTCACTTTTTCATGATGATAATCTAGGATGGGGTTAATTGATACGTTGTATGCACCTTGTGACTAGTCACTGAACTATCTCCTAGGGACTTAATCGGTGTAGAATAATCTAAACTATAGATAAATGTCATTCACACATTATCTTGTAACAATAAACGCTTACAAATTTTTTTAATTGTTATAAATACAATGACATTTTCTTTTTAATCAGAAATTTTTTTTAGATTCCAACCGACAAACTCCTGCATGATAGGCTTGCACACTACCCACTCGACCACAGTGCCACTCATATTTCAAAATCACAAATAGTTTAATATCTAGGTTAATATCTAGGCATGGTTACGGGGCTAGTTTCAGAGTCACATTGGAGGGAACAATTAACATTATATATATAGGGTGTTTTTTTTAGAGGTATTGAACTTCAAATTGAAATAAAACACAAGAAAATCGTTTTAATGTCCATTAATTTGGCTTTATTGGAAGGATAATTTTATGCCATTAATGTTTAATTATGACTTCGGGCATGTGGCCGCCGCGGCTGGCTCAAATAAAGCCAATTCTACAGTTCCAATTTTCAACCACTTTTTCGAGCATATGGGGCCGTATGTTGGCAATAACGCCACGAATGTTGGCTTCCAAGTCCCCTAACGTTTCTGGTTTGTTGGCGTAGACGAGCGACTTCACATATCCCCAAAGAAAATAATCCAATGGTGTCAAATCACACGATCTTGGTGGCCAATTGACAGGTCCATTCCGCGAAATTATGCGATGGACGATTATGTCGACCATAAAATGGACGGAGCTTGCGGTAAACTTCGCGAACTGAACCATTATTTTCGAAATAAATTTGCACGATTTGCAAGCGTTGTTCTTTTGTCAACCTGTTCATGATGAAATGAAAAAAAGTTATGCCAACTTAAAGTTCTATACCTCAATAAAAAACACCCTTTAGTGCCGTTTACTATAATACTAGACCGAGTCCCAATGAAATTGACTCAAGAACAATATTCAGGAAAATGGCAAATATGAAACAATTTACACGATATGTCTTTTTCTTCACTATACACTACTCCGTAACTTTTGGTAACACTCGCATTTTCTCAAGTCATAGAACGAGTACGTTTGGATAAATTGTCACCAAATTTCCTGCAGGGTATATACAGGCTTATCCTTTTAGTGGTTTCAAACCACCACAAGTATCTATCATCTGTATTGTTATTTATTTAGTTATAGATCTGTCATTAACGAATACCAATCGTTTAACAACCGTAAAAATGCGTAAAAATGGTTAAAACTTTGGAGATTTCGGATGCGCATTACCAGCGAATCTACGGCGAACATTCGCACAATATTATATTTCAATCAAAATGGCACCGATACGCCTTTGCAACGATTAGGAAATGTTAATGATATCTTACACACAATTTTTTTTTATATAAATTTAACGAAAGGAAGGTCTTAACGAAAGACGCCGTATTTGTATATACATTTTTTAGGAAACAGAACATAAATAAAGAAAAAATTTGCCGCGTTCATTTTCAAAATTATTAAATATATATTTTTCATAAATTATGATTAACTACTTGTTCTTCGACATTTTTTTTTATAAATTATACTTATTTGCAATTTTTTTTTAAATAAAGAGTTTACCTTGTGCTTAATATAGGGTTGAGTAAACAGTCTTAAAATGTAAATACGTCTCGTTTTTTAAATGTATTGCCGTAGCATGTATTATACTAAACCAATAATAAGTGATGTCGTTTAATAAGCGAAGCACGGTGGATGTATTGATGTACGTGTATATGAGTGTTTACAAGTGATGCCGCGAAGACTTCTTGTTCGTAACAAACAACCAAAAGAAGTAGTGTTGATGCGTGAATGCTTGTAGATGATAAGCTATTATGTATTTAAGGGTGGTTTTTAAAGCAAGCACACACAACTACTGACAATGCATGTGTGCGTTTGTATGTGCGCAGAAAAATAAAGATCATACACACAACGTGTGTGTGTATCAGAGAACGGTTTGATTGGTATTTTTTATGGTTTTGAATACAATCACAAAATTATAGCCTCATATTGACAATAATAATCACTTCAGTATACCAATGCATCACATTATTCAAAAAAGAAACCGTAACGAAATATTTTGGATGCAGTGCATGTCTTATACAAATGTAAATTAACACTCTCAAAAGCAGCGAATACTCAACGAATGGTATGAATCGTTTTAATGACGATTGAACAAATGCATGTACATGACTATGGGAAAATACTTACCAATAAAGTTTTCGTGCTTGTTTGGAAAAAACCTTAAGTGAAATTATGAAAATCGGTCATCTGTTACTACAATTATTGAATTATAAATATTTTGAGAAATTATACTGGTCGACAATTTTTTTTCTGGTTGTTTGCAAGCTTTACACAGAAATAGCAGCGAATAATGAACGAATGGTGCGAATAATTTATGTGCTTACATGTGGCATTATGCTATTTCATTGCTTGATGTATAGCAGCATCACAAAGAGAGAATGTAAAGAAGGCAATCAAAAGTAAAATAAATGACTTTACATAGCATTGCATATTTTTGATATTGTGGATTAAAGGGAATGCAAAAGCAATAAATTTATGAATATGCAAAAAACTTGAGTGTATTCATTCTATACTCTGGTGTGTATTTACATGCATGAAGTTTGTATACGCGTCCATGTGTAGGAAGAAGCAAGTATCACAAATTCTTTCGTCACGAAGTAGTTTCTTCTTTACTTCTATACCTGCAATAACTGAAATAAATTTCTTGAAAACAGTGTTGTTTAGCATTTGTTTTAGAAGATTTCCATGTAGTAAATTATTTGAAAAATCCCTGTCCTAAAAGTTCTTGCAAGTGACCTTGTGCCGGGGTCTAGTGCTTAAAAGAAAATTTGCAAACAAATATCATTTTTTGATAAATTTTTATTCCAATACATGTTGCTACTGAGATAAAATCCAGAAGACTTATTATGCTATTCGAAAGAAAAAGAAAACTGTTGAAATTGTTTTTAACCAAGACTAAAAAAAGGGGTGTTATAAGTTTGTAGTGTGTGTCTGTGTATCTGTGTATCTTTGTGTCTGTCTGTGTCCACGTACAGGCCGCCAAAAGGCTGGACCGATTTTCATTTAGTTTTTTTCTGTTTGAAAGATGACTTGATCGAAAGGGTTCTTAGCTATGTTTGAAAAAAAATCGGTCCAGCCGTTTAGAAGATATAACATCTTTTCTGAAAAAAGTCGGGTGTTTTTAAAATTTTTAATTTTTGTTGTTATTAATACAATTTATTTTTATTTTTTATTTTTATTATTATTTTAACTTGAATTTCGTAATTATATTAAAAATTTATAATCACTACAATTTGAAAAGTAAACAATATTTTTAGTTTATAATTATAACTTAGTAAGGACGAAGGCCACTGCAGCTAGTTCCTATAATCGAATATTAATTTGTAAATTTATTTACTATTAATTAAAAATAAATAAATAAATAAATTCATAATAATATCCGGTATAAAAAATTAATTGTTAAACAAGTATTTTGGGCACTCAAAGCATATAACTCACCTGAAATAAATTCAAATGTTACAACAAATACAAAAAATATAATTATAAATATTATATAAAGCAAAAATAATAATTAATTATGGCTACGGATCCCGAAAAGGGAGGCAATAAAGAAGAAACTTATAACATACAATTTGGCGATGAATACGTATTATCGGAGGAGGAAAAATCTTTTATATTGGCCTGTGAACGTGGTGACATAGCAGGTGTTAAGGCGTAAGTTTAAATATTTATTACACTTATATATGTTCTCTAAATTAATTGAAAATGTCTACCAATTTGATTATAGAATAATCGACGATAATAAGGCAACACCGGGAAAATTTAATATTAATTGCTTAGATCCCATGAATCGATCAGCTTTGCAATCGGCTATTGAAAATGAAAACTTTGATTTAATGATAGTTCTGCTAGAGTCGGGTATAGAAGTAGGAGATGCTTTGCTACACGCCATCTCAGAAGAATATGTTGAGGCGGTGGAAGAACTTTTGCAGTGGGAAGAGACACATCATAAAGAGGGTACTCCTTACGTAAGTTAAAAAACTACATATATATCGTGCCATAACCGCCAAAATAGCTTAAGCGACATAATTTTCGAACTTCAATTTTTGACCAAAATCGATTATTTGCGATCCTAAATATTCGATTTTCGTCAAAAAAACGAAGTCCAAAAAATTTGTCGCTTAAGCTATTTTAGCGGTTATGGCTCGATATGTGTATGTATATATATTCTCTTTTTTTATGTAAAGAGTTGGGAGGCAGTAGATCGTGCTAAATCGACATTTACACCAGATATAACGCCACTAATTTTAGCAGCACATCGTAATAATTACGAAATTTTAAAAATTCTTTTGGATCGTGGTGCCACCTTGCCAATGCCCCATGATGTCAAGTAAGTATGCTTTTTTTTCATAGATTATCTATACCAAAGAAAAAATTTTGCAAGTCATTCCGCTCGATTATAAGATTCCACTATTATAGTTTTTGATAAACATTTCTACAATAAAACGATAGAAAACGACTTTTACTTGCGAAACGAAAAAGAGCTTGCAGAGCCCACTCTTCTCTCAGCTTGTGACAACAAATCACTCGATCTCGAAAGTTCGCCTGTAATATCAACAATGAATCTTTAACAATATCTGAAACGAATAATATTAACGACATTCGTTCTCAAATTCTAACCAAATCTAGCGAAAAAAAATAATATCTGCTTGTTTTAAACAAAATTCTAAATTAATTTCTTTGTTTATTATGATGCATTTATAAACAACCAAAACCTATTTTCTTTCATTGTTATGAGTATTAACATAAAATTATCTCCCAAACTTAAAGCTTTTTGCGTTAAAAATAAATCGAAATTACTCGTAGCTATAGTTTTTAACTGCGAGGGTGAATGTACTCTCATAAAATATTTAGTTGTAGTTTTAGTAAAGAATAACTTTCTAATAGTTAAAACATATTTAAAGAAATATGTACGTTTTTGCTGAAAGCATATGGGGTGTGTAGCATTTTTTATCTCCTTATGCTGGTGAATGTAAAAAAGTCTAATGGTCTTAATATAGCCTAATTGAATTTGTTGGACAAAAAACTAAAATAAAAGAAATCCATAAAGTTAGCCACCCACTCATTATTTAATTACAGATGCGGTTGCGATGAATGTGTAACTTCACAGGAAACCGACTCCTTACGTTACTCTCAGTCGCGTATTAATGCATTTCGTGCTCTTTCGGCCAGTTCATTGATAGCACTTAGTTCACGTGATCCCGTTCTAACAGCGTTTGAACTTTCCTGGGAACTGAAACGCTTACAAGCAATGGAATCCGAATTTCGTTCAGAATATTCGGTAAGATGAGAAAATTGTTGAATAAATAAAAATTTTTTCAATGTTATTTTTTCTTCACCATAGGAAATGCGTTTAGGTGTGCAAGATTTTGCAACTTCACTATTAGATCATGCTAGAACCTCAACAGAGCTAGAGGTGATGTTAAACTATAACCATGAAGCATCTAGTGATATATGGACTCCGGGTCAAAGACAGACTTTGGAAAGATTGAAATTGGCTATTAAGTATAAGCAAAAAACGGTAAGTGATGTAGTGCTGAATTAAATAAAAAATTGTGTTTATTTGAAAATTTAAGTACAGCTTTATAATTATTATTTATTTTTTATTTTATTTTTATTTTTTATTTTAAAAAATACTTCGTTGAACTTTGTGTAACTTCTTCATGGATATCTCTGTAAAAAATAAAATAAAATAATTGTGTTAATATGAAATTTTTTATAAGAAACTAACATTGTGCTTAATTTGTAATTTGCAAATAAATATAATCACTCTTATTATATTACTGTCTATCGACGTCACATTATTACAATAACAAAATCTTGGTGCTTTTGTAACCATTGTCCAATGCTATTTCTAGACCTTAGGGAATAGGCATAGACTGGCAATAGTGAGTGAGAGTGAGAAGACAAACACCAAATTTTTGGTATTCTATTGACGCGACGTCGACAGATAATTACATAATAAGGTAGAATATGTAGAAACGGTCTAAGAAAAAACAATTAATCATATATGTATTTGCCCTTAATTATGAAAGTGGTCAAAGTCATGTGCATTTTTGCTTCGAAATATGAAATAAATTTTTAAAAACTTCAAGAAATCTTTACTAATATTAGGTCTGTTCATTTACTTTCCCAGCAGAAACTAGCAACCAGAGAGTAAACCAGAAATTTACAAAATACCACTCCCTTGCAAGAAAATTTTATTCAAATCAGAACCATGGATGGAAATCATGGTACAATTGTACTTTTTCTGATATATTTTCTTTTGATAATGTTTTAAACTAAATTTATTTTTTAAATTTGACGATTAATATGAAATAATTTATATAGTTTCATGTATTATTTAATATTTTTGTGCATTTTTATAATGTTTAAATTTTATTCCATTAATAAATACGAAAATGCGACTTTCCATCTCTGATCAGATATGAGAAACAAACAAAATTATTTGACAATAAAATTGAATTTATGTGACTTAATGAAAGACATACAATGAATTAAGAAAATATGATTTCTTTTTTACATACGTATTAGTGTCCTGCACAAGACTATTTATAAAATACCTTTCAAGACATGAGAGATTTTTTCAAATGCTTTACTACAGCGAAATATTCTAAAAGAATCGCTAAACAACATTGTTGGCAAGACAAACAACCGAAAAAAATGTCTTGCCAACAGTGTTGCATAGCGATTCTTTTAGAATATTTCGCTGTAGTAAAGCATTTGTAAAAATCTCTCATGTCTTGAAAGGTCTTATAAATAGTCTTGTGCAGTACACTACTACGTATACATATTTTTTAAATAAAGAAATGCACATTTATCAATTTTCCTTTTTCAGATATTTTTGAAATAATTAGTTCAAAAACAAAACAAGTAAAAATTTTATTAGTAATAAATTTGTAAGAATTTTTTAGTCTCTCAATTTTTGTCTCTCTTTTGACGATTTCTCCTTGTAAACTTTTTGAGTTGATGAACACTTTCCAGTTACAATTGTTACAAATTCGTCATATTTTTTAGTAAATGAACAAACCTATTATAAATGCTATTGTAAATGTGAAAGTGAGTTTTTTTTGTTTGTTTGCTACGCTTCCACGCCCAAGCAGCTAGGCCGATTTTAACAATTCTTTCACCAATGGAAAGCTACATTACCAGCGTCAAATATAAAATATTTTTTATATTTTTCTATGCACATACTAAAAACAAATTTTTGGGCTATCTAGGGTAATTTTCGTTTCGAGTTGGATTGCTTAACCAGTTTTGAAACCGGTTTTTATGTATTTTTTTAAACATATTAACGCGAGCGGAGCCACTGGTAAAAGCTAGTAGGAAATAAATCTTTAAAAAAATTTCAATAAATACCCAGCAAAAAATTACACATTACCATTAGAGCTACTTGCCATATAATGACTTACTTTTCTGATTGCCAATTTTCATTACTCGCTTACAAATCACATTACCTATAATTTAAAAAAATTACGTGCAAGTTGCTAAATGAAGAGAATGATTTTTTTAGACGAAATAGATTACGTGAAATGTTGACAAATAAAAAAAATGTAACTACTTCTCAAGAATCGATTATTTTAGTCTCACGCCTTATTAAAATCATTGAGTTGGTAATCCAGTAGGGAAGTGCTTCCACCAAAAATGCTTAATTCCACACTCGATTACCTTTTTTGAAATTTTTTGCTGGGCTTTTTTGAAATTTTTTGCTGGGTATTTACAGCCTTATTTGTAAAAAATATTGAGTCTTTATAAAGGGGTTTTAAAACAAATTTCCATACCAAATTTTCTTATTAGGCCTTTATAAAGCCTTGATAATTTTTATAAATAAGGCTGTTAATATTTATTAAATAAATTTATATTAAAATAATTTATATTAATTACGAAACTGTTTTCAAATATAATCTACTAAATGTCTTCACCAAAGAAATATATGAGTTGTACCACTTTCACAATTAAGGGCACATATCGTCCCTACCGTGTCAAACTATCCAATATGCAAATTTGTGCTTTTTAGGAGAGCGCAAAGAGTCGTCAATTGTAAATGTAAAGTCAGTGTAAAAATTCCAGGCTTAAAATATTTCTTATTGAGTTATCTATCGTCTGTAAGAATTTCAGTATTTTTACACGAGGCATATCCTACAAATTAGGGTACCAAGGCAACGACCCTATAAAACGAATTTTTAATATTGGATAGTTTGACGTGGTAGGAACGATGCGTACATATCGCACATTTACTTCAATAGTGGCATAACTAAAAAAAACCACTTTTGCAGAAAACGCGCTTTAAGTTTTCAATTTGCATACAACTTAATGGAGAAATGAAAAAAATTCTTCTCTCAGGAGGTGATGGTACAAGCTATTTATATGAAATTTTTACACAAGATAAAATACGAAATGCCGCATCTTTCTGCATCTTTCTCATTTTTTGAGTTATGCCACTATTGAAGTAAATGTACGATAAGTAATTTGTTTTAAATAAAAATGGAATGTAATAAATAGATGTTTATTACTAAAAATAAAAATTTATTAGCCGGAAGTGCTTTAAAAATTTAAGGCCCATCAATTTCTCCTTTTAGTTTGTGGCTCATCCCAATGTGCAGCAACTTTTGGCAGCCATTTGGTATGAAGGGTTACCAGGCTTTCGACGCAAACAAAGTTCACAGCAAATTATCGAGGTTGTCAAGTTGGGTTGTATGTTTCCCGTCAATAGTATGAATTATCTTATGGCTCCCGAATCGGATGCTGCAAAATTTATGAGAAAACCTTTTGTTAAATTTATAACACATTCGTGCTCTTATATGTTCTTTTTGAGTGAGTATTTGCCAAGATATATTTAAATAAGAATATAAATTTTTTGCTTCTGTAATGTGCTAGTGCTGGTCAAATACATTCGTAGACGTAGAAAGTTTATTCAGAGTGGAGCATTGCATCCCCCGGGAATTGCTGTTGCCACCCTAGAATTATTAAAAATTGCATGTAATTATTTATTTTATTATTACTCATGAAAATCACCAGTCATAATGGCCCGCCCTAGAAAAAATTTATAACTACGCCAATGAATACATTAGATATAAAATAAAAGGAAAAAGCTAGATACAAAGGAATAAAAAGAAAGAGAGGGGAAAACAGTTGGCACAACCAATAAGGCACTGTTGACAATTTATAAAAAACTAATTTATTTTGTTTATTATTCAAAGCATTTTGATTAAATGTTGACAATCTGGAGCATAAATGTACTCAGAGAAAAAATAGTCAGGTTATTTGTGCTGCCAAATGGTTAAATACACCTGGAGCTTTGCTTTAAAAATATTATTTCACTTAATTATTACAGTCTGAAAATTTAGAAAAAAATCAAATATTTTTAGAAAAAGCTACATTTTGCAAATAGTGCATTTTATAAAAGGTACTTTTTACAAAAGGTACTTTTTACAAGAATAAATTTTTACTTATTTTACAAAATTTGTTTTTTACAACAAAAAATTTTTGCTAAGATATTTTTTGCAAAAGGTACTTTTTGTAAAAAAATATTTTTGCAAAAAACTAATTTTTACGCAAGGTACTTTTGCAGAAAGTACTTTTTACAAATGGAATTCAATACAAAAATTATTTAACAAAATCTGCATACTTTATGCAAAAGGTAAAAATTTATTTTTACAAGAGGAAGTTTTTACAAACGGTACTTTTTACAAAAAGTTATTTTTATTTTAGATACTTTTTACAAATTAACTTTTGCCAAAAGCAGATTTTGTAGAATAATTTGTATGGCGAGTGCCTTTTGTAAAAAGTGCTTTAGGTAAAAGGTACCTTCTGTAAAATTACTTTTTGTAAAAAAGTACCTTTTGTATATTTTTACAAATGATACTTTTTTTTCAAAAGTTATCAATTACAAAACCTAAAACATGATTGAATTAGTGTTTAGTGGAAACTAAAGCGATAAAAGGGGTTGATATTGAAAAAAAAACTTTTTGTCCTGACCATTATTTCATCCAATAAGCGAAAAAGTAAAATTCAGAAGAAAATTAAAGATAATTATGTATATGTACAACCACTAAGCAATTCCTATTCCCTATGCATAGTGCTACTGGGTGCTGCTTCGTTGCGTGTGGTTCAAATAACGTTCGAGTTATTAGCGTTTCCATGGATGATCGAAATGCTGGCAGACTGGCGCAAGCATGAAAGAGGCTCTCTGCCTGGACCTATTGAACTGGGCATAATCACCTACATTGCAAGTATGCATATGTTAAGAAAAAAATATATATAGTTTTTTCCCGGCATACACAAGAGTTCTCTTTTTCTGTGTCAACAGGTTTAATCTTGGGCGAATTGAAAACATTATACGATGATGGCTTGTTTGAATACATTATGGATTTATGGAATATAGTGGATTTTATCTCAAATATGTTTTATGTTACTTGGATTTTGTGTAGAGCAACTGCTTGGATTATAGTGCATGTAAGTCGATAATAAATATAAATCTATCAACACTAAAAATGTATATTAAATTTCTAGCGCGATCTCTGGTATCGCAATATCGATCCTTATTTTCCCAGAGAACATTGGCATCCCTTTGATCCTATGTTGCTATCAGAAGGTGCTTTTGCAGCTGGCATGGTGTTTTCTTATTTGAAACTAGTGCATATTTTCTCTATAAATCCCCATTTGGGACCTCTACAAGTGTCACTGGGTCGCATGATTATTGATATTATAAAATTCTTTTTCATCTATACTTTGGTCCTGTTTGCTTTCGGCTGTGGACTAAATCAATTGCTGTGGTATTATGCCGAATTGGAGAAAAATAAATGTTATCATCTGCATCCGGATGTAGCGGATTTTGATGACCAAGAAAAGGCCTGCACCATATGGAGACGATTTTCCAAGTAAAATCAATGAAGTCAATGGCTGTCAATTATAATTTGATTATTATACTTTTTTGTCTATTTCAGTCTATTTGAAACTTCGCAGTCTCTATTTTGGGCCTCTTTCGGCTTAGTGGACTTAGTGTCATTCGATTTGGCTGGCATTAAAAGTTTTACTCGCTTTTGGGCCTTGCTCATGTTCGGCTCATACTCGGTAATCAATATTATTGTATTACTCAACATGCTTATTGCAATGATGTCGAACTCGTATCAAATTATATCCGAGCGTGCTGACACTGAATGGAAATTCGCCCGCTCTCAATTGTGGATGAGCTACTTTGAGGATGGCGGCACTGTTCCACCACCATTTAATATGTTTCCATCGGTGAAATTGATGCGCAAAGCATTTGGCAAAGAGCCACCAAAACGTTCAAGAAGTTTTATGGTGAGATTTTTTTTATTTTTGATATATTAAACCTTTATTGCGGATTTTGTTAGTGTAAAATGGAAACAATTTATGAAAAACAATTTTTTTCTTAAATTTAACATTTGTTAGTTAGCGCACTAATAATCCCTAATTACACAGTACAACAGCCAATCTGCGGGGTGAGAAATTCCAAGTCAGGGTGATGGTACTAGGTCAGTATAGTTAAACCCTCAAAGGGTTTGGCGTTCGTATGTGTCAGTTTTTTTTATGACCTTTTAAATTTTTTCCTTATCTTGATGTTTTTTCGCTTAGTTGTAACATTTTGGCAAAAACGTAGTTTAACATAACTCGAGAACCACTTGTCCGATTTTGATGAAACAAACTCAAAAAAATTTAGAATTACAATTTCTCTAATCTGTTTCTATACCGTTTTCCTATATTTGCAACACTTTCGAAGTTAAAAATGAATGTATGAAGGGAAAGAAGTATCTTTTGCCTAAAAATTTAAATATTTTTTTTTTAAATTCATAAAAAATCCAAAATGGAAAAAAGTGCCAAAACTAATTACTTTCGCGTAATCATGAGCAAAAAAAGGGATAGATCATGAAAATCGATGCACGCGTTTCTCATTTATTCACAATTAGGTAAATGTATGAATTTCAAAAATTTGCTCCAGATATGCACAACATTATTTGGAGAAAACATTAACACATGTCCACATGTCCTTGAAAATCCATTATTTACATCATCATCTGGACTACTTCAGTAAACAATTGGCTACCGAATCTGATGAACAAGGTGAACGCTATCATCAAGTTGCTATGCCATTTGAAATGAGGTAATACTGATTTTTTATTTTTTCAAACTCATTTTAATAAAACAAAAACTTACAGATATAGAGGCAAAAAGTCGCCGAGTGCAATAATTGCGGAAATTTGCTGGTGGAGTAAGCTTATGTGGCAAGACAAGGATGATCTTGATAAAGAATTTTCAGGAGATGCAGAAGGGCCAACAGTGGAGTCACACATTGACATTATGTGTGGTTCAGAAACTGATGATAGCGATGAATGCGATGCCACTAGTCCCGAACAACCACCATCGAAAAAGTCTAGGCAATATTTATTAAAATAAATAAAAATAAATAAATAAAATAAAAATAAAAAATTACAAAAATGTTTACTTAATTTTTTTAGTAGTTTATGGCCAGAAGTCTGGAGTTATTGGGGAAAATTTATAAAAAAGGCGATAAATGACACTCTTTTAATAAAAACAAATATCAATATTCTTGTCAAAGTGGGATACCTTCACTTAATTGTAAATAAAAGCAGAACGCGTTAATCGATTTCTATGATCTATGTCGCATTTTGTTTATAGGTTTCCGTTTTGGATTTTTTATGAATTTAAAAAAGAAATTTAAATTTTTAGGCAAAACAATATTTTTTTGCCTCCACAAATTTATTTTTACCGGCAAAACTGTTGATTATAAAGAAAAACGTTATATGAACGGATTAAAGAAATTGTAATTCTAAATTTTTTTGAGTTTGTTTCATCAAAATCGGACAAGTGGTTCTCGAGTTATGTTAAACTACGTTTTTGCCAAAATGTTACAACTAAGCGAAAAAACATCAAGATAAGGAAAAAATTTAAAAGGTCATAAAAAAAACTGACACATACGAACGCCAAACCCTTTAAGGGTTTTAGTATACTGACCTAGCTAGTACCATCACCCTGACTTGGAATTTCTCACCCCCAGACAATAATCCCAAAAATGTTCCATAGTGTTATTATTTTAAGTATTCAGTAAAATATTTTTTTATTAAAAATACATTGGAATTGATATTTGAGGAATTAGCTGGATGCTATGCGTCTTAAGAATTGTACTTAGAAAGTTGGTTTCTCTTCAAAGCATTTACGTTTATTTATAGTGTGTCAACATCAACAAATGGCTGTTCCCCCAAACACATAAGATTAAAAGACTTTATTGGAAAAAATTAATAACATTGTCTGGGTTTTTTTCAATGTTAAACAATTTTATATTATTTTAAAAACCACATTAAAATAACATGTCTTAAATAGCTTTAGATGTTGATAAAAACAAATAATAGTCATTATTTGCAATCAAACTTCGCGCTACAGTTTAAGATATTCTGACAACAGTGAAATAAAGATAAAAGACATTATTTATAAAGTGAAAATAATAGAAGTAGGTAGTTTCGAAATTCACTAAGCTTAAAGTTTATAATGGTATTTACAACTGAAAATTGAAATTCCACGCTTGAAAATTATTTGATAAAATAAAACAAAGTAATGAAGTAATTAATTAAAAGAAGGAAAAATTAAAAAAAGCAATGTGAGTCCGATCACAGAGGAGATGTGTAAACATCTAGTAATGAAAATTTTTTTTTAAGTTGGAAGTACTTATGCTTTTAGTATATTTTTTTAAATTAATTAATTAAAAGTATCAAAACTTTCAATATTGTAAATACATAGGAATTTGTTGGTTTTTGTTTGATTTATTAAACTTATTTGGTTAGTAAATGGGCACTCTGCAGTATATGTATATGTACTGCATTAAAAATTGCGGTAAACAGTAAATTTACTGATTACTAAAAAAATTCAGTAAATTTTTACTGCTAATGAAATTTAATTTGCATTACCAGTAAAATCGTAGGGCCGTAATCATAATAAAATTTTAGCAAGTGGCAAAGTTTTTTCATTCAAATTTTGAAACTTTTGTATGAAAAACATTTATCCACTTGGTAGAATTTCATTATGAATACGGGCATTACTGATTACTTAAAATTCAATGCACCTCATTATATAACAAATCATTTAGGCAATTTTGAAAATTGTAGAAAAAAATTTTAGTAATCAGTAAAAACTTACTTGTTAAACATTTTTTTATTGTTTTTACTGAAACTTCTATGGTAAATGCCTTTACTTTTACTTTTTAATTTTTAATTCCTGTTGTTGTTCGTTTAGTTGTCGCTGTTCTTGTTGTTGTGTACACATTGCAATTAAAATAAGTTCAGTAAAGTGCGACTTTGACTCGCGCACATTCGGTTTTGATAATTTTTTTTTTTATTTAAATTTCTTCCTTTTTTAAGTTTTTTCAGTTTAAACGATTTCTTTTTAAGTTTTATCGCTTTTTTCTCGTTTTGGCGTTTTTTTCTATTTTTGGGTTTTTTTAATTTTCGCAATTTTTTTCATTTTGGCGATTTGTTCATTTTGGCGATTTTTTTCTGTTTATTGGGGTTTTTTTATTTTGGCGATTTTTTCTGTTTTTAGGGTTTTTTTATTTAGGCGATTTTTTCATTTTGGCGATTTTTTCATATTGGCGATTTGTTTGTTTTTTTTTTCATTTTTGGCGATTTTTCCGGTTTTTCGCGATTTATTTTGGTCCTAGAAATTTTTTTTAATTTGGTGCCTTTTAGTTTTGGCGATTTTTTTTTGTTTTTGGCGGTTTTTTTTAGATTTGGCGATTTTATATTTTTTTGATTTTTTAGTCTTAAATTCAGTAAAGTGCGACTTTGACTCGCGCACATACGGTTTTGATCATTTTTTTTTTGATTTAGCTTTCTTCCTTTTTTAAGTTTTTTTCAGTTTAAACGATTTTTTTCAGTTTTATCGCTTTTTTCTCGTTTTGGCGTTTTTTTTTCTCTTTTGGGGTTTTTTTTTAATTTTCGCAATTTTTTTTATTTTGGCGATTTTTTCATTTTGGTGATTTTTTTCTGTTTCTTGGAGTTTTTCATTTTGGTGATTGTTTTCTGTTTTTGGTGTTTTTTATTTAGACGATTTTTTCATTTTGGCGATTTTTTCATATTGGCGACTTTTTTGTTTAAGGATTTTTTCATTTTCGCGATTTTTCCGGTTTTTCGCGATTTATTTTAGTCCTAGAGATTTTTTTTTTTTTTAATTTGGTGCTTTTTTCGTTTTGGCGATTTTTTTTTTGTTCTTTGCGATTTTTTTATATTTGGCGGTTTTATATTTTATTGATTTTTTAGTTTTAACGTTTTTGAAAATTTCAAGAGTTTTGCTCTTACGGTTTCCAAGATACAGCAAGTTGTTAAAATTACAAAGTCAAAATTGCATTAACTGATGGAACACCCATTGATTTAAATTTAGCGTTAATTGTTGTAGTCTGTATAAAAATACACTAACTTTTAAAATTTCAAGTGTATATATGTACATACAATTGTATGTATATTATATGGGATTTTAACATTTTTCGTTGCTCGTTTTGGAACACCCTTTAGTTTTTAACTCTCATGTATTTGTTGTTGTAGTGGACAAATGTCTACACATTGTGTCCAAATTTCAAGTCCGTAGCTCTTACGGTTCATTTTCACCTTTGGTGTACGGAAATATACAGAAAAATAACCGGCGACGGCGCACCGTCGGCTTCGAGCCGGCCGACTTGTTTTTCTGCTTGGTATTGCTTCTTTCAAATACTAATACACTCATACATACATAGCTCACACCGATTTGACAATGCTGTGAAAGAAAAGCAAAGAAATCTCAGCAAAGAAATCAAAGTCAAAAGATTTTTACCCCCTAGCGTATAGATGTTTACACATAAAAAATATTAAAAAATTTGTAACCTACCCGAGCAAAATATAATCATGGTTTTGGAAGTAGTACGTGCATTTTCTACCCAAAGAACCTGCTTCACAGTAAGCACATATGTACATATGTATTACCTTACCATATGCAGAAATGTATGGCAGAAAATGTAAAATTTTTTTACGAGTCTATTGGAGCAATGTAGAAACAAAAACAAATTAAAAGTGATCACTAAAGCAAAAAACCTTTACACACATTCCCTTACGCTAGTGCATAATAGAGAGCATTATTGTGAGGCGATGATTGAAATTGCAATTTTAAGAAGCGTAATGGACATAATAAGATGACATCACGAGTGTTTGGAAGGCTCAATAATTGTTCAGTAATGTTTGCTGGGAGCTAGAGTTTGAAAGAACTTCTTCTCATGAAATAGTTTTTTTTTTAGGAACAAATATTACGAGAACAAGTAATAGTGTTAGTATTCGACTGTGTCAAATCCTATATAACGTTCATCAAAGAAGTAGCTACGCGTGGAGTATACACATTAGGGTGGCCCATATTTTCAAGTAAAAATTTCAAAACTCTGTGCATCTGGGCAACCAACCCCTAGTTTTTTTTACAGGTAATAGAACTACATAGTATTTATGCAAAGTTTGAATGCAGAGCTCAAGTGTAATATTAAAAAAAGATTAAGGGAATGAGAATTTTGAGAGTAATTTTTTATTGACAATTATTAATTTAAATAAAAACTTAAAAAAAATTAAACGGCCTTATGCACTAAAGAGTTAAAAAAAGTATTATTATATGCGTTAACTAATTAACTATTTGCAGTCGGTGCGAAAAAGGCATAATCTATCTTATTAGTTGACATCCTAGAAATTTATTTCTAGGCACCGACTGCAAATAATTAAGTATTTAACGCATATAATAATATTTTTGTTATTTTAAACTTTTTAGTCGGTTTGATTTTTAATGTTATTATTTTTTATTTTTTTGTAAACTCTCACTAATATGTGTAGTATTCGAAATAAGTGATAACCAGTAATTACATTGCATGGGAAGGAAGGCTTTCCTGTGCTCTTACACCACCACTTTTCTGCTGGATTTATGGAATTAACTATAAAACAATTCTCACCAAGTCTGAAGCCTTTCCATGATATGGTATTCCATATGTGCCATAATTAATAATTAATTTGTAGGGGGGTACACATCTGTTAGAGCCACTCACGTAAAAAAAACATGAATGTTTTTTCTCATTCGATTCATTATTAATTCACATCGATGTTATTCGATGTATCGATTTAAAAAAACATCGATGCTTACGATGCATCGTATTAATTAATTGGTGCCAAGAAAATTTATTAAATAAATAAAAGTCAATTTTGAAATTTCATAAGGATTAAGAAAATCATGTGTGCAAAGCACGGTATGTACTTCTTTTTTCAAAGGCCAGTTGTATATCTTTGCAAATCGGACCAAATGTCAATTGTCAAAGTAATATTTTCCATTGTGTGTAATTTAGTTTTCAATGTTCCTGACAAAGCTTCATACTTTTTATCAACCCAACGAGTCACAGTAGCTCTACTTGAAACTTTAAAGTGCTGTGATATGGCTTTCACTAGGTCTCTAAAACCTGTAACAGTAATTATAAGCTAAATATGTTATTGATTTTAACATCAAATATGAAAAAAGAACTCACATTGCTGATTATTACCATACAATACCAAGAAAATTTTGAAAATTTTTTCACAATAAAAATATATATTTGGATGCTGAAAAATAACGCTGTTGCTTCGATGACGCTTTGTAAATTGACAAAAAATACCTTTAGTGTTGTGTTGTTACATCAAGTGATTTTGAAACAATTTTAAAATTTAAAAAACGTTTTAAAAGTCATTCTTGGAGGGGTTTTTTTTATCACTAAATTAAATGAGTTGCAAGCATCAATATATACAGTCGTCTTTTCGATACAACGAATAAAAACATCGATGTATCAATTAACATCGTATGATACGATACATCGGCATGTATTCGTTATATCACAATCAAAAAATCGATGCTTACGATGCATCGATTAACATCGAGCAGCTCTACTACCTGTGGAGTACACCATTTCATATAGAATTTTTAAAATCGCTTTACAAATGACTCTCATTGGTGAACATAGAAAAAATACATATATGAAGAGCATATCGACGGCTCCATTCTAAAACATGCTAAGTCAAAAAACCCAGTTTTGAGATAAACGCCTTCAAAGTTTATTGATGATATCTCGGGAATGTTCTGAGATAGAGACTGGAGGCTTTTTGTAATCATATAATAATTGCAATAGAATTTTTGTAGTTTATTTGAACTTTATAAATTTGTTTAATATCATAGTTAAAAATGCCTTAGAATACTTAAGATTGTACAAAAATCTATTACCTAGTCCTCTAAGTAGACTTGGCATCTTTGTGGTGGTCCTTTCTCACCTACAATGGTCATATAAGTACATATAGCATGTTTTCGTTTGGAGAAACATTTAAATCAATTTTTTGACTGCTTAATTCCAAACTAAATCATGCTAAGTGTACTTAAAATATTATTATTTTTTTTAAACCTGACAAAGTATGCTAAGTATATTTTTGCTAATAACTTTTGTTAGAGTAGTCCAATTACTATTAAAAATTTTACAGAATCTAAGTCAATAAACGATGAATTCAGAAATGCTATTCCCAGAATATCATGTTATGTCGACTTACCATGTTTTGGAATGATACCGTCGATATAACCTCCTTCTATTTTGAAGTCGGTTAAAAAGTCTCACATTCAGTTTTTAATCCTCTAGAAATAAGAGAGCTGAAGAAATGAACCTGATTTTATCCAAAGTTGACGACTTCAAAGCTTCAATTACTGTTTATTTTGTTGTTTCGTTCGGAAGCCACTTTTGCTAGCTTCAACCATTTGTTTCCTTTCCTCGTCATTTGTTAGAAGCTTACTGAAATCTTCCAACACGTTCAGCTAGATCTTTATAACTCTAAAGTTTTTTTTTTAATTTTTGTGCTATTTTGTGGACAAGTAAGTTGAATTAATATTTAATTAGTTAAAAAGTTGCAGTGATCTCTTATTGACAAAAATCAGACAAAACGGTCTGGTCAGTTTAAAGTGACGAATCTGCTTTTACCTTTCGGTCAGTGGGCTCAAACTCTGTCTTCTTGACAGTTGCCACCCTTTTTTGGTTGAAATCTACTTACGAGTAGCTTAAGAGGAAACGAAATGCATGTAGATGTTGCTTAAGCCGGTTTCAGACTATAATAGATACAAGTATTAATACTTTTGTGGAAAATGCAACTCTGACATGTTGAGTTGTTATTGTTTTTTGAAATGTTTTCAACAGAAATTAAATCAGAGAAACATTTTCGTCAAAAGTATTAATACTTGTATTATAGTCTGAAACCGCTTTTAATCAACAAAAATACAAATTATTCATAATAACGTCCCTTTTCACATTGAATGATTAAGATTTAACGTGAACTTTAACTGACAGTTCTTCATACAAAACTTGCTGTTAAAGTCCCTGTTAGCTTTCAATTGCACATTGTGAAAAGGACCGTAATAATTATTATTTATGGCCTACTTTTGTAATACAAGTAGCTTTTAATCCTTAAAAAAATTATAACATATAAAACTGTTGGATTAATCATTGAATATTCGATTTTTTTTTATATATGTATATGAACAATTATCTGTAATTATTCGGTATAATTCATGCATTTATTGCATATCATAATTTTAAAAGGTTTAAATATTGCATTTTAGCGAAGTTGAAACAAATTCTCATAATTTTGCCATACTTTACATGAAAAACACACATATAGTTACATTAATATAGAAAGACCCCAGCACATAATTTTTAATCGAGATTTTTGCATTATTCGATACATTAGATGTTCTATCGAAAAATATAAAAAACTCGATTTAAAAAAGAAAATAATAATGAGTTAGGACCTTTGTATGTTATGGTAACGAAATGTATTTTATTACATATTTATTGTATATTATAATACGTAACTTATATTTTTTTCATATTGATTTCCATTTTGCAAAATATTTCATTGAAAATACAATCCTTTTTATAAATTAAAAAAAAAATGAATGTCAACTATGTTTGGCTGCCAGTAAAGTAGTGGCGAAGTAAAATACTCCCCCACATCTTTCTTATACGTACATGTTTATAAAACATTTAAAAAATGTCTTACTGTGTTTTTTACCTTGCATGCAGCGCAAGTCAAAAGTAAAGGCACAATCACTGCATGAGCGTGTCATGAAGCTTCTGATACGCCGTTATATTACAGCTGAGCAAAGTAAAAGGGATGATTTCGGCATCACCGAGGATGATATCATTGAAGTGCGTCAAGACATCAGTTCATTGCGTTTCGAGTTGTTGGATATTTTCACAAATAACAAATTTATTGTACCGGATATTGAAAAGAAATCAGCAGGTGCTGGTGCGTTTTGACTTTTCTAAAGCAGCTTTAAATTAAATGCATTTTACTTTCGTATCTATAGGAGCAGCTGGTAAGAAGGGTAAGACGTTAGAACGTCGTATATTGAAAGATTTCCAAATTGGTTTCGTTGAAACTCTACAAGATGAAATGGCGAAAGCCGGTGACGCAGGCAAAGATATATTCTCCACAATTGCCAAAGTTATGGGTAAAAGAAAATCACAGAAAGGGTAAAGTATCTGTCGAATGGCTGAAAAATAAAAGTTCATGATAAAAGTTTTCATACATAAAACTAATATCAATTAATGTTTTTGTTTTAATTAGAGAAACAGACTGGAATGCCATAGCCCGCCGCAACACAATGTCGGCCAATCCCATTGGCTCGAAACGTTCTTCAGTACAGAGACATTCACAACGCAGCTTAAGGCGACGCATCATAGAAGAGGCCAATGAAGGTCTGAAGATGAATCAGAATCAACTAATCGGTAAAGTTTATTTAATTATTTTTTATCGGATAGATTAAATGCTAAATTATATGCCAAATTTTATTAGAATTTAATCCCACACTGGGAGACGTAACAAGAGCTACGCGTGTGGCTTACGTTAAATTTATGAAAAAGAAGTTGGAAGCAGAGGAGACAAAAACTGAAAATGATGCCACAACCACCACAACCGCCACCACCAAAGATGAAAAACCTTCAACAAAATCAACAATTAAAAAGCCAGAGGTATTGTTGTTGTTACTTATAATATGCAGAGACGAGACTTGATTACCGAAATAATTTGGAATTATATTATTATTTGCAGGCTAAACAGGAAGCTCCTGCGAAACCAGAAGCCGCCCAGCCAGCTGCAAACAAACCTCCGGCCACAGCTGGTGATAATGCAAAACCAGGTGATGATAAGCCTGCAGCAGCTGCTAATCCTGGAGATGCCAAGCCTGCAGCACCAGCTCCACCTAACAAACCAGCCGACGATGCTGCTAAGCCTGCGGTGGCTAAGCCCGGCGAGGCGACCAAGCCACCAGCAGCAGCCAAAAAGGAGGAAACAGCTAAAAGTGATGAAGCAAAACCGGCAACGACGACTGCCACAAAAGCAGCTGCACCCGCGGCACCTTCAAAACCTGATGCTGAATCCAAACCCGCAGGAGATGCTGCTAAAGCAGCTACGGATGCTGCTACTAAAGCAGCAGACGGTGCAGCTGGTGCTGACAAAAAAGCTGCCGACAAAAAGCCCGATGACAAAAAACCTGATGAAAAGAAACCTGAAGAGAAAAAACCCGACGATAAGAAGCCAGCTCCAGCTAAACCAGCGATTAAAGTCGGCCAAAGCAGTGCTGCAGCAGGTGGTGATCGTGGCAAATCGGTGGTCACTGGTCGCATGATATCTGGTTGGCTTTAAGTTGACTTGTGTAATTAATATAATACTTTTTAATTTAATAGATGTTTAGTTTTTCTTATACATACACATATATGAATATATTCTTTCATGTTTAATCGAACAATTATGATTTTTACCAATAAATACTTTTTAGCATTTCAAGTGGAGATTGCTACTGAACTTTTCTATTTGTTCAGATGAATTTTAGTTTTCTATATAAATCTTTTCCTTAAAATTGTTGTAGAAAGTCAAACATCTCGAGAAAGAAATGAAAATTTAATAAATATTTGTAAGACCTTAGGTCTTCTTTTATATAACAAATTTATTTAAAATTTATATTACTTTCTTCAGGAATTAATATATCGCTTATTTACTAAAACAATGTCATAACTCGAAAAATGTAATTTTTGATGCAGATATGATGATATTGTCTTAAAACTTCATACAAATATCTTGTTTACTCAACTCTGGAAAGAAAATAAAATTTTCTTTTGAACGATAACTTAGACTGAACAGCCTGTCAGTCAGGTTTGATACTCAAACCATCATTCAATAAAAAAATTGGACACACAAACATAGAAAATACGAAAATATATGTGATTTGTTAATCACCCTTATCGTGATTAACAATTGAAATTTTCGTTCCCGTGAAATTTTTCTTCCTTCAAGGGAAAAAATTTTATCGTGAATCTCCTGTGAAAGATTTTTCTCGCTGTCAGTTTGCACTGAATGTAAAATACAGGAAAAAAATTTGTAAAGCTTAAAAATTACATGAAAAAAAAAACAAAATACCAAGTAGATAGACTAGGGTGCTGATGAAGTGCGTTGCTGCACAGAAAAATATCGGTATTTCTCCCAGCTTAAAATTCTAGTTTAATTTTTCTTCTCTTCTTTAGAAACTCACATTAATTAATAAAAATATTTCATTCAATAAGAATTGAAATTACTGAACTTAAGCCCGAATAAGAAATAATTTCTGATTAAAATTCACTACAGTTCAACTAAATCTAAAAATGTCTGATTTAAAAAAAATACGTTTACCTTACAAATTAAAATTTTTTAACTGCTAAATTGTGTCTTAAAGACTACAGTGGAAAGAAACAATTGTGAAGTTTATGTACTAATTTGATCCATGCCGAATCCAGGATATTCGATTATGTGCAATAAAACAGTCTTAGAAACATAAGTGTTTTTGAATCAACTAGTTGGGCTTCAGTCTTGGCTAATCCGACACACGACAGAGATTTAACTCCAGCTTTAGTTAAGGTGGTACGTATGTATATTCCTTGTTCAGCTTGTCGCTATAATAATATATCCCCTCATCTTATAATCCATCCTTGCAAACCTCAATTAAGATTACCCGAAATCAGTAGTTTGCCTAGTATTTTAGAAATCTCAAATTCAATTCACTTGAACAGAGACGATGATGATCTGTAATTAAAGTTTTCCAGTAAGTTTGCTAGAAAAAGACTTTCAAGTTTTTAAATTACACACAACTTAATGTAAAAATAAATTTAATTTTCTCAAGAGTTGAGTTGTATGAAATTATTAAATGAGAGTTTTGCACCAGGCCGCGTCAGACCAACCACTAGCATTGATTTCACATTGGGAAGCCAAGACTATTCTCCCAGCGATTTTGGTAGCAACCACAACCACCACGATAATTCTCAAGCTTCCACGCTATGGTGTTGTGTATACACCTTAGCGAGGTCCCCAAGAAAATTCCTCAACCATTGCCGGGATAGCTAACCACTCATCCATAATGAACGCATGCCTGTGTCGCCAAATAACCAGTGCCTACTCCACACATACCAAAATCATCCCTTTAACCCCGTGGGGTAGGACGAACTCGGCATTTTAGCAAAGGAAACTGACGACCGCTACATGCGGAAAAAAGCTACATTACCCTAGCTGGGGCCCCGGGATTGCCACACCCGTAGTCTATAATTGGACTCCCCTGGGGGAACCAGACAATGACAAAAGTATTGTTTTAAGTGCTCTTTGAGTATTGGCCGTCACAAAACTAAAAACACGCTCATATGCAAACACACGCATTAGTTTAAAGCCGAATACGTATAACTATAAACAATCAACAACTATGTTCATACACATATCTGAAATTACGCAGCAAACTTTATAGACTGTATGAGCAACAATCATACACATGAATATAAAATACTCTGAGTATTAATCGGCCACACATGTGTATGTACAGGGTGATTTTATTTACACAAACATACACCATGTTTGAAACAGCCTCACACACACAATATATTTTCCATTCCATTTTATATACACAACTGTATGTATGCGGTGGCGAACGAATTATAAATATCCCGAGTATCATGCATATTTTTTTTTTTTGTCCGCTAAATGTAAATACTCCGAGTATGAGTATAATCCGAATATAAGCATGACAGAGAGTCAATTCGCTTGAAATGCATGCACATTTTTATTTTTAGTTGCAGTTTTTTTTAGTTTTTTTTCATAAATTAACTAGAGATGATCTTGTATGTTGGCACAAGCTATAGTCATAGTCAGGGTGACTGATGATATTTTTCCAAAATTGGCACCAAATAGGGATTTATCAAAAAAAGGGGCAACATTAAAAAAAACAAGACAAATGCACTAAACTTTTTATTTTTAATGTAGTATTATATAATTCACTCTAAAAAAAGGGGAAAAAAGTGGCAAGGCAGTCGTAAAAGTGGCAATTTGCCGCTTTTGTCGGTCAAACGGTTACGCTGGGCATAGTTTCTTGAGAGCAAATATGTGAGCGTATGAATTTTTTGCACTAGAATTATGGTTATACGCATATACTAAAATTAAAACTTTTGTCATATATCGTCGCTGTTTTAACTAACTGACCTAACTGACATTTTTATGAAAAATGAGTTAAGTCCTCTACTGGACTTTATAAGTTATACTACACATTGTCTGCAATTTTCATGACTGTAAGCATTACTTTTGTGCCCATATAAGTAAAAAGATTTCTGACGCAGCCATAAGAATGAATGTATAAAACAACCGTAAAAGATGCTCTCCTGTTAAATTTTTAAAATGTTAGTTAGGTCAGTTAGTTAAAACAGCGACTATATGTATGTACATATCTGTGCCAATAAATAATAATGGCTTAAGTCGAAATTTCATGTTTTGAGATATTAAGGGTTTTGTCTAAAATGAATTGTGTTTGGTTTTTATATAAAATTTTTAGCCTCCGAAAAAGATGCACATTTATTTAGAACAAAACTTTTAATTTTATAAAAAAATTAAAACGTTTTATTACTTAATATTCGCTGATTTTTAGTTAAGATGTTATGAAAAAATCCATTGTTAGAAAAATAAAAATTAAAGTGCACTTAAACTATTATATTGAAAATCAAAATAATTTTTATTGATGGTAAGTCGAGATAAGTGCTTTAGGTTAAATTAAAAATGCGGAAAACCTGAGATAAGATAATTTTTTAAAAGCTTAGTTAAATATAAGTTTTTTTTAATGAAGAATAATTTGGATGCGATGTTAGTTATTGAACTTAAGTGTATACAAGTTTTTATGCTCAAATATTTTAATATTGATGTAGCTACCGAAAAAAAATTAAAATTGAGGTAAGATGTTATGGCTTACGCATTATTTTCCAAGAAGACTTAAGTTAAAATATAAATGCGCATAGTTTTATTAGTAATGACATTTTTTAATTGAAATCTAGTTGAGTGATAGATCTTGAAGAGGAGAATAAGAATATGTAATAAAATGAAAAATCACTTATGTCAACTTAAGCCATTATTATTTATTGCAACAGATATATGTATATGTTAGTACTCATTGTCATTCTGTGTTATGTACTAATGATTGTGTTATCTTTCAAATCCACAACAAAACTACCCGTAAATAATGTTAACATTTGTTTAACCATAAACATGTTCATCAACTTCTATTTTGGCACTGCAACATGTTGACAAAGAAGCAACAGTTATTACGCAAACACATCCACCTGTTGCTTTAAATAAACAAACGCCATTGAGTCGAAGAAACGCCTGCGCTTTTTATGCAAAAAACAATGTTTCATTGATGCAAAAATATATTAAATAAACATTGGCAAAATATGTTTAAAACAAACAACATTTAAATGTAGATAAACAAAAGAACACAAACAATATTGAATATTCAAATTTAAACCAAACACTTATTGAACAAGCAACCAACAAAACAGCTACAGCTGAGAAATAACAATACCAACATCATCTTCTCATTATTGCCAAAATATGTTAAAAAAAAAGTCTGTTAATGCGTTTGTAATATGTACATATGTATGTGTGTTATGCAGATGTGTGCGGGTGTGTATTTTGTTGCGGCTTTAAACAAAACAACAGAATAATGGCAAAAGAGCAGCAACAACCATGAACAAACGGATTTCAATTGGTAGTTTGCGTTTACAATTTCAATACTTTTGTTGCTGTGTTTGTAACACTTCATTATTATCGGGCGTGTGTGTGTTTGTGCTTGCAGATATTTATCTATGAGAATGTGTGCTGATGATGGTGTTGTTGATGATGTTGCTGTTGTTTTGTTTATGAATTTATATACATACATACATGCCCATTGATACAAATGTATGTATGCATGTTTGTATGTATGTATATTTTCTTGTCATATTTCTCACTGTTGCCGCTGCTTAGGGCCATACCTTTTGTCATTTTCATATAAAAGGACATTTTTGTAACAGTTTTTAAGCATAATTCGTTTGAACGTTAACCAACCATAAACATCCTTCCTTAGTGCAAACTTTAAGAAAAAAGAATTAATAATATATTTTATATCACAATAGTGACTTTGATTTTGTGATTAAAACAAGAGAAGTGCCAACGTGTTTTGTCATTTGACATTTATAATAGAACATCAGAAACAATGAAATCTCTGCATTCTATGGATTTTATTATCTGTTCCGTGTTGGTTGTAGCCATTGTAGGATTTTCCAAAGCAGGTAAGTTTGAATAGCTACATACGTACATGTGGGAACGATCTAGTGGAAAATTAATTCACTCGTTATCGAATGAAATGTCAAAATATTTCAATGGAATTGGCAAGGAAATATTAAACAATTTTGATCGATATTTCTTTTGTATTAAAATTGACGAAAGTTCCAGCTTTAGTTGGTGTTTGAAATTTTGTACAATATGTACATATGTAAATAAAAACACACATTTACTTTCATTTATTATAAAACAGCATTAAATAAAACCCTACTGTTAGCATACTGAGGCTAGCAACCAAGTGTTTTTAAAAGCCTTTAAAATTCATGAAATACGAAAAGTAAGGGTATTTAAATTAAAAAAGTGGTTATATCCAATAAAAAATTAATCATAATTTCTATGTTTTATATTTAAGGATATTGCTCTAGAAAGAATATAATATCGTGAAAGAAGTCGAATAAATTTGAACGATTTTTTTCAATTAACATCTGGCACATTCTTATGCATCATAAAGTCTACTAGGCTAAGAAGGAATTCAAAGCTGGGTTCCACAGATGTAGAGACAAAACCCTCGCTGCTGTGTTCATCTATTAGCTAATCTTTTAGTTTTAGCTTGCCTTACAGTGGATATAATGACCTCATTGGTTATTAGTGTTGTATTCAGTATCTCCAGAACCCGTATGAAAGTTTCCAGTTTCATATTCTTAAAAGCACTTTCCATATAAAGATATTACACCAATGCATAATATTTGTGCTCTATTCATTTCTCTATAAAAGAAAAAAATTAATTTTGCAAATCTCTGCTTACTTGTCATTGTTTTGAGAATGAACGAGGATACATAATGTTGTCTAAAACTTTTCAGTATTGTGTCCGTGATGTTGCCCTCTTCGAGGATGGAAACTGCGAAGCAAATTTTAAATGGTTCTATAAAATAGATCTACTTGACATAAATTATTTTATCAGCCATTTTTAAAAATATCCACATTTCACTATAGATCTGCGGTATAATATTATCCGGTCCAAACAGTTTAATTTTTGCGTGCATGCAAAAAAACCATGGTTTCTACTAATTGTGACTGAGTGAAGTTTTGAACATGCACTCCTCGATATAAGGCAAAATTTGTTTGGTATTTAACCGATTATTTTAAAACTTCTTGATGAATCTTAGAACTCAATATGATGTTCCGAAGCCAACAAGTCTTCAAAGCACTCTATGCATTGTTGTGTAGTAGTATCTCAAGGATTAACGCAAGTCGGACTTAAAAAAGCGGGACTTAAAAATCTTCATAAAATTTTGTATTTTTTCTTCTTAAATTGCTTAAGACAATCGATTTAGGAAAAATCCGGTACTCCGGTAGACTTGTGGGTGTCGTGGGTTTGATTCCCACCAAGGACTCTCCTCTGTTTTACTATAACAATGCGAAGGTCGTTATCAAAACGGTAGTTAAAATAAGTTGCTATAGAATTTTTAATTATATTTGTAACATTTAATAAATAAATACATATGTATGCTGTAAAGAATATTATCATATTTTTAGAAAAAATAGATTACTTCAACTGGGGAAGGTGCATTTCCAGTGCCGCTACGCATGCTATTAGCATCTATTGTCTACCCAATTTTACAGGTTTGTCCGTAACCATCATCTTTTAAAGCAATACAGGATTTACTCATTCCTTTAAAATCTCATGCTTATCTTAACCTATGCCTGACAAAATTTAACTTGCACATTATGAAAATTTTCATGAAATTTTATTTAAAGAAATAAAAGTCTGAATGTCTGAAGCATTTTTGGCAAACATTTTATTGGATTTGCTAGGGAGGAGAGTGACATAGAAAAAATGTTACAGCATGAATATTCTGAGTATTTTCATAACTTTTTTTTCGCTTCCCAACGTCTTATTCTAACTAATAAAATAAGCTCTATGCAATTAATTTCATGAATAATTTCACACTAATGTAAATTAACTGTACTAAGGCTTTTAAAAATTTTCTTTTACAAAAAAATGTCACTAGTTTTTTATTCTCAGCAGCTTGTCTTCTTAGTCGTATTGCACATTCTCATTTTATTTACATATACATATGTATATATAAAGGGTGTTTTTTATTGAGGTATAGAACTTTAAGTTGGCATCACTTTTTTAACTGGCGGCCATTTTGTCAGCTGTCAAATGATTAATATTTAGTTTGGTTTGCCATTTAATCATGAACAGGATGACAAAAGAACAACGCTTGCAAATCGTGCAAATTTATTTCGAAAATAATGGTTCAGTTCGCGAAGTTTACCGCAAGCTCCGTCCATTTTATGGTCGACATAATCGTCCATCAGAGCAATTAATTCGGTTAACCATGGATCGTTTTCGCACTACGTTTACTCTATGTGATAATACGCATCCGCAGAGACGTCGAACAGTGCGCACCGAAGAAACAATTGCCGCTGTAGAGAAAACTGTTGAAGAGGACCCGAATGAATCGATTCGCCACCGTGCACAGCAATTGGAGCCGACTAACCGACTATTTTGTTCCCGAATTGGATGGCATGAATGTGGATGAGTTGTGGTTCCAACAAGACGGCGCTACATGCCACACAGCGCACGTCACAATCGATTTATTGAAGGAAACATTCGATGAGCGCATAATTTCGCGGAATGGACCTGTCAATTGGCCACCAAGATCGTGTGATTTGACACCATTGGATTATTTTCTTTGGGGATATGTGAAATCGCTCGTCTACGCCAACAAACCAGAAACGTTAGGGGACTTGGAAGCCAACATTCGTGGCGTTATTGCCAACATACGGCCCCATATGCTCGAAAAAGTGGTTGAAAATTGGACCTGTAGAATTGGCTTTATTCGAGCCAGCCGCGGCGGCCACATGCCCGAAATCATACTTAAACATTAATGGCATAAAATTATCCTTCCAATAAAGCCAAATTGATGGACATTAAAACGATTTTCTTGTGTTTTATTTCAATTCGAAGTTCTATACCTCTTAAAAAAACACCCTATACATTATAATTAAACTACGATGCGATTGGAGTTTTTACAATTTTAAATCAGGGGGCAAATTACGGCACTCGTTATCGAACGAAATTACGAAATATTTCCATATAAACTCTATTGAAATATTTCGCAATTTCGTTCGATAACGAGTGCCGTAATTTGCCCCAGGGTGTTTTCATACAACTAGACCAGTCGAAATTTTGTTAGTTTATTTTTTTTTATTAATCTCAGTTTGATTTTGAACTAGTTTCCAAGTTCTACCGAAAATTAACTCTGTGTTTTTTAGTGCTGGAAATGTATTGAGTGGCTATTACCGATTATCGAGTACTTGCAAAACTTTTTGGATACTCAATACTCAAAAGTAGTTAATCGATATTAACAGGGTATATTTCTTTACCGAGAAATGGAATGGAGCATTTAAACCTAAAATAATGTTGTCTGCGATTACTGTTTTACAATGATAAATACATCATTTTATGCAAATATAATTAAATAATTATCCTATATGATGGTAAAGCAAAGCCGATAAATCCTTTTCTTTTTTAGTGCAGAAACCAGTCAAATGTCATCACTTGACTGGTTTCTGCTAAAAAAACGGCAGTTTTTGGGAGTCTCGCTGGTTGTTTATATATATATATATATATATATAGCTAGCCTTAGAACCAAAGTGGTTTATGGTACGAATAATATAGTGAGTTAAACCACTTTAGAAATCGATAAAAGTAAAATCGATAAAAAGTAAATCGAAAAAAAATTCTAAAGTGGCAGTTTAACGATAACCATATTTTGGGTGACGTAGTAACACATAGGCCACTTTTGCCTGAATTGATTTATCGTTTTTATGTTCGAAAATGCTCACAGGTCGATTAAGCCGAAAATGTTACTTAGACCACTTTAGGTTAGGATAAAAAATATATTCTCTTCCCGCCTTACCTGCAATAAAAAATATACGGTTTTATTTTACACTATGTAATACTACTGTAGGTCCTAATAAATGTAAAAAAATTAAAGATTTACAAGCTCTTAAGCCCTACTTTTTTTCGATAAAAGAATTTTATGCGAATATTTTTCAATGGTTTTCAACGGAAACAGAATAATCTGTAGAACGAGTGCATTTCGACGAACACTCATTTCAGAATAAATATAATATTTCGTAGGAAATTTACAATAGTGATGGTTGTTTGTTTCAGAAACATATGTCAGTTATTGAAATTGATAACTGTCATATGAAAAATATCAGTTTTGTAAAAGTAATTGTAAGGTTGCTACACTGAAAAAAAAACACTTCATAACGGCAATTAAATCATTACGATGAATCCCTGTCATTAATACAACGACAAATTTCATTAATAAAATGAAACACTATGTTATATTGATGCAAATTTCCTTAATGGAATGTGAAACCTTTCTAATGCTTAATATTTTACATTTCGTAATATCATTAATGTTACGAAATAATTTTCATTCGGGTAATGAAAAATTCAAATACATGATTTTATGGAGAATTCATACAAAAAAAAAAATATTTTAAATTGATTAGATCAAAGATCAAAGTATGAAACCACAATTGTTATTAATCTATAATATTTTCGTAACTACAATGGAGAAAACTTCCTGCTGCAGGCTAGTAGGCAGTAGGCAGCTACGCTTGTAGTCACAGGTTCGAATCCTAGAGACAAGTCAAAGTATTGGTTTTTTAATATAACTTCAAATAAGTTTTATGTTAAATGATAAATTAAATAATGTTGAATTAAAAGTTCATTAATGATGCTATATATTTTGCTATATATTTAGTGTGTATCTAAAGAATATTTAAGGTTATTGTGGCTGCGGCGGTAAGCTCGTTGACTATAACGCGACGAGTTCCAAGTTCTAATCTTCGCCGATAAAAAGAAACCAACTATATGTGTTATGCACACTTGAGTTAAATAACTAATAAAATACATTGACTACATTGAATTAATGAATTGGAGTCATTACAATAATGAATTATATGGTTAATATAATGATAAGATATCATCAAAAAATTATATATTAAGTCTCAGTAATGAAATACTGTCATGATATACATGAAAAATGTTGTTAACTCAATGAAATAGTTCGTTAGATAAATGTTAAACTAACTTCACTTCATTTGTATAAACTAGA
Organism: Tachina grossa; assembly: GCA_949987645.1. Lineage (NCBI taxonomy): Eukaryota > Metazoa > Arthropoda > Insecta > Diptera > Tachinidae > Tachina > Tachina grossa. The sequence continues at coordinate 149,598,504 of OX465274.1, read as the reverse complement.
AACATTAATACATGAAATACTGAAGTATATTTATTTGACATAATGTCTTTATTTAATTTCAAAAAATGGCTTGTTTTTATGGTTAACCAATTGTCTATATGCATTTCATTCCCGCTTGTAGAACTCGTCAGTAGACTTCAAAAATTTTTTGAGTTGAAGTCTACTGATGAGTTCCACAAGCGGGAACGAAATGCATATAGGCAATTGCTTAACCATAAAAACAAGCCAATTTTTTAAAAAAATTAATTGCAGTAATTACATTTTTCATTTAAAATATGAAAATGTCCGTTGTCTAGTAAAAAACATGTCCTTACATGAATAAAAAAATATTTTGTTGTGTATACATATGACATTTTTTCAGCTGATGAAACATTTTTCGTAGTGCGAATGAAGCGTTGAATTGGTGGAAAAATAATGACAAAATCATAAATATAATGTAAGAAATCATTGCATTCACAAAGGTTTTTCTCTTAGTGTATAGGAAGTTTTCTTTGATTTACTCAAAACCAAAAATTGTTCTTTTGACTGGCTTTTCAAATAAACGATTCAATTGTACATGCATAATACATAATAAACTTGCTAAGGCGTTTTCACAAACTTGCCTTTTGCTAAAGGTAGGATTTTGTCTGTCCGATAAATGTGTTTGCATTATTACATTTTTAAATTTTTATTGTTATTATTATCAATAATAATAATATTTAATGAATAAAAAAATAATAAAGTTTTTTCAATAGTGTATTTTAAAATATATGTATATGTATATGTATGTATATATATGTCGTTTATAAGCATACTTTAGAAAAAGATGAGTATAATAATAGTTTTTCAAGCAAATGTTAAGAAGTGGTAGTGAATTCACATATTGTAAATTAAGAAAAAGCTTTAAATTCACTACTTTTATAAGCTTTTTTCCTAGTTGTATTGAAGTTTGAATAATGTATGGTATGTTGAGGTGTCCCGTATTAAAATAAATAGTACCCATGCGTTGTTTGCCTTGCGACATAGATGTAAACTTTACATTGCCACCAGCGCTAAATAAGAAATATGTTGGAAAAATATCTAATAACGTAAAAATACTGAGAATTTTAAAATAAATAATACTCAACAAAAGTATAATATACATAGAACATCTACAAAAAGTCTTTTGCCACAAAGTTTGTGCGTTTTTTTTTTGTGTGTGTGTGTGTGTGTGTTTGTGGGTTTCATTTTGCTAATATCTCTCTTTAAACAATACCACATGAACACTAAAATTAGAATCTTTCTAAACATGAAAACATAGATTACAATAATTGTCCGAAATGACACGTAACGTAAACTAAAGAAGATTAAAGAAACATTAACTGTTCGTTATACAAAGAACCTTTTGTAGGTGTTTAACACCAATACTTATACACACTCGTACATACATACATACATACATTAACACCCCCTAGTTGTATGCTTTAAAAAGAAATAACATGTAAATTGAGGTAGTGATGAAAATGATGATGCTAAACTGCAAAAATTAATTAGCAAGTTACCTTTACAATTACTGAACTAATTTAATTTGCAAATTTTAAAGTTATACAAGCTGTGCCCTTGCAAAAAGAACTTAAGTATTATAAACAAAATATATATATACCAGTATTAAAGAAAGAAAAACCCAGGGAAATCTAAAATTATTCTTTTTTTATCGTAACGAAAAAATTATGTTCTTTGCAAAATAATCCAAAAACAATTTACCTTATAATAATGTCAAAATAAGCTTTAATATCCCTTTGTCCCTATTTACACTATGCAAGTCTTATTGCTAAGCTGATTAGTTTATTAGGAGAGAGAGACGGGGGGAAAAGAAACGTTGCTGTTCCCCTCGTCTCTCTCTCCCTGAAACTAATCAGCTTAGCAATAAGACTTGCACAGTGTGATTTGGGACTTAACAGAGGTATTGAGAAATTATGTTGATTTGTATGCGAACAAAAATTTAAATAAGACAAACCTTAAAACGCAAAAAACAACTTTTGGTTTCTTTGATTCCTTGCTTTATTTATATTGCAATGAATATGTATTTGTAACTGAAAGCAACTTTATCATCATTTCTATCTCCCACATTTTTACTCACTTATTGCAAATAAAGATGAATGTGGTGAATGTCTCTATTGGCCTACATTCCAATTGATTGTTACGGCTTAATAATCCATCATCAATTGATTAATTTGTACATACATATGTTTTTGTTATTTATACTTACATATATTCTTTATTTGTGGTTCTTAAGAAAACATTATCCGTCATATAAATTTTAATGAAAAAAAAAGAATAAAATATAAAGTGTTGCTTGGAAAAAAGAGTAATTTTAATCCAAATTAGATATTAAGAAAGGAAATCTTTTAACACGTGATGATTTTCAATGAATGGAATTTTGTTTTTTCAAACGTAAGCAGAATAGAAAAATATGCTAACAGCAGTGAGTGGTCGTGCATACTATGGAATTTTTACTGCAAAACAAAAACGGCGAAAAGTGGGTGTATATACTTTGATTTGTTCTTACATGTTTAAAAAACTCAAGAGGAGAAGAAGAGAGGAATACAAAAATCTTAGGACTTAATCCCCCTTATTGTGAATGGCGTCTTCGACGTCACATCAAGACGACAGTAAGTATTGTCACTTATCGACTCTTTGTCGACAACAATTGGGTCTTATTGAAAATCTCTTACTAATCTATAAAGCTTAAATTAGACGTGACTTAGCCATAATACCATAGCCATAACCAAATCAAAATTCAATTGGTTTCTGGTAATAGATATGGCGTTATGGCGAGTCACCTGAAATCGAATATAGTGTTTGGTTCAAACGGCTGTTTTCTATGGCTATGGTTATGTCACGTCTGATTGCACCTTAAGGATTTATAAATTAATAGAGCATGATTACTATTAAATCAATTGTTGTCGACAATTTTTACCGTCGTTGTCATTGATAATAACGGGGAATATATTAAATCACGTCACCAAAGAAAATATATACTAAATTTAAAATATTTTAAAAATATAATTATTTCTTTTTAAAAAAACTCTAAACGAACGAAAAGCTAGAAAATCAATCTTTACTTGATCTATAGTATATCCAGAACTTTTATGAAAACCAAAAAGAAATGTCAAAATTGCTGTTGGTAGAGTGATTTAAGTTATGAAATCCTTAAACTGAAAAACAAAAATTGTATATTAGGAACATGAATATTTATTTCTATATTTGTGATTTGAACGGGCTAAAGTTCGTATCGCTTTTTAAGCCAAATTACATGTGATAATTATTAATGAACAAATAACACCAAAGTTAGTTGTAAATATTCTGACAACGCATAGTTGAACGGAACAGCCAGCCGTTTTCGAAGACCACTAAACCTTCATCATAAGCGTTCTTTTGTATTTGGTCCACTGTGTGTGGTATCAGTTGATGTAGATTTCTACTTTATATACTTAGCATTATTGCAAAGGGAATATGTGAATTGTTTTGATTCATCGTATTTCAATTTGCTGAAAGCTTTTTTTGTATTGTAAGCTCAATTTTACCATCACTATATTTACAACAGTCTTACCATTGTCGTTTTGTTCTTTTACTAATTATACACATGTTAGTTAATTTGCTTATTTTTTGTTCTACTTAAGACAAACTTTTTTGGTTTGTTACTATTAAGTATATTTTTATTTAATTTTTGCCACAGGCCCATGGCTATTAATTTTTAGTTAATTTTAATTATTATTCGAAATCCATTTGTTTCCATATTTGTGATTTGAACGGGCTAAAGTTCGTATCGCTTTTTAAGCCAAATTACATGTGATAATTATTAATGAACAAATAACACCAAAGTCTGTTGTAAATATTCTGACTAACAACACATAGTTGAACTTTTATTGCCTTTTTCACAATAATGAAACGAAAAAAAAACTCCCGAATATTTATAGAAAAGATGCGATATCTTCTAAGCGACTGGACCGATTGTATTAAAACATACATTAAAACCTTCTCGATCAAGTCACATTTCAAACAGAAAAAAAATTAAATCAGAATCGGTCCAGCCGTTTGGTCTGTAGGTGGACTCGTAGAGACACAAAGATACAAATATACAGACACACACTACAAACTTATAATACCCCTTTTTTGGTCGGGGGTTAAAAATAACAAGTTAATGAGCGAGGCACATTTTCCGCAAGTAGTTCCCAAATATTTATTGGTTTGTGAGGATATATAATACCGAAATAAATTGCCATAATTATTGATGAGGCCTAATTCCCGCATTCGATTGCGAGCGAGTTATTTCTCGAATGTGCGAGTTTTTTAACTTTTGGGATTTTCGCATTCGGTTTCGAATAGCACATATCGAAATTTCTAATGACATCATTCGATAACGTGCATACATTCGAATGCAACCGTTCGTGTTTTTACTCGCAAGCAAAAAGGCATGTTTACATAGAAAAAACGAAGGAAAAGAAAATGTATCTTCAATATTTTACTTATTTATTTATATATGAATATGTGCACAAATGTCGTTTAAAAAAATACAAATATAAAGAATTTCTTCTAGTTGACTTTAACAAAACACTCTGACTTGGCAAATAATGTTTTCCCTAAGAGTTGTCGGGGAAAATAAGAAAAAATCAACCAACTCTGGGAGCATCTAAATAACAAATTAACTGATTCTGGTCAACCAATAAAAGAATCGAAAATGTGGCTAGTGCTCTATTCTCTAACTTTACGCTAATTAATTATTATTGAGTTATTAATTAAATAAAAATTAAAATAACATTTATGTTTATTCGTTTCCTTTTTCTACATATACGTGTGTATGTACGTACATACATATGTTTTTGCTGACATACATATATGTGACAGCGCATAGAGAAAGGGACCTAAGGGTAAAAAAAAAATCAATTTTCACATGTTTTTTTTTTTTTTTTTTTTTTTTTGATGTGGACAACATCTGAGCATCGAATGAGACTGATCCCATGCCCCAAAAGTGTTCCCTCCCAGAGATATGCGCGTTTTATGATGTGATGGTACACCAAAGATACACGTATTTAAATCTTTAAAATGGCTCTCCTGAACAAAACCGGTTTTTACCCTTAGGTCCCTTTCTATTTTGCGCGTCACATATACAAAAATACGCTTTTGCTTGCAATTTATTCAGTGTTGTGAAATGGGTTTATTTGCCTTTTTCCAAAACTGAAACAAAAACTCGATTCGCTTGGTAACGAGTGTCATCATTGGAAAATTTATTGCCATCGAAATCAATTTCTATTCGAATGCAATTATGATCACGAGTGCAGGAATTATGCCCCTCGATTCCTGCTTCACATCAAAAAATCATCAGCGGTTTTGTACTCTTACGTATGTATTTTAATTGTCTGTTAAAAATGCAGTCTTATTAGAATCTTAAAACCAATGTGTAATAACAATCAGATGTACATATTATATTTGATGCTTCTATTTTAAATAACTTTATTCTTGAATTTTAAAATCCCATGCCACAGGCCATCTAGGGACCATCTAAATATTTTAAGATTATAGCAATTATTTTCTTTTTTCTGTTCTTTTGTTGTCGTTAAGGACACTTTTCAAGAGTTTAGTCTTTTTTAATTTTTAATAATTCACAAAACAAAAAGCAGCAAATAATTTTATCAAGTCTATTTTAAGCTTTCAAAAACATCCAAGTTAAGAGTATTTAATTTTAAAGTAACTAACCGTTGCAATTCAAGTTATAGAAATATTTAAGAAATGCATGACATCTTTTTCCACAGAATTAGAGCAAATAAAAAATCGTCGTGGTGGGGGAGGCACTTCTGGACTGTTTGCTTTTCCTCGTGTTGGCCGCAGTGATCCCACTTTTAATGGCAACAATTTACATAACCCTGATGCTGTTGACAATGCAGCAGCAGCAGCTGCCGCTGCTTTAGATGTGGTGTATCCCTTAACATCAGTTGAGGAATATGAAGGTTTGTGTTGTATTAATTTTATAAATATTTTTATTACCAATAACTTATTGTTAATTTCTTTGTATGTACATATTTAGAATATCCCAAGTCAGATGTTAAAAGAGCTGGTTTGATTGTCTATCCCCGTGTTGGCCGCCCCGATGCTGAAATGCGCAAATGGGCTAGAGTTTTTGCTTTACAGCAAGCTTTGGACAAACGTGCTGGTCCCAGTGCCACCACCGGAGTCTGGTTTGGCCCTCGTCTCGGCAAACGCAGTGTAGATAACAAACAATTCAAAATATCTCTAAAACAAAACAAGGAATATTAATTAATTCGTTAAAATCTCTAAGACGACCTCGGCTAATCCTAATGCAAATATGAAACTTAATTTATGAAATGTATGCACAAATAAATTATAAACTATATCTAGTTTTAGTTAAAAATAATTACATGACTTCATATATACTAAATACGTATTATAAATATTTTAAAGCATAAATATATATTTATCCGTTAAACGTCTTAAGAATTGTACTTGCAAAGAGATCAATTTTTGAATTTACTGAAAAAAATTAAAATATATTATTAAATTTTTTTTTAAATGAAACGTATATATCAAGCCTTATAAAAACGAATATTATACTCATAACTAAATTTTTAATTGTAATTTACTCCAGTAATAGTCGATGTTATATAAAAAAAATAATTACAAAAATTATATGGGCTGGTGTAGGCTTTCATTGGATATCATTCGAATGATATCTACTGAGAGTCTTAAAAGTTATCAATTGTTGCCACAAAATTAAATAAAAAAATAAAAAAATGTTTTTGATTATAATTGTTTAAAATAACAACATGTAAATATATATTTTTGAATTATTTTATGTCTACTCGTAGTATTTGCACACACGTGATAATGTTATTTTACTGAATTTATATGCATTGTAAAAAATACCACACATTTCTTAAAAAAGAAGCGATAAAAACTAAATAAAGTAAATAAAAAACTTTTAAAATTTTCTTTAGTTTTTTTAAATAAGCAACCCAAACTGCGAAGAAACTTTGCCTTGTCTGCCGAAAGACCCATAGTCTCCGGCAGTAATTGAACATGTGACCCTCCGATTACTAGACTAGTATACTGCTTATTGGTCAAGAAGGCACTCAAAGTGAAAGTATGCAGTAATCAGTGTTGCCAGGAGAGAAAAGAAGCTAAATAAACTTATTTTAAATAGCTGAAAGATTGTTTATGGTTGTGTAAGCATGTCTAGACAAATTTCGTTGATGCTTGAGCAGCTCATCAGTAGGCACTAACGACAATTCTAAAAAGCCTACAAATAAGAAATTGCATTAATTAAATTGTTCAACTTTATGAACTTATAAAGTTCTTGAACTTGGCAGTTTTGGAATAAGGTAAATAATGAGATTTATAATTTTTTTTTCGAAATATCTCGAAAAAAAACTTTACAACTTTTTAAATAAATATTTTAATTAGGAATAATTTCTTAATTGGACTTAAGTTCAGTATTTCCAATTCTTATAGAATGAAAGCTGTTTATTAATTAATGTAAGAAAGTCTTCTGTAAAAAATCACATTAAAAAAGTTTCTCATTCCACAAGAATTGAAAATTTATTTTAATTTAACTAAATTTAAATGTGTTTTTTTAACTAATAGTATCACAACCATATTTATATTTAAAGATTTACAGTCTTATTTATAAAAATAACTAACTAATGCTTTATACAGGCTTTTTAAGAAAAATTTTGTTTGAAAATTTGTTTTGAAAAGCCTTTATAAAGCCTTAATAAGTTTTATAAATAAGGCTGTTAAAATTTGTTATCAAGTAAATTTTTTTGTTATTATTATTTTTTAAATCAGTTAAAGCAAGAAGATTTTCGAAAAATAACAAGTGAAACAAAAAATTCGATTAGTGTATCAAATAAAAACAAGTTGAAAAACCCACGTCACAGTCATGTTGCAGTAGCGACACCTAAAAGCTAAAGCAAGCAACAGACCTTGCGACCATTGGTACTACATGAGATTGTAAAGTGTGTCGGGTCAGCGTATGAAGTTGTGTCTCGGTTTTATGAAAGATTAAAAAAATTTAATGTTTTGGCAAGTTGTATAGACAGGTTGTAAAATTTAGGAGCATGTTGTACAACTTTATTTTATTTTATTTTTCGTAGAGGTCATATTAAAAAAATACCACGTGCACACTAAAATGTGCGTTTAAAATGGAGAATTCAGCAGAAATAAGTTATTTTATTGAATTTTATAAAAGTTTGCAGGCAGGAAGAGCTTTTCTTAATATGTTATTTTGCTTACATACATATATACATCGAAATCCTTGACAAAAGGACTTCGTGCAGGGCTGCCAGAAGCTTTTGGGAAAAAATCATCATTTGTCGGAAAGAAAATCATATTTTGAAAAAAAAAATTATTACAAGTTAAATTCTTTTTCAAATAAAAAAATTAACAAATGACACAGGGTGCAAAAGTAAAGTGAATGAAAGCAATATATCGTTAGCTCAGTCGGTAAATATGCTAAGTCCTTTTTTTTAACTTTTTAGGGGGACAAAAATCTGTCTGAATTTATAGAAACCAAATAAATCTGTGTGAGGACAACGAAACTATTAATTTTGTTATTTTAAATTAACTCAAAAAGTTATTTGTTAAGTAATAAGGTGTTTTCCGCTGGACTTAACTGGTGTTTTTTCTGGACTTAGCATATTTGTTTATCACTGCATAACAGCAAGAAAAAACAACAATGAGTTACTCTAGCATTCTACATTAAAAACACACTTTGCATAAAAAGTGGACTGAGCATTTTTGCCGACTAAGCCAACGATATAACAAGCTGATACAAAACAGTTTTCTTTATATATAGCTATTGATAAATATTCCCAATAACCCAAGTTAGCTTAAAACTAACTTGGGTTAGTTTTAAACTAACTTGAAGCTAACTATATCGCAACTATTGCTGACTGACACTTGGATTACTTTCCAATGGAAACAACTACATTTCGATGTCCTAGGCGGTAGTCAATTGTCTCACTTTGCACTACTTTTCAACTAACTTAAAGTTGATATTATTTAAGTCACCTGGTAGTAAGTAAATTTACAAAAAAATATTGCTGGAATTCGAACTATGTATCATCACACGTTGTATAGTTAACGAGCTACTTCTAACCAGCTAAGGTGCCATCTAAAATAATTACAGCAAAATTTTAATATAAAATGGAAATGAGTTTCAAAGTAGATGAGAGTAAATTTGTTGGCTCTCACGAAATCCAATTACGTACTTAACTTAAGAATTAATTTTGGAACAAATCTGGATGACATTACAGTTAGCTTTTAGTTAGTCTAAGAGAAATAAACTATAAATTGATTATGTCACACATTCTCCGACAGGAATTGTAGAACAACAAATTAAATTGTACATATATATCTATGGTTTTCATAACACAACGCATGTCCAATTTTTCTCATTTCAAGTGTATGATGTCAAATTCTTATATTTTCGATTATCTATTTTTTTTAAATATGGACCTATATCATCTTTTTTTTCTAAGACAACAAAATAACTTCTAGGTATTTTCAAATAATTTTCAACACTAACGTAGTATAATGAATGTTTTCATTACCTATATCTACATGATAGTGTAAAAAATTGGAGAAATTTTGATACTGACAGCAGACAGCAGCTTCAAACACAACTCGTTTTGGCTCTCCTAAAAAATTTAATTTTTGGACATACGCTGCTATTAATGAAAACCACAGATACATATGTATTGAAATTAAAAATCATAATTTGCAAAATTAAAAATCATCATTCCAGAAGAAAAATCATGAAATCATATTTGGGTCGAAAAGCATAAAAAATATGATAAAATCATCCTTCTAGCAGCACTGACTTCGTGTGTGATCCATACGTAATTTTTATAGTGTCCTTTGGCTTACTTTCTTTTAGTGTTTTTAAAAGTTTGTTGTTATAATGAATATGGCTATTTCCACTGAAATGTCAACCACGTGTGAAAAAATAAAAGCTGAAAATCCGTTTCTTTTTTAATGTTTTATTAAAGAAAAACACTTAAAGTACATTAAACTGAAGAGTCCGAAACGCATTTTTATTTCCGCGGCTAATTATTGGACTTCAAAGTTGTGCAAGGGCTTTTGTCACCTTTTTTGAGTTTTTAATTTTACTTTCTCTTTATATTTACTTCCTTAAGAGTGGTGATGAGAGAATACTCTTTTTATAAACAGTTCTTACAACAATAATAAATTAACAAAAAATAAAAATATCTGAATATAAAGATCAGTTAACGGTAAATTTTCAATTTGTTTTCATCAACATTTTAATATCACACTCGTGTCCACAAAACATCACAAATTGTCATTTCTTCTGAGTCGGTGGTCGCAAGTGTTTCAAACTTTTTACGTTAATCAAGTTTAATGATCTTAATTTATTGAAACATTAAATTGGACCATATCATACACTGTTGTATTTTTATAGTACTTTAAACTTCGTCACGTCCGTCACCTGATATAAATTATCGTAAGTGAAGAATTTTGCATTGTGGTTGTTTTTTTTTTATAATTATATATTTTAATTAGATGGATTTATTACGGGAGAAAAATAAGGAGAAAGCTTGGCGGTATAGAGAAAAATTAAAAAAAGACCCACTTAGATTGGAAACAAACTTTCGAAAAGCTAAAGAACGGTCGCAAAAATACAGAAAAAAATTTTTGCAATTAGCAAAAGACAATAACAAATTATTAGAGGAAAGAAGAGAAAAAAATCGAAGAAGACAAGAAAAACATCGCGAAAAAAATAAAAATCAAGAAACGAGCACCAGTGCAACGTGTAACGCGTACAACTGTAGGCAAACATTAGGGAAAGCTTTGAAGAAAGCTGAAAGGTCCTTACCAGCAGACTTGGAGAAAAGAAAACAAATTGTGGATTTATTGCATAAAAAATATGGTTCATCTACGGAGGAAAAAGAAATCAAATCGAACTTGGTAATGGAAAACCAAATTCAAATAATTAGAAACTTTTACGGTCGTGATGATATTAGTGTTCAAGCTGCAGGACGGAAGGACACTTACATAATAAATGGAGAAGTGGTATCTAAACGCTACATGATTATGACAATTTCAGAGGCTTACGAGCTATATAAAAATGAGATGAATCCCGTTTACGTTAGTAAATCTCTATTTTATCAATTTCGACCAAAGCACATTCAACTCTCAAGTAAGATGCCTCATAATATGTGCGTCTGCCAGTACCATTCTAATTTTGGTTTTCTTTTAAAAAGCTGCGGAAATATAATAACATCGTTTTCTGATAATTTTGAAAGTTTTTTAAAATCGGCGTGTTGTAATATCGAGCAAGAAAGTTGTATGACAGGCAATTGTCAAAATTGTTTGAAGAACATAAAAAACGATTTAGTTCCTTTAAAATATATTGCAAGTATGGATGAGGTTGTTAAATTGCAATATTGGCGAAAAGTTGATGATAGAATATCATTAACATTTACAACATCTCCCTTATCTGATCTCTTACGCGAATTAGATGCAATGTTGCCATCATTCAAGCGCCATTTTTTCATCAAACGTGCACAACAAAAATATTTTGAAATTAAGAAGAATGATATTAGGGACGGAAACATAGTAATACAAATAGATTTTGCAGAGAATTACCGCCTAATATTTCAAAATGAAATTCAGAGCGCCCACTTTTCCTACCGTCAAGTTACGATTTTTACGTGTGTTGCCTGGTTTAGTGGCGGCACAAAATCGTATGCAATAATAAGTGATAGACTCACTCACAATAAATTTGAAGTTTCTTGCTTCTTGACAACAATTGTGCAGCAGATAAAAAGTGAATGCGGCCAATTTCAAAATATTTACATATTTTCAGATGGAAGTGGATCACAGTTTAAAAACAAATTTATTTGCAGAAGTTTGCCTGATTTCCTCTTAAAATTTGGTTGCAAGAATATCGAGTGGAACTACTTTGCAACGTCTCACGGCAAAGGTGCAGTTGACGGGGTAGGAGCCGTTATAACTAAAAAGAAAAGTTTGGCATATGACAAAAACAAAAAAATGTTGTATTGCAAAATGCTTTTTCGTTTTTCGAATGTGGTCGAAGTCATATTTCTGGGATTCACTTAATTTATATTTCCTCAGAGGACATAGAAAAGTTTTCTGTACCTTTAGTTGAAAAATGGAAGGATGACTTGCCAAAAATTCCTGGAATACAAAAAAAAAACCATTACTTTTCATGTAATGAAGAATATGAAATGAAAATACCCTTAACTGCATATTCCCAAAAAAGTAATATTTAAATCAAAAAATCATCTAACCCCCTTTCATAAGAAGACAGCAGAACAATTTAAAAAATTTTATGAGAAAGAGCACAATTTGAGTATTTTTTCATATGAAATTTTTTCAATTGCATTGATGTCTTCTTTGTGAATTAGGTCCACATTTTTGATAATTCATACATTTAAAAATAATTAAATTCATTTAATTTACAAAATAAAATCATGAAATATTTTTAATCTGCTTTCTTTCTTTCATTAATTAAAATAAACAATCAGTTATTGAAAACAAAATTTAGTACAAGTATCACATGGTAAACTATATAACGTTACATCACGTAACGTCACGAACCAAAGAACAGGCTGTAGGGGATAATCAAGAAAAGTTTTGTCAATTCAGAAAATAAAAAAATATCACTCATAATGTTGGTAATTATGACAAAAAATTTTTGCAAAACATTCCCACGAAGTTCGCAGAGTTTTGCATTTTTGCTAACAAAGAAAAAACCAACTTCTATTTTTGTCACACCACGTCACCGCCTTTAATTGCTTATATTTTATGAGCTGCATGTTTGATTAATTTTTCTCTTTCACCAAATGTATAGCTTATCATGCTCCACACAAAAACAAAAAGAATTAAAAAAATTGTTAGCGCTTTCGTTGGTTTTTGCCTCATTGAAGCGTGCGACTGTCACGTACGTGACTATGGAATTACCCATATGTTTCTGTCCTTTTTTACGTCCTTATTTTCCGTTTTGCACAAAAAAAAATCATCGACTACAATGTGAGCAATAGTACCCGATGTCATGTCTACTCAAAATTTTGAAGTTGTGCAATAATATTGTACACGTTGTTGTTGTATAGTTGTGCGCAAATCACAAAACTTGGTAACCAACGGTCGTAAAGTCTGTGGTTTGCATAATAATCAGGGGGTAAATCACGGCATTCGACACGACTCGTAATTTAAAAATATTATCATATAAACTCTATTAAAATATTTTTAAATTACGAGTTGTATTTAGTTTTACCTAATTTTTTATTATTTTAAGTTATTTTTTTGGCAATTTTTAAATTTTTTACTTTTTAAGTGCGTTTTCATTTCTTTAAGTCATTTTCGTAAATTTTTGACAATTCTATATAGCGAAGAGAACGTCTCAAGTTCTTGCTTCCAGGTTTACGATTGCCAACCGAACTAATCTTAACTCGCTCGGGAACATGGTTGAATATGCTGCATACGAGTATTATTGCAAATTGAAGATTCCCAAAATGTTTAGCAAAAAAAAAATGTTACAAAGGGAGACAGCCTGCGTATATAAAAGGGAATTTTCAATGCGTACATATATCGCTCATTTACTCAAACAACGTATTAACTAAAAAAAAACTAGTTTGCCAGCTTTCATGCGAGCTTAAACCTTTAAATTTACGCACAACTTAATTGAAGAAAAAATTTTATTTTGCTTTTAAGAGTTATGTAAGCAAGATATTTGTATGATATTTTTACAAAATATGAACAACGGAATGAGTATTAATTCTCCATAATAAATACACAAATTTCATTTTTTTAGTTATGACGTTTGAGTAAACGAGCGATGTGTTATCGAAGATCTTCAAATGGAAACGTTGTCCCTGGTCAAAAATTTTAAAAAATACTCTCAGTTCCGTCGATAGGGAAATTGGCAGCGTTGTCAACTTGGTGCGTTTCGCACCATTTTGGGTGCTTTTTGAAATTTTTTGTGCGAAAAATTCCTTAGTTGGTGCGTGGTGCGCTTTTTTAAAGATTTTGGTGCGTTTTTTAATTTTTGGTGGCACCAACGCAAATTTAACACAACAATGGGTTAAAACTGGAAAATTCTTGTTGTGAAACTTGCCAACTTCCTGACAGTGTTAACTACGATATTAATAGTAATGATGTTTATAAAACATCACAATTTGAAATGAAATCTGTCTGATGTCCCGATGATAACAATAATGATGAAAATATTAGCTTTATTTGTTTGAAATAATTGATTTTTGATCTCTTTTTAAAAAGTTTTAAGCATAATTTATAAAATTATTGTACAAAAATTTATCATCTTGCAAACATATGTATGTATGTGCCCTTAATGATGAAAGTTATATAAGTCATATATTTCTTTGGTCGAGATATTTAGTAGATTACATTTGAACAAATCCAAAAATATTTTTTATTATGCAACAGTTTAATTTAGAGTTGTACTAGTCTCGATTAATATAAATTTATTTTACTATATCGAATCAAAAATGCGTATGACTTAGACCACCTTCAAGCAAACCACAGACCTTGCGAACGTTGGTACAACCTGAGTAGGTTGTGTATGAGATTTAAAGTGTATGGGGTCGTTGTATGAAATTGTGTCTCGGTGGTATGAAAGATTAAAAAGATTTGATTTTTTGGCAAGTTGTATAGACAGGTTGTAAAATTTAGGAGTATGTTGTACAACTTCATTTCATTTTGTTTTTATTAACGTCACGCACGAATTCAAATTTGCCTTTAAAATGTCATGCAAATGTAATTTTCGTAGTCGTTTGGTTCACTTTCTTTTAGTGTTCTCAAAAGTTTTCTGTTAGAATATGTTTCTTTTTGTATAAACCAAATTTTTTTTGACCAAATATTTTTTCTGCCCCTTTTTTACATTCTTCTTCTTCGTTTTGCACGAAAAAAATCACCGACTACAATATGCGCAAAAGTACCCGATATCATGTTTACTCAAACATTTTTTGTGAAATGAAGTTGTGCGCTAATGTAAAGTTGTTGTATAGTTTGTGTCCAAAACACACAACTTGATAAACCAACGTGTTGTACCAACGGTCGCAGTCTGTGGCTTGCATCATAATTAAGAACACATGTATACTATGTATGTACGAATTTGTATAGTTTTTTTTTTTTGTTGTTTTTTTTTAATTTTGTTCATATATTGTGAAAGGCTGTTTGTTTTTATTGTTGTATTTTTAATATGGGTAAATGTATTAAACTTCTAATATTTTTTTTTTAATATTTGAATAAAAAAGTTTAGTACTTTTATTAGTTTTGAATCCTTACTATTAATCGTTGATCTCTTTAAAAAGTTTTTTACTGAATTTATTTATAATAAAAATGAATATAAGCAAATTTGTTAAGTTTTTTTATAGAATTAATTTTTTTTTTACCCTGAACTGTTAAAGCCTGTTTAAGTGTTAAATTTTTAACACAAAAAAATAATATTATACTTTTTATGTAAAATTAATTCAGTAAACATTTTAAACTAAAAAAAGAAATTCTAAGCTTGGTGCGTTTTTTCGTAAATGGCGCGTTTTTTTCTCCATTTTGGTGCGTTTTGAAATTTCAAAGTTGACAACGCTGGAAATTGGTAAAAATACTTTTAATAAATTTAATAATCAGGGTTTACAGACATTGTACAGCATATATACGAGTACACTGATTTCTAGAAGTGATTTTCATGCTACGAGCTACAATTGGAAACTTAAATATCAGTGTGAATATAGAAAGGAGTGTGAGTGTGAATATAGAAAGGCGATTTTTAATCTACAAAAATATTATATCTGTGGCAATAAGGTAAAAGTTCTTAAGTCATATTTTACTGTTTTGCAGGAGAGCACTTTTAAGTGTTCAAAGTCGATTTTGAGAAATTTATTTCTTTCACATTTAAATTGGGAAATTCTCTGTTAACCTCTATCTATCTATCTATCTATCTTTTCAGCAAACATCGTTCTACATACTATAAGTAATATATTTAAGTAGAGATATACGAAAGTATAACCTAAATTAAACTATTATTTCAAATGAGATTAGAAGTCTAAAAATGATAAGTCGCAAGTCATAGCGCTATAACTTCCTGAAAAACTACACAAATTAAATGAGATTTTGACCAGGGGTACTTTTAATATGCATACTATTACGGAGGTCACATTAATTGAAAATCAGCTTATCTCGACTTGAGCACTTTTTTCTTTTTGCCACAGATATAATAACTGTTTTATTAATCCTGTATATTTTTAATTATAGTTGGAATTTTTTTTATATTTTTTACTATATTATTTGTTGTCTATTAGAATCATCGGCGAAGTAAAATAACGAATAAAATGGGTATTAAACTAAACACAGCTTCGGAAACTTAATACGCCTCATTGACACCAGAGACGCTGTAACACTGCATTATTAAAAACGTACGAAAAGCAGAGTTGTAAAAGACTTAAGCTATCCTTTATCTCTTCCTTCACCAAATATCATTTACAAAAACATTTTATTGTGTAATCGTAAAACTTTTTTCTTTGAAAGTATAAAAAAGCACTTAATAATATATGTATTGTAGTTTACAAAAGAAATAAAAAAATTTTTAATGCATTTTTTCGCGCCTTTAAGTAATTTTTTAAGGTAAGTTTTTAATATTTTTAGGGACATTTTTTCGTATTTTTGTATTTTTTCAAATAAAATAAATAAATAAATAAAATAATAAAATACAAATAGCACTATCCACAGTTAAGCAAAAAGTAAAAAATAAGTAAATTCATTTATGAAACTCCTACTTTATTTAAATGCCATCATAAAAAAAATTTTTCTTAAACAAAAGAAATCTATATTTGAATGATATTACAATTAAAATATAATTTGCAATTTATTGCGAAAAAAAAACCTAAAACTACTTGGGATCTCTTTGAAATTTGCGCAATTCTTTTTGTATGGCTTCTATTAAAGGTGCCGTGGAGAGATCTTGAACAGTTCGTGTGGTCACATTGTTGCTAAGAAAATCGACCGGGTGATGAAAAGGCCCTGCACTCATCGGTCTAACTAAAGGTGAATGAGAGCCGTGTGAACTGCCGCCACCACTTCTCCAAGCACCTAATTTTGGTGAAGCTGGCGGAGTAAAGCGATTTGAGTTGGTAGTTTTTTCGGGTTGAGCAGTAGATGGCCGATTATCACTAAACGAAGATTTTAGGTTGCAACTGTAAAACAATATATTAAAAAACAAACATCATTAAATTAAGTAAATTTAGAAAAATACTTGGAAGCTCCTGCTGAAGAACCACGTAACTCTCGCTTGGTCGGTTTGCGTTGATTGGTGAAATTTTTGGTGGGCAATGGCATGGGCAGATCGTCTTGACTGGAGTACATTTGCAAAGCGCCTTCAAGCAGGCCTTCGTAATGATTACGCATAGCGGTTGGATCTCTTGCAGGACTATACAAATCCTTCATTTTGTGTTCATATACCGCATTGTCATCTTTTTCTGTAGATGGGATTTGGGCAAATAAAAGTGAAAAGTCGAAAAGAAGAAATTATGTAGGAAGATATTAAGGGTTTCAGTAACGTTGTCTTCTTTCGTAATTACCATTGTCTAAAATATCATCGGCACTTAAACGTTTCTTGTGGCGCTCCCATACTACAGGGCCAACCACTCCTGGATCGGGATTATCGCTTTGAGAAGCAAATCTTGAGAACTTGTGCGGAGCTTTCGGTGTGGGAAAACCTTCGATGGTAGCTATAGTAGTTGCATCTAGCATATCTCTCGAAGAGAGCTTTTTGTTACTGGCTTTGATATTTCTGGACAAATGGATATTTTCTATATCATCATAATAAGTGACAAAGACAGGTTCTAAAACACGTGTTAAGGGTTCGGGCAATGCTGTTTTTGGAAAAGCTTTTACCGACTGCATAGACAAAAATGAGCCAATACTACCGGTATCGGATGACTTTTCTGCTGGCTGTAGGGCTCGTATAATCTCTTTATTAATGGCTTCTGAAGAAGGTTCATCAGCGTTGTCATCAACACAAATGGTTTTCTGATGCAATAGTTTGTTGCGATGATAATTGTTGTGCGGATTATAGGCTTCATTTGCTCTTTCGAAATGAGTCTGAGGCTGTCTCCTGACAGCTGCATTACCTTCATCTTCTGAGTAATCACGTTGACTTTGCACTGGGCTCGTTTCCAGTGAACCCACACGATTCTCTGATAAATATCTCCGTTTCGGCTTACGTTTCTTTTCCGAAATAACGGTTGTGTATACGGCATCTTCATGACCCTCGGCTCTATCGTATTGATTCTGTCTTCTCTTTTTGTGTCGATCAAAGAAACTAGCCGCCTTGTCGTCAAGCATTTTTTGAACATCAGCGGTAGGTGGATTTATAGGACAATAAACAGATGAATCTGAAGTGTTGTCAGAAGAAATAATTGATGACCTACGTGTGTGTCCTGTGGGTGGTCCCGGAAAATGTATGCGTGCTTCTCTGCTACCATGATCGTGTTCAAACGAAAAGTTTTGTATGCCAACATCACGGGATTGGGAAGTTGTGCGTACCGTGTCCATGCCTGATATCGTTGAAGTCGGCCGGCCTGACTGTGTTTCAGACAGAAGTTCGTTACGGCTATTAGCTCTGTAGAAGTAAATGAATGAAGTTGGTAATGAAAATAGTTATGAAATTTGATTTTGACACAATACACACACCTAAGTGCTATATAATAAGTCTGTTCATTTACTTTTCCAGCAGAAACTAACAACGAGAGAGTAAAGCAGAAATTTACAAAATTACTATCCCAAATATGAAAAAGGAAATGAACGCTTTAGAGTCTAAATACAATGTTTGCGGGTCGGTGCGATTTCTCGTTGCGGGAGAGAAAAATTAACATAATACAGCGGAAGACGGCGACGGCAACACGTGTCATTATTTGTTTAAATTTTTATTAATTCATGTTCATGCATTTTCATAAAAAAATATACTCTTTGTATTAAATATATATTTTGTAATGGCAGCAGCTAAAAACAAAAAATAATTAAAATTTTATACATTCTCAGATATATTTGATAAATTTTTTAAGCTTTTATATTTTATGACAAACATTTTTGAACTTCAAAATCATGTTTTTTGTTGTGAACACAGCCAATTATTCAAAAACTATGGCAACATCAGAAAGAGAAAGAGAGTAAAAAAATGAGAGAATAAAAAAGTCCGCAATGAAAATAAAATAGATTTTAAATTTATGCCGTTCCGCACTGCGGGTTTTTACTTCAAAATCGTATGAAAAACCGCACCGCAGTGAATTCCCGTTACATTGTGTTCAGACTCTTACTTGTAAAAACTTGCAAACAGTTTTATTCATATCAGAACCATAGATGGAAATCTTGATACAATTGTACTTTTGCTGATGTATTTAGTTGGATAATGTTTTAAATTGAAATCTTTTAAAAATTGACATTTAATATGAAATAATGTACACATTTTCACATATTATTTAATATTTTTAGGAATTTTTCGTAATTTTTTAATTTTATTCCATTAATATATACAAAAATGCAACTTTCCATCTCTGACCAGATATGAGAAACAAACAACATAAAATTGAATTTATGTGGCTTCATGAAAAAAAAAAACAAATTAGGAAAATATGCTTTCTTTTTCATACGTATACATAAATTTTAAATAAAGAAATGCACATTTTTCAGTTTTTATTTTTCAGATATTTTTTAAATAATTAACTTGAAAACAAAACACAGAAGAGATGTCTGGATAATTCTTGCAAATAACAATTTTACTAGTATAATTTGTAAGAATTTTTTAGTCTCAATTTTTTTTTCTCTCTTTTGACGCTCTCTCCTTGCAAACTTTTTGAGCTAATGAACACTTTCCAGTAACAATTGTTACAAATTCGTTACAATTTTTAGTAAATGAACCAACCTAATAATAAGACGCGAGTATATGCACTTCATATGTATAATGTACCGTATGTTAACATATTCTCACCTATCCGCTTCCTTTTGTTTGTGACGTACGTGCGAACGACCCATCAAAAGTAATGCAATGAGTAGCAGCAGCAGCAACAATATGGCAATAGAACTAACGATCACCAATAAGGGATTGTTTTGTATGGTGTCTATGAAACCAACTGTCCGGCTGTGTGTAGCCGGGGCCAAAGGTGTGGCCTGGGGTTCCCTCAAATAAGCTAGACAAATGGATAACGTTTTTAATTAATTGTAAGTACATGCAACAACAAAAAAAGGAATTTTAAGAAACAAACTTACGTTCTGCTTTCATAAATATTTCTTTACCCATTACCGTTGAAACCTCAGACTCACTAACCAATTTCATATCGTTAGCAGCCGTTACAGCTAAAACTGGACGGCCATTAACAAACACGGAATAAATAAGTTCAGTTTGATTAGCTACCGGTCGTTCATCTCTACAGGAATAAATGAAACCCTTTTAAGCATTTCCTCAACACAAACACATTCTATTTTAAAAACATACATTTTTTCATTAACATCCTCATCATACAATGCCCCACTCATACCCATTTCGGCTATACCTCTTTGTTGCACATCGTCCTCTGTCAGTTGCGTGACATTGTGTATGACAATTCGTACCTGGTCGTCACGAAAACTTAAAGCAGCCATTTTTTGTCTTTGTAATATGGGCACTGCCTGTGTTTTAAACGGCAAATGAGTTAAAAGTTTCTGGGACTTGTCATTTTGTTGAATTAGTTCCCAAGGAATCTCAGTTGTCAGATGAGGCAAACTACCAGTGGTCTCAGTTTGTGCACCAGTGGATAGCAAATCATCATAATCTTTTGCAGTAGAATCGTCGTAATTCTCTTCCGATGAAGTCAACAATTCGGAATTCTGTTTGATCGGATACGAGGGTTCAGAGTTTTTAGAAAATGGTTCGTTATTTGCATGCATGTCTATAATTTCGCTGTCGTAGTTGAATGGTTCTATAAAATCAAACAAATTTATCATATGAAATTTTTTTAATATGACACAAGTGTTTACCACTAGTGGTAGTTGCTCCATTCTCCCTTCGATCCCTGTTTGATGCTACTGAAATTCCCGTAATGTGTTGAGCTCCATTTATGCCCAAATGGCGCGTTTGCTGTCTGTAATTGTTCTGAAATTAGTTTTCTACCAAATTTCAATAAAGTAGTATTTTACCTGGTGAAGGCTAAGCGATATAATTTTGCTAACTTTTCTTCTAATATGGGGTTATCTTCCTCTGTATAAAATCCCGACATGACTGTCAGTAGCCAAAAGCGTCGATCTGTGGTAGAGTAATTTAATGGCGGCATATTTGCCCCAGTCCAAGTTCCATCTATGCCAATGTTACGTTCGCCGTAGCAATCCAAGCAAATGGGTATGTCAACTTCCTGCAATTGAGCAATTAAGCAATTTAGAAAACTGAACAATTTATTCATGTAACTGTATTTATATATGTGAGCAATTTGGAAAACTGAGCAATTTATTCATGTAACTGTATATATGTATGTATATATTTCTTCCAAATGAATTTTATATAATTATATATACATAAATATTAGAGAGGAGAGATCCCATGACCTTACAATTATATTGTTCCTAGTGAACATGTTTTGTAAATCACTGTTCTTTTAAACTGCAACTGTGATCACGGTATAGCACTATTTTGTTTGTGGCAGTTCTTTTACTTTGAGAAATACTAATATAATAAGAAGAGCAGCAATGAAATTAAACAGTGACCATAACCACTGTTTAACATATCGAGCCGTAACCTCTAAAATAGCTTAAGCGACACATTCTTTGGACTTCGTTTTTTTTTACGAAAATCGACTATTTACGATAGCAAATAAACGATTTTGGTAAAAAATTGAAGTTTGAAAATTATGTCGCTTAAGCTATTTTAGCGGTTATGGCGCGATATTTGAGCACCATTAGTAATCAACACTTTCCAAATATTGAATATTGTCGTAAAAGAGGCAGAGAAATAATAAAACTGCAAAGACAAAAATGTGAGAGCTGGCGCAGCTATCCAGCTGGAAAAGTAGGCATTAATTACATAAATAATGGGGAAAAAATGTATTATATTCTTATGCAAGATAAGGCATTCCCTTAGAAAAGAGAGGGTAATTTGATCAAATACAATAATTATACATTGATTACCACGTGCATTCCTACATCTGCAGAAGAAGACTCTATAGTTTTACATTAATTCATTACTTTCCTGGGACATATTCAGTGATAACAAATGAATTCTGGAATGAAAAATCAAACATGCTGTGCAATACCTTCTTCTTTACTATTCATTACCTTTTCCCACTGGGTATGTAGGCAAATAGACAATTTGACACTACTTTGCTATCTTTTGTCGATAAAAGCTTAAAAATAAAAAAAATTAGTATGGTAGCTTTATTAACTGTAAAGTAAGCATATAAGAACATATGAAATATGATATGATGATAAATTCAGTCGCAGTTGTGATTAGTGATTTTTCAATCGCTGTGAAGAAGTAGCAGGTATGGAAAAATCGATCATCTCTAATAAATGTCACGCATGAAAAAATAGTTTTTAAACTTGTTTTGCATATCATTAAGGGATTCAAACGGTAGTCTTAAGTGTCATAGTGTCATAATGTTTTAAGTTGTTTTAATATGTGCAATTGTTTAAATAAAAAATTTAAAATATCATGACAGTTCAGACTACCATTTGAATCCTTCAAAACATTTCTGTTATAATAATTTAAAATTTAACTAATATATTTATTAATACGATTCTAACTTTTGGTTATATCAGTTAGTTTAGTTTCAGATTTTACATGTTACAGTTTATAACTTTCTAAATATTTTTTCTATATTTCTATATATTTTAGCGGACAGCAAAAAAAAAGGTGGTTTGCATTTCAGTTGTACTTTTTTATGTGTGTTGGTGTATAACTCGGTTATTTGCTAACCAATTTGAGCAGATAT
This sequence comes from Tachina grossa, assembly GCA_949987645.1. NCBI lineage: Eukaryota > Metazoa > Arthropoda > Insecta > Diptera > Tachinidae > Tachina > Tachina grossa. The sequence goes on along the minus strand of OX465274.1, from coordinate 149,575,519 downwards.
TTTGTCTGAGAGTGTATATTTGTCAGTCTTGCCCATCTGATTTCTACGAAACTTGGCACACACTTGAGGCTCTTATAATACGATACAATGTTTCCTAGTAGTAACACAATACTGTGTTTAGTGAAAGGGGCTATGCCCTTTACGCTTTTAGTTAAGTCCATTAAATTTTTTCCATGAAAAATAGACGAGATATAGTGTTTTTAATTTTTTCCATACGAAAGGGACGATTTATAGGCCATGGACGATGTACAGCCCATAAAAGTTTGTATGTATAGTTTATTAAATTTTTTGTATGAAAAATGGACGATGTATAATAGCCCAATAAATTTTGTATGTATAGTCCATTAAATTTTTTGCATGAAAAATAGACTATATATAGTCTTTTTAATTTTTTGGATACGAAAGGGACGATTTATAGGCCATTAAATTTTTTCATAAAAAAATGTTAGTGATCTCTCCATAGTCTTACTTTATGATCAATTGTCAGCACCTTGTTTTTGACATCATTATCTAATTTTTATTACGTACAACTTTAATTTATATGTCGCCCGAAAGTCATTACTTATCGTGATTTTAAAAATATAGCAAACCTTGGTTTTCTGAGGATGTTAAACGGGCAATCGCTCACAGGAATATATTATATTTGCGCTGGAAGCGTTTCAGAACTCCAGAAATGTATGAATCATATCGAATCGCTCGCAAAGTGACTAACAGGCTAATTAAGAGAAGCAAATCAGATTTTTTTATATATAAATTTTCTGCTGCAACAGACACAAATAAAAAGTGGGAAACAATCCGAAAAATTGGAATCGGTAAATCTTCTAATCATGAGTCTTGTGAAATTGATGTAGATATTCTAAATGGACAGTTTTTGAATATTCCTATAGTCACACCTACCTCCAACTACTACTGCTTCACCGATGATACACCAAACAATAAGTTTTATTTCACTAATGTCACCCAGCATGATGTATTTTCTAGTCTGTTGTCAGTTAAATCTAATGCAATAGGAGCTGATGGCATTGATCCTAGGTTTCTCAAGATTCTAATACCGCCATTTGTTCCCATTATTACGTTTATTTTTAACAAAATTTTTACTACCAGCTGTTATCCCAAAATATGGAAACTTGCTCGAATCATTCCAATAAAGAAATAAGATTCTTAATACAGGCCTATGCAAGCCTACCATTTGTCTCAAAAGTTTTTGAAAGATTGGTTCATAATCAGGTGACTCGATACCTTGAAAATAACAACATTCTCACAAATATCCAATCTGGGTTTCGTAAAGATAACAGCTGCATTACGGCCCTAGTAGATGTTTCTGAAGATATAAGACAACAAGTTGATTGTGGAAATGTTACGTTCTTACGGCGTTTGACACTGTCGATTACAACATTTTATGTAATAAATTGAAATTTTCCCATAAGTTTTCTTCTTCTTCCATTAATCTGATTTCTTCTTATCTAACTGACAGACATCAATTTGTTGAATTAGGTGCCTCAAAATCAATATCCTTGCCTCTAAGTAGAGGTGTTCCTCAGGGTTCAATCCTGGGCCCTCTACTGTTTTCGTTATATCTTCGTTATATATATATTCTCGAACATTGTAAAATTAGATTGTACGCTGATGACGTGCAACTTCACATTAGTTGTAACACTGCGTCAGTCGACCGATGTGTGAGAACTTTAAATGAAGAATTGCATCGTATCTCTGAATGGGATCGAGATTAATCCTACTAAATCCAAATGCTTAATTATTAAAAAGAATTTATTGAATCTTGATCATAATCCTGTCTTAACCTTAAATAGTAAACCCATTGTGATTGTAGACGTTGCTAAAAATCTGGCAATCTACTTTAATAGTACCCTCACATTGCGGTCGCGTGTTTTCTATATTAAGAAATATTTGGCAAAGCCATCATTGCACTCCTATAAATATTCGTATAATTCTCGCTAAAACATACCTGATGCCAATTTTACTGTATGGGTGTGAACTTTTTGCCAGTTGCGATAGTAATATGAAAAGAAAACTTAATGTGACTTTTAATAACATAGTTCCTTACGTATATCGTTTAAGAAGATATGATCATGTCTCTTTGTACGTAAACAAACTTTGTGGTGCACAGAGAAAACAGATTCGTTGTGGCAATCGAATTTATTGCCAATTGAATTTTGGCGGTTGCAGCAACTATCATAGAATTCTGGTATAACTACTGCAATTTTCTTGTGGTACAACTATATTTTTAATTATTACCACGAAGCCAATAGTTGCAACAGCAGATAAAATTCGTTAACAGAGAAAACAAATTGGTTGAGAATTCTGGTATAACTACTGCAATTTTCTTGTGGTACAACTATATTTTTAATTTAATTTAATTTCTTCATTTATGTTAACTTCATGCCAGTTTTTCTTTATACATAATGCTGATAGTATTTTGTTTTTTACTTATTTAAAAAAAAATATTTAACAATAATAGACAATTGTTAATACGAACCGATTAATGGTTTGGGAAATCAATTAAAGGGTTGCATTTGTATACTCGTTTGTAAAGCCAAAACAAATATACCATGGTATGTACCATATAATTGTAGTGTGAGCGACAGAACTAGTATAAGAATTATTGTGTGTGCGTGTTTTTAAAAATTAAAATACAATTGAAAACAAATAACAATTGCTTATTGTATTACTGCTGAGCAACTGTTTGATATGTTTTTGCTCAAAAAATACATATTGTAATACAAATATATGAAAAAAACCACTATTGAAACAAATACATGATGTGCAGATGCATGTGCTGACGTTCGTTATGTTATTTTGTGGCGCAGCCAAAGTATAGACAGAGAAAGAGACAATTTTGCTCTGAGAGTAATTACAAATGCATGTGTTTCATGTACATGTATCATTTACTTACATATGTATGTGCAATTTTCCTTTCATTCATTCATTCATCAGCCAATTACATTTTTTCTCAACACATCATAAGGCACTTATGGTAAAAGCAGTTTTATGTATCTTATTTGCCTTAGAAAAACAAAAAATAAAAAATAAATGTGTTGTTTTTTGTTCGAAAAATAGATAACGTATATAGTCCATTTAATGTTTTGCGTACGAAATGGACAATTTATTTTCAATGACATTTTTTCATAAAAAAATTAAAAATTGGACGATGTATAGCCCATTAAATTTTGTATGTATAGTCAATAAAATTTTCTGCATGAAAAAAGACGAGGTATAGTGGTTTTAATTTTTTTGCATACGAAAGGGACGATTTATAGGCCATTAAATTTTTTCATATAAAATTGAAAATTGGACGATGTATAGCCCAATAAAATATTTTCATAAACAATTTTTTTTCATGCAAAATGGATGATGTGTAGTCCATTAAATTGTTTGTACAAAAAATTGACGACATATATTGTTCATTTAATTCTCTGTGTAGGAAATAGACAATTTATGGTCTATTAAATTTTATCATAAAAAAATTAAAAAAATGGACGATGTATAGCCCATAAAATTTTGCATGTATAGTCCATTTAATTTTTTGTATGAAAAATAGACGAGGAATAGTCTTTTTAATTTTTTTTATACGAAAGGGACGCTTTATAGGCCATTAAATTTTTTCATAAAAAAATTATTTCATGAAAAATGGATGATGTATATATAGTCCATTAAATTTTTTGTACGAAAAATTTACGACGTATATAGTTGAGTTATTTTTTTGTGTACGAAATAGACAATTTATTGTCTATTAAATTTTTTCATAAAAAAATTAAAAACTGGACGATGTATAGCCCATAAAATTTTGTATGTATAGTCCATTTAATTTTTTGTATGAAAAATAGACGAGGTATAGTCTTTTTAATTTTTTGTACGAAAAATAGACGACGTAAAAAGTCCATTTAATTTTGTGTGTACGAAATAGACAATTTATTGTCTATTAAATTTTTTCATAAAAAATTAAAAAATGGACGATGTATAGCCCATAAAGTTTTGTATGTATAGACTATACTTCTTAGTTTTTTGCATACGAAAGGGACGATTTATAGTCCATTAAATTTTTTCATAAAATATTTAAAAATGGACGATGTATAGCCCATTAAAATTTTTTCATAAAATTTTTTTTTTCATGAAAAAATGGATGATGTATAGTCCATTAAATTTTTTGTACAAAAAAAAGACGACGTATAATTTTCTGTGTACGAACTAGACACTTTATTGTCTATTAAATTTTTTCATAAAAAAATTAAAAATTGGACGATGTATAGCCCATTAAAATTTGTATGTATAGTCCATTTAATTTTTTGTATGAAAAATAGACGAGGTATAGTCTTTTCAATTTTTTGCATACGAAAGCGACGATTTATAGGCCATTGCATTTTTTCATAAAAAATTTAAAAATGGACGATATATAGCCCATTAAAATTTTTTCATAAACAATTTTTTTACATGAAAGATGGATGATGTATAGTCCATTCAATTGTTTGTACGAAAAATTGACGACATATATAGTTCATTTAATTTTCGGTGTACGAAATAGACAATTTATGGTCTATTAAATTTTTTCATAAAAAAATTAAAAATTGAACGATGTATAGCCCATTAAATTTTGTATGTGTAGTTCATTTAATTTTTTGTATGAAAAATAGACGAGGTATAGTTTTTTCAATTTTTTGCATACGAAAGGGATGATTTATATAGGCCATTAAATTTTTTCATAAAAAATTAAAAAATGGACGATTAAAATTTTTTCATAAAAAATTTTTTTGCATGAAAAATGGATGATGTATAATAGTCCATTAAATATTTTGTACGAAAAATAGAAGACGTATATAGTCCATTTAATTGTTTGCGTACGAAATTGACAATTTATGGTCCATTACATTTTTTCCTAAAAAAATTAAAAATTGGACGATGTATAGCCCATTAAATTTTGTATGTATAGTCAATTAAATTTTCTGCATGAAAAAAGACGAGGTATAGTGGTTTTAATTTTTTTGCATACGAAAGGGACGATTTATAGGCCATTAAATTTTTTCATATAAAATTGAAAATTGGACGATGTATAGCCCAATAAAATATTTTCATAAACAATTTTTTTTCATGCAAAATGGATGATGTGTAGTCCATTAAATTGTTTGTACAAAAAATTGACGACATATATTGTTCATTTAATTCTCTGTGTAGGAAATAGACAATTTATGGTCTATTAAATTTTTTCATAAAAAAATTAAAAAATAGACGATGTATATAAAGCCCATAAAATTTTGCATGTATGGTCCATTTAATTTTTTGTATGAAAAATAGACGAGGCATAGTCTTGTTAGTTTTTTGCATGCGAAAGGGACGATTTATAGCCCACTAAAATTTTTTCATAAATTTTTTTTTTTCATGAAATATGGATGATGTATAGTCCATTAAATTTTTTGTACGAAAAATTGACGTATATAGTTCATTTAATTTTTTGCGTACGAAATGGACAATTTAGTGTCCATAAAATTTTTTCACAAAAATATAAAAATATGGACGATGTATAGTCCATTAAATTTTTTATGTATTGTCCATTTAATTTTTTTATGAAAAATGGACGATGTGTAGTCTTTTTAGTTTTTTTCATACGAAAGGGACGATTTATAGTCCTTTAAATTTTTTAATAAAAAATTTAAAAATGGACGATTAAATTTTGTATGTACTTAATGGATGGAAAAATTGATGATGTACAGTCCATTATGTAGTAATTTGTTTATGATGATGATTTAATAAAACAGACTGATTAAATGTTACCTAATTAGACAGATATACTTTCAGCAGCATGGATGCTATCTACTCTTAAATTTCGGAAGTCCCAATTGGAGCACACATTACTAAAAACTTTGTAAAGGAAATATTTGGCGAACTCAAACGGTAGTCTTAAGTGAAAGAAAAAATAAAAGCAAAATCAATAGTGGCGCATAGTCATAGTCAAAACAAAGTATACTTTATGAGTTTAAAACCAGTATATTGTATGGCAATACTGGTTTTAAACTCTTAAAGTGTACTTTGTTTATGACTATGACTATGCGCCACTTATATCAAAATAATTTGAAACATTATAACTACCGTTTAAATCTCTGAATTATTTTTTGACTAAATTAGATGTAATTTTCATAACATTTAAATATGTAGTATATTATAATGTATATGCTATTATAATTTCCACTGTTATATTTCCTTTTAATGAATGATAGCACGAAGTATTTTTAGAAATCGCATTCAAAATAATTTACAGTATAATTTATTTAAAGTATACTTTAAAAATTAAAAACCAGTATTACCATACAAAGTAATGGTCTCAAATTGTTGTGGTCTTAGGAACTATTCATGTACCGCTCAATTCTAAATATATTATCCCGGAAATAAAGGGTGTCCTAACAAGAATGCAAGACTTAAATTTGGCGCCATTCGAAGTGTTATTGTTTGACATTTGAACAGTTGTTATTGTTTGCTAGTAGAAGATACGAGGTTAGTAAAAATGGAGCGCTACAGAATTGGCCGCCTAGATCGTGCGATTTAACACCATTAGACTTTTTTCTTTGGGGTTTCTTGAAGTCGATGGTTTAATCGAATAAACCGACGACGACTCAAGCCTTAAAAGAGGAAATTGGACTCTGCATTAATGAAATACCGCAGCATTTATGCAAAACGGCCATTGAAAATTTCATTAAAAGATCGCGTGTGTGCCAGCAAAGCCGCGGCGGCCATCTGCCCGATTTGTTGTTCCACACATAACCTCATTTTGTCTACTTTACGATATAATAAAGTTTCACGATTTTTTTTTAAATATCTATGTTTTATTTAAAATTTAAATCTTGCGTTCTTGTTGGGACACCCTTTAGTTCCCAGGAAATATTTTTTTCCGAATATAAATTCCTCTTATTCTAAACAGAAATTAAGTCAAATTTACGAAGTCAGCCATTTTGTTTACAGTCTTTTTATTTTAACTGAAATATTGCAAATTCTTTTTTTAAAACAGACCAAACTTGCGCGTAACTGTGATCTCAAAAATACTTACATTATTACCATCCACATAAACCGTGGCCACAACTGTTTCGGTTTTAACGACTACATCCTTGCCTTTGCTAATGCCCGTGTGGACCTTTTTCAAATAATCCGGAGGACCATCACCGGAGCCCGTCCAAAAGAAGTCCTCCAAATGTACTTCCTCCCTCAGTTGTGGATAATCATTGCCCAAGTCATCATCTAAAAAAAATTAGACAACAAAAATTAATTTTATGTTAATGAGATTCTCAGGTAGTAAATTTTGCTTCAGTTTTTTTCTAAGCATTTATAGCAATATATGTGTGTATGCATGAATGTATGTATCTACCCAGTCGGAATATTATTAATCAAAATATGGTTGACTTTTTGTTAACTCATTTAGAACTAGCTTCTGAACTAATTCATAAATGATACAGATGTGAGTCAGTTGTTTTTTTGCATAACTGTCTTCTTCCCGAAAAGTATAGAACTAACTTTAAGCTAACTCAAAACTGATGCAGAGATTAGTGAGTTGTTTTTGTAGAACTTAGTTCTTCTCGGTAAGTTTTGAGCTAACTGTTAGCTAACTCAAAGCTGATACAGAAATGCGTCAAAGTTCAGCGAGAAGATGTCAGCATAAAATTCATGTTTATGTTAGTTCTGTGCCGTTTATATTTGATATGGCTCGATGGCAAAGTGTTAAGTATGATGGCTGACAAAGTGATCACTGTTCGATACTCGTTCTCATTTCTTAGAAAATAGCTTAAAATTGTTTAAATTTTTAAGCTGGTTAAAAATGTTAATAAATCATCATAATTCACTGAAAATAACACTTTTTTATTTAATTTGGCACAAGCTAACTCATAGTGACCTATCTCATGGCTAGTTCAAAACTGATGCACTCGCCCTGCGCCCATTCAATGCTAAAACTGATCATTTTTAACATGTAGAATAAGTGAGAAATTTAACCACTTCTGACTAATTTTTGGCTGGTAAGTCAAAAGTTTTGAGTTGACGCAAATTCCCACTGGGTATCTACCCTGCAGGAAATGTGAATAGAGAAATTGTAGTGATTTGCTAGTGGCATTGTCAGTAGTACTACTGACCAGGTGTACACCAGCCAGCGTAATCATTTATTGACATTTAACATAGGGTTGTAATTGAAAATTCACCAGTTGACTCTTTAGGGAACAAAAGATTCACTGGTAAATTTTAGGGGTTCTAGTCTACAACATCGATATTTGCTAGCTCGATGTCCGTAGTAAAATTGTAGTGATTTAGTAGTGACATTATCAATAGTTTTAACCAGGTGTACCTCAGCCAATGTATATTGACATAAGGTTTTCATAGAAAATCTAAGAGTAGACGTTAATAATATTGACAAGATAGTTCTTTTACCACCATATAAAGGCATTTAAACCAAAGAATTACATTTTAGTGATACTCGTCTACAATTTTATAAGGGTTGGGAGCAACAAACTTAAGCACATACATATGTACATATATATTTGTTTAATATTATTTTTTATAAAAAATTAAATATGTACGAGTATGTATTAAATTGTAATTTCATATTTTCATATCAGCTTCAACCAAAATATAATGCAAACATTTTTAAAATAATCTAATAATTCAATTTAAAATATATGTATATATATATAGATATTAGTGATGTAACGAATGTCAATTTCCGATATTCGCGAATAAGAATATTTGAAACGATATTCGCGAATACGAACACGATTATTTAATGTAAAATTTATAGACATTAAATTTTGGTTCTATTTACACCTGCAATATGAAATATTAAAAAATTGTTATGAAAAATAACTTCATACTCCTGTTGGCATACTTTAAAGTTAATAAAAACTACCCAAAAATGTTAATGATCGGCAGTATATAATATTTGAAAATGACACAAAGTACAAATTTCTATAAACAATTTTATGGATTCGTACAAAATAATACTTTTATCCATTTATTTAAATTTCGTTTAGCATTTATGCATTTATTTAGTTAATTTTTTTTGGAAAAATATTCGTATTCGGATTCGAATGAATTTGACGAATACGAATGCGTAAACGAATATTTAAAAATGGCCAAATAGTCGGCAATTCGAATACGAATACGAATGACTAATATGTATGCCCAGCAAAAAATTACACAGTAGCATCAGAACTACTTGCCATATAATGACTTACTTTTCTAATTACCAAATTTCATTACTCGCTTACAAATCACAGGAAAATGGGGAGAATGATTCTTTTAGATTGAATCGATTACGTGAACAAGTTGCCAAATCAGAAAAGTAAGTAATTCTCAAGAATCGATTATTTTAGTCTCACTCCTTGTTAAAATCATTAAGTTGGTAATCTAGTAGGGATGAGCTTCCACCAAATATGCTTAATTCCAAACCCGATTACCTCTTTTGAAATTTTTCGCTGGGTGGTTGTATATGTATATATTTTCAGTTAAAAAATCATATAATGCAAATTGAAACCGTCAATCAAATAACCGCTGATCGGCTTGCAACTCATCAACCATCAACTTGACTGCACATAATAAAAAAAAAACAAGCTATATCGCTCAGAAAAGGAAAGTTGTCGTCGACATTTTAAATAGTGTAATTGTCGCTAGAGAAAAGATTGTTGACATAGAGATAAGTATATTGTTCTATGCTGACTAGAGGGTATTTAGTCATAGTTGTATGTATTTGTTTTATTATGTTATACTTTTTAGACAATGTTTATTGACAAATCCTCTTTTGTTGTTGCCAACGTTATAAAGATAGTTATTGTTGATACATATTTTTATTTCACTACAAAATTTGTTTGATCAATTTATCAAACGAGGTCTTTTTAAAAGTATTGATTATCAATTTTAATCTATGAAATTGAAACCCTTAAACTAAACTTAATTTGAAATATATGCTTTTTTATACTATAGAGTTTTCAATTTGATGGATCTATTTGGTGGTCGTGGGTTTAATGCCCGTTAAAGACTATAATCAACTCAACTAGAAAGAGTCAAGATTCTTAGAACTATACTCTTGCACTTAAGTTTCTATATAAGTTTTAGTTAATATATACATACATATGTATTTGCCCTTAATTATGAAAGTAGTCTAAGTCATGTGAATTATATTAAACACATCTTAAAAAAACTTTAAATAAGTTTAAATTTTTTTTTCTATTTTCCTATGAAATGCGCACGTACAACACGAATGGCCATTAAAAATTTAATACTCTCAACAGGTGTAAAATATAAAAATTAAATAAGAAAAAATTCATTCTTGTTTATGTTTTTTACGTATTAAAACTCTTCTATACTCTCCGAAATATATATACGGTTCATGAACATTTATCAAATTACTTCAAAATGTATGTGTGCTGAATATTACAATAGTGTTCGACTATAACGATCCCTTACTTAGAAATTTTGTTCGTTTTAGGCAAAGTTAATTTAAAATATTTTGTACGATCCAAAAATAAACAAAATAATGTACTATATCTCAAAAGAAATATAAATCCTTCTGAAAGTCGGCTAATATCGTGCACGAAAAATGTCGAAATATCCCCAAAATTTTAGTTGAAGAAAGTGTGAGTGAAAGTGGAGGGTGATAGGGGGGAAATTTCTACCTCTCCGAAACGTTCAAACCGATTTTAATGAAATTTACAACATAAAGAGATCTGAATCTAAAAAGTCACAAAGGCTTTCTAAATTTGTAAAACTTGGACCAGGAGGGCAATAGGGGGAAATTTCTGCCTCCCCGAAACGTCCAAACCGATTTTAATGAAATTTATAACATAGATAGATCTGCTTCTAAAAACTTACATAGGCTTTGTACATTTTTAAAAGTAGGACCAGGAGAGCGACATGGGGAGTTACTGCCTCCAAAACTATCAAACCGATTTTAATGAAATTCAGAACATAGATCTGCATCTAGAAAGTCACAAAATGACCATAGCCATTTTCTAAATTAAGACAACGAGGAAGTAAGGGGACAATTTTTGAGTCTCAACTCGACATTGGTGAAATTTAAAATATAGATACCCCTTCCATTAGAAGGATACTCTATGTACCTTCTCAAAAGTAATACCTAATTTACATTAACCATTTTTTCATGAAATTTCATGAATTGTCTTGCACGCAACTTTTTCTATTTATTAATTGCAGTGCTATAGAAGAGAATTTTATATAAAAAAGAACGTATAATGAATATACGATGCTTTTTTGACAACTTTTTTAAAATCAGTTGCTCCACAAGGCCACCTAATGACAATTGAAAAATTTTCATGCAACTAATTTCATGAAAAGAATGCTTAATTTAAATTAGTTATAAGACGAGCAAGGGGCAGGAGGTGAGTCCTGCTCTTTTGAAATGTTGAAATCGATTTTAATGAAATTTAAAGCATATATATTCATACATTTAGATTAATTTAGAATAAAGCATAGTATATGTACCTAATGTACCTAATTTTTGTTCCTCCAACAATCTCAAATCGATGTAAATAAAATTTAAAAGACGATGGGTTGAATTTTAAAGATGATGACAGATGGTTAGTATTGCATAAATATAAATTAAAAAGGTTTCTTATCTACTTACTTTCATTTAATAATTTAATTTTATTATTATTTTATTTTTTTGAACCTTAAGTTCAATCAATTTGTTCTTAGAAAACTTTTATAGATTGAAAAGGATATTGATTACAACGTCTACGGATAAAATCGTATCAATTTGAAATGATTCTATTTATTTAATTTTAAATTTATGTTTAACTAAACCATAGTAGGAAATTGAGTATCAGCTATAAGTTTTGTTTTTGAACACCTTTAAAAAAAAACTATTTACTGTTTCCGCCTAATTGTTTCACCAGCTTCGGCTTCAATAGCAGATATCTGCTTCTTGAAATCATCAAAATGGTAATTTATATTAAATTTAGTAGGGGTGTGTATATTTGTACAACAACGCAAGCAAATATATTTGCGTAAAACCATCAAATAGTTTTAGAATAATAATTTGTTAAGAATATTTTTTTTTTTTTTTTGAATTTTTGTCAAAATATGACACAATAACATAAACATGCACTGATACCAAAATATAAAACAAACATGTACATTTATACATTTTCAAGAAAATATGCAAACAAATTTACACGAATTCATTGTTTCGTAAAGTTATTTAATTTAAATCTGTAATTCTAAACGATAGCAAATGATTTCTGATTTGTATGTAAATAGCGTGTTATAAGCGCGTAAATTTGTATGTGGTTTTATTTCAGGACTTAAAACAGAGTTCGTTATAAGTGAAAATTCATTATAAACGGTAGAGTTGGGCAAAACCGTTCCGTTTTTGGGAATCGTTCGGAACGATCCGAAATATTAAAGGAACTAGGTGGTTCATTTCGTTCATCGTTCCTTTTTATTTTGTACAGGAAATGAACGATGAACGAGAGAACTTTCCTTTCGCTTCTAAAAAATGTGAACAAATGCATGTCATGTATTTTGACGTTTAAGAATTGCTGTTTGCTTATATGTATATTTTCGTGTTGAGCAAATCATTGTTTTAATTATAATTAACAAAACCAAAAAAAAAAAAAAAATACACAGAAAAAAATGATTTGTAAATACAATTAATTTTTTTGTTATATCAATTAAATAATTAATTGATTTTGAACCTACAACGATTTTTGTAAATACAATTAACGAAATTGTGAGTTAAAGGAAAATCTTAAAAATATTTTCAATTAAATATATCAACAAATAGTTTGTTGAAATTTATTTATTTTTTAACATTTATTTTTGTTAGATTTCAAAGTTATTTCAATTAAAGTTATTGTTATGTTAACAATTCGAATTGTTGAATTTTCGTATAAATTCCGATTATCATAATTGCTATATTAACAATGTTTTTTATACACAATCACAATCCTCTAAACGATTTTTTGCTTAGCTGTGGAAAACACTAAATGACTTTGGGCGGAGTTGAACCGGCAACCTAAGGACTAATAAACTAACTCACTTACCTCTTAGCTAAAGAGCAACACTTTATTAGATACGCAAATTATGAATACATACAAAATATGATTTCTTGCTTCTTCTACATGTGCGCATTTCGTTATGATATAATTTAACAAATAATTTTGTTGAGTAATTTAATTGACTACAAAAATTTAAATTTGTTATATCAGCAATGATGATTGTTAATTATTAAATCAAAAAATAACAATTTGTTTTGTTGGTTGCATTTCGGTGATATTTTTTCTGTGTATATTAGCGCGTATAAATTTATTAGACAATAGTGTATGTCATGACTTTCACATTCGTGTGAAAGTGAATCTTTTCCGCATATTTTGGTGTCCTGACATTCACTTCCGAATAATTTTTTTCGTTTTACTTTCGACTGCACCAAGCAATGTGAAAGTAAATAGAATCGCCTTTTTTCGACATTAAAATTAATTTAATTTAAATGAAAAACATGCCCACATTAGCAACCAATTTTGGAAAAATATTCGGAAGTATGCAGACAGCAAATCTTTTTTTTTGCGATTCGGAAATTTTCATTCTAATTGAAAACGTTCGAAAGTCGTGACAAACACGAATATAAATCATTGTTTAATTAATTAATTGTCAATCTTTACAGAAAAATATCAACTTTGATTCAGAAATAAGTGAACGATTGTTGTGTAAAATGCTATTTTGATAAACCATTAACTTTTTCGCAAGTACCGGCCACTGCTGTCAAACTTCATATGAATACTTATAAAATCTGTAAACAATGCCTCAAACTTCATAAAAATGAACCCTTCAACTATTCTGTGCATATGTGGTCGCAATAATAACACCACCTCGTTAAAAAAAATTTAGTCGGAACGATGAACGATAAGAAATGAAACTGTGTAAAAGTCCGAACCGTTCCTTTTAGTGAATCGTTCAATGGAACTAGGTCGTTCCGGAACGACACAACTCTAATAAACGGAGTTTGCTAAACGGAGATCGTTTTAAGCGTACAAATTCAAATGAAATATTATTGCAAGAGTTGTAACCGAACTACACTGTATTGTATTTTTAAACTACATACGTACATATCCTTTCAGTTGAAATTTCAACTTTTTCAATCCATTTCGGACATACATACATACATACATACATATGTATATGAAATATGAATATGACAAAGCGCTAATATGTATAAAGATTATCATTTGATAATCGTCATAAAAGAAAGCCATCCATAGGGCACTGCTACACGTTCAATATATATTGTGATATTTGGATCGCGATCCATTTTAATGGATTGATGGATCACGAGCGTATGCTACATGTTGTGCGGATCGTTTATTAAAAAAATGTCGCACAAAAATGTCCCATAACTCCGGCAATGCCTCCAAATTAAAAATAAAGTCTTTCAAAATAATTTTTTTGGTTAATTCCGATTCCACCGGCGGAACCCACTCGCTTCCACTATCTTTTGCCATTACCTTTTATTAAAACAAACTTTACACAAATTTAATAAACTTTTTTACTTTTTATTTCTTTAATTTTTTCTGCGTCTTTTATTTTATTTGTTTTATTTCACTTCTTATTAACGTAATGCGATCTAATATCATGAAAATGCTACACGTTCCATAATTTAGGCCATTCTGCGATATGGATCGCGATCCATCAATACTGCATGCTACATGTTCAATAAATATCGCGATACTGAATCGCGTTCAATATACATATATAGAACTTGTAGCAGTGCCCATAATGAGAGACTGTATGAAAAGTCCGTTTGTATTGCCCCTCCTTGTGTTACAAAAAATTTTTTTATGAGTCGCTCTAAAATGTACATTTATATATGTACATATATGCATGCATCTATTTGATTTTTGTTGACTGTATTTATTCTAAAACACTACTAAATAATAATACAGAATTAATATTTTTTACGCATGTATATGTAGATATTAAGGAATTAAAAAAAAGTATCTGATGTTTAACCTACCATGACTTATTTGTATCAGCGGCAAACCAACTTCAACTGCTCGGCAATGATTAAAAAATTTCACTAATATTCCAAATGTTATGATTAAAGCTTTCACAATTTTTGGGGAAATCATTACAATTGTTAATCATAAAAAAAACCAACATTTATTGAAAAGTAGAACTTTTTTCTAGTTATTAAAGGTAACTATATGTAAGTTGCATTTTTTATTACAACATTTTTTGTATACAATATGTCGACGTCAAAAACTTACAAAGTGACATGAAGTGTCAGTGTAAGTGCTTATGAATTGTTTCCCCAACTTAATTGTCATAATGCGCCAATGTGTGTGTGTGTGAAAAACTTTAAGTAATGGCATGAGGATAAAACTTCTAGCAATGTAATTTTATTAAATTCACTTTTAAAACAGTTACAACTTTATAATTAAGTTTGCACCACATGAAAGAATATCTTTAAAAACTGTTTCACTAAGAATATTTGAATTTATTTATTTTGTTACTACATGAGTATGGATATGAGTTTTAAACTATTATTTAATTGGCAAAAAATAAAATTTTCAAAAACACAATTTTTCCGTTATTAGTTTTATTTAAAATTTTCTAACTCTCTTCAGCAAGTGTTGCTCGAAAACTGATTTCCTCAATCATTCAATTGTGCCTCTTTAGTGTATTCATTTTACCATGTTTCCACGCTTGGTCCAATTAACTATACATATATGGAGATAGCAATCAGCTATTTACTATGTTTTGTATTCTCTCAATTACTTTTATATTATTTTATTATAACGTATTTGCTTGTTAAGTAAACATTATTTCGTAGTTTGAAATATACGGTAGCCGTGGAAACGCTTTATTTGTTACTGAATTGTTTAGTGAGGGTAGTTTATTTATTACTTTCCCTATAATATAGCCTAACTTCCTCTATGTATAAACAATAAGTTTTCGCTCTTATTGTTTAGTTTTAAAATGTTCTCTGTTTGGGTTGTATTTAGTGTGGTCAGTTACCTGTGGCAACAAAACAGCAATATTTTTTAAAAATACAACAAATCAACGCACATTAATAAAAAAAAAACTTTTGTTTAATTTGTACAACCAACTTCATTCAGTTTGTTTACCTTTTTTCCAACTTTTGTATTTGTTCAGTCAATAGTTCAAGTTCTTCGTAAAGTATTTTGCAAATTTTATTATGACATTCTTATTTTTCCGCCTAAAATATAATTTGATTTTATTTGCTTTAACTTGATAAAAGTGAAAATTATACAATATTATACAATGGTAAATGATATTAGAAAAGTTTAAACGAAATTAGTTGAGTATCTATTTCTTAATTAAAAATTCATTCATTGTTCTTGATTGAAATATTCGTATTTTTGTATGTTAATATGTAAATGAGTTGTTGTTTCCTACACATGTAGTTAACATTTTTTAGATTCAGTATGCAAAATAGCCAATTGGATATTTTTAAAACAGTGTCGTACTCAACATTAAAATATATATATATATATAAATACATATAGGCATTGCCATAGGAATGTCATTCTTTTGTCGCGTGCGACACCAAACAAACATGTTTTTTTTTCAAAGAAAGCTAAAGTTTTTTTACTTCTTTACATATTTGTGTAGACCGTTAGCAGTTTTACATTGGGTAAAATTTCAAGAAGACTCAAGCCACATTGTTCAGACATACAAGCTTAATTGCTTGCTACCGCATGCGACATAAAAGTGGACTTTCCCGTGGAAATGGTCACACGTGGAATTTTCGGGAGAACACCGCAGAATGTTAGAAGTTGATGCTTGACAAGCGTCAATGCTGTTGTAACTGCTTGTAACTTTGGTTTTATCAACAAAATATAAACTCGAGCGATTTGCTAAATGCATCAAATCTTCTCTAGTCTAGTTTTGAAACCATAAATTGTGAAGAGATTGATGCATGAATCTCTAGAGCATTTTTGGCAAACTTTTCTGATTTTCTGACAAAAAATAAAAAATAAAAAAAAATTTCATGCAACTAATTTTAAAAAAAAAAAAATGCTTAATTAAAATAAGGTATTTTAAATTGAGGTTTTTTCCACTTCAGGTAAAAAAAATCCATTATTTTACAGAGTGTATAGCCTTTTTAATTTTTTGTAGTAAAAATCGATGATGTACAGCTTGTTAATTTTTTTATATGAAAAAATGGATAATATATGGCCTATAAAATTTTTGTATGAAAAATGGACGATTTTTAGCTCATTTAATTAAAAAAAAAGTGGACAATATACAGCCCATTTTTTTGTGATAAATAGAAGATGTATACACCTATGTTCTGGCTTCCACATCGTTTTCAAATGTTTTCTTGTAAGTTCGGATGTTAAAACACGTGCTACGCCTACTAAAGTTAAATCTGTAAAAAATACAAATTGAAAGTAGTGTTCTAGCATCCGAATTTAGAAGAAAAACTTTTGGAAATAGATGATTTGAAACTTTCAGATTTTTTCGTTTTCACTTTTGAGCAAAAAAACTCATATTTTTTCACCTGTAACAGTCTTGTGAAAGCAAAACGAAACAAGAAAACCGATCCCCATTTCTTTTTTTTAAATCAAAAATGCACACTTAGGGCCTAATTTTTTAAAACGCAATGCTTAGCGATGAAAAAATTTTTTATGTATTTTGTTTTTGTAATTTAATTTAATTTGAAATTTATTTGCTGGTGGTTCAGCGTTGTCTATATATTTCATTGTTGCTCTAACAAATCATCAGTAGACTTCAACTATGATGATTTGTTACAGCAACAATGAAATATATAGACAACGCTGAACCACCAGCAAATAAATTTCAAATTAAAATAAACTTCTGACAATATGTCGAATAATAAATTTCTTAATTTGTAATTTAATTTTTTTTCAATAGTAAATTTGTCAACGCTTGTCGTTGCGTTTTACAAAATTAGGCCCTTAATTTTTTTTTATGAAAAATTCGTAATGTATAACCAATTTAATTTTTTTTATGAAAAGTGAACAATGTATAGCCTATTAAATTTTTTGTATGAAAAGTGGAGGATGTGTACCACCCCATTTAATTTTTTATGATAAATGGACGATGTAAATCCCATTTAATTTAATTTATGATTTATAGTCCATTTTTTTATAAAAAATGTACTACTTGCACACCATTTAATTTTTTACATGAAAGATGAACGATGTATAGCGATGTTAGAAATGTATTAGCCCAACGAATTTTTTTAAATTAACGGAATTAATTGTATACAGTGCGCCATCTAGTAAGGGCTAGCTCGCTACTATGGTATTGTTAACATTTCTATAATGAGTATGTTAATGTTTTTACCCAGCTAGCATTTTGTATCATAATCGAATCTTTTCCGAATCAGTTTGGCTGGAAAAATAACCGCATATGAGCTCATTTTTCGATCATAAATGATACTCTCATTGTGAGAAAATGGTACCCTACTAAGGAACCATTTATGATACGATTTGCTGATTCATTTTTGAGTAATTTTCTGGTAGTATTACATCGCCTTTTTGCTGTTTCTTTGCATTTTGTTCCTCTACTTTCAAGAAATCATTATTTGATCAAATAGATGAATCATAAGTGAATCCTTTTTCAATCACCCAAGTCATAAATCAGTTTTTTATCATCAAAAGTGATCTGAGGAGAATCATATAAGAGATTTCTGCAAAAAATTATCACTCAAATGTTAACTGGGTATGGTATTATAAAAATAACAGCGCGTTACTGTTAGTATACTAGTAGTAGTAGCTACTGAAAATATACATACATATTATGTATATAACAGAGCGTATTACTGTTGCAGCTTTCATTAGTCAAATCAAACTGTTAAAGTAGTAACATTGTTTTGCACAGTAGTGGTTAATAATGAATCAAAAAATAGAATGCAAAATAAGGCCAGAAAATTACATACCTATTTACTTAATACATAATAATAAAACATGCGTGAAAGGTGAATTATGTACATACTTAGTGCTAGTTCACACGGTGAAATCTATGACGTCTATTTTTTTTTAATTCTCTTTTGAAGTTGCTACGAAAAATTCCTTGCATTCATACGATCAGGGTGACCGATGACATTTTTCAAAAAGTGGCACCAAATAGGGGATTTATCAAAATAAAGGGGCAAAATTAAAAAAGATCGAGAAAAATTCACTAAACTCTTTATTTTTAATGTATTTTCAAATAACTCACACTAAAAAAAGGGGGACAAAAAGTGGCAAGACAGTCGAAAAAGTGGAAAGACAGTCGAAAAAGTGGCAATTTGCCACTTTAGTCGGTCAAACGGTCACGCTGCATACGATGTTTTTTTGGACGTCTAATTTTACTTCTCTCCACTCATATAGCCAATAAGCTAGAAGAGTAACAATAAAAAATAACAATAAGATAGAAGAGTAACATTGAAACGTAACAACAATAAAAACAAGAGCAATGTAAAGAGAAATATGAAAAAAACATGGAAAACAGAAATCGAGTCATTTTTTCTACCCCTCTTTCTTCTCTCCACCGTTCGCTAACAAACAAAAAGTGACGTCGAAAAATAGACTTCATAAAAGTCTTCGTGTGAATTAGGTGTTAGTTGAACAATTTGACAACCATAGTAGGTAGAATTTTATTGCGAATATTTTTATAAAACATTTTAACTTGCCATATCCACGTTTAAGGATAATTTTTGGCTCTTTACATCGAAAAGGAAAAAAGGATATACCTATGTACTTACACGTAATTCACACGTTGATTTTTCAATGATTTTTTGAAACACGATTTTTGGAGTTTGTAGGCGAACGGTATAGAAAAGCAAAAGGGGAAGAAAAAAATCACATTTTCCGTTCTACGAGTTTTTTTTCAAATTTTCTTTACACATATTTTAATTTTTTTTATGTTGCTTTAATTTATTTTTTCTTTGAATGCAACAACAGATTTTTTTAATACAAAACAGTGTTACCTGTAGGTATTTTTGTCACTAATATATTAGTGTAGGGAATATCGGAAAAATATTTTATTTTGGACAATGCAGGTATTTTTTATTCTCATATTGTATTTTTTGTGCACAAATGTAAGAAAAAAACTATACTAAAAATATATTTTTGCTCATAAACCGTTTAAAAATTTTTTTTGCTCGAAATTACATGGACTTTTATCTATCTATTTTGGTGTCGCAGTGCCTGTCTTTGGTAGCATTGCTGAGATAATATTTATTTATATGTGAGAGGATAAGAAAAAGCGCTGTCAAAATAAAATAGATTCTATCTCTCGACTGCTTCTGGCGCTACTTTTTTGTGTCAATTTGTATTAAATGTTTTTAATTTATCTTTCTTTAAATTAAATTACTAAAATTTGTAGATTTTCGTATGGAGTAAATTTTTTAACATGTAAAAATAAAAACTAGAAACATGGAAAAAATCATCGTATGAATGTAAACTGTTTTTGGAAGCAACTTTTAAAGAGATTCAAAAATAAAACAAGATTTTTAAATCATCGTATGAATTGGGCCTTACATAAAGTCGCTGTTTCAACTAACCGATCTAACTGACATTTTTGGAAAAAAGACTTAAAGTCCACTGTACATTATTTTATTTATATGAATATAAATTCATAAAAAATAATCGAAGAAATTATATCAGTAGGTAAAAATTGATGGATTATTTGAAGTATACCAAAAAATGTTGGGTTTTTTGTTGAGTAAAGAAAAAATCAAGGGAGTATGAACCGTTTTAACTATAATTAGTCCTTTTTAGGATATTTATCTCATCAGAGAACTTCACTTAAACAATTTGACATATTTTGAAGAAAAAAATACACGATCATTCTCCGAATATCACTTTAGTTTTCCTGCAAGTTGTAGCTAAAGTCGAGAATGTGTCACAGACTTTATGGAATGGATTTGTCACTCAAACTTTGATTAAGAATAATATCTACCAATTCATGAGTAAGAATTTTGAGACAGCTACATGCCACCTATGCCTCCCACTTGACCTAAGATTCGATAAGAACGAATGCTCATTAAAGCGAAGAAAATTCGAAACAAAATTCTTCGATATTTATTCACAAATCTAAGAAAATTCGAATGTTTCCTAGGACTTCGAGCTTTCGAGCTTCTCTTGATAGTTTTTCGAATGTCTGACGGTAGCCGAGTAGATGTGTGCTAGCCTGTTAGTCTAGAGGTACCAAGTTTGAGGTATGACAACACTGTAAGTTAGAAAATAAAATAAGAACACATACCTACATATGGGTAATATTGAACAGAAAAAAATTTGCCACGATAGCCTAGTGGATGTGAGCTCGTCTGTTAGAGTGGGGGTACCATATTCAAATCATGCAGCGTAAGTTAAGGTATTAAAAAAATAAATAAAATAAGTAAGTTGAAATAAATAAATAAAAAAATAAAAATTACTTTAGGCCCTATTATGAGTTGCATTGGATTTTCGATCTTCGCTGGGTATCGAACATCGAAAATCGAATGTTGGATTCATATTATCAGCATCGAAAACTTCGTTGAGCAACGAGTTTTCTATCGAACAGAATTTTGCTTCGATGAAGTATTTTAATATGAAAATTTTTCAAAAAATCTTAGTCTTAAACAACGTTTATTTTTAAGTACACAAATACAAATTTTAAGCTATTTTTTGTCGATTTTATTCACAATAACAACCTTTTTTGTCGAATGATCGTCATAATACCAAATGAAAATTCGTTCGATCAGTACTTTCGTCTACAGTCGAAGATCGAAAGTTGCTCATAATAGGGGCCTTTTTTATTTTTTCTGCTGCCTTTTTGCGATATCGAAATAAGTTCGATATTCTCTCCCTTTTAATATTGCTAGCAAAACTTCGAAATCTAATGTTTTCTGGAACAAAACTGAGCGACAGATGAACTTTTTTCGATTCATTATTGAGTGTCTTTCTCGATAGTTTTATACGATATATGTTTAAGATATATTCGAAATTGATATCAATAACGAAAATCTTGGTCAACTGGGCTAAATGGGGGTGTATATATGTATATATGTATAAGAAACGAGAAGGTAGTGCGCAACATGTATAATGTCTTGAGAAAGTAATGAATTATTTTAATGCGTCCGAAGAATGAATTCCATAATTCATTTTTTTTAACGAAATGTATAATTTATTTATTATATAACTTATACATGCATAATTAATTATACTACCTATTATTTATTCATTAATTAATAAAATCAACATTTGTTCTTCTTCAATATTGTTCTTGTGTCATTGAACTTTATTGGCACGCATTCAAATACAAACTGCGTCGTCTAATAAAAATAATAGAATTGGAAGACAATATTAAGGCAGCAAGAAATATTGGATTTTTTTAAATAAATTATATAGAAAACCAGAACAGTCATCACAAGCAAAAACAATACATTTAAATTAATATGTAAACAATAATTTAATCAACATGTGACTTTTGTGTTTGATCTTGCTTTGTAAAATAATACACTATTTCTCCAATTATGTATGTAATCAATAACCACTTTTCCTGATGGGTAGTTAAAAGAGCGTCGATTATGCACAAGGAGAAGACCTGGAGGGTTAAAATATTCAGGCGAAATTTTCCTAGTAAGATTTTCATCAAAGTTTAAGCGCATCCTAATCTATAGAACCTTGTTATTTTTGAGAAATTTATGTTCTGATGTACAGTTCAATATAACATGATGCCATTTGGAAATTTAGTATAGTAACTAAATCAGATAAATAAAGATAGAGGTACACATACTTACATATAAAATATTTTCATTCTGGTTTTTTTCAGAGTTTATGGTTCATGACGCACACTAATTCATAAACAGTAGCAATTAAAAAAAACACCAAATTTTGAGGACTGGCAAAGTACTGTTTATACTGTACAAATGTCGCAATTACTATGTGACATAAAAGCAGGCATAACGGTATTTTAAATTGTTCACGACTGCGTTGCATAAGAAATTTTTCCGGTTGCAAGAGATTTGTTTAGTGAACTGACTGACTTATGAAACAAGAAAACCATTTTAATTATTTTGATCTGTGACTTTTAATGCTTTAGTGTTCGTTATGTATTAAAAATTTTTTATTGTACGATACATTTTCTTACCCAGTAAAAAAAAATGGAATTCATTCTGAAGGAACCACATTTTCATTGCTTCCAAAAAATCGATATTTTTAATTTGTCCATAGTTAGCATAAAACCAAGTAAAAGTTTATTTTAATCACACAAAACCTTGTAGTTTTTCCATAGTTTTAGTAAATACTCACCAAAATGTTCAAAAAATCGATTTTTTGAAAGAAATTTATGAACTAATTTTGGCCTAAAATTTAGAAGTTAGTTGCTTAAATTTACATGAAAACACTGTTTCGCGTTCAAATTCGTATAAAAAGAAACGAATTGTTAAAATATGTAACTTTTTAAAGTTTTTCCTAGATGAAAATATTACCATAGAACACAAAAACGGAAAGTTTTCTTAAAATCGCTTCTATTTCCGTGACTAGGCATCGAAGAAGAGAACTTCTTGCAATGACAACCCTATGTAAAAATCATTAGATCGGATCGAAATTTGAACTACTTCCAGACTGCAAACTCTACATTTTCATGACTTCTTTGGAGTGTCTTTTTTTGCTGGGTAGTTAAGGAAGTGTTAAAAGTATTTAAATATTATAGAGAATTTTGTGTTTTTTTTTTGGAATTCTTACAACTTTAATTTAACACTTGTTAACGCACTAATAATCCCAAAAAATTATTTTACTTATTCAGTAAAAACGAAATTTTTTTCATTAACAACCTTATATAGCGCATACTATATTAATTTTATACTAGATATAACGACTAATAAACTTTGCTGGCAATATATTTTTTTAATATTTGCTACCTTATATAGTGAATGTTTTGATAAATGTATCCTCTGTATAACGAAAGGCAAACAAATATTAAATAAAATCTACAGCATCAATGTGAATACAAATTTGTATTTAGAAGCCTATTTTAAAACAAATTGCTGTCATTCTTTTTATTGTATTGTATCATGTCTACAATAACAATGATTAAAATAACACTTAAAACTTAAAAAAACTTTTCGGTATAACGAATTTTTTCGGTATAACGAATGCGCCTGAAATTATATCGTTCGTTGTTATACCGGGATTTGCCTGTATTACTATTTGAAACTTGCAATAATAAATTTTGGGACACTCCCTATTTCAAAAAGTAACTTATTTAGAAAGCCATTAGGTAGTTTAATCTAAACTTAATAATTCAGGCTTAATTACGGCCCTTTTCAGCATGTACAATTAAAAGATAACAAGGACTTTAACGGCATGTTTTGTATGAAGAACTTGCTACCGCTTAATCGCACAATGCGGATAGGGCCGTAATTGATATAAACAGTATTAACAATCATTCTTAAATTCCATCTTAATTTTTTAGTGTGATTAGGTAATAAACATCCGAATATAAAAGTTTTTGCATTTATAATACCAGAAAGTTTGATGATGTGTAGGAAGAAATCCTGTTTTTCTAGCAAAATTTATTTGAGTATGGCAATAAAACAAAACTCAACTATTTATATTTATATTTTATATTAGTATAATTTATAAATTAAGTGAAGTGTTTTTCTAATTTATGTACATACATATATATATATATATATATATATATATATATATATATATATATATATATATATATAAAGGGTGTTTTTTATTGAGGTATAGAACTTTAAGTTGGCATCACTTTTTTAACTGGCGGCCATTTTGTCAGCTGTCAAGTGATTAATATTTAGTTTGGTTTGCCATTTCATCATGAACAGGTTGACAAAAGAACAACGCTTGCAAATCGTGCAAATTTATTTCGAAAATAATGGTTCAGTTCGCGAAGTTTACCGCAAGCTCCGTCCATTTTATGGTCGACATAATCGTCCATCAGAGCAATTAATTCGGTTAACCATGGATCGTTTTCGCACTACGTTTACTCTATGTGATAATACGCATCCGCAGAGACGTCGAACAGTGCGCACCGAAGAAACAATTGTCTACGCCAACAAACCAGAAACGTTAGGGGACTTGGAAGCTAACATTCGTGGCGTTATTGCCAACATACGGCCCCATATGCTCGAAAAAGTGGTTGAAAATTGGACCTGTAGCATTGGCTTTATTCGAGCCAGCCGCGGCGGCCACATGCCCGAAATCATATTTAAACATTAATGGCATAAAATTATCCTTCCAATAAAGCCAAATTGATGGACATTAAAACGATTTTCTTGTGTTTTATTTCAATTCTAAGTTCTATATCTCTAAAAAAAACACCCTATATATATATATATATATATATATATATATATATATATATATATATATATATATATATATATTTGCGTATTTGGTACAAACTTGTTTGAAGATATGCTAAATTAATAATTCAGGGATGATCACATCAAATAGACTAACGACGTATTGCAATAAGTTTTCAAAGTTTTTAATGATATTCCAAGTCTTAAAGTGTATGCAAATATGTATTTACTTACGCACATATTGTTAAAAAAAATAAAAACTTTGCTTTCTAACAAACAATTTAAATAAAATTTTGTTTCTTATTGATCGCAATCTGGGAGAAATTTACGTCATTCGCTTTGGATCGAAATTTTCACAAAAACAAAAATGAAATTGTGTTAAAATTTGCTCGATGTCGAATAATTTTGCCTCCTGCTAAGCCAAGAATAAACTTTGCTTGAACCATTTCTAATAAATAATGAGTTATAAAAATCTTACACCGACTAGTGCGAATATTTGTTAAACCAGGTTTAAGGTTTAGCAGAAACATTTTAAAATTGCTAGGTCACTGTGCATTTCTTGTAACTATATGTTTAGCCGTATGCCATTTGTTATTGAATAACACATAATAAATATTATCTCTGTCCCATTATTGACAGTCTCTGCAAATTATAGACTTTGAATTTTCATAAATTTTTAATAAAACGCATTAAATTAGTATTTTCGCACTCAATACGAGTAAATATACGTAAATGTACGTGCATATATACATATGTTTTTATTCATATATATATCGCGCCATAACCGCCAACATAGCTTAAGCGACATAATTTTCGAGCTTAAATTTTTTATCAAAATCTATTATTTGCGATCGTAAATAGTCGATTTTCGTAAAAAAAACGAAGTCCGAAAAATGTGTCGCTTAAGCTATTTTAGCGGTTATGGCTCGATATGCTATTTTTGATCAGAAAAAGTCTTGGATGTTTGTACATTGGACTACACAAATTAACGAAAGTATTTATTTATCATTATTATTTTATTATTATTCCGATAGAATGGCCATAAAAGATCACGTCTATAAAAATTGTACTGATAGCGTGTAAACAGACCATGCGCATTTTACCTTTCACCCCAAAAATAATTTAACTTCACATTAAACACTTTTGGCAACATAATTTTCAAATGCGGCGTTTTTTCCCTAACTATGGCCTATCATGGTGCTTTAATAGGATGATAGGATGAAGCTAAGTTTTTCGGGAAGTTTTTTTAACAACTCTCAGTAAAAATTGCATAGCGATAATCATAATCCATTATAAGGTAAGATATGTAGCTTATATAGCACCATTACATTTGGTTCAAATACGTATATGAGCTACTAGGGTGCGTAGACACACTCAGACTATATTGATGTGTTCACAAAATTTGTCCAGCCTTACCATAGTTACAACCTTGTCAAATATTGAAGCAAAAATAAAATTCTTCGTCAATTCTAATGAGGAATAATTGCTTAATCGGGCTTAAGTTCATTTCATATTTGTATTAATTAATGTGATTTTCTAAAGAAGATAAGAACAATGAAACTAAACTTTAGCTGGGTGGAAATGCCGACATTTTTCTGTGCAGCCGCGCACTTCATCACCACCCATTTGGGTAGAGATTGTTATTAACAATTATTAAAAATGAGGCATTTTTAGATTTAGTTGAACTGTAGTGAATTTTAATCAGAGATAATTTCTTATTCGGGCTTAAGCTCAGTAATTAAGAATTAATTACTAATGTGATGATCGCAAAAGATAAGCAAGTATAGTTAAACATACTTAGGTATCGTGCTAACCTAAATAGAATAATGGAAAAATGGAAAAACAGGCAATGAATAGTGATACTTACAAATGTATTTACCAAAGGTAAATCAATAATTGTATACACAACAATCATTTCTCATATTCCGTTTCATTAAAAATTTACGTTAAATAGCTGATGTTAATAATAATCTCTACCCAAGTAGATAGACTAGGGTGCTGATGAAGTGCGTGGCTGCACAGAAAAATATCGGTATTTCTCCCAGCTTAACAGCCTGTTTTTAGAAAACATAAGCCCTTTCGTTTTTATGTCTCGTTTATAAACGATAACGTTTAAAATTTGATTTTTATAAAACATATTCTAAAGCTTTCGTTTTGACATAAAAAGAGCTTTTTAGGTACAACCAAAAATTCACACTCACAAAATTATTACAGTGAAGGAACACAAAAAATAATATCTATTACAAAAAAATTTCTATGAAAAATTTTAAATTAAGTTCATTTCAAATTAATTTAAATTTTATGAATAAGGGTGTAAGCAATTTAATTTTTAATTGATTTTAGCATTCAATTCGAAATCCATCTACCCATTAAAACAGATTTTCATTGCATTTCGTATTTTCCATTGTTTATTAGAACTAAACTTTTTTTCCCATAACCTTTACTTTATTTTGACTCAATACTTAAATTTTTTGTGATTTTTTTGAGAGTTAAATACTGGAAAATTAACCAAAAATTATTTGTTTATACTGAATTTGGTGTTGATTATTTAACAAAAGCAAGGGAAACATCTTTGCTTTGTACGGAAGTCGAGATTCATTCTTACGAAAGTTAAATCAATCCGCTTATAGAAAAAGCACTTAAGATTTTTTCGTTTAATTAATTTTTTTGTAATTTATAGTAAAAAATAAAAGGAAAAATAGTTTTTCACTGTTTTAAGTCAGTTCACATTCTAACATTAAAAATTAAATAACATTTTCGTTAAAGTCAAATAAAAAATATGTAGACTGATTTTTAATTCATTTTACATAAACAATTTTTTGAGTGTGAAAAACTGAAAGCTCTTTTGTTGTCACACACATGAAAATATATAAATGTTTTAAAAACAAAAACATGGTTTCATTCGTTATTTTAAAGAATGTATACACTTATTCATTTTCGAAAAACAGGCTGTAAAAGTCTAGTTTAATTTTTCTTCTCTTCTTTAGAAATTCACATTAATTAATAAAAATATTTCATTCAATAAAAATTGAAACTACTGAACTTAAGCCCGAATAAAAAATTATTTCTGATTAAAATTATTAAAAATTTTAACAATCTCTACCCAAGTAGATAGGCATGGGTGCTGATGAAGTGCGTGCGTGAAGAACTTATTTTTTGGCATATGATGTTCATAACATTTGTTTGGTAGACTCTCAGCTATATTATTGCCATATATAATTTTGAGCTGTCACCAAGTCTGCATTAGATGTTGGCCAAAAACTGATGACACCATTTTTTGAGGGCGCACTGTTTTTCGTAATCTTTGGAGGCCCATAAAAAAAATTGGTTACCAAAATCGCCAAACTGAGTATAGAGTTTTACTAACCTTTGGTAGTACTACCGAACCTAAACTGTTCAGTCCGTGAGTTTTTCCAAAAGCGTTCATTTGTTTCACAGTGTTATGTTTGAAGTCTTGAAATCTTTTTATGCGGGTTCGAATGCATGAAAGACGAATAAAAAAAGTGAATACCTTCTTAATCGTGCTTAAAATCTGGGATAAATGACGGCATTTGATATCCCTCCAAATTTTAAATTATTGCCTTACCAGCTGAGCTCGGCAAACTTTGCCTTACCCTCAATTAATTTATTTTTCTTACCTTATGTGTCTTGTTTACACTGATCTATCTATGATTGACATTTCATCACTTTTTCTTTTGAGTATATCGCAATAGCTTCAAAATTTAATCGCCCCAATTTGTAGAGTTTTATGTCATCGTCAAAATTTTTTTACTTTTGTATTATTTCAACATTTTTAGTCATCGAACTTACCGTTAGCTTTAGCGAATGAAAGAATAAGGGGTCTTATTACAATTAAGCAATAATTTATACTTTTGTTATTATCATTTTTCAATAAATGCAAAATTTATTTAGTACTCGTATTAAAACATCAGCACGCTTATTCATTCTGGCATTAAATTGTTGTTTAATGAATGAAACTATTTAAATTGTTTTAAATATAACTTAAATACTATATGCATATCTTAAATATTTAGTATCACTGAACAATTCTAATTATTTATTATTAAAATTTTTCAAGCTTCTGAACGTGTGACTACGTTCAATGTACAATCATGATCAATTTGCTTTAAAGATATTGATCAAGTACGGGAAAATAATTAAGTTTCTTATGTGACTCCAACAGTCATGTACATTGGAATGGAAACGTGTTGAAAAATATGTATACTTCTTCAATTTTCAACATTTTATGAATTGTATCTTGGAAACATATCCAGAACATTTGTGAACTATAGTATAAGGCATTTGCTGCAAAATTGCTAAAAAAAATTTAATTATATTTTCGAAAAGAAATAAGAATTTTTGTTTGTTACTGGTTAAGTTTGTCTAGATAGAGCCAATGCCAATTCATTAGTACACTGAAAAAAAATTCTTGAAAACACTAATACAATAACTATTGCTATGTCACAAAATGTCATAATGTGTACTCGGCACTACTTGTCCCTCTATTTTCCATTTCACATCAATGACTTAATACCAACGCAATTCGAGAAAAATGCGCTTAAAGTATAACGATTTCTACTTAACTCACAAGCTTATTTTCAGAAAAACTTAAATCTATTGAATTTGATGCACAAGTATGTGACAGTGCTTAATATTTTCCGTGTCTATATTTTCAAGTATTGAAAATTTTAAACAACAACAAAAAAGTTAAAAGTCACTTTTGTTATTATTACTTTTGCACAGAAAAAGTGAATATTTGACCGAATGTGGTATCTTACGAAAATTCTTAGTTCAAATAGGAGAAGACAATGAAAAAGACACAATTAAATTTTTTACTGGCATTAATGGTGTGGGTCGCTTTTTTTAATATCTACTGTAAAAATATTTTCTTTCAGAATAACACTAAATTTATGTTATTTCTTTCTGTACAATAACCCAAACATAAACTGTATGATTTGCTTATTCTTAAGATTCATTTCGTGCCTGTTATTAACTTGTCATGACAATGATTATAAGTTTTTACCGTCACGAAAATATATACGTTGTAAACATTTGACAAAAAAAAACTAAAATCATGTAAAAAAATAAACATTGTTGTTCACGAATTTTGTAATACGCAACTTTTCAAGTGTTTAATAAAAATCTCCCAATCCTAAATGCATTACGTAAACTGTTAATTACAACATTTATGAATGCTGTTGATTATTTCTGTGTCTTCTATAAACTTGGCAGTCATGCAAAATAAAAGAGATAATAAGGCAAAACTTGTAATTCAATTTAAAAAATAACCACATGTGAATTACGGAGTAGCAATTAAAAAATAAAAAATTAAATAAAATACACACAAGCTGAACTTGAACTTTTGATGCAAATGATTGATTAAATGTTAAAAGTTTAAAATTGACCGAGAGAGTACGAGAGAGAGAGAGAGAGAGAGAGAGAGAGAGAGAGATAAATCATAGATGCTTTCGAGTAACATTAAGTCCTAGTTTACACTATGCAAGTCTTATTGTTAAGCTAATT
This sequence comes from Tachina grossa, assembly GCA_949987645.1. Lineage (NCBI taxonomy): Eukaryota > Metazoa > Arthropoda > Insecta > Diptera > Tachinidae > Tachina > Tachina grossa. The sequence continues at coordinate 149,544,708 of OX465274.1, read as the reverse complement.
AGTTTGTTATGAGATAGTGACTAGCGGAAAGAAACGTTTCTGTTCCCCTCGTCTCTCTCTACCTCAAAATAATCAGCTTAGCAATAAGGCTTGCATAAGGTAAACTTGGACTTAAGACGTACGACTTATTGGTAATAAAAAGCAGGGAACGTTGCCAGAGAAGAAAAGTAAAACTTTCTGCAACTACATATAGTGATTTAGACGTTCTTCTAAGAAAGCTCTATTTCAACCCATTGTACATCAATCTAACAGACTTGTAATAATAATAATGTTAATCAAAGCAAAATTCTGTTTTTCTATACTTCACGTAATCTGAGTAGTAAATTTTGTTTTATTTGGAACTTTTGAGCTTTTGAATATAATGTCTTAAAAAGTCAAGCTAGAAAAAAGGCCCAACTCTAATATCAATATAATGTACTTAACAAACTCTTCGTCAAGTTTCGTCAAATGTCATTTGCTTAAGTAAAGTGCCAAACTGAACGCACATTCCGTAAGGAAACAACTGTTTGTTCATTTTTTAAACTCAAACAAGCAGCAGCAGAAAATGTTCATTGATTTTAAATATTTTTTTTATTGTTTCTTATTTTAAACTCGGAAAATAAAGCAAAATTTTTATTTTCATTGTTTGTTTTATAATACACATATACACACATGCACATGTATTTACTTACATATGTATATTCACTGTTGTACTTTTTAGTAGGCAAAACAAATAAAACAAATAATAAGGTGATGGATATATTTATATGTGAATTTTTAAAAGATTAGGACATTCTTTCAAGTTAGTTCGATTGAATTGCATTCATTTATGAGTTATGAGAAGAAACAAAATTAATACAAAATTATTGACAATACCTAGATTTGCAGCTGTGGCTAAAGAATACTTAAGTGCATGTAAGTACATTGTGGCCACCTAAAAGTCACATCTGAATTGTTTAAGTTTATCGTTCAATTCTGACATTAGCTTAAGCCAGCTAATTCATATTATAGTTGGGCCTTAAGCACTTAGGGATACTTTGGAAGCCATACAAATGTCGGATCATGCTAACCCCCTGTTTGTGTAAGACGTTTGAGTTAGAAATCTTGGCGTTTCAGTAATAGATTAAAGAAAAGTTGTACAAGTTTCCGTTAATCTATTACAAAAACGCCAAGATTTCTAACTCAAACGTCTTACACAAACATGGGGTAACTCTCAAATTATTTAATGAATTGCATATTTACTTATTATTTTATCAAACAATATTTGTGTACATTTTATGAGGTTCTTGGTAAAAAAAAGTTTGTGTTTCTCTGTCCTAAAAGCCAACAACAACTTATTTAAAACTTGAAAACCTTCAAATAAATTTTGGATCAAAAATATTTAGACTCATGCTAAAATAGTTCATGAAGTTCAAATAATCATAAATTTATGTAAATAAAATTAAGTGCATACATACGAACGTATAAAATTAAAATGTGTAAAGTGATGTGTGAACTTTTTGGAAAATGCATACACACAGAGAAAAAATTAAAATTATATTTAAACAGCTTCGTCGATAAAAGTAGCAGCAATCAGCTGAAATCATTAAAACAACTAATGTGATGCCCATGGTTAAATATATTTTTTCTTAAAAATATGATCAAATAAAATTTTTCTAGTTATGTAAGTTACATATAAAAGTGCCAACCATACTTTACTATGCTATTTGTAAAATTACTATTTTCATAGATTACAAAACAAACCAATTTTTATGAAGCTATATTTTATTATTGGAGGGAGGAAAACTAATCATTATGGCGCATATATTTTATTTTGTCGAACTTTTTGTGAGCAATTTTGGCCCCCACTGCATGTACACTTCAATTAATTATAAAGACATTAAAAAGCTTATAAAGCTATTAAAAATCAAAATAAAAAAATTTAAAAATGCATACAAATTCTAAAAAAAAATAAATATTTGATTATAGCTTGTATATGAAAACTATGCAACAGTGCCAAAATATACGGAACTGATAGCATCGTTTCAAATTTACTATCAAAGTAGTAGTAAAACCTTTTATTCAGTTTGGCGATTTGGTTGACCAATTTTCTTATGGGCCTCCAAAGATTTCGAAAATCAGTGCGCCCTCAAAAAATGGTGTCATTAATTTTGGGCCAATAGCTAATTCAGACTTGGTGATAGCACTTAACTGTATACGACAACAATGTAGTTAAGAGTCCACCAAAAAAATATTAACATTTTACGCCCAAAAATAATTTTTTCGTGCCCTTTTTTTGCAAAACAAAGGACTTTTTTTTAAGGTGAACTCTTTTTGATACAAAATTCAACATTGCAGAAAAACATGTAAACTTGTTAGTCTAAAATTTCCAGTTGTCAGAAAATGTATGAACGTTTTGTTTTGTTTTTGACATCTAATCACCATCTGCTGAAATGATGTAATGAGTATTATCAAACTTAATAATTTATTTAATAATTTAATTTTGGATTATAGCAACCCGAAATGCGGCAAATAAACAAATAAAATGCATCAGTAAAATTTCATATTAAAACAAAATTTTGATTTCATTAAACAACATCACCAGACTTTGACTTTAACGAAACATGCTTGAACTGGAAACTCTAGCAACAACAATCAAAGCTGCCAACCGACAGTCTTTAGTCATTAAAAAAAATATATTTAATATTTGTTAATTATCTATTTCAAATTTCTAATGTTGATCTGAAAAAAACCCAAAAATTATACGAGTAACAAACCAGTTCAATTAAGTAAAAAAAAAAAATAATGAAAATATTTTAAAACAAAAACTAATTTTATTAATATTCAATTAAAAATTTAAAATCACTAATTTATATATGTAGATATGTTTAGTTAAAACGAACTTAACCAGCCAATGATTTCAAGGAGCTAGCACTCAGCTTACGATTTTTAAGCATATAACGAGCCTTGTAACCATCCTTGTCGGCCGTATACATGGTGACAGTATCAGTATCAGTCTTTTGATCATATACAGAATAAGTACCCATGACGACAAGTTCTTCTTCGGGTGTGCCAGGATTAACTACCATGCCAACTTCTTCACGTTTGCTGCCATCAGGTTCTTCCAAACTAGAAATTTATATTAGGGAAAACATATATATATATTTTTTATTGGCTGTATTTTTTATCTTTAAAGTGTTTTATAATATACTTTAGACGATAGCCTTCTTTGGTGGGAGCAAGTTGATATTTTTCTTGCAAAATTCGGGGTACAAATAAGGAATCCAACAAACCGGCTGAAGCTGTGGCAGATAGTACAGCCATGACGGCACACAAGAAAATCTATAAATTAAAAAAAAAATATATTAAACAGTTGATTTAGTAACTGGGAGTGTAAATTTATGTAAAAATATACATGTTTATACAGAAAAAAGTATTCGCTAATTAATGTTTTCAATTAAGAATTTAATTGATATTATCAAATTGCTTAAAGGTGAAAATTTTATTAAATTTGTAATTGATATAACAAATATTTTAATTGATATTACAAAATTATTCATGTTACTTTTTTGTGTGTATGCATAGGAAATTTTTGCTTTACAAAAGACTTACAAAATATACACTTTACATATAATTTCTTTTAATTCCAAGCAAGATAGCAAGAGTTTAATGAAAGACTCTTTACTGCACGTGTAATGCATTCAAACACTTGCAGTAAAGAGTCTTTCATTAAGCTTTTGCTATCTTTAAATTTCAATTCAACAAGGTGTATGTAAGATATCATGGAAAGCGCCTGTCGATGATGGAATTGTAATCCGGATATATGGCACTCTTTCAGCACCCAATGTAAAGTAGTACGAAATTAATGCCCCTATCACGGTTTTCAACTTTTAAAATAGTTTGGTTGGGATTGATAAATTTGCATTGCCGTTCTCCACTAAATTAACAGTAGACTTTTCAGTTGTGTTTTGGTACTGTCATTTACAACTCTGCATAAGTTTGGTTGAGATAAACGTTGAGTATACACAACTGCTTTCAAGTAGTTGGATCTGTGGTTGGGTTTTTCTAGTTATAGTTTGGTGCGAAATAAAAAGCAGAAAAAAATAATAAAATCGTAACTAGAAATAATTGTTATGCTTAACAAAGATAAAGATTTTTTTAAATATGGTTTCAGGTGATCCCAAAAATAGCAAAAGGTTTTTTTTTTGTTCTGCCGGAAATAACTAAAAACCTTCAAAAAATTTTTTTTAAAGGATTCATTGACTATTTTAATTGAAGAGGTTTGGAATCAGCACGAATTTTTCTTCTGATGCGTAGCACATCTATAATTGAGACTTCGTTTTCGACGTCATAAAATAAATCTATCCATTTGGTATGATTTCTTTGAACTAAAACACTAAAAACAATAATTTTTCTAAAACTGTGTTTTTTTCCTGTCAAATTTGATATTTTAAGTTGGCAACGCGATGACAATTTCAACTAAAACACAGTTGTGGTTCACAATACTAAAACACAGTTTGGTCGTGTGTAAGTTTGGTCTACTCTTAGACGACCAAACTGAATTTAGTTGAGAACCGTGATAGGGGCATAAATTGAGGTTAGGTTGAAGAGAGGGGTAATCCATGTTGATCCAATCTATTTCAAATTACACTTATGTTCTTAAGGTACCCATAGACTAGGCAATATAATTGAGTACTTTATTGCTATTATTGTTGTCATTTTGCTCCACACTATTCAATAAATTGCACCATATTTAAAAAAAAACTTTATGGCACAATTTTTCTTACAATATAGGTAAACGTAAACAAAAGCTACACCCACATATGTGCTTTACGAAATTTTAAAATTGCTTTGGGCTACCGTTACAGCATATGGTACACTCTTAAGAGAATTATTCGGATGAGGGGGGGGGGGCTTTCCCAGTAAAGATACCAGAAAACTATCGAAGGTTAAGAACCTAACTTTTTCAATATATTTTCTTAAGTATTTTTCAATCTGAATCTCTGAGATATTCTATAACTGGAATATTTTCCAGATAGAAGGTTTGTCTTCTCATTTGACTGAATGCTGGACAGGGACAAAAATAGTACATCGAGATTCCGCCATAGCTTCACAGTTTATTCTGTAAAAAATTACAAAACGAGCCAAGTGATTATATAACTGTTTATATCCTGTTATTATTTTAATCAATTGTTGGTCGTTTTGAACTTGGAATTTCTTTCGTCTTTTAAGTAAATTTAGTACGTATCTTAAGTTTTTTTTTTACTTTTCTATTGTATTCAAATTGTTAAAGTAAAATTTCATGGCAAACGTTATTGTTAAACATTTTAACCCGAGATATTCTAATTTAAATATTAACCACAAAATGCACAAAAAGCCCCATATGAAGAATTGTTAAAATTTTGAAATTTTTTTAAACACCGAATACCGCCTATGTATGTATGCAACATAAGAACAGTGGTAGCGGTATTTTATATATTTCAAAACGACAAAAAAAATGTTAGCTTTCGTTAGAGATTTGTTCAAGGAACTGGAGTATGGAAAAACAAAATCATTTTGCTAATTTTGACTCTGTAACAATTTTTGATTTTGCTTGCGATATGTCCACTTAAGAAGTTTGGGATGAAGTTATATAAAAAGGAAAAGTTTGGAAGTTCTTAGATCTTTTTTTTACCAAGTTTGTATTAAAATTTCACTCCGTAATACTGGCATTTCGTTAAAAACAGCTTGTGGCCTTTTATTGGTATTTTTTTAATTATTTACTGCATTTTTTCAATATCTCGAATATATCTACATTGTACATATATTTATATTTTAGCAATTATTTTTTCTAAACACATCTTAAGAACTTATTAATCTTATATTTCATTATCTATTATTTTATAAAAATCACATGTACTAAGTGAATTTGTATGCACTTATTCTTATTGAATTCTATCTTATCTTCCAAACGTCTAGGTTGTCAATGTTAAATGATTTTTGAACGTAACTTTTCTACAAAGCTTCTGTTTTTTTCTGTTCGGTCGATATTTCCAACTAATTTCAAAACATATTATTTACATAATTAAAGATCAGAATGTTGTTCTATTACAATACTTGTTTCATTAGAAGTTGATCATCAAACAATCACGTCAATAAATATGTCTTCACTAAGAAGTTACATTTGAAAAAGTAAAATTTTCTTAAATAATTGTGTATATAATCCGATCTCTTAAACGTTTTGATAATATACTTTTACTGCATCCAGTATCTCCTGCCCAACTCACCAATTTTGAAGATGCCATCTTTAATTTTAAGCAATTAGTGGGAATGTCTGAGTATGTGAGATGACTCTTAAAGATCACAATGAAGACTGACTGCTGAAGAAAATCTAAGCTTAAAAATATAGTTTGGAAGCTAACGCTTTTATTTACTGGTGTCTTTTTATGAAGACTCACAACCAGATTTTGCAAAGATTCTTCATAAATGTTGTTGTTGTGTCTATTAACAATAATAAATAACTTGTATGAATGTTTAGTCAAAGAAATAAAATAGTATAATATTAACTACGGTCAGTCGATTGGTTCAAAACCGGTATAATATATTCGACAAGTGTTAATTTGTATTATTTATGTGGAGGTTTGTTTGTTTGTTTGTTTGTTTCTGTCTTTTGCATATGTAAATACTCGTATTAAATTTGTTTTTTTTTTTTTTTTTGTTTGTAATAAGATCTTAAACTATATTAATCAGATGTTGGAATGTGAGCAACCTATCCGTAGCGATAATGCACACTCACGCATCATGCTTTTATATTTTTGAATTACATATATGCATGCAGGCTAACTTAAACATTATTATGATTAAAACATTTAGATCATTGTTTATATTATCAACAAAATTTTGACATACCATGGGTCTCATTATTCATTCCGTTCTGCAATTTGCGGAAAGAGTTTTTTATATGGAAGTAATATTTTAAATTAATTATTCCCCTGCTGCGGCATTTTCCCGCAGTTACGGTATCATCTCTACCGTGACGATATTACCATATTATTGAATCCACAGTACATATATTTTACTCCAGTTTATTTACGCTCAAATTTTACAGCTTACGGACAGAACAAAAATATAAGGGATATATAAAAATTTTAAAATATAAAATTAATTTTAATTATGATTACATTAGGCTAAAGTTCGTATCGCTTTGTAAGCTAAATTAAATTAGCGAATAAATTTCGGGCAATAATAATTAAAAATTCGTTTTAATTTATTTCCTTATTTTTGTTCAATTTTTTTTTTGGTTTTAAGTTTAAAATTTTTAATTAAAAATTTAAAAATTTTTTAAATTTTGGTTTTATTTAGTATTTTGGGGAAGCCAAATTACATGTGATAATCTTTATGGAACAAATAAAACCATAGGAAATTTCAAATATTCTTACAGATACCAACAGATTGGAACAACATGCTGAATTTGAAGGCCGCCAAAACTTTGCAATCAGCGTTCTTGTGTTTGATCCACTGTGTGTGGTGTCAATTGGCGTAAACTTCAGCTCTACATACATATTTTTCAATGCAAATGGAACATGCGAATTGTACTATGTAATTAAAGCTCAAATTTAACATTACTTATATACAGCTGTATTGCCGCTGTGTTTATTGTTCTTAAATAATCACACACATATTTTTCAATTTGCTTGTTTTTGTTCTACTCAAACTTTTTTGGTTGGTTACCTTAAGTATATTTTTTCAGTATCTGCCCGAAGCCCATTGCTATAGCAAATAGCTTAGTATATTAATTCTAGCTATTTTTAAATGATTTGTTCGAATTAGTTTGTTTCCCTGTTATAATTCGGTTTGGCTAAAGTTTGTATCTCTCTGTAAGCTAAATTATTCATAATTTGCAATAATAACACAGAAAAAAATGATTTGTAAATACAAATAATTTTTTTGTTATATCAATTAAATAATTAATTAATTTTGAACCTACAACGATTTTTGTAACGAAATTGTAAGTTAAAGGAAAATCCGAAAAATATTTTTAATTAAATATGTCAACAAATCGTTTGTTGAAATTTATTTATTTTTTCAACATTTATTTATGTTAGATTTCAAAGTTATTTCAATTAAAGTTATTGTTATATTAACAATGTGAATTGTTGAATATCCGTATCATAATTGTGATATTAACAATGCTTTTTTTTTTATACACAATCACAATCTGCGAAACGATTTTTGCTTATCTGCGAAAAACACTAAATGTCTTTGAGCAGAGTTGAACCGGCAACCTTAAGACTAATAAACTAACTCACTTACCTCTCAGCTAAACAGCAACACTTTATTAAATACGCAAATCATGAATACACACAAAATATGATTTCTTGTTTCTTCTACATGTGCGCATTCCGTTATGATATAATTTAAAAATTAACTTTGTTGAGTAGTTTAATTGACTACAAAAATTAAAATTTGTTGTATCAACAATGATCATTGTTAATTTTTAAATTAAATATTAACAATTTGTTTTGTTGGTTGCATTTCGATGATATTTTTTCTGTGAACTTACAATTGTCTATGGTAACGTCAAAATCCGGGCTAAGACTGTGCTGGTAAGTGCCTTCTGCAGAAAGCCTATAGGGTGCAGATATATAATCTTTTTCACAAAGAATATATGCATATTTTTGGCCGCTAGATGTTTTATACACTTACAAAAGCATATTTTACAAATAAAATACATTCAAAACGTTTTAAAGTTTTTTTAACAACATCTGACGCTTTACCACCTCATATATACGCTTTATACTTCAACATACCTCTAGTTATTGAAATATGTTATGCACACAAATCACGTGATCGCTGCCCATCTCAAATCTTAGCACCAACTCATAATGTAATAAAAATACTTAGTTAGTTTATTAGTAACAAAAAAGTGGATTTCTAATATTTAGTTGTTTTTTTTAATTGCTAGAGGCTGTTTCCTTTAAAGGTTATTCAGTGATTCACCACTACTACAGGGTGGGCCAAAAGAAACCAAGGGGTATAAAAATATAATAACTTTTTTGTTTATTAATTTTTTTTTATTTTTTCTTTCAGATTATATAAACAACACTTGGAGAATTTATAATGAATGAAAATAATAAATGAAAATCAGAAAATAAGAAATGAATAAATGAAATCAACTTTATTGAAAATTTGATTATGAGTGATGAAGCTCATTTTCATTTGAATGGCTTTGTTAATAAGCAGAACTGTAGGTTCTGGGGTTCTCAAAATCCAAGAGCCATTCATCAACGCCAATTGCACCCCATCAGGTGTACAGTATGGTGTGGGATCACATCTGAAAATGTCATTGGGCCCTACTTCTTCGAGAATGAAGATGGAAGTGCTGTAACCGTAAATGGAGAGCGGTATCGGTTTATGATAGAAAATTTTTTACGTCCTGCTCTTGAAAACAGACCTGGTATGTGGTTTCAGCAGGACGGAGCCACTGCCCATACTGCCCGAGACACAATGGCACTTTTAAGTCAAATTTTTGGAGAGCGAATAATTTCTCGAAATTCGGAAATTATTTGGCCAGTGCGATCGCCAGATTTGACAGCACCCGACTATTTTCTTTGGGGTTTTTTGAAGGAGCGAGTGTATGTGAACAAGCCAGAGACAATCCTTAAACTCAAGGCAAACATTGTTGCAGAAATTCGAACGCTACAGCCACAAGTTTTGAAAGATGTTATGGAAAATGCTCCAAAAAGAGCCCATCAGTGCGAAGCTGAAAACGGTGGTCATTTAAGAGACATCATTTTTCATACTTAGTGTAAAAAAATTTCCATTTTGTATATTATATAATCTGAAAGAAAAAATAAAAAAAAGTTAATAAACAAAAAGTTATCAAACTTTTACACCCCTTGGTTTCTTTTGGCCCACCCTGTACATACAAATGAACACGTTATTTTCTCGAATTTTTTAAGGGTATTTCCCCGTTTGTTTTTGTACTGTAATCACTTAAATGTTTGTAATGATTTTTTTAAATAAACTGATTTTAACATTTTATCGCACTTTTTTCATTTATTTTAATTTACATTTTTCTTACAATTGCAATTCGAGTTGAAATAAAGTCAGCCAATGTAATAATGGTAAAGTAAGAAAATAGAAAACATGTTAATTATTGAGTTCTTTCCTCAACTACGATATTATTGGAACTTCTCGTTTATTAATGTTAAATGAAAGTTAACCATAATATCTCTAGTTGTTCTAAGGAATTTTTTTGGTAAGGGTTCACCTCCTTGATGGTCTGCATTAGCGTGAAATGTGCATAGAATCTAATAACCCCTCAATAATCCATTGATTTTTTATAAACAATTAATATTTTATTAACAAGTTAAATCAAAACCACTCAGTTCCTATTTTTCTTTTGACTGCTAAAATGTATCTCCCAAGCAGCCCATAGAATTGACATAAAGATTCATTCATTAGAGCTGTGCCAAATCGTTCATTCAAGTGACCGCTTATTTTCGTTCATTTTCTAAAAAAGAACGAGTTCGTTCATTTCTTTCATCCGCTCTTTTCAAGAAATAGAATGAAATAAAAACAAAAAATCAAAAGCTGATTCGTCAAATAAAAAGGGCATTTGTCCAGTGAGTTTGTTATGAATTGTTTTGCAAACTAAGCAAAACAAACAATAGAAAATATAAGAAACTAAAAAAAAAATCAGCAAGTAAAATGTTTAAAATATTAAAGGAATGAGAAATCAAAAGATTCATATTGGCAAAAGAGCCACATATAAAGAATCAAAATAGACTGTTTATAATATTACTATCTACATAGGTAAATTTGTTTAAAAAACTCTTAATATGTTCTAAAAACTTAAGAAATATTAATGGCAATTTTATTAATTTCATAATGGTCATACTGCTACTAAAAGCAGGCAAATGAAAACCAGAATGTGACAAAAAATCTCGCACGAATAAAGAAAAAGTAAAAAAAAAACAAAACAAAAACACCCAAGTGCGCTCATTCGTTCATTTCGTTCAATTGTACTTTTTATCAGCACTGCTGAGCCAAAACAGCTCAGTAAAGTGACCGGCTCACTTCGTTCATTTTACTGATTCGTTCATTTGTACTCGTTCGTTCATGAACGACACAGCTCTATCATTCATCACTTAATTATTTTATTCCTACAAATTATTTTAATTTATTTCATATTTGTACACAATACTAATAAAATATGAATTAAAATATTATTAAACACTTTTGTTTTGATTATTGATAATTATACAAAGTACTCGCACATTTCAAACAGAACGAATGTAGTTGTAAAACAAAACAATTATAACAGGATGTTGTTGTGCGACTATTTTCTTGAATGTTTTTTATATTATTCAATATGGTTGTATTTATTTTCACGCAAATGAGTAGTATTATTTTTAATTTTTAAAGAAAACTGCTAAATATAATTAAAATTCCTATCTGGAAATGTTTTAATTCATTATCACGAAAGAAACATCAACTCTTGCATGCGAACGAGCACTATCGAATTCCTTGAACCCAAATTGAATTGATATTGATCGCTTGGATTTTCTTGCGATATCGTAGAACAGAATTTTAAAATTTATATATAATATATAATATTTATCTGCTATTAAAGATTCGCTATAGATAAACAACTTCTACTAGCAACAGCAATAACTTAAAATCTTTTAAATAAAAAAACGCTCTTTCGGAAAACTGCAAGACTAGACTCAAGGAATTTTTCACGGAATAATGAAAAAGAAAACAATTATAAAAAATGTATTTGCGCATGGTTTAACATGTCCAGATGCAAATAAATTTTTTTAATTTTGTATTCATTTTGATACGCATTAAATAAAAATAAAATATTGACATAGATAAATTAATTATTTGAAATAAAGAAAACTGTACATACATACACATCGAGCGTTATTTTCGATTTTATCGGAAATTGACTTTTTTATTGAAATTAATATTTTTTGGTTCTATCCATAGTTTAGAATTATCAAAATGTCAAAATTGTTGATAACTTTTAAGATACAGTCTGCAAAATTTTATCGTAAGTGACAATTTACGTATAAAAACATATTTGAATATTTTAAAAAAACTTTCTCCTGAAAAATTAAATTTTTGGCGCTTACGATTAAATCGAAAATAAAGCTCGATATGTAAGTATCAGTTTATCAAAAGAAATTTTAAATTGCATTATTAACTAATATTTTGAACAAAATTTCTTAAAACACAATAATTTCATAATCGTCATAGTTATTGAATTAAGTTTTAAGTTGAACTTGACCAGCTAAACACGTTTTTCTAAAATATACAATATATTCATATATATTACAATATATCCATTCTAGCAATAAATTCGCCCGGTGTCTGATACCAGTATTTAACTAGCAATATAAAATAAATAATGTCCCACAGTTAAATCGATTCTAAAATACATTAATTAATGATATTATAAATATGCTTGTGCAAACATATACATACATATGTAAATAAAAGTGTGTACATTAGGGTGGGTCAATTTTTAAAAATATAATATAGCAAAAACGAAACCCATGCAAAATTCTATTCAAATCAAATCCTATTTTGGAGTAAATATATATTTTCTTCTCATATATTTATAAAACATGTTTAAAATATTTTAAAATAGAACCCTATTGTTTTCGGTACGATGTGCGTCCGCTTGTCAGTCGATCTGTATTTCTGTCTGTCCGTTACATGCTGTTTTCTTGAGAATCGTAAAATCTACGGAATACAGAATATGTAACACTTTGGCAGCTACAACAACAAATATATAACAGTTAAATATTAATGGACAAAGACAAATTTTGAAATCCTAATGTAATATACAGACAATTACTCGTATATATAGACACTTGCATTTGTATGCAGACTACATCAATTAATAATGAAATTAAAAAAAATCAATATTAAAGGGTATTCTATCAGTTAATGTAACTGATACTTGCTGTATCTTGGGAGCCGTAAGAGGCAAACTATTGAAATTTTCAAAAACGCTTAAACTAAAAAATTCCAAAATTAAAAATATTCCGAAATGAAATATCACCAAAATAAAAAAGCGCTTAAATAAAAATTATCGGCAAAAATAAAATAAATCGCTCAAATAAAAAAAAATTCACCAAAAGTCAAAACCTGCCCAAAAAACCAAAAAATGCCAAAAACAGTAAAAAATCGCCAAAAGGAAAAAGCTCCAAAGCAAAATAAGATAATACTGCCAAGAAAACCCCAATTCAATGCAAAGATCTGATTGAACATTTTCGAAAAAAATTTATGGGATATAAAATTAAATTTTAATTGGCGTGCCACCGCCCATTTTTTAAATGAAAGATTTTGTGTTTTTCAGAACTCAGGGTGTGTGATAAGTTTTGTAAAAATCGCTAAAGTAGAATCACTTAAAATAAAATATTAAATTTTAATGGGCGTGACTCTACTCATGTTTTCAAATAAAATATTGTGTCTATTTTTGAGCTTAAGGTGTGTAGTAAGTTTCATAAAAATCGATTGAGTAGAACCACATGAAATATAATAATAGTTTTTAATGGGCGTAGACCCGCCCATATTTTCAAATTTAAAATTGTGTAATTGCAAATCCAAAGGCGTTTGATAGGTTTACAATAGGACCAATGAGAAGCTATACCCTCTCAAAAAATAATAATAATTCTTACAATCGGTTTAAAATATACCGAGTTAAGTTACCCCCTGTTTTTGTAAAACGTTTGAGTTAAAAATCTTGGCGTCTTTGTAATAGACTAAAGGAAACTTGTACAACTTTTCTTTAATCTATTACAGAAACGCCAATATTTCTAACTCAAACGTCTTACACAAACAGGAGGTTAGTTAAGTTATACTTGTATAAATCTTATACAAGTTTGATGTTTACTCAACTCTTGAGAAAAAAATAAATTTTCTTTTTCCATTAGGTTGTGTACGAATTGAAAACTTCAAACTCGTTTTCAAAGTTATTGTTTTGAGTTATGATGTTGTTTGAGTAAATGAGCTATGTAATCAGTTTGCCACAATTTCAGATTTTGTATTTCTTTCGAAAGGTAAAAACTATCCAGCAGTTATGCCAAATTATTTAACATTAATGACCAGACGTAAGTATAACAAAGGTCAAAAATATTCACTATCAAGTATTTGTTTAAAAATTCATTTATATTTGAGTTGAGAGAGAAATCTCCATATTAAAGTGTTTTTACACTGACATGGTTTTAATAAAAGTTGGCTTTAACGTTAAAACCAACTGTTAAAACCTGGTTTTACCATACAAATTGTTTTTGTTAAGGCCAACTTAAAATAATTTTTGAGTTGGTTTCAAGTTGGTTTAATGAAATGCAACCTTGTTTTCGCTAGGCTAAATTCAGTGCTGCCAAGTTAAAATGACGAAAACAACGAAAATATTTTCATTGACTTATGGGAATTGAAAATGGACGACGACGAAATGACTGTCATCAATCAATGATGTATTTGTGCATTTTTATTATTAGTTCCATAATTTTAACATATTCACTTACAAAATATAAAATAATTTCCATTTTTCAGCGCATTGTAAAATTACCAAATTTTTCATACAAAGAAGAACAGTTGTTGTAATGGGTGTTTTTTATTGAGGTATAGAACTTTAAGTTGGCATCACTTTTTTAACTCGCGGCGATTTTGTCAGCTGTCAAGTGATTAATATTAAATTTGGTTTGCCATTTCATCATGAACAGGTTGACAAAAGAACAACGCTTGCAAATCGTGCAAATTTATTTCGAAAATAATGGTTCAGCTCGCGAAGTTTACCGCAAGCTCCGTCCATTTTATGGTCGACATAATCGTCCATCAGAGCAATTAATTCGGTTAACCATGGATCGTTTTCGCACTACGTTTACTCCATGTGATAATACGCATCCGCAGAGACGTCGAACAGTGCGCACCGAAGAAACAATTGCCGCTGTAGAGCAAACTGTTGAAGAGGACCCGAATGAATCGATTCGCCACCGTGCACAGCAGTTGGAGCTTTGTCCATCAACTTTATGGAAGATTTTGCGCAAAGATCTTGGCTTGCGACCTTACAAGATCCAGCTTGTGCAAGAATTAAAGCCGCGAGACCATGCAATGCGTCATGATTTTGGTGTATGGGCCGAAAATGAGATTGATCTCGGTGCTGATTTTCATCGCAAAATTTTGTTCAGTGATGAGGCTCATTTTTGGTTGAATGGCTACGTCAACAAGCAAAATTGCCACATTTGGAGTGAAGAGAATCCACATGAGACCCTTGAGACGCCATTACATCCACAAAAACTGACTGTTTGGTGTGCTCTATGGGCTGGTGGAGTCATTGGGCCATACTTCTTCCGAAATAATGCTGGAGAGTCAGTTACCGTTAATGGAGACCGGTATAGAGCCATGATAACCGACTATTTTGTTCCCGTATTGGATGGCATGAATGTGGATGAGTTGTGGTTCCAACAAGACGGCGCTACATGCCACACAGCGCACGTCACAATCGATTTATTGAAGGAAACATTCGATGAGCGCATAATTTCGCGGAATGGACCTGTCAATTGGCCACCAAGATCGTGTGATTTGACACCATTGGATTATTTTCTTTGGGGATATGTGAAGTCGCTCGTCTACGCCAACAAACCAGAAACGTTAGGGGATAAAGCCAAATTGATGGACATTAAAACGATTTTCTTGTGTTTTATTTCAATTCGAAGTTCTATACCTCTAAAAAAACACCCGTTACAATTTGTCAAATAAGTGTTATAAAAAGCAGAAAAAATACGACAACAAATACACGCATTTCTGTAGGAGTTTTATTTTATTTTTCAACAAAGTTATTAGACAGTCTGTGAGTTACAACCTGAATTTAACAAACTTGAAGTATGAATGTGTGGTGATACTTTGTATATTCATACTTTGAAAATAGTTTTTAATTTAATCTAGTATTCATTTTTTATATTTTAAGTTTTGTTAATTGTCATTTGTTTTCTTTATAAAATAAAGTTAGTTGAATTTAAAAATTATATGAAAAACATCAACATTGGTGACCTCGACGGAAAAAATGCCAACAACAGATGAATTTGGATCCGCTTCGTCCTCAGTTTCATCGGAAATATCGCGGGTAACTGTACGTGTTCCACCATTCTGGCGTCAAAATCCGAAATTATGGTTTCGTCAATTGGAATCACAATTTATTACTTCATCGATAACAGCAGATGCAACAAAATACCACACATTGGTTGGATCAATTGAAAGCTCCATTTTAAATCATGTAAGTCACATTGTAGAAGAGCCGCCAGCAGAAAATAAATATGAAACTCTAAAGCTGGCATTGTTAAACTAGTTTGTCGAATCGGAGGAAAAACGACTTCGTCATCTTTTAGAAAACGTTACTCTTGATGATAAGAAACCATCAACGCTATTAAGAGAGATGCGCTCATTAGCTTCCGGAAAAGTATCGGAAGATTTACTGAAAACATTGTGGATGACACGCCTTCCAAATTCAACAAAAGCCATATTATCGGTTAGTAACGATACTATTGATAAGCTGTCTATTATAGCTGATAAAATCCACGACCAGTCAGACGCCGCAAATGCGGTCAACACAGTTTCTCTAGATGATGACAATAGGGTCTCTACAATAGAAAAGAAAATGGCTGAAGTCATATCAAAAATAGATGCTTTATCGACTTTTAATCATCGCCGTTCTAGAAGTGCATCAAGAAGTTTTTCACGTAATAGATCTCATTCTTCTTCTACAACATTATGCTGGTATCATCGTAAATTTGGCTCTCGTGCAACCAAATGTCGTGTTCCATGCTCTTTCAAATTTTCGGAAAACTCTTAGGCACTTCACCAACGGTGACGGGTGAAGGTGGCCAACAAATAAGTCGCCTGTTCATTCAAGATGCTGAGTCGAAGTACAGGTACCTTATTGACACCGGAGCAGACATATCTGTTTACCCGGCCACAGAAGAAGAAAAATCGAAACCCCCTACTACATTTGTTCTTTATGCTGCTAACAATACAAAAATTCGAACGTATGGTAAAAAAGTTATTGATTGCAAGCTTGGACTACGATGCAGATTTCTCTGGTCATTTATTGTCGCTGACGTAACACGCCCAATAATAGGATCAGATTTTCTCGGAAACTATGGACTCCTAGTCGATATAAAAAATAACTGCTTAGTAGATTCTCTAACAAACATTAAGACGTTTGGCAGCAGTTCGCAATCAATAAATTTAACACTTAAAAGCGTTTCCGAAGATATGGGTAAGTTTAAATCAGTTCTGAAAGAATTCGCTGATGTTACAGTACCCAGTATGAAATTGCCACCGATAAAACATTCAGTGGTGCATTAAATTGAAACTAACGGTTCTAAAGTATATTCAAAACCACGAAGATTGTCGCCAGAAAATTTTAAAATTGCTAAGCAATAATTCGAATATATGGTCAATTTGGGTATTTGTCGCCCATCAAAAAGCTGTTGGTCAAGTCCTCTCCACATGGTACATAAAGGCAACGACATGTGGAGACCCTGCGGAGATTATAGGCTTCTGAACAAAATAACTGTTCCTGACCGTTACCCCGTGCCACACATCCACGATTTTGCATATATGCTTGCCGGTAAAAAGGTATTTTCAAAAATTGATTTGGTTAAAGCATATTTCCAGATACCAGTAGCAGAGGTTGACATTCCCAAGACTGCGATCATTACTCCATTCGGTTTGTTTGAATTTATTCGAATGACATTCGGTTTGTGTAATGCTGCGCAAACGTTCCAACGCTTCATTAACGAAGTTTTACGAGGTTTCAACTTCTGTTTTGCTTATATCGATGACATTCTTGTAGCATCCGACAATGATGAAGAGCACGAGAAACATCTACGTCAAGTATTTTCGAAGTTACGTGAGTACGGAGTAACAATAAATTGCGAAAAATGTGAGTTTGGTAAACCTGAATTGAAGTTTTTAGGATACTTAATTTCTCAAGAAGGACTCAGACCGAACCCAGAACGTGTAGCGGCAATACAAAAATATACTTTACCGAAAACTGTTAAGGATTTAAGCAGGTTTCTTGGAACTTTAAATTTTTATCGACGTTTTATACCTAAAGCAGCTAGTGCTCAAGCAACTTTGAATTCTCTTAAAACCGGCCAGAAGAAGAATGATAAGAGATTGGTTGTCTGGACTCCTGAGTTACGTGCCGCTTTTGATAAATGTAAGGCTCAATTAGCAAATTCTGCTCTCCTTTCGTATCCAACCGATTCTGCAGCAACTTCCTTGTTCGTAGACGCATCAGATGTTGGAATGGGTGCTGTACTTCAACAATATGTTGATGGCGCATGGAAGCCCTTAGGATTTTATTCAAAAAACTGTCAAGCACACAGAGAAGATATAGCGCATATGACCGTGAACTGCTTGCTGCATATTCTGGTCTTAAGTATTTTCAATATTTTCTAGAAGGACGTCAGTTTTGCATCTATACAGATCATAAGCCGCTGATTTTCGCATTCAATCAACGCTCAGAAAAGGCATCACCACGTCAACTACGGCATCTTGATTATATTGGTCAATATACAGTAGACATTCGTCATGTATCCGGTAAAGACAATATACCTGCCGATGCTTTATCACGTGTAGATGTCATTTCAATGCCATCTTCACTGAATTATGAACTTCTAGCACAAGAACAAGCAAAAAACATTGAGCTAGAATCACTTCAAAAATCGTCTTCAACAGCGTTAGTATTTAAATTATTTCAAATGCCAAATACTAATGTCGAAGTCATTTGCGATACATCAACGGGCAAAATTAGACCCTTCATAACTGAATCTTTTCGTAAAACCGTTTTTGACATGATTCACAATATGTCTCATCCTGGCTCAAAATCATCAATAAAGTTAATTTCCGATAGATTCGTCTGGCCAAATATACGTAAAGATATTTCAACTTGGTCGAAATCTTGCAACAAATGTCAACAATGCAAAGTTCAACGTCATACTAAAAGTCCAATCGGAGAATTCCTTGTTCCCGATGAAAGATTTAAAATTGTCAGTATAGATATAATTGGACCTCTTCCTCTGTCAGGTGAATATCGATACTGTCTGACATGCATTGACAGATTTACACGTTGGCCAGAGGCAATACCACTGAGTGATATCACATCTGAATCAGTCGCTAAAGCATTTCTCAATGGATGGATATCAAGATTTGGTCTGCCTATGCAAGTTGTTACTGATCAAGGTCGTCAGTTCGAATGCTCACTGTTTCGGGAGTTTTCTAAGCTTTTAGGAATTCGTGTACAACATACTACACCATATCATCCTCAAGCAAATGGACAGGTTGAACGATGGCATCGAACGCTTAAAGCAGCAATTATGTGCCATTCAAAATCTCGTTCGTCAGATGTTTTACCAATTGTAATGTTAGGATTGAGGACATCTATCAACCATGATTTGAAAGTGTCTCCTGCTGGATCAGTGTATGGTATGGAACTGACATTGCCAGGAGAATTTTTTGTTAATGCAAAAATAAAAAATATTAATTCTGAATAGGTAAAACAATTTAAGGAGGATATGGAAAATGTTAAAGCA
This sequence comes from Tachina grossa, assembly GCA_949987645.1. Classification (NCBI taxonomy): domain Eukaryota; kingdom Metazoa; phylum Arthropoda; class Insecta; order Diptera; family Tachinidae; genus Tachina; species Tachina grossa. Next base: position 149,525,152 of record OX465274.1, on the reverse strand, counting down.
GATAAAGTCGCAAGACACGGTCATACAAATGTGCACGTGCCGAAAAATTTGCATGAATGAGAGATGATGCTGTTCGACCAACTCTTCAACCTCCTTACAAAGGCCCTTTTCACGTAATATCAAAAAGTGCAAAGACATTTGTTGTTAATGTTAATGGTAAAACAAAAACAATATCCATAGATCGGTTGAAGCCTGCTATAGTTTTTAACAACTCCGAAAATGATTTATTTAAATCCACGCCTACTTCTACATCTGAAATACCACAACGAATTCTTCGATCTGGTAAAATCGTACGAATTAATATATGACGTTAGTACTGGAGGAGGAGTAATGTGGTGATACTTTGTATATTCATACTTTGAAAATAGTTTTTAATTTAATCTAGTATTCATTTTTTATATTTTAAGTTTTGTCATTTGTTTTCTTTATAAAATAAAGTTAGTTGAATTTAAAATTTATATGAAAAACATCAACAAATGCAAAGTCAGCTGTTTATGGTTTTAACGTTAAAACCAGGTTTTAACTTTCAGTGTGAAAACACTATTAGGTTATACTTGTAAAAATTTTATACATGTATGCTGTTTATACTAAACTCTTGAGAGAAAAATTAAAATTTCTTTTTTTATTAGGTTATAATACTCTTAAAAGAAAACAAATCGTTTCCTTTTCTTTTAAGATGTGAAACAGCCAACTGAGATTCTCGAATTTGGAATGATTTTCCATCATCCCACATTAAATTTTTTGATGTCCAAGAAAACATGATATAATGCCATGATATCAACAGTGGCGCTTACGCGACATAATTTTTAGGGAATGGAATACATGAAATACCGAAATATATTTATTTGACATGAAGTCCTTATTTAATTTTAAAATTTAGTTTGTTTCGTTTGGTTAAGCGGTAACGAAATGCATATAGGCAAGGCTTAACCATAAAAATAGGGAATAGAATATATACAATAATTAAAATAAGTACGAAAAATAAGATAGATATGTAACTGAATTGAATTGGCCATAAGATTGGAAAAAATTGTATGTGCATTAAAAAAGGTAATATGTGTATGTTAAATATTAGCAGCCTTATTTATAAAACTTATTAGGGCTTTATTAAGACTTTTTAAGAAAAAAAATTTTATGAAAATTTGTTTTAAAAATCCTTTTTAAAGCCTTAATAAGTTAAATATTTAAAAACTGTATTGTATGTACTTTTATAGTCACTTCTAGATAATCATATCAAAGAAGTCATATCAAAGACTGCCAGGGGAATGAGCAGTCTAAAGCTGCCACTAAAAACTGGTCTGATTATAAAACTATTTTTTTATATCGGTAAATATGTACAATACTCAAAGTCAATAGGTAATTTGACACATATTTTTATGGGAATCTAAAACTGGGGCGGAACTTAGTACTCGTTTGAAGCTGCTACTTTCAAATAACTTTTAATAACAAGTTGTATGACTAAGATATTAAATACTTTTACTTTTTATCATATAAATTAAAATAAAATTTCAAACATGATTTTTAAGTAACATTTGAAACAGACTTAAAAAAATTCTAGACATGAATAGAAGAATATAAATTTAGTTTTATGTTCATTTACCCAATCTTTAAATTAATATTATCTTTAATTAACAATTAAATTTGTTAACATTGATATAAAAGCTAACTACTACAATAAAACTTGTTTAAAACGAACGCCGACCTCTTACAACGATTTCAGTATATTCTGTAACGATGCATCTATTTGAGGTTTTGAAGAAAATGTCATAGAAATAAATCTTCAGAAGTGTTATGATGCGATACACAGTCAAACTTAAAATCCGAGAAGTAAATGCAAATTTAAATCTTTATATCTTATCTGGTTTCTTAAGTTCTATAATTATTTTTAATTATTAACTAAGTATACACAAATGATTTTTATGATGGTGAGTAGAAATGAAACTGTTTCCTTCTTTATCCTTTTGACAAAATTTAAAAAAGTTAAAATTATATTTATATTTAAATCTATTATGCAGCTGTTAAACACATTTTATTATTTATTTTAAGAATATAACTACGTTCATGGGAGTTAAAATAATCGATCGCTTTGATATCGTTTTAGCAACGCTTCACGTTTATATCAATTTTTGCTCTTAATATAATCTATCACATTTTTTATGATGCAGTGTTATTTTTACTCTTTATTATAAACTTGTACTATTCTATTTGCATATTATTTAAATGTATGTATTGCTTTTAGATAAAACGTTTATTTCATTTTAATTGATTTGAATTTTTTTTTTAATTGCTGTATAATTCGTAAGAAGTTTTTTCATCGAGAAAAAGTAGATAGTTATATTGATTGTCCCATTTTAGAATGTGTTATTCATATAAAAACTTAAATAAACTTACAAAATATATCATGAAATAGAGTTTTTTTCTTAATCATACTGTGTTTAACATGTCGATAACAATTTTTTAGACACAAACATTTCTCATATTCCTTATAGAAACGAGGGGCTGGTTTTTGAAAATTCTTATTAAGGAAAAACTAAATTTATGTTTAGATTAATTAGGCTAAAGTTAGTATCGCTCTGTAATCCAAATTACCTGTGATAATTTTTAAAGAACAAAAAACACCAAAGTTAATTCTAAATGTTCTGACACACACAAGCAGAACGGAACAATTAGTTGTTTTCGAAGGCCGCCACAAAATCCATCATCAGCGTTCCTGTGTTTGGTCCAAGAATTTTTGCCTAAAATCACGAACTTAGAAACAAATAAAGTTCGAACAAGAACACAGCATTACAAAATAGAGGTTTTTGTGCTGTTAAAATAAAAAGCTGATTCTTTTGTATTCTTATCTCCTGATTACAATGACGTCATTATTTCTTCCCAACCAGCTTTAGATTTAAAGATATGGTAACATAAATGTTAGCATTTGCCTTAGAAGATCTAACTCGCATTCGCGAATATTGTACTAATTGCCCTTGCCTTTTTACGAATTGGTTACATTTACACCTTATGTAAACAAAACGATTTAACATTTATACATAAATATACATATATGTATTTAGGGGGCCCAAACAGTAATCTTAACTGTCACAATGTCGCAAGATTTTTGTTTGAAAGAAAAAACAAAAGTAAAGATAATAATTTTAAAATAATTTAAAACATTTTAATACAATGACACTTAAGACGACTGTTTCAATGCATCAATTGTGTTTTATAGTTTTTATGAATATACATACATAAATATGTATGTATATGTACGTATATAATAAAAGTACAGAAAGCTTATGCGCCTCCCGCTTGTCCGCGGATACATTCCATAAGTAATTATACCATTACACAGAAAAAACTAAATTTCGTTTTCAGTAACCAAATTCATTGAATCAGTAAATTTTTTGTGTGAATGCGGACCTACAAAGAAATTTGTAGATTCTGATAACAATTTTGTAAAAATTTAACTGAAAAAAAAATTTTATTTTGAGTTAACTTATTATGGCATTAGAGAAAAAAGTTAACTGAAACTCAAAATATTTTCAGTCAAATTTATTAATAGGAACAGAAAAACATTTTTGCAGATTTTTTGGTATTATTCAGAAAATTAACTGAATTAATAACAATTCTTAAAAAAAAATTTTTTAAAAAATTAGTAAAAGTTTTATTTGAAAAAAATAACTGAATCAAATGAAATGTTCAACTATTTATTTTTTTACTTTCAAAAATTGGCTTGTTTTTATGGTTAAGCATTTCGTTCCCGCTTTTGGAACTCGTCAGTAGACTCCAACCAAAAAAATTTTTTAATTTAGCTAACAAACTCCGTATGTTTATAGTAAGACTCTTCATACTATATTGAGAATCACAATATACACACATAATAAGTTTGAAAACCGCAAACAAAAATCTTTAAAAAAAATAAAATGTTTTTTATATCTATAAAATAATTTGTAGAAAAAATTAAAAAAAATCAGACAAATTTTTTTACAGTAAAGGTATTCACATCAGTTTTTTTCTTGTTTGAAAAATTGTAAAATGTAAATTTTTTACAACAAACACATGAAAAAAATTCCACCTAAAGTTGAGTTTTTAAATTCAACTTTTGGTGAATTTTTTTCCTTGTGTTTGTTGTAAAGCATTACATTTTTCCATTGTTCCAACAAGAAAAAAACTGATGTGAATACCTTTAGTATATAAAAATAAATTTAACTGAAAAAATTAAAAAAATCAGACAATTTTTTTACAGTATATAAATATAAATTGAACTGAAAATAATAAATTTAAATATAAAAAAAATAAATCTAAATTTTTTTTTACAAATTTTACTTTATATACATAATTTTCATTCTATACATTTTTTTACATAAAATAAAATTGGCACAAATAATTTACTGGAACAGTAAAAAATATTTACTGAAACTAAATTATATTTCAAAACACACGTTTGTTTGAAAATTTTTTGGGAATAATTTTTTCTGTGTATGCACAAAGCAATGACGTATACTTGCTCGGCAATACCTACGCAGTGCGTAGGTATTTCGCTTACATTCTGTTGGCGAAAACAGTGACGAATATTCATCATAGTTTTCATTCACAAAAATACTATGATGAAAAGAACACTGAAGCCGGAGTTAAATAATGAACGGTCATTAAGACCGTTTCTGAAATGATTAAAAATTTATTGTCAATTTACATTTAGTCAAAATATTAAGTGTTTTCTACCTGAAAGTACTGAAAAATTTTTTTTGTCTTTTTTAAAGCTCTTTTTCCCTTGAACACCATCATGCTTATGCTAGAAAACTATTGTACACATTTTTCTTTTCAACGTAAACACTAGAATGTGACAGAAAAAGAATTTTGGTCGCTTGTTTATATACGATTAACGAATTCATATAATATATTGGTACACCAAGTAAGTACTGCCAACTGTGAGTGACGAATTTATTACAGAAAAAACGTCAATAGCAGTTTTGCCGAACAAGCGGGCTGTCCCACGATATCGTCAACGTTCGACTTGTCGCACACTTACATTTAAAACAAAAACAATTTTTGAAAATTTTGTTTTTGTTTCAAATGTACACAAGTGTGTGCCACAAGTCGAATGTTGTCGACATCGTGGGACAGGCCCTATATTTTCTACCATTCAACGAAATTACTTAACTTAAATAATTAATTTTCCATCTCAGACATTTCTGCACTATGCCTAATATACCACAATAAAACACTAAAAAAATTCAAAATGTGCTGACATGAATTGCTAACAGCATCCTTAAGGTATGCATTGAATTATAGCTTTATAAGTGCTGCCCATTTCATGGCCAACATTCAGGCAGCATTGCCAGCGTAGATTGTTGGGAAATATATGTGTATATTGAGCTATGTATGTACTACATATTTAACTAGGTAACAGCAGGAGAACAAGAATGCAATAACAATATGCATATTTTCTGTATAATGTGCTGCTAGTGGTGTTTAAAATTTAAAGACAAAATAATGTTACACCCGTTACAAACATTTGAAATTAAGAGGTTTGTGTTAAACAAAGTAAATTGCATGATATAAATATAGAAGGTACTTCCATTCTCTCTTTGTTTTTAAAAATAAGTATTTTTGAAGTTTGTTTTTTGAGAGAAATAAAGAAAAATGTTCCCATATAGTAACAAATTTAAGTCTTCCCCTAGAAATTTTTTTACAAAAATGTGTAATTTTCTTAACAAAAATTTTTGAATAAATAAAGTTATATACATAATTACATATCTGTGAAGTTTAAAAAGTGATTATGTAATAACTTATCTCATATTTTTAAGTTTTCTTTTAACTATATTTTCATCTAAATTTGGCGCTGAGAAACCAAATTGATTGATGATTTGGATTATTTGACAACGAATTTTCATTAAGTTTAACAAATACTAATTGATATTGCATTCTGTTTAATTTACATAATATATTTCTTGTTGATTGTAACATCCCTTTCTAAAAAATTGGTGTAATAATCGGTCAGATCATTTAGCAAGTCTATTTCACAGATCTTATAGGCTCTTAGTCACTGTTGGCGAACACCAGGAAATGCAGGGAATTTAAAATATGCTGCACTCTTATTTTTTTGCTTATGCCCTAATTAAGTACGAAGATTTATGACTTTTTTGTTTTAAAATAATTTTCTTGTTTTTGAATTGTCTAAATTATTTTCTTCAAAATGGTTGTTGTCTTTGATAATGAAAAATTAAAATATTATTACCATGTTTCTAAAACATAAAAATAAAATGAAATTATTATACAAAAGTTTGAAAAATAAAGGAAAGAATATGTGTTGGATATAATGTTGGAAACAAAATCATAAAGCGGAACCTTCTAGCATAGACAATAACTAATAATTGTTTTAAAGATTCTGCTTCTTTTTTTCGTCCATAGACAAGACGATACAACCGTCGAACACAATTTGGACATTAATTGTTTAATTTATACATTCTGTATTTTATAAAAACAATTTTGAAATAATTTTTGAATAAAATTTTCAAAAAAAAAACAGGAAATAGAGGGGGAAATATTAAATTAATACGGTAGCACGATTTTACCGGAAACTTCAGAATACTTATACTTGTCAGATGGTGAATGTCAAGAAAAATTGAGAGAATGGAAGTACCTTCTATATTTATATCATGGTAAATTGTGTGTAAAGCTTTTAGGTCGTATTCAGAAAAAAAAAAATATATTTACAAAACGTTTAACAAATAAATTTCTATTTCTAAAATTATTTTGTCTGAATACGGTAGTTTAAATTTAACAGACTATTACAGATAATGTCAATATAAAATTAAAAATAAAAATTGAGAATCTGTGACATAAATGTACTCGAAAAAAATAGTCAGTCAGCACAAAGAGTGCTGCCACCTGGTTACAAACAACTATTTATTGACCATAGCAGCAAAGGGGGCTGGAATGTGCCTGTCTTTTAATACAAAAGTCAAAAATTTAGCAAGCCTTTACCAAATTAGCTTCAACACCGAAAATTTAATAAAATATATTTCCATAATGAAACTAAAATAATTTTCTGGCAAATAAATTTAATTTAATTTAAAAAAATATAGATATGTATGTATATTAAATAAAACCTTAACGAAAACATATCGATTTAGAAAAATAATCGATTTAACAAATTAAGCTATTTTAAGTAATTGATGCTCACCATTTATAATTTTTTATATTCCAGAATGAAATATTAGGTTTGTTCATTTACTAAAAATTTTTACGAACTTGTAAAAATTGTTACTGGAAAGTATTTATTAACTTAAATCGTTTGCAAGGAGAGAGCGTCAAAAGAGTGAAAAAAAAATTAGAGACTAAAAAATTCTTACAAATTATTGCTAGTAAAATTTTTACTTCAAGAATTATTCAACCACCTGCTCTTGTGTATTTTGTTGTCAAATTAATTATTTCAAAAATAAATAAAAAAGAAAAACTGAAAAATGTGCATTTCTTTATTTAAAAAATTTTTATACGTATGAAAAAGATTGCATATTTTCTTAATTTATTGTTTTTCTTTCATTAAGCTACATAAATTCAATTTTATTGTCAAATAATTTTGTTTGTTTCTCACAACTGATCAAAGATGGAAAGTTGCATTTTTGTATTTCTTAGTGGAATAAAATAGAAAAATTATGAAAAATGCATAAAAATATTAAATAATAGATGAGACTCTGTAAAGTATTTCAAATTAAATGATAATTAAAAAAAAAATTTAAATTTAAAACATTACCAAAGTACAATTGTATCATGATTTCCATCTATGGTTCTGATATGAATAAAATTTTCTTGTAAATTTTTACAAGTAAAGCGTTTATTTACTTTTTCATATTTGGGAGAGGTATTTTGTAAATTTCTGCTTTACTCTCTCGTTGCTAGTTTCTGCTGGGAGAGTAAATGATCAGACCTACTCAGCGTTGCCACCAGTGGAACAAGAAGTTACACAGGTGCAAGTCTAAAATAGTAAAGGTATTCACGTCAACTCTTGCAACTGTGCAAAAAAGCATAATTGCACTTTTTGACGTGAGCAACCTATTTTTTTTTAGTTGTCTATAAAGCAACACAATATGCACTTAGATTAGAGTGTGGCACAAGCCTTAAAAAAAGGCTTACAAGCACTCTCATTAATTTCAAAATGTGTGTGTATATTGCGTCGTTATTTTAAAACAAAACTTTCAAAAGAGATGCTTTACGATAAGAATACTGCAGTACAGAACAAAACTGCAATAGAACAATGTTGAAGTAAAACCAAGCCTTTCAAAACAAAAATGAAATACATAGAACATCAAAATTCACACAGAACATTCACAACATGCTTGAATGTTCTGATAGCAAAGACAATTTTCCATATAAAAGAAACATTGCGCTTCGTTAGGAATATGAGAGCTGAAAAGAGGTTTTATTTACTATGAAAGAATATCATACATACTTATGTACATTTATATATAAAAATTTTGTTAATTTTTATTTTCAATATATGTATACATATATACAGGGTGGGCCAAAAGAAATCAAGGGGTGTAAAAGTTTAATAACTTTTTTGTTTATTAATTTTTTTTATTTTTCCTTTCAGATTATATAGACAACACTTGGAGAATTTATAATGAATGAAAATAATAAATGAAAATCAGAAAATAAGAAATGAATAAATGAAATCAACTTTATTGAAAATTTGATTATGAGTGATGAAGCTCATTTTCATTTGAATGGCTTTGTTAATAAGCAGAACTGTAGGTTCTGGGGTTCTCAAAATCCAAGAGCCATTCATCAACGCCAATTGCACCCCATCAGGTGTACATTATGGTGTGGGATCACATCTGAAAATGTCATTGGGCCCTACTTCTTCGAGAATGAAGATGGAAGTGCTGTAACCGTAAATGGAGAGCGGTATCGGTTTATGATAGAAAATTTTTTACGTCCTGCTCTTGAAAACAGACCTGGTATGTGGTTTCAGCAGGACGGAGCCACTGCCCATACTGCCCGAGACACAATGGCACTTTTAAGTCAAATTTTTGGAGAGCGAATAATTTCTCGAAATTCGGGAATTATGGCCAGCGCGATCGCCAGATTTGACAGCACCCGACTATTTTCTTTGGGGTTTTTTGAAGGAGCGAGTGAATGTGAACAAGCCAGAGACAATCCTTGAACTCAAGGCAAACATTGTTGCAGAAATTCGAATGCTACAGCCACAAGTTTTGAAAAATGCTCTAAAAAGAGCCCATCAGTGCGAAGCTGAAAACGGTGGTCATTTAAGAGACATAATTTTTCATACTTAGTGTAAAAAAATTTCCATTTTGTATATTATATAATCTGAAAGAAAAAATAAAAAAAAGTTAATAAACAAAAAAGTTATTAAACTTTTACACCCCTTGGTTTCTTTTGGCCCACCCTGTACATACATAAACATACATAGTTTGCATGTTTGTGTTCGTGTTCTAGTGCACGCGTTGTTTCTGCTATGATTTAGTGTTGTTTTGTTTGATTCTCGCTGTTCGTTTCGATGTTCTACTTGTTTCGAGAACACAAGCACTAACAAAACTGCAGAGAAAAACTATTCGAATGATGCTTGATTGATTTTAGTGAGAGTCATGTTTTGTTAGTTTTGTTTTGTTATTTATGTTTGCACTAAAACAGACTGCTTGGCAGTAGCAGTGTTACCATATGTGAAGATTTATCTTATTTTTGAAGTTTTTAGACATGTGAAAACGACAAAAAAGATTTCTTATCTAAAAATAAGATTTTTAAAAATTTTACTTTTGGTACTTTTAATATATTACTGGGGGATTTTTTGACTAAACAACCTATACATTTTTTGATTTGCTTCATAATGATCTTACACATATTCTACACAGTAAATATTTTGTGTTATTTGGCTTTACTTTTAATATTTCACAAGAAATTAGATAAATTTTAACTCATTTTTATTCAATCAAATAACAAAAAAGATTTTTGGTAACAAAAAAAGATTTTTTTTGATCGACTTGAAGATTTTTGAAAAATAAATATGGCAACACTGGGCAGTAGTATGAAATAGAATACAAAACTTTTAGAACCATTTACGCAGCTCTTTAACTTATGGTAGAATTAGTAAAATTGTATCGTGATGTTGCGTGTCAGCTGACAAAAACCGTACCATATACAATGCATGTTACTAGTTATAAAATATGTGGTGGTAGCACTGCTAACGTAGGAATCTGCAGAAAACAGGGGTCAAATCGTTACATCCGTGAACGTACAACTCGTCACGTAAAAACACAATTTTCGGATTATGACATACGTGAACGTATTTAAATCCCATTCAGTTTATACGATTAACGTATCATTTAATTTCTTTTCGTACGATTGCCGATACGATCACGTATGTAACGATTTGAAGCCAGATTTTTCTGTAGCGAATGTCAAAAACGCCGCATTTAATGCCAGACAAAAAAATGTGCTGTGCAAACTGTTACATTTTCTATAACTTTTGCACAAAGTTGAACGATACGCCAAGCTGTAAAGTAGAATGATACGATTTTACTAATTCTAACTTTAGATATATTGTACTCGTGTTTCTTAATTGTTAAAAGAAACGAAGAAAACGAAGTGTTGTAACTTCACTGATTAATTCTGTAATTAATTCACTAATAAAAATATCAGTATTAATAATATTGGTAATTTTTAACAAAATTCTAATAACAATTTCACCCACAGGTGTTTTGAAAATAACAAAATTATGTATTTGTTGTATTAAAATCGAATTTGAAGATTTCTTTATAATTCTAGCTAAGACTTTTTAAAAATATTTAAATTTTATAGTTTTTTAATTAATTTATTTGTATCGAAAATATCTTGAATCACTTGTTTTTTCATTTAAAAGAAAAACATTAAGGTATTTCTGCGTTGTAATTTGGTGTATGGTTGCTTTTATAAGTACTTTTTGGCCATTTTTTTGGATTGGCAATGCCATAAAAAGTTGCACAACTTTGCCAAATTTACTCTGCTAATCTTGCACTTACTGAGACCCTGACAATTTTGCATCATGTGTGCAAAATAATTTTCTATGTGGTTGTTGTTATATTTTTTGAAAATTTTGCAATTTTGCTTTTCTACAACAGTGCAACTTTTACGTGAATACCTTTAGTGCAAAACCGAATGAAACAGTGCAGAAAATTTAAGTATATATTTTTTTATATTATTTTTTTAACTTGAAATATAAAAATAGATAAAATAGTCAGGTAAATATGTACATACATATTTATATCGTTTATTTACTTCATTCAACACAAAATCATTGCCGCCTTCCTCTTTAAATTGTGTAAAAATTTCATAAAATATTTATTTAAACTAGGCGTTTGAGAAGAAAGTTCTCAACCTTGAAATTTCACAGTTTTTATTTATTTCATTTGTTTGGTAATTTTTTAATTTTGCGGCTACCTAAGCGCTACCCAACGGTGTTAAGAACCATTTGTAGGAAGTTCATATGTTCTAGAAAGTTCTTATGTGCATTTTTGTAGCTGATTGTTTCCTTGAATTTTGAACGGTTTGCTACCTATGGAGCTTAACAGGGGAAAAAAGCGCGCTCAAGTTGCTATAATAGCATAGGTAGGTGCAGTCCGAAACAGATTCGGCAAATTTTTAATGTCCCTCTTTCAACCTAACCTAACTTAACTCATTGTCTAATTTTTGATAATCTACCTCAATGATTGTACAAATTTTGGGTCTACAACAATAAATTAAATTTTTCTGTAGAAAAAGTTTCTCGTTCTTATTGTGAACCAAAAATAACTAATTTTGTTTAAAAAATCGACTTTTATGTAACTATACTTTAATTAAATTAATATTAGTTATAAGTTCAAGCGAATATGAAATGAGCACCAAATGACATTTTGCAGATTTTACATCCAATGCAGAAAGCATTGATTATTGAAGGATCTTCAAAAACTTCTAATCTTATATATCTTACATTGCCTTAAAACAACTGAGGTTGAAATGGAATCCAATATTTCTTAGGAAATCTTCTAAATATTTTTGGTATAATTTGGCCCTTATTACAAATTTTATTGATTTTAAACTTATGGAAGTCAAAATTGTTTTGTTTTTATGTATCTTTATAATAAACTTCTTTAGAGACATTGGGGTTTCACGCAAGTATGAAGTTTCGTTTGCAGAATTTTGTGCCATATATAACTTGAATTTGTCCTAGGTCATCTTATGCTATTATCGCTTTTAAACACAGAAATATAAATGCCGTTAAAGTCAAATAGTGCAAAATTACACAAAAAATTTATGGTGCAAAAATAGTGCAAGGAATTTGAAATAGTACAAATTTTGCATTATTACACAGAAAATGGCAACGCTGGACCTACTATTAGAAACATTCGTATTTTAAAAATGTTTATTTTAAATGCAGCGAAAACGAAAAATTTTTGTTTTAAATTGTTGTTTTTCTTTTCTTTTTATAAGTCAAAAACATTTTTTAAATCATTTTATCTTTAACAATAAAAAATTTTCAATAAGGTTCTTCAGTGCTCTTTGACACTTGTATCATATTCAATGACATGCCCGTAGAAAAGTACTTGAATGGCATTTTCGAAGCAAATGCTATGCAATGAAAAAAACCAAATACTTTGCATTGAAAACTAGAAACCTTGTGTTTGAATGGCTTAAAATAACATTTGAAGATTAAGCCACCCTGTATATTTAACCTTTGTAATCGATATTGACCTCATCTGCACCTTCAAAGGCGCACGAGTGCGAGTACTTACCAAGTGGAGGTTTTTAACAATGAACGTATGAAGACTGCAATTTAATTAATTTTTTCTCATTTTTTTATTAAGCATTTAAATTTTTTTTCATTACTAAAATATTTATTTTTGTTTGTTTGTTGCTTTGTTTATTTTTAATATGAAATATATTTACAATAGATATTGATTGAGCCAATTAAATTAAATCGATTTAAAGGTGTTTTCGATTGAATCCGGCCATTAAATACTACAAAGAATATTCAAGTATAAAATTACAATTGCATTATGAAACAACAAAAAATATGTGTATGTATGTATGTATATAAATGTGTAGCACGTGAGGTTGTATATGTGTATATATATGCATTTATATGCGTGAGTTATAATCGTGGTCAAATAAACTAACGAACAGTTAAAAGCCCTGTACAGACAGACGGTTGTCAGATCTTAAAATATTTTAGATCTGTCAAAAAAGTTTACAGCACAAAATCGACTGTCAAAAAAGCTAGCAATTTATTTAACAGACGATTGTCTGAGTCAATTTATCTGACAGCATTATCAGCCAAAAAAAGAATTGTTAGTACACCCCGCTGTCACATGCCAAATTTTCAGATTTGTTGCTAGGCATTGAAAGACTCAAAGCATTTTGGGAGAAATTGTCAATCGTATGTGCTTGTGTTAAATGTAAAAAGTGACAATATAAATTATTATGGACTATAAAGAATCAATTATAACGATATTTGCTAAATATATTTTATTATATTCTTTCACTTTACTTTTTCTATAAAAACGGGTGCGTGCAGTATAGTCAGTAGAAATATTGCTCTGACAATGACGCCATTGTCAAATGCATAAAAAACATCTGACAAATATTTCACAATAGTTTGACAATGTCGACGAAATGTTTTCACACGATTGTCAGATGTCTGACAATTTGTTGTCAGCTGGTAGTCTTACATTGAACAGGCAACGTTCTTGGAAAAAAAATTAGCACACAATATTGCAAGATTTTAGAACCGTCTGTACAGAGCTTAAGCTTAAGCTTTTTATTTTTTTAATATTTTTTTTTGTTATTATTTATTTATTAGTAATTTATTGCTATCTTATATTGATTTTGAAAGCACTACTTAAGAGGAAATAGAAATAATTATATACAAATTAGTTGATAGAGATTAAATATTTTATGTGATATAATAAAATGTAGACACCTTTAGCCAGGACCCCAGTGTTGAATATAAAATAAGTTTCTTTCCTCGAATGAAAATGTTAACAACGGAAAGTTAAAATCAATTTACAAATTAATTAAACAAAATAATTAAGCACACACTCCTACTCAAACGCAAGCACTAATGCAAACTAACAAAGACTCTTTTACGTGTGAAAAACTAATTTTTTTTAAATATGATGCCAATAGGCATTTGATAACATTTACAAAATATTTCAACTCATGTCAAGCAAAATAAGTATAATAGAATTAAGTTAAAATTAATCAAATTTTATAACTTTTCACTTTTGGCAAAAACTTTTATTTATTTGTTTATTTTTCCTGTTAATTAATGATTTATTTATTATAAATATAAAATATTGCTTTCCTACGTTGTCTATAATATTAGGGGTGGTTCCTTCTTAACACCTGCCGCACGTTTTCATTAGTGACCGTATTGTTGTTGTATTTTTGCTGATCTGAATTCTTTTTGAATTTATTTGTTGATTCATCGATCTTTTTAGCATCGCCCACAATCACTTTGCACATGACCGTCTTGACTTCGGCAAAGAAGTCACTGAGGTAGCATCATGTGGGTCGTGGAGGTGCCGACTGACTTTTGCGATGTGTTGGTGGTGGTGGCGGTGCGCTGCGCATGCGAGGCACTGGTTTAACATCTAATGGTTTCGGTAATGGTGGCTTTAGCAATTGCGACTTCTGTTGCTGATCCACCAACGTTGATGTCGTCGACGGAGCGCTTGATGACATTGAGGGTGACGACGTTGAGATTTTCATTTCGTTATCGGCAATGGCATATGATTTACTAAGTTTTGGCTGGGTCGTAATAACATTGCCATTTGGTAATTCCATGCGGTTTTTATTTTTGAGGTTTAAAATTTCATCTTCTGCATCCGATGATACAGAGTCGTAGGGTGAGGGTGAACGTGAGTGTGTGGAGTAGGTCTCATCGTCTTCCTGTTCTTGTTCTTGTATCATATTACGAAATTCTTGGATGGAATCATTAAGGGCCCAAAGTTGGGATAAAAGGGAGAGATCCAATTGGCGAAGTCCAAACTGAAAGTGTGTAAAAGATATGAATAAGATTAATGTATTAAGTTAAGAAATAGAAATTTTACATTTTAAATAAAATATGTCAATTCGAGGAATTAGGCTGTGTAAAGGCACATTTGAAATCAATTAAATTTTTAGTTGAATCAATTAACCTTTTAACTAAAAACAATTAAATCCTTAATTGAGTCAATTAAATTTTCAATTCAAGGCATTGATTATAAAATACTTTTTCTTTATAAAAAAAAATAACCACATAAGAATGTATATATGTGCCTTTAATTATGATAGTGGTCTAAGTCACGCGCATTTTTGCTTCGAAATATCAAATAAATCTTTGAAAAGCTTCAATAAATATTTAAACATAATCAAATAAATTTACATAAATCGAGACTAGAACAACTCTAAATTAAAATGCTGCTTAATATAAAAATACTTTTTCATTTGTTCAAATGTAATATACTAAATATCTCGACAAGTAACAAAAGCAATATATGACTTAGACCACTTTCATAATTAAGGGCACATATATATGTATGTACATATATTCAAAATAATAACAAATATTAAACATTTTAAAACCCCCCAAATATATCTAGAGAAGATGCAATATCTTCTAAACGGCTGGACAGATTTTATTAAAGCATGGCTAAGAACCCTCTTGATCAAATCACCTTTTAAACAGAAAAAAAACTAAATTAAAATCGGTCCAGCCGTTTGGTCGGTATGTACGTGGACTCGTACAGACACACAGATACAAAGACACACACTACAAATTTAAAAGACCCCTCCTTTTTGGTCGGGGGTTAAAAAAGCATATATTCGTTCCCCAAGTTGAAAAGCAATAAAACTATTTTGTGAATATAGTTAAGCTGTATTTGAATTAATTAATAATTGGAATACACTAGTTATTGTCTTATGTATTAAAAAATTACGATACTAATCCATTTGTAAGTTTGGTATTTATTTATAACAAATTTTTATTTATCCAATAAAATCCACCCCAAAGATATCTGCATTTTACAATTGATTTTGTAAGCAAACTGAACATATGTACATATGTATATAAACATTTATAAGTATATGTTCAATAGAGCTGTGCCAAATCGTTAATTTCAGTGACCGGTAATTTTCGTTCAATTAGCAAAAAATTTACCCGTTCGTTCAATCGTTCACTTTTGAACGACAGTATGAAACAATGCTATTTTGTAAGAATAATAAAATCGGTTTTATATACGAGTATTTAAATAACGCGAATGAATTAATTCAAGAATTTATTAAAAAAAAAGTTGAATTATTTATTTATTAATTATTTTATAAATAATTTCTTGTTCTTTCGACTAGAATATTGTACATTTTATTTTGGCTTAATATTTATTTTAATATTAAGATTAAGAAAGGTACTTTTATTTGGTTTTACTATTTATTTTTTCTTCCGATAATTAATAAAAGCATTGTAACTCTTTTATCGTTATTTATATATCAAAGGCGCATCAATGTTTGAATGTTACTTCTCAAAGTTTAAGTTAAAATTTTGTCGTCAAAAATATTTTACCGGAAACAAAAAAAAAATATCTCAAGCACTACAAATTCATTTTAGATTGAGGTAATGAAATGTATGTATAAACATATATACAGGTAAGGTCTAACATCTTTACTTTGTAAAAACACTTTATAAAAAACACTAGTAAAAATACTTCTTGTGAAAAGACTATTAAATCAAATTATCAAAGTAATGATGGCAGTGCCACAGTGATGCTAAATAGAATTTAGTATACATGTACCTAAACCTTTTAAAATACAAAAACTCAACTCAAACAAAACTACATGACATAAATAGCAAACATGAACGAAAGCAAATTTGACATAAAAGACTTCAAACACAAACTGAATGAACGAAAACATCGAGCGGTACACTACTGATCCAAAAGCGTTCAGTAAAATCACCGGATCAGTTCGTTGAATTAAGTGATTCGTTCAATTTAACCCGTTCGTTCATGAGCTACACAGCTCTAATGTTCAATAATTGCTTTAATCATTTTCTGTTTATAAGGCAAATAATATTTATTTTTGTTGGATAAGTATAACATAATAAAAATTAAAAAAAAATAATAATAATCATTCGAACGTTCAACTCATTCATACGTAGTACTATTCGTATGACAAACCAGGGGGCAAATTACGGCATTCGAAACGATTCGAAATTTGGATTTGTTTCCATATAAACTCTATTAAAATATTTCGTAATTTCGTTCGATAACGAGTGCCGTAATTTGCACCCAGCACTGCAAGAAGCATCACCACCTCAAACATTAGATAAACAACAACGGTGGGCAAAAAACTAGTGACTAATGGAATTTTTTTTTTTAAGAAAAATATTGCAGTTTTAAACATGAATGCATAAATAATTTGTTTTTGTAAATAAAATAAGACTATATCGAACACTAAATTATCAAAATGTATAAGCAAAAGGAAAATTCTTTAGGTAATATATTCAACAAAAGTTTTTACAAAACAACTTTAAAAATGCGTGGATCCATATAGATACAATATACTGAATAGGTTAATGAAAATTTTATTTCGCTTTGTTTTGTTAAAAAAAAACTTATAGGTTTTTAAAAATCTTATTTTTATTAATTTTTTTTATCAAAAAGTGGGTTTAATACTCCTCTAATTTTGTCAATCAATAGCACTTTTTGCTCTAATTTTATGGCATAAATACATAGAAAACCCTTTACCTCAGCATTTGGCATTAATTTTTTTTTTATTAAATTAATTATAAAAGCTGTGGGATTTTTTTAAAAAACTCATGTATCCACATGAATACAAATTTTAGTTATAGCTATGTTTTTACGTAAATTTTTTATAGAATAGTAGAACATGCTTGATTTGTACAGATTTAGGAGCATAATAGAAGTTAAAAAAAAGAATATAAAAGTTATATTAAGGCCATATACGGCAAAAACCCATAAAATTTATTTTTTTAGGAAATCTTTCGGAGCAGAGGAATAGTTCTTACTGCTTTCCGAGCTTTTGATATATAGTCATCAACTTTTAAGAACTATTCCTGAGCAAAACAACTACATAAGTTATTTTAAAAATTACCTTACAACTTTAAGTTTTTGAACTCACATCAAAAAGGGATTTGGATCACAGGAAGAGTTAAAGGAAATAGATTTGTTAAAATTTACCTAAAGTTGGAAAAGGAATTCAAAACAGAACGGAGTGGAAACTTCGACTAGCGCAAAAAAGGTCAGACAACATTTATCTGCTAAGATAGCTTAATGGAGGAATTGCCCAACTAGTTTCTACTACACAGGATCATAAACCTCTGAATGCATTATGTATGTAGATAGATTTTGCGGTAAACAGAAAAAATTTTAGATATTTCGCAACCACACATAGTTGCACTATCGAAAAAATAGACAAACTGGATTTTATTCTATCATTGTATAGAATTTCCATAATATCTAGAAAGTTGATTTTAAAAATTTTTGATAATTTGATTGACATGGCTATTAGTAACTTGTGGCTAAAATATTAATGAAACTAACACTAACAACAAATGCATGCACTTACTGGGTTTTCGTAATAACGTTGTGAATGGACGGTTTTATGTACTCCACTATGATTTGACCGAAACATTGGCCGGAAAATTTAGCAGATTCAAGCGTGGAGGATGCAAGGGACAAACGAGACTCCAATTTAATGTGCTAGTAACGGAAACTGCTTTAAGGAATATTATTATAAAGAAATTTATAAAATATATATAGAAAATTACATGATACATGATACATTCCTTAATTTGGCAGCTGAATTATCTAATTTTATCTTTTCTTTCAAATTTTTTAGATTATTTCTGACTTATTCATAAAAATTATATTATTATTATTATAAATCAAAAAAGAATCAAAAATATTTTTTATGAATAAGACCCTTAATAATTAATTATATGTTACAGAAATTTTCATTATGTAAGTAAAAAAGTTTGAAAACTAATACATATTTAAATATAAGCGAACATAAAATTAAAGCATTTTTCTATACCATTAAGTAAATTTGTATCCATATGGATACATTCCAAAAAGCCGCTTTGGAGTTGAAAATTTATAAAACAAATTATTGATTATTGTTTTTAACACCAATAGTAGTAAATATCCAAAAAAAAAAATAGATTTTTTGGACCATCCCGCTGAAAGGTTTAAGTTATGTATGTTAAAAGTTTTTTGACACCACCTAACATCTGTGATTTTTTGAGTTGTGACTCTTTGTGATTTGGTGCGCGATATTGTAGATATTCTTATTTTATTGATATAATATATTATTTATGCATGCTATTTTTTCGTCCCACACTGTGTTTATTTATTACAAACACGAGGCAAATGAATATGTTTATTTTTTACCGTAAACATTTTTTTTTTTTCATTTCAATAAATTCTATCACAACTTGACCGCAAATTTTTCTTTATAAACTTTTAATTTGGTGCACGCACAATAATCATACGAGTATGTTGAGGTGCACACATACGGCTTGCAGTCGGAATTTTGTTTGAAGGATTGACGTAGTGCAAAAAAAAAGAAATCATGAAATATCTTCAATGCGGAAGAGATATAACAAAAAAAAAGTTTTTTAAACAACAACATCCACAAACACATAGATATAAATGCTAAGAAGAGAAAAAGCCAATGTAATTTAATTAAACCAAACACAACAAAAAGCAACATAAAAATAAACAATTCATTAATTCTTTCGATACATGCAAGCAATAAAGCAAAAAACACTCATCAAATAAAGAAAGTGTGCAAAAATAATGCGACAATATTATGTTAATGAAATTGTAAACGTTTGGTTTGATGTTGTTTACACAGAATTAAAAATATTTTTTGTATCATTCAAACTACATATGCAGATATTAGCTTATAAATATTTAAAATAACATCTATGACATCAAAGATTTTTGTTCGGCACGTTGAGTCACTCATAACACTAATTAATAAACTATGTATATTAATTTTTTGCTTGCGGGTTATTTGAAAATTTCCATAATGATATGGTGACTACTTTTAAAGGAAAACTGTTCATTCTAATATTTCAAAATATGGCGAAAAACTGCGTATATGTGTCTACATATGCGTACACATACATATGTTAATATTTATTAGAGGCCTGCATAAACAGTCTTGAAATATAAATACGTCCTGTTTTCCAAATATATTCTCGTGGCATGTATTATACTAAACCAATAATAAATGCTGTCATTTAGTAAGCGATGCATTAACAAGCGATATCGCGAAGACTTCTTGTTCGTAGCAAACAATCAGAAGAAGTAGTGTTGATGCGTGTATGATTGTTATTTTGCATATTGTACGCTTGAGTGTGTGTGTGCGTAAGATGTAGATGGTAAGCTTTTATGTATTTAAGGGTGATTTTTTAAAGCAAGCGCACACAACTAATGGCAATGCATGTGTACGTTTGTATATGCTGAGAAAAATAAAAGAGCACACACACAATGCGTGTGTGTATACGTACATGCATGACGTTTGTATACGGGCGCATGCGTAGAAAGAAGAAAGCATCACAAATTCTTTCGCCACGAAGAATTTTCTTCTTTACTCCTATACCTGCAATAACTAAAACAAATGTCTTGCCAACAGTGTTGTTTAGCGTTTATTTTAGAAGATTTGGCTGTAGTAAAGCACTTGAAAAAGCCCGCATGTCTTAAAAATTCTTGTAAGCTGTCTTGTGCAGGACTTTAATATTTATAGGCGAAAACTACCTTGAGTTTCAACTAAAACATAAAAATAAATCGAAAATCAATAAATTGTATTAGGATTTCTTCTAATGGTTTCTGATATAAAAAATAATAATTTAAAAATATAATATTGATAAAAATATAGTTATTCATTGACAAATTAACAAAGACATGAAACATATATCGCAGCAATTATTGTTCCAAATTTGGTTGTGCCATGATTTAAAAAAAGTGGGAGTGGTACCTAACGATGCGAACAGTAAACGACAAAAAGAGAAAACGCATTAGACGTAAATGGTTTAGAATAAAGTAGGACTAGGATTAAGACTAGAATTATAGAGACCGCTGCCGAAGAAGTTCTTTCTTATTACAGCATAAGCAAATATCTAGTATCAATAGATGAGCATTTCATGACGCAATTTTAATGATGCCATTTCATTATCTCATATACAGGTTTGACGCAGAATTCAATGAAAATTGTTTTCATCTTTATTTTACTTCTCTAAATTTCGATCGATTTTGTTCATTCCAAACATGTGGCAATTTAATTTTAATTTAATTAAATCTGGCAACATCGTGCTACCCAAAACAAAAACATATGATTATTAGAAGAGCAGAACAAAATACTAACGGCACTAACAGCCTTTTTTATTATTGAACTAAACCAGATTTAAAAATTAATACACGAAATGCGTGGAATTCCAATAACTGATGCCCGGAAAACTAGATACTTAGGCTGAGTTTACATCTGGCATTTCTTGTGTGTCATTTGCCCAAAAAAGCGTAACCAACTAATTACTAATGAAAAACTGTTTGATTCAGACATGTATTTCTTGATTTAAACAGTTTGCAATCATGCTGGATTCTACAAAATTGTCTATTAGTTATGTATGAAACAATTTAACTTAATAAATACATGTCTGAATCTAAAAGTTTCGCTTGTGTGGCACATGGCACACAGATGGAAACCCGGCCATAGAGATATCAAAAGTCAGCTGAAATTTTTCAGCGAAAAGGATCGAAGTATGCTACAGTTCGATTTTCATATCCAGCGTGTTACAGCACTTTGACTGAAAAGAATATTTCAGTTTTTATAATGTTGCATTTTTACCTCAGTCATTTTTTAGACTCATCAATTTTTTTTAAGCAAGTCTCAGTCTCTTGTTAAAAAGAAAGGAGATCAGATAGAAGCTTAGACTTAAGGCAGAAATAGCTTTTACTCTCTGCTCTGTTACTAATCATTAGACTCTTTTTTGACTACAGAAATCGTATACAAGTTGTTAGTTTTTCTGTCCTGTTTCGGTTGAACCTGTGAAGATCAAGAATTTTTAAGCGACAGCAAGCAAACTGTGATTGTGCTTTTAGAATTTAAAACATGAAATTATCGGCACTTTTCTGTAAACCGAACCTCAGTAAATTTCTCGTTTTCAAAAAATTAATAATGATTCTGCAGACGTGTTTTAAATCATACACAATAATTTTTTTCAGATATATTTGAGAATCTGTATAATAAAAAATTAAAAAAAAATTAAAAAGAATTTTTATAGTCAGAGTTAGTTTTCTAAAATCGTGCGATTTCAAATAGATTGGTTTACAGAACAGGGCTGTATATTAAAAACTTAACAATAAACTCATCACAATTTCTTTGTTTATCAGAAACAGCTGATAAGTTTCCTGCAGAAAATTTTTTGAAAATTGATCTAAACTTACTCGTCTCTTTAGTTGAGAAAATGGGAGTGTTACCAAAAGTAGGGAGTAGTGTATGGTGAAAAAAAGCCTATCGTGTGAATGGTTACATATTCACTATTTTCATGGTGTATCGTTTGCAAAAGGTTTACAAAACAAATTTTGTATGTAAATTTGTTTGTTAAAGGTTTTGTAAACATTAATTATTTTTTTCTGAATAAGGCCTTTAATCTTTAGTGAATTTAATTGCAACTGAGTATAGTATTTGGGTCTAGTGATTGTATCCTGGACCTATCAAATAGTATAAACATAATGTTAATTGTTCCCTCCTATGATTCCGCCAAGTCACTCTGGAACCAGTCCCTCGGAATTATACTTAGATATTAACCTAATCTTAACTAGTATTTTTACTTTTGAAATATGAGTGTGCCAGTGGTCGAGTGTGTGGTATGCAAGCCTGTCATGCCGAAGGTTGTCAGTTCGAATCCCAAAAAAATATGTGCTTAAAAATAAAAATATAAAATACACTGAAAGGAAAACCTTCATTCAGACAATGAAGTTCTTACTTGTATTAATGAAATGTTTTATTAAAAGTCAGCTAATGAAGCCCTTCATTGGATCAATGAAGAATGATTCATTGTATTTATGAAGTTAATTTTGGCGGCTATGTCATAAATAGAATGAAACTATTTCATTAGTTCGATGAAACTTTTTTATGAATATAATGTAGTTGTTTCACTAATTTAATGAAGTTTTTACATACTATAAACGAAGTTTATTCATTAATATAAAAAAAAATTTCATAAATATAATGAAATATAAGCAGTAAATAATGACAATTTTCTATTAAAAACATGAAATCATATCCCTTCCAAACCATCTACTTAATAAAAGATATATATATTTTTTTATTTTATTTAATACATAGAAATACATATGTACTTAAAATCTGTACATATGTATGTATTTATTAACGTAAAACATTTAAAATTTAAGGAACTCATCAGTAGAGTTCAACCCAAATAATGTTTTAATTAAGGCGAAAAACTTACATGTTTATAGTAAAACTCTTAATATGTTGTTGAGAATCACAATACACAAACAGAAGTTTAAAATAATTAAACAAAAATCTTAACAAAACAAGCGTCTTTATAAGATGTTTGGCACAACCTTTTTGTGCTTTTATAGAGGTGAGGTACGTGAATGGATAAAAAAAGAGAAAGCGAGAGATATCTCTTATACAATGAAGAATATTACATTGTAAAAATGAAATTATTTCATTGCATTTATGACGACTATACTGCTTTGAAATTAAAAGGGATTATAAAAATAAGAAATAGAAATTATTTTTTAACAAAATAACTTTTGATTTACTTAAGTTTGATAAACTGTATACAGTAAGAAGATAAAATTTGTGGAACTTACTTATATTTTTCCCAAATTCGCCAAAAAGAAAATCCGTTTAAACAATGTAACGATTTTCATTAATACAATGAACTATGAAGAACACATGAAGAGCAGAGATTGAAAGATTTCATGCATACAATGAAATTGTTCATTGTATTAATGAAATGTTTCATTAACATAATGCAGAACATTTAATGAAACCGTTCCATTCTCTGAATGAATGATTTTCCTTTCAGTGTATAATTACATTTGTAATAATAAAAAAATTTATAAGTTTTCATTGTTACAGTAAAATGTTGGAATGACATTTATATATATAATTTATATTACTCTACACCGAATAGAACCCTTTAGGCTGATTCAGTAACAAGTCACAAGGTGCATACAAAGTATCAATTAACCCCATCCCAGGTTATCCCAATGTAAATGTGAGTGGTCCGCTTCATAGGAAGTGTTGGAACTGCAGTTGCGGACCGCTCACATGACTTGTTTTGTATCAGCTTCATTTCCTCCAGGGTTATTAAATTATTAATTATTATGTCTTAATATTCTGTTGATAAAGAAAACTTGATTTTTTTATATACACATTTGAATTAACTTAATTTTTGTAAAAACATCTTAGGAAATTTTTTATAATTATTACAACACGAATTTTCCATCTTTAAACAGAATTTGATATTTTTTCATGAATACACAGTATTTATATATATATTTTTTTTAATAAAAATAATGGCAATAAATACTTTGTCGATTTTAGCGTTTGAGTGTGAAAAACTCAATATATTTGTAACGCAATTTTTCAGGTGAAGAAATTGGGTTTTTTTGCTGTATATTTATAATTATATACCTAAATCCAAAATTAATCAGTTTCGTCTGGGTTTTTCCATTTATAAACATATTTATTATTACAATATAACTTTACGCTCGCTGACGTAATGCAAAAGCGCTGATAAAAACAAGAAACAAAAAAAACGCTAATTTAGTGTTTTTTTTTCAAACACTTATTACAAAAATTTAATTTTGGATTCTTAAAAGAAAAGCGCTGAGTTGGCATCAATGTGCTTAGCGGATGTTTTAATCTTAAATAAAATATTATCAATAACAAACTGACTTATCTAATGTCTTTTGCTAGACGACTTCAAAAAAGAAGGAAATGTTCAGATTAAAGTTTTTTTTCTTCAGAACTTCATCACTATCCTATATACATACATAGTCAAACGGCTTTAACGAAAATGTAACCCAGATGAAAGGGAGTTTCTGAAAATTTCCAAAAGACATTACTCGTATATCACACTTTGCGTGTGAAAAAGGCGGCTTTTACTTTTCCTCGATGCAAATATTTTCTGCAAGTTACGGTAACTAGGCCCTATTTGGCCTCCTATAACTTTTCCTTTAAATTTATGTTTAATTTTATGTATTTTTCAAAAATTTTGTAGCAATCTAAGGGAAAAATAATTACTAAAAAAATTTCGACAGTCTTTTTTATTTCTTCTGTTGTTATTATGGTGGTTTTTTTCTTTTGTTGTTGTTTAGCTAAAATTATTTTATCATATTGAAAACTTTTGTGAGGTTAATTGTTTAAGGTTATGTGACATTAAAAGACATGAAACATTTGTAGTACATGACTGGCGGTCTTGATTGTTTTCTTCATTTGCCAGTAAATAATCCAAATAAAAAGAAAAAAACATCATTCACTGTTTTTCTTGCCGTTCTGTGGTTCCTTTCGGAAATGGGTGTGTTTGTTGCTTATATGAATGCTTGCATAGTTCTCAATTTATGTTTCAGTATGTATGTAAGTATGTACTTAAATATGTACTCGTAGATACATATGTTTACAATTTCTTAAGAGAAAAAAAAAGAAATGTAGAATTTAAGTTTAAAATGTATTAAACGCACTAATAATCCCAAATTAATATTTTACTTATTAAGTAAAATATTTTTTTATTAAAAATACATTGAAATTGATTATTGAGGGGTTTAGCTGGATCCTATGCGCATTTCACTGTTGCTAATGCAGATAATCAGGGAACCTTTACCCAAAGTTTCTTAGAACAACTAGAGTTATTATGTTATAAACTTTCATTCAAACAAATGAGAAGCTCAACAACAAATAACAAAGTTGAAGCAAGAACTCAATGCGCTGATTTACACGGGCATAATTGTGCTGGCATAACATGACAGTTTGTAGGTGAGAGAGGCAAAGAGAGTGGTTTTGCGGTTGGCATAACTTTTCAACCAGCTACAACCCCGCATTAGCAGCATAAAACCAATACATACACAAATTAAAAAACAGCAAGTGTTAAATGAATACGAAAAACACTAACACACACAAAGCTGTGTATACGTATACATTTTGTGCCAGATGAATTAGTCTCGTGTAATTTGGAAAAGAACAAAAATTGTGCGGCTTAAAAATTGTTCTCGTCTAAACTACCTCAATAATCAACATGTTTTTTTTATTTTCTTACTTTACCATTAATACATTGGCTGACTTTTTTTCAGCTTCAAATTGTATTTGTAAGAGTATGTAAAAAGAAAATAAATGTAAATAAAAACAACAGCTATTTAAGTATAGAGTGTTGCCACACAAGTATTTTTTGACCAGGTGCAGTCAATTTAATAATTAGTTGTTTTTTATGGGAATTGTTAAAATTTAAGTTTAAAATGTATTAAACGCACTAATAATCCCAAATTAATATTTTACTTATTAAGTAAAATATTTTTTTATTAAAAATACACTGAAATTGATTATTGAGGGGTTTAGCTGGATCCTATGCGCATGAAATGTAGAATTATTTTATAAAAAAAGTATAGGAAATCTTACAGATTGGAAACGGAAATCAGCACAGTTTATGGCCAATGAATTAAACACAATTTCAATGGCAAAATACTATTATCTCTTTATCTTCACTGGCCGATCTGAGATCTGCCAAGACCTGCCTGACCGATCTAAGATGAGGGAAGGCTTATGCTTCAAAACTTCAAAGCTATTAACCATCTAACTGCTTAGTTTTTTAATACAGAGATATTCCTCATCTCAATTTCGTGAAAATATACATTTATGAAATGCTGAGATGAATATAAATGGGAATCAAAGTGGAGTACTTTCTCGTACATGGGCTTACTCTTTCACAGACTCCTTGGATATGTAATTCAGAAAAAATATATTTTAAAATGCACAGAATGACATTTCTTAGGGCAGGTCATTAAGTTCATGAAATGCCCAAAGAGTTATTACCCAAAATCCAGCAATGTTCTTTTTCTACGCAATACCCTACAATAGGATGATGGTGTGAGTATATTCTCTTCCGATTACTGCCAACGACATGTATGTATATTACTCAAGTCTCAGCGCCACAAGTGAAAATATTGGAGGTCCTGAAAGAAAACATTTTTAAATAGGAACAATTGACTAGGTCTACACTCTCTCCATATCAAATAGTAGGATGGATGCAGCATTAGTATTGATTTGCAATTTTCGGTCTTGAAATAAAAAAATATTTATATATTTGGACCTGCTCTAAGCCCTTTAATCAGCTTTAAAATCGTTTGAAAAAACGATGTAACGCATCTCGCTTTAATGAAAATCCAATATAACGGGCGTCCAATTTTTTTACATTAAAAACGAATATTATATTAAATTTATACTGTATATAACGAATGATAACAAAAAAAAAAAAAATAAGAGAGGTCTCTCAGGACACCCGGTTATAGCTTTCATGTGTGAAATAACAATGCAATAAAATTATATTATATGATGGTGTCAAATTCTCTGCAAATATTTCAAAACGTTTCCATTTATTTCCATTATTAAATTAATGTATTGTTTGTGGCCGGTGGCGGCTATTAGCCGGTTTGCAGCCACCCGGCTGTAATTGAGGAATCGTTCTTATTCTTTTTGTTTTGTTTTTGTTTCAGTCACTTCAAAGAGCGAAACAAAACAAAATCAAACAATTTGTTTCGTTTATTTTCGTACTCTGCTTTTAAGTACAAAGAAATCAAAACAAAAATAAATTTATAACTGTAATAGTGTCGATTATTTTTGTTACCAAAATCACGTCCTAACTACTGTATCGCGAAATAAATAGCAAAGCTATAAAAGTCATCACAGAATATAAAACAAAACCTTGCTAGCAATAAACTTCTGATATTTACTATCTTATATAACTATTGTTTTCATAAACATGTGATCTGCATAAAAAACTTCCAAAATATTAAACAAAATCTACAGCCGCAATGTATATAGAAAACTAAAACTGCAGTTCCATTATTTTGTATTTGGTAGCTAATTTGAAAAGAAATTGATGCCATAATATAATATTAAAAATAATACTTCGAAAAACCTTGATTTTTTTTAAGCAAACGTCGTTCTACACACTATAAGTAACACAATTAAATTGAAATATACCAAAGTATAACCTCAATTAAGATATAATTCCAAATGAGATTAGAAGTCTAAAAAAGATAAGTCGCAAGTCATAGTGCTAAAACTTCCTGCAAAATTACACAACTTAATTGAGATTTTGATCACTGGTACTTTCGAATATGCAGATTACAGGGTGCCATTAACTCAAAAACAGTTTATCTCGAATTAAGCACTTATTCCTTTTTGCCACAGATATACGAATAACAATATTGTATAATTAGACGATAAGACAACGCATACGACCTTAATGCGAACTTGTGAATTGAACAGATATTATTATTTCTTAATATCAGCAATAAAATATTTATCTTAAAAATTCAACATTTTAAACACACAATTTCAACTTTAATTTGATAAAATCAATTGTATTTCAGTATGAATAAATCATAATTTCATTATTAAAGAGAATACTCTAGTGTTAATACTTTCCTCTGTACAAATGTATGTAAGTGTTTAATCTGACTATAAATATTTAAATTGTACGAGTATATATACATATAAATAGTTGATATACATTAGAGAATGTGTATTTGTTTTCGTATTTTAATTGTTTTAATTTCTCATTGCGACAAAAACTGACATTAATATCAAAAGTATACCATCGTAGTGACAATATTTGTTCATTCTCATTCATTATTTTATGGCCGATTAAACATGTAGAATGTATGAATATGTAGAGGTATTTTTATGCAAACGTCACCTGTGACATAAAATGCCAATTTTTGTTTTTTTTTAATTTTACTCTTTTCATTATGCTTGTACAACATTTAAACAAAGATTTTTACAACAATTAGCTTCATGTACATGTTGAGGTCATTTTAATAGAACAACTGCATTGAATCTCTTTTTGTCTATGAAATAGGCAATTGCCGATTTATTGAATTTTGTAACAAAAAAAATTTTTTTTGTGATGATTTTGGGATTGGCTGCAGTGCAGCATGGTGACAACACCATGGAAACACCGTAGGAAATTGATTTCTCTTATACCAAGACTATTAACCAACACTAAGGGTAAGCTTCTTTTATTGTTTAGCCATAAAATTAACCCCCTTATGCAAAAAAATATTTTACTTTAGCTTTAAAGTTCATAGTAGTTGATAAGCACTTTAAGGCTAACATAGCTTTATTAAAAAATCATATGCAAAAGACAACTTTAAATATTTTGTGATTTAATAATAAATACTGGTAACACCACCGTGTTCAACAACCACTTCACAGCTTATGATGTACAAAATTGAATACAATTTCATTCGGGTATTCAAATATTTTTTTTATTTTATTAAATAAATTTTTATTATCTTGAAGTAAAGCAACCTAATTTAAAAAAAAATGAGCTTCTGACTTAATAGGAAAACAGATAAACACAACCATGAAGTAAAAGTAAAAAAATGTGAAAAATTATCACAATTTGTTTTATTCGAATGAAACGAGTATTTGAATATGCAGCTTTTTTCGATTTGTTTTGATTGTATGTACATCACTAAAACATTTTTGTATAATTGTATTTATTTTAATATTTTTTTATGGATTTTGCTATGTATTTCGAAGCAGTTGGATAATTTGGTGATGTTTCCCATTACATGACAGAAATAATAAATTTAAGATAAGAGCAGGCACTTCTAGCTTCATTTTCAGATGTAACATGAAACAGTATGTGCTATATTAGTAAAAATATTTGAGGT
The DNA here is from genome assembly GCA_949987645.1 of Tachina grossa. NCBI lineage: Eukaryota > Metazoa > Arthropoda > Insecta > Diptera > Tachinidae > Tachina > Tachina grossa. The sequence goes on along the minus strand of OX465274.1, from coordinate 149,495,195 downwards.
ACAAAATACACATTTTGGAAATATCAACTTAAAGTAGTCTTAACAAACGTGGGTGCCTACTTTAGAATTTTTATACAATAATTTTTTTAGAATACAACTTTACTTAACATTGCTTGGCAATCGTAATACGGCACTCGTAATAAGGCCCAATATAACTATTTTTTTTTTTATTTAAGCAGCATTTCCTATAGGTGAAAACAAAGTTATATTTTCGATGCTCATAACTTATCCATACTCAAACGATTCTGAATATTAAAGTACATGCGCATCAATAAGCATGATTACATGCAGGCATGCATACCTATGAGAGTGAATACAAATAATTGAGCATATCAAAAGGTGCTAGTTCGATCAAACCAATATGCTATGGATATTGGTATGAATGCGTATGTGTTAAAGAGTATTAATATGAGAACAGTGTTTGTTACCAAACATATATCTGTTGCAAAAAGGAAAAAGTGCTTAAGTCGAGATAAGCTGATTTTGAGTTAATGGTACCTGCGTAATCTACATAGTCGAAAGTACCCCTGGTCAAAGTCTCAATTAATTTGTATGATTTTTCAGGAAGTTATAGCACCATGACGTGTGACTTATCTTTTTTAGATTTCTAATCTCATTTGGAATAACAGCTTAATTGAGATTATACTTTGGTGTATTTCAACTTAAATGTATTACTTATTGTGTCTAGAACGACGTTTGCTTAAAAAACTAAATGTTAACAGAGAATTTCCCAACTTAACTGCAAAAGAAATAAATTTCTGAAAATCGACTTTAATGCTTAAAAGTGCTCTCCTGCAAAACAGTAAAATATGACTTAAGCACTTTTTCCTTATTACCACAGATATATAATTTTTTTTTTTGCTGTGTATACATTAAGCAAGGTCCACATCAGAGAAAGACAACAAATACAAAAAAAAAATATATATATATATTTTCTCATATTCAGACACATAAAATTTTCATTTTATTCCCATATACTTAACGTGACCAGATGGTTTTTGCAAAAAGCGGGATTTCGAATAAAATACCGCGAAAAAGCGGGATTTTAAAATAAATACCTTTTAGAAAGCGGTATGTGTAATATGCACACTAGGGATGCCAAACGGGAAATCCCGAACCCGGAAATCCCGGGATTTTCGGGATTTGGCAAATCCCGAATCCCGGAATTTGTAAAATTCAATCCCGGGATTTCATTTCCGGGATTTCTTAGCAATTTTTATATAAAAACTTTATAAATTCAAATTTTCGTTGATTTTAAGGTATTTTTTATAATATCTAAAAGTCCCATACAATTTGATACGTACAGTTTTAACAATTTAATGACTATTCGTGACATATTTCGTATAAATTAACAACAAGAGCAAAATAAATAAACTACTTTCTTTCAGTTATTTTCATCAAATGTGCTACAATATATGTACATTTTAGAATTATTTTGAAAACAAAAGAAACATATTACCTTTGAAAGAGAAATAACATTTGAAAAATTCATAAGTTTGACAAATTTATTCCGTCTTATTCTATATTATGAGACCAATTATAATTTAAATTCCACGAGAAATTTCTCCTGGGGAATAATTTCAAACAGTAGCAAATAATAGGGAAAAGAAAAAAATCTAATTGGAAAAAGGAGAAATTTCTTGCGGAAATTTATTCATAATTGCAGTGTATAACTATCTGTATGTCGACTCCTCAACGCTAAAAAAAAATTAGCACTTATCTACTTGTCGGTAACAATTGACACCTCCTTACAATTGGAGTAGAATACAATACAAGGCAAGTGAAAACTTTTTGTTGTCGGGTTGAAAAATATTTACAGAATAGTGCGGAGCATTTTGTCTAAAAAACTGCTCGAGCGTGTATGTATGTTTTTTACATTGCAGTTCAAAATTATTTTGTTTTTTATTTAGACCGTTTAGGTCGTTTTTGATACAAACCTAAGATCAAACCCATTTAAATTACATGGATTTGATAAATAGTTTTAGTCAAAAACGACCGAGTTCGACTCAAGTATAGTTGTATTTGAGTTGCAGAGTAGAAGGCCAGGACACTAATAAACCATACTCCTCTTAGCCAACGTATGAATACATACATACATATGTATCTGTTGAACTTGTAGAAAAAAACTTATGCATGAATTTAAAATTTTTCAGTAGAGCAAAAATACTGTTCAAGTGCTCAGGCAAACTTTTAATGTATGTGCCTATAAAAATGTGATCTTTAGACGTAATTAATAGAATTCGATTAGAATAGTGTATACATTTCTTTTAATTTTTCGACATGTTCAGCCTTATTAGTCGTAACGAAATCGATAAAAAAAAATTAGATAATGCTTGGTATACATACATATGTAACAACCGTTATACTTGTTGTTGATCAATCGCAATTAAAAAACGTTAGTAGATATATTTTTAATAAAACAATATTGTTTTTGCAACTTATTTGCAAGAAAATGAATCTAAAAATTTTCGTAAGTCAACTTAAGCGGTAGTGCTAAAAGTCCACCGATATGTATATTCGTTTTGGTTTAGATAATAGAAAAACATTTATATTGAAAACAAAAACAAGTTTTCATATTTAGTTATTGTTTTCACTATAAATTCTCTAACATCAAATGTGATTAATCAACTTAAAAAAAGATGAGAAAAATTCTTTTGATTTTTATTTCATACTTGTATTAGAAAATTTTTCACTTTAAAGACAATTGTGCAATGATAAATTATGAACATAAAACCTTTTAAAATGCATTAAATTGTTATTAAAGTAATATTTATTTAAAAAAATAATTTATCTTACGAAAAATATTTAGATCCCGAAATCAAGAAAATCCCGTGATCCCAAAAAATCCTGGGATACCGAAAATTCCGAGATCCCGAAAATCCCGGGATTTGGAAGCCAAAATAGTAAAGAATTCTAAATGTTTTCGTAAAGATAATAGTATTATAAAAAGGATTCAATAATGGAGCAAAAACTGTGTCACCTCCTAAATAAGTTAAGTATTAATTTTTTAATATCTTGGTAGTTTGAAATTCTGATGGTTCGGCCGATGATAGAAAAATAGAGAAAATGTTTACTTAAAAAATATCTTGGAAACTAATGACTATTTATGTTAATAAATATTATATAAAATAGTGAAGGTTGAACCGCAAGCGTGGAACTTGTTATATAAACAATTTTTCTTTTCATCTCAAACACCCAGGGTTTCGGCTACTTAAGCAATAATTACACTTAAAAATGGATTGAATTTTTATGACTGACATTTTAATAAAATAGAATAAATTATTAAAAATTTCAAAACTCCAAAAATCGGGATAAAGCGGTATAGAAATTCGAAGCGGGATCGACCTACAAAAAGCGGGATGTCTGGTCAGGTTACATATACTGGACTTGGAGCAAACACATTACTTTGAAACACAATTTGAAGCTATCACCACAAAAGTGGTGTAACCCATATTTATTTCCTGGCTGCTATTCTGGTGATCAATACATTATTTAGATTACCAACTATCAAAAAATAGAATAAGCCAACTTTTGATATTCAAAATATGGAGCTGAAATATCGTTTCTGCACAGAACATAATATAGCAAAGTAATAGAAGAATTAAATAGTTAAAAAGAGCAATGAAATAATTAAATAGTTTGGGGTTACAGTACCTCTGCACTGGTAGCCTCATTTAATATTTAGTATTCAAATCTATTTGTTTAATAAATTCAGTGGACTAACTGGTTTTTTTAAAGCTTTTTCCAATGTTAAGCCATTTTTTTATTACTGCTGCTTTTAGCTTAGATTTATTTGAATTGTCAATAAAAAAGCTTTATTTTTGTACAATTAAAATAACACGAACAAACAATTAGTACTTTAACAACTACAAAAAAATTTTCCTGGCAACACTTATAAAAAATATATGAAAAACAGGACGTATTGCAAGTCATTGGTATAACATTAGCTACTCGCAGGTATGTTAGGTATGAAGAAGAAATAGTGTCGGTACATATATGTATACGGGTATGCGATAAAGTATTCGGCGCTATACGCAAGTAAGAGAATCAATGGGTATGAGTATGTACAAGTATAAAAAATTATCGATATGTGCTGGAGTATCCACATATTTTACATTTTCATTATCTTTTTGTGTTTTCTAATTCTAATTTTCCAACGCTCCAATTATTAAAAGATTAAAGAAATGCAGCATAAATAATTTTCAGTGTATACAAAAGTTTTCCACATCAGTTTTCTTCTCATAAGTTCACAAGATTTTAATTTGAAAAAATAAAAATTGCTTCATCCATCCTCATTCTTTTAATCAAATATTTGCAATCAATTATCTTTTTTTTTTTTTTCTTTGCAAAGCTCTACCAGAAACAATAAAATTACTTGAAAGCAAACAAAATCATGTCACATCATATTAAAACTAACAAATGAATTTGTACAAAGAAAACAGAAATAATTTGCTTGAGAAACTGAATTGAATACAAGCATAATCATGCAAATTTGAAATTAACTCAGAAGAAGGGAAGTATTTTTCAACTAAACCAAAAGTGTACAAGCATTTTAAGTTAAGCTAAACAAAAAAGAAAAAAAAGTCGGCGGGAAGACAAAGTTACAAATCTTTTACAATTTTTTTTTACAATAGAGCTGAGTGATGGCAAAAACGCGGCGTATGTAACAGAAAAAAAAATGCAAAAAAAGGTTGTAAATGAAGTGTGGGTTACTAGTTATGCATATTTTTTTACTTTTAGTTTATGGTTAAATTTAATGTACACAAGTTTTTGATAGTAAAATTTACAATGTAAAGTTACCCAAATATGCCACATCAGCTGCACACTCGCACAACTAAAACTATACAAACTTCACATTTGTGGCAAAGCAAGTTTAGTTTATAGTTCAGTAGGGGGAATTAACGAGTTACTGGTAGTAACTGTTGAACAAATTTACACAGCACATTTGTTATTTTTTTTAGCCTTTTTTTATAGTAGGACAATTTATATTTGTAGATTTCCCGCATGAGAAAAAAAACATAATTCAAACCAGATTACAGGGTATACGAGTATTTAAAGTATAAATATTTTAAACAAAATACTCATAGGAACGTTAAATAAATATGCTAAGCTATTTTTTATATTAAAATACTTATACGAAAATTTCTTTTTTTTTCTATACTACTATCATCAAAAAAAGGCTTCATATATTTTTCTTAACACTTAAGAAAGTGAACGGACAAGTGGCATTTGACATTTATGCGTTATGTAGATTAGTGAAGCAACTTTGAATATTTAAATTTATATTTGCAGCGGAGTGATTTATTTACGAACAGGCATAATTTGTATTTCAAGTGGACCATTGAATTTGAACCTGGACAGAATGAGTTATACCACAGCTGGAAAAATAAATACATAAACGAACGCATCACAATATTATGAATTTTATAAAAAAAATGCATGCTTCTGTAGTAATTATTTAATATTTTCCGAACTATTACTCCCAAGGCGAATTAATACCTGGTGGTCTCTCTAGTTTAAAATTTTCTGCTGCCAGAATATTTTCAAATGATACAGCAGAGAAATTATCAGCTGATCTTCAGCTGGTGAATTGAGATCACCTGATGTGAATTCACCCTTATTACTCTGTTTACAAAATGATAAGTGAACAAGAGGACGACGGAAGCTTTCAGCAGCTTCGGTTAGGTTAGGTTAGGTTAGGTTAGCAAACTGCTGGTGAAGAAATAAAAAATCTAGGGGTCCAGCTCACTTGGGTCCAATCATCATGATCATCGTGATCACTTTGTAGTAGAATAAGGATGGATAGGGAATAAAGGGAGGATATAGATGGAAAGTTTCTCTTATTCTAAAGAGAGAATAAAAGAGAGAGAATAAAAGAGAAGAGAAATGGGTCAGGAGACGTCCAGTATATACACATTGCTATAGAGGAGGGTTAACGACCATACCAGCCGCTGCTTCTATTGTATAGACTTAGGTTTAGTCCTATTTCCGATAACTCGGACAGGCTATTAAAGGATATCCTGCCAAGGAAGCGCAGACGGAGATCCTCTAAAGCTGGGTAGAAGCAGAGAAGATGCGAAATGCTTTCCTCCTCTATTTCATCATTGCAGCTGTAGCAGTAATCATTATACGGTAGACTCATATGTTTAGCGTGCAAAAGTGCAGTGGCTGGTTAGTGTGGCCAAGAGATTCCTCAGGTGCTTCCTGGTGAAGTTTATGAGGTTTTTGATTCTGTTGATATTCAGGCGTGGCCAACCGGTTCTCGATATAATGCAGGTAGGCTCATTGCGCCTTCTGTCCGGAGCTGAATTGAGAAAGGTAGTATCGAATAACTGAGATACAATGGCTTAAATTAACTGCCTCTTCCACTATTTCGAGAGAAAGTCTTCAATCGCATTCTAATGTACAGTCGAATTGGAATATGTACATGCAAAGTCGAGTTGGAATATAACTCTGAAGTCCGTGGGACCAGAAAAATATTATTTGTAAAAGGCAAAATTCGTTACAATATATCAGTTATATATGTATATCAATTGAACGATTTTTATTAAAAATATATAAATTATTTTATTTTGTTCCTGTGTAGGATGGTTTTTCGTGGAATTGCCCTTATGTGAGCAAAATACTAACTCTATTTTCAAACCATCAAATACTCAAACGTTTATTGAACATCATATCCTATCACCAAAATTGTGATCGCAACAACTTTTCCATCCCTGCATAGTTTGTAAAACCACATTTAAATTAAGACAGATTTTACATGCATCAGTTTTTTATTTTTTGGCTTACTTGGGGGCCACACGTTCAATTACTTACTTTCAATTCCATGCTATTCCTATGTAATGAAATATTTTTAATTAATGTGATTTTCTAGAGAAGAAAAGAAAATTTTAACTTGATTTTTTTGCATCATCTCAATTTGTTAAGGTATCAGCTATAAAATAAACGAAGCTAAAAATCGGTTTTTTTTATTATATCTCGATGTTTTAAAATCCAATTGATATATCTGTCGGCTTAAGCATGAAACAGCATAATAAAGCGAAATTTGCTTAAGTAGACTTAAGCGATTATTCCATATTTTTAAAGATAAGTAAGTATCTAAAAATTATAACTCCTCTTTGAACACCCTTTGCCAACAGCATGTAACAGAGTTTCTACATTCTTTTTTTTTCTTCTTACTTTTTAAAACATACATAAATATTTAACTTTAGCTCCATTTGAAAGCCTTTATTAAATACTTGCCAAACAAAGTGCGATTATTTGTAGCCATACTAGTAACAATTTAAAGTACTCATACATATTGCAATCATGTAAGCGCGAGTCTGCTTGTTCACTCACTTAGACGCGGTATTAGAGTTATAAGATCTAAATAGAGGTTTCGAACCGATGAGTGAAAGTTAAATGATTATTTTGTTGATGACAATAAAAATAAATAAGAGAGAAAAAAACGTTATAAAAAACCATAAAAAATTTCCATATCTTTAGCAGCAACTGAAGCACACAGCAGCATTCAACATACGTACTCGTATTTAGCGTAAGAGTGAGTGAATTGTATGCCACATGAAGCAAGCAACACAAAAAACATCAAACATTTGCAATCTCCCGACGTACGACTACTTTTTAGCTGTCTGTCCTTTATTTCATTATTAAATTGCATACAACAACAATAACAACCTTAAATCATCCATTCTGTGACTTTTTTTTATTAAGTACTGACCACCATATTTATTAAAACTTTCATTAAATGTGCAATAACTTTTAAGTACGAAAAAGGTTAATGAACATAAGAATCTAAGAGTTTGTCAAATACGATATTGAATTCATGGGTGGTATGAAATTGATAATTTTTTTTTTATTTTAATATAAAACAAGGTAGAGGCTATATTCGATTGTGGCCAATTTTATGTGTCCTTCACCAACGCTAGTATGGAGTATATACAGGGTGGGTCAAAAGAAACCAAGGGGTGTAAAAGTTTAATAACTTTTTTGTTTATTAACTTTTTTTTATTTTTTCTTTCAGATTATATAATATACAAAATGGAAATTTTTTTACGCTAAGTATGAAAAATGATGTCTCTTAAATGACCACCGTTTTCAGCTTCGCACTGATGGGCTTTTTTTAGAGCATTTTCCATAACATCTTTCAAAACTTGTGGCTGTAGCGTTCGAATTTCTGCAACAATGTTTGCCTTGAGTTCAAGGATTGTCTCTGGCTTGTTCACATACACTCGCTCCTTCAAAAAACCCCAAAGAAAATAGTCGGGTGCTGTCAAATCTGGCGATCGCGCTGGCCAAATAATTTCCGAATTTCGAGAAATTATTCGCTCTCCAAAAATTTGACTTAAAAGTGCCATTGTGTCTCGGGCAGTATGGGCAGTGGCTCCGTCCTGCTGAAACCACATACCAGGTCTGTTTTCAAGAGCAGGACGTAAAAAATTTTCTTTCATAAACCGATACCGCTCTCCATTTACGGTTACAGCACTTCCATCTTCATTCTCGAAGAAGTAGGGCCCAATGACATTTTCAGATGTGATCCCACACCATACTGTACACCTGATGGAGTGCAATTGGCGTTGATGAATGGCTCTTGGATTTTGAGAACCCCAGAACCTACAGTTCTGCTTATTAACAAAGCCATTCAAATGAAAATGAGCTTCATCACTCATCAAATCAAATCATCAAATCAAATTTTCATCTCTGGTTTAAATAATAAAATTCTATTGTTCTGGTTCTCTGTTCAGTTGTGAACCTCTCCATTATAAATTCTCCAAGTGTTGTCTATATAATCTGAAAGAAAAAATAAAAAAAATTAATAAACAAAAAAGTTATTAAACTTTTACACCCCTTGGTTTCTTTTGGCCCACCCTGTACATACATTACATATATGTTTTATGAAAGAAAACGGAGTCATTTATTTTTTGCTTTATGGCAATTTAGAGAATCCTATATTAGCATTAGTGGGATATTTTATTCTGCACTCTTGATTTAAGAAATTGTTTATTTTATAAATAGTTTCTATTAGAAATTTAGGGTACATAGAGGTGCCCCTCAAGTAAAGTTGGACCAGACCGGCTTGCAAAGTATTTTTGGATTGCTGCCCTTCGACCGTGCACAAGAATTTCCTAATTTTTTGTATATCAAAGAATCAAAGAATTCAAAGAATTTCTGCATTGCCGCCCTTCGGTCTGTCTGACGGATTTCCTCCCTCAATATTTATACATTTGCACAGAAAAAGTTATTCCCAAAAAATTTTCAAACAAACGTGTGTTTTGAAATATAAGTTAGTTTCAGTAAATATTTTTTACTGTTCCAGTAAATTATTTGTTCCAATTTTATTTTATGTGAAAAAACAGTACAGAATGCAAATTATCTATATAAAGTAAAATTTGTAAAAAAAAATTTTAGATTTATTTTTTTTTTTTATATTTAAATTTGTTATTTTCAGTTAAATTTATTTTTATATACTGTAAAAAAATGTGTCTGATTTTTTTTTAATTTTTTCTACAAATTATTTTATAGATATAAAAAACATTTTATTTTTTTTTTTAAGATTTTTGTTTACGCTTTTCAAACTTATTATGTTTGTATATTGTGATTCTCAATATAGTATGAAGAGTCTTACTATAAACATACGGAGTTTGTTAGTTAAATTAAAAAATTTTTTGGGTTGAAGTCTACTGACGAGTTCCAAAAGCGAGAACGAAATGCTTAACCATAAAAACAAGCCAATTTTTGAAAGTAAAAAAAAAATAGTTCAACCTTTCATTTGATTCAGTTATTTTTTTTCGGATAAAACTTTTACTAATTTTTAAAAAAAAATTTTTAAGAATTGTTATTGATTCAGTTAATTTTTTTCTGTTTGTATATTATAAAAAAAAATTTTGCTGAATAATACACAAAAAAATCTGCAAAAATGTTTTTCTGTTCCTATTAATAAATTTGACTGAAAATATTTTGAGTTTCAGTTAACTTTTTCTCTAATGCCATAAGTAAGTTGACTAAAAATAAATTTTTTTTCCAGTTAAATTTTTACAAAATTGTTATCAGAATCTACAAATTTCTTTGTAGGTCCGCATTCACACAAAATTTACTGATTGAATGAATTTGGTTACTGAAAACGAAATTTAGTTTTTTCTGTGTGGGATTTATTTCATATTTTTTGGATTTTATTTAATTAGGAATTATGTCTTTTTTCCTCCTGACAGTTATTTAAACATGAAATAAGTTCCAATATTTGGGTTTTATTTCATTTTCAGTTTTGGGATTAATTTCATTTTATTGGGACTTATTTCATTAAATTTTGGTGGAACTTATTTAATTTTTTTAGGTCCTATTTTATTGGGATTTATTTCATTTTTGCCTATCACTACTTATGTATTATTAATAACTATCACTTAGTTTATGTCCGGCATTAGTCGGGCCTACTAATTATATTTTAGATTTAAGATTTGATTATGTATTGTTAGTTCATATATAAAGATACCATAAATAAAAACATGCATTAAAAAAAAACTTTGGACGTTATTTCATTAGGCCAAAAAATAAAAAACTGATGCATGTCAAATGTGTCTTAATTTAAATGTGGTATTTATATAAAATCAAAACAAACTATGCAGAGATGGAAAAGTTGTTACGATCGTAATTTTGGTGGTAGGATAGTATTTTTTAACATTTGATGGTTTGAAAATAGTGTTAGTATTTTGCCCACATAAAATTCAAAAATACATGTTGAATATTTTTATAGAATATTTTTATTCGTCATCCGTCAAAATTGATGAGGGTGCCTTTTAAGTATGCTAAAAATATTCTTCGCAATGCCGGGAACTCATAGTTTTAATGTTACAAATTTTGTTTTTTATTCATAATAAGTTTCTTTTTCTAAATCGAACAGGATTTGATTTCTCCATAGCAGAACGGTGAACCAAGCAAGGTTGGTAAAAAAGTTAAAATTTAAATTTTTTTTCTCGAATATTTCTTAAACTGTAAGCAAAAACCCATAATTGTAGCAGACTTTTTTAAGCTCTTGGATATAAAAAAAATCCACTTGCAAAAAAATATTTTTATCAGATCAAAAACATCAACTTGGCCACCACCTTTAAAAGTATATAAATCAAATTCCAGACTTAAGCTAAGTAATTACTCTATAAATATTTTATAAAATTTCATAATAATCGAACAACCCGTTTAGAAATTGCAGAATTATTTCCATTTCTTTAAAAAAAAGTCCCCCACTGTGTGTCGGGTACTTTAGGTCCCACTAGGCAGCAGAAGGCACCGTGGGATCGAGCTAAAAAATTAAGGCAGCATTTATCGCAGCAAACCTTATGTTGTAGATAGTGCATATATATCAATGAAAAAAAATTGCGACCAGTCTAATGTACAGGCGCTATGGAGTACAGCCCAAGGAGATAATGCCCAAAGAAGAAAATGAAATAAGACCCAATAAAATTAAAGAATTTTTAATTGGGCTTTATTTCATTTATTTTAGGCTTCATTTCATCTTGACTTTATTTGAACTTTATTTAATTTGGGACTTTATTTCGTTTAGAATTTGGTTTTGTTGGGTGTTTTTAATTGGGCTTTATTTCATTTATATTGGGTATTTTTTCATAAATTTACTCTTGGATCTTATTTCATTATTTTTGAGTTTTATTTTATTGGGTCTTAATTTATTTCTTCTTTGAACATTATTTCCTATACCGATACACCAAGGGTTAAACAGAAGAACGCATTTAGAAAATAATATTGTTTAAATTCTTTAAATTTTGAAATATACATACATACATATTGTACTCACATACATACATATCTATGTATGTATATTTATTATTTTAGCCATAACAAAAACGCTATAGGCCAATTGGATTTAGTTTATCTAAGAAGTACTTTGTTTTTATCATAATTTTCACTTTATTAGTGTAAAATCATTCACCAGACAAACCCGCAGGGGTTTTACTGCAATTAGTAAATTATTATACAGTTTATCTCTTTCTCTAACTGTCTTTGCTGAGGATGACTGACTCTTGTCTGTGATTATTGCTTAATATGACAAATATTTTGACAATTGTGAATTTTCATTTCACCCATATGTAACTTTTCAAATGCCTCACAGGCAAAATGAAAACACCAATGATGATGGCTTGTACTTAAAAGTTAAAACGATTAAAATTAGTTAAATTGTTTGCCTCTAAAAGCCTAAGTCACTTTAAGCTGGTGCCACCAAGTTTTGTTTCTGTTACTAAATATGGAAAGCTAGCAAATAATATTTAGTTGTGTGATGGCAAAATGAATTTATTACCACATTGTCATAGGTGCTGTTTGGTATATATTTTCACTAATATTTTATAAATATTTTTCTCTAATACAAATAATTACATAATTTTTTTTTTAACAGTTAATTGTTTTTGATGTTATAATTGTTTTTGCTGCTGATGGTGTTTTTTTATTTACAATTTGTCACATTAAAGAAAAAGAAAAACTACATAGAAGTCGAATATAAGGAGTAATAAAAATTATTACATAATTATCGTTCCCCCTCTAAAATTTGTGTTAAATTTAAAATATTAACAGAGTGAACAAAAATTAAGTTTACTGCCGAGATACAATTTTATTTAATTTATGGGCAAAACGATCTCACACAGGAAAAAGAATATTTAACTATTTTTAATAAAAATTGATGTTCACAAGTGAGTGACAATTTTGGACAAATTGAAAAAAATTTCAAATTTACATACACATATTTGTATCAATTGAAATTGAAAAAAAATAATTAAAAATTTGCTGGTATTTTTATTATGCGAATTGTTAGAATTGAGTTTAATATTTGTTGACTCACTATAATAATTATAAATTACACTAGCCAACAAGGTTTTGGACTGGAGCAACCAGATATCTTTCTTATGGCAATTTGGTGGGCTGAATTTGAATCTGTAATTGTTTTTCTCTATCACGTCAGGTTTCCGAGAAACAAAAAAAATGTTTTTATTCGTTTTTTACATAAAAAATCATTAGTTTATTTAAAAATCAATAAATTTTCAAAAGTGGTCGGCGTTATTTAAACGTCGTTTGTATTTTGTTGGTTCGGTTTTACGTATGGGAGTCCAGCAATAGCCTCCCAGCATGCTTTTGTCCCAAAATCCTTAATGATTTCTTTACATTTTCATTAAATCTTGGTGAGCACGCTCCCCTTGTTCGTCGCTCTGGAAATTATTGGTAATTAGTGTTTTTCATACGGGATTTCCCGGGAACATTTTCCCGTGATCAGATTAGTTTAAAAAAAATTGCTTCATTTCTGCAGTAAATTTTTTATCCAAATTTGAAGACCACTGTTATTATTTTATAAAGAAGACTAAAATGTTCTACAAAACTTTTAATCATAAAATTCTACAACAAAGTTAAATTAGGTGTGTCATACCATAACATCATAGTTATTACCATAACCATGTTCTCTGTCGTTGATTATAGGGGCCACAATTGGAAGCAGCTGGTTTCTATGTGTATGTAATTGATTTGTTTGATTTAAGAATTCATTTATTTGAAAAATAAACATGTATCATGTAAAAAGGAAACCATAAACGAATTCTTAAACTAGAAAAACAAAAATTGCAAAAATCTTAACAGCTGGCATAGCATTATGACACGTCACATATGGCACTTATAAAGCTGTTTTATGTTGTTATGGGTATGTAAGGTGACCATACGTCACCTGTCATCTATTAAATTTGTGTCGTCTTTTTGTCAACTTTTTATTATCAGTCATCTTTTGTCATCTTTATTATTAAAATAATGATTTATCGAGCCTGTTCTGCAAATAACGGCATGCCAAATCATGGTGATTTCAAAAAATTAATGACAGCCAAATCATTGCTTTTGTAAATTGCACGATTTATAGCATTGGAAGTTGAAAAAAAATATTCTATTATAAATGACAAAAACTTAAAATACAATAAAAACCCACTATGAAGTCAGCTATTAGTAATTCGCTTTTGAAATCAGCGTGATTTTCAAAACAGGCCCGTATATTTTCTTTTATCGATGAAATATATCGTCACTTTCATTTGCATTCTCTAACTGTCAACCAAGCTACATATATAATTTTTTTTGTTTATTTTGGTTTTGTATGGAGGTTGACAGTTGAAGTAAAGAGCTGCCTTATGGGCTTACCTGGTTTGAGTGTAGCCTGGTAAGCTTAATGTGTACAATGCTGTGGTATTGCAAACATCTTATTGTTGAGATTTTTTCTATTTTTATTTTTACAGCGTTTGGGGTTTTTAAAATTTTTAATTTTGTTATTGATCTAAATTCACTACATTCATGAAAGTATTTTTTTCTGTAAAGTTTGTGAAAAATTTAGAAAGTGAATTCAAATAAATTTTTTACTATTTTTGTTGATGTCATCTTTTTCTTTCTCCGAAATCTGGTCACTTTAGGTTATGGCACACTAATTGAATATTAACCTTATAAACGTGTTTTAATGCACACTTCAAGCCAGTGTTGCCAGTAGATTTCTCGAAAAAATACCTACACATGCTAAAAAAAAATCCGATTTTTCCCTAGACGTTGAAAAAATTTTCCCTACAAAAATCCCTACACCTTTTTGTCATTAAAATAGAAGAAAACCATTAGTCATAAAAAATATATATGTTTATTTAAGCATTGGTTAAAAAAATTAGTAAGAAACTAAAAAAATAATACACGAGTATACATATGTACTTTCAATTAACGGCCTGTCCCACGATATCACCAGAAATCGTTCGATAGAATACTTACATATATTGAAAAGAGCAACAAATTGTCTAATGTTATTATTGTTTGCAATACAAGTTGTCCATCGAACGATTTCTGGTGACATCGTGGGACAGGTTGTAACTTTAATCAAAACAGCAAAAAGTTTTTTAAAAAATAATATAAATAGTTCTTTTCAAATAAAATTTTAAAGGATAAATTCAAGTCATCTTTCACCATTGAATGATATTTTAGAAAAAGCATATACCAAGACGAATTCATATAACAGGTGGTGCCAAGTTTACAGCTGCTTTTTTAGGAAGTGTGGCTTGTCAAGTTTCATTGCAATAAAATTTGTAGGAAGTTTCATTTGTCAACTTTCATAGGCAGATTTTTTTGCTGCAGGCTAGATATCACCTGGTATATGCAACCGCCTTGGCATATACATTCATATGCACATATTAGTGTCGCCAACTTTTTAAACCACAAGCAATTCTGGAAATATATTTTTAAGCGATTTTAAAGAAAAGAAAATTTTTTAACCGTTTTTAAAAAGAAAATATTACTTAAAAAACGTTATATTGGCATTTATTTTATAAATAAGGCGACATGACGAAAAAATCCCTACATTTCGGAGAATATAAAAAATCTGTCCGATTTTCCCTCGCTTATATTTTAGTATCAAAAATACCTACATATAAGGATTTTTCCCTACTTCTGGCAACACTGCTTCAAGCATGGTGGGATGGAGGTGAATTTCTGAACATACCAAATCTCTTATTTGTCTTATTTCATAAGTTAAAAATTAAATAAAATTGCTTTAGCTAATTGTAACTGAAAACATGGTTCACATTGTGAGGAGCATAACACATGGAAAAATTTATTTGATTTACGTGTGCCTCTGATAATTTTTTTTTTGTATTTCATTGAAAATTTTCTTTCGACATTTTTGTTGCTTGATATTAATTTTCCATTTTTTTGGAAAAGTAATTTTGTTTCTCTGTGTGTCTGTATGTGAAATTGTGCGTGTGAAAAACCAGTTAAATATATACATAAATATAAAAGGCTGGCTGATTATCTAAGCTTTCTGTGTGTAATTTTTGCCAAGTAGCGCCAACAGGGAACCCAGTAACCAAAGATTCGCTTCGTCAGCATAAATGGTTTTGTTGGTTTATAGGAAAAAAAAGCTTCAACCATAAACAGAAACAGCAAAATCGTAAGTAGGTTTGTAGTCACTTTTCAGTGATTTAATTTTTTTTGTGAATTTTCATAATGCATTCAATTAGTTAGTATTTATTTTCATTTAGCAGCAGTTTTTTTTTTTTGCTTATGTAAAACTTAGTTATTTCTATGCAAATAAAATTAGATATAAATAGGTATGTATTTATGTATACTTCTTTACATAATAACTATTTAATGTATGCAAGTACATACATACATACATATGTACACATGTATATATCTATATATATGATAAAATTTAACTTTCTTTAGATTTGCATACAATCGCTCAACTCATTAAAATGAGCGACAAAAAGCTATTCTTTGCAGTGGTTCGTTCGTTCCTTGATGTTGTATTAAGTTTGCATGAATGACGTGATTTCTGTCAAACATTTACTTCGTCGTACATTTTCTTATGTCTTTAGCACTATTATCAAAAAGTGAATTAAAATTATTTAACCGAAAATTTCTTTTATATTTCTTGTCGGTATGTTGCTCTCCTATATACACACAATTTAACACAACTCTATATTTTTATATTCTTAATTGATTTGCAAGTTTTACGGTAAAAGTTATTTATGGTTTAGCATATTAATTTATATATATATACACACCCTCGCTTGTGAGTTGTAGAAACAACAACAATAAGAATCTTTTGAATACATTTTTTGTTTCAAGCCTTTAAGATAGCAACTGCCGTTATATTTTATTGCCAACACATTCCTTAATACAATTGTTAACATTCGCCTCATGATCAATTCTATTATGTAGATAAAGTGAAGCAACATTTTTATGATGACAATAGCTTGAGGCATGCTTCTTTCTCATACTTCAACACAAATGATTGACAGTCAGTCTAACCAGCAGACGGACAGCGATATAAAACCAAGAAAACATATACATACATGTTCATACGTTTATACATATGTTAAAGCAAACTGCAAAAAAAAAAATGCGTAAAAATTTTAAAAATCTATTCCATTGCATAAACGATAGACTTTGAATAATAAAGTGGAGAAAATCATACTAAAACCTTTGTCAAGAACATGCTACGATAAAAAATATTTAGCTATAAATTGTTAACAAATTTAAATATGTAGTATTTTACTCACATACGTTTTACATTTTGCATTTTTACGTAATTTATGTTGCAATAGAATATACGAGTACATATTGCCAAGAATTTTATTAACACATAGAAGACATTTTATATTGAACAAAACTCGCCTTTGAAATAGTTAATTAACTGGCTTGACCTTAACAATAAACTAGGAGGAGTAAAATAATTTTAATAAACATAAAAAATAGTTTGCAAGATATTTTGTATGAAATTTTTACACAATATGAGAATTAAATTCAAAAACTCAATTTGTTAAGTCATGACTTTGATTGAGTAAATAAGCGATATGTACGAAGAGGGTGGATCATTAACTCAGTGTCTTTTTGAATTTACCGCCTCTTGATTGAAATGGCAACACTACGCCTTTCAAGAGGCAACTCTCAGTTGACTTCTATATATCTAAACTTGAACAAGGTGTGTCATTTAGTTTGTGTTTGGCAGCCGTTGATAACAGACTACTTCGCCTTTTGAGAAGAAAATGTAATAAAGTGAATTTCGTGTGCTCATTAAAATTAATTTTTTGCGAAAAAAAACAACCGTCAATAAAACCAAGGAAAAGCTCGAAAAAACTATGGGGAGTCCGCACCATCAATTTAAATGGTAAAAAAATGGTTTACTGACTTTCGTTGTAGTCGCACAAGTACAAATGACGCTGAACTTTCTGGACGGCCAATTAAGCTCAGTACACCCGAAAATGTTGAAAAAATCCACGATATGGTGTTGCCCGATCGAAGAGTACAAGTGCGCAAGATTGTTGATGCCATAGGCATTTCATATGGCAGTGTGGTTTCGATTTTAAATGATCAGCTGGGTTTAAGAAAGTTGTCTGCAAGTTGGGTGCCGCGTTTGCTCTCAATTGACCATAAACGTAAACGTATGACAACTTCAAAGAATTGCTTGGAGTTGTTTAACCGCAATCAGAATGAGTGTTTGTGGCGTTTCGTAGCTGTGGATGAAACATGGATCCATTACTGTACTCCGGGTGAACCTGCACCGAAGAAGGTCAAGGTGAGTTTATCGGCCAATAAGGTGATGGCAACAGTTTTTTGGGATGCACTCGGGATAATCCACATCGATTACCTTCAAAAGGGAAAACCAATAAACGGCAAATATTATGCCAACTTACTAGACCGATTTAATGATAATTTAAAAAGAAAAAGTTCTTTTTCATCAAGAAAAAAGTTCTTTTTCATCAAGAAAAAAGTTCGTTTTCATCAAGATAATGCACGTGTGCAGTCTCAATAGCAAAACTCTATGAATTGGGCTACGAATTGGTACTCCATTTGTAATATTCATTATTGCGATGTTTAAAAATTCCATAATGTTTACTCGGAATAGGAAAAAAATTAATATATATTATTAATATAAGCTAGTTTAATTATTTTTGTATGAAATTTATTTGTTTCTCTATTTATGATTCGATTAGGCTATAGTTCGTAGCGCTGACATGTGATAATTTTTTAAGAGACTAAATGCATTAAAGACAATTGTAAATTATTATGAAAAATACTAGCAGAATGGAACAATATGCTGTTCCATTCTGCTTCCACGTTTTCATCATTATCGTTCTTGTGTCTGATTCACTGTGTGCGGTATCCAATTGATGTAACATGGAATATGTGAATTGATTTCATTCGTCGCACTGCAATTTGTTGGAAGCTTTTTATGTAATTAAACTCAAATTTTAACATTACTAATTTACCACAGTCTTAACGTTGCTTTGTTATTTTTTTTTTTGCTTTGTTGCTTCTTCATATAGCTGTTTAGTTTAGCTACAAGTCTATAGCTATCAATTTAAGTTAGTTTTTAATAACTTACAGCCTTATTTATAAAACTTATTAAGGTTTTATAAAGGGTTTTTAAAACAAATTTTCATACAGCATTTTTCTTAAAAAGGTTTTGTAACGCCTTAATAAGTTTTATAAATAAGGCTGTTAATTTTTAACTTTTCAAAATTAATATAAAAATAAAGATAACATGAATAACAATTTTTCAATAAAATAGTTATGGCTTCATTCATAAAAAATATTTCAGGTTTATTTAGCGCTTTTTTGACATATTTCTATGGGAAATTTGTCAAATAAACCTGTAATAAACCTAAAATATTTTTTTATTAATTAGACCGTTATTATATATAGCACAAAAATTAATTCTATTATTTTACATATTACTAAAAAATTAAAACACACTTAATTACCTTTCAAATGGTATATGATATTATTTAAAAAAACATAATAATAACCTGTGTTATATATATATATTTGTAGAAAAAAGTTCTAGAATTTTTTTATATATATGGACGTACATTTCTCCATGATTTTTTTCTAAAACAACGACCAAACTTCTACTTTTTTTAAATAAGCTTCAAAAAGTACTTTTTTTGCTCTACTGGAAAATGTTGATTTTTGGACATGGGCTGTTATTAATGAAAACCGCAGATATACATATTTTATATTTTCAAATTTATGCACCATTAATCCTTCTGAATATGAGTACGTATGAGTAATGCTGAAGGAGAATAATTAGTAGTACTCACACGTGCTCATTTCATATGGATCCCTACAAGCAAAGTAATGCGAAAATGATTCGAAATCGTATTGCTTGGAAGAAATATATTATTGCGGCAACAATCATATTCGTATTGCGGAAGTTCCCCCCTTCGTGAGAGTTTGTGCGGCCAAGGCGATACTTCCAAGAGATACGAATGCAATACTTCTAGAAGATAAAATATGATATTGCTAGATAATCATATAATAGAATTATTTATGATATTGCCAGATTATCTTTAGGAAGATAAATTATTTATAACGATAGATTATCTCCTAAAGCAGAATTTTAGGATTTTGCTAAATTATCTGAAGAAAGTAACATAGAAAGAAGTAAAGGATATCGTAAAGTCACCCCTGAATTAAAACCATTATTAATTTAAATTTAAAACAATTTTTTATGGTCAACTAAATTCAATTTATCATCACAGGAATCATCATACGTTTAGTATATAAAGGAATTCTCTGAGCTAATGTTTTTTTATCTTCTAGTTAAAAACATATTGATATTATAAATTTAATGCGCATGTAATAAGACACCAGGCTGAACAAAATGCAAAATTTTACCTTGTTAAAGTAAAAAATAAATATTCAATACATTTTACTCTTCATTCAAAAAGTTTCACTAAAATGAAAATATTTCAATATCAAAAAGATATTGCTTTGATGATTTTCTTCCAAATGCTAAAAATAAGATATTATTATTATATATTAGGGTTGCCAGATATCAAAAGTATATAAATAATTGAACAATGGAAAAATTTCACCTGGATTTTGAAAAAATAACTGCGCAATTTGAAACGCACTTATATTTAGTTCAAAAACCAAAGTGTCGATACTTTTTGGAAATATGTTGGTTGTGAATTGTCAGTAAGGTACAAAATAGAGATACTAATCAGTGTTAGGGGGAAAAATGCAACTCATTGTACATTTGCAGGTACAATTGTTAGAGTAAGCAACATATTTTTTCTTTCTTTTTAGTATTGAAACTTTCTGTAGAATTTATTATAATAGTTAATTAAAAAAATATAATTGGCCAAAAAACTATCATTCAAAATTAAAAAAATTATTTTTTTAACGGGACAAATGGTATTTTAGCTGGTAACTGGATAATTTTCAAAAAAAAAAAACTGGACAATTCAGCCCACTCCAGGTTACCTGACATCCCTATATATATATAATATTTAATGTATTTCATTTAGTAGAATTAAGTGTGTTTAAAAATTTGGATAAATATTTACTGCCTTATTCATAAAAAATATTTCAGGTTTATTAAGCGCTTATTTGACATATTTCTATGAGAAATTTGTCAAATAAACCTCTAATAAACCTAAAATATTTTTTATGAATTAGACCGTTAAAATATAAAATATATTTAAGGTTTATTACAAGTTTATTTGACAAATTTCCCGTAGAAATATGTCAAATAAGTCCTTTATAAAGCTAAAATATATTTTATGAAAAAATCATGTGTGGAAAAATAAAACTACTTAATTTTTTTACTAAAAATATTAAAAATATCTTATTCATGTCACCTCCATTTTAATTTTAATTACTAAAAACATTTAAACATTATCAGGTACAGTTATCAATTTTTGATATATGATATATGATTAAAGAAAAAACGTCGTAGTAAGTTGAACACCAACAACGATAAGGATGAATATTATTTTCACACTAACATGGTTTTAATAAATATTGGTTTTAAAGTTAAAACCAACTGTTAAAACCTGGTTTGACCATTCAAAGTTATTTTGTTGAAACCAACTTAAAACCTTTTTTGCATTAGTTTTAAGTAGGGTTTGAACTAAATTCAGTGCTGCCAAGTTAAAAGTGTCGGAAGCAGATGATAATGTTTATGCCAATTAATAAGAATAGATAACGTTTGAAATATTTTCAAAGTAAAAAATTAAAACAACTGCAATAATTTAAAAAAATTCTGGAGAAAAAAAATATTTTTTTTAAATAAACAAACACAACCCGCGAAGCGATTAGATCGTCTGCAGAAAACACCCAGGGTATATACAGCGAATCGAGTGCACGACCTCTGGACTGAGAGGATAGCATCGCTACCACTCAACCAGAGGGGCATCATGTAAGCCAACGAAAATATATTGTCACTGACCTGTAGCAAGAGAAAATAGGCGAAATGATTTACATCCAACTGCCATTGAAAAAGTTAAGTGTGTAATATATTTGTGTATTAAATTTTAGCATTACCAACCACTCCTATTGTGGAAATCCAAGTTACATGAAAACATTTACAGAACATTATATAGTTTCCCTATCCAGATTATATAGTTCACGCAAAGTGAACCAAGTGCTCTGTCAACCTCTGCACAAATTTCAAGCAAAACAGCACAAGCGGTAGATGTCCAAACTCCAAAAGTTGTTGCAAA
Source organism: Tachina grossa (assembly GCA_949987645.1). Lineage (NCBI taxonomy): Eukaryota > Metazoa > Arthropoda > Insecta > Diptera > Tachinidae > Tachina > Tachina grossa. Next base: position 149,473,185 of record OX465274.1, on the reverse strand, counting down.
GTACGATACCCAGCAGATTGCATTATGAATTGCAAAATTATCCATTGCTACTTTAAACTCAAGAACTTTATTTTTTCTTTCGAAATCCACACTAAAATTTTTATATTTATGCCCTTAATTATGAAAGTGGTCTAAGTCATATACATTTTTGCCTGGAAATATTCAATAAATCTAAGAAAAGTTCAATAAATATTTATGAAATATTAAATAAATTTATTTATTTATTATACATATTATACACAGTAAATTTGCATAATATGGTGTTGCACAAATATGGGCCGGGTAACTAGACCATATGCCCAAGATGGTAATAACAGTATTTTAAAAGGTTTTGTGACTGACTGTACACGACCTATGCCTTCACATAGGAAGTAGCAACGTGGTTGTTAAAGAAATTCCACAAAAAACCGCAAGATTATACGGTTATCCGTGGCAGATCAGTCAACCAGTGCGAGCGAGACGAAAAACTCTCGAAGGCCAAACAACATACACAAGCCTGACCGCACTTAAGAAATAATTACGATGACGCGAGAGATGTTCCTCAACCCAGAGCTGCTTTACGACGTTAAATAAATTTATATTAAACGAGACTAGTACAAGTCTAAATTATTTTGTTGCATGATATAAAAAAAGTTTTTCTTTTGTTCAAATCTAATCTACTAAATACTTCGACCAAAGATATGCACGACTTAGACCACTTTCATAATTAAAAGCATATTTAACAACTTTATTTCCAAGCACTTCTTAAAAACTTATTTTAGTTTTTCATTACTTATTTCTACAGGAGATTTATTTTAGTTTGAGCAAATTTAGTAGACAACCTGAATTTACTAAAGTTGTTTTAATAAAGGTTTTACCTTTAGCTGTGCAAACAAAAAATTTAAAATCACTCAAGAAATTTTTTACTCGATATATTTAAAATCATCTTAGATATTTAAGAGTTATGAGCAGGGAAACCGCAAATATGCAATTGCATGTTTTTTCTTGTCTGACGTATTAATGCGTAGATAAGATATTTATCCATTTCAGATCTTTTAAAGAATTTTGGCATCAATTTGTTAGTGCATATTTTTGCATATTTTACCTTTTAAAGCATGTTTTTGCATATTTCAGTCTTACATGCATATTTTTAGCATTTTTCGAAAGCATATTTCAAGCTATTAGGGCATGTTTTGATACTGTATAGATTTTTTTTATTTTAATATGCTACAAGCCATTTATCTGTGGTTCAATTAATTTTTTTCAGCAACAAAATCTCATACATATAAATTATAAATTTTTATAATTTTTTTGCGCCGTTATTACGGACGTTAGTTTCAATAAAAATTTGGTTTTGCTATTTGTGCCGGACTCTGCCCCCCCCCCCCATTACAACAATAGACGTTGAAGGAATATTGTTAGTGTATAAAAGTTTATTAAGATGCGACAAGCAGCGATTTTTAATTGAAAATATAGGTCAATATTTTATTGTTTATTCCAATAGTTTTAATTCTAATGTCGTAATCTCTTTTGAAGTTGGAGTTAAATTTTTACGGTTGTATACAACAAAAATTTATTTGTATTATTTTGCTTTAGGCAAAATTTATATGATAATTTGGTTTTAAAGTACACTTCAAATCCTAATTTTTTTTAATATGGAAGTTATTCTTCGTTAATTTTTTTCATGTTTGCTTTTTTGGTTTATTTTATTTTTGTCTTATTTTATATGCAAATATTGATGAATTGTTGAATTAAAAATATATTTTCATTTACAAACAAGGCCAATTCATGTTATTTTAAAGTGCATATTTTCAAGTTTTTAGAGCATATTTTCAAGTTTTTAGTGCGTATTGAATGTGCATAAAACACACTATAACCCGAAGCGATCAACTTTCACACTCTTTACAGGGTGGCCAAAGAATAAATTTTGAAATACAGTTGAACCTTTATTATCCGGGCCTCTATCAATCGTGCACATCTATTACAAGTTACCTTTAATCTAGTACGAAAACATCAAAATTTCTAACATCAATATCATACACAAACTAACAATTTCGTGAAATTAAAAAATACCTCGAAATTAATGATATTGAGTCGAAATTATTTTCAATTAAAATTTCAATTGATTTAAAAAAAAAAATTTGTAATGTTTTTCTTCTCTGTCCAATAAATTATTTATTTATTTTTTTATAATGTTTTAACTTCACTGTCCGCATATTCGAATGAGAAATAAAAAGAAACTTCAAAAAAAAAAAAAGCTTAAGAAAAAAAAATTTGCAATTGCCTTATTTAACAAATCAAGCAAATTATACGAGCGCACTTTAGTCAAGGCCATTCGTTAGAATTATTGCAAATATATAAAAAAAATACATGAAAATAAAGAAACTGAAACAGAACTAAACCATAAAACTAGTTAATGAAAATACATTTAACAACGTCTTTTGTATGTCAGGTATGTAAGTATGTATATGCATGTGTCTGATGTTACACACTTAAAACGAGAACATAAATCTAAATTCATTTGGGTTAGCGCTTAATTAATGTTGTGCAAAAGAGAATTGCAATAAAAAAATAGAAGACACCATTATGTTTAATGTATTTATCTGCTAAATACAAAATAACTTATTTTAAACTTGATTAAGGCGCTGCACGAGTATTAATGACAACAGTTAATCGCGTTTAGTGGGAAATGTTGTACATATGTATATATTTTGAAAATAGTAATTAGTTGTGATAAATAAAATGATTATTTTTAGATTTTTAATTGAACTATAGTGAATTTTTAATCAGAAATAATTTTTAGTCAGGCTTAAGTTCAGTAATTTCAATTCTTTTTATTGAATGAAATATTTTATTAATTAATGTGAGTTTCTAAAGAAGAGAAGAAAAATTAAATTAGACTTTTAAGCTGGGGGAAATACCGATATTTTTCTGTGCAGCAACGCACTTCATCAGCACTCTAGTCTATCTACTGGGGTAGAGATTGTTATTAACATCAGCTATTTAACGTAAATTCTAATGAAAGGGAATGTGAGAAATGATTGTTGTGTACAATTATTGATTTACCTTTGGTAAATACATATGTAAGTATCACTATTTATTTCCCCAGTTTTTCCATTTTTCCATTTTTCTATTCAGGTTAGCACGAAGTTATATTACTCTACCTACGTATGTTTTTAACTATTCTTGCTTATCTTTTATGATCATCACATTAATTATTATTTTTACTTATTCGATGTACCGTCGGTACATACCTATAAGTATTATAGTAGTGGATATTATGTTACTTTTGTTGTTGCATTCTCCCGTTTATTTGGTTTTCGAACATTAGTGATTGCCAAGTGAACAGTGATTGCCAAGTGAACATATTATTTTCATTTAATAAAAAGAATTGAAATTACTGAACTTAAGCTTGACTAAAAATTATTTCTGATTAAAAATTCACTATAGTTCAATTAAAAATCTAAAAATGTCTCAATTCATCATGGGCACGTGATGGTTTGAGTGATCACTAACGTTGCCGATTTCTCCGTAATTATCCAAAAATGGGACAACAAATTTAATCTTTAAATATTTTTGGATTATAAAATTTTTGTTTTATTTCGCCCCAAACAATATTTCATACACAAGTTCGTTGTTTGATCAAACATTTTCATTACTCTAAGAGTCTTTAACTCTGTAAATTTATTATTTATATTCTTATTTGGAAGTACTTGTCTTACCGATGTTCTCATTCTATTGTACAGTGGAAAGCATTTGTTGCAAATTTAAATAACAAAAACTCACATGAGGAATAAATTGCCCTCTGGTACCATCGGCGTCTATATATTTTATGATGGAAAGTATAGAACTAAATGAAGGGCACCATTTTTATATAACCAAAGATACATATTTGTGTTAACGAATTTTCTCCATTTACTTCTATATCTGGCTAATAATTTAACTTGATTGCAAGAAAGTCCTACTGATTCATATTCAGACTTTATTCCTCGTTTTCACGTGCTTATTGGTCGTCCTTTATGTATGAATGATGAATTTATTGTCAAAAATTTTTATTGCGTTTTGAGTGAAATCACATTAGCCTTTTAGAAGATGTAAACGGAATTACTAAAAATTTTGTAATAGCTCTAATATTTTGAATGCAGCTGTACTCGTATAATTATAATAAACATCATTATTTATTATCACACACAAATTTTGGCCTGATGTAATTAATGAAAATTTGGAGAATTTTAAAGTTTTGTCCGTGTAAAATTGAATTTGGATTCCGACAATACTGATGATTACTTGGATGCGAGAAAGCTTTCAGCAAGACATGTGACGCCTTTGCTCACTCTACAACACAAATGCAGGCGTGTAAGAACTTTGCAGATTTGTTTGGCGTTGTTCAACCACAATACTGACAAGTTATTGTATGGTTTCATAATCGTAAACTAAGCGTGGATCTATCATAACTTACCAGACACCAAACAGCAGTCAAAACAGTGGGTTTATAGAATTGAATCGGAGCCAAAGAAGGTCAAGCTGGGTTTTTCATAGCAGCTGCTTTTCGGCATTTAATCGGTATAACCCAAATTGAATACCTTCAAAAGGACGAATCAATTACTATTGAATATTATGTCAACGTAAGGTTCAATTAAAGATGCCATAACCATAACCATACAAAACAGCTGTTCCAACGAAACTTATGTACAACAATAATTCTTAACACCGTTCAGATAGCGCTTAGGTAGCCGCAAAAGTGAAAAATTTCCAAACAAATGAAATTAACAAATTTTCGGGAAAATTTTCACTTTTGAGGCTACTTAAGCGCTACCTGAACGGTGTTAAGAATCATAACTATGAAGTTCATATGTTCTAAAAAGTTGTTTATTGAGATCTAAGGTACATTTTTTTAGTTGATTGTTTCCATGAATTTTGAAGGGTTTGCTACCTATGGACCTGAACAAGGGAAAAAATCTTTTTTTTTTAATTTTTGGCGATTTTGATCTTGAAGATGAAGTTTTTTAGATTTTGTATGTTCACAATTTTTGTTTTTTATGACAAGAACTACAACTTTGCCTCAGAACGGTTTGCAAGATATGAGCCTGAGAAAATGCAAAAATGACACTGAGACCCCAAATCTTTGGGGGCCCATTAAAAAATTGGATGACTTGGGGCAAAACTGGGAGACACGACTCTTTTTTTGTTGGTCTTTTATCACGCAGTGGTATCCGTATATGGTTATATGTTTTCGTGTTGCACTGTGTTACCAAGTAACACAGTTGTTAGTGTTGCCAAATCAATTTTTTTTTGCTGGGTGATGCAGTACTTCGTCATATCGCACTTCATCTCGTGTAGAAATTTTTTTCTTTTGAGAGAATATATTTATTTATTTTTTATTTTAGTTGTATGTTGCTATTATGTTTCAATATAGCAGCGATATGTGTATACATATGTAAATATATCTTTTACATCATTCCACCTTGAAACTTAAATTACCATTATCCTTAAAATACTTCAATGTTTTATTGCCTTATTTCCAAATCATTATTTATGATGGCTGCCATAACATAAACTTTATTACTCAATCATAAATGAAGAACAGAATGCCCTTTTAGAGCTTTTCGCTGGTAAGATACGAGTATGAAATAAAATTTTTAATAAAAAGAACTATGAATTCTGAGCACATGCTAATTAATGAAAATTCGTAGGTACATGTTAATTAAAAGAACTGCGGTAAGTAAGCAAAATTATGAAAAACTTGTATGTTAAAGCGATAAAGAACATGAGTTAATAATGGCTTTCTATTAAATATAATGATAAGCATGAAAAGTTCTGAGACTTTTTAACAAACGTTTTGCTTTGCAAAAAAAATATATATATAAAATACGAGTATATACATAACTCAAGGTGTTTTTTAATTTATTTCGGGTGAGTGAACTTTAAGAAACCACACTCATATATAATCATTTATGCCTTTCACATATTATATATGTATGTTACCTATTTAAGTTGCAACATTTATTTAAGCTGCTATTAATTGCCTAAATTTTGCAACGTTTAACATGGTTAAGCATATTGTTGTTAACAAATATAAGTAAGTTATACAATTTAGTTTAATATGTGTTAGAAAATGCTGTTTTTTGCCAAAAATTTTTATAAAAATACATAAAGTGGCTTAAATTCAGTCGACCGAAAATTATGTTTGTGCGAATTACAAAACCAGGTCTGGCTAATAGTTCCATATATTATTGCTAATAAAACTGCTGCTCAGCTAGTTTAGTTTTAAAAGTTTGCAATTAAACAAAAAAATATATGGTTCTTAAATTTATTTATGTTACATTAAAATAAATAGGGTATTCAAATAAATCGTTTTATCTTGAATAGACTGCCACTTTATTTAAAGACAGTTGTCATGACTCAACCTGTAAGTACTTGAGAGATGAAAAGTAAGTGCCGGTTCACACGCTTCAACTTTTGTTAATCAACTCGTAATTCAGCTTTTAGAAAAAAAAGATATTTGTATTTCCTTCTCCCTCTTTTTTACAACTGAACTAGGAGTTAATTAACAAAAGTTGAAGTGTGTGAACTAGAACTAAAACTACACCTTTAATAAAAATTAACGATATAATCTTTCTATCTATCTTTCAATCTGTTTTTTTTATTGTTTTAAATACAATTAAATTCATAATGCCAGAGTTGTAAACGAATTTATTTTAAAGAAACATGTTCATCTTCTTAATTGGCCATTATATTCTCCCGACCTTAAACTACAATTCGAGCTGAGAAAAAGTCCGCCAATGTAGCATTGGTAAAGTAAGAAAATTAGAAACATATTGATTACTAAGTTCTTGTTTCCACTTTGATATTAATTGAACTTCTCATTTGTTTAAATGGAAGTTTGATATAATAACTCTAGTTATTCTAAGAAATTTTTGGATAAAGGTTAACTGATTATCTGCAATAGCAATAGTGAAATGCGCATAGGATCCAGCTAAACGCCTCAGTAATCAATTTCAAAATATTTTTAATAAAAATTATTTAACTGAATAAGTAAAATAATAATTTGGGATTAACAAATATTAAACTTAAATTGTAATAATTCCCCAAATAACACTAGTTACAAAATACTGCCTTTCTAACTATAATTAATTAAAAAGGTTGGAGTTGGCTGAAGTAATTAGCATGTTGACTACAAAAACGAAAGTCCTGCGTACGAGCCCGGTCACCGACAAAGTCTTTAAAAACAACAAGAACACGCATTTTACTGATGTGTGGTCACTGAACTACACCGGCTTCAATGGATGCTAATCCTAATATAAAATCAGAGCGCATTCCTTCATGGCTATTGTGCAGCATCGGCGAAGTATAATAAGCAATAAAAAAAAAATTTGACTACAGAGCCGCTGCAAAAAAAATCTGCAAAAAACAGAGTTGTAAAAGAATGAAGCTTTCATCTATCTCTGCCTTCACCACCTGTCTGTAATAGTAATAGGCACTTCCTTCTCTCTTAAAAAAACAAAGAAATATTTAAATAGTCCTAATCATATGAACGGAAAAAATTTAATTTTATTCTGAATTTTTTAGAAAAGGAGCTACTGTTGCAATAAGCTTTAATGTGGCTTTTATTATTATTTTTTAAATCTTAAGAAAGTGCTTTTTTCGACGATAGTGAAATCATAGCTGTCGACAAAATTTTTAATAAGATATGTCTTACTAAAAATAGAAATTCATATGGTTTTAATCATCTGATCGAGAGTAGGGATGGACAAAAGCATCGATGATTAAAAAACACTCGATTAATTGCGATGTTTTTTTTTATCCTAAACAATCGCAAAAGATAGATGTTTTCTTTCGATGCACTGAAATGCGAAATTGTATACAGAACGTGTAGATGAACGTGTGTATAAATACGTATGTATCTATATGTTTTGGCTGATTCAAGTTTGTATAAGTAAAGCTGTGTTCACATTATATCGCACATTTACTTCAATAGTGGCATAACTCAAAAAAACCAGTTTTGCAGAAAACGCGTTTTAAGTTTTCAATTTGCATACAACTCAGTGGAGAAATGAAAAAAAATTCTTCTCTCAGGAGGTGATGGTACAAGCTATTTATATGAAATTTTTACACAAGATAAAATACAAAATGCCGCATCTTTCTGCATTATTAACTCAAAAAACTCATTTTTTGAGTTATGCCACTATTGAAGCAAATGAGCGATATGTATTTGCCTTATGGAAAGTCACTTTTTTATACACATGATATTTCCTGTGTGTGTCAAAATCTGCGTTTTACATACGGTTTATAATTTTTGTGTTCAAACATTGGTATGTTATATACATTTGACATAATATATAAAGGTAAACACATGCTTACTTTTGTTAATGCCTTTTAAATTGTTTCTGTAATTTTTAGTTTTTAATCTATTAAATTAATTTTAATATTATTTATCTTACAATTTTACTTTATTTTTAACGCAACAAACACTTGCTTTATTTAAAACCAGCTGATGTCAGATGCTTTGTCACTTGAAAATAGAACACGATCTAAATCAAAATTGTCGTTTGTACTGTACACAAAGAAATAACACATGCTATTGTTTAAAGGTGTTCAGACTATATGTACAAATTTACCATGTGAAAAAGTGACATTCCAAAAGACAAATACATATAATGTGAACACAGCTTAAACGTGGTAAATATTATGTGAACAACTGGCAACACTATTATAAGCGGCAACTGGCATCTTTACTCCCAACAAATAGCTTGCTAACCACGCGCAATGCGTATCTAAGGCCTATCGGCTGAGAGCCGGCTAAGTCGAGCCGCCGAAAAGTTTTGACCAGCCGCCACCGATTGCTTTTAAATACCTTACAATGGCGGGAACATAGGTTTCGTTGTCGCAGATGGTGACTCAATAAAGAAACAGATTGAGTGGTGAAAAATTTGGTAAGCTTTTACTTCTAAACAGTATTGAAATAAGAAATTAAAAAAACCATTGACGTATAAAAAACATCGATGTCTTTATATGAAGTATGTTTAACATCCGTGGAATCGAAAAAAACATGATTTTTTTACAGTGTCCATTCCTAGTCGAGGGTGCATTTTCACACAGCCTGGAAGCATATACATACATATGTATGTAATATGAACGCCCATATATCTTAACCTTTCGTCGTAGGTTTTATGTGAAATGTCCCACATGATATTCAATAAAGCCGACTTTTTGCACATTTTATCTGTAACGCTATCTGAATACTTTTACTTTTCTTATCTACCTGTAACACAGCTCCCATTAATAGTGACATAAATATTTACAATTACAGTTGTCAACAAGACATATACATACATATGTATGTATATAGATACCTCATATAAGTGTGCACAATGGGTATTTATTTGTTATTATTTTAATTTGTATTTATTTAGTATTTCGCAATAAGTTTTTGCTTATTGGATTCTAATAGATATTGCTGCACAAATACAATGAAAAAATGTTTTGTAATTGCAACAATTATATAATTTCATTGTTGTTGTTGCTGCAGTTGCTTTGTTGCCAGTGTTTTTAAGTTACGAGTAAACAAAATACTTATAACCAAGTTTAGCTAAACCAGTTACAAATAATTCTCTTGCAAGCATGTAATTGCAGCAACAACAGCAACAGCAAATAAACAAAGTAGTAATTTTTTAACATACCAAATTGTTAAAACATTTTATTATATTCTATTTAAATATAAATTTTTCTACAAGTAACTACAAAATGTATGCATGTGCAATATATACATATTAATATCGTCAAATAAAATGCTAAAGGTCCAAACATTAAACTTAATAAAAATAAATTTTTTAAAATAAAAAGCTTCTTCTTCAATATTGTATTTTTCATTCCAAATTAATTAATCATACTAACCAGAATAAATCGATTTTCTAATCACAATGGCTTTTTGTATATATTTGGCTTTTTGCATTTTATATAACGATATATATATTTTTTTTATAATATTAAATACAAATTCGTGTAAAGACATACTGAACCGGACAGACAATGTAATGCGAACCTTGACTACATATGAAGCGGATACAAATGACGTTTTTGTGTTAAAGTATTATTTTTGTTTCTTATTTATTTTAGTACAAAGTTTTAAGTTAAGATATTTCATTTTCGTTATTTGTTACTTCTATCTATATATATGTTCATTTTAATTATGTAAAGTATTTTGCTTTAAGGCAGTTGAAGTGATTCTTTAAGTATATGTGGCGTGCAATGATGTTGTGAATGACAAATTAATTGCAGTAATGATCTTAATAGATTGCTATTTTGTTAAAGAACTGAATATTCAAATTCTTAATTTGCTAGTTTTAAGACGTAAGTAATTTCTCAACTAGTAGATGGGCTTGGCTTTTGCCAGTTTAGATGCTTTCGTCACTTCCGAAATCGGAATTAAGTTGGTCATGTGAATGTACACTAGACCACGCAATGAGCCAAAACTTTTATAGCTATGCTATTTATTGCATGATACAGCAGTTAGGACGTGATTTTCGTTAAAAAAAAATAATCGACACTAATACATTTATTAATTTATTTTTGTTTTAATTTATTTGTACTTAAAGGCAGAGTACGACAATAAACAGAACAAATTTTGTATTATTTTTTTTTCGTTCTTTGAAGTGAGTGAAGCAAAAATAAAACAAAAACAATGAGAACGATTGCTCAATTTGTTTTTGTATTGTTTTTATATATAAGCACAAATTAGAGAACAAAGCCGATCATACAGCCGGCTTACAGCCGCAACCGGCCTCAAACAATACATTAATATAATCGTACGCTGCTAGAAAAGAAAATAATGGGAAATAAATGGAAACGCTTTAAAATATTTGCGAAGAATTTAACATCATCATATAATATAAATTTATTTGTTTTATATAACTAAGGCAAAAAAAAAAAACTATAACCACTTTTATCCCTATAACTTTCAAATGCGGCGTTTTCCGGAAAAACTTTTTAGAACAATTTTTGAGCAGAATAAATAGCACAAAAGTTTTCCTGTACATAAAATTTTGCCCTAACTATGGCCTATCATGGCGCTTCAATGATATGAAACTAAGTTGTTTGGGCAGACTTTTTTCAACAACTCTCGCTTTAAATTTGTATAGCGATAATTATAATCCTTTTTCATTATCTTATAAGGTAACATCTGTGGATTATATAGCCCCATTACATTTGATCCAAATATGTATCCTTTAATAATATAAGGATCAAAACATAATGTAAGCTTTGTTATGTATTTGAAAATTATATAAAATTATGATTCCAGGGTTGGAAAATTTAAACGTCTTTTTATAGAAAAGGAATCGTAAATAGATCAAAGTTTTTTTTTGTTTCTTTATAAATTAAAAAAGACTTTGGTATAGAAAATTTAAAAAATTTTAAATTTTTTTGATATATATATATATATATATATATATATATATATATATATATATATAAGTACCTATATAAAACAATTTTTTTTTTAAATCACAAAAATCAAAAATAAGATTCCTGGATTGTTAATTTTTTTTTGTAAAAATTATGCTCTTAGCAGAGTTGTGTTTCAAATCAATGGTAATACGGTGACAGTTTGCAACAACTTCTCATTTATTTTATAAAAAGCTTACAAAGCGATACAACCTAATCAAATCATAAATATAGAAACAAATGAAGTTCGAACAATAATACTAAAACTAACTAAGATTTCTCATTCAATTTACGTATGTATGTAAATGGTGGTTAAATTTTAAGGGCCGATGTTGAATGTGAACCACACCTAAACGTCAAGTTTTTTTCTGCATTTCATTTGACATTTCTCAATTTCAGACTAACTCAATTTGAAGAATGGAAAGATACACAATCGATCAATGCGTTAAAGTTATTCAGGCTTATTATAAAAATGGGCGTTCAAATCAAAATGCATATCGAAGAAAATTATCTTCAGTGTTGAGGCACATTTTCAAATCAGTGGATTCGTCAATATGCAGAATCGCAGCATTTGGGCGAATGATAATCCAAGAGTGATTATCGAAAAACAATTTATAGGCTGACGGCATCATCGGACCGTATTTTTTTCAAAATGAGGCCGATGGGGAGTTACTGTGAATGGTGTTTGCTATCGTGAATTAGATGTGGACGATATGTGGTTTCAACAGGACGGTGCCACTTGCCACATAGCTAACGAAACAATGGCTCTTTTGCGCAACATATTCAATGGCCGTGTTGTCTCACGTGGTGGCAATGTCAATTGGCGGCCAAGATCATGTGATTTGACACCGTTGGAATTCTTTCTTTGGGGTTATTTGAATGAAAAGGTGTCCGTCGATAAGCCAGCAACAATTCAAGAACCAAGGGATGAGATAACTCTTCACATTAACGGCATAGAACCTCAATTATGCCTCAGCGTCATCGAAAACTTGGACCGTCGGATAGAAGTGTGCCGCCGAGGTCGCGACGGCGATTTGGCCGATGTTTTGCTCCATACATAATTGAACCATACCATATTATCATAATAGAAAGAAATAATTTCCAAAATAATTTGTGTTTTATTCAAAATCAACATCGGCCCTTAAAATTTAACCACCCTTTATAAACTTCATATACCTACGTCGGTGAAGGGTATATACGATTCGGCATAGCGGAATATAGCACTTTGACGCGCAGGCAAAAATTGCGATATAAAGTTAAGAACAAAGTTCTTTAATTTAAATTACAGAAATCTTGAGATTTCAATCTTGAAATTTGATCAGTAAAATTGACGTTCTCAATTTTAAGCATAAATTCTAAAAATCAAGAATGTAAACTTGATTTTAAGGCTGTAATCTTAAACTTAAAGAATGTTGTTGTAAACTTTAAGAACGCATTCTTTAAATAAAGCATGTAATCTTAATTTTAAGATCGTATTCTTAAATTTTTAAGAATGTGATTGATCTTAATGTTTATTAAAAACAAATTCTTGAATTCGACCTTAAAATGAGACCTTAAATGCGATCTTAAAAATATTGAGATTTTATTCTTGAAACAAGAATTTTCGCATTTAACAGACTATTAAGATGGAAATAATTATTAGTGTTTTTAATGGGAATTGTTAAAATTTAAGTTTAAAATTTTTTAAACGCACTAATAATCCCAAATTAATATTTTACTTATTAAGTAAAATGTTTTTTTATTAAAAATACATTGAAATTGATTATTGAGGCGTTTAGCTGGATCCTATGCGCATTTTACTGCATTGCAGTCAATTTAGTTGTTGAGCTTCTCATTTGTTTAAATGAAAGTTTATAACATAATAACTCTAGTTGTTCTAAGAATCTTTGAGTAAAGATTCCCTGATGATCTGCATTAGCAACAGTGAAATGCGCATAGGATCCAGTTAAACCCCTCAATAATCAATTTCAATGTATTTTTAATAAAAAAAATATTTTACTTAATAAGTAAAATATTAATTTGGCATTATTAGTGCGTTTAAAAAATTTTAAACGGAAATAATTATATTTCGAGTGTAAAATCTTGATTTTAGCACGTTTTTTCCTTTAGTGTACTTGTTGCTTATATATAAGTTTATTTGCTTTCATGGAGTTTAACCTTTATTAATTTCGCATTAAGGGTGTCTTCTAAAATTCATTTCGCAATTTTCTTTTCTTTCCAATCTTTTTTTTTAACTAATTGGCTTATGAAATACACATTTTTAGGTAAATTATCTTAACAACAAATTAAGAATAGATCTAAATAAAGTACATGAGATTATAAAAATGGCGCTTGAATAAGAATGTTAATAACTAATGTTAACTGCACATTTATATAATTTTATTTAAAGAAAAAAGACGTGATTTTAAATAACAGCCGCTCCTACAAAAAATAAGTTGAAAAAAAAAACAAACCTAAAAACTTTATAAACTAAGGAAAAAAATGAGAACAAATAAAAACTGATAATAACAGAAAATAATAGTTTGTTTAAGTAAAAATGTAAACTTTTAAAACAACTCTAAAGCAACATTCTACAAGCAAAAATACAACCTTAGCGTACAAAGTGAACTGAACAATTTGCCACCTTCCTTCCACTCTTGACATTTCTAGATTTGGTAGCTTAATGTTTTATTTGTATTTATTTCTCTCTGTTTAATTTAAATTTAAAACAGGTTCTATATTAACGTAATACTTGCGACTGTAGCTAAACAAAACGTACTCGTATCTCTAAATTACAAATTAAAATAAAACAATACCTGGTGCATGGCCGACAAAAAAAATCTTAATAAATATTTATTTATAGTTAAAATCTAAATAATATGAATATCTATCTAACAGTTAGTACTATTTTGTAAAAAGTGAAAGGTTAAAAACTAGTTTCTTACAAACATTATGCAGGATGGTTGAGTTGCTCTTGTTGTTTTTTTGTTAAATTAATACATATTATTGTTATGGCTGTTGGACAGGTAACGATTATTTAGAAGATTAAATAACTTTTTAACAAAATATTTTATTAACTTTCTTCTACATACATACACATATATAAAATGGCCAAAAGCAAATACGAGTAGTTAAAAAAAACTTTAACACTTGACCACCTTCTTCGTGCTGAAATCAAACCTCAAAAAGCAAAGCAAAAAAAAAAGGTTAACAATAATAAAATTTTTAACAAAACTTAAAATGTAGCCAATGCTGCTAACACAGCCAATAAACTCTTATAACAGAGAGAGATTTTAAATTAATGCTTCGAATAACACTAATTAAATAACAAAAGCATGATGAGATCATGCACTCTGCCACTTTTTCACTTTTATGAATTTATCACCATGAAATGCTCAGTGAGTGAGAAAAGATCACTTGAATTATATTTTGTTTTCTGTTTTATTATTTTGTATTCTTCATTCAAATTATACGAGCATTGTATTTAAGGACTTTTACTTTTTTTGGCTTTTGTTTTCAACCTTCAACACCATTTGACATTTTAGTTTTTACAAATACCCTACGCCATTAATTTGTGTAGGAAAGTATTTATGTCTCAAGATAGTGGTACGAGTATTACGGTGATGTTACTGAAATTACCCTGCAGTCAGACTGGGGCGAAGTGTCTCTATGTCAACACTAAAACTCTAGTAGTAGTTACATTGTCTACAATTTCTCTTTTATTCGTCAGTATAAAATAAAGAGAGAAAACAGATGTGGTGTATTTCTGGTAGATTTTGCAACAACTTGTCAATATACATAAATTAAGGTATAGAAATGTGCCAGTAAATTTCTGGTTGGTATGTATCCATGTTCCCATGTTCGGCATTTCCTTCAGGGTAGTTTCTGAAGTAATCAAAATCAATTTGACAAGTTAAATCTTTCAATAATTTGGTGACGAATTTTGAATTATTGCAACAAAATCTCTTAACAGTTTCATATTTGGTTCTTGCAAAGGTTTGGCTTTCAAAATATTTTCTGGGTTTTGGCCTACTGCGCTAATTTTGTGATTTTTAAAAATATTATTATTTGTGTATTCCCAAATAGTTTTTGAAAGTCTGTACATAAGATAAGAGGTTTGTGACTGCACAAAATATTTGGTTGAAGTCTACTGATGAATTGTCTAAGCGCCAATATAATATATATACACTTTTATTATATTCTGCTATATTTATTTCAAAAACATCGTAATATCTCAAAAGTTTCATTACAACTGATACAAAAATATTTTTTTATTCGTTGGTAGATATGTAGGCTTCTTCGTCTGTCTTTATATGAACTTGTTCATTCATTATTATATAAATCCATCAAGTGTGGATGCAAAATTTAATAAAAAGTAAATTTAGAAAATAGAATAATACTTCGTCCTATAAAAATTTTCCTATCAAAAGAATGATTTCCCATAACTTGTATTGTTTTTAATACTCCTAAGTTCTGATTCACGAATTTCATTTTACATGCTTCAAATTTTTATCAAAATATGAATATAATTTAGTTGAATAATTCAATTAAAACGCGAACTCAAAACAAAACAATTAAATTTCTTTGGCTAAACCCATGACGCAATTTATTTTGGTTTTAGAAAAAGTATATATATAATAGTATATTTTCTTGATTAATCGAAATTAACCGATAACCGCGATTAATCGCATATGTTTTAATCGCAATCGCGATTATGGAAATCTGCGATTATTTGCAAACCCTTGTTAAAACCAATTTAAAACAATTTTTGAATTCGCTTCAAGTAGGAGTTATGTAATGCAACCTTGTTTTCGCTGTGCTAAATTTAGTGCTGCCAAGTTAAAATTACCAGAAGCAGCTGATAATGTTTATGCCAGTAAATAAGAATTGATACCAAATTATTTATCTAATTTTTCGACCTTTTATAAATACATGTTCAATGAAACTATTTTTTTATTTCAGTTTTTTTCCAATTACCAAAAAATAAAATAAGAATAACCCTGAAGAAGTTAATCAAAGGTTAACGAAATATCGACATAAAACTAAAAATATAAAAAAATATATATAAAATTTGCTGACCTAATGCTTAAAAAAATAGTTTCATTGAAGAATTGATACCGATTGGAACATTTTCAACTTAAAAATTGATGCAGTGGCAAATGTGGAGAAAAGCATATTTTGGATGGAAAACAACGAAAATATTTTCACTGACCAATGGGAAGTCTTTAAAATATCATTAAAAATAGTCAGCTGTTAATAGTTTGTTTTTGAAGCAACGTGATTTGAAATCACTCTGATTTTCAGAAGAGGCTTTTATATCGAAAAACTTTTTGACATTTCAGAATTAAGCTGAATTCACTCATTTGCTTCAGACAAAATTTTTGCCGGACAAATTTATTTTCGTATGTAGTATAACAATATTTTTGTGACATAAAAACAAAACTGCATACAAAAATATATTTGCCCAGGTAAACATTTTGTCTGAAGCAAGTTAGTGAGTTCAGATTTTAACTCTATTCCAATAATCAGAAAATAACCAAGAGATCGACAGCACTAATGCATATGCAGTTAAAAGATTTTCTACCAACAAACACAGAACTTTTTGTTTTAATATGACAGCTAGCCATAGTGCTGGGAAGTGCTGGAGAGTATTATAGGAAGACTTATGGCATAGTACCGACAAGATATTTACTAGTGGGTATTGAGTATTTGAAAAAGTTTTTTTTTAATACTGTAAAGTATCGATATTTTCAAATTTATATCCGAGGGCGTTCTATTGTTTTCGCTAAGATGCCCATCTCCCACAGGATATTTTCTCGATGGACCAGAAATTTTCACAGAATATGCAAAATTTTGGCCGCCACAACAACAAATATATGAGAGTTAAAAATTAAAGAGTATTCTAAAGCGAACAACGAAACATGTTGAATTCCTAATGTAATATGCAGACAAAGGGTGTTTTTTATAGAGTGACTCAAAATCAAATCATAATAAAACAAGGAAATATAAAATGTTTAATATATATGAAACGGGCTTTATTGGAAAGAAAATTTTATGAAAATAATATTAAAATATGATTTCTGCCATATGGCCGCCACGGCTGGAGCGTAGAAGGCGCAAAAAATTTTCGCATTCTGACCATCATGATTTTTGAAGACATATGGGCCAATGACTCCACCAGCGCATAAAGCGCATCAAACAATAATTTTCTGAGGATATAATGGTGTTGCAACAAAAAGTTGTGGATTCTCCTCACTCTAAATGCGCTAATTCATCTAATTATGTACGCCATAAAATTGAAGAAGTGCACGCCATGAGTTTGACGAATAGAACAATTCTTTTGATTAAAAATTTCAACAATTACCAGGAGTTGCTCTGGTGTAAGTCGATTTATAATGAAATTTCAAAGCTAACTAAATAAAAAGCAACTATTAGCTGTTAAACAGCTGCTCAAAGCAGTGATGTCAACTCAAAGTTGTGACACTCTTTAAAAAAACACCCTATATATATACACATGAAATATTCAAAGTTAGTGAATTTTTATGCATGTTGGCGTTGGCTGAAAAAAAGTTAGCACGTTGACTACAAAAACGAAGATACTGGATTCGAGCCCGGTATCGAACAGTCATTAAATAAGAACACCACGCATTTTTCTGATGTACATTAGTGTCCCCTTGTGTCAATTGTTGTAGGAAAGTTCAAGTGATGAAGGCATAGTCACTGGTCACTGAACTATACCCACGTCAGCAGTTGCTAATCATAATGTAACATCAGAGCGCCCTCCTTCGTCGGTATTGTGTAGCAGAATTATCGGCGAAGTAAAATAAATTTAATACTCATCATTGACACCAGGGGCGCTGCAACTCTGCATTATTAAAAAAAGTGTAAAACGCACAGTTTTAAACAAAATAATGAAGCTTTCCTCTATCTCTGCCTTCACCACCTGTCTTCTCTACTATACTATTCCTTCCCTAACGAAGGTAACACCTTCTAGTAGTGGTGGTAGTAGTAGTAGTAGGCATTAATTGCCTGAGTGTTACTTCTCTTTAAAAAAAATTTACACTGAAATCTAAAAAAATTAAATTAAAGGATATTCAATGTTTGACGATGTAAAATTAAGACCTTGCTGAAAGCGGAAATCATAAGAAACAAACTCGGTACATTTTCACAAACGCTTAAACTGAAAAATCCCAAAATTAACAAATGTCTAAGCAACAATCGCCAAAATGAAAAAGCGTTTAAATAAAAAATATCATCAAAAATTAAATGAGTCGCTAAGATGGAAATAAATCATCAAAAATAAAAAAGTGGCCAAAAAAAGTAAAAACACATCGTTCAAAACCGGAAAAAACGCCAAAATAAAAAACGCTAAAATTAAAAAAACTCACTAAAACTCGGGTTTAAAACAAATTTTTAATAAAAAGCAAATACATACATACTTTTACCTATTACAGAATTTATTTTTGTATTCAAGAAAGTGTATTGGTGTATTGAAGACACCTGTTTCAATAGCAAGAATTTTATGCGAAAAAATTTACTTCGATTGATCGCTGGTGGAGGGAGTGGCCATCTTTCAATGAGCCATATTCAATGGGTGCCCCTGTGGCTGAGTGGTAGCGATGCTAGCCTCTCAGTCCGGAGGTTGTGGGTTCGATTCCCACCATAGACCCTGGGTATTTTTCCGCAGACAAGCTAATCGCTTTGCAAATTGTGTTTGTGTTTAAAAAAAATAAAAAAATAAAAAAAAAGAACCACTTCTTAAAGCTTTTGAACAAAAAGCTAAGAAAGCCATTCCACTGTGCACCGGTCGGAGTTTCTAAGATCCATTTTTAGAATTTATAGCCTCCAACAATATATTTATTTATTTATCTTATTGAAACAATTTCATTTGGTTTATATAACATTGTGTTAAAGGCAGTGAAATGAGACAGTCAGCAGAGTTAAACTTGAAAGTATGTAAGAAATACCTATTCCAGAGCCGATCGATAATCTCCAAATCAGGGTGAATTTATTATTGGAACTATTGATCCTTTTTTTATCATGAAAGACTTTATTAATCCCGCTTATCCCACTCACTATTACTGACAAAATGAAAATTCTAGCAAACTTAAAAGCAAAAGCAGACTTCATGTCTGCTGATGTCTTTGTCAATTACACTATGCAACAAAATAAATGAACCTCTAAAACGAGATGTTTTTCTAGCTAACTTAGGGTCACTGAATACGAATATCACACTCAATTATTTTTCTTAAGAAGCGTTTTCGAGATATTCGCGAAAAACATGTTTTTTGCAATTTACAAAGATATTTCCAAAATTTTTTTAATTCAGGGTTTTAATTTTCACCCTTAAGCAAAAAAAAAAATTCTAAAATTTTTTTAAGCCTGTATCTTAAATATATATATATAGCCAACTTATTAAGCGTTAAATTTTTATCATCGGACAAAAACTTAAAAAGTTACGACATATATATTTACTGAAAATATCCGAATTTGAATTTTCGGACGTTTTCAGTTTACATTTTTTTAATCTAAAGGGCCGTAACTCAGTCAATTTTTATCCGATGAGCACACTTTAAATATGGGGAGATAAAGGAAAAGCATATTTTTTCATCAATGTAAAATTTGCTTCATTTTAATAAGCAGGTCCCAAGATGTTTGGAAATATCTTTGTAAACTGCAAAATAAACACGTTTTTCGCAAATATCTAGAAAACGCTTCTTAAGAAAAATAAACGAAAGTCACATTCGTTTTTTGCAGCCCCAATTTAGCTAAACAAACAAAGAATTTTAGTGGTTAATTTTTTTGTGGCATCCAACAGTAGTCACCCATTATGGATATTTTCACTAAATATGTCGGAACATTTTAATTTTTTGTCCGATGATAACAATTTAACGCTTGATAAGTTTGGCATACAATTTTATTTAAGATACATGCTTAACAAAATTTTAGAATTTTTGTTTGGCTTAAGGGCGCAACTTAAAATAATTTAAGAACAAAAACCTAAAAACTTAAAATTTTTTTAAATCTAAGGGGCCGTAACTCAGTGAATTTTTATCTGATCAACACATTTAAAATATTAAAAGAAAAACATATCTTTGCAATGGTGTTAAATTTGCTAAATTTTAATAAACAGTTCTCCAGAATATCTCGAAAACGCTTCTTAAGAAAAATAAATGAGTGTCATATATATACATAAGTCTCCTGCACAAGATATCTTATAAGAACTTTTAAGACATGAGGGATTTTTAAAATGCTTTACTACAGCGAAATCTTATAAAACTAACGTTAACAACATTGTTTGCAAGAAATTTTTTGGAGTATTGTAGGTATAGGAGTAAAGAAGAAAACACTTCGTGACGGAAGAATTCGTGATACTAGCTTCTTTCTACGCATAAGCGCGTGTACAAACGTCATGCATGTATGTGTGTATGATCTTTTATTTTTCTGCGCACAAGCAAAGGCACACACATGCATTAACATTAGTTGTATGTGGTTAATCACATAATAGCTTACCATCTACATATTACACACACACACTCAAACGTACAATATGAAAAATAACAAGCATACACTAATCAACAGTACTTCTTTTGAGTGTTTGTTACAAGCAAGCTGTCTTGCGACATGGCTTGTTGCAACTGATATACACATACACCAATACATCTATCGTGCATCGCTTATAGTACGACAGCATTTATTATTGGTTTAGTATAATACATGCGACGTGAATACATTTAAAAATCATGACGTTTTTACATTTCAATACTGTTTACGCAGCTCTCTAATATTCATATGTGTTCAGCGACCCTAAGTTAGCTAAGAAAATATTTAATTTTTGAGGTTATGGCATAAAGTCAAAAATTTGTTGCATAGTGTTATAGACCAGTTAAAAATAATAAAATATATTTTTTTCATTTATCAAATAACACTCTCAAAATAAATAAGAAATAGCTCAAATTCAATTGCATTTATTAAGTAAATTGGTGGCAGAAAAAAAAAGTAATAAACGACACAAAATTCCTTATGTAGGGTATAACAGTTCAATCACTATGCAAAATGTGATTACCATATAATTCCGCTGGTAGTTGCCTAAAAAAAGAACGTCAAGACTAAAACCACAAAAACCAAAATGTCAAAATCATAAATTTAGAAAAATAAAATTTAAAAAAAAACCTAAATATTTTCATTTCAACTAAAAATGAAATAGACAGACAGACAAAACCACAAATCACTTACTTACTGACTGGTTAAAGTTCAAGCATGAAATTGAATTTGAATATTGAATTTTTATAATACAAAAAAGTACAAAGAACTTAAACTAAAAATAAATTTTATAAACATAAAAATATATGTATGTATACAAAAATAAAATGATAAATATTTTGCTAAAATCTCTTACCATTTCTTTACGCAATGTTGCTATTTGTGTATCCAATTTACTGCCCGGTATCGCTGGTGGTATTTTCGATATCGTTTCATTGCCATTTATTTCTTTTAACGGTGTCGTTGCTGATGTGGATGCTGTTGTCGTTGCTGTCGTTGCTGTCGTTGCTGTCACAGACATATTGTTAAATTTATCACTTGCATCTTTGAGTGCATTGTTATTGTTGTTGCTATTTTTATTATTTATATTTAAATTATTATTATTTTCTTTTTGGTTTTCATACTGATTTAGCTCATTATTTTTTGTATTTTTCATTTCCGTATCAACATCACTAACTAGACCCGAATCTGAGGCCAACATTTTATTTATACCGCTGAGACTTTTCGGTAACGGTGGTAAATCATTGATTGACATTATTCTGCAAAAATGTAAGAAATATAATTATATTGTTAATATTCTTTGTCTTTTATTATGTGTAGTTTGAATTTGTAAGAATGAAATTGTAATCCATTGAAGAAATTTTGCTACATTTCTATGTATAGAACGGTCCAAATTCAAATAATTCAAATTATAGAGTGTACACTAAGAAAAAAAAAATTACGATCGAGTAGCTGCCTCATTGAACATCTCCTACTAATGGGTGTTTTTTATTGAGGTATAGAACTTTAAGTTGGCATCACTTTTTTAACTGGCGGCCATTTTGTCAGCTGTCAAGTGATTAATATTTAGTTTGATTTGCCATTTTATCATGAACAGGTTGACAAAAGAACAACGCTTGCAAATCGTGCAAATTTATTTCCAAAATAATGGTTCAGTTCGCGAAGTTTACCGCAAGCTCCGTCCATTTTATGGTCGACATAATCGTCCATCAGAGCAATTAATTCGGTTAACCATGGATCGTTTTCGCACTACGTTTACTCTATGTGATAATACGCATCCGCAGAGACGTCGAACAGTGCGCACTGAAGAAACAATTGCCGCTGTAGAGCAAAGTGTTGAAGAGGACCCGAATGAATCGATTCGCCACCGTGCACAGCAATTGGAGCTTTGTCCATCAACTTTATGGAAGATTTTGCGCAAAGATCTTGGCTTGCGACCTTACAAGATCCAGCTTGTGCAAGAATTAAAGCCGCGAGACCATGCAATGCGTCGTGATTTTGGTGTATGGGCCGAAAATGAGATTGATCTCGATGCTGATTTTCATCGCAAAATTTTGTTCAGTGATGAGGCTCATTTTTTGTTGAATGGCTACGTCAACAAGCAAAATTGCCGCATTTGGAGTGAAGAGAATCCACATGAGACCCTTGAGACGCCATTACATCCACAAAAACTGACTGTTTGGTGTGCTCTATGGGCTGGTGGAGTCATTGGGCCATACTTCTTCCGAAATAATGCTGGAGAGTCAGTTACCGTTAATGGAGACCAGTATAGAGCCATGATAACCGACTATTTTGTTCCCGAATTGGATGGCATGAATGTGGATGAGTTGTGGTTCCAACAAGACGGCGCTACATGCCACACAGCGCACGTCACAATCGATTTATTGAAGGAAACATTCGATGAGCGCATAATTTCGCGGAATGGACCTGTCAATTGGCCACCAAGATCATGTGATTTGACACCATTGGATTATTTTCTTTGGGGATATGTGAAGTCGCTCGTCTACGCCAACAAACCAGAAACGTTAGGGGACTTGGAAGCCAACATTCGTGGCGTTATTGCCAACATACGGCCCCATATGCTCGAAAAAGTGGTTGAAAATTGGACCTGTAGAATTGGCTTTATTCGAGCCAGCCGCGGCGACCACATGCCCGAAATCATATTTAGACTTAAATGGCATAAAATTATCCTTCCAATAAAGCCAAATTGATGGACATTAAAACGATTTTCTTGTGTTTTATTTCAATTTGAAGTTCTATACCTCTAAAAAAACACCCGTTATTAGTCAATGACGAAACTGGTTCGTGAGCACAATGTGTATTTTTTTTACTAACCCGATACATGAGACCGTGTGTCACCGTGTATGCGAATAAAATAACCAAGTATATAGTTTTCATTAAGGGTTTTCATGAGAACTCTTAAAATTGCCATTTGTGCAATTGGGCAAACTTGCGAGACTAGTTTCATGAAGCCCCTTTTGAACTATTGTGCAAACAGTTTATGTAAATTGGAAACAAACGTCAAAAAGTTCATTAATTAAAAATAAAATAAGAAAATTTCAAGCAAATTTCAATTTAAAAACATATTTATATATTTCTATAAAAATAAAAAAGTGTGTGTGTGTGTCTAAAAATGCCTAGAGAAGTCCAAAAAAGCAAGAAGTTGTTGCTTACAAAATGCACAATTGCACAGCTTAAGTTTACGAGTCAACATAATTGGGCAAACTTACCAGGTTTGTGTAAATAAATTTCTGTACAATTTTTGACATTTTATTTACGAAAGTGTAAAAATGCATAATTGCACAGTTTGCGAGACTTTTGAACATTCTCATGAAAACCCTTATTTATTCTTTTATATTTTTTTTATTTTTTTTGTAAAAGTTCCTAATGTCGAAATACTAAAAAACATTATCTTCCTTTATAAATATGTGATTTTTTATTTTTTTGTTCTTAATTTTGAAAAATGTATTACTAAAATCGCTGTTGTTTTTAATGCTCTAATAAAACAATTTTTTTAATGTTAATATTGAAATAAAAGAGCTTAAATTAACTAAATATCTTTGCTTTATTCTCAAAGAGCATAAATTCAAAAAAAAAAAAAACATGAAATATTAGTAACAAATTTGCAAAAATCTTCAGTTGAAAGTCAAATTTGAGTCACCATTGGCGGGTTAAAATTAGATTTTATTCAAGATTAAAATCTTAAATAAGATCTTAAAAAAAATTAAGATTTTATTCTTCAATCAAGAATCTTCATATTTAACAGACTATCAAGATTGAAATGATTTGATTTCGAGTGTAAAGCTGGGTTCACCCATTATTTCCGAACAAAATTTTTGTCCAGACACAATTTTTTACTGAGAGTTTTCTGCAGCACGATTCAGCCATTTCGAACATTTTGTCTGGAAAATCAAAGCTACCATACGAAATACGTGTATAAACGATGTGTTTTAATTTAATGAGTGGCAGCACAGCGGAAAATTATTACAATTCGCTGTGTATTTTTAATTGTTTAATGCAATTCTTTCGTTCAGCTCCACATGTACATTATATGTTTTATTTTCCAATTTTTATACCCTTTACCCAAAAATGGTAAAAAGGTATATATAGGTTTGTCATTCCGTTTGTAAGAATATTAATAAGCGAGCCATAAAGTATATATATTCTGGATCCTTATGCATAAGCAAGACGAATAAGCGATGTCCGTCTGTCCGTCTGTCCTTCTGTCTGTACGTGAAATCGGTTTTCCGATGCTCCTAGATTAGCTAGAGACTTCGTTCTTGGACTGGTGTGTCAGAAATTGTCGAAATAAGATTGGTATTTTAAATCAGCAAAATCGATTAGACGGTTTCAGAGCTGGGAAACTTAAACTTCATTTTGCCATACAAAATAACTACCGAAAACTAGTTATTATTATTTTTTTATTAAATAAACTTATCTTATACTTCAGTATGAATAAAATTGGTATTTCTAAGCAAAAAAAATTTAAAAAAAATAATTAAAAATTTAAAAAGACGTTTCCAGGGTTGGAAAACCTTAAATTTTTTTTTATACAAAAGTAACTTACTAAAACAAATTTTTCCTTTTTTTATAAATAAAACATATCTAATGTTCTTAAAAGAGAAAGATTGATGTAAGAAATCAGAAAAACAAAAAGGATGATTCCAGGGTTGGAAAACATCCCATTTTTGTGATATATAAAATTAACTACCGTAAACTAATTTTTTATTTATTTTTATTAAATAAACTTATTTTATACTTCATCACGAATAAAACTGGTATTTCAAATAAAAAAAAATTTAAAAATTTAAAAAGACGTTTCCAGGGTTGGAAAGCTTAAACTTTTTTTCCTATACAAAAGTAACTACTATATCAATTTTACCTTTTTTCCTATAAATTAAACATATCTTATATTCTGAAAAGAAAAAGATTGATGTAAGAAATCAGAAAAATCAAAACGGATGATTTCAGGGTTGTAAAACTGAAACTTTTTGTGATATAAAAAATTAACTACCGAAAATTAATTTTTATTTTTTTTATTATATAAACTTATTTTATACTTCAGTACGAATAAAATTGGTATTTCAAATTAAAAATTAAACTTCAAAAAACTAAAAAGATGTTTCCAGGGTTGGCAAACTTTAACTTTTTTTATACAAAATAACTTACTAAAGCAAATTTTTCCTTTTTCTCTATAAATTAAAGATATCTTATATTCTTAAAAGAAAGAGATTAGTATAAGAAATCAGAAAAATCAAAAAGACGATTCCAGGGTTGGAAAACTTTAACTTTTTTTTGTACAAAAGTAACTTACTAAAAAAAATTTTCCTTTTTTACTATAAATTAAACATATCTTAAATTCTTAAAAGAAAGATATTGGTGTAAGAAATCAGAAAAATCAAAACGGATGATTTCAGGGTTGGGAAACTTTAACTTTTTGTGATATATAAAAACAACTAAGTCTAATTAATTTTTATCTTTTCCTTTATAAATTATATATATATATATTACGTTTTGGAAAGAAAAGTTTGGTATAGAAAATTATAAAAATAAAAACTACAGCTCCAGAGTTGGAAATTATGATTTTTTTTCTGGACATTAGAGTAACTAAATAAATCATTTTTTTTTAATTTCCTTTTTTCTTTTAACGCACTTTTTATATTTTTTTAAGAACTACTATATTGATATAAGGAATCAGCAAAATCTAATGTGATGATTCTTGGGTTTGAAAATTAATTTTTTTTTGTACATAAAAGTAACTAGGTCAAATTGTTTTTTTCTTTGTGTTTATACCTTATGTATGTGTTTATGTACATATCTCTATACTACATAAACGTACTTTGGTAAAGGGTATATACCCAGCAAAAATTTCAAAAAAAGGTAATCGAGTTTGGAATTAAGCATTTTTGGTGGAAGCTATTCCTTATTGAATTACCAACTTAATGATTTTAACAATTCGTGAGACTAAAATAATCGATTCTTGAGAAGTACTTACTTTTTTTTTATTTGTCAACATTTCACGTAATCTGTTTCATCTAAAAATTTCATTCTCTGCATTTAGTAACTTGCACGTCATTTTTTTAAATTTTAGGTAATGTGATTTGTAAGCGAGTAATGAAAATTGGCAATCAGAAAAGTAAGTCATTATATTGCAACTAGTTCTAATGGTAATGTGTAATTCTTTGCTGGGTAAGATTCGGCACAGCCGAATATAGCACTCTTACTTGTCTTTTATTTCTTTTGTAATTAATACAAGTATATTCTGTGTTTTTATTATTCATATAACATGATGTGGCAGCTCAGTTCAACTTTGGCTGAAAAAATAAAATATTTGGCAGCTCAGTTCAATTTTGTCCGGACAAAATATAAAATTAAACCAATTCAAGCTGAGAGTTAGTTGTTCGTAAAAAATATTGTCTCTCTCTCAAGAAGAGACACGTCAAACTACATATAAAAAAAATATTGCCCGGACAAACATTTTGTTCGGAAACAATGGGTGAATCCAGCTTAAAATCTTGCTTGTAGCCCTTTTTTCCTTAGTGTAGAGCCGAAAAATTTCATTTAAAGGGTAATAGATTTGCTCAATATTTTTAAAAGGACCTGGTCACAGTTCAAATTATCAAGACGTTCAAACTAACGAGTTTCAAATTAATCATAGTTGACTGTAATGGGACTTTTTCATTTTCCAACAATTTAATGTAGAAGAGTTTTCTTCAAAAGGTTTACTTAGAGAGAGAGAGAATACTTTTCAGTTTTAGGTATAATTTACCCAAAAATTGGGATCTCCTTCTTAAAGGTTAAATCAGAAGTACCATACCATAATGTCATAGCCATAACCATTGCCATACTTATAAGTCAGTGGTGGGCGCTGCGAATGTTTTGGTAAATTGTGTATGTGTTGAGGTTGCAAGCTACTAGGGTATTCATTTAATCGGGGTTTTGCTTTAATCGGTTAATCGTTCGATTAATTAATCGAGGTTTTAAATTAATCGGTTAATAATCGGTTAATTTCGGTATTCTAATTTCGGTATTAACCGATTAATAAAGTTTTTTATAACTCAAGTTTATTAGTAAAACAAAAAATACACATAACAATTATTATTATGTATTTTAAAGAGATTTTTTAACACAGTTTTTTAGAAAAATAATTTGGTTTAAGTGTTAAGGATTTAAGCAAATTAGTTTTGATAAAACTCGACTTGAAAAAATCATTTCACTTATGATAGACCTTGAGCAAATCGAAAACAATTCATAATACAGAATATCTAATTTCTCAGTCCTTTTCCTGGATTTCTCTAAGAATATAAAATCCTTCATTATGCCAATAGAGTCCTGTTTTATATTTTTTTTTAATTCTTAACACTTCTTCTTGTTTTGGTTTATTTTGTTAGAACATTTCTTTTTTTACTATCGATATTTTTTTCTGTTGGCCTGTCTTCATCTAACTCAGCGACGAATATTATTCTTACTTTCATTTTTGTATTTCAAAACATTTTTGCTAAAAGAAAATATTTTAGTAGGTATAAAAT
Organism: Tachina grossa; assembly: GCA_949987645.1. Taxonomy (NCBI): domain Eukaryota; kingdom Metazoa; phylum Arthropoda; class Insecta; order Diptera; family Tachinidae; genus Tachina; species Tachina grossa. The sequence goes on along the minus strand of OX465274.1, from coordinate 149,444,713 downwards.
AATTGAATTCGTCTCTTATTAGTACTATAGTACAATAGTACTATTAACTTTTAATTTTTTTAGAGTAGCAGAGTCTTTACTAAACCCTTTTGTAGCCACGTCCAAAGATTTTGAAGTTTGACTTAAGTTAGAATCACTGAATATACTTCTTTGTTTGTATGAAAAATAATTTCTAAACAATTACCTTTTTTATATGAGACGAAACAAAAAGTACGTTATATAGTACAAAATATTTAAAAATTTGTTACTTCGGTTAATCGGCTGAAATTAACCGATTTAACCGTTAATCGAAAAAAGGCAATTTTTAATTAACCGATCAGTTAATCGTAGAGTAATTAACCGGTTAATCGATTAACGGTTAACCGATTGAATACCCTACAAGCTACCCACCAAACACAAAGCAAAGCGTTTGAAAGATGATGGTGCATTATGTATTTATACCACTGGTGGGCGATGTGAATGTATTGATGAACGAAGACTAACCCTGCAGTCAAACTGGGGCCAAGTGTCTCTATGTCAACACTAAAACTCTAGTATCAGTTACATTGTCTACAATTTCTCTTTTATTCGTCAGTATAAAATAAAGAGAGAAAACAGATGTGGTGTATTTCTGGTGGATTTTGCAACAACTTGTCAATATACATAAATTAAGGTATAGATATGTACCAGTAAATTTCTGGTTGGTATGTCTCCATGTTCCCATAAGAACTATGAATTCACTATCTAGTCAATTGTTTTAGTGCTACTAGTAGATTTTCAATGACAAGCACATGCTAAATGTCTATAGCACAAAGTATTATATGCGAAATAATTGTAGAGTTGTACTGGTGACAAAGTCAAAAGCGACTCAGTACATATTCACCATCGACATTTCCTTCAGGGAAATTATAGAGGGTAAGAATACGTGTGGATGCTCTCAACACAATTGTGCAAAGAAACGCCCTTGTCTGCTATAAATACACTTGCTTCATCTTTTAGTGCTGCCAGCTGTTTATGTGTTTATTTGTTTATTCATTTCTAAAGTGCAACAACAAATAAATATGTATAACCAGCAAACAGCTGTTTATGGTTGAGGCGAAAAACCAAAATTCAATTGACTTCTATGGTTATACCTATGGCTATGGCATTATGGCGAGTCACCTATAATCAAATACAGTGTTGCTCATAAGTTTGTTTCTAACAGCTGTTTTGTTTGGCACGTTTAATTCAACCTTAAAATATCATCTTGATAATGAATGGAAGGCTTCAAAACATAAAATTAGCAAAAAAAAATATATTAGCCCTACTTTAACTCTTCTAATTACAAAAGGAGTGAATGAATTCGCGACACTTTTTACTACAAAAATGTACAAGCATTAATTATTTCTTTTTCAAAAACTGTGTTAATTGATGTTACACTTATAAATAATTTAAAAAAAAAATAATAATAAATACAAACAACCAAGAAATCGACCTAGATCATTTTCTTTCGCATCAGCATTAAATTACAACATTCATTATCTAGAATTTCAATGAATGCCACCGTCAAATCAACGTAAATAACATAAGATTGATTTATAAATTATTCTGGGCTGGCTTATTTGGCCAATTGATCTGTCCTCCTGCACTCTTGCTCGTATCTTTATTTACGAGCATTCCATAATAAACTATGTATTATGTATAGATGAAGAAAAAACAAAAAGAACAACCAAAGTAAAACAATGGTGTAAAGTTTCTATTGTGTTTTAGTTTTTCTTACTAAAAAATTAAAAAAAATAAAATAAAAAATAAACAAACTTTGCTGTGCAATGAAGAAAAAATGTCATAAATTGTAATCAATATCATGCCAGTTGAACGTGATTTCTGGGTCATAATGTACGAAGTATTAGAAAATAAAGCTAAGAAAAATATTAAAACCAAACCAAAAAAAACTAAACCAATGAACCAACCGACCAACCAACCAACCAACCAACCATTCATCCATCCATTCGTTCAACTTGCAATGGGTATGACAATGTTAACACACACACACACACAAACAATTTTTTTTTTGCACAAAAAACTTACTTGTACATAATCTTGAAGCAACTCTTATTTATGTTGCAATGTTAAAATGTCGTGACGCTAATAATCAACTGCATTGCTACGTAGTACGAGTAGCTGCTGCAAGCTCGCAAAAAACAACAAAATGCAATAAGCAACGATATAAGAAATAGATTGGTTAATACATTAGATTATTTTACAACTATTGCTACAATAGAATAACAAACAAGCGAACGCATAGAATACGGACGGACTAACAAAAAAGTAAAGTAGATCTGATATTATTTATAAAACTCTGAAAGGTTTAAACCTTTTTATGGCCTAAAAAATGTTTAAAAAAAAGGTATAGATTTGCCAAACATACAAGACAGGAAGAGCTTTCCAACTGAGATATGTTTAATTTGGACCCACACAAGCGCCGCCTGTACGTTACCTGTACCTCGTAATCGTAATATTTATCGACATATTTATTCGCTTGCGATAACGATAATGTGGTTCTGTAATTTCGTTTTTACGATAGTCTCCCGCTTTATCTTATTCACCATTTAATTCAATATTCAGGGCTATCATGAATAAAATTCCGCATGAAATTTTTCCCTGGGAACAATTCCAACTAATAGCAAGTAATAGGGAAAACAAAAAATTCTAATTGGGAAAGGGAGAAATTTCACGCGGAATTTTATTCATGATAGCCCTGATTATGTGGTATCTCTGTATAGAAAATGTGAAAATAAGCGAAAAGCACAAAGAATAATAAAGAAAAACTGAACAAATTTGATTTTGGAACTAAATTTATTTTTCTTCAACCGACACTGAATATCGTTAAAATATGTCACTGAATAGGAAAGTCGATAAATTTTCGTTATATTTATTATAGCGATACGATTATCGTAATAAAAGTTACTGAATCCAGGTACTGGACATCTTTTCAAACTTTATTGTGAAAATATTATTACTCACAGAAATCATATATCTGTGGTTTTCATTAATAACAACGTATGTCATTTATTTCTCATTTCGAGTTTATGATATGATTTTTTTAAAATATGGAGGCATGTACATTATATTTTTCTGAAACAACAACACAGCATCCTTTTTTTTAAATAAGCTGGAAAAATAAGTTTTTCTGGATCTACTGAATAAATTTGATTTTTAGACATAGGCTGTTATTAACGAAAACCAAATATATTAATTACCATTGTGAGAAGCTTCGCACTTTTTAAAATTTGAGATTGTGTCATTACAAGAGCACATAGTGATTACTAACTGTCCTAGAAATCATTTGACTGAGAGTAAATAAAATACGAGAATTGGTTGCAATGGGCATAGCCCCAGCCACTTTTCTGAAAGCAAGTTCAAGTTCTTGTTATCTTAAGAGTCCTTAGTATCTTCCGAGTTTCGTAAAACGCGGTTAGGAAGACCGATATACATAATACTCATTATTAATGACCTAAACCCGGCCACTTTTCCAACCTATAGATTGTGGCGTTATAAAGACCCAAGACTTGCAGGAATCAGAATAGTAGTAGCACACAAAAAAATTTAATAAAAAGATTTATTGGTCTTAGATTTCCCCCTTTCCTTCCAGCGAAAAAATCGGTAAATAAATAATGGAGTTACAAGCCCAATAAACAGCCAAATTGATAACATTGTTTATAAAATCGTTAAAAGTCATTGGAAATATTTCAAATTATTTTATGTTACCGTCATTGCATCTTTTACTGATTTCTGTAGAGGGACTTCTTTTCACTAGAACATTTAAGAATTCATTGCCTTGATGTGTAAATGAATTTTTCAGAAAATTTTTTAGCTTCCGTCCATAAAAAGGTCGAAGTAACTGATTTCACCCTGACTTTCGCGAATTGGCAACCAAAATTCAGTTGCCTTTTCAACTGGCAACGCAATCGAAATTGAACTTAGTATTATGTATGGCAACTCTACCCAGTTGCCTAAACGTTGTCGAAATTACGATCATGACAGTTTGGCAGCTGAAAATAATGTAAGCAAAGCTTTCAAAATATAAGATGTAAAAGTGTCATTGTTGCCATTGTAGCATTTTCATTACTAGATTTAACAAAAAAAAACAAAGTATGGCATCCTCTAGCTAAATTGACAACTGTTAATCCATCACTGAAAAACAGCATGGGTTAAACCCCGTTTGAATTTGTTTCTTGGTTAACTGAAACGAATGTTAAACTAAGTTTAACTAATTAGTAAAAAAAAACTAGCCCTAAGTATATTAAAACAAACTACATCATTGATTTTTTTCATCACGACACAATTTTTTTTAGGAGCCTAACTAATATTTTCACGAGATATGCCAGTATAATTAAACATAACTCGAAGGCAGTATGTCCGACGTCGACCAATAAAACACCGTCGGGTAACTAACAAAATTTGCTTCAAATATTAAGAGAAAATAATTTTTCAAAAATTATTGTAAGTGCTTGTTTATTTTTGTCTTGAAATTTTTAGAGGTGCTGCAAATATGTATGTACTTGTATTCTTAACATACATAAATTAATTGTTAAATCTTACAACAATTAACCAAAATTTTATTAGTTAATTTAATTATTATTTTTCGAACTTCTTTTGTTTATATATTTATGATTTGAACAGGCTAAGGTTCACACACAGAAGAACGCTGATGATGAAGGTTTAGTGGCCTTCGAAAACGGCTGGCTGTTCCGCTCAACTATGCGTTGTCAGAATATTTACAACTAACTTTGGTGTTATTTGCTAATTAATAATTATCACATGTAATTTGGCTTAAAAAGCGATACGAACTTTAGCCTGTTAAAATCATAAATATAAAACAAATGGAGTTCGAATAATAATTAAAATTAACTAAAATTAATAGCCATGGGCTTGTGGCAAAAATTAAAATAAAAATATACTTAATAGTAACAAACCAAAAAAGTTTGTCTTAAGTAGAACAAAAATAAGCAAAGTAACTAACATGTGTATAAGTAGTAAAATAACAAACGACAATGGTAAGACTGTTGTAAATATAGAGATGGTAAAATAGAGCTTACAATACAAAAAAGCTTTCAGCAAATTGAAATACGATGAATCAAAACAATTCACATATTCCATTTGCAATAAAATGCTAAGTTAAAGCAGAAATCTACATCAACTGACACCACACACAGTGGACCAAACACAAAAGAACGCTGATGATGAAGGTTTAGTGGCCTTCGAAAACGGCTGGCTGTTCCGTTCAACTATGTGTTGTTAGTCAGAATATTTACAACAGACTTTGGTGTTATTTGTTTGTTCATTAATAATTATCACATGTAATTTGGCTTAAAAAGCGATACGAACTTTAGCCCGTTCAAATCACAAATATAAAATTATTTTCTTTTCTTGAAAATTATAAAACTATCTCTCTAATCGAACAACACTGCTATTTTTTGGAACACAAATGTTAAATACATGAGTCTACTTTGTGTCATTCCAAATTTAATTTAAAAAAATTTACTTTAATAAGTAAAAATCTAAACAACTGACTTTATATTTCTTTTAATAGAAGGACTTATGTCAGTTTTAAAATAAACGGTTAAATGTATAAAGACAGGGGAACAGACAAATTTAATTGCACATTTTATTGTAAATGTTGTAATACGTAAAACTAATTGATTTCACAAATGTGCATGTGCATAGCTGAGACGTTTAAGGCACAGTATCAAGCATTCTTTTTTTTTAATAAAAAATTCTATTTCTGATGCAAAAAAACTTTCTATATTTTATCTGATCGAGTTTATCGGCAAATCTATCAGCAGCCTCCTACACAACACAGGCTAATTTTAGTAAATGTCTACGTAATGGTCTGATTTTCTATGAAAGAAATTAAGTTATTTCCAAAAGCAAATGTATATTTAGTCATTAAATTATATTCTTCCAGTGCGTGTTCTTCATTCAACCATTTAATTCTTTGTTTTACTAAATTAAATTCTAGTACGCTGACAGATTTCTAGAAGCATATTTTTTTTAACACTTAAATGAAACACATACAAAAACATGCCCCCAAATAATTGAATCATATAAAGCACACATTTTTTGTTGTAAAAACTAAAAATAGACACCAAATAAAATTTGATGCATTTTTGGTCCACAAACACGAGAATAATTTTTTTAAAAGACACCAATAAATAACACTTTTGAACATTTTTTTTAGTCTTTCACAGCTTTAGGATTTTAAGTAATGGAAAATATGCTTTTCATTCTTTTGTACAAATTATTAAATTTAATTACACTATTTTTGATTTTATTTACCAAATACCTTAATGAAACTGACCTACATGTATTAGTATTTAAAGGCACTTATTTCAATAAATTTTATAAAAAAAATGATTTTTCACCAAATTGGCACGTTTTGCACTCAGAAATATGACGCGTAAGCTGAATAAACCAAAAAATAAAATAAAACATACTGCCCAAAAGAATTTCAAACTACATGTCGAATGTTAACAATGAACTGAAATATTAAATATAAAAATATTTGGCAAAAAAGTATCTTTTCTTCCAACATATGAAAAAAAAATATATATATAAAGGGTGTTTTTTATAGAGTGATACAACTTTGAGTTGGCATCACTGTTTTATTTGACTACCCATTTAACAGCTGATAGTTGCTTTTTGTTTAGTTTGCTTTGACATTTCATTATGGATCGACTTACACCAGAACAACGCGTGCAAATTGTGGAAATTTTTAATCAAAACAATGCTTCTGTTCGTCAAACTCATTTTGAATTTTCATTAAAAATTTTATTTTCCGATTAAGCCTATTCCTGGTTGATTAGGTACGTAAATAAGAAGAATTGTCGCATTTCGAGTGAGGATAATCCACAAGCAAAAGAAAATTAATGTTGGCTTTATGGGCTGGCGGAGTCATTGGCCCATATATGTATCTTCAAAAGCGATGATGGTCAGAATGTTACTGTCAATGGTGAACGGTATAGGAACATGATACGAAGTTTCTTCGTACCTCAATTAGCTGGCATTAATCTTGCTGATATGTGGTTCTAACAGGACGGAGCCACATGCCACATAGCGGGCGCTACAATTGATTTACTCAAGGAAACTTTTGCCGAAAAAATAATTTCACGAAATGGCCCAGTTAATTGGCCCCTAAGATCGTGTGATTTAACCCCATTGGATTATTTTCTTTGGAGGTATGTAAAGTCACTTGTGTACGTCGATAAACCACAAACAATTGAACACCTGGAAATCAACATTCGGAAAGTTATCGGCGAGATACGGCCGCAAATGCTGCGAAAAGTTTGTGAAAATTAGTATTCCAGATTGCGCCTTGTACGCGCCAGACGTTGGCGACCACATGGCCAAAATCATATTTAAACATTAATGTCATAAAATTTTCTATCCAATAAAGACCGTTTCATTAATATCAAAAATATATTACTATGCTTTATTATGATTTAAACTTGTATCACTCTATAAAAAACACCCTTTATATGTACATATATATTTTATAAAAACACAATTTGCCTTTGGGTTAATAAAGTATTCAAGAATAACAGGGTCTTTCATAGTTGTGAAAGCTTATGCAAGCCAAAGACTTTGCGACCTTTGGTACAACACGTTGATTTACCAAGTTGTGTGTTTTGCGCACAAACTATACAACAATGTGTACAAAACTAGCGTACAACTTCATTTCACCAATAAAATTTTTTAACGTCGATTACTATTGCGCATATTGTAGTCGATGATTTTTTTTTTTTTTTTTTTTTTGGTGCAAAACGATGAAGAAGCACATCAAAATGACAGAAAAAAATTTGGTCAAAAGAGTGGCTTTATATAAAAAGAAACATATTCTAACAACAAACTTTTGAAAACAGTAAGACAAAGTGAGCCAAAAGATTATAAAAATTACATGTGGATGACAGACGAAGTATTCAATGACCTTTAGTCAAGGGTTTCGATTCATATACAAAAACAATATAACATATTAAGAAAGCCCGTTTTTGCCCCCCAAGCTTCTTTTTTTCAACTTGTTTCTTCTGAATTCTCCATTTCAAACGCACATTTGAGTTAGTGAATAGCGTTTTTTATATAACATACATACTAAATTTTATAACCTGTCTATATAACTCGCCAAAAAAATAAATCTTTTTAATCTTCCATCAAAATAAACTTTCTTTCCACTTTGTCGACGAGAGGAAGTTGCTATCATCTGTCTATTGTAGTGTTTTTTAACTCTTAAATAGTCTTTCAATTTTTTTGTGTAAAAAATCAGTTTTGCTTTTGGGTTTAATTTTGATTTTTTTTGTTCGGTATAAAATTAAACTGGTTACAAAACTGAAAACGTGTATAACTCAGGACAGTTCAGAGGAAAATCAAACATTTTTAATTTAAACTATTTAAAACTAATTAACCTCTTAACTAACCTAAATTATTAGTTTTTTAATTTTTATAAAAATTTTAAAAGTTATAAAGCGTTATTTATAAAATTTATGACAAAAATTACCATAAATTGTAATGTAGGCTACCGAAAAGAACCAATTCATAACCAAACCATAATTTTTGAACACAAAAAATAAAGCTTGGACATTTTTCATTTAAATTGTTTACTCAAAAAATAAGAAAATTATGTTTATGGTTAAAGTTATGAAGAAAATACAAAAAATGGCCGGTCAACCCAATTTTTTGCAAAAATTCGACTTGTGCGACCTTTAAACCTCTTCCGAAAAATCTGAAAAAAATCTCAAAAATACTTGACCCTATAAGGTTTCAAATTATGCTTGAGCCCAAAAAAAAATTTTTTGGACACCCTAGTGCACAAGTATAATTACGAGTACTTTCTTAGGTATTTTTCAAAAATAGGCGTAGATGTATAACTACATAAATGAAGATTACACCAGTATATTCAATTAATACAGCTACAAGCAACTATAAAAAAAATAAATAAGCACTAATTTTCCTAAAAAAATAAACTTGTACTAATATTTTTCTAATTACTTGCAACTGCTTACAACATATAAAGAGTTTTGCGAGAAGACAGGGGTCTTACACAAAGGAATGCTATAAAATTCGAATTTATCAATATTTTCAGGTGAAAATTCTCACTTAGGTGGAAAATTATGCAGTAAATACACAAAGTAAAACCACATAGAATTTTCTTTTGAGTTCCCGGCAATTCCCAAAAAGATTTCATAAAATCCCGAAAATGGGATTTTTTGGTATTTCTGCTGTATTTTTCTTATCTTTCGTCGGGCGCAAATAATATTTTGGAAAATATTTAAAAACATATAATGTCTTAAGATGAAATTAAAAATTTTTTGGTTCCGGCCTTTTAATTTGAGAAAAAATGCCTTACATTTGATATATAAATAGGTCCATTTGGAAACGATCTGGCACCTTTAATAACGAAAATTTTTAACAAAAAATTTCTTTGTAATGTTTCTTATAGTATTACTGTTTAAATAAATAAAAATATAGTGTTGATAACATTGCAAAATTTGAAAATAATAGCGAAATAATTAACCCACTTTTTTCTGCAAAAAACGAAAAAAATCTACTTTTTTCAAATATTTTATTTAATTTGCGTACAACTTTTGACTTAATAGTGATTTTGATATCAAATTCTTTTCTAAATGTTAAAAATTTTTTTCTTAACTCATATCAAGTTTCCATTTTAAAATCGAACAAGATTTGATTTCTCTATTAGCAGAACAGTGGACCAAGATTGGTAAAAAAAACCCAAAATTTAAATTTTCATTTAATTTTTTAGCTCATGGATAGAGAAATCCACAGGCAAAAAATCTTTTTTATCAGATCAAAAACAACAGCTTGGCATCGGTTTGAATTTTTCATTAACCCGAGGTTGTCCACTTTGGGGCTTTGCGGCTTCGCCCCCTTTAACAATATATAAAACAAATTCCAGACTTTAGCTCCATTACACCTCCTTAAATGCTGTATGAAATTTAGAAACTGCAGAATTATTTCCACTTTTTTTTTAAATCCCCCACTGGGCATCGTGGTATTCCAGCTGATATTTATTTAACATTGCGTGTCTCAAAAGCTTTTAATATCAATGTTGAGTAAATAAAGTGCTTTGATTTGATAAGAATTATACACTGGCAATTTTTCGTTATTTAATAGAAAGTATTCCAAACTAAAAAACTGTTTTTAAAAGGTAAAAATGTAACAGCATGAACTAGAGATGGGCGCATATGGAATTTTTCCAACACGACACGAACACGTATCCCAAGACACTCAACACGTACGAAATACTCCAGCGAAAAATTTCGTCAATACGGTACTGTACACCATGCACGAAATGTTATTACTATGGTATTGAAGATCAGAAAATTTTATTAATTTTTTGCAAGAATCGCTTTTCAAAATATGGCACCGAGTTGGCACTGCCAGCTGATACTATCTGCAACCACAGCTGATACTATCGGTTTACATACAGAACTTTAAGCTTCAGAGGCGCATGCAATATCAACAAATATTCTGCATATTGTTGTGCGTTTGACGATACAAAATATTAATATTTTTCTCTATTGGAAATTTATTCATACATATTTTACATTGAAAATCATTTCCCGTTTTTCGTGTCAATTTTGCTCAACAACAAACACCCCGAACACACACGAAATCAGATTTTTTTGTCATGAACACTTCGTGTTGAGTCGTACTTGTTCGTGTCGTGAAAAAAACACGATACGCGCCCATCTCTATTATGAACTATAAAAACTTTCCTTGACAAAATTAATATTTAATATCAAATGCACATGGTGATTTTACGATTTTATCTTAACGGACTGCAAATATGTTTATGTATCAGTATTGCCCACACTGTTTTAATGAATTTTCTTAAGATTTTATATAAAATGGTATATGCACACACTCATATACTCAAAACATAATACGATAAAACACCCTGTATCATAGGTATTTCTTTAAAAAAAATAAACACACGTTTTATTTTGTTTATTTTATTAAGCACATACTGAACAAAATTACTTACATAAACATGTATACATATCATGCCAAAGAAAAAGTACAAAAAACGTCATATTATGGTATTTTAAGAGTGGCCGAATATTCTGTAGTTGTCAAAAATAAAAATACATATTTATAAATATATATGTATGTATGTCTTCAGTAATCGATTTCGAGTTAAAAATTTCAAAATGTGTAATATTTTTATTTTATCAAAAAAAGCTAAACATTTGGTACTATGAAGCTTTCAGCTCCAAAGTGTTAATGTAGAAACAGAATAAAGTCTGCAACTTCAGGAAAGTAACTGACAAATTAATCAAGCCCATAATAACATCGACGGCAGTAACTTCAAATGCTCTCTAATTTTTGTTTTATTTTCTTTTGTGCTTATTTTTCTTTGTAGTTTTGTTTACAAAATGTATGAAATTTATTGAAAGTATGGTAGCATTTTTGTGAGAATGAACATTGATATGTGAGAGTATAAGAAAAAACGCTCTCAAAATAAAATATATTCTATCTCACGACCGGTTTCTGCGGCTGTTTTTTTGTGTCAATTTGTATGGAAAATGTGTCGAAGCCGGTATTCTGTTTAATCATTTAATCAGGGCAATCATGAATAAAATTCCGAGAGAAATTTTTCCCGGGGAACAATTCCAACTTATAGCAAGTGATAGGGGAAAAAAATAATTCTAATTGGAAAAGGGGAAATTTCTCACGGAATTTTATTCATAATTGCCCTGAATACAAATTTGTTTTTTGCATCAAAAAGTTAGAAAATTTCTGACGATTGAGTGGTATTAACTGTTAGACATACGCGGTTTTTAATATTAACAATATAACTTTCTGTAGTCTTTTTCACACGCCAAATAAAATTTTATAATAATAAAAAAAAGCAATAACAACGAAATAAAATACAAAAGTAATTTTCTTACTTGCATACAATTTAATACTTAAGTGCATTCATACAGTGTGGGGCAAAAGTAAAAGACAAAAACTGTATACTTCTCGTTTTTTTTTGCAATTATATTCCTCCTTATATATTACTTTTCAAATGGAAACTATATTAAATTTTGAAAGAAATTTAAGCAACTTGACAGCAATTTTGCCAAGGTTAAAGAAACTTTTAAAATCGTCAGATTTCTGTACATTAATTGTCATTTACTTAAATATTTTTATTTTAATTTTTCAAAAAGATCTTTATTTAGCGAAATTTCTCTCTACAGAGTATTATTAATAAAGTCTTGATTTTCATAAGCGTCTAAAAACTAAAAACCAATTTAATTCACTTAAAATAAGAATTATTGAAAAAAAATTTATTTTGAAGATCTTTTGCACATATACAATTCATTGTCATAATTCTGAATGACCTTTAACTAAAAATTGAGTAACAATAAGCATAATCAATTCAAATCGTTTAAAATTTATTTGCTTGTTCGCACAGGTTCATTTACCAATGCAACCACTTTTTTTCTTCTATTATTATTTAATCAAAAAAAGTTTTGTTATTTTATTAATATTATTTTAATACCCATCCATCCGTCTCTATTTGATCGCCCACGATTGCACCTTATTTTAGGTGTGGATTTAATGAAAGGAAATATTTTTGTATTGTAAAAAAATATTTTTATACAAATGCATAAGACAGTGGAAAAAATTCCGAGTTTTATGGCTCATAATAAAATATAACATTTAAAGATGCTTTTGCAACATTGCTGCCAGGAGCTGCAAAAAGAAAATACTTAATCGGGCAAAGATTGAAGGAAAATAAATAAAATTGTTCACAAACTCCTCATGAGATCTTGAGGTTTTCAAAATTTTTGTGATCAAAAAGTTCTTCTTAAAACGTATCCAGATCGACCTACATTAATATCTCTCTTCAGATGTGAATAATTTTGAGAAAAGTTTTATATGTAGTATGAAATAAGGAGCCAAGAAGGATATAAATGCACTTATTTATTTTTTATATGGTGCCAGATGCTTCTATGAAGCAACTGTACAGTGCATCGTCTTTCAAAAGTCCCCAGTTGGCAAACTTGTCGTAGAGGATACTTTCATCAACGACTACTTGGGAAATTTCGATATTTGCTATGCACGACATTTGTCGATTACAGTTTCTTTTGAGTCGATCTAACAGAAATCGTATTCAAAGACTAGGTTAAAGAAAAACTACTCAATAAGTCATACATCAAACTAATTTGTCGATATTGTCCGCAAGCTAGTCTTGAAACTTGTAATGTAAAAATCGAACAGGTCGATTCACTTCCAACTTGTGTCTCTATTAAAAGGCTTAGAGTGGTTTTAGAAAGTGAATAAAATATATTGTTATTTAAAATCAAAAATGCCTTAAGTACACTTTTTACTTTTTTTACAGAAGAAGAAAAAAACCTTATAAATTTAACACTTTTTATTTGTTGGGTACCAAATTAAATAATGAATAAAATCGATATTTTTGAACACATGTGGGTGAAATTTTAAGGAAACATTGTATATTGGTTAATCACATTATAATCAATCAAAAAGTATATTTTGAATTTTTTTTTTTTTTTTTTGCTAAGTCCGTTTTGGTTTTTAGGTGACGATATGTAATATATTTTGTTTCGCTTCGTTTGCAGGGCTCCGTACACCAAAGGTGAAAAGGAACCTGAAATTTTAATATGTAAAACTTTGGCCGCTACAACAACAAACATATGACAGTTAAAATTTAAAGGGTGTTCCAAAGCGAGCATTGAAATCCTAATGTAACATACAGACAATTATGTATATATAGACGATTGAAATTTTCAAATTTAGTGTATTTGTAAGCAAACTACACCAATAAACACTGAAATTTAAAAAATCAAAATTAATGGATATTCCATAAGTTAATGTAATTTTGATTATTTAATTTTGGCAATTTACCGTATCTTGGAAACCGTAAGAGGTAAAATCTTGAAATTTTCAAAAACGCTAAAACTAAAAAATCTCAAAATTAAAAAATGTCGCAATGAAAAATCGTCAAAAGAAAAAAAAACAAGTAAATGAAAAATATCTATCGAAGCAAGAAATAAAAATTGAAAATCACCGAAAATATAAGGGTCGCCTAAAAACTAAAAAAAAACGCAAAAAAACGAAAAAATATCCAAATAACCGCCAAAACAAAAAAGCGACAACATTAATAAAATCATAAAAATTAAAAAAATCACTAAAATTTCTAAACAGTCACAAAAATTCGCAAGAAATCAAAAATAAAAAAAATTAAAAAAAAAACACAACAAATTTTTTTAATATCTACATCAGGTAAGTATGGAATCCTTCTAATGCGAGTCAAGGCCGGTCTGAATTTATTTCTAGCTACAGACTTCAAAAAATATATTTAAATAAAAACTGCAACGAAGAATATAAATTTTTAAAACAAGCCTTATATTATTTATCATAATATCATTTAGCGTTGGGTTTTAATAAATTTAAAAAACAGTATACATATACTTTTAAATATAAGAACAAAATCCTTCAAAATGTTTACAATATTGTTACGATAAATTACCGCCTCTCTACTATGTCGAAAGAAGAATGTCTTCATGCGCATTCTAAGCGAAAGAAAACTGATTTTTTTATCTTACCCTTGTACGAACTTTGACTCGAACGACAGTTCGCATGAAGACGTAAGTGTTTTCATACAAATTTTGATACCACTAATTCGAATGAATTGTCAACAAGCGAACGCAATGTCAAAATGAAGCACTTGCTTTCAACTATTAAAATTTATTTGCAAACAATAAAAAACTATGAGAACTAATATAATAAAAATAATATATCAAGATGATTTTGAAAAATGTGTCTATAGAGTATATATAAACTGTCTTATTCATAAAAAATATTTCAGGTTTATTAAACGATTATTTGACGTATTTCTATGGGAAATTTGTCAAATAAACCTGTAATAAACCTAAAATATTTTTTATGAATTAGACCGAAAATATATAAATTTGTATTTCTCGTATTCTATTTTCCAGATTTTAAAATTTTTTCCTATAAACTCTCTCATAACTTTTTTCGTAATCTCTCCATCAGAAGGATAAGATGTATGTTCAGTATTTTGCGATCAAATTAAGCTCCAGTCTCAGGGAGAGAAAGTGCTAAAATTTCCTTTCCCAAACAGGAGATATTGTCTATTAGTTTTATATGCAAATTTCTACTTTCAAAGATTTTGCAAATATATTATTAATTCAAGGTTATTGATCTCAAAAGTAATTATATGTATACAGACATATACGTATACTTAAAAAACAATCAAACAAACAACTTCAAGTTATTTCAATAAGAATTATTTATTATTACTATTAATAATCGTAAGTAAACGGGGTCAGTATAAACAACTTTTGTCTCTGCTTTTCCACTAACTTTGTTCGTCTTAAATGTTTGTGCTGAATTTTAAACATACAACCCGCATAAAGTTTCACTTCTACTTATAACTATGATTCAATGTGAAAAAACGCACGACTTTATGACAAGTTAATTTAAAAAATATATTATGTATGAAGAAATAGTTTATATTTTAAATGTGGAATTACTTAATGTTTGTTTTAAAAGCATACTATTTTCTGCTTTAGAAATAAATATTTTAGCTTTAGAAATAAATAGTGGAAAATAATAAAGAATTTGGGCTGCGGCCACACATTCAATAAACCACTTTCAAATTGTTTACATTCTACTGCTTGTCAAGACTGAAACGAATTCTCAACTTGATGGTCAATTCTATTTTCAAGTTGCAATATGTAAGGAAACAACTCAAAACTCTCGCCTAGCTCAAAGTACTTCAAGAAACACACAAAAAAGTAGTATGGATAATTTTGTAATATCAATTAAAATATTTGTAATATCAATTCAAAAATTAATTTAATTTTCACCTATAAACAATTTGAACATATGAATTAAGTTTTTCTACTCAAAGTAATTAATACAATTGAAAATTTAATTGAATCAATTAAATTCTTAATTGAAAACATTAATTTGTGAATATTTTTTTTTTGTGAATGAATGAATTAACATATTTTAAAGGCACTAACGAAATGCGAATGCAAGAACGAAGTTAGTTTTTTTTACGTTTGGGCCTAAAACAAAAAATAAATTGACTTTTTGACTTATCAGGAAACACTATAAATACTAAAAAAAACACAATGTTGAACAACCCTTGATATAATGTGTTAAATATTTTCCAAATCGATTATTTTGTAGCATACTTATGTGTGTCTGAGAACAGCCCTTATATATCGTACGTATACGTGATAATGAAGATAAGGAGTGTATCGTATATCAAGTATACGTATTAGGAAATTCTATACATATAACAAATTTTCTTCACCAAAATTTATTCTTTCTGTAATTTCTACAATATTCATATGCAACGCCATAAAGTATATGTATATATTCTGGTTCTTTGCGAATGGGAAAGGCGAATAGGCGATGTCATTTTATCAGTCTGTCCTTTTGTCATAACTCAATAAATGGATGCAGTATGGTTCTTCATACTGTTTAACAGCCGTATTCATAAAAATTTTAAACAGAATTTCAAATATTGTTTAAGCAAAATTCGCTAAAATTGTATTCATAAAGAATTTTAGCTTAAAAAACGTTTTTTAAACCTGGCGTAAATCAGCAAATTTTAAAATTGATTGCACCCATGTTTAAACCAATTTTAAGATGACGTTGTTGTAATTTTGCTTCGTTTTTGTTTACATTTTTAACTCTGCCTGTATGTGTGTATGCATGTACTTATGTATGTGTGTATATGCTAGTGATATTTAGAAGAAAACAATGTAATTTATTTTATTGGAACTATTGCCGAAATATCAAATAGACTCCAAAAGAATATTTAAAAGAAAAGGAGCGATCCAGTTTCCATTCCGAGTCATTATTTTCTCATTTTATGTGTTAAAAAAATATAATTGTAGAAAATTAACTAGTGATGTATAAACACTCAGAACAAACAAAATAAAGCTCGTTATTCTAGTGCTTCTTAATCTACAATAAAATAAATCATATAAAAAGCAGTTTTAACAAAGATTTGTTGTGAAATTTTTTTATTTTTTATGAAATACAAGTTGGAACACATCTTTTATTTTAAAGAAACAATATTTCTCTGAAAAGCGACAAATAAACAAATATAGACACGAGTACTTTGTGAATTAACAATCGTTGTTTTGCAGAACTAATATGCAAGTGACAAATAAAGGATACAGAGTTGCCACGATATTAAAAAAAAAAGTTAATTGATTTTTAGTTAAAATACTGATTATGAATACCAATATTTGAAAAACGATATTTAGCCTTAAAATGTTTTTTAACTAATATGAATTTTAAGCCTCAATCAACTTTTTTTATGAATACGGCTGTAAAAATTTCACACAAATAAATCTTGTTTACTCAACTCTTGAGAGAAAAATAAAATCTTCTTATTCCATTAAGTTGTGTATAAATTGAAAACTTTAAACTAGTATTCTGGCAAAATGGTTTTCAGAGTTATGACGTTGTTTGAGTGAATGAACGATATTTTTATTTTAATATACACAAAAAACTAATAGGACATCTTTAAATCAGTGACACTCATTCTGGTGAATTATCTGTCATACCTTGAAGTAACCTCGATCCTTGTTCAACAATGCCACTTGCATTAAATATCTGAAATTTTATTTATTTTAAAAGTTACTTTCTTTAACAACAAGAAAAGTTTTTTTGTGCGACTGGTTGTTTACTAAAATTCGAATTTAATATATTAAGTTAGCTTGTGCGAAAACTTGACAACTGCTAGGTATCGACTAAAACTATTTATTTAAGAGAAAAAAATAAAAATTAATTTGAAACGAATAGAGATACAAACATAAGTGTAAAAAATTTAGAATGTAAATGAATGGAATAATTTAATAACTTAAAAATTCCTAGAAAATTAAATTAAAATTACAAACAATCAACTCGCCTAGAAAACATCGACGGTTCCATTCCCAAACTTGCTAAACCGACATAACATGTTTTGCTGGCAATAGCATTTCTAAATTCGTTATTTATTAACTTAGATTCTGTAAAATGTTGATAGTAATTGGACTATTATATCAAAAGTTATGAGCAAAAATATACTTAACACAACTTATCAATTTTAAAACCTAAATTTTTAAATGTTTTAAGTACACTTAGCATGATTTAGTTTGGAATTAAGTAGTCCAAAAAAAATTATTTAAATTTTTCTCCAAACTAAAACATGATATATGTACTTAGACGACCATTGTAGTAGAGAAAAAGCCTTACGTAGAGGACTAGGCAATAGATTTGTGATTCTAAATCACTTTTAACTGTGATCTACGACAAATTTATAAAGTTCAAATAAACTTAAAAAAATTCTATTGCAATTATTATATGATTACAAAAAGTCTCAAGTTTCTATCACATAACTAGCTTTTTTGACTTAGCATGTTTTAGAACGCAGCCATCGATATGTACAAGTATAGAAGTTACTCAAAAAATTTTGTGCTTTTTATATTAATTTTCTAGTTGGAAATGTAGAAACTAGACATAAGTTAATCTATTAACTCTGTGTAACAAAACTTACTATATTACAAACTAAAAAATTAATTTTTTTTAATTCCTTAGATAACATTTTTCGAAACTTCCCAATTAGGGCAAAAGTAAAAATATTACATTTCCTTTTCTTAAGGTCGACATTTTATGTCCTTTAAAAAAAAAAGAAATAAATTTCATAAATATAAAAAAAAATTTTGATTTTCGCCTACTTCATTATCACGACTAATTTTATAATTGTACAAGGTATCGTGCAATTTGTAGTATCGTCTATAACATGTATTAGAGAGAGAAAAAAATAATATTAAAAGGAGTACACTGAAAAAAAAGCAACAAATGAATGAAATCTTTGGCAAATTTAACCATTTTTTTTTTTATTTTTTATTTTTTTTTTTTTTTTTTTTTGATGTGTAAACATCTATACGCTAGGGGGTAAAAATCTTTTGACTTTGATTTTTTTGCTGAGATTTCTTTGCTGAGATTTCTTTGCTTTTCTTTCACAGCATTGTCAAATCGGTGTGAGCTATGTATGAGTGTATTAGTGTTTGAAAGAAGCAATACCAAGCAGAGAAACAAGTCGACTGGCTCGAAGCCGACGGTGCGCCGCCGCCGGTTATTTTTCTGTATATTTCCGTACACCAAAGGTGAAAATGAACTGTAAGAGCTACGGACTTGCAATTTGGACAGAGTATGTAGAACCTTGGCCGCTACAACAACAAATACATGAGAATCAAAAATTAAAGGTAGTTCCAAAACGAGCAACGAAAAATGTTAAAATCCCATGTAATATAAATACAATTGTATGTACATATATACACTTGAAATTTTAAAAGTTAGTGTAGTTTTATACAGACTACAACAATTGACACTAAATTTAAAAATTTAAATCAATGGGTGTTCCATCAGTTAATGCAATTTTGACTTTGTAATTTTGACAACTTGCTGTATCTTGGAAACCGTAGGAGCAAAACTCTTGAAATTTTCAAAAACAGTAAAACTAAAAAATCAATCAAATATAAAATCGCCAAATATAAAAAAATCGCCAAAAACAAAAAAAAATCGCCAAAACGAAAAAAAGCACCAAATTAAAAAAACTCTCTAGGACTAAAATAAATCGCGAAAAACCGGAAAAATCGCCAAAATGAAAAAAATCCTTAAACAAAAAAATCGGCAATATGAAAAACTCGCCTAAATAAAAAACACCAAAAACAGAAAAAAATCGCCAAAATTAAAAAAAACCCCAAAAACAGAAAAAAATCACCAAGATGAAAAAATCGCCAAAATGAAAAAAATTGAGAAAATTAAAAAACCCCAAAAAAAAAGGCCAAAACGAGAAAAAGCGATAAAACTAAAAAAAAATCGTTTAAACTGAAAAAAACTTAAAAAAGGAAGAAAGTCAAATCAAAAAAAAAATGATCAAAACCGAATGTGCGCGAGTCAAAGTCGCACTTTACTGAATTTATTTTAATTGCAATGCGTACACAACAATAAGAACAGCAACAACTAAACGATGAACAACAGGAATTAAAAATTAAAAAGTAAAAGTAAAGGCATTTACCATAGATGAGCACTGCAGTACCACTAAAGTTTCAGTAAAAACAATAAAAAATGTTTAACAAGTAAATTTTTACTGATTACTAAAATTTTGTTTCTACAGTTTTTATAAATTGCCTAAATGATTTGTTATATGATGAGGTGCATTGAATTTTCAGTAATCAGTAATGCCCGTATTCATAATGAAATTCTGCCAAGTGGCTAAATGTTTTTCATACAAAAGTTTCAAAATTTGAACGGAAAAATTTTGCCAATTGCTACGGCCCTACGATTTTACTAGTAATGCAAATTAAATTTCATTAGCAGTAAAAATTTACTGAATTTTTTTAGTAATCAGTAAATTTACTGCTTACTGCAATTTTGAATTCAGTACATATATATATATACTGCAGTGTGTCCATTTACTAACCAAATAAGTTTAATAAAACAAACAAAAACCAACAAATTCATATGTATTTACAATATTGAATGTTTTGATACTTTTAATTAATTAATTTTAAAAAAGATACTAAAAGCATAAGTACTTCCAACTTAAAAAAAAATTTTCATTACTAGATGTTTACACATCTCCTCTGTGATCGGACTCACATTGCTTTTTTTTACGAAAAGTAACACTCAGAGGGGAATAGTGAAAGAGTAGACAGGTGGTGAAGAAAGAGATAAAGGAAAGCTTCGTTTCGTTTTTTACAACTCTGCGTTTTGCACGTTATAATGCAGAGTTGCAGCGCCTCTTTTTTGCACATGCTACGATGCAAGACCATTTGCACAAGACTGTGAATTGGGCTATAATTTGTTTTTCACATTAGTGATTAATGACAGTGCGTTGTATACAAATTTATCTACGTTTTGTTGTAGACGTGAAAATTTTGATTTACTTTGCCTTTATAACCATTTTTTTAATGTTACATGGACTATTTTATCTATACTTACGAATATTGTCATATTATCACTTAAATAATACTGTTAAATAGTATTTTGGACATAAAAAATTATATTAAAAAAAATAGTTAAAAATATTTCTTTTAATAAGGCCCGCAAAAATAGCATTCAGAAGGTCTAATCCAAATAGCAAAAGTGACAACTTGATCCAGTAGACCTATTATCTCCGATTTGTGTCACTATTGCACAGTGTAAAAAACTAATTATTCTTTTTTAACAGTTTTTTAATCAGCAGAAAAACGACGACGAGTCTCTCTGTCTGAAGGTCAAATACATAAATACATGCATACATACATTAAACTACAAAAATTATCCAAAAATTAATAAAATTAGAATACAAATTATAGAGATACATAATTAATATATTTTAATATATTTAACCCCCTGTTCAATGACCCCGAAAAAATGCAGTCGTTCTTAAATTTATATAGAAAACAACAATATAACAATAAAATTTGTTATTCTTTTTAGAGTTTAATTACAAGTATGGATCGAATACATACTTTTGATTTCGTTGAAAGACACATTCACTTTAAATAAAATATTTTTTTTTTATTTTAAGAGTCAATGCTAAAACACAAAACGCAAAAACTAGAGGTATAACTTGTTTATTCTATGTATGTATATACGTTTGTATATATGTATGTATCTATATGGTTGACAATTATTAATGTCGTCAATGGCATCTTTTTAATGTGTTAAATTAAAAAAAAAATCATATTAAATACTCGTATCGCATTATAACATGTATTAATAAGAATTATAACTAAGCCTTTTTCAACCTAAGGCTCGATTCTAACAAAAATGTTTACGATGTTTTTAAATATAAAAGAAACAAAAATACCAGAAATAGGAATATAAAAACAAGGAAGGTATTATGAGACTGAATTTACAAAACTTTATTTATTTGTCAACACCAAGCTGGGGGAAGGAAATCGGAACAATAAAATTACCACAAATGTTTCATGCCATTTTTTTATTACACTCTCTTCTCTAGCGATCTATTAGCAAATAGAAAAAATATTTCGTATTATTAACTCGGTATAACAATACATAAAAACAAAATTTCCAATAAAAAAAATTTAGACCAGACCAGAATTTTAAGAGCTACGGCCTTAAAATCTTCACATAAGACTTAGCTCGCTTCAACATCAAATAAAGCAAGCAACGAAATTTTTTTAAATCCTATTGTATTATACATTAATGTGGTGCACAAGACCATTTGTAAGACCCTTCAAGACATGAGAGATTTTTCAAATACTTTACTACAGCGAAATATTCTAAAACAAACGCTAAACAACACTGATGGCCAGACATTTGTTTCGGATGTTTGTCTTTCCAACAGTGTTGTTTAGCGTTTGTTTTATCACAGGAAATGCGAAAATTAAAATGATTGAATACCCGGATTTTTGTTATCAAAAATGAAACTTTTTTTTCTGTGTATACATATGTATATATTGAAACAAATTCGAGTGATTGTCTTTGATTTTTTTATTAAAAAAAAAAATTAAATATTATTTATTGCAGCGCATTACCGGATTATCCAATTTAAATATTTGTCATATGTACTACAAAAATGGTGACCACTTTTAGAGGGTGATTATAGTCGTCATAATATACCTACTGTATCTAGTTATCGCCGAGATATCGCCTGAAATGTGCGAAAAATTGTCGATAACTTCCCCAGATAGGTAGACTGCTGAAACCAATCTAGAGGCGGTTTTTTAAATGAAATTGTCACTAACGCAGCTAGAAATTTTTTCTAGGGGAAACATTATGACTGGTGATTTTCATGCGCAATAGAAAAATATATAAGTACATGCAATTTTTAATAATTGTAGGGGGGACAATGCACCTCGCAGAGTGTCCTTTCTACGCCTATGGACATTTAATCATAGCTTTATGTGAGTTTTATTTAACTTTACTTTGAAGTTGAAAAATGGGTAACCCTGTATTTTGTTGCATCATCATAGATTATAAAATAAAAATTTAATAACAATTTATTTGCGATCATCTCCACTCTTCGTTAGATTCAGCCAAGTTTCTGCATTAATCCGTATAATCAATACTTTTAACCAGACATACATTAATATTTAATATTTGCTACAAAAATCATTACAGTAGTGTTAATAAAATATTCAAATAAAGGGTCCGCCAGATAACTTTTTTTTTGAAAATGCTATAAAAAAAAGCCGAGTGTAGCTTCGGCTGTGTGGCACGTAGCGCCGTCCTGTTGAAACCAAATGTTGCCAATATCCTCCTCATCAATTTTTGTGAACAAAAATTCGTTCAACATGGCCCGATAACGATCGCCATTGACTGTAACGGCCACTCCTTGCTCGTTTTCGAAAAAAAATGGCCCAATTATGCCTCTGGACCAAAATCCGCACCAAACAGTGACTCGTTTTGGGTGCGTCGGCTTTTCAATGTATGCGTGCGGGTTTTCTGTTCCCCAAATGCGACAATTTTGCTTGTTTACATACCCGCCAAGATCAAAATGAGCTTCATCTGAATATATGATTTTTTTGGCAAAATCGGCATCTTCTGTAAGTCGATCGCAGGCCCACTTAGCGAAGCGAAAACGCATTGGATGGTCAGTTGGCTTGTTCAGCGGAAGGATAAAACTAATTATCTGTCAAATCAGACATGAGCTAAGTGTTACGATTCACGAAATAAGCACTAGTTGAAAAAAAACGTTAGATGTCGGACCCTTTATTTTTAGAAATATTAAAAATAAATTTCAAAATTTTACGTTTCTTTTTTCTTTGATTTTATGATTTTTATTGCTTAATAAAATACCAGCTGGTGAAAACAAATACAAACAAACTTAAAGCTTTTTGAGCATATAAATATTTTCTTAGGCCAAGTTAATTTGTATGCACATAAAGTTCTGGAAGTAATAAATTTTCTAATGACTTAAGACTTGTTGTTGAAGTTATTAAATTATTTAAGATATTTGTGTCTTTATTTAAACACATTAACAATTTTTAAAAGCAATTTCTTTCAGCCATTAATAATACAAATGTTCTCTTTTGATATCAAATAGTCGTGATAATTTTTTAAAAGCTCTTATCTTTTCTTCTTTTTAGTCATATATGTATTGCTGCGGAGCAACAAACTTTATAATACTTCCACCATATATTTACTAGTGGATTTATTTAAGTTTATTTATACATATCGTTAGCTTAGTATAGAAAGGCCCTAACTAATGATTTTCTTTTAAATCAAGTCAGAAGAACATCTAATGCAGCGAAATATACAAAAACATATATTTAAAAAAACGAATTAGGGTCTTTTTATATTAAGGTAACGATATGTTCGTAAGTATATTAAGTATGTAAATTTTGAAAAGTTTGTATGGCTGATTTAATCAGTAGATGGTTGTATATATCTATATATATATATATATATATATATATATATATATATATATATATATATATGTGTGTGTGTGCGTGTGTGTGTTTTTCTGTTAGTAAGTGAATAAAAGTGTTTTAAACTTTGAAATTTAAAGAAAAGGGAAATTGCTTACTTTTAAAAATCACCTCTGTCTTACACTGACAGAAGACAAACTCTCATCCACACACATACACACACACACAAACACACACAGACACATACACAAATTTTAACCAAACAACTGTTGTTTCATATCAAAAAGAACTCAAATGAATGTCATGGTTTTGAATGCTTAATTAATTTCAACTTTCAATATCATTTCTTAAAATGTGTAGAAATGTGTTTGTGATAAAAAAAAAATTTCTTTCAATTTCTGACTGGGAACAACGAACTGATGAAAAGAAAAGAAATGTTTAAAATATCAATTTATTTTCTAGCTTTTTTTTTAATTTTTGAAAAGAAAGCGAAAGTTTGAGGCAAAAGTTTTATATAAGATATTTGTGAAAACAACTAAAAGTAAGCTTGGCTCTTGATAAGGAATTTATATCAAATCTTGGGTCAAGATTATGTTTTTTTTTTAATTAATGTGCGGTTTCCACAAGTCAGACAGACGAATCGTCTAGAAAATTTTTATGAAAATCACTTAGAAAAATTAGTGCTTTCCATAAAAATTTTATACTCAAGTCGACTGTCTGCATTGTAGAAACAGGGGGTAAGTAATGTACATATCAAAATTCGTTATTAAAAATTAATTAATAGTTTAATAACCTTGAAGTTTTATATTTGTAATTGAATAAATAAATATATAACAAACGAATAATCTTTATGTTTACACTAGCGTGAATTTAAAAACAATAATCATATAAAAGAAAGTTTAATTATTTATTATATTTGCATTTTAAAAGTTATTAAGAATAACGGAAGTATTTCTATTTTTGCTTCATTACATAATTAATGATTTTACAGGGGACTGGGAATTGTATTTCGAATTTATATTTTAATTTTTGACTTTAGTTGCTCTTAGATAATACTGTATAACACAAAAACTTGTTCTTATTTTATTGTTGTTTATAATACAAGTTGTCGATTGAACGTTTTCTGTCAACATCGCAGAACAGAGCCTTAATTTATATTTAAAAACTCCTTCGCAAGTTAGTTTTATATTTTTATAAACAATTTTGTGAGCAGCATCAAAAATGAAGTCGTAACTTTTTAATCTATTTAATCTATTCAACGGCCCTTTTCAAACAGAGACTTTAACGCAAAGTTTTGTATGAAGGACTTGCAGTTAAAGTTCACGTTAACTCTCAATCACACATTGTGAAAAGGGACTCATAAAGGAATTTATTGTTAGTTTACCTGTTTTTTGTAAAAAAAAATAAAAAGACTCGTTTTTCAGGATATTTTGGTACAAAGGATATTTTGTAATTTGAAGAATTCTTATACGACAAGAAATTATTTATTTTTTATATCAATATATGGTAGAAAGAATAATATGGTTTCAAATGACATCACTTTTATATTTGTATGTTATTTATCGACCTTGTTTTTTTTAAATCAATTAATGTGATTTTATAGATATTGTATCTATTTAGGCTTTCAAAGTCATTCAATTTCTTCAAACTTTTTAGATTTGTTTAAATCTAATGGCGCATTGCAAAATTATTCAATTGAATTTTAGCGCTATGAAATAAGGCCCGAGTAAATAACACCAAAATAATAAATGAAAGAAGCCCCAAAAAAATTAAATAATGCCCCACAGAAAAATTTATAAAAAAAAAACTGTAACTTAAATGAAATAAGGTCCAATTAAAAAATTCCAATGAAACTAAACTCAAGATGAAATAAAATCCAAAAAAAAATGAAATGAAGCCCAATGAAATAAAGCCCAATTAAAAATTCCTTAATTTTATTGGAACTTATTTGGGCGTTATTTTCGTGGGTCTTGTTTCATGGTGCTTTTAATTTTGGCGCTATGAAATAAGGCCCAAGGAAATAACACCCAAATAAGAAAATGAAATAAGGCTCACCGAAATCAGCGTTGCCGATTCAAGTTTCACACCCCTGAAAAGAAAGATCTGCATGTATCAGAGTATTTGTATAAAACCTCTTAGATCACACAAATCAAAACATATCTTATGTCTTTTATGAAATATATACTTTCGTTACTTTAATTTTCCAAAGATAAAAATCAATTTAAATTAATCTGTTAACTTAACAAATAATTGAAATATTTTCATATACAAGCCTCTCACGACAGCAGAAATTCCATTAACAACCAACTTTAAACGGCAATGAAATATATTTCAGCCTTCATATGAATAATAAATGTATGTTTGATGATTGCTTTTTTTCTCTCTATCTTTTACTAATTATTTAGTTAAATCTTTTCTTTATAGAGTATTTTAGAGCAATAAAAACGGTAAGTCTGATAATTACAATATCATTTTTAATGTTTTCATTTCTCTTGAGCTCTGCGAATGAAAAATATTTGCACGATACCCAATAATTAGAAATATTAAACAGGCAAACTGTTGGATAATACATACATGCAGCAGCAGCAGCAGCAGCAGGCTGACAATCATTTCCTTGATATGGATTTTGTCGCCGCATATGAGCTTTTATAGCGCAGCCATAAATACTAACATGTATACACACACACACACACTCATACTCGGGCATACATACATACGTGCCCTATCGGAAATTTGGCTAACTTTAAACTAACTTTAAGCTAACTATTTCTCAACTAGTACTGACTACACTTGGATTACTTTGCAATGTAATCAACTGACTATTTTAACATTGCGATGTCCTAGGCGGTAGTCAATTGTCTCACTATGCACTACTTTAAGCTAACTTAAAGTTGACTTTTTTAAATCACCTGGTAGTCAGTAAATTAAAAAAAAAATTTTCTGTGGCTCGAACATGTAACTTTACACGTTGTGTACTCAACAAGCTACCACTCGGCTAAGCTGCCATCTAAAATAACAACAGCAAAATGTTAATATAAAACTGAAATGAGTTTTAAAGTAGCTGAGAATAAATTTTTTGGCTCTCACCAAATTCGATTACGTACTCAACTTTAGAATTAATTTTGGGTTTGTTCTGGATGACTTTGCAGCCAGCTTTTAGTCAGTCTAAGAAAAGTTAACTATAAGTTAGCTATTTTTGTAGTCAACCACACATTCTCCGACAGGGTATGTATGCCCATACATGTGAATATGTAAAGGGTGTTTTTTATAGACTGACACAAATTTAAATCATAATAAAACAAGGAAATATACAATTTTTATTACCAATGAAACGGGCTTTATTGGAAAGAAAATTTTATGAAATTAATGTTTAAATATGATTGCTGCCATGTGGCTGCCACAA
Source organism: Tachina grossa (assembly GCA_949987645.1). Classification (NCBI taxonomy): domain Eukaryota; kingdom Metazoa; phylum Arthropoda; class Insecta; order Diptera; family Tachinidae; genus Tachina; species Tachina grossa. The sequence goes on along the minus strand of OX465274.1, from coordinate 149,416,903 downwards.
TTATATTGATTAAAAGTTTTAACAATTTGCACGCGTTGCTCTGGTGTAAGTCGATTCAAAACGAAATTTCAAAGCAAACTAAACAGAAAGCAACTAGCAGCTGTTAAATGGTTGCTCAAATAAAGCAGTGATGACAACTCAAAGTTGTGGCACTCTAAAAAAACACCCTTTACATGCATACATATTCACCTGTCTGCACTCTGGTCTCAATGGCGGACTCATTCTTCAGTTCAGTGGGTTGCATAGTAGAAATTCATTCGGGACAGTGGCTTCACTATATAGCTGGTAGTGCATTTTTATTGAACCCTTACTTAGCTTGCCCAAGAGCAGGTCATTACGTCTATGATATCCCCCTGGACCTACGCCTGTCACCTCTCATTGCAGAGTACTAAAAAGTTTTTGTTTTGATTACAACATTTAATGTTTTTTGCTTTGTCTTGTTTTTCTTCTACTTCTTTTTACGAGTATATTGTAAAAAAACCGTTAAATTATTTTCAATCAAGAGCATGAATGACTGAAGGAAAAACCGAAAAAGGATTGTTCAATAAATTTTGAATTGTTTTACTTCCTGTGCACTTTTTGTTTGTATTTTTCTCAAAAATCATTCAAAATACATGATGGCTTAGTGTGGCACATATGTATACTGGCGACTTTATATTGTTCACAATTTGCCATGGTCAGCCAGTGTTTTGTGAATGTTGCGCACGTAGTACGAGTATGTATGTGTAATATGTATGCATATGTTTTGTTGTAGGTTGTTTAAGGAAGAAAATCGAAGAAACAGGTATTACTTATGGTACATACATACATACATACATATGTATGTATGTATATTGTATAAAAAAAATTGTAAATAAATAAAAAGTTGTTTCATTATTTAACGTTACGTTTTTATGTTAAAAATTTATTTCAATGATTTTATATACTTTTCCTATAACATTTTGCTAACTAACTTTCAACTAACAAAGAATGCAGTATGTTGATGTGTATGTAATGAACAAACAAACGCCTTCTCTAAAATTCAGTTAATTATTATTAATACAACTTGCAAGTGCTGTAAGGTCCTTCATTAGGAAATAAAGTCAATCATTTATATTGTTTAATATTCTCCAATATTTATCTGCAAATTTTATTAAAAAAAACATCATCAAAATTTCTTTATTCGTTTTAAAGATCTATAGATGCCATTATGTGTGGAATATAACAGCGTTTAGTGGCAAAAATTTAAATCTTCAAGTTTAATTTTTTGAACAAATACGGTAAGTTTCCTGACACTTTGACGACATATGTGCCAAAACTTAATGCTACCTGGCAACTCAGTTTGTATATAAACAGTTATGGAAGCTTATATTTTTAACTGAACCGGCAAAAACGGAGAAATTTACCAATTCATCTGTATTTTTTTAAGTTTGTCAGTTTTTAGGCCTAAGTTTTCATTTGGTCCCATTGTGGGCTGGATACGCCCACTAACTTTTTTCTTTGATTTTATGATCTTTTACTGGTACGATTGCTGCGAAATCTTAAACACACATTGGCCTTTAATAATGACACAATCTTGAAATTTAAAAAATGGGCGGAGCCATGCCCAATAACACTAAATATTATATTTTACGTATTTCTACTTAGCCAATTTTTGCTAAACTTGGAGCAAAACCTGAGCTCTAACAAATTGATAATCTTCGGTTAAAAAGCGGGCGGGACCACACCCATTAAAATTTAATATTATATTTCACGTGCTTCTACTTAGCAAATTTTTACGAAACTTTGAACACTCTTTGAGCTCTGAAACATGGTAAAATCCTACATTTAAAAAAGTGGGTGGAGCCGCGCCCTTGAAAGGTTAGTATTAAACAATATATGCTTCTACTTATCCGATTCCCACAAAACTTGGCAAACATTTTCCGTTTTTAGAATGAAATAATTTTGTACTTAAAAAGTAGGCGCTACATGCCCATCAAAACATAATAATTTAAAAACCAAACCTCGAAAAAAAAAATTGAGCCGACTTTAAAAATAAACACTTTATTATGACTTATAGTGGAGCCGGAAGAAAACGTGACCATCTTCTGTTCAAAGTGCCATTACAATTAAAATTTAAATCCTTTTGGAAAATGTTGTTTGAGAGTGGTAGTTTAATTTTGATAAAAAAAAAAGTGCTTAGGCTAGCCATGCCGAGAATTACGAGGCTAGCTATTTTGGAAATAATTTTTAACGCAATTTTGGGTTCTGGAGACATAGTGAAATGTCTGCAAAGGTTTCGCTAGGTGTCGAGCATTCGAAATTTTCAATAAATCAGGTTGAACTCTGCCTGCGTTATGTTCGCTTCGAGGATCTGTGTGGTTTGTGGCTCATTCGCATAGAGCTGCGAACTAAGAAAAATCCACCCCAAAATGTCTAATGCGTTAGCATCACGATCTCGCGAGATGATGGATGGAAAGCATTGGACAGTCTTGGATCAAATGCAAATGGATTTCGTCCAAAACACTAAAATGGACAATGGAGCCCAAAAATAGCTTCCATCACTTAACATGATGGATGAAAATTTTGGGTCATTTAGCGAATACACGTTGTTTTCTATGACCGTTATCCTTCAACTTCTTAGCCAGTTTTAGTTACTTGCGCATGCAGGGCCCCAAGTTGAGATGCAAAATTCGTTAAGTTGTAGTCTGCAAAGAGCAGAGTTCTTGTGAACGACGAGAAATCGACAATCTGTGATTCCCCTGCATATCTTGCGTTTTATCGACGTACAGGTGCTGGTTGACTGTTTATTGTGCTCAATTTTGTTGCGGGAAAGCTAGTTTATTTCAACTTTTTTGAAGATGAAATTTTCAGGGAGTTCAAGCCTCATCATCAATTGAATTTGGTAGTCATGCAGCTTGCAGTCTTTGTATTGGCATATTTGAAGCACTTGGTCGCTTCCTAATTGAACCATATGCTAGTTGCGTCATTTAACCGATGCAAACCTGTTGTTGAGACCCACAAAGGGTTAATAAAAAATCATTTATTTACTTATTTTAGGTCAATTAACTAGTAATGTAAAATCATCTTCTTACTACAACTACCAATTTTGAAAAAATTTTCGCGCACGCAATACCAAAGTCAACGTGAAAAACCAACACCTTTTAAATCCTTGTAGAGGCTGGTTTTAACTTTCAGTGTGCTTAAAATATTAGTGCTTAAAATTTCCAAACTGCAATTGACGATTTCAGTTTATTATTTACTTCTATACATACATATGTAAGTAACATTACAGCTGAAATATAGAATCAATTGCATCTAACAACTCCTGAAAGGTTTCGAGAAATGAAACAATAAAAATGTAGAAAAGTTCTGTTAATGTGGGTGTTGTATGAGTCCAAAATCTGGCACAAGTTCTGAGCATAGATTGACTAAAACAGTGTCAGAAGTCCGATAATAATGAAGTAAGTGTATTAACGGAAATCAGCAAGAACAGAAATCGGTTAAAATAAAGCGCTCATTGAATGCTTAATTGTCTGATGATAAAACGGAATTTCATTAAACAACAATACAATTTTCTCTTTTGAAAAAAAGTTAAGAAACTTTACTAGCCCCAGGATTATTAAGAGCTGTTAAGTCAGGCATTATTATATATAAGATTTTCAAAACTTTGTTTTGTATGTTATGTAATAAATCAAACCATTTAATATATATGTCCAAGGGCCAAATATGTAAACGTTTGAAATTAGTGTGAAGGAAACAGGAAAGTTTTTTTTTTTTTGAAATTTTAATTTAAGTTAAAACATTTTATTTCGTTAAACTCAAAATGAAAAGATAACGCAAAATAAAAATTACTTAAATGGTTCAGCCTAATTGCTTTGATAAATGGACTTAGGCCACTGTCATGGTCGTTTATTTTTTAATTTTCAAGATGGAAAGAAATCATTCATTCAATTTTAATGCGTTAACAAATGATCAATAAAAAACTGATGTACATATGTACTCGTATATAGTTCCCAAGTATTAGCCTTTAAAAGTTGAATATTTGTATGTATAGATATGAGCTAAGTTAAATGGAAATGAATGCATAAGCCCAGCGTTAGAGGAAGAAAAAATTTTTAAAAATCAACTAAAACCTTTAAGAAGAACAACTATTACCTTAACTCTGCAGCATTGGAAAGATGTAACAAGTAATAAAGTGCAATAGCTTGGAAATATTAAAATTATTTCTTAGTAAAAAAAAAAACCTTACAGGGGTCTCGCCCCAAACCGTTAAAGTAAATTATTCCTTCAAGTATTTATCTTTTACATCTTCGTAAAATAATTCTATTCAATTTTGTTGAAGGCACATTCAAATGCCCACCATTAAAACTTTCTAAAGAACTTTGGAAAATTATTTTATTTTTTTTTCTTCTTTTTAATGAACATTAGCAACAGGTGTATACACAAAATGTTAAAAGTCATTGGCAGTTAGTATTGTTGTTATTATTAATGTTGTTGTTTGTTTTTGTTTTAAAAATAAAATTGTAAACAGAAGAGAGAAAAAGATGCCAAAGGTGTAGTACACTACCCAGCTAGCCAAGAGCTATTTAATAGGCGATGTTGTTTAATATACAACTACTAAACAGCGTTGTCAACTTTGAAATTTCAAAACGCACCAAAATGGAGAAAACTCACGCAATTTACAAAATCTTTATTGAAATAATTTTGCATAAAAGTACATTATTTTTTTTGTGTTAAAAAAGGATTTTACAGTTCAGGATTAAAAAAAATAAAACCTAAAAAAATTGGCAAAAAAATATTCATTTGTATTACATAGATAATAATTTTGTTTAATTTCATAAATTCTGTACAAAACTTTTTAAAGAGCTCAACGATTAATGTAAAGGATTCAAAACTAATAAAAGTTCTTTATTTATCATTTTATTCAAATATTTTAAAACTTTTTTTATCAGAAGTTTAATAATCCATATTAAAAATATAACAATAAAAACAAAAAGCCTTTTACGATATATGTACATAATTAAAAAAACAACAAAAAAAAACTAAACAAATTCGTACATACATAGTGTACATATGAGAGTGGTCTAGGTCACACCATTTTTGATTCGATATAGTACGTTTTGATCAGACTAGTACAACTCTAAATTAAACTGTTGCATAACAAAAAAATTATTTTTGGATTGTTTCCAATGTAATCTACTAAATATCTCGATCAAAGAAATATAACACTTATACAACTTTCATAATTAAGGGCACATACATATCTTTACATTCATTTGTACAAAATGATACATTTTTGTATATTAATTTTATAAATTTGGTTTAAAACTTTTTAAGAACAGACCAAAAATTAATTATTCCAAGTAAATAAAGCTAATATTTTCATGATTATTGTTATCATTGGCCATAAAACAGATTTCATTTCAAATTGTGATATTTTGTAAACATCAGGAAACTGATGTTGGTAAGTTTCACAAGAATTTTCCGGTTTTAACCCATTGTTGTGTTAAATTTGCGTTGGTGCCACCAAAAATTTAAAAACGCACCGAAATTTCAAAAAAGCGCACCACGCACAAACTAAGGAATTTTTCGCACAAAAAATTTCAAAAAGCACCCAAAATGGTGCGAAACGCACCAACTTGACAACACTGCTACTAAATCATTCTTCTGATTATTATTTGGAGAGTAAAATAACACTTTTTGTGTTTAACTCTCTCTTATAAATCTTGTTATGTTTAATCGACGATACATTTAGCTAATATATATTTGTTCTTTTTTTATTTTCGTGTTTACTGTTATAATAATTATTTTTTCTTCAACAACTCGTAGATGTTTTTTTTTAATTAGAATCTTGCGGGTTGTTTTTTTATAAGACTTAAAGATACGTACATATGTATATTAAAGTGAAGTATAAATTTAATGTTTGGTATTTCATATCAAATATTTATTAAATTATTACCTAAGTAAATACCTACCCCCATATTCATAAAATTTAAAATGAATTTGATTTAAAATTTTTCACACAAAATTTTCCTAAAATGGATTTTAAATTCATTTTATTTTGTTATGAATATGCGGGATATTGTATTATTTTTTATATGCTAACTTTTTAATTTAATTAATTAATTTATCTCATCCTTTTTAGTCTGGAAACTATTTTCCGTTTTAGAAAGAATTCTATCTTTATTTTTTTTAATATAGGCTTTGTTCAATAAATGACGAAAGGTTTTTTACTAAAAAATTTTATTTAGTTTTTCATATTTAACTTGTAAAATTAAAAGCCTGCTGAGTATTGTACGATTCCTTAAATCTTTGTCGATTGATAATTAAACAACCCTTCCAATGGCTCATATAAAATTAACATTGAGGAGCCTCATACTACGAGTATTCTTACCGTTCTTCATAAAAGATTTGTAAGATAATCTCTAAGTAAATCTCAAGTGATTGTATCTACGAGTAATAAAACCGCCTTGTGTATGAATTTCGATGAAAATATAAGCCCGTGTGCGATTAAAATGCTCTGCATACGATTGCGATTGAAAAGGCTAGATGGGTAATGGTGAACGACAATAAAAATTATTGTTTTGTTCTTCTTCTACTTCTTCTTTGTTGTTTTTGTTGTTGTTGTTTATTTTCTATTATTTTTAAGCTATTAGTGTAGTTGTTTAGCAGTTTATAACCTTAAGCGCTAAAACCGTTAACACACTAAGGGCCATTATCACAACTTAAAGTTAGTTAAAAGTAGGATTTTGTCGAACGTATAAAAAGCTTTCCATTATTGCAAATTGGATTTAACTTAACAGGTAGGATAAACTTGCCTGTAATTTATCGCTCACTTTAGATTAAAGTAAAAATTTGCAAATGATAAAGTTTTTATACATCCGATAAAATCCTACTTTTAACTATCTTTAAGTTGTAATAATGGCCCTAAAAGATTAAACTAAAAATAAAAGAGATAAAAAACGTTGACTCTGGTAGCAAATTTAAGCGCCCTCAAAGCTATAATCATACAAAACAATAACGATGATACAAAAATAAACTATAAAATTCGTAAGTACCCTATAGGTGTTGCCAACATGTTGAATAGGAAAATAAAAACGCTAAGAATAGTTTTTTTAATATTAGTGATATGTTAATATAAACATAATTAGTCAACGTCACCGTCATCTTGTTATATATGTATGTAATGAAAAATTTTTGTTGAAATAATGATGACGTTGAATAAAAATGACGTTGGCACTAAAATGGCGACGACGCACAGTGGTGTGAATGGTAGAGTAAGTGGCGATTAATTCATAGAAGTCGTAATTTTAAAGTGTTGTTATTTTTATTGATGAATATTAACAAATAAATAATAATAATAAAAAACCAGCATTAACAAAAAAATTTTGAAAAATAAATTTTAACCTTTCATGGGCTTTTTTTAATTTTTGGAGAAAATGGTATTATTTTACTGTTTTTGCTGTAACTTTGGAATGATGGAATGATAAAAAATAAATTAGTAAATTAAATTGTAAATTAGAGCATACTTTATGTGCCTTTTAAAAAATTTTTTTTTGTTTAAATAAAAAAAATAAATATTTAATATCTTTTTTTCACATTGATTTTTAGCAACTGGAATTCTCTCACAAAAACCTTCATAATTCAAAAATCGCACAAATGCGTATATAGGCATTCTGGGATTTATTAGCTAAAATCTTATATTTTAAGAGCATATGAGCATTTTTCCCTGCACTCATCCGCAAAGTTGTTTAAACTCAATGTATATATCAAAAATATTACATTATTAGAGCAATTTATTTTTTTTTTTTTTGATATTTCTAAAACATTTATCTTAACAAAAAATAATTTTTTAAATGTTCATATACCTGAAGTTGAAGGTTCCATTATGAAACTTTTACTCATAGAAGTCTTAACAAAAACTAAAATCACTTGAAATATAAAAATTGTCTCTTTTAATCAATGCGAGCAAAAATAACTAAAATTATTGAACTTTGAACATACACTACAAATAAAGTAAACCACCAAGAACTTTTATTTGTGCAGTTAGTGATGTAGAATTTTATCTACTTTCATATGGTACCAAATACGGTTGTGAAAGTTAAAGTTCATCTTTTGAATTAATTGCCACTTGTGAAGGCTTTAACCCCACAGTGCGTTGCTGGTACTCTGTCGTCTTCAATTCTTGCACAAGTTGAATTTTATATGGGAACAATTCTTATGTAATCAAAATTCTCTGCAACGAACGCCGTGATAGAGCAAGTTGTTGGACTATGCTGCACGCTCTCCCGTACACGTTCAATGTTTTGACCAGTGTGCATGGTAGGTGTTCTTCCGGCACAATGAAGGGCTCTTGCAGACCAATGTTGACGAAAATTTCCAATCAAATGGTTTATTGCTGACGCTGTGGATGCAATGCGCACTTAAAAATAGCGACGATATGCACACTGTGTCAACACAATAGACTGGTGGTTTTGAAAAATAAAATTCAACTATTTTTGTACGTTTTTCGATCATGTAATGATTCATAAATAATTTCCCAAGTCTTCTTCACGAAATGCTGAAAACAAAAAGTGTTAAAGTTCATCTTTTGAATTAATCGCCACTTGTGAAGGCTTTCACCCCACAGTGCGACGTCCACAGTTTTTCTTGACGAAACTCTGACTGACTGATATATCATGGTCCAGCCCAAACGACTTTAGGTAGGGAACTGAAATTTTTTTTTCCGTTTTTGTGCATCGTTTTATACGCGCAACTTTTACGAAACTACTGAACAGAAAAAGACAATATTTAATAACTATATTGCTATACGACATACTCATAAGGGGAATCCCCAAATTCACAACTAATTACATGCATTGAATGTAAATATACATATGTACTTCAATTGATATTAAAGCAAAAAATTTTGGAGTAAACATTTCACAGTTTTCTGCTTTGGTTGACGTTTTAGAGTAGCCAATGTCAATGGCATGTTCACGAAATGGGGTGTTGATTTCCGAGCGCACTGTACCTTCATTATATGACTCAAAATTCTTGATGCAAATTTTTCTTACTCGAATTATTAATTTTATTCTCATTGTAATAAACTCCAAGATTGGTTTTCGTATGTAATACAACAATTTAGTATTACGAGCACCAGTAGATATTTTTTAAGTACGATTCTTACTAAAGAAGGAAAAACTTGAAATTCAACTGAGTTTTTCTTTCTGTGTAAATTATAAAAAACCCTCCATATAAAAATGTTACTTGTTTACACTGTCACAATAAAAGACAAACTTTAACTAAGCAATGACTAACGCTATTCACTATTCAAACTTTATTACAAAACATAATATAAGACAAGTAGACGACAGACAGAAAAATGATAATAAAAATTATGAAGATACTAACACATTATTTTTAGCCAGCACAAATACTTATTTTCATATGTAAACAAGAAAGCGTCTGAGAATCAATTAAATGGGATTTCGCGCACTTGTAACAAACAAAGACTGAGAAGACAGCAGCGAGTCGTATGTACTTTACTGACAGAACGTATGTATGTACGGGTGACACCATAAAAGGTAACAACTGTTTAATAGTAACCAGCAGCAGCAGGCAGCAACTGATGACTACTCTCGAGTCGCTTAATTCACATTGTATAATTAAATAACAGCATACAGTGCTGGAATAAATAATAACTAAAATTCAACAACAATGAAAATAAAAAATATCAACTTTAACGGTTACGAACTCATGACGTCTTGATGATATTCTTTGGAAATTGAAGCCATTAAAAAGTCAACAACAAATAGTTCTTTTTTTGTGAAACGGACACTGGGGCAATTTTAGTTGTATGAAAAGAGTCTATTTACAGTATTCATTGTTAAATGCTGGGAATGTTTTCTTTTTCAAATATTATTTTTCATATTTAGTTTAGTATTTATGGGTAAAAGAAAATTATAGTTTTCTGAAAATAACAACTGTACTAAAGGTTTGCAACTTTTATATTCGCAATGGAGTCGCTATTCATCTTAAGGTAGGATCACATGATTGCCGCAATGCAGTAATTTGACTAAATTTTTAGTGTGCTGAATTGGCGCACAAAAAAATTAATAGTTCCAATAAAACGTTTTGCTCTCACACGGTTGCCTCATTTAAAATAAATTTATTTGCCGCTAGTTGGCAATAATATACTCAAAGCAGCTATGTTGATATTGTTCTAGCTTCTGGCAACACCAAGAACCAGCTGTAGTGCTAACAACACCCCTTTTAGACATGCAAAGTTTACTTTGCAAAGTCTTAATTCAGCTGTGTGCAAGACAGAGGAGGAAATACTTTCTCTTTCTGCCTGTCATCCAGCTGAATTAAGACTTTGCAAAGTAAATTTTACGTGTCTAAACAGGTTTTTTTGCGATTTTGGCTTTTTTTATATAAATTTAAAAAAATTATTTAACTTTTCTTTACGTAAAAATGATTTTTGTTCTCTAAATAACATGGAATATTGCTTTTATTATTGCGTAGGCAATTGATAAAACAAAAATGAAAAAAAGAAGAAAAGAAATATTAAAAGAAAATACATGGGTCAGGCAGTGGGTCACAAAGAAAAGCATGAAAAGCGCATATGAAAAAAACATTGATGGTAGTCATCGAATTCCATATTTAGACTGCAAATAAATTATATGTAATAATATAATAATGACATTTATCATCATTTCATAATCCATACAAATGAATAAAATTAAAATGTCTATTTGTAATATCACAATAACAGATTTTTACTTAATGCATATGGTGCCATAACCGCAATAAAAAGCTTAAGCTTTTATGGGAATTGTTAAAATTTAAGTTTAAAATTTTTTTAAACGCACTAATAATCCCAAATTAATATTTTACTTATTAAGTAAAATATTTTTTTGAATTAAAAATGCATTGAAATTGATTATTGAAGGGTTTAGCTGAATCCTAGGCAACACTCTATTCTTAAATAGCTGTTGTTATTTACATTTATTTTCTTTTTACATACTTTTACAATTACAATTTGAAGCTGAAAAAAAGTCAGCCAATGTAGTAATGGTAAAGAAAATAAAAAAAACATGGTGACTATTGAGTTCTTGTTTCAACTTTGTTATTTATTTCAAGCTTCTCATTTGTTTAAATGAAAGTTTATAACATAATAACTCTAGTTGTTCTAAGAAACTTTGGGTAAAGGTTCCCTGATGACCTGCATTAGCAACAGTGAAATGCGCATAGGATCCAGCTAAACCCTCAATAATCAATTTCAATGTATTTTTAATTTTAAAAAATATTTTACTTAATAAGTAAAATATTAATTTGGGATTATTAGTGCATTTAAAAAATTTTAAACTTAAATTTTAAATGATGATTAATCGATTTTCGTCAAAAAAGAAAATGAAGTTCAATATATATGTCGCTTAAGCTTTTTTGGCGGTTATGGCCCGATATGAAAGTACGGGACTTCCACTAAAAGAAAATTGATTTTTCAACATATGTTGGAAAGCATACCACCCATGAAAAGCAATTAATAAGTATGCTGTATCTAGACAATTACAATAATGAGTCTTAAACATTTGTGAGGATCACTTTGAAGACAATCAGCAGAATAATCAGGGAATAAGGGTACCCTCTCACACACAAAAATTATTTATTTATCATATATCTGCAGAGCTGCATTAGCTAGTCCTTAAAATTTAGTAGAGATTGCTTTGGAAATAGTGTGAATAGTGAAGCAGGAAACCAGCCGGGTAGCAGGCGGAATAAGGGCACCACTTATACAAAAAAAAATACTCGTTCTATGTCTAGACAGCTTCAATTTTGGTTTATGCTACCTTCAGAATAATTGCCCATGTGCTGAAAAACGCAAAATTTATAAATCACTTTTTAGTTCAAAATCGCAAATCTAATTTTTTCAAGTGCTGAAGATTACACGTCGTGTTCAACACGAATATGTATAAGGTCTGTCAATACTTCTTTTCCACATGGAAATAAAAACAAAAAAAAAGCTGTGTAGTACTAAACCTATTAGGGAATTCACAATAAGTATCTTATAGCGTAGACAGACGACAGCGTTAATTTGATTTAATTAATTTTAATTTAAAAACTCACTAATGTGTATTAAAAATTTACCCTGACAGAAGACTGTATTTGCATTAAGTAAACAAAATCTGTGCATCCCTTTTGTACTACACACTTCGATAATTTTCTTTGGAAATATTAAAATGGAAAAAAGATGTCACGATTTTATTATTTCTTAATTCTTTTTCTAAAAACAATTAAAATAACTTATATTTCCTAACTGAATCGCATTTTAATTTTTAAAACGAAAACAATTTACCTACATTTGATTGATCGGCGGTGTTACCATATTAGGACGGTGTTATCATATAGCTAAATTCAGTATTAATTCACTCTCATTTGGTGCATTTACGGTAAATCTAATAGGCATTGGGATGAGGATAATTCACAATTTAATTTACACTAAGGCAGTTCATGCAAATTAACGCTGTCGTCTGTCTACGGTATTATAAATTGAATGTGGCAACGCTTTACCAACTTGAAATTTTAATTTTCAAGAGGCAACGATATAAAACACAATATATTGAAGAATTAAAATTAATTTTTTTTAATATTAAGGGTCGTATGCAAAAAAACTTAACCAAACTTTGTCATGCAATGTTAAGTAAAGTTGTATTCTAAAAAAATTATTATATCAAAATTCTAAAGTAGGCACCCACGTTTATTAAGACTACTTTAAGTTGATATTTCCAAAAAAATAAAAAATTATTTTCCCTGCGGGAAATTGAACTGACACAAGACTAGTCACGTGACCGGTGCCCAAGTGATAGGAACTAGTCCTAGTTCTAATACTTCCTATGAAGCGGACCAGTCACTTTTCCATGGGGATGGCCTAGGATGGGGTTAATTGATACTTTGTATGAACCTTGTGACTCATCACTGAACTATGCTATAGGGACTTTTTTCGTGTAGAATAATATAAATTATATATAAATTTCATTCCGACATTTATGGAACTATAACAACGAAAACCAAGGTGTATCTAACTATGTGACAGCGCTACTTCAGCTGATAATTTTTTGCTCTATGTGCTTTGTAGCTGAAGAATGTCAGAAACTACGATTTTGTTTTGGTTTTAGTACAATTACTTTTGTTTTGTTGTTTGCTTTTGACATTCTTCGGTTCTTTACACAGCTATGGTTGCCGTATTTTTGTATAACAAATCCTTGCGCAGTCACCTGTATAATTACACCATGACTTAAACTAACTTTTTATTATTTTTATTTTTCATTAAATTTTTTTATATTCGAATTATCAACCTCGGACATGATAGGTTTCCACATTACCCACTCGACCATAGGGGCAGTCGCATTTCAAAAGAATAAATATGTACCAATTAAGCTTACGTTAATATCTAAGTATAGTTACTGCACTTGTTCCGGAGTGACTTGGCGGTCGATTTATATCGATTCATTGTTTAACCTTCATAGTGAAATGATATCCCAAGGAAGTCTTTCTCATATATGCCTACTAAACAAACAAAAATATTCGTAATACATAATACATGTCCCAGCGAAGTCTTTCTTATATATGTCTACTAAACAAAAAAATATTCGTAATACATACACGCTTAATATTCGTAATAGTACTCTATTTAACTATGGATAAACTGCTCAGATAACATTTACCCTTTAAAGAGATAATTGTTTCCAACTTGTTCCTCAACATATACCCCCAACAAAAAATTTCAAAAAAGGTAATGGAGTTTGGAATTAAGCATTTTTGGTGGAAACTGTTCCTAAATGATTTTAACAATGCGTGAGACTAAAATAATCGATTCTTGAGAAGTAGTTATCTTGTTTATTGTAGGAACTAATTATTTTTTTCGTTGCGGGAAATAGTTAGTTTTTTCTTGATGGAACTATGTAGTTTTGTAGTCGAAAAAAAAATTACTTTTTTGTGAAATATGCCGTTGTTTGAGTAAATGGAAGATCTTGATTAAAAACTCAGTTTGATTAAATAAATAATAACTTAATATATATAATATAAACGTTTCTTTTCTCCTCGTCTCTCTCTCTCTCTCTCTTAACAAACTAATCAGCTTAACAATAAGACTTGTATAGTGTAAACTAGGACTTAATTTGGTTCTAACAGCTGTTTTGTATGGTTATGGTTACGACACGTCTATTTTAATATATTCCCCCTTATTGGGAATGGCGTTGTCGACGTCACATTAAGACGATAGTAAAAATTGTCACGTGGCTACTCTTTGTCGACAACAATTGATTGCTAGATTAATTTATAAGGTCTCGGAGATTAGTAAGAGATTGTCAATAAGAGTCAATTGTTGCCGATAAAGAGTAGACAATGTACTATATTTACTGTCGTCTTGATGTGACGTATACGACGCCATTCACAATGAGGCGGATTATTTTATTTTATTTATTTTATTTATTTATTTATTTATTTATTATACATATTATACAAAGTAAATTTGCATAATATGACGTTGCACAAACCTGGGCGGGGTAACTAGACCATGTGCCCAAGATGGTATTAACAGTATTTTAAAAGGTTTTGTGACTGACTGTACACGACCTATGCCTTCACATAGGAAGTAGCAACGTGGTTGTTAAAGAAATTCCACAAAAAACCGCAAGATTATACGGTTATCCGTGGCAGATCAGCCAACCAGTGCAAGCGAGACGAAAAACTCTCGAAGGCCAAACATAAACACAAGCCTGACCGCACTTAAGAAGAAATTACGATGAAGCGAGAGATGTTCTTCAACCCAGAGCTGCTTTACTTACGACTGATATATATTTTATTTTATATTTTTGTATTTTACTTTTAGTGTCAGCTGATCAGTGTTGCCATAACGGCGGTTTTTCCGCTATATATGACGGTATTTTGTTGTCAGCGGATTTTCAGCGTTTTTCTAAAACTTATAAAGAAAGATATTGACTTAAAATAAGCTATTTTTAACGCAGCTATGCAACACGTACCCTGGTATTTATATTGAGTTTATTCGATATAAACCCGTACCTCAAAGAAGCTCACGTCACTTTTTTGCAAATAAAAATTGACATTTTGTGGTGGTATAGTATAAAGTGAAACTTTAATAAGCTAAAAATAAAAACATATATATAAAAGTATACAAATCTCATTTTTAGTGAATAAAATTTAATTAATTTTAAAATGACATTGAACGCCAATTTAACCTTTCTTTTCGCATTAAAGCAAATGAGTCAACAAATCTTTAGACAAGAGGGAAACAAACCGAAAAATGGGTGATCAGTGGGATTGGGAAAAAGAAAATTAAAAAACTCTCAATACAACAACTTTTTCTGAATAATTTGTTTTTTAATAGAGACTTTTTGATTAAATTTTTCTTTGAAATACAACTTCAAACAAATCTGAATTGAGTCATAGAGTTTACTTTATCCACACTATCAGAAAATCAGGAAATTTACCAAAATAGCTTCATATTTCAACGAAAACACTATTTTTTTATTTCAGATAGTCAGAAAATCAGGAAATTAAAAAAATAGCTTCATATTTCAAGGAAAACGGCAAGATATGCCATACGTTTAGAATAATTAAGGTATATCACAGAAAATATTGAAAAGATACTGAATCAGCAAAAACATATTAATATTAAAAGATGGAATAGTCAATTGGATTCTACATTTCTCTGGTTCAAATTTCGCGTATAGGGACACTGCAGGAAATAAAATATTCAAAGAGTAGGCTGAGTTTTGCTTACATATATTGGCGAACTATGAGATTCCGACACATGTATGTATATTTTATAAAATCTATCTCATTCTATTTTTTACCAATAAACCATGAAAAAAGAAATAAGTTGCTTATAAAAAAATTCAGCGGTTTTATTGGCGTTTATTTTTACTCAGGCAGCGGTTTTTAGTGGGTTTTCTGGGGCTATATGACGAAAAATCCATACAACATTTTGGCAACACTGCAGCTGATGTATTATTTTAAGCAATCACAATGCATGCAATTCACAATAGATATATTTTTCATTTAATGTGCAGCAGTGATGGGAAAGTTGGTACGATCGTATTTTTTTTGATACTATTTGACAATAAAAAGTACCGTAGTACTCCCGCAACACGTTTGATACTCTCACGGCCAGCTTAGAAATATAGTCGGAAGACGCGCGTAAGCATATATTTTTGCGAAGAATTAAATTTCTTTTTCGACAACTGGCACGAAACTTTATTAGTAAAGACATTTTAGAAAAGTGTACCAAATCAATCACAATTAAATATAAACGAAAACTATATTTGATTCAATGATATTTTCTGTGGCACAGAAGTTGATCTCTATGTAAACAGAAATCATGTTGAAACAACTGTTTCAGTTTAAAGAAAATTGTAAAAAGTTTATATTACATTCTGTGAAGTTCTTAGAGCAAAAGTGGACTTTGACAATGAAATGTTAGTTTGGTTTAGTAAGTATCCCTCTGAAAATGTTTTATTTGGTAATTAAAGTAGTTTTATTTGGTAATTAAAGTGTTTCCCAGCGAAAAGCTAAATTTTTAAAATATTAACAACCAATATAGAGCATACTATGGAATAACTGAAGCCATTAACAACAGAAAATATATGTATGCAGTTTCTGGACTTCCGTGGCTATAACTAAAAACGCATTGGACGAATACATGTTTCCTGGTAAATCGAGAGTAGCTTACGGAATTATCTCCATACCTCACTCCATAATCTTATGAAAACAAAACAAAGGAACAGGCTTTATGTTCCAACACTATAGTCGTATCCAGGCCAAAGATTTATTGAAGTCTAAACTGTTTTTGTTATGACTTTAATATTTATACCCACCCAAACAGAAAAAGACAATCAGCACGATTTTGTTACGATGGTCTGCGGGTACAACTAACATCAGTATAACATCTGTTTACCATTATTTTAAGTTACTCATAACATTAAAATGGTAACACGGAATGACCGTCCTCCAACTCTTGTTTTTAATATTGTTGCAATACTCTAAATACAAATTTATAAGGTCGTCACAATGGAAATTTTCAAACTTAAGTCAAATTTTTGTATTTAAGGTGTTGTAGTGGTATAGGATTGCTAAGAACACGATATTTGTAGTACTGTGGTGGTACAAAATTTTTGGAAGAGTCGTAATTTTGTATTTACAGTGTTTTGGAGGCACATACTTTTTGCGCAAAATCACAATTTCTGCCTGGTTATGTACATATGTATATGCTTTCTGTTCATTTTCTTATCTATTTGTAATAAATTTTATATAATTTTTTGTTAATAAAGTTTAAATAAAAAAATTGTTTTTGGTACTCTCGGGATAAAAAAGTACTCAAAAGATTTTTTTTTTTTGGTACCGAAATGTAAATCTCATTTCCCATCACTGATGTGCAGCATATATCAAATTAAAAATTAGTTTGATCAGCATTTGTACTAGAGCTGAAAAATTGGAAATAGTTCATAATAAGGGTCTTTATTAAAACCCTTAACATGCCAATGTATAGCTGTATAATTACCTTTCATATTATAGTTTAAAATTAAAGTTTTCAGGCCGGTTAATTTTATTAAGAAAAAAATTATTATTACTATGAGTGTATTGTAATAAAAGTAACCCATAGGCTTAAATTGACTAATCTACATATTCCATAGCGTTGTGCTTTAAAGTGAATTGTTTTAATTAAATTTATTTCCCACCATCTCCTATGTACAAACCAGCGATCATTTGTAAAACAACTTAACAAATGATTCCATCTATTATCTTCTTTTTAAATTTCCTGCTATTTGGAAACTTCCTCTGCACTAGAATCCACCCAGTCCAATTCGTACATGTGTTGAACCAAACAATAAACAGTTAGATTAATTACATTTGTACAACACTAAAACAAGTAGTTTGCCATCAAATGTGCAATAAAAATTTCAATAATCTATTTGTCTTGAACTTTAAAGAGAGAAAGAAAAAGACAAAACTTAAGTTTTTCTTATTTCATTTAAATATTGAGTGAAACAAAAACGAAAAATAAAACTACCAGTAACTTTCCAATTATGACAAAAATAAAACAAAGCAACATTTATATTAACGATCAATGATCTTTCAATAATCAACTTTGACTACCAACAAAACCAAGTGGCAATAGTCAAGTCTTATAACTGGAATTTATAGAAAATTATAATGAAAAGCTTAACGTTGCGCTTAATAATAAAAAGTCAAAACTAAACTACATCCGAGAGGGGAAAAGCGAGACAAAGAAACTCCTCTTAGTAATTCCTAGAAATTAAAATCAACAAAAACAAAATTATAACTTTTGGCTTTAAGAAAAAAAAAATTGGAATTAATAACAATCATTTTTTAAGTTTTACTTTAAAAGTGCAAGTAATGGGTGTGTTTTATTGAGGTATAGAACTTTAAGTTGGCATCACTTTTTTAACTGGCGGCCATTTTGTCATCTGTCAAGTGATTAATATTTAGTTTGGTTTGCCATTTCATCATGAACAGGTTGACAAAAGAACAACGCTTGCAAATCGTGCAAATTTATTTCGAAAATAATGGTTCAGTTCGCGAAGTTTACCGCAAGCTCCGTCCATTTTATGGTCGACATAATCGTCCATCAGAGCAATTAATTCGGTTAACCATGGATCGTTTTCGCACTACGTTTACTCTATGTGATAATACGCATCCGCAGAGACGTCGAACAGTGCGCACCGAAGAAACAATTGCCGCTGTAGAGCAAAGTGTTGAAGAGGACCCGAATGAATCGATTCGCCATCAACTTTATGGAAGATTTTGCGCAAAGATCTTGGCTTGCGACCTTACAAGATCCAGCTTGTGCAAGAATTAAAGCCGCGAGACCATGCAATGCGTCGTGATTTTGGTGTATGGGCCGAAAATGAGATTGATCTCGATGCTGATTTTCATCGCAAAATTTTGTTCAGTGATGAGGCTCATTTTTGGTTGAATGGCTACGTCAACAAGCAAAATTGCCGCATTTGGAGTGAAGAGAATCCACATGAGACCCTTGAGACGCCATTACATCCACAAAAACTGACTGTTTGGTGTGCTCTATGGGCTGGTGGAGTCATTGGGCCATACTTCTTCCGAAATAATGCTGGAGAGTCAGTTACCGTTAATGGAGACCGGTATAGAGCCATGATAACCGACTATTTTGTTCACGAATTGGATGGCATGAATGTGGATGAGTTGTGGTTCCAACAAGACGGCGCTACATGCCACACAGCGCACGTCACAATCGATTTATTGAAGGAAACATTCGATGAGCGCATAATTTCGCGGAATGGACCTGTCAATTGGCCACCAAGATCGTGTGATTTGACACCATTGGATTATTTTCTTTGGGGATATGTGAAGTCGCTCGTCTACGCCAACAAACCAGAAACGTTAGGGGACTTGGAAGCCAACATTCGTGGCGTTATTGCCAACATACGGCCCCATATGCTCGAAAAAGTGGTTGAAAATTGAACCTGTAGAATTGGCTTTATTCGAGCCAGCCGCGGCGGCCACATGCCCGAAATCATATTTAGGCATTAATGGCATAAAATTATCCTTCCAATAAAGCTAAATTGATGGACATTAAAACGATTTTCTTGTGTCTTATTTCAATTCGAAGTTCTATACCTCTAAAAAAAAAAACATCCGTTATGTACATATGTGGCCAGTGGTAGTGTGTTGCATGTTTACTTGCCACCATTTTATTTAGGTTTTAGGTAGGGGTGGCAGTCAGAAACCCGGACTCAATTAGACCATTTTGGTCCATTGTGATACCACGGAGACTCTGCTTATGCGGAGTCCCCGCCGTCGAACCAACCAGAGCTCAATATAAAGCTAATATTACGTTGAAGTTCAACACTAGCAACGTCAGAAAGTTCCCTGAACTCAAGAGCGCCCATTGTGGCCAATCACTTTCTCGCAAGTCCAGGACAGTGACAAATAAAATGCTTTATGCTTTCCTCTTCATCAATATCCTGGCAGCTACGGCAATAATCATTGTGTTCAACCCGTAGCCTTTGTGCATGCCTACCTATGAGACAGTGTCCGGTTAACACGGACACTAGTATCGATATTTGTTTCTTATTTTTTCAAAATTAAGTAATCAGTGCCTTCCTTATTTAGCTGAGTCCATAACTGCCTTGTGATCAAGCAATCATTTCTTGTGACCCACCTTCTGTTTGTTTCATCTTCTGTCTTGCGCCTAAGTCTGAGTTTGCAAGAGAGTAGGGACCATTTTATTTAAGTTGCATGTTTTTTTCTTAATTGTGTTATTTATTTGCATATGTTTAGCAAATTTTGTTAACTAGAAAATATGCAAAATAAACAAAACTACACTCAGGGAAAAGCTGCAACTTAAAAGTAAGAACGCGTCACATCAATTCAATAATTTTCAATAAAATAGAAAATGTATATTGAGATATTTAAAGATAATTAAAACTAATAAATTAATACTTTAAATTAATATTTTTGCATATTAAAATAAGAAATTTCAACACGACTAAGCTGTTTTTTTCTGAGTGTATACATTGCTCAAATTACATACATGCCTTGATATTATGTATTATAAAACAATAAAATTATAAAAGTTTTGTGTAGAGGTATTGATTGTATTAATTTACAAGAGACTATCATTTGTTCAATTCACAGGATCAGCCGTATGTTGTATCGTTAAAAAACAATATTTATTTATATGCTCGCAAACAGACAAATTTGTTGTATCGTTATTTTATCGTATTTTTAAATGCCAGAACTTGAACTTGACATTCATTATATTTGATATTATAAAATTAAATCTGTACTTGGATTTAGGGACTTTTATTGCAATACTCCTATCGCTTTGACAAATATAGCGAAAACTTATCGACTTTGCTACCCAATAACATATTTTAATGATATTGGCTGTCGACTGAAGTAAAAAAAATAAAATCACAATCTAAAATTCATTTATTTCTTTTTCTATTATTCTTGATGTTTGATATTTTGTATGCAGAGACGCCAGGTCATATAGAATTTAACAGTGTGAAAAAACACGTTTATATTTTGCGATATAAGCAATTTTAATTCATATAGTTTGAAAAATAAATTAAAATTAACTGAAAAGTATTAAGACGAATCTATTTTCTGATGTTAGTTATTACATATTTAAAAGATTTTTACCAATTCATTCAACAAATAAAATATTGGGTATATTAGGCCTGGCATCATTTGAAACCTTTTTGTTTGGCTTTTTTCACGATTTCGTATCCAAGACAAAATCCTTTATCTAAAATTTAGTCTTAAATTCTAATCCAAAGAGCGCCGAAGAACACCTTCAATAATAATTTTTTTAGAACATAGCTAATTCACTCACCTTTTATATAAATGTTCAACACATAGATTTCAACATGTAGATTTCAAACGTACAAAACGTACTGAAAAATTAGATTTAGTTTTGTATGGGGAATCTAGAAAAAAACAATCAGACTTGAAATCTGTTAAGTACTAGATTTCGAGACAATGTATATGCCCTATTAATTACCCTTACTTCAGTTGTCGACATCGACGAAACCTTAACATAAGACCAAAAATTTGAGCTTGTTTACTCAGTCTCGAGAACAATTTTGTTCTACTGACAATCTATTTCTGTTCCCTTAGGTCCAGAAAATAGCATAAACCTGCCAACAGGAGTCAGTTATTTTCGACAACAAATACACAAGCCCCAATTTTTTAGTATTGCGTTAAAGTGACGTCGATGCCGACAACTGCAATAAAGGTGAATGATATTTTGGATTAAAAAATGTTGATAGAAATGCACATAGCAGAAAAAGCTATTTTATATACAAATTTATGTCTGCAAAAATCAAGGAATTTCGAGAAAAAAAAATTTGAGTTGTTCTCTTCACCAATAATTTGTCACAGGCATTTGCCTCTTAGCTTAAGCGAATTCGGCTCTAGATACACTTTTACTTGTTTTCACAACAAACATTTGTAAAGTGTATTTTAAATCTGAATTAAAAGACATTGTGTAGTAATCATTTGATATCAACTTCACTTTGTTCATTCAATTAATTAATCTGTTAATCAATCAATCAATCAAACATGATGTGTAAATTTACTCTGCTATAAGGTGATGTATGGATGTACATATGATATGATATGAACAAAATAACATTATTTTTATGCACTGTTCGGTATTAACAAGGAAGTTGTCCAAATGGCTATTTAATCAAATGTGATGTGTTACATTTTCTTTAATAATTATAGAAAAAAGTGTACACATGCAACTGACAGAGAGACATGAAACCGTAACGAATCAGAAAAGCCCTATTAAATTTATTTTTGAAAATTTAGCTTTGAAAACTATGTGTTAACTTTGAAGATGGTTATGAATGGCGAAATACAATTTTAACATTTTATAAATTTTATATACATAAGTTATAACAAACAGGGTTTTTTTCTGGAGGTTATAACTTTAAATTGAAATAAAATAGATATATTTTATTTATTTTTTATTTATTATACATATTATACAAAGTAAATTTGCATAATATGACGTTGCACAAATATGGGCGGGGTAACTAGACCATATGCCCAAGATGATATTAACAGTATTTTAAAAGGTTTTGTGACTGACTGTACACAACCTATGCCTATGCCTCCACATAGGAAAAAGCAACGTGGTTGTTAAATAAATTCCACGAAAAAACGCAAGATTATACGGTTATCCGTGGCAGATCAGTCAACCAGTGCGAGCGAGACGAAAAACTCTCGAAGGCCAAACAACATATACAAGCCTGGCCGCACTTAAGAAATAATTATGATGACGCGAGAGATGTTCTTCAATTTTTTTTAATATTTTTATAATAAATGATGATTTTTAGCCAGTTTATTTTTGGCAACACTGTGTTTGGCGACTCAGCTGTTTTTGTGTGTCATGTTACTGTTAAACATATTCTGTCTGGTCTTTAATTTAACTATGAATCAATTTACAAATGAACAACGCTTGCAGATCATTAAATTTCATTATCAAAATTCATGTTCGGTTAAGAAAGTGCATCCGTATACTTCTTCCATTTTATGTCCAGTTTGAGCGACCTTCTGAGGCGGCTTTCCGGAATCATTAACATTAACCAACACAAATACGTAGAGTGCGGACAGAAAATATTGCGTCTGTATCCGCCAGTGTTGTTGATGACCGTGAATTATCGATTCGGCGCCATTCGCAGCGATTGGGCCTGTGTTACTTTTTTTTTGCCCCAAATGGAAGAGCTAAACTATTTTTTGCAGGGCAAAAGCAACATTTTCTTACTAACACATAATTGAACAGCGATTATACTTGCTCTACTCTAACATATATGCTAGAGTAGAACATCTAATGTACATACATATGTCAAAAATGCTAAAATATTAAATTTTACTGAAAATAATTTATAGTTCGTTCGGTTTGTAAAATTAAAATGTATAAAAGTGGTAAAAAAAAATGATGGTGCTTGTGAAAAAGTAAGATAAAAACAATAAATACCAAAAGATATTTAAAAAATACACATATGTATGTATGTATTCCTTTCTTCATTTATTATATTTTTCTATACTTTTGATAATA
Organism: Tachina grossa; assembly: GCA_949987645.1. NCBI lineage: Eukaryota > Metazoa > Arthropoda > Insecta > Diptera > Tachinidae > Tachina > Tachina grossa. The sequence continues at coordinate 149,393,313 of OX465274.1, read as the reverse complement.
ATAAAAAAAAAATATTAAATTAATATAAAAGTTATATTTATTATTTGTATATCACTTTTACATCAGTTTACATCAGTACTGATTAGTCAGCTCTGACGATGTTTACATCAGTACTGATTAGTAATATACTGTAGAGTGAGCAGTTCAGATATATATTTTACTAGTTTATGATGTTCACAAGTATGAGAGAGAAACACGTACAGGAATGTTTACATCAGTTTTTTTTCATATTGCCCTTAACAAAATGATAGACACTTCTGATGTATATACCCATCAGAAATGGCCATCAGTTGATGCATCAAAACACCGTCACTTTTCTTATAGGGATGTTAAGGCTCATGTTTATAAGGACAATCCGGCAATTTTTGACGTACTGGAAGACAATATTGAAGAATTTGTTCATGAGATACCGGCGATATGATGGAGAAATTATGCCAAAATTGGACCCAACGTACGAACCATTTCAGACAAACATATCTGCGGTAAAAACTCACATTAAATCATCTATTGAATTCGTGAAAAATTTTCCTTTTTTAAAATAAATATGATATGTTACATATAAATAAAAAGTTAATATTAACTTTCGAAATGATGTAGCTTTTTCATAATTTAAAAATTAAAAATTAAAAAATGGCAACAACTTTATTAGACATAATTTCAACTATATTTACAAAATATTCAGCATGTGCATATGTATGTATTTTGCATCAATGAACAATATTCACATTTGTGTGTATGTATGTATGTATGTATGTATGTATATATATATTTCATTTCTCCCATACTCATTTAATGCCTGGAATATTAACGTGCAGTTAATTGCAATGAACTCATGCTGACTTGAAACGGACATACGGATGAGAGCGTATTGTTCACAATTATTAACAACAAATTGCTCATGTACAAATGTGCAGCTATTTTCCGAAGAAGAAAAAAAACACAAACACAACATATACCATTAATACTTCAAAAATGTATGTGTATAATGGAAATCATTGCAATTGGATCATCATCATCCAAAAGATTTATGAACACACGACTTTTAATATGTTTGTAGCTAAAGTTTCACATAAACTTACAAATACTTACATAATTATGAGCATAATTGTGAGTAAATGTATGTGTTTAAATATTAAAAAACATTGAAAATATTACCCGGTGGTTCCCGGAATATGAAGTCGATTTATTTTCTTTCAGGAAACGGAAATTTTCTTGGAAGTACTTAAAATGGAATTTACAACCATTTGTTTAATAGTACGTTTCCATTATGAGCAAATTAAGTTGATTTAAGAAAATAATGTCTAAGTGTTTCCATTATGTGTTGTAAGTGTTTCTATGTTCGAATTTTCGAAATAAATTTGACGTTTGAATTGTTTATTTATTTTTATAATCTAAAAGAAGCACACAAATTTGTTTAATAATAATTTGGAACAGAAAAATAACTAAAACATATACATAAGAATGGAAAACAACATTGACAATAACTTTCTTTTTTGAAATTACTTTTTCCTTTTTATAAGCAAATAGAATCTGTCATTTTAATTCGTACTTAAATGTCACTTTTTCGGATTTGTAAGTCATCAATAATGGATGACCCAGAGTTGCATTTGTAATAATAGCAGCAGCGCAGTGTTGCATTGACAAATTCGACTTAATTTGTAGCAAATTAAGTCATTTGAGATAATTTGCTCATATGAAAAATGTATGGCAAATCACTTCGCAAATTACTTAATTTGGGCAAATCAAATGTTTTGAACTAAATCACGTATATGGAAACGTACTATAATTTTTAAGTATAACCCTCAAAATTAGTACAGCGATGCACATAGGGGCCAAACGAGAAAACTCAAAGTAATTGATTAAATTGCATAAAATTCTACATCAATAGGCAAAAAAAAAAATACATGTTAGATATGTAGGTAACGGTGCTCTTGTAATGACACATTAAAATTGAACATTGTGAGAGTAAATTGAAAAATAAGCAGAAATAAGTTTAAAACTTGGCTTAATTAAATCCTATTTACCTTAAATAATTTTGGAAAAGTTATAGATCTAACCATGAAACCACCAACTTCAGGTATTTATTAAAATATTTTGCATAAATTTGTTAACAAAACTACTTGTGAAAGTGCTTTTGTTTTTAATTTTTATATTGGAAGTGCAAAAAATAAATTTTCTCATTTTATGTGGACACAAAGTTACTAATTGGGCTAAATTAAGCATAGATTTTAACTTTATTTTAGAGGTTGAACAAATGAGCATAATTTTAGAAAAATTTATACTGCGCTTCGTTGCGCCTCAGATATTATGTACGGATTATTAATAGCCTCAAGCCTTGAGTTTACCAATGATGAGCGCTTAACGATTTCCGTTAACACTTTTTTTCTGTTGTTTTTGTTATATTTTATGTTCAATCATTAGAAATGTACAAACATTTTCTAGGCGTAAGTCATGCACTAGCTATGTGTGAGTCACGCATGACTCACGCGTGATCGTAGTTGTAAATAATATTAATTTTGAAAACTAACGTTTGCGATTTAAGATAACTTTTTTAAGCTTGTTATACCCTTCACCAGTGCGTCATTCTGTGTGTAAATTCCACAATATTAATATTCGACCCATATCTAACCTGACCAGACTTTTATTAAAATTATTATATGATTATGATTATTTTCTATCCTATACCGAGATATTAAAAAAAAATAATATTTCATTTATTGACTCCTTACCCTACGTCTCCACTAGCCATCGACTTGGACATGACATGGACATGACGCCGGCAGAGCAACTGTGAAAAATTCATCAACTTGATTGTTGTGGTGAACACGTGCGATGTCCATGTTCAGGCATATCAAAGTATTTTGCTGTAGTGCAGTAAAGATGGAATATTTACCAATTTTGTTCTATCTCTTTTCTTTCTATTGCAAATGGTTGCGGACGTCAAATCTCATGGCGAACATTTTTGCTCAGGCATATGCCCAGGCATTGATGTCAGAGCATGGACGAAAGTTGGACATAAGCGGTCTCCATTAGCCATTTGCGATGTCCGACATGATGCCCATACCAAGTTCATGGCTAGTGGAGACCGCTAGTTACAATGGTAATATTTTTGAAGACGAATAAAAGTTTGCACTTTATGAGAGACACCATGCCTAGTTTTTAAATTCTGAAATTGTTTCCAGGGACAATGCACATATTCCTACGAAATTTCAAAGTTTTCACTATATTAATTTTTCAGATATCTCAAAGTAAATATTTTATCTTTTTTATATGGGAAATCGGTCCAGCCGTTATCTTATTTTAGATAAATTAAAATAGTAGGCGTGGTAAATTGCGTAAAAATCTATGTTCGAATATGACAAACATTAAAAAAATTAACGAAATCGGTGCAGCCGTTTTTAAGTGATGCGATTACCAACGAACAACATTTGATTTTTATTTATATAGATTAATATTTAATTCATTTAAAGGCGTTTCTTTTAAGTACGAAATTGTGTAAGTGCATCCCGCTTTCTGAAAGATATTTATTTTTAAATCCCGCATTTTGGCGGTATTCTCTTCAAAATTCCGCTTTTTGATCGATCATGTCCCGCTTTTTCTGAAAACCATCTGGTCACGTCACCCATAACGTATATATAATCTCGGTTCTTATGTATAGGGAAGACAAATAAGCGATGTCCGTTCGTCCGTCTGTCTGTCTGTTGGTGAAATCGATTTTCGGAAGCTCCCAGTAAAACTAGAGACTTCGGTCTTGGATTGAAGTATCAGAAAACGTCCAAAATAGCAGCTGCTCTACCAGCAAATGAACTATCGGGTATAAATATAAAACTTGCTGTATGTATAATTAATATTGCAAAGATTGACATAAACTATAATCCAATTTATGTTGCAGTGCTGCTCTGGCATTTGTGTGATTTTAAAAGCGAATAATGGTAACACAACAAAACACAGAAAACAGCACAACAAATATATGTATATAATTATTAGAGGGCTGCGTAAACAGTCTTAAATGTAAATACGTCTTGTTTTTTAAAATATATTGTCGTAGCATGTACTATACTTAATCAATAACAAATGATGTCGTTTAATAAGCGAAGCATGATGGATGTATTGATGTACGTGTATATGAGTGTTTACAAGGGATGTCGCGAAGAATTCTTGTTCCTAACAAACACTCAGAAGAAGTAGTGTTGATGCGTCTATACTTGTTATTTTGCATACTGTGCGTTTGAGTGGGTGTGTAAGATATAGATGGTAAGCTATTATGTGTTCAAGGGCGGTTGTTTTTAAAACAAGCGCGCAGAAGAATAAAAGATCACACACACAACGTGTGTGCGTATGTACACGCATGACGTTTGTATACGCGCCCATGCGTATGAAGAAGCAAGCATGACAAATTATTTCTGAAATAAATTTCTTGCAAACAGTGTTGTTAAGCGTTTGTTTTAGAATATTTTGCTGTAGTAAAGCATTTGAAAAAACCCTCATGTCTTAAAAGTTCTTGTAAGTGGTCTTGTGCAGGGGTCTAGTATTGTATGTACATTATAAAATTTGTTACCTATTGTTGTTCAATTGTGTAAAGTTGTTGTTAGTTGATTTTGTTTTTCTTTCTTTTGTAATAGACTTGGTTGGCTTGTTATAATTATTATTATAAATTGGATACTACAATAATGCTAACAAAGGCTATAGGGAAAAATATTAACTATGTAATAAAAAAAATAATAACGATATTTTCTATGTGAAGTTAAAAAGTATTCATATAAAAATTATATTTGACTTGATATTTTCATGGGAGAATGAAAAACGAAGCGTTTTATTGCAGAAGGAACATTAAAAGAGTAAAATTATGATTTTTTTTTTTTTAATTTTGGTTAAGGCCATGTTTTTTGCGTGTCTTTAATTACTCGTAAATATTTTAAAAATTCGTTAGAAATGATGGTTATTATTAGCAACATTTTCTAATATAAGTTAAATATTTGCTTTGCAACTTTTTTTAAATTTGACAGCACCTCTTAATGGCAATAAAAATGCTGTCTTTCAAAGTCGTCTTCAAAAGCTTGATCGCACTAAGTGATCTGGTTTAATTAAATTAATAACCTTGATATATTTTCGCTTCTTTTTTCACATAAACAAATTTGCAATAATAAAATACAATGGCGGTATTCGGTGTTAGATGCAAATGGTCTGGCGTGAGCGTAAAAAAATATAATATCTTTTCTTTAGTTTATAACAATAAACACACACAATCTAAAGAAGTCATACGATATTTTGCATTTAAACTTACGCAAGACCATTTTTATCACACACCGAAAATTGCCAATAAATTAAATTTACCAGCATAACAAAGAAATTCTATTACCTTGGTTTCATAGAAAAGTTTAGTAAGAAATCTTATTTTTTTATATTTAAATGCATATAAACTCAGGAAACCATAAGGCAATAGTTATAGTCAAACGTATCGTATAGAAGAAATAGAAGTATAAAACACACTAATGTGTAACCAACACTGCAGCTTATTTTTGTTGGTATTTTTTTTTTAATTTATACAATAATTATTAATTTTTCACGCTGAAAAAAATTTTTTTTTAAATTTATAATTCAAGTGATATTGATTTGAATTTAAAACAAACAAAAAATTGAAAATCATTAACTCATATATGCACGTACTCGTAGTCTGACTGACTTTAAAAAACAACAAAAATCGTTTCTAAGCTACAATATCAAAGTTTTAAATTGATTTCCGCTTAAGATTACAAAATATTATTTATGCGTATTTTTTCATGTTTTTGTTAGATTTGATCATTTTAATCAATAGTTGCACTTTAAATATACATTGTAGTGCTTATTTATTATATGTACTCTACAAGGGAACTGGCAACACTAATGCCAATAGCTAAAACCTGGCAACACCATAATAAAGTTTACTCACAACGTTTTGATGTAATGGGTGTTTTTTCTTGAGGTATAGAACTTTAAGTTGGCATCACTTTTTTAACTGGCGGCCATTTCGTCAGCTGTCAAGTGATTAATATTTAGTTTGGTTTGCCATTTCATCATGAACAGGTTGACAAAAGAACAACGCTTGCAAATCGTGCAAATTTATTTCGAAAATAATGGTTCAGTTCGCGAAGTTTACCGCAAGCTCCGTCCATTTTATGGTCGACATAATCGTCCATCAGAGCAATTAATTCGGTTAACCATGGATCGTTTTCGCACTACGTTTACTCTATGTGATAATACGCATCCGCAGAGACGTCGAACAGTGCGCACCGAAGAAACAATTGCCGCTGTAGAGCAAAGTGTTGAAGAGGACCCGAATGAATCGATTCGCCACCGTGCACAGCAATTGGAGCTTTGTCCATCAACTTTATGGAAAATTTTGCGCAAAGATCTTGGCTTGCGACCTTACAAGATCCAGCTTGTGCAAGAATTAAAGCCGCGAGACCATGCAATGCGTCGTGATTTTGGTGTATGGGCCGAAAATGAGATTGATCTCGATGCTGATTTTCATCGCAAAATTTTGTTCAGTGATGAGGCTCATTTTTGGTTGAATGGCTACGTCAACAAGCAAAATTGCCGCATTTGGAGTGAAGAAAATCTACATGAGACCCTTGAGACGCCATTACATCCACAAAAACTGACTGTTTGGTGTGATCTATGGGCTGGTGGAGTCATTGGGCCATATTTCTTCCGAAATAATGCTGGAGAGTCAGTTACCGTTAATGGAGACCGGTATAGAGCCATGATAACCGACTATTTTGTTCCCGAATTGGATGGCATGAATGTGGATGAGTTGTGGTTCCAACAAGACGACGCTACATACCACACAGCGCACGTCACAATCGACTTATTGAACGAAACATTCGATGAGCGCATAATTTCGCGGAATGGACCTGTCAATTGGCCACCAAGATCGTGTGATTTGACACCATTGGATTATTTTCTTTGGGGATATGTGAAGTCGCTCGTCTACGCCAACAAACCAGAAACGTTAGGGGACTTGGAAGCCAACATTTGTGGCGTTATTGCCAACATACGGCCCCATATGCTCGAAAAAGTGGTTGAAAATTGGACCTGTAGAATTGGCTTTATTCGAGCCAGCCGCGGCGGCCACATGCCCGAAATCATATTTAAACATTAATGGCATAAAATTATCCTTCCAATAAAGCCAAATTGATGGACATTAAAACGATTTTCTTGTGTTTTATTTCAATTCGAAGTTCTATACCTCAAAAAAAACACCCGTTACAAGTGCAATTTGTTTTATTTATAGTGTGTTCAGAAAATCAAGTTGACACAAAAAATGGAAGTTTCAAGAGAAGGTTTTCGTTGTTGTTGATGTTTCACTTCACTTTCGATGTGGATTATCTCAATAAAAATGTCTCAATGAACTCAGTTCTTTGTACGGAAATAAAGCACCACTAAAAACCTCAGTATACCGCTGGTATTGTGAATTCAATTGTAGTCGCAGTTTCGTCGCCGACGAATTCCGTGAAGGTTGTCCTAAATTGGTTGTTGTGTCACAAAACATCGATACAGTACATGAACTGATAATGCAAGATCGTCATGTGACATATTGTGAGATGGAGGCATCCTTGCACATTAGTTTTACTTCAATACATTCGATTTTGCATGAACACTTAGTTGTAAAAAAAAATTGTTGTCCTTGCATACCCCATAATTTATCAATAACTCAAAAAATGGCTAGCGGCAAGTGTTGAAAGGGAAATTATTAAAAAGTTTAACCGCAGTGCTTCAAAAGAATGAGGTGAGGAATCATGGAACTGGAAACAAAACAGCAATCGACCCGTGTTCAAGACGAGCTAAATCCAACAAAAATTGTTTGTGTAAGAAGCACAGCGAAGCCTATTTTTTCAGCTGAATGAGTCATGTGGTCACTGTTCAGCTTGAGCGACATACAACTGATAGTTCAGAGCGGTACACGACCATTTTCTTTGCCGGAAGTCTTCGGAGAAATTCGTAAAACTAACCCCCGAAGACGAATCATTCTTCATCATGACAATGCGAGATCTCACACCTCTCGTCAAACAAGTGAATTTTTGAGTAGTCAAAACATCGAATTGATGACTCATCCTTCGCACAGTTCTGACTTGGCACCCAGTGACTTCTTCTTGTTCCTGAATATCAAAGGAAAACTGCGTGAGCAACGACGTACGAGCGCAGAAGAAACAGTTGAAGTGTTCAAAAACCACGTTTTGGAGGTTTCTCAAGAGGAATGGAAAAACTGCTATGACAAATGATTATGAAGGGGAATATTTCGAAAAACAATAAATCCATTTTCATTTAAAAATTTTTGTTATTATTTGCTATTCCCGAAACATAAATAGTAGCCCTCGTACTACACGCAGAGAAAATAAACATAAGTATGATAATGAAATACACTTAAAAATATTATTGTCTGCAAATCATGACTTTGGTCGTCTAAAGAGCTTCTCATAAGGGGCATAAGCTTAAATAGCGCATACTGGATATGTGCGAAGATATGTAAGTTCGAATGTAATTAGTAGAGACACAAACCAGAATTTCCACCATAGCACATTTTACATATAAACCAGCGTGACCATATTAGCTTATTTACGGCTAAATTTAGCTTATTTTTTTGGGGATTTAGCTGCAAAATTTCTATTTAGCTCTTAGCTTATTTTTTAGCTTTTTTCAAAAACTCATTTAGCTTTTTTAGCCGTTTTTTGAATCTAAATTGCATGTTCTAAAAAAATATGTTTTTAAAAATCCCAACGTACTGACCAAACGGCTGTAACGGATTTTCTTCAAGCATAGGCAAGAACAAGTCACTTTTCAAAAGACAAAAACAAAATTAAAATAGGTCTAGCCGTTTTGAGAGCTACAGCGTCAAAGACACACAGATTCAGCTAAATATATCTAGAAAAGATGTGATATTTTCTAAACGGCTGGACCGATTTTCTTCAGCTTTCAAACTAAATTATAATCGATCCAGCCATTTGGTATGTACGTGGACTCGTACAGACATACAGATTCACAGACACACACTACAAAATTACAACACCCTTTTTGGTTGGGTGTTAAAAATGATAATTTGTTAACATTTAAATATATAAATTTTTTTCATTGGAAAATGACTTAAAAAATACAAAATGTAAATTGCTTATTTATAAAAACAAATTGCAAATTTAAATATAGAGGACATTGATTGCAATTTTGGAGTTACAGTGGCAAAAGATAAGTAATTAATATTACCCAGAAGACGTTTAAAGAGTTCCTTTGACTTGAGTTGAACGTGCAATTCAGCGGCATGAATTTACTTAATAGGGCATTTACATTACCTCGAAATCTAGTACTTACGAGATTTCGAGTTAAATCTTGCTCATTTTTACTAGATTTCCCATACAAAACAAAATCTATTTTGTCAGTAGATTTGTAGGAAACCTAATAAAAATCTAATATTTTTATTTATTTTTTACTACCCTGTACTACATATTTATAAAAAAAAAGATGAGTGAATTAGCTACAGTTTGCTTAAAGGGTGTGTGATTTAGCTACATTGCAGTAATTTGGTTGTAGTTTTGGAAATATTTAGTTAATGGGTTTTGTTTTGGACAAAAATATTGATAAATGTCAAAAAAAAGTTAGTCTAAACGGTATAGATTTTCATAAAGATTTTAATAAAAAACTGCTAGATTGTGTGCTGGTGTAAATGGCCTATAAAACAAAAATTAGAAATAGATTTAAAAAAGGTTTCGTAGATTAGTGTAAATGCTTTTACATTTTTGAAGACTGTTTAAGCTTATTTTGGGAAGTTTTTCTTTTGTTTTTCCTTAAACTCAAATATAATAATGAATAATTAATTTAATTAAAAAATTATTCAATATTTTTTTTTTCAAATAATAGAAAAATATGTTTGTGTATGTATATATTTAACGTTATTTTAGCAATAAGAAACTATTGCAAATTGGTCAAAGATGTCGAAAAAAGTTTAGCTTTATTTTCTTGCTTAAAATTTAAATTTTTATCTTACTTTAGCTCTTTTTCAAACGTGATTTAGCTTAATGTTATTTTAAAATTTAGTCACACTGCACATAACAGAGAACTGTTATGGCGATTTCTGAGAGAAATATGTATGTAACACTCTTATATGTTATTTAGAATCACTTTGATCTAATTTATTGGCTCTACCAGAAATACTTGCCACATCCTACTATTATAATTTCACTAAAAGGCCTGATTCACTATCCTAAATCTGACCGACTTTACGAAATCGCTTCGAAATGGTGTTTTAGGTGCCACACTATCATACAAAAATTATGGAAAAAACAACATTCTCAGCTGTCTGACAACAAAAACAACTCTGATCGCAATGAATCTATCGTTTTATGAAATTGTTCATAAATACTTCGAAAATCGCACGACTTGTCAAAAAAAAATCTGTCACACAGTTGCACACATTTCATATTTGGCAGATCGCGCAATTGTATAGGATAGTTAATCATGGCCTTAAGTACCTCTTAGAGGTATTTTTCTACACATTTCTTCATTAATATCGTTCCAGTTGCAAGATCTCGGACTTCAAATACATTCAGCAAGTACATACTGTTAAGTAACTAATAGTGCTCTGTTATGTGTAAAACTTGCTCTGTTAGAAATTCTGGTTTGTGTCTCTGATAGTTAAATTCGAATTTATCTTCACAAAAACTAGTTTCTTCATGAAAGTATGGTAGCATTGTTGAGAGAATGAGTATTTATATGTGAGAGCAGCGTGACCGTTTGACCGAGTAAAGTGGCAAATTGTCACTTTTCGACTGCCTTGCCACTTTTTGTCCCTCTTTTTTAGAGCGAGTTATATGAAAATACATTAAAAATAAAAGGTTTGGTGTAGTGTCCCCTTTTTTTTTAATTTTGTCCCTTTTTGATAAATTCCCTATTTGGTGCCACTTTTTGAAAAGTGTCATCGGTCACGCTGTGTGAGAGCATAAGATAAAACGCTGTCAAAGTAAAATAGATTCTATCTCCCGACTACTTTCTGCGACTGCTTTTTTGTGTCAATTTGTATGGAAAATATGTTTATGCCGCAATTCTGTTTGATCATTTATTCTCTCTATGCATTTTATTTTGTATGTGTTTTTTGTAATAATTTTATTTAATTACTTATAAAAAAAAACAACTTTATTAATTAGTCGAATATTTTTATTGCAAAATGCTTTTGTTTGGCTTATTTCCAGTTTCACTTTACTATAAAGTAAAACTTTTATTATGCAAAATTCAATTAAATATATAAATTCATTAAGAATTGTTTTAATAAGTTGTACTTGAAATTTCACCACAAAAGCCATTAAGTTTTAAATTTTTTGAATTTTATTTTTTAATTGCTGAATATATTCAAGTATTTTTATGGCCTGCAAATTTAACTTGACATTCAATTTTTTTTTTTATAAAAAATTATAAAATAATATTAAACGTATTCACGTTACGTCTGGGTACAATTAGGGGTTAAAATTTTCATTAACGATTATCAATAGAAGGGGATCACAATGGACTCAATTGGGTCCCCGAGTGCAGGTGTGTTTTAGCACCAGCTTTCCTAACCTAACCTAAGCTATTCACGTCAGCTCTTGCAGCTGTGCAAAATGCATAACTCAATTTTCTGACAAGAGCAAACTTTATTAGGTTTGTTCGAGTACTTTTCCAGTACCACCCTGTAGCTGAAAAAATACTGAGTGAGAGGATTTCGCAAATAATTTTAAATTTTATTATTTTCTATATTCGCTTTGATGAACTTATGAATTATAGTAAAAATTATAGTAAATTACTTTAACAAAGAAAAAAAATGTTTTTTACATTATTCTACGAATTTAGATTTTTAGTTTTACGAATTATGTGATAGATCCTACTTCAGTAACAAGAGAGGATCTTTTCTGTGGAAATGCCTAAACACCAATTATGTTTTTATGCCATTCCACGTTTACGTACCGAGTGAAAGGTTTCTTGCGAAGAGTTCGAAAAATATATTGCCTTCATTTTAAATTCAATAAGGCAATTGGTTAGAATTCGAAAAATCCCTTGGTCTTATTTATTCTTGTTGCTATAGCGTTGTGAATTTGTTAACACTTTGAGCGACGACCCCTGTATTACTCGTATCATTACAATAATATATTTTTCGGAAACCAAATTAGAATTAAGTAGAACTCCAGGGTCTAGAAGTTATTACATCAACTGATAAAATGATACACAGATTTGTAGTTCACAAGATCAATAAGGATTTTTAAGTAACTGCAAGGAAAGATAAAAAGATTATGATTGTTTAATAAAATCAAATTCCCCTAAATAATCCAAAGCTCTCCAAACTACTCGAATATTATAAATACATTAACTTAACACAGGCCATTAACAAGTTTAAGAGGACAACAAATATAATTTTTTAGCAGGATACAAATCTCGAAAAGAGCTTATTTTTTTGTTTCTTATTTTTTTCAAATCAAATTAAAATGATATTTAAAAGCAAAAAAAAAATTGTAATATAATTTTCATATTAACTGACTTCTTTTATATTAATTATCAATTTTTTTTAATATTCGCAACCTTTCAATGCCTTGTTGCATACTGTGAATTTAATTAATTAATATTTATTGCTTTGTCGTTTTGTTTTCATCATTACATTTATTGTATTATTTTATTTAATAAATCTCTATTGAAAACTAGTTATTAGAAGAAAAAAAGCAATAATATATATCATACGAGTATTATATTATATATTTTTTGCTAAGTGCTAATTAAGTTTTAGACGCAATTACAATTTAATATGAAAAATATTAATGTTTAAATGCTGCTTAATCATCATTTATTTGTACATACAAACTCACATGATCTAAAGTACAAATAATGACGCGTTGAAAGATGAAACTTCGACAATGTTCAACTGTATTGGCCAAGCTTAAGAGCAAGCTTAAGATTATGCTCGGTTTTGTATTACAATGGATATAGATCACAAACAGATTTCCTACGCGCAAATGCATACGGTGGCGTATGATAAATAAATAAACTGAGTTTCATGGATATATTTTTTTTTTTGCCCGACTATATACCCATACTCTTAGTATAAGTATATTCCCACTATAAGTATAACAGATATTCAATACGCATAATACGCATGTGCCTTTTTATTTGTACCTGCAGAGTGTTTTAGTTTTGTTTCCCATATTAAGAACTTTTCTAGCGTCTGTATTACTTTAGAGCGTTGGTGTAACGACTGCAAGATAAATAAATTAAATAAATTATTCTCTACCTCCCGCTGTGCTTATTATGCAGATAGTTCTATGTTAGAATCCTGTGGAAGGTATGTGTGTGTGTGCTTTTTTATTTTATGTGAGTAAGACGTTTGACTTCAATCACAGGAAGCACGAGTTCATTACTGGCAGCTGGCGTTGGTTTTGTTTATTCAACAACTTTAAAATACATATTGTCATTTCTAAGTTATTACTTGTAGTCCAATGTTGTAAGTATTTGTCTCCAATGACACCCCCAGGGGAGTCTATTTTTGACTACGAGTGTGGTAATCCCGGGGCCCCAGCTAGGGTAATGTAGCTTTTTCCGCTGACGGACCTTTGGCTCATTACCCATAAAACGTATGTGTTACTACCCAATCTCTGAACATAAACAGAGTAACGGATGTGCACATATTTATAAAAGGAAAACAAATATTGTACGCCCGTTGTTGTCAGCTAAGTGCAGCGTCACCTAGAACTGCCCCTGAGTTCAAAAGACGATAGAGGTGAAGCCCTTGTGGTGGAACTTCGAGGTCTAACCAGAGGCTACTTCTGGTACCACGGGTGCCGGTTGCCCGACAGCTGGGCTGCTTAGAGATAAATGCATTGCGGTTGCCGGAAATTTCTGGTCCAAAATGGCTTTCGTCCTGGATACGACCCCAGGACTCTTTCACTTTTTAGTGTCTTGCCGTAGTAGGCACAGAAACTTAGGTGGCGTGCTTGCATTCTTCTCGCGTAAGTGGTACTCGCTGCTCTGAAGTTCTGAGTGCATGTAGCGGTCGTCAGTTTCCTTTGCTAAAATTCCGAGTTCGTCCTACCCCAATGGGGTATACCCCACGGGGTTAAAGGGACGATTTTGGTAGGTGTGGAGTAGGCACTGGTTATTTGGCGATACAGGCATGCGTTCTTTATGGATGAGTGGTTAGCTGTGCCGGCAATGGTTGAGGAATTTTCATGGGGACCTCGCTTAGGTGTATACACAAGACCTTAGCGTAGAAGCCGAAGAATTATGGTGGTGGTTGTGGTTGCTACCAAAATCGCTGGGAGAATAGTCTTGGCTTCCCAGTGTTAAATCAATGCTAGTGGTTGGTCTGACGCGGTCAGCCAGACGCTATTCTAGGTGCTGTTGCCATTCAACAGAGCTGCTATGGGCACGGACATAGCAGCAGAGTTTAGATAGCTCAAAGTACCTCAGCAAGGTACTTGAATATAGAACAGGGATAACTATATTCAAAGATTGCAACCTATGTGCCTTATGGAGTGGGCCATAGGTTCATTCTAAAAGGGTGCATGGGGGCGTTGGTCTGGCGTCTAACCCCCACCCGGTGCTTTGGCACACGTGAGATAAGGCCGTAACGGCAGGTACTCACGTAAAGCAATTGCACATCTGTCTCCAATGACATCGCCATGTTAAAGTAATGAGTTAGAATGCTAAATCGAAAGTAGTTTAAAGTATGTTATTTGTATGTATGCTTTTTAGCAATTTAATTCATTGCTTTGCTGTCAAAATGTTTGTTGGGTTATAAGATTTTGCTTTGTGTTTTACAGTGTTATCAGCAATTACTATAAAAGCATTGCAATTGGAGCTGTGAATTGAGCGATTTGTAATATCTTTTAGGATCCCATTTTATTTTTAAGTTTGTACAACGCTGCTTTTAATTACCGCACATATGTATAAATGAGAATGAATAAGTAAAAACCCAAACAAAACTTAAAAAAAAAATAATTGTTTATATGGAACAACAAGAGAAATATTTACTCGCTTAAAGAAGTTTTCGATATGAGGTGCTGCTTTTAATAGCGACTTTGACTACAATTTATAAGAGATTATAAAAAAAAAATAAGTAAACCTCACAAGGCCTGATCTCAAGGATCAGACGCATAAGAAATTTGTTCTTTGGGACTACTTGATATCTAGACTTGTGTTGAACAGTTCTTTTTAAACTAGTTTGAGAGCGTTGGAATCAAAAGTGGTTTCAAACCCATTTAATTTACATTGATATTTTTGACCGGACTTGTGTCGAACTGAACGAAATATTTCAAAAAGAACTGTTGAACACAAGTCTATTGCTATCCAAGATGTTTTCATGGAAACCGTCTATGACAGAAAATTATTTTAAATAATAAATTTACCAAAGCTGAGTCATATAGGCCAATAAGTTTGCTGTCTACTATATCAAAACTCTTCGAAAAGCTGCTCATGACAAAATTGTCCCTTTGTTTAACAGATAATATGTGCATACCGGACCATCAATTTGCTTTTAGAAGTCAGCATAGCACCATTGAGCAAACGCATAGATTGGTTCAATTTATAAGGAAAACATTCGAAGAAAAGAAGTATTGTTCTGCACTGTTTATTGCTGTTTCTCAGGCATTTGATAAAGTTTGGCATGATGGCCTAATTTTAAAATTGAAGACATATCTACCAAATAACATTCTATAACTTTTGGAAAGTTACATTTTAGGCCGGAAGTTCTCTGTTATGGAAGGAGAATTTATGAGTACGCCCGAAACTATCTCATCCGGTGTACCACAAGGGAGTATACTGGGGCCAGTTTTGTATTTGATTTATACTTGTGATATGCCTGTGAGCAGTAATATCCATACTTCTATATTTGCAGATGATACAGCCTGCCTTAGTATGCACGAAAACCCTCATGAGGCATCCCGATATCTTCAGGAACATATAACACAGCTTGAGCTATGGTTGAAATTATGGAGAATAAAAGTAAACGAACAGAAGTGCGTACATATAACCTTTACCCTACGAAAAGATACTTGTCCCCTCATTAGAATCAACAGTCAAGTTGTTCCTCAACATTCACATGTGAAATACCTTGGTATACACCTTGATCGTCGGCTTACATGGAAACACCATATTGACTCAAAGCTAACACAAATGAAGCTTAAAATAACTCAAATACATTGGCTGATTGACAGAAATTCAACAATAAGTCTAGATTGTAAACCTTTAATATACAAGTCGCTTTTGAAGCCAATATGGTGCTACGGAATTCAGTTATGGGGCACTGCTTCAGCTTCCAATATCGAGAGAATCCAACGAAAGCAAAAGAAAATTTTACGGTTAATAACATCGGCTCCATGGTACATAAAAAATTCAAATATACATCGTGATTTAAATATGCCACTAGTGATAGAAGAAATTACAAAATACGCAGGCAAATATTTAACAAAACTCGAGTCACATCCTAATCCGCTTGCTCGTAATATTTTGAACTTTACTGGACACATCCGCCAAAAAAAAAAAATGGAGACACAAGGGCTCTTATACTCAGTGCTGCCAACTTAACCCTTTTAGGGCTAGACTTAGCCCGTTTTCACTCAGTCAAAACGCGAAAAAAAAATTTGGCCCCAAACTAAAAGAGGAGCAAACCTAGCACTTTTTACAGTAATCTTTCAGCTCCTTTAGCTACTTTTTAGTTTTTGCTCGATATGGCTACATTTAAACTTTTGCGAACTTTTTCTTCCTTTAATCTAGCAAAATAAAATGAGTAAAAAGTCGATATTGCTTTACCAATTTAAGAAAGAAGAATCTTTTATTTCTTCCAAATTTTTTATGCCTTGAAAGTTATTCAGTGCAGCCAAAAACAGATAATGTATGTTTTTGGAAGAGCGATAAATCGAAATTTTAAATGTATCTACTTATGTAAACATACATATGTATATATGTATATTTCTATTATATATCTATGTATATGCTAACTATTTAATCTACGTATGTATATACCTTATTGAAATGTAATATGAAATGTAAATGAAATATGTACAATATTGAAGCTCTAAAGCTATGTATGTTGGTGATCTCATGATAGTTATTTATATTCTAATAAATTACTTTACAAAAATTGATTTGATGTTTTTATTTTCAACAGAAACATTTTAATACCAGCCCCTTTTCGCGCTTTTTCGAAAAATTTTACTATTTTTTTATTTTTGGATATTTTTTCAATTTAGCCCTTTCTAGCCCTTTTTTCAAAAATTTTTACGCGTTTTGAGTCTCAAAAGTTGGCATCACTGCTTATACTCAACACTCCAGATGGGACTGCTTGATAATACATTTATTTTTCCTTTTTGATTATCACTACTTATGTATTATTTATAACTATCACTAAGTTTATGTCCGACTCTGGTGGGGCCTATAATTATATTTTAGATTTAAGATTTGAATACTTATTGCTAGTTCACATATGAAGATACAATAAATAAATACATGCACAGAAAAAAATATCATCGAATTGTAACCAACAAAACAAATTCTTAATATTTAATCTAAAAATTAACAATGATCATTGTTGATATAACAAATTTTAATTTTTGTAGTCAATTAAATTACTTAACAAAATTATTTGTTAAATTATATTATAACGCAATGCGCACATGTAGAAGAAACAAGAAATCATATTTTGTTTGTATTTATTATTTTCGTATCTAATAAAGTGCTGCTCTCCAGCTGAGAGGTAAGTAAGTTGGTTTATTAGTTTTGAGGTTGCCGGTTCAACTCCGCCCAAAAACATTTAGTATTTTTCGCAGAGAAGCAAAAAATCGTTTCGAGGATTGTGATTGTGTATAAGAAACATTGTTAATATAACAATTATGATAATCAAAATTTGCACAAAAACTCAACAATTCGCATTGTTAATATAACAATAACTTTAATTGAAATAACTTTGAAATCTAACAAAAATTAATGTTGAAAAAATAAATAAATTTCAACAAAATATTTGTTGATAAATTTAATTGAAAATATTTTTCAGATTTTCCTTTAACTTACAATTTCGTTAATTGTATTTACAAAAATCGTTGTATTTAGGTTCAAAATCAATTAATTATTTAATTGATATAACAAAAAAATTAATTGTATTTACAAATCAATTTTTTCTGTGTGTATTTAAATAAAAATAAAATAAAAAATAACCTCTAAATGAAGCACGCTGTTCTTACTGCGCTAAAAAAATATGAATGAAATATCTGATGTAAAAAGAAAGCGGCACACAGGCATTTACACAATATGCATGAGTCGAGGCAAATTAAATAATGAATAACACTATCCAACATACAAGAAATAAAAACGTTCTGTCAGCTGAGTCTTGTAGAGGGGAATAAAAAAAGGTTTATACGAGTATATATGTACGTGTATCGGCGTTTTAAAAGTTTACATCTGAAACTCATTTTACGACCGCATTAAAGTTGCACCCTTGCGTAGTAAAAAAATGTGGAAATTCATGTGATACTTAGGTTGTTGGTACATTATGTCTTCAGAATATTTATTGAAAGCATTACAAACAAAATTGTTTTGGTATACATTAACCCTCTTACCCTCCTGGAAATGTGTCTTTTTGCTATTTTTTTTGAAATGAAGCAAAAATCACTTTTAAAACAGGGATGTATTATGTTGAAATATTCCGCGAAAATAATTGTCATGACATTCTTCTCTAGATCTCAGAACACACTTAAGTCGAGAATGTAACTTTAATATCAGAAATAACCAAAAACTTAAAAAGTGGTTTGAGGGTTAATATAGAATTTAATGATAAATATTTTCGCAAAATATTTCAACTACATACATCCCTGTTCTAAGGGTAATTTATGCTTTTCTTTAAAAAAAATTTAAAAAAAATACCCATTTCCAGGAGAGTTAGAGGGTTAATGTATACCAACAAAATGCTGCTTCTAATGTTCTGAAGACAATTCAGACTAAAAACAAAAGTATGACACAATTTTCCACATTTTGTACTACTCAAGCGTGCATTTGTAATAAGGCCGTAAAAAGCGTTTCAGATGTAAACTTTTAAAACGGCGATACACGTATATATTTTTTTAGTCGCCTCTATTTCGATAAAAATTTAATTTTGTTACACAGTGTAATTAGCATAAAGAGTCACACAAAAGCAAATAAATATATAATTAAATGAATTGGAAAAGTTGTTCTTCATTTTGCTTTTCAAAAAAGGTATAAAAAAACTTTATGTAAGTGAACGTACAAATTTATTTCCAAAGGATGAAGTATAAGCAATTAATCGAATATACGTATATAAGATATTTGTTTGTATGTATATTTTTACTTCGAAGCAGTTAATTAAACATTTTTGTAATGTTAATGCTTAGTTTTCGTCAGAAGAAACTTCAAATATACCTGATTAAAATTTTCGGCAATATCAGGAATATTAACATTAATTATAGCGAGCGGCAAATAATAACTTGTTCAAACTAAGGTCAATTGAATACATTTGCGGCCTATTGAATTTGTTATAATAAATGATAATGTCAATATATTCACATTTTAAGACACCCTTTGCATACTTTAACATGCCTCATAAGAGCGCAAATGAGTCATGATAATAAACACAAATATTAATTTATTGAATTTGCAATACAAATGGTTTCGCTTTTAAAAAGTAAAAAAAAACACTTTCATATGTACATTAGAGTGTATGTATCCATTTGTTTAGGACAACAAAAAACAATAACCGCAATAACAGCCATAACCGCAAAAAAAACTTAAGCGACATATTTTTTGAATTTTTAATTTTGACGAAACCCGCTTATCTAAGGTTGTAAACAATAAATTTTCGTCAAAAAGTTAAAATCGAAAATTATATCGCTTAAGCTTTTTTGGCGGTTATGACACCATATGGTTAAAACGTTTTGTTTTCCAGTTAAAAAAAAATAAAATAACAAAAATTAAAAATTTTAAAAACCCCCGACTTTTTTCAGAAAAGATGTTATATCTTCTAAACGGCTGGACGGATTTTTTTTCAAACATAGCTAAGAACCCTCTCGATCAAGTCATCTTTCAAACAAAAAAAAAACTAAATGAAAATCGGTCCAGCCGTTTGGCCTGTACGGGGACACAGACAGACACACAGATACACAGACACACAGACACACACTACAAACATATAACACCCCTTTTTTTAGTCGGGGGTTAAAAACTATTAAATTTATTTACTAATGTAAAAAAAAGCATTTTTGAGTTAGTTAAGCGGATAAATCAACTAAGCGGTAACTACTGCATTTGTGCCTTTATATGCTTGATTGTGTCGCATTTTAGTGCGTCTTGCTTGGACTATTGTAATTTTAACGTCAGTTGATAGAATTGATATATTATTAGCTTTACCCGCCACATTTCTGAATAAAAATAGAAGTAAAACCAGAAAATACCACTACCGTATCGTACCATTGTGCAATTTTTCAAAGTTTAATTGTTCTCACCAATCGCTTCATACATAAAAATTATCATTTATGGCAAAACTGTCAACTTGAATAAATCGCAAAAATAGCCAAAGACCGTGAAAACTGGAAATTCTATGTGTTATCCTATAATAAACACATTTAGTTGAAAAAAAAGATAAAAATCAATTAACAATGTTATTCAGCAAATTAAACTTTTGATTAAATTAAATTTTTAAACAAAAGTTTGTTTCACTCAATTGCATTTTTTAATTAATTTTTGTTTTTTTAAGCAAACTAAATGTGTTTATTGCAGAATATTTTTTTCTATGTAGACAAGCCCCAATTTTTTGGTATTCGCCTTTATTGTGAATGGCGTCGTCGTCACATTAAGACGACAGTAAAAATTGTCACTTGGCTACGCTTTGTTGACAATTTACAAAGCTTCCGCGATTAGTAAGAGATTGTCAATAAAGACCAATTGTTTAATATTAATAATTAATAAAATTATGACATTTGCTGTCGTCTTGATGTGACATCGTCGACGCCATTCGCAATAAGGGGGATTATATTGACATGACGTCAGCGTTGATTTTTTGATATTTGAAATATGTTTATAAATATATTTGTCATCAAAATCTTTGCAACCATGTAATAACGTGTTTGTCCAAATTAATTTTTAAAGAGAAAATATTTTTAATAATTACCTTTTCTTTAGTAAAAATCTTGATGTTAATAAGTAACGTCACCTTTTTGTAATAAGTAGAGATTGCAAAGGTTGCAAAAAATCAAATATCTCGCTTTATTAAAATTTATCTCTTTTTTATAATAATTTATATTCCATACATCTTCAAAAAACTCACTTGTGCTTAAAGAATTTTTGCACTTTTGCAAAACATTAGTATTTATGTCATATTCTAAAGAAACCATAAGAGCAACTAATTTTTTTTAGGTACTCGTACCTAGAAAATTACATTTAAAATTTTGCTAGTGTTGGTTTTTCTTTTGAAGTGTTGATGTTGTTTTTTTTATTAATAATACTGTCTCTATTATTTATTTAAAAAAAATAATTTGCATATGTATAATAATTTTCTATTACTATTATTTTTCTACTTTTCCCCTCCTCTTGTCTGAGAGTGTTTGGTATGCAATTTTTAAAACCCAACTGCAAATTACAAACAAACCGCGAAATTGTCTCTTTCTTCTTTGAAAAGAAAAGAAAAAGAAAAAAATTTGCTGCACCATAAAAAGTATTACTTGCCGTCGTAGATGCATTAGTGTTAGTGAAAGAAAATGAATAATTATATGTAAATAACTACCAATTATTTGTTATAAGGGTTACACATAGTGGTAAAACCTAATAGAGATCTGGTGATACAGACACTTGCAGCGATGCAAGCGAAAAGAGAAACAAGCAAGTAGAAAATGATGTATTTAAGGGGCATTTCATATGTAGCGGAAATTTAATAATTAAAATAAGAAATTGCTTTGACAAAGTCTTTTAAATTTTGTTTGACACGCAAAGTTTACTTTGATAAATTTTCACTTATGTACGAAAACGAAAAAAACTACGAAAAACAAAGCAAATTTGCGAGTACAACAAACTCTGTACTCATCCCTATTCTATTTTCTCTTCTCAAGACTTAAGCTTAAATTAGACACGACATAACCGTAACCATACAAAACAGCTGTTCGAACCAAACTTAGAGGCAACACTGTATTTGATTATAGGTGACTCGCCACAACGCGAGTCAATCAATAATGGCTATAGTAATAGCCATTACTATAGGAACCAATTGAATTTTGGTTTGGTTATGGCTATGGCACGTCTATTTTAAGCTTAAGATGGCTTTTGCACATGCCAAGTTTACTTCGCAAAGTACCGTTCTCTTTTCCCTTCTCTTCCAAAAACTCAAGACGGCAAAGTAATGCTGGCAACACAGCTGGGACGAACGACGAAGTTTTCAACGTTCAACGTTTCAACGTTCACAACGATATTGTGAATGCAAAATGTTATAACGAATGGTAAATAATACGATAAAAATTTGACATCCCATAATACTTGACCATTTTTTGAAATTTTTCTAAACGATAATACTTTTCATCTCATCAGAGTTGCATTATTACAAAATTAAGTAATAAACAAACTGACAAGTCTCGTCTGTTTGGACGCTGATACCGTGCCGTCGTTTATGATATATGTTTTCGTCTTAAACCGGTTATATATACTGAATATGCTTATCGTATTGGATAATTTTTCGTGTAAGCCATGTGTGAGAATTAACGAGATTAGCTTATTTTCTTTTCTTCATCTTATTTAAATCAACTACTTTAACCGCCTTTTAATTTCAAATGACGGCACGGCCACAGCGTACATGCAACTGCTCCGCCGCCGGAAGTCAGCGATTAATGTAGGCATGTTTTTAATGTAATATGAGGTGTGATTATGTGAACATAAAATGTCACTTTACGTTAGATTTTTTGAAAGTCGAAAAAAATTTCTTCAGATTTCTTTCTCGTAAAGTGTGATGAGTGGCCCTTAAGAGCTGTTATTTATTTATCGTTGTTGTGCTGCATACGAAAAATTTACGCAGCGAATCCTTATCGATCAATTAGTTGCTGCGGACGAAATTCGTCGTTCGTCCCAGTTGTGTTCCTAGCATAAACTTTGTGCACAAAAGCCGCCTCAGCAAAGTAAACTTGCAAAAGATCTCTTAGTTGAAAGAATATAGGATCTCGTTTTTTTCAAGAGAAAAATCCAATGAAAAACTTGAATAATTCTAAAAAAAAAAATAATCCCGCGAAAAGTACATAAAAATCTCAGCAATCGAATAAAGTATGAATACACTAGTTTTTTGACACAAATTCACTTAAATCATTTGAGCATTTTTGGACAAACGTTTATATACGAGTAATGTCCCTTAAAAGTTTCCACGTAAATAGCACATATACGCTAAAGTTATATCACAAAATTATTTTTCATATTAAGCGAACGCAAAAAAGAAAACAAATAATAACACTTGTGCTCACTGCACACAATAATGTCAAACTACCTTCCAGGCACATCTGTGACTACAATAATTACCCATACTTGGAATGCGAAACATGTCAACTTTTTCATATTCATTATTGCATATTTTTTTTTAAGTTTAGAAATAGTTTAGAAAGAATATCGTTAGCTGAAATGTAAAATGATATGCTTGCGGTAAACGAAAGCAGAAATTGTTGGGGCATAAAGAAAAAACTATTGTCGTGTTGAAATAATTTAAAATTAAATAGCTTAATTAAGTGTTGAGTCAAAAAAATTTTTCAAAAAGGAAGGAGGAAGTTCTCAATTCGGTGTGTTACTTTATAACTCCGTCATTTATAGAGTGATTTTTAAAATAAATTTTTGTCTCATAGCATAGCTTCCGTTTCGTCCCCTTGCCACAAAACTGGCATTTTTTCCTTTGATTTAATTCGCTTTTACTTACCCAGCTGTCATGAAGCCTGGCACACCCTTGGGTTCTTGTAATGACACAAACTCGTTTTTAAAAAGTGGTCGTAGCCATACCCATTAAAATTTGATACAATATTTCATGTACTTGTACCTAATCGATTCTTACAGAACTTGGCAAGTGTCCTGATCTCTAAAAATTCCAAGATCTAACTGTTATAAAAGTGGACGCGACCAACATAGAATAACAAAGGTATGGTTTTAAGTACGAGTAGTTTTTGAGTATTTTCCATCAAACAAGTATGAATGCGTATAGCTAAAAACAAACAAAAAAAACACGCTCATATACACACACGCATTAACTTTAAGGCGAATAGATTTAACTATAACCATCTAGCAACTATTTTTAAACACATTTTTTAAATTACGCAGTACAAAAAACTACAACTAAAATTTATAGACTATATGAGCTACAATCATACGCATCAGCATAAAAATAATCTGACTATTAATTAACCGGCTACACAGGCGTATATACAGGGCTATTTTATTTATATACACACATAAATCATGTTTTCAAACATGCTTGCGGTATTCAAACCGCACCAACACATTTTCCATTACATTTATGTACACAAATATATACGAGGGCTACTATTTATGTTTCGGAAACTGGTAACACTTACGCCAATAGCTAAAATCTGGCAACAACATAATAAAATTTGAAAATTTTTAGCATAAACCAAGGCACATTTATTTCCGGGTAATATCAGGATTACAAGAACAATGAAAAAATACAACAATGAAAAAAACAACATGGCTTTTAGTTGATCCAAAATATCAAAAATAGAATTTGTTGTAAAATAATAATAATGAAAATTATTCACATAAATTTGAAAAAATTTATTCACGGCAGCTACCACTAACAAAATTTGTAACGTTTAGGCACTTTTCACAATTTTTTAATAGTTTTTTCATATTTTTAAATTTGTTTCAAAAGAGTTTTTTTAATAAAATATTTTTCACATTGAAAATTTTTTTAAATTTTTTTTTTAATTTCTCTTTCGTAAACAATTTTTGAAGCTTCGAATGAACTATAATTTAAAGAAAAAAAAATAGCTCAGCTGCGTTTCCGCTACTACCTGGTGAATGTGCCTTGGCACAAACGTACTCACAACATTTTGATGTACAAGTCCTATTTGTTTTATTTAGAGTGAGTTCAGAAAATCAAATTGACATAAAAAATTTAAATTTCAAGAGAAGGTTTTCGTTGGATTATTTTTCACATCTTCCGACGTGCATTATCTCAACAAGAGTATGTCGATAAACTCAGTTCTTTCTATGACAATAAAGCACTATCATGGTATAGTGAATTCAATCGTGGTCGCAGTTTCGTCGCCGACGAATTCCGTAAAGGTTGTCCTAAATTGGTTGTTGTGTCACAAAACATCGATACAGTGCATGAACTGATAATGCAAGATCGTCATGTGACATATTGTGAGATAGAGGCATCCTTGCACATTAGTTATACAAGTATATCAATACATTCGATTTTGCATGAATACTTAGTTGTAAAAAAAATTGTTGTCGTTGCATACCCCATAATTTATCAATTGCTCAAACAAAGGCTCGCGTCAAGTGATGTAAGGAAATTATTAAAAAGTTTGATCGTGGTGCTTCAAACAAACCAAACTGCAATCGACCGTGTCGGTATTCCAAGATGAGCTAAATCCAACAAAAGTTGTTAGTGGAAGGAGCACAGCGAAGCAAATGGTCGCATTTCTTCGGCCGAATGGATCATGTGGCTCTTGTTTCGCTTAAGCCACGTAGATCTGTCAATTCTGAGTGGTACACAACCATCTATTTGCCGCAAGTCTTCGGATAAATTTGTAAAACTAACCCCCGAAGACGAATCATTCTTCGTTATGACAATGTGAACTCTCACAGAAGCAGGTGAAGCGTTAAGAAACCATATTTTGGAAGTATCTCAAGAGAAATGGAAAAACTTCCATGACAAATGGCTTGAACGAATGCAAAAGCGTATTGATCATGTTCCCCTTCATGATTTTGAAAAATATTAAGACCATTTTCATTTAAAAATCTTTGTTATTATTTGCCTTTCCTGAAATATAAAAAGTAGCCCTCGTATATACGGTGTTTAATGATATAGATGAAGAAATAAGGAAGCGATATTATAAGTACATTCTATTCATCTAAATATCATATTGCGTTTCGCTAAACGATAATTATTTTTTAGCAGCAAAAATAATGTATTGCTCTATGTTGGAGATGGGCTCCGCTCAAGTGGATTTAGAATAAAGCCCGCATATAATTGTACATGTAAGTACATATTTTAATGCATAACCATTCCTTCAATCACGTGAGTCTCTACAAGCGTGACAGTATGCTTACTATAGTGCAGCTAAAAAACGTAAATAAAGCCAATAAATAAAGTCAGTCATTCCAATATGCCAGTAATTTTGCAAATGCGGTTAGTAAACACGATACTTAGAACACCATTAGGAAAAATCGGTATCGCTTAACATAAGAAAAACACAAACTATATACCGGCGCAAGATCCAAATACAATACATCATGACTTGATTAATATATCTATGCAACCAGTGAATCATTTGTATTACAGATACTTTCAGAATTGGGACTAAACCTGAAGAAATTTTTAGAATTTGATAGTCAGAATGATGTATTTCTAAGTATTTCAATTTTAAATAAGAAATGAGACAGGTATTTATTGTATCAACCTGACATTCCTAAAACTTCTACTTCCTAACACATATTCCAAATAGTGTTATAACCACAAACACATATTCGAAAAAAATAGAAACAGGCTAAAGTGTTTCCAATACCGAACTCCATTGGTGAATATAGGCCTATAGCTATTCTGCAGCACCTGTCAAAAGCTTTTAAAGAAGTGCTTCACAGACAAATAAACCACTTAAAGAATTTAGACACGGTAGACCACACTATATTGATTCAAAAGCTACAAAGAATGATCAATTTTTTTATAACGTATACCAATCTGATATAGTCATACCTTTATTGATGCGAACAATGAATCGAGATAAATTCATCTGCAACATCAAACTTTCTCTCTGTGGTTACAGGTGTTTCTCAAAGCTGAATTGTTGGGCCTGTTATTTTTTCAATTTATGACGACCATTTACCAAACAAATTAAAACATTGCAATTTTAAAATGTATGCGCATGATGTCCAATTTTATATAAATAATGTGTAAAAAATGTCATTAGCCCAATTCACAATCACAAAATGCACAAAATTGTGCAAATGGTTTTGCAGCGCAGTATGTGCAAAATGGTATAGTATATTGATACTCACCACTAAAAATTGTTAATGATGAGTATTAATATACTATACCATTTAACACATGGTACGATGCAAGACAATGTACCCGTGATTATGAATTGGGTTATTATATATGAGAAAAAGGAAATTCTTCTTAACATCGCTTTCCATTCAGTGATTAGAAATCTTAAAGGAAAACTTGCACTTCTTCCGAATAGCGGAATCCTACCTACATTTACATGACATCTGGGGAATGTCTTTTTTTATTGAGAAATTCTTAAATCCTTTTTAATTTCTTGGTGCAGTTTTAGTTATCGAAATTATTTAGGCTCAGTTATAAATTAGAACTTATGTAGTCCTACTATCTTATACCTTATATGCCTGATGGATTAGCTTCCGTTGCTGACTTTATTTCTTCGTAGTTGAGGCATATCTTTGGCTATTTACCCATAAAACTTACGTGTTACTACCCAATCTCTGCAATAATATAGTAACGGAGACTCACATATTTATGAAAAGGAAGTAGCTTGCTATGTTGACTTATAGGTGCAGCGTAACCTGGAGCTGTCCTGAGCTTAAAAGGCGAAAGAGGTTGGAACTTCTAGGTCTAACCAGTGGCTTAATACTGCTAGAAGACAGTACGACCTCCAAGTATATACTGATGGATCAAGAACAGTATTCGCGTTCGGCTGTGAGAAAACCTTGGGCGAGACGGCTCTTGTCGTCATCCTAACGAAGTCAGTGTATTTCAAGCTGAAATTTAGGGTGTTAGGGCTGTGGGCAGAATGAGAATCGACAGAAAGATATTGCGTAAAGTTGATATTTTTATCTACAGCCAGGCACCCTTTCTGTCCCTAAGATGATATACCACTTCCTCTTCTCTAGTTGTGTAGTAAAAGAATGTGATATCGAGATCAGGTAACCATGCTGCCTTAACCCCCATCTGGGTTCCAGCACACAGCAGCAACATCCCAGGTAACGAAAAAGCTGGCCCAAAACTTTTTTTTCAACGCCTACACTGGCAAATAGTTACTCATGCCTGTACTATTAGAAACTTTTGTACTATTAGAAACTGCATCTGAATCAGATGGCGGAATATGCACACGTTACTAGGACAATGTGGATTTTCTACAGCAATAAGCGCTTAATATAATTAACAAATAGTCTTAGTTTACACTAGCCCAATTCACAATCTTGTGCAAACGGTCTTGCATCATTGCAAGTGCAAAATGGTATAGTATATTGATACTCACCACTAAGAATTATTAAGTGGTGAGTAGAATATACTACACAATTTTGCACATGCAACGATGCAAGACCATTTGCACAAGATTGTGAATTGGGCTACTATGTACGTCTTATTGCTAAGCTGATTAGTTCGTTAGGAGAGAGAGTAGAGGGGAACTGAAACTTTTTTTTTCCTCGTCTCTCTCTCTCTCCTAATAAACTACTCAGCTCAGCAATAAGACTTTCATAGTGTAAACCATGACATAGGAACTGTAAAGACATCTCCCAGTGGTGACGGGGCACTAGACGACCGCCAGATATGCTAGTAAAATAAGCCTGTCCTTTAATGATTTATGCCCTAGTTGTCGTGAAGAAAGCAATTAAGAGGGTTGGATCTAATAACAATCATCTTAACCGAGTGCTTGGATACGGTTCTGTATTGCTCGACTAGCGGATTGATCTGTCAAAAAAGAATCATTCTGATTCTACTTGAATGCCTTCGTGGACAAGGCAGGTACGTAAACTAATCAACAAACAACAACAAATAGATACCAGTGCCCCAACAGTTGGGCTGACTTTCAAAACGTTAATTGATTTCACTTTCAACAAAGTGTAGTATATATTTTGTTGCAGTACAAAATATTTAGAATGCATACCCTTTCAAAACGAATGTAACATCAGAGCGCCTTTCTTCGT
The DNA here is from genome assembly GCA_949987645.1 of Tachina grossa. Lineage (NCBI taxonomy): Eukaryota > Metazoa > Arthropoda > Insecta > Diptera > Tachinidae > Tachina > Tachina grossa. Next base: position 149,364,183 of record OX465274.1, on the reverse strand, counting down.
CGGTGTTGTGTAGCAGAAACATCGGCGAAGTAAGATTACCAATGGCTGCTAAGCACAGCTTAAAAATTTAGTACGTCTCATTGACACCAGAGGCGCTACAATACTGCATAATTCAAAAACGTGCAAAAAGCAGAGGTGTAAAAGAATGAAGCTTCCTTCTATCTGTTCCTTCACTACCTATCTTCTCTCTCACTATGCCTTCCCTATCATCCTCTCTCACTATCTTCTCTTCAACTCACAGGTAGTACAAAGGGATCATTGTATTCGATCCAAGTGAGCTGGACTCCTTACCAGCAGCCTGCCAACCTTACTTAAGCTAACATGGTATTACATATCTGCAGAGATGGTGCAAAAATTCTCAAATTTGATTGGAAGTGAAAAGAAAAATTTAAGAAAATTTGTCAAGCATAAGTTATACTCACACTTTTCTTGAAGTTTGTGTTTTTTTACACTCACATTATATATCATATAGGAAATTTTTATTCTAGTGAATTAGTCGTGAGTGAAAATTTACACACCATCCCATCACCACTATCCATATAGATATGTATGTATGTATGTAGGAATAACTGCAACATTGTTTTGCACTACAACTGCAATTATTCATTCTACTGCCACCACACCATATCGGCATCTAACTTCAAATCAGTTTTTATTTTGTTATTTCCTTTTAAGTTTCTTTGTTTGGTTTTGATTGTTTTTAAGCTTTTACGTTTTGTTTTTATAATTGTTCCAACTGGAATTTTCTTTCGTTGGCTGGCAATCAAATGACAATATTTCATATTAATTTTTTTTTTTTTTTGCAAATAACATTTGATTGTTTTGATTTAAAAGTTATCGCACGCCCACACTGCTCTCGCTATAAGAATTTTATTTCAAACTAAAAAATTTTAATTACTGCAGTATTGTTACGAGAAAAATTAAGATATGCAAACCTGCTTATTGTAGAAAAATAATATATATGTAAGTAATTTTTAAGTGGAGCTAGCATCAAATGAGAATTGTTTGATAAGAAATATATTGTGGGTCAAACACGAAGGGAATAATGACTTAGAAAAAGGACAGAGGTCTAATCACTGCTTTCGATGACGAACTGATTCGATCACATTTTTTCAGTTTGAGTTTGTGGCATTCAAAATCGAACCATGTTAGTACATTGTTCTATAGCGAATGCCATAATGTCACATTGAAAAAAGTCATAGAATCAGCTCCTTATCGAAAACGACAATTAGACACCAGTTCTTGGACATTTCGTTAGAAAAAGCACAGTTTTCTTTTACCATATTTTGGTATGTTTTGGCAATTTTAATAAAAAAAATAAATAAATAAGAGACCATAAAAGATCCCACGAAGTTTTTTCTTTTGATCAAAATTAAAAAATTATGCTTCTCATAAGTGAAAAATACCTTTCGCCTAAATAAAACTTTTCTGCACTTACCTCTTCACATTGCGGGTTCTCTTGGTCTGCTGTTGTTGAAATTGTTGCTGCTGCTGCTGCTGTTGCATTTGTTCCTGTTGCTCCGCCTCCTTAACACTATCCCACGAGTCGCCAACACCAGACGAAGACATTTCATCCATACGCTCTTCATCCTCTAGGCCCGAATCCTCCAAACTAATATGGCAACTGGTGAGCGTAACTTGTTTGCCATTGTCGCCGACCTCAATCCAATCGGAGGTGCGTATGCGTGCCGAACGTTCAGTGCCATAGGGCGACGAATCGGATGAACAGCCTGAGGGTGTACGTTTGCGTGGCATATTTTGGGCGGTTATAACTTTCAAGGACTTCTTAAGATCTTCTTCAATATCTCCATCAGCATCTTCGATATTATCAGAATCAATATCATTATCGTGATGTTTGTTAAGGAGTGATGAATGCTGATAATGCTTCTGCTGATGCTGCTGATCTGTCTTTTGTTGTTGCTGTTGTTGTTGTTGTTGTTGTTGTTGTTTAGTATTGACTGTTTTCAATTGTGTCTCCAGAGTTTTGAATTGTTTATAATTCTGAAATTGTTTGTCAATTGCTGATTTTTGCATCGTTTGTGGCGACGTTTGCTTTGTTGTTGTTTGCAAATTTTCCATGGAGCATGATCTGGTGCGCATGGCAGCCAGTTCAGAAATTAGCATTTCATGGAATGCAGCCGATTTTTTCTCTGGAGAGTTGAAAGCTGAAACCACTTGCCTGCCAGTATTTAGATTATTCGCGGTGTTGGCGTTGATGCTGGTGATGTTAATACGCGTACAATTATGATCTTGGTTGTTGTTGCTACTGCTGTTGTTGGTTGCCACTTTCATATTATTGTTAATATTTGCATTATTTAACTTCATAGTATCCGCCGCTTGATGCTGTATGGCTCTTTCATGCTTTGTTATGATTGTATTGGCGGCTATAGTTGATTCGAAAGCATTTGGTTTCTGTTGATTGACCATTATTTCCGAGAACAAACGTTCAGCGGCATTTTTAAGATTGTTTTTGATTTCCACTGTCTTTCCGGACAAAAAGCTGCCAGTGGAATTGGTACTTACAGTGGTGTTGTTCGAACGTGAGGTGAAATTTTCGATTGAGGTTTTGGATCGTTTGAAAAGATTCACGTGTAGAGTGTTAGAGGAGGAAGATGTTGTGGTTGTCGAGGAAGTGTTATCCTCTACATCTAAAGTGGCTACGGGGACTTTAACAATTTTTCGAGCCTTGGGCAAAGGCTGAGATGTGGGCTGCAGCTGTTGTACTTGTATTTTGCCAACTCTTTCAAAATCGGCCTTGCCTAAGCTGAGACGTGTATCCTTTGCAAGAGCTGAAGGTTTGTTTTGAGGCGTGCCGGAGCCCATGGAGTGATGGCGGTTTAAGGTTACAACTCCCTGAGATGATTGTACAATTACAATGTTGTTGCTTTTATTATTGCTGTTGTTGAGATTATTAGAGTTAATGTTGTCGGCGCCGTTGCAGTTGCCGTTTGCTTTTATTTCATTTTCTTTGATTTCCGCTTGTGGTGTTGTTGTTATGCGTGGTTTAAAATTCGTGGGCACATCGGGGGCTTTTCTTAGTTTTAGCGGTGGCTTAGGTGCCTGCATGCCATTTGCTAATTTTGCTTTTGTAGTTGTTGCTGTTGTTGTAGCTGCTGCCGAAGTTGTTCTGGTAATGGCAGATGTTGCTGTCTGAGTACTAGCTTCACTACGTTTCTCACGTTCGTCTTGTCGCTTTTGCAAATTCAATGATGGTGATTTGTAGATAACCGTGCGACCGCCACTTGTTGTAAGTGAAGTAGAGGCTGATGTTTCGGTTGTCGTATTGCTGCTGCCGGCATTTACCACTGTGGGTCTTTTAGTAAGAATCTGTGGTTGTTCTAGACCTACTTTAGTCATTAAACGTTGCGATGTTGCTGTTGCTGAAGAAGATGATGATGCATCACGTTGCTGTGTTTTTAATAAACTTGATTGCTGTGGTCTAGGTGGGACGGGTGGTCCTGGTTTTTTGGGTTGGGGTGTAGGTATCATTGTTGTAAATGTTGATGTTGTGGTTGCCATTTTTTGTTGCTGCTTTGCTTATCAATATTTTTTGTATGTTGCCAGCACAATCGACTCTTGCCACTTTGCCTAAGCTAGGCTGACTGACTGGTTTTTGTTGTCGTTGTTGTTGTTGTTGCCGCTGTTTTATTTTTCTCAATTTTTTCAAGTTTTTTGTTGTCTGTCTCAACTGGGTCTAGCTAACAAAGTGGTTCTTTGCTATATTCGCTGCTACAGTAAATGCTCAGCTAAATCATAAACTTGTCTTTGTAGGTCACTTCTACTTTGTTCACTTGTCTTCTCTCCTCTTCTCTTATGTTTGCTGCTACTGCTGCAATTGTAGTTGCTGCTATTGAAGTTATTAATATTATTATTACTGTGGTTTTTATCTCTAACTTCGACTCACTCACTCTAGCACGAACTGTCTTGCTGTCTTGCTGTCTATTTATTTGTTAGGGTAACTGACTGGCTTGTTTAGTTTAAGAAAAAAAATTATTTTATTTTTAATTTATGTTTAGCATACCATACTTTGAAGCCACCAAACACAACAACAACAACACCGAAGTTATAAAAACAACAAAATCTGGTTTCATCTTAGCTGATTTTACTACAAGCTCAATATTATTTGGTTTGCTTTTTGGGCCAATCTGCACAACATTTACACATTTACCCAGCTTCAAGCTTTCCAATAAAATCTTTCAATGAGTTTACTTTTTACTTGCTAGTGACAACAACACAAAAAAAACAATCTCATTCAGAATCTCAACATTTTCAGTTTCTTCCACGAGTTTAATAAATTCTAACGAAGGCTTTTTTACAGATGGCGATTTTTTAGCGTTTTTTTTCTTCATTCAATACAGGTTCATAGTGTGTCTTACTTTTTTGTGATTGAGTGCTGTGGCCTACAAATGATTATTATTGCACTTAACTCGTTTTCATTGATCTAAAAATAGAGTATAAAAAAGTACAAAATTTTTTTTATTAAATTGCAATAAATTAAGTGACATTTGTAAATAAACAAAAATAAATAAATTCATTGAAGTGCGACCAAGGTGTATATAACATGGTGGCAGTGCTACTTCGGCTGATAATTTTTTAGGGTTCCGTACACCAAAGGTGAAAAGGAACCCTATTGTTTTCGCTACGCTGTCCGTCTGTCCGTCAAAGGCTATTTTCTCAGGAACCGTAAGAGCTACGGACCTGAAATTTGGACAGAGTATGTAGAACCTTGGCCGCTACAACATCAAATACATGAGAGTGAAAAATTAAATTAATTAATTTAACAAATTAAATAAACAAACAACGATAAATGTTAAAATCCCATGTAATACACATAAAATTGTATATACATATGTATATTGACACTTGAAATTTGTAAAATTAGTGTACTTTTATACAGACTACAACAATTAACACTAAAATTAAAAAAAAAAATTATTAAAGGGTGGTCTATCAGTTAAGGCAATTTTGACTATGTAATTTTGAGAACTTGCTGTATCTTGGAAACCGTAAAAAATTCCAAAATTATAAAATCGTCAATAAGAAAAAAATCGCCAAAATAAAAAAAAACAGAAAAAATCGCCAAAACGCGAAAAAGGCGCTAAAACTACAGAAATCGCCTTTATGAAAAAAAAAACAACATAAAAATTAAAAAAAAATCCCAAAATGAAAAAAGCGCCAAAACTAAAAGAACGCTCAAAACCGAAAAAACCCAAAAACGAAAAAAAAAATACAAAAACTATATTTTATATAGGCTAAAGTTCGTATTGAATTACATATCTAGTGTCCATACGGAACCCTGGGTCCTTATGAATATGGAAGACGAATAAGCGATGTACGTCTGTCTGTCCGTTCGTCTGTCTGTCTGTCCGTTCGTCTGCCTGTCTGTCCGTTCGTCTGTCTGTCTGCCTGTACGTGAAATCTGTTTTCCAAAGCTCCCAGAAAAGCTAGAGACTTCGTTCTTGGACTGGTGTGTTAGAAATGGTCCGAAATAGATTGGTATTGAAAAGCAGCCAAATCGAGCAGATGGTTTCAGAGTTGGAAAACTGAAACTTTATTTTGCCGATGTAAAAGTAACTAGCTATAACTAATTTTTGTTTTTTTATTTGTTAAAAAATAATTTTATACTTCAGTTCAAATAAAATTGCTAATATAAAATAAAAAAATTTAATAAAAAAGAAGTTTCCAGGGTTGGAAAACTTTTAACTTATTGGATATATAAAAGTAACCTTGTAAAAATAATTTTTTCTTCTTCTTTATAAATCAAACATATCTTAGATTCTTAAAAAATTAGAAAAATCTAAAAGGATGATTTCAGGATTGGGCAACTTACACTTTTTGTGACTAGGTCTAATTAATATTTTTCTTTTTTTTAATAAATTATATATATTTCATGTTTTCGAAAGAAAAGTTTGGTATAGAAAATTAGAAAAATAAAAACCACAGCTCCAGAGCTGGAAAATTTTAACTTTGGATGTTAAAGTAACTAAATAAAACTAATTTTTTCCTTATTTCCTTTTTTTCTTTGTTCACTAAACATATTTTATATATTTTTTTTAAGAACTATATTGGTATTAGAAATCAGTAAAATCTAAATGGATGATTCCAGGGATGGAAAACTAATTTTTTTTTTTTGTATATAAAATTAAGAAGGTCAAATTAATTTTTTTTCTTTTTGTTAACAAATTAAATATACTTTATGTTTTACAAAGAAATAGTTTGGTATAAAAAATTATAAAAAAAAAGAAAACATTGCCTCAGACCTAGAAAACTTAAACTTTTTCTGGTATATATAAAACTAATGAAGTAAAACTAATTATTTCTTTGGTAATTAAATACATTCTATATATTAGAAAGAAAGAAATTAGTATTAAAAATTAGAAAAATCAAAATTATACTTCCAGGGTTGGATATTGAAAAAAAATGTTTTTTGGGGAAAAAACAAATTTTTTTAGTGAAACATTTTTCATGTTTTAGGAAGATCTTTACGGAAGATTTTTTTTCTTTTTGTTCTTAATTTTTATTAAATGGGGATAACAATAAAATTAATCGCTACAGAATAGTCACAACTATAAAATAAGTTAAATGAAATGTTCCATTTCATTTCCCTGAAAACGTTCTTTTTTGCTGAACAAAATCGAAAAAATTCTTTAGGAATAAAAAGGTTACATAATGCCGCAATATTTACCATTTGCAATGGGATATTTAAATTGAGACACTAATCGGTTTTGCAATATCAAAGATTATTATATTACAAGAAAATATAAAACAATGCACATAATTATATATTTTGTTGTTGTGAAGAATTCCAAACCAAACAACCAGCACAAAATCAAACTAAAACTTAATACTTGATGAGTTACGAGTATCAAGCATAACAATTTCTAAACAATAAGCACACGTGCACCAACTTAACAACAAGCATTTTCGATCGTGTCTTAAGCCCTACTTTTCGAAAATTTTCACTTTTCAGGCTAAGCACAATTTATTATGGAGATCTCGATATTCACAATAGTTTAATATACAGATGTTCCAGCAAATTAATTATAAAACTGCCTGCAATAAACAACTTTGTTAAAATTAAATATTGATAAATTTCTATATCCGACTTCGAAAATTTTTGAGCTAATTGTTAGTGTTTAAATGCATATAAATTTATGGCGATATATCCAACGAGTTTTTTTTTTTTTTTTTTTTTTGTGAAGTGGTCTTTAATCAAGAAAATGTTTTATTTTACCTAAAGAATGTGGGAAATATTGTGTAGGTAGCATTAATAAAATAAAATAAAGGGTTATCCAAAGAGCATGTGATGAAACCGAGCCAAATTATTGGTGTTTTTAAAACTTTTCACTTGTTATATGGTCAATGATGCCAAATCATTAATCCATGGATTAGCAGGTAACAATGAGGAAGCGAAGATATTATTAGAGCAAGGACTAAGTTAGTTAGATCTTTAATGGAATGAATTTCTATACGTCTCAACCTGCAGCACAATTTCAACCTGTGTCTGAGTGGTAGCGATGCTGGCCTCTCAGTCCAGACGTCGTGGGTACAATTCCCGCCTTAGATTCTGAGTGTTTTCCGCAGGCAAGCTAATCGCTTCGCGGGTTGTGTTGTTGCTGGATGTTAAATTAAATAAGCTATATTTGGCTCTACCGAAAAAATTAGAATTATTCATTGCTACAATTTTTGAAATATGTAAAAAAAAAATTATATATTAGAATGAATATCCGTTATAAATTTTTTCAATTCACTTTTAAAGTGCTACAAATTTCATGGTATGTCTTTGTATATGAATTTTTAAAACAATTAAAATGACATTTTTTAACATCTCTACTCGATTAGATAATAAATAATTTAAAATGTCGTCAACAAGCAAAAAATTTCGTGAAAGAAATATTTAAAAAAACATTTTAGCTACTGTAAATTTTATTTTATTTTAATGACACTAATTAAAAAACCATTAAAATCGGTTGTCATTTACAAAAGTTAAAATCTTTTTAACTTGTTATGTTTATTAATGTAATTCCCAATAGCATTTTGAGAGCTGTTTATAGGAAACATGTAAAGGTTTTTAGCTTTTTTGAAAGAATTTTTGTAGAAGTCTGCTGATGAATGATTTTCCTAAGCAGACGTTGCTAGACATCCTTAACCCACAACAAACAAATATTATTTATATTAAATCACTTAAATTTAAGTTAATTTTAATTATTATTATTCGAACTTTATTCGTTTATATATTTAGGATTTGATCAAGCTAAAGTTCGCTGATGATGAAGGTGTAATGGCCTTCGAAAATAGCTAGTTGTTCCGTTCTACTAAGTGTTTTTACAATTAACTTTGATAAATAAAAATAATTTTTTAAAACAAAAATTAAATTTATAGATCATATTTTTTAGAAATTTCAAAATTGCTCTTCTGAAACATGCGAATATTTGATAATCTGTACATAAATATGTAAATGAACATGGAAGAGTGCTATATTCGTACGTACGTATATGTAGTATACAGATGCATATATACATAAGTACAAAAATAATTTTTTGGTTATTTTTTTATTATTTTTTTTTAATTTCCAACCCTGGAACCATAATTTAGATTTTTTGGTTTTTAATACTAATTTCTTTCCTTCTAAAATATAGAATATTTATTTAATTATCAAAGAAATAATTAGTTTTATTTAATTAGTTTTGTATACCAGAAATAGTTAAGGTTTTTCAGCTCTGGAACAATTTTTTTATTTTTCTAATTTTTTATAGCAAAATATTTTTTTCTAAAACATAAAGTACATTTAATTTTTAAACAAAAAGAAAAAATTAATTTGACCTACTTTTACTTTTATATAAAAAAAATAATAATTTTCCTGATTCCTTATACCAATCTAGTTCCTTAAAACTATATAAAATATATTAAGTGAACAAAGAAAAAAGGAACTTAGGAAAAAATTAGTTTTATTTAGTTACTTTAGTATCTAAAACAAGTTAACATTTTCCAGCTCTGGGGCTGTGGTTTTATTTTTCTAATTTTCTATACCAAACCTTTTTTTCTAACACTAATCTTTTTAATTAAATAATATACATAAGATATGTTTAATTTATGGAGAAAAAGGAAATTATTAATTTTAATAGTTTACCTTTAATAACAAAAAAAGTAAAATTGTCCTAACCCTGGAAACGTCTTTTTTTTATTTTATTCGCATTGAAACATAAAATAAGTTTAATAAAAGATAAGTTTTAGCTAATTACTTTTATATGGCAAAAAATAATTTAAGCTTTCCAGCTCTGGAAGCGTCTTTTTGTTTTTACTAATTTTCAATACCAATCTTTTTTGGACCATTTCTGATACGGCAGTCTTTAGCTTTTCTGGCAGCTTCGGAAACCCGATTTCACGTACATAAGACGGCCAGACGGACATCGCTTATTCGTATTCTCTATGAATAAGGATCCAGAATATATTTATATACTTTATCGGTCGCATATTCATATTGCAAATTATACACCGAATGACAAAGCTCTATATGTCCTTTAGCATTTTTGGTGAAAGGTATACAATATATACAGTCCAATTGAGGGTTTAAAAGCCCCTTGTACGTACAAGTGCAAAAAAAAATTCTGAGTAATTAAGCTTCAAAGTTTTTATTTCCTATTAAGTTGTTGTTACTAGTAAAACTTTTGATCCACAGACTAAAGAATCACAATCGCGACTTTCTTCTTCGCATAGACAAGACGATACAATCGTCGAACAGATTAAAGCTTAAATTAGACGTGACATAGCCATAATGCCATAGCCATAACCAAACCAAAATTCAATTGGTTTCTATGGTGAGAGTTATGGCGTTATGGCGTTATGGCGAGTCACCTATAATCAAATACACTGTTGCCCACTAGTTTTGTTCGAACGGCTGTTTTCTATGGCTTGGTTATATCACGTCTGATTGAGCCTTAATGCCCTAACAATTATAATTTATTGTCTATGCTAAAAGGTTCGTGTACATGCTTTACGACCCCCAGGGGAGTGTATGGATTAATTCTGTAGACTACGGGTGTGGCAATCCCGGGGCCCCAGCTGGGGTAATGTAGCTTTTTCCGCTGGCGGACCTTTGGCTCATTACCCGTAAAACTTATGTGTTACTACCCAATCTCTGAATATAAACAGAGTAACGGATGTGCACATATTTATAAAAGGAAAACAAATATTGTACGCCCGTTGTTGTCAGCTAGGTGCAGCGTCACCTAGAACTGCCCCTGAGTTCAAAAGACGATAGAGGTGAAGCCCTTGTGGTGGAACTTCGAGGTCTAACCAGAGGCTACTTCTGGTACCACGGGTGCCGGTTGCCCGACAGCTGGGCTGCTTAGAGATAAATGCATTGCGGTTGCCGGAAATTTCTGGTCCAAAATGGCTTTTGTCCTGGATACGACCCCAGGACTCTTTCACTCTTTAGTGTCTTGCCGTAGTAGGCACAGAAACTTAGGTGGCGTGCTTGCATTCTTCTCGCGTAAGTGGTCCTCGCTGCTCTGAAGTTCTGAGTGCATGTAGCGGTCGTCAGTTTCCTTTGCTAAAATGCCGAGTTCGTCCTACCCCAATGGGGTATACCCTACGGGGTTAAAGGGATGATTTTGGTAAGTGTGGAGTAGGCACTGGTTATTTGACGACACAGGCATGCGTTCTTTATGCATGAGTGGTTAGCTGTGCCGGCAATGGTTGAGGAATTTTCATGGGGACCTCGCTTAGGTGTATACACAACACCTAAGCGTGGAAGCCGGAGAATTGTCGTGGTGGTTGTGGTTTGCTGCCAAAAATCGCTGGGAGAATAGTATTGGCTTCCCAGTGTTAAATCAATGCTAGTGGTTGGTGTGACGCGGTCAGCCAGACACTGTTCTAGGTGCTGTTGCCATTCAACAGAGCTGCTATGGGCACGGAAATAGCAGCAGAGTTTAGATAGCTCAAATTACCTCAGCAAGGTAATTGAATATAATACAGGGATAACTATATTCAAAGATTGCAACCTATGTGCCTTATGGAGTTGGCCATAGGTTCATTCTAAAAGGGTGCATGGGGGCATTGGTCTGGCGTCTAACCCACACCCGGTGCTTTGGCACACGTGAGATAAGGCCGTAACGGCAGGTACTCACGTAAAGCGATTGCACATCTGTACATGCTTTACGCTATTGGGTAGTATGCATTAAAAAAAAGTATTTGCTTTTTGCTTAAAAATTTGTTTGAAACTTTGCTGTTTTATTCAGGTTTTTATTGTTAAGGCTGGAGTTTCTCTTTGCCACACAAAGATAGATTAAATTAATCACTACGATGACTCCTGAGACACTGCTGAATCAAAATTTAATTTATTTGGATGTTACCGTTGTAGATTTGTGTGGCGAAGAGGAACTCCAGCCTTAATGATAAAAACCTTAATAACACGGTGAAGTATGGGGGCGTAATATGATGGTATGGGGCTCAATGCGATCGAGTGGTTTTATAGAACGCACAATCAGAAAAATTGATTATTTAAAAATACTAAAAAAAATTATTTAGCAATTCAAAAAAATTGCTAGGACATCCTCCTCCCTAGAGCCTTGACCTTAGTATTGATGAAATTCCGCACTCAAAAAAAAAACTAACTAAAACTTTGGAAAATTTTCTAAATTTGAGTAAAAAAAAAGTTGTCCTATGGCGCCAAAGCTTTTTTATTTGAAACCAGTAAAATATTTACTAAATTTCTAGTTCATTAATGAACTAGTTTATAGTAATTATATTTTTATATTTAAGTAAAATTTTTCTAAAATTATGTAAAATTTTCCCATAAAATTCGGAGCTTTGCAAAAAAAATTTTTCATCTTTGATCTCAAATTTAGTAAATTTTTCAAAGTTTTTTTTTGTCTTTAATTCTGGTACTTTTTTTATTTTTCATTAAATTCTATACCACATGGTATTTTTTTTATTATATCTTCATATATTATTCTTAATTAATTCACCATACATACGTATTAATTCCTTGAGAGGGGGCAAGTATTGAACCAACAACCTTCTGACTGATAGGCAAGCACTCTAACCAATTGCCTAACAGGGCAGCCTGAATAAGCATTGAAATTTTTGAGTTTTAACATTTTATTTTATTTTCAAAAAAAAAAATATATAATTCAATTTCAAATATTCCTCGAAAATATGAAAAACTTACTTAAATTTTTTGCTTAATGCAAACAAAAGGTATATTCTACAATTTAAAGAAAAAATACTTAAAACTGGTAAATATTTTTCTAAAATTTAGAATACCTTTTTATATCTTTCAAGTAAGTCAAATTTGATGAACTAATCAGGAATAAGTTATTTCCTAAAATTTATTTTTTGATTTAAAACGAGATTGACTAGTTCTTAGTATACATACATTTTCCCTAAACTTTTCAACCATTTCCCAATTTTTGGTAAATATTTCCTTTTAGCCAGTAAACTTGTCCTTGAATGTGAGAATTTTTCTGTGTATTTTTATGAATTATTTTTTAAGGATATGAACGTTTTATTTTTTACTGATATTAAGTAATTTTTACTAGATTTTTTTTTATATTTACTTAAACTTAGAAAAAATTACATAAACTCAGGAATTTTTTTTACTTAAATTTAGAAACTTTTTCCCTTAATAATATTATATGTCTTTTTTTTGAGTGTGTGGGCGTATGTGGAGAAAAAGTTGCCCGAGCTGTAGATTAGGGTAAAGATTAGCGCAAAAGTGTTCTCCAGGAAATATGGAAGCATGTGCCTCCCAACATCACGGAAATCTCAGTTCATTCTATGAGAATAATGTATTAGATGCTAGACGTGGCCACATTTAGTACTAATTTTTAGTGTATTACTTATTTCATAGCTCCTTCCTGAAGGAAAAGTTAGTGCACAAGTTTTTTTTTTTTTTTTTTTTTTTTTAAATAATGTTATTTTATGTGAGGTTATTTTTTTGGACATTAAAATAAATTTGTTAATAAAATTAAAGATTTTCATAGAAAGATGATTAATCTGCCTTAAAAATGTTTTTTGTTTTAGCATAAAATTTTACAAAGAAACAAAGATACTTTGATTAGAAGAGCGGAGCGTTTGATGTACAAGTTTTTTTTTTTTTTTGCTTACTGTATGTACTATATATCGAGCCATAACCGCTAAAAAAAAAGCTTAAGTGACACATTTTTTGGACTTCGTTTTTTTACGAAAATCGACTATTTACGATCGCAAATAATCGATTTTGGTCAAAATTTAGGTTTGAAAATGATGTCGCTTAAGCTATTTTGGCGGTTATGGAAGGATATATAGTATATCTGCATTAAGTGTATTTGCAATTTTTGAGGCACTTCAAATGAAATTTTTGTTGCAACTTTTGTTGTTTAAAGTTTTGCAAATTTTTATTACAATTTTCAAAAATGTTGGCAATTGCTTGTGATCTATTTTGTTTTAATCAACTTACATATTTTCATACAATCAACCAAAGTGTTTTGCAGTTTTTCCTTGTTTTATTTTCATTTTATTAAATAAATAGTGAATTTGTTGATTAAATAAATTTTTAGTGAAAGGTTGTGTATGTAAATTCAACTTTGTTGTAGCGCTGCCTGAGTTGTTTTTTTTATTTATTTATTATATTTTATTTATGGCTCTACAAGTTTGTATTTTTATTTTTTTTTTTTTTTTGCTTTTTTCACTATAGTTCAGATAATAAAACCAGATAAGTAGGTGCTTCTCTAATTTTCTTTTTTTTCACTGTTAAAGTGTGTTGGTGTTTTTTTGTAATTTGGAAAGTGTTGCTTTTTTTATTTTGTTATATTTTTCGAATTAGTTGTTTATCAATATTACAATATGCATATCAGCGTCCCCCTAAGCAATTGAAAAGTTATTGATGCAAGAGGTTACTTTATAGTCTCTTCAAGAAGAAAGGTAGTGTGTGCGTGAAGTAGACTGGTGTACAACAGCTCATTTTGTTTTAGTTTAAAAAAGTCAGGGTACAAATCACGGTATTCGATATTGATCAAAATTTCTACTCAAACAAAATTAAAAATTAATAAATTTGCTCAATATTGGAAGTGGCCACGAACTAGGGTTGCCAGTCGTACTGATTTTGCCAGTACATCAGTACATGTGATTTTTGTTTAAAGTACTGATTTATGCATAACTAGCAAATCAGTACGCAAATGTACTGATATTTTCATGTATGTACTGTTTTTATATATTAATTATGATCAATATATAAGAAAGCCTGTCATAGTGTTTATTTATTTTCTTTGAATCCACTGGTGATTACTTTACGTTCGCCTTAAGGCGAATTTATTTTCAAAGTGGTTTCCATATAATGCTCTAGCAAATTCTGCCAAAACTGTCAGAGATCATATAAATTTTAGTTTAAGGTAATGTTAATTTTATTGAGATTTGTTAATTTAAATTTGCAAGAAAGATTTGCTTTAATTGATTTCTGATACATGCAAATAATGAATTTAAAGTTTCTTTTTCGAAAATTTTTTGAAAATATTATTTTATTAATTACATATGCATTGGTACAAGGTATACATTGAATTCATGTTTAGTTTTAAGAATGGTTAAAGCTAGGAATGTAACGAATGTTCGCATTTGAAAATTTTTCGCTTATTTTTGCTATTTGCATTTGCAAAAATGTATGCGAATATTTAAGACAAAAAATTTTGTACTTCTTTTACGAAAACATTAACAAACGTCAAAAACACGAAAATTATTTTAAGCCAGCATGAAAAATATACATATAGGGTATGTTCGTAAATTCAGCAAATTTATGCAGAAGTTCTGCAAATTTTTTCTGCGTATGCGTGATCAACTGTTGCACATGCTTTGCAACTGCTCAATATCTGTGCATAGTTGGCATTTTTGAACGAACTGCAAACAATTTTTAAGTCGGCAAGTAATTTTATTTAAGAAAATTGTCATATCGTCGATGTGAAAGCACAAAAAACTCTTTATAAAAGCTTGCACACTGTGCACATGGCTTGGACGTAGCTGACTTATAAGTAAGGCATTCTTCAAAGCTTTATCAGAAAGCTTTTCTATAAAAAAGTTCTCATAAGCATCAAATTTAAACTAAAGTCCAGCGGTGTTTGGAAATATACCTATTTAATTTTTTGAAAAAGAAAAGGCATTGCATTTTCGGCAGCAGTATTTTCTACTTAAAACTAGTCTGTTAAAACTTTTAAAAAATGTTTTGAGCACCATTCATTACTTCGTACAAACAAATTTGAATCGCAAACAATATTAACTGGTCATTGTTGTAGTAAATTCCACGCGAAACAAGTGTCACTCATTAATTTCATATACAAACATATGTATGTATCTTTCTGTTTTATGAATTCGTGTTTCTAATAAATTAATTAATACATATTTGCTCAATGCAATACTCAGTTTAAATAAAATGCTATATCTAGTACGTCCATGTATGAAATACAACTTCATGTTCTTATATAAAAAAAAATTTATTTTCACGTGATTTTTTAACGTATTGTAATATTTGCATTCGCTTTCGCAAAAATTAAAATGTAGTATTCGCATGCGCTAAACTGGTATTAGTTATATTCCTAGTTAAAGCCTTTTATATTGAAAAAATTAATGTACTGATTTTTTTTCAATTGTACTGATTTTTTTCTTTCATGTACTGATTTCTACGATTTCAAAACTGGCAACCCTACCACGAACACGCACGAATCAATACGAATGTTCATGATAGAAAATTTGATTTTGTGCGTGACCGGGTCGTGTTGTGGTGAGCAAAATTGATACTAACTACAACACACGAAATGATTTTAGGTGTGAAATATGTATGCATAAATTTCCAGTGGAGAAAAATTTTAACATTTTGTAACGTCAAACACGCAACACCAGCAAATTCTTTGATAGTGTATGGGTCTCTTAAACTTAAGGTTATGGTATAAAATAAAAATTTTTATCTTTTTGAATTTAAAAAAAAATATATTTTTGGCAATTTAGTTTGATGTTGGGAAAATTTTTCGCGTGCGTGCTTCGTACGTGTTGGAAAGCTTGGTGTTGGTGCTCGGGTCGTGTCGTGTTAGAAAAATTTTACACGTGATCATCTCTATTCCAATATCAAATGACGTAATTTGCTGCAGCAAAAAATTGCAATGCAAATAAAATTCTATACTTATGATTTGAACAGACTGAAGTTCGCATCGCTTTGTAAGCCAAATGAACAAATAATACCAAGGTTAGTTGTAAATATTCGGACAACACATAGTTGAACGCAACAACTACCCATTTTCGAAGGCCACTAAGCCTCCATCTTCAGCGTTCTTTGTGTTTGGTGCACTATGTGTGGTGTTAGTTGATGTACATTTCTGCTTTATATACGTAACTTTTATTGCAAATGGAATATGTGAATTGTTTTCTTATTCATCGCATTACAATTAGCTGGAAGCTTTTTTGTAATGAAAGATCAATTTAAATTCACAACAGTCTTACCATTGTCGTTTTGTTCCTTACTAATTATGCACAAGTTAGTTAATTTGCTTATTTTTGTTCTACCTAAGACAAACTTTTTTGGTTTGTTACTATTAAGTATATTTATTTAATTTTTCCCACAGGTCCATGACTATTAATTTTAATTAATTTAATTATTATTGTTCGAACTTCATTTGTTTCTATATTTATGATTTAAACAGGCTAAAGTTGGTAACGTTGGTATCGCTTTGTAAAATTCATTTGAGACAAATTCATTAATTCGAAAATGAGCGAACTATGTAAATTAAGCAGAGCTGTTGGATACAAGCAGTGTTGCCAGAATTTCTAAGGATAAAATCTGCAAAATGTAACAATTTTTTACGAAAAAATCTTCAAAATCTGCATTTAATTTTTAAAATCTTCAAAGCTATTTTTAAAAATACTTTTTTTATATTTTATTCAAAAAATTTATATAAATATAGATCAAGGCGAATTCAGTATCAGGTGAACTTATCACTGCAACAATTTTATGCTACAAAACCAATCTGTCAGAAGATTTCTGAGCAAATTTTGACAGTTTGGTTTGAATTCAATTTGGCATCAACAGCTGATAATCAGCCGGGCGGAAAAGGTAACCTGATATTGAATTCGCCTTGATATGGATGTAAATGTGTAACATAAATTTTTTTCGTTAACCAATATTAATAAAAGTTAAACTCGTTTTAAAGTGCATTTTATTTAATTGTTTTGGAAAAAATTTTCTTAAAATAAGTTTCAAGCTCATTTTATTTTTTTATGAGTAAAACCCTTTAATGTATGAAGAATGTGCATTTTGTTTCTGCTTAAGGAACTCATCAGTAGACTTCAACAAAAAAATTTTGAAATAAGATAAAAACTACATATGTTTATAGAACGACTATCAATATGTTATTAAGAATTACGTACACAAACATAATAGGTAATATTCATAAAAATTATTTTGGGTTACAAAACGTTTAACAAACAAATATCCATGCAAAGTTTAAAAATTTTGTAAAACTATTTTGTATGAATACGGCAGAATAAGCTTAAAAGCTTCAAACAAAAACCTTTACACGCTAAAATCTTCGATTTTTAATCCATTACTATTTTTTTATTACCTTTTTATAATTAGCTGACACATTGCTTGAAGTCTACAGATAAGTTTGACGGCTTTTCCAGACGCGAAATGTACTTTGCAAAATCTTGAGTTTGTTGAAGAAGAAAAAATAGAATAAGATCTATTTTCTCTTCTCTCCTACAAACTCAAGACTTTGCAACGTAAGCTTTGCGTGTGGAAACCCCTCTTTCCTTAGGAGAAACAAAATGCATATAACCCAAACAAATAAAAATTCTTCATAGTTATGTGCAAATAATGAAAAATTAATGAATGAAAATAAATCAGATATGTAAAAAAAGTCATTTGATTTGTTGCATAAATAGGCAAAGGATTCGAATGTTATTTTATTCAAGTTTACTTGACTGAAAAATCTTTCGACATTTTCAAATGAATGTGTTAAACACATTACATTTTGAATAAACTTAGGGCCGCAAATCGTAATCAGAATGAGTTCGTTTTATATCAGATATTCGTTTCCAGAAGTGTGCCAATGTTACTTCTTCTTCTTCTTTTTCTTTAATGAAATCTTCTAAGTTCAAAAATTGTAACTGTTTAAACTATGAGTCCTTCACACATAAAAAAACAAGAAGTAGTAGCAGTATCAGGAAAAATTTAAAAAATTCACTAAAATTGGAGTTAAAAAATCTGCATTTTTAGGCCAAAAATCTTCAAATTTGCATTTCGTCTTTTTGGAGGGCAAAAATCTGCAAAATCTAGATAAATCTGCATTTCTGGCAACCGTGGACACAAGTCTAGCGTGGAGACACATTTTAAAAATGTTTACTCTATACAAGACGTCTGGTGTTAAACAGAGCTCTCTCTCTCTCTCTCTCTCTCTCTCTCTCTCTGTTAACATACTGACAAACCTTCTTTATACCAAAATAAAATAAAATATTTTCATATAAAATAATTTTCGTAAGCAAGTTTTGGAAATTGGAAAAAGGACAGATGCAGGAATTCTTCCCAATACTTTTCTAACTTCGAAAATGGTTTTTTGAAATTTTTATTATAATTTAGAGCATAGAAGTAGCTTCAATACAACTTTCCAAGCACTAAAAAGCCTAAACTTCTTCGCTGTTTCCTTTCCGTTCTCTTCGAAAAACTCAAGACTTTGCAAAGTTAAATTCTGTCGCGTAATCCCACTATAAGTTAATTCTTTAATATTTTCCAAATCTTAATTTAAGTAGAAAATACAACAAGATTACAGACAAAGAATACATCAGTAAAAAATTATGACTATAAGAAATTAACAACAAAATAATATGCAGGGCAATACAAAAAAATTCCAAACATTTTTCTCAATTTAAAAGTTTTTAATTCTAGACTTAAATGAAAAATTTCAGCAGGAGAAAAATTAAAATAAAATTAAATTATATAATTAATGCTCTAATTTTGTTCGACGATTGTGCCGTGCCGTCTTGTCTATGGACGGAAAAAAGCCGCAGTTGTTATCCTTTAAATCTAGTATTATTTATTGTCTATGCTAGAAGTTTCGTGTATTTGCTTTATGATGTTGCTCCAAACATTATATCCAACACATATTTTTCAAACTATTGTATAATGCTTTAATTTAATTTTTATATTTTAAAAACATGGTAATAATATTTTTATTTTTCACTATCAATGACAATAACCATTATCGAAGAAAATAATTTAGAGAATTCAAAAACAAGAACTCAAAAGTATTTTCAAAACAAAAACTTCCTTAAACTAATCAAATATCTATATCGACCCACAACCGCCAAAAAAAAAAGCGTAACCGACACATTTTTTAGGCCTCTTTTTTTTTTTTTTAAATCGATTATTTACGATAGCAAGTATTCGATTTTGGTCAAAATTATTCGAAAGTTCGAAAATAATGTCACTTAAGCTTTTTTGTCGGTTGTGGCACGATATAGAAAATGTTTTAAATCATATAAAATTGTAAATGTTTGTTGGGTTGACAACAAAATACTCGTACTCCCAGCTACAAAGCACAGATGTTAGTACAGGCGATGTAATATTGTACATACAGTTATGTGCAAAATAATAGGGACTCTAATATGCAAATACAATGCTGGAGCAGAAAGAAATATATTAATATCAGGAATAATTTCTTAATCGGTCTTAAGTTCAATATTTTCAATTCCTATTGAATGAAATATTTTTATTAATTAATGTTATATGCCGTTTATACGCACTTCTTATTTGCTAATAAAACTGAAAAGCGTTGCCGTATAACTTTTTTATTGTAAGTTAATAACTCTCGAAAACTATTTGCAAATAACGCACTATTTGCAAATAAGGTGTAAAATGTTGCCAATTATTTTTGTTTTGTAAAAAATGTAATACAAATTTAACAATATGTGCAATATCATTCACAGATAGCAACCCAGCAAAAAATTACACATTACCATTAGAACTACTTGCCATATAATGACTTACTTTTCTGATTGCCAATTTTCATTACTCTCTTACAAATCATATTACCTAAAATTACAAAAAATGACGTGCAAGTTGCTAAATGAAGAGAATGATTTTTTTAGACGAAATAGATTACGTGAAATGTTGACAAAAAAAAATGTAAGTACAGGGTGGGCCAAAAGAAACCAAGGGGTGTAAAAGTTTAATAACTTTTTTGTTTATTAACTTTTTTTTATTTTTTCTTTCAGATTATATAATATACAAAATGGAAATTTTTTTACACTAAGTATGAAAAATTATGTCTCTTAAATGACCACCGTTTTCAGCTTCGCACTGATGGGCTCTTTTTAGAGCATTTTTCAAAACTTGTGGCTGTAGCGTTCGAATTTCTGCAACAATGTTTGCCTTGAGTTCAAGGATTGTCCTGGCTTGTTCACATACACTCGCTCCTTCAAAAAACCCCAAAGAAAATAGTCGGGTGCTGTTAAATCTGGCGATCACGCTGGCCAAATAATTTCCGAATTTCGAGAAATTATTCGCTCTCCAAAAATTTGACTTAAAAGTGCCATTGTGTCTCGGGCAGTATGGGCAGTGGCTCCGTCCTGCTGAAACCACATACCAGGTCTGTTTTCAAGAGCAGGACGCAAAAAATTTTCTATCATAAACCGATACCGCCTTCCATTTACGGTTACAGCACTTCCATCTTCATTCTCGAAGAAGTAGGGCCCAATGACATTTTCAGATGTGATCCCACACCATACTGTACACCTGATGGGGTGCAATTGGCGTTGATGAATGGCTCTTGGATTTTGAGAATCCCAGAACCTACAGTTCTGCTTATTAACAAAGCCATTCAAATGAAAATGAGCTTCATCACTCATAATCAAATTTTCAATAAAGTTGATTTCATTTATTCATTTCTTATTTTCTGATTTTCATTTATTATTTTCATTCATTATAAATTCTCCAAGTGTTGTCTATATAATCTGAAAGAAAAAATAAAAAAAAATTAATAAACAAAAAAGTTATTAAACTTTTACACCCCTTGGTTTCTTTTGGCCCACCCTGTACTTCTCAAGAATCGATTATTTTAGTCTCACGCCTGGTTAAAATCATTAAGTTGGTAATCCAGTAGGGAAGTGCTTCCACCAAAAATGCTTAATTCCAAACTCGATTACCTTTTCTAAAATTTTTTGCTGGGAATGGTTTCTATCTACGTATAAACGATAAGTTCAGTATTTGCAAATAGTTTTATTTGCAAATAAGATTTGCGTATAAACGAGGTATTAGTTTCTAAAAAAAACTGAAAAAAATTAAACTGGACCAGAGAACAGCAATGAGTAGCGAAAAAGTAAGTAGAGTTGAATCATGACATATAAATTTTTTCTACTTATTGCAATTTTGTCAACGAATCATATTCACTCGAAAGTTTGAAGTGCGCATCGAACTCATACTTAGCAACATTTATGATTTCGACTCTCCTTAACTCAATGCCTATGTACGATGCAAAAAAAAATAAGTATGATTCACAATGCGAACTTCGTATACAAACATTACAGTTCTCATTATGAGGTTATGTGTTTCTGTGTTGCTTTTTTTTGCAGGAATTGAAAAACAACCCTATTTATTACTATTGTATACTATGTACTTGCAATCTGTTTAATGACTTTTAAATAAACACACATGAGTGAGTTGAGTGAGCTGAATCAATGTGAATAGTATAAGTATTTTTCTGAAATTAGAAATCAAACTGAGGTCATTTATGAGTGTGAGTGTGGTACGACTATGATGCTGACGTCGCATTCATATCTATTTCAACCCATTTAAAATTTCATGAGTCAGTATGAATAGCAAAAAAGCTATTCATTGCCGATTACTAACTGGACTTTATTAACTGGGGCAAATACCAATATTTTTCTGTGCAGCCATACATTTCATCAGCACCCATGTCTATCTACTGGAGTAGAGATTATTATCAAAATCAGCTATTTAATGTAAATTTTTAATGAAATGGAATATGAGAAATGATTGTATTGTGTGTATTAATATTTTAAACATTTATTTATTGCTAAGACCTTACAAAGCATACTCCAATTCGGTTTTTGTAACTTGGAATTATAATATTAAACTTTTCAATATTTTATTTATATTAATGCAAATCTGGCATGTAGAAAATATTAAAAAATTATAATAAATATTAATAAGATTTTTACTTTATCTACAAAATGTTAACGGGTCTTCTAATATTTTTGGCATTTCTTGACCAAAACTATTTGGGATTATTTGGGCATTGAGTCAATTGACTTTTAACAAACAGGTATTTCATTTCACGAAGTCTGTTGAAGTTACAGGGCTCGTTAGGATTCGATGGCTACCTTTCCTTTATCGAGGTATGATAAGATTCCATAAAGTTTCGATAGAATTTAAGTCCGGGAGTTTTGGAAGTCACCCCAATAACTTGATTTGGTTGTCGTTAAGCCATTTCTTTGGATGCTTTGCAATATGTTTGGTACTATTGCGAGGTTTGATAAGATTCCATAAAGTTTCGATGGAATTTAGGTCCGGGAAGTTTGCTAGTCACCCCAATAAATTGATTTGGTTATCCTTAAATCCCATCTCTGGATACTTTGCAATATGTTTCGCATTATTGCCTTGTTGAAAGGTCAATTTAAGTGGAGTACGGTAGCGTTGTACTTTCAACATTATCTGTTGACTTCATTATAAACTGAATACGAATTATGCCCCAATAATTGACTTCTCAATTAAATGTCATTTGTCTTTAAATGCCATTTAAGTATCCAGTTTATTTTTTTCAATACAATATTGAGAGACATTTAAATGAAACTTAAATGCGCAAAATTGTGTATTTGAATCCTACTTAAATTTTGCAAGTATACCATATGTTATTGTGCTTGTTTGTGTTTATTTGAAACATGTACATAAACATCATGTCGTCGTATTAAAGAGAATTTCGTTTAATTTCCATAAATATATAACATATATAATATATGGTTTCATATCATGGAAAAATAAAATGGAAAAATGCGTCTGGTGCTCTTTTTGTTGCATAAGATGTGTTTTTGGGTAATTATAATTTTTTATACATTGATAACCTAACTTTTTTATCTATATGAAACAGCTGTTGTTTGAAAAGATTTCCATAATGCGAGTATTTGAAAATTGTTTAGTGCTGCCGTAATTTCAACGTAATTTAGTAAGAACTAAGAACATATTCAAGCAGAAACGATTGTTAGGCTGAGTTTACATCTGGCATTTCTTGTGTGTTATTTGCCCAAAAAAAAACGTAACCAACTAATTACTAATGAAAAACTGTTTGATTCAGACATATATATTTGGATTTAAACAGTTTCCAATCATGTTGGATTCTATAAAATTATCTATTAGTTATGTTTGAAACTGTTTAACTTAATAAATACGTGTCTGAATCAAACTGTTTTTCATTAGTAATTAGTGGTTACGCTTTTTTGCGCTTGTGTGGTACATGGCACACAGATGGAAACGCGGCCTTACATTTTATATAAATACTTTCTGCTCCAATATCATCTTTGCATATCACTGTTTCTATTATTTTTCACATAACTGTGCATACATACATATTTACATACATGAGTGTGTATGAATGTATGTATGTTTGCAGTTGGTCGATTTATTGTTTAACAATTTGTTTGTTACATTTTTTTTTTCTTTTTTTTTTTTGGTTTCATGTTAAATCTCTCTTACACTGTGTTTATTGGTGATTCCCGTTGTTTATATTTGAGATTACATTTTAAAATTCAAATTTCTATTGTAGGAGGTCAATAATTTGCTTTTTAAGCGTATTTCCTTACCACCACTAACAAACGCACTAGCGCATTTTGTTATTGTGTTGGTGGGGAGAGGGGGAGGAAATGCAGCTGCAGCGGTGTTTCCATAAACCATTTTCTGCAAAGAAAATTTAAAATTTTTTAAGTGTTAGGCACTTAATTTTAATCGTACGGACATCCTTTTTTGTTTTTTTCTTTTTCGCGCTGACAATTACAATTTCCTCTTTTATTGTAATAATCAAATAGAAGATTTAAAAGAAAAATAATCAAATAAACGAATTTTGCACGTTACAAAATGAAGTACATATCGCACATTCAGTTCAATAGTGACATAACTCAAAAATATCGTTTTTTGAGTTAATAATGCAGAATAGTAATGCATTTCGTATTTTATCTTGCATACAAATTTCATATAAATAGCTTTTACTATCACCTCCTGAGAGAAGAATATTTGTTTATGCCTGCATTGAGTTGTATGTATGTAAATTGAAAACTTTAAACGTGTTTTCTGCAAAACTAGTTTTTTTGAGTTATGACACTTTTGAACTGGATGTGCGATATGTACTAGACATCTGCATGAAACTAAATAATGATGTTTATGAAACTTTCGCCATAATTTTTTATTCGTTTCATTTCTATTTCATACAGATGAATAACTATGAAACAAGAACAATGAATACTCAATAGTTAAGAACGCAGTAAAATGATGTTGGTTTGTTTACTTATACAAGAGCATACTAACATTTACAAATGTGAAACAGAACATGTGTTCAGTGATGCCAACTTTTTTGGCTCTAAAAGCACATCAGAATTTAAAAAAAACACTAAAAAGCGTAATTTTGAGATCTAAAAAGAGTAAAAGCACTAACGTGAAAAACGAGTACAATTTAACAATGTTTTCTAAGCTATTCTCTATTTCAGCAATATTATCATATATCTTTAATGAAATATATCAGACGAAAAAGGTATGATTTACACAGAAAAAATAAATACACCAAGTTTTTTATTAAAGTAATTTTAAAAATACACTAATTTCTTAAAAGCACGACTGGTGCTTTTTATTAGTTTGGCACTAACGCTCAAAAATTGGCGTTTTTAGTCTTCAAAAAGCACTAAAAATAGTGCCAAAAGCACCAAGTTGGCATCGCTGCATGTGTTGAGTAAATCTCGATTAAGTTCATGCAAAAACAATAAGCTTTTAAAGATCAGTGTTGGCAGTTGTAGGAAAAGGGAAAATATAAGAATAATCGCCGAAAAGGAAGTTAAAAAATTACACATAATTATTTTTCTTTTCAATGCAATATTATTGTTGTTTAAAATTTCGTATTTTTACATAGGGTGATGATAATCAAATTTTTTGAGTTTTATTACAAATATTAATTTCAAAAATAATTGTTAGTTAAATTTTTGCTTTGAAGAATATAAATAGTTATTTTCGCTTGGAAACGAGTACTTTGTTTGTTTTTTGTTTAATTTTTGTCAATTTCAATTTTTTTTTTATATCATATGAAATTTAAAAAAACAAGCACGTGACCAAAACCGTTAGACACCTACACAACTAATAATAAAATTTGCTTAAGAATATATTCATTTCTCATAAACCAATTCCCTTTTGTCATTTTTCATCTAACAGTGTGTGTTTCTTTCCATAGCATTTCATTTCAGGTTTGTGTGCAGTTCATTACAAGAATATATATAATATATTAAAATAGTTTAAAGATTTATATAATTTAAAAATTCAAATGACAAATTAAAATATGTATTAGTAATATGTATGGTATATACATATGTACTTAGTTATGTATGTATATGTAAAAGTTAAAACTTTAATTTAAAAGTGAAACCTATTACACATGTGCGACCCATACAAAAAAATCCATGCGAATTAATAACAAAAGATGAGATGAGAGAAAGCAGCATGAACAAAAGTCGTTTCAATGAACAATTTCTTTGTGTTATGAAAACGAAAACGAAACGAAACGTTTTCACTCACAGTATGATAAAAGCAACAGTTTGTTGAGTATTAACATATTTATTCGAAGTTTTGCTTTAGTAAACAAACATTTCAGTAGTTTCATGGATGGAATTGTTCATGCAGTTCTATAATATGTACATAATTTAAATAAAATAAGCGCATATAGACCGTTTTAGTTTGGCAGTTGCGTTCAATTGTGTTGATACTAGAGTATCAATTTGAGGCTTTCTTGACGCCTTTGACACTTTCTTTTACCCCTTTTTTTTAATTTTTAACTATATCGTGCTACATGCCGATATAGCAACACTTGCAAAATAATTGTGCAATTTTTCGTATTGTACAATAATATCGCCAATGTCATATTCGAAAGTCTTACAATATATTTGAGACGCTTAGTGCAATAACTCTGTAAGCCACAAAAACAAAATATTGAATAAATCGACTTTTACGTTTAATATAAACCTAAAAAATCAGGGTTTTAATATTTTCTACATTAAGCACCCTTAATAACCATTTTAGGAGAATCACTATGTTGTGTCCATCTATCAATGCTTAAAACTCATTGGAAGTACCATTTTTAATAAAAAATTGTAGTTGACATTGTTATTGCCTAAATTTATTTCAACAATTTTTCAATTTCAAAAACAAAAAATATCTAAAATTTGTCTGTGTCTTATAAAGTTATTGCAATAAAAAATTATTCATTATTTTATTTTCAAATATTTATTTATTTATTGTAGTTTGGTTTACAAGGCAAATGATTTTAAAAACTATACAAAAGCAAATGCTAATAATGATAACAATATCTAAATAATTTATACAACGTCTACTTCACCTTCGGTATGTGCAGCCTCCAAATTATTGTAGAAATTTTGATTAACTGGTGGAATGTATGGCAGAAATGATTTTATATTAATCATATTATTAGCCACTATTTTAATATATTCAGTATACATTTTTGTAAGTCCACTTAATGTGTTATTTGCTGGTCTTAATTTTTTTTTTTTTTGTAGTGTTTATTTCCTTGTACTCTTCATTCTTGGAGTGTTTCAGATTTAAAATGAAATGTCATTGCATATTACAAAAAAATAATTACTTTCTTACGAAATATTTTCTAATAAAATAATAAAAAATTCTTCTAAAACTTAAAAAAAAACTTTTTATAAACAGCAACAACTCTGTAAGCCATATCAACAAAAATAATAATATTTTTTGTGCGTATGCCACAAAAACTTAAAAAAATCATACCGTGCTAGTTTCTGATATAAATTTCATGTCTCTTGGGAAGAGTCCTTTAATACCTATTGATTTAACAGAAATGTCAGAAGAACTTGAAAAAAGCTTTCATTTTCACCAAAATATATCGATGAAAAAAAGAACAAGTAAAGTTAGTGTGGCTTACAGAGTTATTGAGGAAAACAAAATGAAAATATATCATTTTGGAAGAAGTATATTTTGTAATAACACCGCCAAAATAATCCAATTTACTTAAAATCTTTTTAGCATATAAGGCTATGGTACCTAGAAGTAGATTGAGCACATAAAACTAATTTTTGATTCCATGTGGCTTATAAAGTTATTGCACTAAGCGTCTCATCAAATAACACCAAAGTTAGCTAAATATTCTGACAATCACTTATTAGAACGGAACAACTAAAGTGTCCGCCATCTAACGTTTTTTTTCTTCAACTAATGCTTATTTCGTGAATGGTAGCACTTGGCTCATTTCTGATTTGACAGATAATTAGTTTTATCCTTCCGCTGAACGAGCCAACTGACCATCCAATGCGTTTTCGCTTCGCTAAGTGGGCCTGCGATCGACTTACAGAAGATGCCGATTTTGCCAAAAAAAAAAATCATCTTTTCAGATGAAGCTCCTTTTGATCTTGGCGGGTATGTAAATAAGCAAAATTGTCGCATTTGGGGCACAGAAAACCCGCACGCATACATTGAAAAGCCGACGCACCCAAAACGAGTCACTGCTTGGTGCGGATTTTGGTCCAGAGGCATAATTGGGCCATTTTTTCGAAAATGAGCAAGGAGTGGCCATTACAGTCAATGGCGATCGTTATCGGGCCATGTTGAACGAATTTTTGTTCACAAAAATTAAAGAGGAGGATATTGGCAACATTTGGTTTCAACAGGACGGCGCTACGTGCCACACAACCGAAGCTTCAGTAGTTTTTTTATAGCATTTTCAAAAAAAAAAAAAAAAAAAAGTTATCTGGCGGACCCTTTAGCTGTTTTAGAAAGCCACCACACCTTCATCATCAGCGTTCTTCTGTGTTTGGTCCACTTTGTGTGGTGTCAGTTGATGTAGATTTCTGCTTTATATACGTAACTTTTTTGCAAATGGAATCTATTGTTCTTGGTATTAGAAAATTTTACTAAATCCATTTGTCGATGAAACATAGAAGCTGCAAAGAACAAAGAAAAAACGTAAAACAGTCCCTTTGGTTGTCATGCTGCACTCACTGTACGGTGTACACGTGCTTGCATGATAATACATACTTTTTTCTAATAAGTAACGATGCAGCATATAATTGGCCAAGTACATCACTTCAAGGGCTTGTCATGGTCGTGTTTATCAGGAAAGTACTCATGTAACTATATATATATATATATATATATATATATATATATATATATATATATATATATATATATATATATATACATGTATGTATATATGTATAAGATGTGATATCTCTTCTAGCTGTCACTTGTTTAACAAAACGATTTTATTATATACATAAAGGGTGTTTTTTATTGAGGTATAGAACTTTAAGTTGGCATCACTTTTTTAACTGGCGGCCATTTTGTCAGCTGTCAAGTGATTAATATTTAGTTTAGTTTGCCATTTCATCATGAACAGGTTGACAAAAGAACAACGCTTGCAAATCGTGCAAATTTATTTCGAAAATAATGGTTCAGTTCGCGAAGTTTACCGCAAGCTCCGTCCATTTTATGGTCGACATAATCGTCCATCAGAGCAATTAATTCGGTTAACCATGGATCGTTTTCGCACTACGTTTACTCTATGTGATAATACGCATCCGCAGAGACGTAGAGCAAAGTGTTGAAGAGGACCCGAATGAATCGATTCGCCACCGTGCACAGCAATTGGAGCCGCCTAACCGACTATTTTGTTCCCGAATTGGATGGCATGAATGTGGATGAGTTGTGGTTCCAACAAGACGGCGCTACATGCCACACAGCGCACGTCACAATCGATTTATTGAAGGAAACATTCGATGAGCGCATAATTTCGCGGAATGGACCTGTCAATTGGCCACCAAGATCGTGTGATTTGACACCATTGGATTATTTTCTTTGGGGATATGTGAAGGCGCTCGTCTACGCCAACAAACCAGAAACGTTAGGGGACTTGGTAGCCAACATTCGTGGCGTTATTGCCAACATACGGCCCCATATGCTTGAAAAAGTGGTTGAAAATTGGACCTGTAGAATTGGCTTTATTCGAGCAAGCCGCGGCGGCCACATGCCCGAAATTATATTTAAACATTAATGGCATAAAATTATCCTTCCAATAAAGCCAAATTGATGGACATTAAAACGATTTTCTTGTGTTTTATTTCAATTCGAAGTTCTATACCCCTTAAAAAAACACCCTATACATACATACATAATCTATTAGTGTTTTCACACTGGTTTTAGGTTTTAACGTTAAAACCATAAACAGCTGATTTTGCATTCACACTGCAAGTTTGTTAAATTCAGTTTTTAACTCACAGGCTGTCTAATAACTTTGCTCAAAATAAAATAAATCTCCTGCCGAAATGCGTGTATTTGTTGTTGCATTTTTTCTGCTTTTTAATAACACTTGTTGGACATACTGTTCAACTGTTTTTGTTTGTATGAAAAACTGAGATATTTCATAATGCGCTCTAAAATGGAA
This sequence comes from Tachina grossa, assembly GCA_949987645.1. NCBI lineage: Eukaryota > Metazoa > Arthropoda > Insecta > Diptera > Tachinidae > Tachina > Tachina grossa. The sequence continues at coordinate 149,334,484 of OX465274.1, read as the reverse complement.
ATTATTTTATATTTTGTAAAATTTTTTTAAATTATGGAACTTCTTATACAGAATGAAGAAGTGCTTGGAAATATTGTGAATAATATAAAAATGCACAAATACATTATAAGATAAACCTTTTTTATAGGCAGATGAATGTCAGTCATATTGTCTATTTTCAATTTCCACAGTTCAATTTAAAATATTTTCGTTGTTTTCCTTCCAAAAAAACTCTTTTTTCCATAATTTTTTGATTATTGTTGCTGCTGCATTAATTTTTAAGTTGACAAATTTTTCAGGCACCATTTATTGTTATCCACTGGCATACCATTACCAGCTGCTGTCGGTCATTTCAACTTGGCAGCACTGAATTTATCACAGCGAAAACAAGGTTGCATTTCATAACATCAACTTAAAACCAATTCAAAAATGGTTTTAATTTGGTTTTAACAAAGACAATTTGTATGGTAAAACCATGTTTTAACAGTTGGTTTTAACGTTAACATCAACTTTCATTAAAACCATGTCAATGTGAAAATACTATATTATCGATTCATTCATAACGAATAAATGTTTCAATTCAATTGAGTTCTAATCGCACAATAACCCCGTAAGAAATACATTTATTAATGAAAATTTATTAAGGTCGCTCAGCACCAATATCTCATTAAAAAAACTTTATTTCTAATCAACTGCAATTAAACACAGTCTTCAAAACTATTTACTACGATCTGGAACGGCAAAAAATATTTCTCCATTCATAGGCAGACACTAAATGATGAGAGATTCAGCACATACTCTGGCACAAAAATGAAAATGATTCGTTTTATTCTTTGTTTTGCTTATTATTCTTTTTCCACTTGATTGGTAACGTTTCACACGTTAAATGGGTTAATTTAAAATTGATCAGAAATTAAATTAGTTTTATCATAAAGAGTTAGTTAGAATTCTGTGTTGTGCAACTCCATTGTAAAGCTCAGTGGCATAAAATATAGATTGTACAAGTTCTAAATTTGGTCAGAAGTTTTACTGCCGTATTCATAAAAAATAATTTAAGTTTACAAAACGTTTATTAAACAAATTTTTACAAAAAATTCGTTTAGTAAACCTTCTGTTAACCAAAATTATTTTTTATGAATACGCGAGTTAATCTTTTAAATTTCAAAAACAAAAACAAAAACGAGAAAAAACAAGTTTGTGAGAAATTGGAATTTTTTAATTAAAAAGGCACGGTCACATTAAGAAAATATTTAATGGAATTATCTTTTTTCAAATTGTTATTTAAAATTTTCAAAATAAATTCCAAGGTATTTTTTGGTCACAGAAAGCTGATTTATTTGACAATTTTTCGCTCTTCAAACAACCATCAAATAGTGTCATGTGTAAACATGGCAAAACATGTTTTCTCTGCGGTCAGTCTTAATTCAAACAAAATATTTAATAACAGTTGCAAAATATAAAAACTAGTTTTCACAGACATTTTAGTATAAATTTGTGCTGGACAATTTCTAAAATTTAATTGTGCTAATTTTAGAAGGTGAAGAAAAAAGTTTAAAAAAAAAGAGAAAGAAAAAGTTTAATTTTATTTTTATTACAATTTTAACGGAATGACATGCTCTTGTTTATCAATAATATCTTTATGCCAGACAAGGTATATTTCGTTCTAAATGGGCACTTCTGAAGAAGCAAAATTGTCGAATGTGTAGTGACTGTAATCCACAAATTTTTTAAGAGAGAAAATTGCACCTAATCACTGTGTGCTGTGCAATTTCATCAAGCTGTATTGCCAGGCTATACATTTTTTAAGAAGACGGTGGCAAAGTAAAGGTTATGTTATTTAAAAATATTATAGGAGTTTTTGATTCCTGAACTACCCCGAAATAGAATTCTTTTCAACAAAATGGCGCTAGTTCCAATCCAGTCCCGTTACACCGGAATTACACCGAAAATTGAAAAACAAAATTATTTCAAGAAAATTAATATTTCAGTGTTCTAAATGGTTTCCAGATCTAACTATAGCAGACTTTTTTAAATTTAAATGATTTAAAACAGTCGGTTCAATTGATCTTTGATGCGATTTCTACATCAGCTCTGCATACAGTCATGAATAACTTTTTCTTAAGATGTCACATACACTTAATTATACATATTTAAACAAGCAAGTCCCATTATTATAACTTAAAGTTAGTTAAAAGTAGGATTTTGTATGACGTATAAAAACTTGTTCATTATTACAAATTAAATTTAACTTACCAAGTAAGGTAAACTTGAATTTAACTAATACCTTACATTAGGTCGAAGTTAAATGGTACTAGTGGACAACTCTTTATAGGACCGATAAAATCCTACTTTTAACTAACTTTAAGTTGTAATAATGGCCCTAAGTGTGCATATTCGTGCCGAATCTTATATACTCCTCCCCGACATACATAGGTACATATATTGAGTATATCCATACATACATAAGTTCATACATACATACATATTTGTTTTGATCGAAAATGCATCATTTAGTTTTTTCTCTGGTTCAATTTATAGACCCACAGGTCAGGGTATCTTACGACAAAAGAATTTAATTCCAAGATTTTATTTTCGATATTATAAAATTTTAAATTAATTAATTTAAAACTACAAAACTGTTAAGTTTTTCAATTCAAACATCCTACTGTCAACACTACCGTCACCGTTTGACCATTGATTTGAAACATAATTGTGATCAGAACATAATTTTTTCCAAAACTGGAATCTTATTTTTCACTTTTATGATTTTAACAAAAGAAAATTAGTTTTATGTAGTTACTTGTGTACACCAAAAAAAGGGTTAATATTTTCCAGCTCTGGAGCCGTTTAGTATTTTTGAAATTTCTTATACCAAACTCTTTCCTTCTAAAAGATAAAATATATTTAATTTATAAAGAAAAATAAAAAAATAATTTGACCTACTTACTTTTATATAAAAAAGTTAAAATTTTCCAACCCTGGAGTTATAATTTTAAATTTTTGTGTTTTGTTATATCAATCTATTTATTTTGAAAATATAAAATATGTTTAATTTATAGAGAAAATTAAAAAATTATTTTAGTAGGTTACTTTTATATACCAAAATCGAAAAATTTTCCAACCCTGGAATCGATTTTTTTAATACCAATTTAATCCTAGTAAAATACAAAATGAGTTTATTTAACCAAAAAAAACAAAAATTTGTTTCAGCTAATTACTTTCACATGGCAAAATAAAATTTAAGATTTCCAGCTCTGAAACCGTCTTTTCGATTTTACTGATTTTCAACACCAGTCTATTTCGAACAATTGCTGGTAGCAGCAAAAGTGAAAAATTTCCAGAAATTTTTTTTATTTCAATTGTTTGGAAATTTTTCACTTTTGCGGCTACCTAAGCGCTACCTAAGCCGTATATAGAATTATTCCTAGGAAGTTCATCTGTTTTAGAAAGTTGTTTATTGAGATCCTAGGTACATTTTTGTAGTTGATTGTTTCCTTAAATTTTGAACGGTTTGCTACCTATGGACCTTAACAGGGGAAAAAATTTGAAAAAAAATCTAATTTTTTTTAATTTTTTGCGATTTTGATCTGGAAGATGAATTTTTTTTTTTTTGATTTTATGTGTTTACAATTTTTGTTTTTTTTTTGTTTTTTTATGACAAGAGCTACAACTTTGCCTCAGAGAGTACGGGGGCCTAATTCCCGCATTCGATTCGAGCGAGTTATTACTCGAATGTGCGAGTTTTTTAACTTTTGGGATTTTCGCATTCGGTTTCGAGTAACACATATTGAAATTTCTAATGACAGCATTCGATAACATGCATACATTCGAATGCAACCGTTCGTGTTTTTACTCGCAAGCAAAAAGGCATTCGAAATCATTTTTAACATAGACAAAACGAAGAAATAGAAAATGTATGTTCAATATTTTACTTATTTATTTAAAAATGAATGAATGCACAAATGTACGTATAAAAAAATACAAATTAAAAAATTTCTAGTTGACTTTAAATATAACAAAACACACGGTCTAATTCATAAAAAATATTTTTGGTTTATTACAGGTTTATTTGACAAATTTCCCATAGAAATATGTCAAAGAAGCGCTTAATATACCTGATAAATTTTTATGAATAAGGCAGATAATGTTTTGCCCAAGAGTTGTCTCGGGGAAAATAAAAAAAAATAAACCAACTCTGGGAGCACCTAAATAACAAATTAAATGCTTTTGGTCAAGCAATAAAAGAATCGAACATGTGGCTAGTGCTCTATTCTCTAACTTTACACTCATTTATTATTATTAAGTTATTAACAAAATTAATATGAAAATTCGTTTCTTTTTTCTGCATATACGTGTGTATGTACGTACATACATATGTTTTTGCATACATACATATATACCAACATATGCTTTTGTTTACAATTTATTTAGTGTTGTGAAATGAATTTATATATAAATATATTTGCCTTTTTCCAACACTAAAACCAAAACTCGATTCGCTTGGTAGCGAGTGACATCATCAGAAAATTTCTCGCCATCGGAATTAATTTCTATTCGAATGCAATTCCGATCACGAGTGCAGGAATTAGGCCCCAGTTTGCAGGATATGAGCCTGAGAACATGCAAAAATGACACCGATGCTCCAAATCTTTGGGGGCCTTCAAAAAAATGCATGACTTGGGGAAAACTGGGAGACACGTGTCTTTTTTTTTTTTTTTTTGTCTTTCATCATGTAGTGGTGTCCGTATATGGTTATATTTCCATTACTTAAAATATTACACATAGTGTAATTAAAAAATGTATTATCCTTTCTATCGTTCTCAAAATAAAAAACTAATTAATTGTTTATGTTTCTTTGTCACTCATTAATATTGGACTTTGCAGCAAATACGGCAATATAATAGTAATATTAAAAATTATCAGGTTAAAATTCATTCCTCTTAACCATGTGTGCTGCATAAATTAATAACAATTTTCTTTTAATTCTTAAGCACTCACTTTAAAATTACTCTGTAGTAAATAGTTTTTCTAAATTTAATTTCAAATCCATTTACGATTTCATTTCTCTTGTACTTTGCTCTTTACAATTCTGTCATATTTATTTTTAACTATTTTAACATTTGCATTATTCCAATTTACTAGTAAACAAAAAAAAAACTCCATCTATGTATAATTCGTTTGAATGCCTAATAAAATTAAGTTTTCAAATGGCTGCAAATGAGTCATAGTTTTTTAACAGCCGCAACATCTAAAGATTGGGAAAAAATATTGTCAAACGAAATCATCTTCCATATTATTGGAGAAACATATGAACATCAGAAACATCACGTTAAAAGAAAAGTCCACGTGAAAAATGTGTACAAGAAAATCATAAATATTTAGTAAATTCATTATAAAATGCAAACAACTGCATTTAAGCATTGAACAAACAGTTGTACGCAAACGTGTTAAAACAAGAAGACCAACACTAAACCATCGATATTTTAATTTAAAATTTTATGTGAATATTTATGTGTTCATGTACATACTCGTATGTATGAATGTACAAATGTACATATGTATGTAAAATATTAATGTGTCAGTGTGAATTTTTGAAGGGGTGTTCACAGTTTGTTAGCCCCTGCGAGAAACAATTATTTTTGAAATATTTTCGCTTAAACTTGAACCAGTTTGTAGGATTGCAAACATATTTAAAAACACAATATATATATATATAGGTTTTTTTAGCATCACGAGAAATATCCATATCGATAACTACACAGAAAAAAATAATTTGTAAATACAATTAATTTTTTTGTTATATCAATTAAATAATTAATTGATTTTGAACCTACAAAGATTTTTGTAAATACAATTAACGAAATTGTAAGTTAAAGGAAAATCTGGAAAATATTTTCAAAAAAATTTATTAACAAATAATTTGTTGAAATTCATTTATTTTTTTCAACATTAATTTTTGTTAGATTTCAAAGTTATTTCAATTAAAGTTATTGTTAGTTATATTAACAATGCGAATTGTTGAGTTTTTGTACAAATTTTGATTATTATAGTTGTTATATTAACACAATCACAATCCTCGAAACGATTTTTTGCTTGTCTGCGAAACACACTAAATGTCTTTGGGCGGAGTTGAACCGGCAACCTCAAAACTAATAAACCTACTTACTTACCTCTCAGCTGGAGAGCAACACTTTATTAGATACGCAAATAATAAATACAAACAAAATATGATTTCTTGTTTCTTCTACATGTGTCCATTCCGTTGTGATATAATTTAACAAAAAATTTTGTTAAGTAATTTAATTGACTACAAAAATTAAAATTTGTTATATCAACAATGATCATTGTTAATTTTGAAATTAAATATTAGCAGTTTGTTTTGTTGGTTACAATTCGATAATATTTTTTTTCTGTGTATGATTTGACAGCTGAGAATGTCAAACTGTGATGACATATACTATTATTAAGGAAAAAAAGTTACTAAATTTAAGTAAAAAAAGTCTAAGTTTAAGTAATTTTTTCTAAGTTTAAGTAATTTTTTACCAAAATCTAGTAAAAATTACTTAATAAAAAGTTCATATCCTCAAAAATAGTTCATGAAAAAACACACACAAAAATTCTCACATTCAAGGAAAAGTTTACTGGCTTATAGGAAATATTTACCAAAAATTGGAAAATGGTTTAAAAGTTTAGGAAAATTGTATCCTTAAAACTAGTCAATCTCGTTTGAAATTAAAAAATAAACTTTAGGAAATGACTTACTCCTGATTAGTTCATCAAATTTGACTTACTTGAAAGATATAAAAAGGTATTCTAAATTTTAGAAAAATATTTACCAGTTTTAAGTATTTTTTCTTTAAATTACAGAATATATTTTTCATTTGCATTAAGCAAAAAATCTAAGTAAATTTTTCTTTTTTCCGATGAATATTTGAACTTTTTGAACTATTTGAATATTTTATTGCAAATAAAATAAAATTTTAAAACTTAAAAATTTCAATGTTTATTCCGGCTGCCTGTTAGGCAATTGGTTAGAGTGCTTGCCTATCAGTCAGAAGGTTGTTGGTTCAATATTTGTCTCCTCATAAGGAATTAATATGTATGTATGTATACTGAATTAATTCAGAATATAATATGAATATATAATAAAAAACATACCATGTCGTATAGAATTTAATGAAAAATAAAAAAGTACCAGAATTAAAGACATAAAAAAACTTTGAAAAATTTACCAAATTTGAGATCAAAGATGAAAAAAATTTTTTGCAAAGCTCCGAAGTTTATGGGAAATTTACTTAAATATAAAAATTATATATATGAAATTACTATAAACTAGTTCATTAATGAACTAGAAATTTAGTAAATATTTTACTGGTTTCAAAAAAAAAAGCTTTGGCGCCATAGGACAACTTTTTTTACCCAAATTTAGAAAATTTTCCAAAGTTTTAGTTAGTTTTTTTCTGTGTAACCTAAAAAATAAATTAATTAAAATACAGTTTCCACAAGTCAGGCAGGCGACTCGTCTAGAAAATTTGTATGAAAATCACTCAAAAATATGAGTGCTTTCCATATAAAATTTGTACTCAAGTCGTCCATACGCGTTATAAAAACAGGGGGTAAATTATACATAAAACTGAAATTAATATTAAAATTTTTATTTGTCAACAGTCAAAAATAAATTTGTGAAGCAATTACATACACTCAAAAAAAAACTAACTAAAACTTTGGAAAATTTTCTAAATTTGAGTAAAAAAAAGTTGTCGTATGGCGCCAAAGCTGTTTTTTACTCGAAACCAGTAAAATATTTACTAAATTTTTAGTTCATTAATGAACTAGTTTATAGTAATTATATTTTTATATTTAAATAAAATTTTTCTAAAATTAAGTCAAATTTCTCCATAAAATTCGGAGAATTGCAAAAAAGGTTTTTCATCTTTTATTTTATTTAAAATTTAGTAAATTTTTCAAAGTTTTTTTTTGTCTTTAATTTTGGTACTTTTTTGTTTTTAATTAAATTCTATACCACATGGTATGTTTTTTATTATATCTTCATATTATATTATTTAGTAATTCACCACACATACGTATTAATTCCTTGAGAGGGGGCAAGTATTGAACCAACAACCTTCTGACTGATAGGCAAGCACTCTAACCAATTGCCTAACAGGGCAGCCTGAATAAGCATTGAAATTTTTGAGTTTTAGCATTTTGTTTTATTTTCAAAAAAATGTATTTCAAGTTCAAATATTCGTCGGATATATGAAAAATGAACTTGAATTTTTTGCTTAATGCAAATAAAAAATATATTCTATAATTTAAAGAAAAAATACTTAATACTGGTAAATATATTTCTAAAATTTAGAATAACTTTTTATATCTTTCACATTTTCCAATTTTTGGTAAATATTTCCTTTAAACCAGTAAACTTAACTTGAATGTGAGAATTTTTGTGTGCATTTTTATGAACTACTTTTGAGAATATGAACTTTTTATTTTTTACTAATATTAAGTAATTTTTACTAGATTTTTGTAAAAATTTACTTAAACTTAGAAAAAATTACTTAAACTTAGAAATTTTTTTTACTTTAATTTAGAAAATTTTTTTCCTTAATAATAGTATATGTCTTTTTTTGAGTGTACATATCTACATATACACACATATATATATATATATATTTATATATATATATATATATATATATATATATATATGTATATATATATATATATATATATATATATATATATATATATATATATATATATATATATATATATAAAAATTATAAAAATATTGACGAAAATAAGCTTTTCTATACACAAGTTAAAACAACATATTTTTGTAAGCTTATTTTATAAATTGCACGGATAAGCTTATATTAATCATACACATGTAATATTATCACGAGGGTTCCGCTTTGATTTTTCTACAATTGTTACGAAAACATTTTTTCAATATAAATACAATTTTCAATCATATATATAAATGTATAGTTATTTTATTTTTAAGTCAGAAGTTTGAATAAACATTTATTGTAATTCATTTGAAAGCCTGAAATTTAACCAGGTATGGGAACTCTAATTATGTACATACATATATGCGAAAAGGTTTTAAGTTTTTCACTTTAAGCAGTTTTGATTAGAATAGTTTGAAAATTTAATTAAAATGACTAGACCTGCCTCCCTACTTGTTGAAGCTAAATTCGGCTGCTAAAATTGTGAACAGATACAAAACTTTAAATTTTTGGCGATGACATAAAACAGGAAAATTTCCACGTTTGGATATTGGATTTGTATTTTTAGCGATAGAGGTTTAGCTCTAGCGAGTTACATAATACGGGGCTGGCCTCTATACTACTATTTGAAAAACATATAGAAATTCAATTGTATAATTAGAATACAATTGTGTATGAAAACTATTAAAGAAAACAAATACAATTAGAAAGGCATACGACGTTAATTTGAGCTTGTACATATTTAAAATTATTTTCTTTTATTATTATTATTATTATTTTCTAATTTTTTCTAAGCAAGTAATTAGAAAATTTATTACATCAAGAACACAATTTGTTCATTTGTCCGTTATGAAAGTTACTCAATGAGAAAAAATTGAGCGTACATTAAATCACAAATTCGTTAAACCGGGAAACTAATGTACTTCCTAAAGTCTTGGGAAAGATGCTGTGGAATTAATGAAATGGCCGTTTCTTAAGAACGATTTTTATATACATAAGTATGCCTTTTTAATAAGCAATTTTTAATTCCTTTTTAATGCAAATGAATTTTTTCAATTCGTGCCAGTGAAACGTATTAAACTTTGTGTTAAGTGAATTAATTATAGACATAAATTTTGAAAGATTTAAAAAAAAAATATTATGGGCCTATTTCACATGAAGCCTAAAACTTAAAATTATTTTAATTCGTTTTTTTTTCTCAATGAACATATTTTAATTGTTGCTCATGTTTTTTGTTTGTTTATTTTTTTTTAATTTGGTGTTTTTTTGTAATTGTTTTGTAAAAGTATTATGTATATGTATTTGTTGTATTTGCACAAATTTGGGTTAAGTTTATTTTATTAGCTTTTTATATTTACATATGCTTGTAAAAAGGTGTTCATGTTTTGTTTTTTTTTTTTTTTTTTTTGTAATTTTCTTGCAAATACTTTGCGCTTTTGTTCACTAAATAATTGATGTTGGTTTTGTAGTCGTATTGTATCTGTTTAATAAAAACGCTAGAAAAAAAGCTTTTGTTTCCTTTCAGCAATAAAATTTCAAGTTTAGGTTTACCTTTTTTATATGTGTGTATTTATAAATTTATTTTCTTACGTTTTAAAACTCCAAAAAGTAAAATTAACTCTTTTGTTTTGCTGCTGATGTTGTTGTTGGCATGATTTTATGGATATTTTCACTATTTTGTTATTGTTGTTATTTTTATTGTTGAAGTATCTATGTATGTATGTGTGTGGATATTTACTTATACTATTAATTCACATACACCCACGCAATGCAACGTAGAAAAAAATTAGTATGATTATTTTTTTTCAACTCGAATTCGTTTGAATGCACAAAATAAAACACACTTACTAAACTCATTCACCGACTGAGACCGTCCGTCTGTCTGACTGGCGGCCTGTCTTTCTGACAGACAGCTGATGCCGCGGCACAAAACTTTCAAACAATTTAATACGCACGCACCACGTACATATGCTTGTATGTATGTTTGTATGTACGAGTATGTTTGTATGTATTTCAAGATACTTCTTTTATTATATTATTTATTATTGCCTGTCTGTTGTATAGTTTTTTCGGTTTCTTTACTTAAAAAGCACACGATTTACTTAAATTTATTTAATCATGATGATTATCTTATTATTCGTATCTTTTAAACATGCACTTTTTGATTCGATTTTTTTTACTTTTTTTTTAATTTATTTAATTCTGTGTTCCACTTGTTGTAATTTAGATTAATTTTATGAGAAAACTATTCTTTATGTCAAACAATAAAAATAATCATAATCATAAACAACACACACTAAATATGTTGCGTATCTTGTATCTCAACGTTTGCTTGTATTTCAATATATATAAAAATCCAACTCAGTTATCGATTTAATCTACGCTACCAATCCGCACGAAAGCCCAATACTAACTGACTCATGAAAAAATTGAGCCCACCTTAACCAAATGCAGCAGCGGTGGCTTGTTTGTGTTTTCATGGTTCGTTCGTTCGTTCGTTCGTTCATTCATTCATTTCATTTATTCATTTCATCCGTTCATTTGCTGTTGTAGTTCACTTTTAGCCACTAATTTTATTTCTTGTCTACTCTTAGCTTTCAAGTATAAACCATTTTTACATCTATTGCTAAAGCTACGGTCACACTTGTCAAACATTTGCCCAAAAAAGCGTAACCACTAATTGCTAATGAAAAATTTTTCAATTGAGACAATAGTTTGTCAAGTTAAAGAATATCCAATAATGTTGGATTCTATAACATTGTCTATTAGTTGTGTTCGAAACTGTCTAATTTGATAAACAAGTGTCTGGAACAAAACTTTTTTCATTTGTGTTTGTTGGTTACGCTTTTTTGGGCAAATATTTGAAAAATGTGACAGTACCGTAAGAGAGCAGAATTCATTCATTTTACATGCCGGCAAAGTCTTTTTGTTCTCTCTTAACACTCCAATTTATTGAATGTTTAAAGTTGTAAATTGTTGTAAAAATTTGTTTCTTTTTTTGTTTTGTTTTTATTTCTTTTGTCGCATCATGCTGCTAATTCAGTTGAAATGCTTTTATTCATTTCCCTTTTTTTTTTGTTATCGATTATTTTTAGACAATTGTAATTTGTTTGTTTCCACTTGGTTAAGATTTCCATCAAAAATTTCAATTCGCTTTTTGTTTTGTTTTTTATAAAATTTAATTCAATTGACTCGTCGTGGGTGTTGTAAAAGCTTGGTGTATATAGAGTTAATACATACGACTAAAAGATTCTTAATTGATATAATTTTTGTGATAGAAAAATTTTTAATATTTTCTTTTTCATAACTATTACACTGTCCAGCACACAAAAAAATATATAACAATTTTCGGCCAACTGATTATTGTAGAGGGGACGATAAAAAGATACACATACGTGAATCGGTGTTTTAAAAGTTTACACCTAAAACTCATTTTACGGCCTTTATAAAAAATCTAGAAAATCTTGTAATACTTAGGTTTTTGGTATATAAAGTTTTCAGGACATTTATTGAGAATATTGCAAGCAACATTTTGTTGATATACATTATCCTTCTAACTCTTCTAAAAATCTGTAGGTCTATTTTGCATTTTTTCTTTTTTTTTCAAAAAAGAACGCAAGTTCTCATGGGACACCGGGTAGGAACGTAGTTCCTTACGCTTTACTTGCCTTAGAAATTGCCCCGTAGCCCCTATTGAGCTTATTTTTGATCAAATATATACATAGTTTTGTGTCGTTCCAGACTCAGATCTATCCATGTTTTGAATTTCATAAATATCGGTTGGATAGTTTCAAAGGGGCGGAAATTTCCCCCTAACCCTCATATTTCTGAAAAAGTGTAGAGCCATGTGCGTTTTTCGACTCAGATCTATCCATGTTTCATCAAAATCGGATAATTTCAGAGGGGAAAAAATCCCCTTGCCACCCTACGTGCTCCTATTTTCTTAAAAATCTACAGGCGATGTCTTTTTTAGACTCAGATCTATCTATGTTTTAAATTTCATAAAAATCGGATAGATTGTTTCAAAGAGGAAGAAATTTCCCTCTTCCACCCCTCATATCCTACTTTTTAAAAATGTAATAAAAATTGCATAGATAGTTTCAAAGATGCAGACATTTCCCTTACCACCCCTCGAGGTCGTATTTTTGAACAAATCTACAGCCCCTGTCTTTTTTTCGACTCAGATCTATCTATGTTTTGAATTCCATCAAAATGGGACAGATAGTTTCAAAGAATCAGGTAGATAGTTTTAAAGTGGAAAAAATTTTCCCTACCTCCACTCGTGGTCCTATTTTTGAAAAATTGTATAACGTATCTCTTCTTTTTGAGTCAGACCTTGTTTTGAAAGTTTCTGAGAGGCAGACATTAAATATATAATCTAGGTACCGATCAAGACTTAGATCTATCTATGTTCTAAATTTCATCAAAATCAGTTTCGTGGTTTAGCCGTTAAAGCGCAACAAACAAACAATAAATGTAATTTAGCATTTATAATACAGAGTGGCGCAGAATAAGCTATATGGTTTGAATTATTTGTAACTTTTTTAATTAAATATTATTCTTTCTTTGTTCTTTTCTCAGCATTTTGTGAAGAAGACTTGGGGAATTAACTATGAATCATTACACGATCGAACAACGTACACAAATGATTGAATTTTATTTTTCAAATCAACAGCAAGCGTGCATATCATAATTTCGCGAACAAGCGATTTTAACTGGCCTCCACGTTAACCAGATTTAACAGCTCCTGACAGTTTTCTTTGGGGATATTTGAAAGAAAGAGTGTACGTTAACAAACCAAAAACCATACTGCAACTAAAAACTAACATTCGAAATGGCCATTGCACCCGAAATTTTGCTAAAAGTTATGGAAAATATGCTAAAAAGAGCACGTATGTGCGAAGCAGAAAATGGACATCACTTACAGGATATCATTTTTCAAAGCTAATTGCAAAAAATACCCCAATAATATACTGTATTTAAAAAAAAAGTTATAATAATCGTATAAATAAAAAAGTTATAAACCATTTAAACCATATATCCCATTCTGCTCCACCCTGTATTTTGGTAGCATTGAATATGTTATTTCTTAAGAACAACATTCATATTTTTTACTGGGATTTTTTTATTTATGCCCCTGACTTGATCTCATTTATTATTATATTTTGCATTTGTTTAAGAATAGGCCAATTAAAAAAAGAAGAAATCCGGTGTTTATTATTAGAACAATTGCATTATTATTAGCACTATTTCATTTCGACAACGTGCTGAAATTCACATGCTACAAATACGTCTGCTTACATCTGCAAAGGGTGTAACTTAAATGCACACGCGTATACACTTACATATGTATGTATGTATGTATGAACATGTGAGCAGCATGTGGGTACGTACAGAGAAATACATTTATAGTGATTTGCAAGTGCTGGTCTAACATCATGACACACGTTATTAAAAAAAAAAGTTTTGTAAAAGTTGTCATTAGTTTCAAGGAAAAGGAAGAAAACTATAAATTTCCGTTAAAAATCACATAACTTGAAATTTTCATAAAAGGTATTGCATACTTTTAGGTCAGGTATTTATTGATTACTGAGAGGGGGGCTAATTACAGCAGCAGATATCATTCGAAATTTCTATACAAACACAATTAAAATTTTATGAACATAATATTACAACAATTTATTAAGAATTTAAGAGAAAAAGTGCGTAGAGATAATGACAAACAAAACCATATGATTTTTACGATTTGCAAATGATTATTTTATCAATTGGTGATTTTTTTATGGGAATTGTTAAAATTTAAGTTTAAAAATTTTTTAAACGCACTAATAATCCCAAATTAATATTTTACTTATTTAGTAAAATATTTTTTTATTAAAAATACATTGAAGTTGATTATTGAGGGGTTTAGCTGGATCCTATGCTCATTTCACTGTTGCTAATGCAGATCATCAGGGAACCTTTACCCAAAGTTTCTTAGAATAACTAGAGTTATTATGTTATAAACTTTCATTTAAACAAATGAGAAGCTTAAAACAAATAACAAAGTTGAAACAAGAACTAAATAATCAAAATTTTTTTTTATTTTCTTTACCATTACTACATTGGCTGACTTTTTTTCAGCTTCAAATTGTAGTTGTAAAAAGAAAATAAATGTAAATAACAACAGTTATTTAAGAATAGAGTGTTGCCACACAAGTATTTTTTGACCTGGTGCAGTCAATTTCATAATTAGTGATTTTTAACCCCCGACTAAAAAAAAGGGGTGTTATAAGTTTGTAGTGTGTGTCTGTGTGTCTGTGTATCTGTGTATCTGTATATCTGTGTGTCTGTCTGTGTCCACGTACAGGCCAAACGGCTGGACCGATTTTCATTTAGTTTTTTCTGTTTGAAAGATGACTTGATCGAGAGGGTTCTTAGCTATGTTTGAAAAAAATCGGTCCAGCCGTTTAGAAGATATAACATCTTTTCTGAAAAAAGTCGGGGGTTTTTTAAATTTTTAATTTTTGTTATTTTATGGGAATTGTTAAAAAAATCACTAATTATTAAATTGACTGCAGGTCAAAAAATACTTGTGTGGCAACACTCTATTCTTAAATAGCTGTTGTTGTTATTTACATTTATTTTCTTTTTACATACTTTTACAACTACAATTTGAAGCTGAAAAAAGTCAGCCAATGTAGTAATGGTAAAGAAAATAAAAAAAATTTTGATTAAGGCGATTTCAGACTATAATACAAGTATTAATACTTTTGACGAAAATGCATCCCTGATCTAATTTCTGTTTAAAAAATTTTAAAAAACAACAACAACTCAACATGTCAGAGTTGCATTTTCCACAAAAGTATTAATACTTGTATTATAGTCTGAAACCGCCTTTATTGAGTTCTTGTTTCAACTTTGTTATTTGTTTTAAGCTTCTCATTTGTTTAAATGAAAGTTTATAGCATAATAACTCTAGTTGTTTTAAGAAACTTTGGGTAAAAGTTCCCTGATGATCTGCATTATCAACAGTGAAATGCGCATAGGATCCAGCTAAACCCCTCAATAATCAATTTCAATGTATTTTTGATAAAAAAAAATATTTTACTAAATGAGTAAAATATTAATTTGGGATTATTAGTGCGTTTAAAAAATTTTTAAGCTTAGATTATTTTATCATTTTGTACTTAACAAAAAGCAAAAATAAAAATGAGCTTGTGTTCAGTTTCCTATGAAGAAGTGTGTAAAAAATAGACAATTAGGGCCGAGGCAAATTCATATAAGGTATACTCAGGTCAATTCGCTTTGAGAAATTTATACCTGAAATGTCAGAAAAATTTACTGAAAAATGTGTTTTGACATCCAACGTGTGTTCAAATTACAAGTGGCGAAAATAGTCACCTGAGCCCTTGCAGCCACCTAGTATGAATTCGCCTTGATTAGAGCCTGTCCCACGATGTCGACAACGTTTCACTTCTCGCTGTTGTGGGACAGGCTATTATTAAATAATTTTTTTTTAATAAAATTCATTTTAGTTCAATGAAGTTTAAATATGTATCATTATTAAACACTTTCATAAAAGTCCTAAATTCAAAACTTACTTTAGATAAACTTGAATATGTTATAAAATCTCTTTCAAAGTGATTCCTTAATTATTTTCCTTGATTAGTAGTTTCATCAGATCCTTTTAAGTTTCATCAGATACTTTTATAACCAGCTGAAGACATGAGCCATCCAAACAGGAGTTGCAATCTGACGAGTAGACAAAGAAATTATAAATGAAGAATAAATAAAGTTGTTAAATTATTTAAAAAAAATTGTATTCATATTTTTTATAGATTTCATGGGCGGTGGGTGGGGCCGATATTGATGAAACTCGGCGTCTATGTTTTTATTTTAGAATGTGTTATGTACACAAATTTGAAAACTCTGACTCATATACGAAAAATTTTTGTGAGAAAAAAATCGATTTTAATTGCATGGACTGTGAGCGGCGAGCGTGGGCAATTAGGATGAAATAAATGTTATTTCCTAATATATTCAATATAATGCTCGGTGTCAACTTTCAATGATATATTTTTTTACACACAAATGCATTACTGTGCATCGAGTGTAGATGCGCCATGCACTGTGCTGTATTAGGGTGAACAATAAAACTAGTATTCACGTGCTCATCTCTATTTTGAATTTTTTTTGCTCATTTTAAAAAATATTTGTTGCAGGAATCGTAAAAATGTTTGCACTCAATTGTGTTTTCTGAAGAGAAATTTAAGAGAATATTTTTATGCATTTTCCAAACATTTAAAAAATTTCTTATACTCGTACTACTGGCACAAGGCCAAAGTTATTCTTTTGCTTTTTGTTTCAACTCTTGAAGTATCGACTTAAAATCACTGTCAAGCACATTGCTTCGGAATTCCTCATATTTAGCAGCAGATGGGTGAATTTGGACTAGACAACACTCCACGTCAGCAGCTATGTATGTGAGACACAAGTAAATGCTTCTTCCTAGGAAACTCGAAGATTTCCTGGCCACAAATTTTCAACACACAAAGTTTGCAGACAAACTTCATTGTTTTTGTCTGTCTGCTGTGTTGCGCTACGCTTTGCAAGCATAATTATCTTTGATTTAGTTTAATAATTTATTTATGAATTTTTATTTGTTGTCCTTTTGCTTTATAGTTTTTCTTCATTTTTAAAATCAGAAAATTTACTTGCTTTATTAGCAAAGCTTATTCGAATAAAGTAGACTCGGCTCAATTCGCTTTAAATAATTCATTGTTGGAATAAAGTGTATAAAGAATGAAGTGTATTTTTTTTAAATAGAAGTAACACTCAGGCAATGAATGCCTACAACTATTACTAGGTGTTATCTTCTTTAGGAAAGGAATAGTAATAGAACAGACAGGAAGGACGAAATAGAGGAAAGCTTCATTCTTTTACAACTCTGCCTTTTTTTCTTTTTTTTAATAATGCAGTATTGCAGCGCCTCTGATGTCAATGGGGCGTATTAAGTTATCTAAGCTGTGTTTAGTAGCCAATTTATTGGTTATTTAACTTCGCAAATGATTCTGCTACACAACACCGACGAAGAAAGACGTTAAGATTTTACATCAGGATTGGTATACGTTGAAGCAGGAGTAGTTCAGTGACTATAGTCTATGTCTTCATGACTTGAACTTGCCTCTTCACAATATAAAAATACGTGGGATTGTTATTTAATGACTGTCGGAGACCGGACTCGAACCCAGGAGCTTCTGTTTTGTAGTCAACGTGCTAACTACTTCAGCCAATTAAAGGGCCCTGGAGACGATCAAATTAACTCATCAATCATATGGTAGTGTGCGTTCAGTCGTGAAAATGAAAAGGTTTAGATTTTTCTATTTGACGGATGATAAAAATAAAATAAAATAAAATAAAATAAAATAAAATAAAATAAAATAAAATAAAATAAAATAAAATAAAATAAAATAAAATAAAATAAAATAAAATAATATAAAATAAAATAAAAGAAAATGAAATAAAATAAAATAAAATAAAATAAAATAAAATAAAATAAAATAAAATAAAATAAAATAAAATAAAGTAAAATAATATAGTAATATAAAATAAAATAAAATAAAATAAAATAAAATAAAATAAAATAAAATAAAATAAAATAAAATAAAATAAAATAAAATAAAATAAAATAAAATAAAATAAAATAAAATAAAATAAAATAAAATAAAATAAAATAAAGTAAAATAAAATAAAATAAAATAAAATAAAATAAAATAAAATAAAAAGTAAAGTTAAATTAAAATAAATAAACTAACAAAATAAAATAAACCAAAATAATATAAAATAAAATTTAAAATAAAAAAATAAAATAAAGTAACAGAAAAGAAATAAAACAACAGTTCAACCGTTTCAAACGGTTTTATCCAAATTGAAACCGTTATAAGTAACTGCGAATCATATCATATAAAATCCGGCAGTGATTGATGATTGTTTTTTTTTTAGTGGATGGACTTGTACCTGCTTCGATAGTTATTTAGTTATGCCAACTAGAGTTTCTCTTCTAAAATATTCTTGCTCAAGGGAACATTTAAGTCGGTTTATTAAAAAATTAAGCACTTTTACTTATTTTGCTCAAAACATCTTAAAAAAGAAAACAATTAAAAAAAACTGAAGCATAATGTCAACTAAAGTGCTATGCAGCCGCCTCTTAAATAAATGATACAGAGGACAGTAGACTTCGACACCACTTGACATTTACTTCTCCCTATTTAAGCTTGTCTATTTGCTTTTGAAGAATTTTTGGCTTCTTTCCGCATTGATTTAGTCTTTTGACAATTACATATATACATACATACATATATGTATACGTATCTTCCTCCCCAAGAGATTTGACATAATACGACAAGAACGAACGACAGAACACAAACAAAACTGGGCGAAAAAAAAGAATTCAGTTCGTCTCACGTTTTTTTTTTCTTCGTAATTTGTAAGACATAACGACTGACACGAAGCGAAACAGACGAACGGTAGACAGACAATTTGGATATATAGTAATTAAATGCATGGAGCATAAAAAGCATTCCTAAAACAAATTTTCGTTTATTTATTTTAACATTTCCACTGGATCGTCGTCACACAATGTTTGGCTTCATTTATTATGCGCTTGTTAAGAATGCCTCCTAAAGCGTATAGACAGACAAACAGACAGACAGACACACATAATTGCACACTGCCGCTAAACATACAAACAAACATTCAAATATGCAACACACAAAAAGCACTTCTAGTGCAACCATGAAAAAGTTGTTTTTTTTTTTTTTTTTTTTTTTTTTTTTTTTTTTTTTTGTTATTGAGAGGTGGGTGATTGGAACAACGGAGTACGAGTGTAATCGCGTGGCGACAAAGAAAGTCGTTGAAAATCTTAATGGTTTTTTTTATTTATTTTTTGCTTTCATTTTCATTGAAATTTACTGCATTCTCTTAGCAATTAATAATTGAAATGAAATACGAATGAGCGACTGCAAGAATGACATGTGAGTATGAATGTATGTGCGTGTGTACAACTGAATGAAAGTAGACGGATTGCCGGTGAGTATGACTGCAGCAAGCGCATAAAAAATGCAGGTCTATAAAGCACAAACATAATATTCTTATCAGTGTAGCTGTCAGTAATGACAGCTTTCAGAATTTTTATACCCTATAACATAAAACAAATTGTATAATTCCTTAAATGTTTGGGTGGTAAAACAATCGAAACCGAAAGGCTTTAAATCAGAGAGAGTCCTGCTTCTCACAGAGGGGGCACTGACCCACCCCTCCAGAACAATTAAAAATTGCCTGTAATTTCCAGTAATAATGCCCCCAGCCACCCCAGAAAAATGCTTAACTACGCTAATGCAATATTAATAAGTGGCGTTGGCTGAAGTAGTTACTTCGTTGACTACAAAACCGAAGGTCATGGGTTCGAGCCCGGTCTCCGACAGTCATTAAAACAACACCACGCATTTCTCTGATGTGCATTAGTATTCCTTTGTATCAGTTGTTGTAGGAAAGTTCAAGTGATAAAGGCATAGACACTGGTCATTGAAATACTCCCGCTTCAGTGGATACTAGTCCTAATGTAACATCAGAGCGCACTCCTTCGTCCGTATTATGTAGCAGAATCATCGGCAAAGTAAAATAACCAATAAAAATGGCTACTAAACACAGCTTCAAAAATGTAATACGCCTCATTAACACCAGAGGCGCTGCAATAAAAACGTGCAAAAAAGCAGAGTTGCAAAAGAATGAAGCTTTCCTCTATCTCTTCGTTCAGCACCTACTTTGAATTGAAAAACAAACAAACTATTTTCTTCAATTTCTAGCATAATTTAATTAAACTATTGCGCAGTGGGTAATTTGAGCCGAAATCTTAGCCAAAAATAACTTTTTGTACTAACAACAATAATGTTTTTGTTAATGAAATTCGAATCAGAATATATCAAAGCAAAAAAGTGAATATTTGGTTTTCGTATAAAACAAATAGCAGACGATTTATGGGCAGTCAAAGTTGATATCTGCAAGCAACGTGCTCAGTGCAGCACCAAAAGTGTATTATTAATATAAATTAAAGCGGTTTTTATGAGTTATTAAACAAAACGAAGCAAATGGTGCATAATATGTTTAAGAGATGCGATAGTAAGTAATTAAAAATAATCAACAAATTTTGGTGTAATTTCGTGTAAATTTAACTTAATTAATTAATTAATTAATTAATTAATTAAATGAATGGATTTTTCTATAAATATAAGCTTCGCACAAGCTTTTAATAATGTTCGTCATGGACTGCCGTACTTTTCCTTAATGAAAAGTGTTAAGAAATCGGTTCTGATTAAATTTTTGGTTATTTCTCGTTTTGCTTTTTAATTTATATCATTTTCTTCCAGCCAGCCTCAGCTTGAAATATTGTGAAATTTTTAATGTTTGGATTTGTGAAAAGAATAAAACTGAAACAACTAATGCTGTTTACAATTCTATTATCAGTAAAGTTGTTTTAAATAATGTTTCAAAACAAGATTTAGCTTCGTTGAAGCAAAATGTACATACACACTTTTTGTAAAAATTTATCGTTAAGGTGGTACAAAGCCCACGGCAAAATTAACGACTTTTCCAAGTAACTTTTGCCTACAAATCTTATACGACATTTTGTTAACCCCCTGGCGTTTTTTCATAGTGCCGAATTAAAAACAAAATGAGTTCGTTTTCGAGATATGTATTTAGTTTTTTAATTTTTTCTTCATATGGTGGCAAAACTAAAAAATTTCCACTATTACAAAAATCAAAAAACAAAGCTGTACGTGCACATAAAAAACTCTCATATTCAACATTTCAGCCATATCGGTCCAAAGCTTTGGCTGATATTAATTTTGGCCTAAAAAGTGGGCCAAATTACCCAATGTGCAAAAATTTTGTAAATTTGAAAATATATTATAAATTTATGTTTTCAATCGACTCTCTGGTCATTTTTAAAATTATTTCGAAAAAAAAATAATTCTGCTAAAACTAATCGCTTTTACTTAAAAAGCTTAGCACTTATATTTTTACCTACAAGTATGTTCAGAATGCAGCTTTCCGTAAAATTTAATTTGAAGGAATTAGAGTACATAAAAACATACCATTGTTGGTGTAAGTGACTGCCCGCTCCACGTAGGCATTCATGTAGATTCATTGTAGAACCTAGAATCTAGTTCCTAGATGATTCCTTTTTGATAAATCCTTCTCATTTGAATATACATATCTATAAAACGTTGAGAGTTGAAAGATTTTTATAAAGTATCAAAAATTTTCCCAAGTCCATCATAATATTTATTTATACGCTCTACTTACATATAATAAATAAATAAATAAATGATATAAACATTCAACGTTCTTCAATTATTAAGCATACTTAAAAGTCGACTTTTACCCAAATTATATTAAGTTAAACGATTTCCTTCTTGTAAGTAATAATGTACCTCTGTAGTGATACCCTCTATTTTCTAAAGTGCACAAAACAATAGCTTTTCCAAACGCATTTGAATGTTTACCCCCCAATTAAGATT
This sequence comes from Tachina grossa, assembly GCA_949987645.1. Lineage (NCBI taxonomy): Eukaryota > Metazoa > Arthropoda > Insecta > Diptera > Tachinidae > Tachina > Tachina grossa. The sequence continues at coordinate 149,312,208 of OX465274.1, read as the reverse complement.
TATGTCAGTTATATTATTTTTAATTAACACATATATTTTTTAAGAAATTAAAAAATAAAAATAAAAATAATAATATGGCGTCCTTATATCTACGCAGGTGGTGGAAATAATATGAACATGCATAGGCACACTTCTTCCTATTGCAATCAAAGTATTGTCAGATATGTGTTATTAAACCTTTAGGATATACTCACACATGAGTTCAAATAATCACTTACATACGAGTATAAATTAAAGGGTTGCATTTGTATACTCGTTTGTATACATACCATGGTATGTACCATATAATTTTAGTGTGAGCGACAGAACTAGTATTTATAAGAGTTATTGTGTGTGTGTGCTTTTCCAAATTAAAATACAATTGAAAACAAATAACAACTGCTTATTGTATTGCTGCTGAGCAACTGTTTGATCTGTTTTTGCTCAAAAAATACATATTGTAATACAAATATATGAAAAAACCACTATTGAAACAAATACATGATGTGCAGATGTATGTGCGGACGTTTGTTATGTTATTTTGTGGCGCAGCCAAAGTATAGAGAGAGAAAGAGACAGTTTTGATCTGAGAGTAATTACAAATGCATGTGTTTCATGTAAAGGGTGTTTTTTTAGACGTATATATATATAGAGTATCATTTACTTAAATATGTATGTGCAATTTTGCTTTCATTCATTCATTCATCAGCCAATTACATTTTTCCTCAACACATCATAAGGCACTTATGGTAAAAGCAGTTTTATATATCTTATTTGCCTTAGAAAAACAAAAAAAAAATAAATGTGTTGTTTTCATTTGCTCATTGTCCAACCATACAATAATTGCTTAAAAAATCAACATTTACAACTAGTAACAGAAAAGGATAAATAACATATTTGTTCATACCAGAACCAAAAAACACGCAAAATTAGTGCAAACAGATGTATCTGTACAATGCTATAGTATAAATGCATTTTATTCACCCTCTAATAAAAATGTTGTACGAGTATGCAAAGGATTGAGTTAGCAATGAATGGAAAACATAAAAGATCACAAAAATTAAATGAAAAACATTTGTTAAGGTGTTCTGGTAAAATTCAAAAAGAAGTCTAAAAATTATTAATTTAGAAGATGCCAAAATTATAAAATACTTCTTAGAAAAGTAAAAACTTGACATGTTCTAAAATAAAATAAAGACTAAAGGCTCAATTAGCCGACTGTAATGTAATGTAACTGCAACAGTAGGAATCAGCTGATCGATATTGTTATGTGAAAAGTTCAGCTGTTTCCTACGTTACAGTTACTTTACGTTACAGTCGGCTAACTGAGCCTTAAGGGTTAACTAAGTTGGGAAGACTATATACTTCTTAACGAGTCAGGTAAATACATATAGTCGATAAAAAAACAAGTAAGAGGCTATATTCGGCTGCGCCGAATCTTATATACCCTTCACCGACGTACGTATATGTAGAATACAGACACATACATACATACAGACATATTTGTTTTATAAAAAAATTTATAATTTTTTAGTAAGTGACCTCTCAGTATTTTTCGATAAAAGAATTTTATTCAAATATTTTATATTCGATATTAGCAATAGTTGAATATTTTATTCTACACTCTGCACTTAAAAAATAATTTACATTCCAAAAAAAATTGGGGCTTGTTTACTCGATCTCGAGATGTTCAAAAACTGTGCTGATATTTAATAACCCTAAAATAGTCTTAGTATTTTACATCCATACCAAGTAAACTAACTTGTTTTATATTTTCCCGTCAATATTTATCCTTGATGTTGCAAAACTGTTTAGTTTCTTAATTTAAACATCCCATTGCAAATGATATATATCGCGTTTTTATATGAACGATTTATTCCTAAAGAATACTTTTGATATTGTTAAGCAGAAATGAAAAGTTTCAGGGAAATGAAATGGAACATTTCCTTTAATTTGACTGATATTTAGCGATAAATTTTATTTTTATCTCCATTTAATACAAATTAAGAAGAACTCGTTACAAGCTGTCAACGAAAGACTGGAACATGACTGCACTGAGAGCACATTAAGCAACATGGCACAATACTTCGTATATACTTAAATTACATATCAATATAAAAATTTAGCATACATATATAAAAAAATCATCAGTGAAGATCTACCTAAAACATGCAATATGTTTAAATGAAAAGAAAAATATTTTAGATAATTTTTTTACCAATTTTTTTACCAATTTTTTTTCGATTCCCAACCCTGGAACCATAATTTTGATTTTCTGTTTTTTAATAATAATTTATTTCTTTCTAAAATATAGAATATATTTAATTACCAAAGAAATAATTAATTTTATATACCAAAAAAAAAGTTTAAGTTTTCCAGGTCTGGAGCTATGTCTTTTATTTTTTCTAATTTTATGCCAAACTACTTCCTTCTAAAACATAAAGTGTATTTAATTTGTAAGATTTTCTTGACTCCTTATACCAATCTTGTTCTTAAAAAAGTATATATATAATATGTTAAGTGAACAAAGCAAAAATCACATAAGAAAAAAAATTGGTTTTATTTAGTTACTTTAATATCAAAGAAAGTTCAAAGTTTCCAGCTCTGGAACTGGATAACAAACTTTTCTTTCAAAAGCATAAAATATATTTAATTTATAAAGAAAAAGAAAAAAATTAATTATAACTAGTTACTTTTAAATAAAACAAAAAGTGTAAGTTTCCCGAGCCTGGAATCATAATTTTAGATTTTTCTGATTTTTTTCAATAATTTGTTTTTTTTTAAGAATTATATTTTTACTTCTTAAGGCCAATTTCACCAACTTATTTAAATATCAATTCATATTTAAAAGTCACTTTTCCATACAAAAATTAATGAAAATCAATGTTTAAATATGAATTGATATTTAAATGGAGTTGGTGAAATTGGCCGTTAGAGTAAAAGGAAAAATTAGTTTTAGTAGATTATATTTATTTAGCAAAAAAAGTTATTTTCAACACCAATTTTATTAGCCCTGAAATATAAAATAAGTTTATTTAACAAAAATAAAACAAATAATTAGTTTTAGCTAGTTACTTTTATATGGCAAAATAAAGTTTAAGTTTTCAAGCTCTGAAACCGTCTGCTCGATTTTGCTGATTTTCAATACCAATTTCTGATACACCAGTAGAAAACCGAAGACCGAAGTCTCTAGCTTTTCTCGGAGCTTCGGAAAACCTATTTCACGTACATATAGACGGACAGACGAACATCGCTTATTCATCTTCACTATGCACAAGAATCCAGAATATACATATATACTTTATGGGTCGCTTATTAATATTTTGGAAATGACACACGGAATGAAAAATCTACTATATATACCCTTTACCATTTTTGGTGAATGGTATATAAACAAAATTGAAAAAATAAATATAACGCTTAAGCTTTTTTGAGGTTATGGCTCGATATACAATATATTAATATGTACATATATTAACGTTAAAACCCTATAATAACGTATAAAAACTTATTTTTTTTGCAAACGCCGCTTTGCAATTTCACATAAACTTTTTTTTACAATCTCTCTGCAACCACCTGCTGCAGTCATATTTTATTCAAGTTAATTTGACACTTTGAATACAAAGTTGTGCAGTTTTGCTTCAATGTTAATTGATTTCGTGTTATTGAATAAAATATAATATTTTGCTTACTTGTATGTATTTTCAAACTTTCATTTGATAAGAATATGACTACATATTTATTTTGTGAAAATTTCTAAAAGAAATAGTAACACTTCTGCAAGTACGTGTGCAACTATTTAGCCTAAATAAACGCGAAAACTTCAATACACCCAAACTGAAAACAATATCATTCAGTTACATTTTTAAGAGAATAAGTCGGAAGACATCAACAACTTAAAAACAACAGCTAAAAAAAAACTTTCGCTAGTCACGCATTTGTCACTTGATGTTTCCTTTAAAATGTCTATAGAATTTTAAGTGGCCGGTAAAATGATTATTAACACAATAACAGCAATTTTAATCTGGCAGACAAAACGCACCAGGCTTGATTCTCACAGATACTCAAAAATATACAAACATATGTATCATATATTTGTATGTGTCGCACATACATATGTATAAGATAAGTGACAAGTTGGGGGGGGCAGTAAAAATTTATAAACATTTTAGTGTCTGTGAATATGCACACACTTCTTATAAGAAAGTGAATTGTTGCGTCTGGGACTTGTGTCTTATGCTCTCTTGTACAATAACTTCTATTGTATGTTTGAGTATGAGGTGATGTATTGACCTTAAAATATTCAAGTATTCGTTGTTTTTGTAATCCAGGGAAATTTTGTATGATAAGCACTTCAGTTTTATATTTTTGTGATTGCTATACAAAATTAAATTTCTGGGCGATTCGTTCGCTGGGCTTACAACAAGCAAAGAAGCAACAGTGACTTACCAGTTTAACGAATGTTAAACTGCCAATTTAGCATTTTCACTGCTAGACTCAACATATACATATGTACATATTTTCTGTATATGCGATATATGCACAATGCACAAATGGTGCAACCCTCGTATTTTTTTTTTTTTTTTTTTTTTTGTTGCTCTTCTATCAAAAAATAAAGTGGAGTAAGCCAACTTTTGGTATTCAAAAGAAGATGGAGCTGAATAATCGTTTTTGCCCAGAATATAATATAGTAAATTAATAGATGAATTAAATAATTAAATAGTTTGGGGTTACACCACTTTTGCGCTGATAGCTATATGTGACAGCGCATAGACAAAGGGACCTAAGGGTAAAAAAAATCAATTTTCACTTTTTTTTTTTTTTGATGTGGACAACGTCTGAGCATCGAATGAGACCGATCCCATGCCCCAAAAGTGTTCCCTCCCAGAGATACGCGCGTTTTATGATGTGATGGTACACCAAAGATACACGTATTTAAATCTTTAAAATGGCTCTCCTGAACAAAACCGGTTTTTACCCTTAGGTCCCTATCTATTTTGCGCGTCACATATACATATATACTTTATAGGTCGCATATGAAAATTACACACGAAATGGCGAAATGACGTACCATTTTTGGGGAAGGATATAAAAATAACGACATGAGTAAATTCAGTAAAGTGCGACTTTAACTCGGGCACGAAGAGATCCGTACGTGCACTAAATATCTAATACTATACGAATTTTGACATCCTTTGGTTTTTAGCCCTTTTTTAGTTTTGGCGTTTTTTTAGTTTTGGCGTTTTTTTAGTTTTGGCGTCTTTTTTTGTTTTTTTTTTGCGTTTTGGCGTTTTTTCGCTATTGACAATTTATTTTAGTTTTAGCGATTTTTTTAGTTTTGACGCTTTCTTTCGTTTTGGCGTTTTTTCGGTTGTTGGCGTTTTTTTTCATTTTGGAAGTTTTTTTTTCACTTTGACGATTTATATTAGTTTGAGAGATTTTTCTTAGTTTGGCACTTTTTTCGCTTTGGCGTTTTTTTCGGTTGTTGGCGTTTTTTTTATTTTGGCATCTTTTTTTTTCATTTTGACGATTTATTTTAGTTTTAGAAATTTTTTAGTTTAAGGCTTTATTCCTTTTTTTAAATTTGTTTCGGTTTTCGGCGATTTTTTTCATTTTGGCGATTTTATAATTTTGGGATTTTTTAGTTTTAGCAAATTGTAAAAATTACATTAACTGATAGAATACCCTGTACTTTTGATCTTTTTTAAAATTTGTGTGTCAATTGTTGTTGTTGTTGTTTATAGATTTCAAGTGTCTATATAAAATTACATGGGATTTTAACATTTTCGTTGCTCGTTTTGTAACACTCTTTAATTTTTAAGTCATATATGAGACTTAGCGTTGTTTTAGCGGCCAAAGTTCTTCATATTCTGTCAAAATTTCAGACAGACAGATAGACAGACGGACATACGGACAGCTTAGCGAAAACAATAGGGCTCCTCTTCACCTTTGGTGTACGTAACCCTAAAAATGACACCAACAATATTGGTGTCATCTTTTTAATGAAACGTTAATTGTTACAACCAAGATTTTGATTTCATTGTTTTAAGATGTGAATTGGATCAACTAACTCAAAAAAAAAAAAATAAACGAAAAATAAATAAACAAAAAATAAAAGAAATAAAATATAAAATACTTGATGAAAATTATAGTAATTAAATTAATTATGAACACGCACACATCGCAAAAGCACATAACAAACCTTAAATTTCAGACGAAAGAAAAACTCTTTTGAACCCCAACGAAGTGTGCTGAAATCTCTTAACATTTCCGCATAATTTAAGTTGTTTTATATATAAAAGAAAAGAAAAATGAAAATATAATTAGATTTTATAAAAGTTTATAATACGAGTACTTTTACTTTAAAGTTTAAACGAAACCCCATTTTTCAGTTATTTTTGTTACTTACTCTTAGTGTGAGAATTGGTTTATTTATATAATTTTGAAACAGTAGATCGATCACAATAAGCAGGGAAACCAGAAATACAAAAAAAAAATTAATTCATTTCGAAAGCAAGCTCTTAAAATAAAGAAACACAAAATTAACAAATTTCGTTTGTGTGGAAATAGGTGAAACCAAATTTGTAGCTAATTTGTATTAAATTGTCCTTCGCTTACACAGTGCACAGAAAATATATAGCCATGTACGGACACCACTACGTGATAAAAGACCAAAAAAAAAGAGACCCGTGTCTCCCATTTTTGCCCCAAGTCATGCATTTGTTTTTATGGGCCCCCAAAGATTTGGGGCATCGGTGTAATTTTTGCATTTTCCCAGGCAAACCGTTCAGAATTTTGATTTACTCTCTGAAGCAAAGTTGTAGCTCTTGTCATAAAGAACAACAATTGTGAACATATAAAATCAAAAAAACTTCATCTTCTTCAACTTCATCAAAATCGGTTTTTCTTATTTTGGCACTTTTTTTGCTTTTGGGATTTTTTCGGTTTTTGGCGTTTTTTAGATTTGGCATTTTTTTCATTTTGGGGATTTTTTTTCGATTTATTTTAGTTTTAGAAATTTTTTGTATGTTTGGCGCCTTTTTTTCGCTTTGGCGATTTTTTCGGGATTTTTGAGGGTTTTTTTCATTTTGGCGATTTTTTTCATCTTGTCTATTTTTTCGGTTTTTTTAGATTTTTTAGTTTGGCGCTTTTTTTCGTTTTTGGCGATTTTTTTCAAGTTTTTGGCAATTTGTTTCGGTGTGGCGATTTTATCATCTTGAGAATGTTTACTTTTAGCGTTTTTGAAAATTTCAAGAGTTTCCCTATTACGGTTTCCAAAATACTGCAAGTTATCAAAATTGCATGGTCAAAATTACACTAACTGATGGAAGAACCTTTAATTTAAATTTTTTAAATTTTAGTTTTAATTGTTGTACACTAACCTTTAGTTTTTAACTTAATAATTAAGTACGTAATTAGCTAATTTTTATTTAAAATTAAGTTGTATTTAAATACGATTTAATTTTTTTCAGTGATTAATTGAAGTTCTTATTAACTTACGTTGAACGTACGGCAGCACTGAGAAATTTCCAAATATTCTGGAATGCTTTCCAAAGAACAACTGTTTAATTAAACAAAAAAAAAAAAGGCAGACGGACAGCGTAGTGAGAACAATAAGGTTCCTTTTCACCTTTGGTGTACGGAACTCTAAAAAGCAGTAATTTCCCACCACTAATAACTAGAATGATATGGTTATTTATTTATTTATTTTGTTTCTGGTAAAAGGATGTCAAAACAAACAAAAAAAGAATTAATAACAGTTACATGTTTACGTTGACGGAAGCAGAAACAATCTTACAATTTTGAAAAAATTATTTTTTATGGCTTCTTTTACATGCGCCACAATTATGATGAAAAATACTCGTACCAATAAATAAATAAGTTGTTTGCTAAATAAATAAAACCCTCTCGCCTGTAAAAACTTAAATAGAATAACGACGAAAGATGATTGCAAAAATAACTACATATGTACGTAATTTACTAAACCATTAGGCTTAAGGGAAATGTGGTATACTTGAGACAAGTCTTTGGCAACTTAAAATAATTCTAAATAAAATGTTGCATAATAGATGTGCATTTGAAATTTTACTAAGAACAGTGTGGTTGTAAGATTACATTTTGCACGCATGCATATACATACATACATATAAGAGGCCTGCGTAAAACAGTCTTGAAATATAAATACGTATTTTTTTAATGTATTGTCGTATCATGTATTATACTCAACCAATTATAAATTATGTCGTTTAATAAGTGAACCACGATGGATGCATTGATGTACGTCTACATGAGTGTTTACAAGCGATGTCGCGAAGACTTCTTGTTCGTAACAACCACTCAAAAGAAGTAGTATTGATGCGTGTATTATTGTTATTTTGCATATTGTACGTTTGAGTGGGTGTGTGTGTGTGTAAGATGTATATGTATATAATACTACACGCACTATTTGCAAATAAAAATATTCGCAAATAAATTAACTCACTGTTTATATGGAATAGCAAAAGTACACAAACTTGGTAGCACTTCTATAGAAAATTTACTCTTTTTGACAAAAAAAAAATAGTGTAAATGTGCAAAATATCAAATAATTATTTGTTTTAATTGTCATTATTTGCTTCTGTTAATGTTTTTTGTGCAATATTAATCCATTTATTGTTTTTTGTTATCAAAAATTTGTAAGCGTGGCAACCTCAAGCATTTTATTTGCAAATAGTGCGTTAAACGTGAATAGTTTTCTGAATTAGTAAGTCGCAATAAAAACAATAATATGGCAACAATTTACAGTTTTATTTGGAAATAAGCCCTGCGTATAAACGTAGTATAAGCTATTATGTGTTTAAGGGTGGTTTTTTAAAGCAAGCGCACACAACTAATGTCAATGCATCTGTGTGTTTTTATGTGCGCAGAAAAATAAAAGATCATACACACAACGTGAGTCTGTTTATCTACATGCATGACGTTTGTATACACGCACATGCGTTCCTACGCATCACAAATTTGTTCGACACAACGTATTTTCTTCTTTACTCCTGTACCTGCAATAACTGAAACAAATGTCTTGCGAACAGTGTTGTTTAGCTAATTTAATTATTATTGTTAGAACTTCATTTGTTTCTATATTTATGATTTTGAACAGGCTAAAGTTCGTATAGCTTTGTAAGCCAAATTACATGTGATAATTATTAATGAATAAATAACACCAAAGTTAATTGCAAATATTTTAACGAACACGTAGTAGAACGAACAACCAGCTGTTTTTGAAGGCCACTAGACCTTCATCATCAGCGTTCTTTTGTGTTTGGTACACTGTGTGTGGTAACAGTTGATGTAGATTTCTGCTTTATATACGTAACTTTTTTGCAAATGGAATATGTGAATTTCTTTGATTCATCTTATTTCAATCTGCTGAAAGCTTTTTTGTAATGAAAGCTCAATTTTACCATCTCTAAATTTAAAACAGTCTTACCATTGTCGTTTTATTCTTTACTAATTATGCACATGTTAGTTAATTTGCTTATTTTTGTTCTACTTAAGACAAACTTTTTTAGTTTGTTACAATTAAGTATATTTATTCAATTTTTGCCACTGGTCCGTTACTATTAATTTTTAGTTAATTTAATTATTATTTTTCGAACTTCATTTGTTTCTTAATTTATGATTTTGAACAGGCTAAAGTTCGTATCGCTTTGTAAGCCAAATTAGCATTCATTTTAGAAGATTTCGCTGTAGTAAAGCATTTGAAAAATCCCTCATGTCTTAAAAGTTCTTATATGTGGCCTTGTGCAGGGATCTAATATTAGTGACCAGCCAAAGACTATTTATAAGACCTTTCAAGACATGAGAGATTTTTTCAAATGCTTTACTACAACGAAATATTCTAAAAGAATCGCTAGACAACACTGTTGGCAAGACAAACATTCGAAAAAAATGTCTATCTAATATACATACATATCGCTACCTTAATATAGAAATGCCATAACTCATTAGTTTTTTTTTTTTTTTTCTTAATCGAGATTTTTGTATATTTCGATAGAAGAACATCTAATGTATCGAAAAATGCAAAAATCTAGATTTCAAACAAATAATGAGTTAGGCCCTTTCTATATTAGGGTAACGATATGCAATATGATATGTATGTTCTATCTAATATATTTTTCATTTTGATATCATTCAGAAATCGATGCCGAATTCTATTTTCATGGTTCCTTAGAAAATTTTAATTATAAAAATGGTTAAAAAAATTTTATCTGCAAAAATATATTTTTAAATGATGATATTACCATATCAAAGAAGACAATCTATGTACTCGTATATGTAAGTATACAATTTTTCAAAATTTTTCTAAACATGTTCCTATAATAGCTTTTGCGCTTTCACACCCATGAGAGCACAACAGCCAATCATATCTCGACAATAACAATGCTTGCTCTTACTTTACAAAGAAACAAGAACAATTTAAAAGCTTTCAAAGCTATTTACCTCAAATGCAAATATCAGAGTTTGGTAGTAGCTGCTATAAAGGCAAAACATGCACTTAAGTATGCATTAAGCCGCTGCTAGTGCATAAAGAAATAAGATAATATAAAGTTTTGTTTGTAATATACAAGGCACATTGGGGCAGAACTAAAACATTTTGGAAGTAAATCAGACTAAAACTTTAGTTCACCCATATCCAAGAATTCAACCAGCAAAATATCTAATTAAAAGTCTAACACTTATACCCTTCAGCATAAATACCCTTCAGTATAAACAGGTTTGTCAGTCAGTGTGTAATTTCCAGAACATTTATATAGACCCTATGAAGTCTATATAAATGCTTTGGAAAATCGAATAAGTCGAATAAGCGATGTCCATCTGTTCTTCGGCCATGGACTGATGTGCCATAAATTGTCCCGAAAGAATAGATTGAACTCAAAAATCAGCCAAATGAAAAATACGGTTCCGGGGCTAAAAAACTTGAACTCTTTTTAACATACGAGTATAAAAGTACCTGACTAAAACATTTTTTTTTTTCTTTATTAGCTCAACATATTTTATATTTTATAATAAAGAAAAAGGATTGGTTTTAAAAATCTGCAAAGTCCAAAAAAACTCAGTTTCAGGGGTGCAAAATTTAAAACTTTTTTTGGTATATAAAAACACAAGACTACAGCAATTTTTTTGATGTGTAAACATCTATACGCTAGGGGGTAAAAATCTTTTGACTTTGATTTCTTTGCTTAGATTTCTTTGCATTGTCAAATCGGTGTGAGCTATGTATGAGTGTATTAGTGTTTGAAAGAAGCAATACCAAGCAGAGAAACAAGTCGACCGGCTCGAAGCCGACGGTTCGCCGCCGCCAGTTATTTTTCTGTATATTTCCGTACACCAAAGGTGAAAATAAACCGTAAAAGCTACGGACTTGAAATTTGGACACAATGTGTAGACATTTGGCCACTACAACAACAAATACATGAGAGTTAAAAACTAAAAGGTGTTCCAAAACGAGCAACGAAAAATGTTAAAATCCCATGTAATATACATACAATTGTATGTACATACATACACTTGAAATTTTAAAAGTTAGTGTATTTTTATACAGACTACAACAATTAACACTAAATTTAAAAAATTTAAATCAATGGGTGTTCCATCACTTAATGCAATTTTGACTTTGTAATTTTGACAACTTGCTGTATCTTGGAAACCGTAAGAGCAAAACTCTTGAAATTTTCAAAAACGGTAAAACTAAAAAATCAATAAAATATAAAATCGCCAAATCTAAAAAAATCGCCAAAAACAAAACAAAAATCGCCAAAACGAAAAAAGCACCAAATTAAAAAAAATTCTAGGACTAAAATAAATCGCGAAAAACCGGAAAAATCGCCAAAAATTAAAAAACACAAACAAAAAAATCGCCAATATGAAAAAATCGCCTAAAAAAAAAACCCTAAAAACAGAAAAAAATTGCCAAAATGAAAAAATCGCCAAAATGAAAAAAAAAAAATTGCGAAAATTAAAAAACCCAAAACGAGAAAAAAAACGCCAAAACGAGAAAAAGCGATAAAACTGAAAAAAAAAGTCGTTTAAACTGAAAAAACTTAAAAAAGGAAGAAAGCTAAATCAAAAAAAAAAAAATGATCAAAACCGAATGTGCGCGAGTCAAAGTCGCACTTTACTGAATTTATTTTAATTGCAATGCGTACACAACAACAAGAACAGCAACAACTAAACGATGAACAACAGGAATTAAAAATTAAAAAGTAAAAGCAAAGGCATTTACCATAGATGAGCACTGCAGTACCACTAAAGTTTCAGTAAAAACAATAAAAAATGTTTAACAAGTAAATTTTTACTGATTACTAAAATTTTGTTTCTACAATTTTTATAAATTGCCTAAATGATTTGTTATATGATGAGGTGCATTGAATTTTCAGTAATCAGTAATGCCCGTATTCATAATGAAATTCTACCAAGTGGCTAAATGTTTTTCATACTAAAGTTCCAAAATTTGAATGAAAAAACTTTGCCACTTGCTACAATTTTATTATGATTACGGCCCTACGATTTTACTGGTAATGCAAATTAAATTTCATTAGCAGTAAAAATTTACTGAATTTTTTTAATAATTAGTAAATTTACTGCTTACTGCAATTTTGAATTCAGTACATATATATATACTGCAGTGTGTCCATTTACTAACCAAATAAGTTTAATAAAACAAACAAAAACCAACAAATTCATATGTATTTACAATATTGAAAGTTTTGATACTTTTAGTTAATTAATTTAAAAAAAGATACTAAAAGCATAAGCACTTCCAACTTAAAAAAAAAATTCATTACTAGATGTTTACACATCTCCTCTGTGATCGGACTCACATTGCTTTTTTTTTCTTTATTAGCTCAGCATATTTTATATTTTAGAAAAAGAAAGATCGGTATTAAAAGTCAGCAAAATCAAAAAGTCGGTATTAGGGGTGGAAAACTTAAGCTTTTTTTGGTAAATAAAAGTAACAAACTGAAACAAGTTTTTTTTCTTTATTAATTTAACATATTTTAAATTTTAGAAATAGAAAGATTGGCATTAATAATCAGCAAATCAAAAAAAATCGGTTCCAGGGGTGCAAAATTTAAACTTTTTTTGGTATATAAAAGTAACCAACTAAAAGTATTTTTTTTATTAATTTAACAATTTTAAAAAGAGAAAGATTGATATTGAAAATTAGCAAATCAAAAATACGTTTCCAGGGCTGGAAATTTGAAACTTTTCTTGATATTTAAAAGTAACTAGTTAAAACAAACTTTTTTCTTTATTAATTCAAAATATTTTAAATTTTAATAAGAGAAAGATTGGCATTTAAAACCAGCAAAATCAAAATGTCGGTTCCAGGGGTGCAAAATTTAAACTATTTTTGGAATGTATATAAAAGTAACTAACTAAAACTAATTTGTTTCCTTTATGAATTAAACATATTTTATGTTTCAAAAAGAGAAAAATAGTTCGCATTGTATGCATGTGTAATATTATTTTAGGTTTCTTACAGATATTTTAGGACAGCAAATAGTTTTAATATTTATCATTATTGATACTTATTTCATATTGTTATACTCCATGCGTATGTGGGGTAAGGATATACCAGATTCACTATTACTTGTTTTATTTGCGAAAATGTAAAACAAATCAGCTTAAGCCCCTTGCTCAATTAAGCATTTGAATTTACGACATAAATTCTTCCTTTTTTCAATATGCGAACAACCAAGTTTTTCTAATACATATTAATTTCTTCTAAGTTTTTCCATTTTTTTTTCTCTCATTTGCAGAACATACTGACCTTAACAATTAACCACTAGAAATATTACAAGAAAAGTTAAAAACCTATAATTAGATTAATCTATACACTTTTACCATTTGGTTTTTCTCTTTCTTTTTTAAAAGACGATTATAAATATTGATTTCATATTTTGCAACAATTGAAAACTGTATTCAACCAGCAGCAGAACACAATTTAAACGCAAAAAGCCATTATGAAGGAAATGACGTAAAAGTTGAACGTTCTAAGAATTTATTCAATGCAAGAACTAAAAACAAACTGCAACCGAAGGATGAAAAGAATTGTTGGAATAATCGATGCAGACTTTAGAGTATTTAAACGAAAATAATGACTTCAAGACTAAACTGCTGTTGGTATAAAAATTGTTTTCAATATGTTTAAGAGAATTAATGTTAAAACCATTAAAGAGCGTTTTCAAATACGTTGTAAAAAAAATTAGACAGCAGGGATTCCAAAAATACTAAATTTGTAGTGAGAACTAAATAAAATTTTTCTAAGTTAGTTAGGTTAGGTTAGGTTAGCAGGCTGCTGGTAAGGAAGGGGGAAATTAAGAGTCCAGCTAGCTCACTTGGGTCCAATACAATGATCCCTTTGTGTTACCTGTGTGTTGAAGAGAAGTTAGTGAGAGAGGGGATAGGGAAGGGATAGTGATAGTGAGGTATGAAGATGAAGGAAGAGAGAGAGAGAGGAAAGCTTCATTCTTTTACAACTCTGATTTTTTGCACGTTTTTTAATAATGCAGTGTTGTAGCGCATTCTGGTGTCAAATGAGGCGTACTAAATTTTTAAGCTGTGTTTAGTAGCCATTGGTTATTTTACTTCGCCGATGATTCCGCTACACAGCGAAGGAGGGCGCTCTGATGTTACATTAGGATTAGCATCTGCTGAAGCCGGTGTAGTTTTAGTGACCCCGTGCGTAATGCCTGCATCACTTGAACTTTTCCCACAACAACTGATACAAAGGACACTAATGCACATAAGAAAAATGGTGTTGTTATTTTTAATGACTGTCGGACACCGGGCTCGAACCCAGTACCTTAGGGTTTTTAGTCAACGTGCTAACTACTTCAGCCAACGCCACCCCCTTCCAAGTTATTTTTTTAGCAGAATATAAATGAATTTAAACATATCAAATTAAAGCAAGTCTTGTTAATAAGCTTTGGTGCAAGGAACTTGCAATTATTTGAAATTTTACTTTACACCAGCTGCGTCTAAGACATATGCACAATGTGCAAATCTTTTACAAAACAGCTTTTGTGCTTTCACACCAACGAGAGCACAACAGCCAATCAGATCTCGGCGACAAAAATACTTGCTCTTACTTGGCAAAGAAACAAAAACAAATTTAAAAGCTTTCAAAACTGCTTTATACTAATGATCGGGTAGTAATCCAAGAATCCTTATTAGGTGGATCGATAAGGAGCTGATTCGACCCTTATATTTACCCGACTGTATGATCCTCCAAACTATTCGTACATTCATAGTCATAGTTAACTCATAGTACCCCTTTAGGAAGACATAAGTGACATGAACCGGAAGCTATGAGACGGTTCATCCTTGCGTCTCAACAACAGAAGCCGAGTGGGAAGACCAGTGAACTCGATATAATTGTAGTTCAAAATATATATTTAAGTAGTTAAGTTCGTTTCATTTTGTAAATAAAGAATACTGTGTTAAATTAAATAATAAAACACCAGACATCTCCGTACTTTTATTTACAAAGGAAGCAGACCTTTAGATCAGTTTATTTTCAATAGACCCACTTGTTTTGTCTTCTTCCGGTTCCCTCACAGAACCTTTGTTATATTACGATTACCTATAGTATGACTATTCTATCGTGTCTTCACCCAATTTTGTAACTCAATCTTCTGGCCTTTTTTGCCAGTCCATTTGCACGTTCATTTCCGATTACGCACCCAAACAAGACGAATTTTGGCAGTATTGTGTAATCGTTAATCATCACGGTCTTAGAGTTTACTCCTTCTATTTTAATTGCCTTAATAGCTGATTTTCTGTCAGTATATAAGTTGACATATATGGCCCTAAAACATGGATCCATTTTAAAACCTCCGTAATCGCACAAACTTCCGCTTGGACTGTATTATAGTCAGGTAAGCGGAAGTAAATTTCGGTCTTGGGTTCTTCTATGAAGAAACCTAGGCTCGTCCTCTCCCCTAGCTTGGAGCCACTTATGTGGCAGCAAACTTCCATGGGTGTTTGTTCAAGGGTTCGATTGACCCAGGAGTGTCTTTCTGGAATTAATGTTGCGCATTCTTTTATAAACCTAGTCTCACGTACCCAGTCGGACATTTGCAATGCCTTGTCGTATCCGTCCAGCGACGTTCATATGTTCTGATGGTATGGTATATTGTCATGTCCGATCCATTCTTTCATTACTTATAGACGTTTTATAGTTTATAGGTTGAACACAAATAATGGTCTCCAATGCCCTACTGGGTATAGTTCTCATAGCGCCACTAACTCGTGTACCTAGGCAACACATTCGTTGAACTTTATTTAAAAATTTTCTTTTATCAAATCGGTAAAAGTTAATGAATTTCATCACTAAAGAAGTTTGGCTTCTCAAAATAATTGTTGTCTTAATACCATTAAACAATTATTTAATTATTTTAAGGCTCAACTTATTACACAAATTAAATGAACATACATACATACTTATTTTGTAAACAAGTAGATGAATGCAAAAACAATTCAATTACTTTGTATCTATGTAAGTTTTAATTCGTGTTTAATGTTTTTAACATAAATTACCACAACAATACTGATGGTATGAGCATTAAGCCGGAGTATGGGTCTATTGATTTGGATTTGAGTGCTCTTAATCACCTGTTCTGGTTTAGTAAACTAACCATGCTGCAAATAAATGTAAGCAAATGAAATCATTTACCTACGCACACATGGCCATATACGAGGGCTACTGTTTATATTTCGGAAATAGCAAATAGTAACAATTATTTTTAATGAAAATGGTTTTAGTATTTTTCAAAATATTCCCCTTGATGATCTATACACTTTTGCATTCGTTCAAATCATTTGTTATGGCAATTCCTCTTGAGACACCTCCAAAACATGGTTTTTGAATGATTCAACTGCTTCTTCGGCGTTCGTAAATCTTTGACAACGCAGTTTACCTGTCATATTCGGGAACAAGAAGAAGCCAAGTCAGGACTGTACGGAGGATAAGTTATCAATTCGATGTTTTGTCTACTCAAAAATTCAATTCAAAATTTGACGAGAAGTGTGAGAGTTCGCATTGTCATGATGAAGAATGATTCGTGTTCGGGGTTAGTTTTACGAATTCCTCTGAAGACTTGCGGCAAAAAATTGTCGTTTACCACTCAGCATTGACAGTTCTACGTTGCTCAAGCGAAACAGTGACCACATACCCATTAGGCAGAAGAATCGGACGACCATTTGTTGTTCTTCCACGAACAACTTTTGTTGGATTTAGGTCGTCTTGGAATAATCACACGGTCGATTGCTGTTTTATTTCCGGCGCAACTTTCACTATTTTATACATATTTTTTGAAGCACCGCGGCCAAACTTTTTAATAATTTCTTTACACCACTTGAAGCAAACCATTTTTTGAGTGATTGATAGATTATGGGGTATCCAATGAAAACAAATTATTTTAAAACTAAATGTTTATGCAAAATCAAATGTATTGAAGTTAACTAATGTGCAAAAATGTCTTTATCTCACAATATGTCATATGAAGATCTTGCATTATCAGTTCGAGCACTGCATCGATGTTTTGTGACACAACAACCGCTTTTGGACGACCTTCACGTATTTCTTCGGCGACGGAACTGCGACCACGATTGAATTCACTATACCAGCGATATACTGTAGTTTTTGATGGTACCTTATCGCCATACAAAGAACTGAGTTCATCGATATATTCTTCTTGAGATAATGCACGTCGGAAGATGTGAAAAATAATCCAACCAAGAAAAACCTTCTCTTGCAATTTCCATTTTTTTTTTCTCAAATTGATTTTCTGAACTCACTGTAAACAAAACAAATAGCACTTGTACGAGAGAACAGCAATAAGTAGTGAAAAAGTGAGTAGAGTTGAATCATGACTTATAATTTCTTGTACTTATGTACACTCATACTTATTGCAATCTTGTCTATGAATTATATTCACTCGAAAGTTTGAAAAGCGCATCGAACTCATAATTAGTAACATTTATGACGTTGTTGATTTCGGTTCTCCTTAACTCAATGCCTATGGACGATGCAAAATAAGTATGATTCACAATGTGAACTTCGCATACGAACATTAAAGTTCTCATTATGAGGTTATGAGTTTCCTTCTTGCTTTTGTTTTGTTTTTTTTTTTTTGCTGGAATTGAAAAACAATCCTATTTACTACTATTGTATACTACTTTTAAATAAATATACATGCATGAGTTGAGTAAGCTGAATCAATGTGAGTAGTATAAGTATTTTTCTGAAATTAGAAATCAAACTGAGATCATTTATGAGTGAGAGTGTGGTATGACCATGATGTCGACTTCGCATTCATATTTATTTCAACCTATACTTATAAATCAATAGCATCGTGAGTATGCGTAAATCAGAGTAGTTGAGTTTAAATGATGTCTACTCACTTATATTTAACATTTCATGAGTCAGTATGAATAGCGAAAAAACGATTCATTGCCGATCATTGACTTGTATATAAAAACGTTGTGAGTACGTTTATGCTAAAAAATGTCAAACCAAGGCACATTTACTACAGGTACATGCATTAGGCAAAACCCTGTGGCAACTCTGTGCTTCTCACATAGTTTTACAAAGTAATTGTCAAAAAATTGTATGCATAAAACAAGGCACAAAAGTAATTGTCAAACGAATTCTTCGGATGAGCAGTATGCCTGATACGTGTACCTGTTTGATATGTCTTGTGTCAAACTATATTATAGTGTTGCTTTGTTGTTTGTTTTACCTATTGATATTATCGTTGCCAGTTTCCGTAATATAAGTAGTAGTCCTCGTACATAGTATGTATGTAAATAGTGCATGTAATGTAATGTATGCATGTATAGTCATTTGTATTATACATACGTATGTATGTATGTATGTATGTATATTTATATGAAAACGTATGTTACACAAGGCCACTTCTAATGTAAAAAAAATAACAGTGAACAAAGTTTAATTTAAAGATAATTTATTTATTATTTTTTTATAATTTTTTTAGCCATAAAAAATTCTGTATGGTTGCAATTATTTCGATATGTTGATATTTTTTTTCAAAATTAGAAAAGATATAGGTTTGGATAGGTTAGGAGTCTCCGCTCGGAGACCCAATTGGCTCCATTGCGATTCCCATCTATTGTATCTACTTTTTTTTAATAAATTTTAGTTACTATTTTTCCTTTGTTTAATTCAGACTACAGTTATTTCAAACTAGAAAAACAACTTTCTTTAAATTACCATATGTTGGCTTTCAATTAATATTAATATTATTTACACATAATAAAACCCTTTATAATTTCTCGTAACCACTTTCTGTTACTGCTGTCTAATCAAGTATCAAATTTCAAAACCATTTGTAATGACTAATAGATTTTGCTTTGAAAGTGGCGATTGTAAAATATGGAAAAAAAGATTGCCAATATGCTTAAGGATATCTCCGAACTGGTGCTCGTCTTCCAAAGAATATAGAGGACAGGCTGTTTTAAAGCAAGTTTTAATACACACATATCGTTACCTTAATACAGTAGGGCCCTAACTTATTATTTTTTGGAAACCGAGATTTTTGAATTTTTCGATACATTAGATATTATTCTATCGAAATATGCAAAAAACTCGATTTCATTTGTAGGTCAGCTTAAGTTAAAATACCAGAGGATATTTGACCCATAGTAATGCCTAGAAGTTCATTAGTACACTGAATTCTTATGTGCCCAAGCGGCCACTTCCCTGAAAGAGTACATCCTGAGAGAAAATTTATATAAACGTGCTCGAAGTGTTGCCATATACATACATACATAAATGTTTATTGGGTTTTTGAAGCTTGTGCAAATCATAAAAATATTTAAAGTTTTAATGAAAGTTTATGGTCGTTCCGATGTATTAACTTTTACGGCAGGTGGTAGAATTTACAGGAATTCAGAAATATCAGGAGACAGAAAATAATTAGCAGAAACTACTCTATCGTCATTTTGACGATTTTGGGTTGCAAACATAACATTTTGACAACTGGACGATTTTAAAATAATTATAAATTTACACCATTTAATAGAACTTTAAAACAATTTTGAGCTGGACCAATAACTTGGCAGCTCTTTGCAAGAATATGCAATAAAACTGCTGAGTAAAAGGCAATCAATTTCTATTTTTGTATTAATAATTATTCAATTAAACGTTTTTTAAGCCTGTTATTGTACAGATTGTATCAACTGAAACAACAGAAATACAAAATTTTTACGGACAATTGCAACAAATATTTTAAAAAATTATGAATAATATTTTAAAATCAGATTTGCTTGAGTGTGATAATTTTTATTTGGGGGATTATAAAGATAAAATAATTGTTTAGACATTAATGAAATTTATTTAGGAATATTATTATCAAACAGAAAAATGTGATATCATTAAAACTTTTCATATGCAACCGCGTTGTAAAATTTCAATAATATTAGACTTCGAAGATAAATTAAGTCTAATTGATCCCTACAATATTATTATAGAAAATAAAAGTTCTTTCTACGATATTCTAAAAGAGTTTTCTCACATTGTTAAAGAATGTGAAGGTCAGGAAATTTAATCTAAATTCAGGCAATTAAAAATATTAAATTAATTGTTTTTTATGGGAATTGTTAAAATTTAAGTTTAAAATTTTTTTAAACGCACTAATAATCAAAAATTAATATTTTACTTATTAAGTAAAATATTTTTTTATTAAAAATGCATTGAATCATCAATCATAATCAATTTCAATGTATTTTTAATAAAAAAAAATATTTTACTTAATAAGTAAAATATTAATTTGGGATTATTAGTGCGTTTAAAAAAATTTTAAACTTAAAAATATTAAAATTGGAAAAAGTTTTCCATGATACACACTTAGAACTTTCAGGTTTGTGGAAAAAATATTTCCAAAAGTGTTTGTTTTATTTTTGACGTTTCCAGATAATAATTTTGACGATTTTTACGATTTTTCGTGCGAAATTTGACGAATTCACACCTATTTGATCTGGTAACTATGGCTACAAGGAGTGAGTGTTGTTTTTCTACGCTTAACAAATTTATTGCAAAAATTAGCTTTTAAAGTATTAAAGTACACGATAAAAATTGCAATATATACATATAATATACAAATATGGCCGCCATATTGAGTTTCGACTACTGTAATATATTTACTGGTACTCCCACGACTAAGGCAAATCGATTGATGTAAGAATCATTAAAATCGGTGCCGCAAAGGCAGTATTAACACAACACCCTTCTTTGCGTCGCGCACTCAAGTAAAAAGAGTGGTGAGCGTCCTGTATCATTTACCGCTTCCGAAATCATTATTGATACAGGCGCTTCCTTTCTCAGAGAGATTCGCTGGTCTACATTGTAATTTGATTTGCCTTTAACCATAGCATAGAGGAAAAATCTGGTCCAAGGACCAGCACTGCGACACCTGATGGATCATTAACCATACACAGTCAACCATATTTGACGTCGAAAGAAAAATCCAATACAGAATAAGACTTCCCAAGTACATTCCCGTACCACATTTTTTTTTGGAAATAATACTTTGAGCTCGTTTAGATGAAGGGTGACATAGCTGCGACACGTCGCCTGCGAGTAGTGTTTGTAGGCGGGAAGTGAAGAGAAGCTTGCTTGGGTAACTAAACTCGTTCGTACTGGGAATCAGGGTTACCGTTAGGAAATTTTGAAATGTCGCACAAAGTTCGTTTTATAAAAATAAAGTCGCACAAAAAAGTCGTTTGAGAAAATAAAAGTTGCACATCTTTTTTTTCATATTTTATTTATTAATAAAAAGCATAACACAATAAAAAATAATAATTTGAAATAATGCATATTCCATTATATGTGCTTCTATAGATGTTTTCATGTATGTATACTGAACAAATTAACTGAAGTTTAATAAATTTGGCTGTCGTATGCTGCCGAAGTCAAAGGATCAGGATTCATTACAAAAAAATCAAGCTAAAAAAGGCAAACTTAAGATATTTTTGACAAACATTTCCAAATGAAGCCCGTTTGATCTTGACGCCATATATTTTGGGTGAATGTATATGTACTTCAACAATATTTTCTTAACATAAATATTACAATTTTTAAATTTAATTTCTGTATTCAAAAATAAGTTCTTCAGAAGAAATTTAGTCTTCTATATCTTTGTCTAATAAATTTAAAGCAGACAGCATTGAGTTGCATGTTTTTGCTTTTAATTTATTAGTTAATTTATTATTAAACAATGCTAATTTTAAAATGTTCACATGTTCATATACACCTGTATATATTTTATGACAACTTTCATTGATTCGGTGGGTAAAAATAATTTTGTAAAATAAGCACTCCAAAACCACAATTTTTATTTATTTAAAAATTTTATTTTGCTAAAACTATTCTCCAAAACTTCTATAGAAAATTTGCGAAAAATTTATTAAATATATTGTACACGTGGTAAGGTTGGAATTAATAAAAGTGCTTCCAAATGAACAATAATCTGTGAATTGCTTTTAAATTTTGACGATTTTTTTTATATAAAAATAATAAGGACATTTTTAATTTATAGCAATTTAAATGTTTTCTGTGAAAATCTTTACAAAAAAGACTAAAAAGTCCCAACAAAATTAAAAAAAGTCGAAAAAGTCGGGGATAAAAAAAGTCTAAAAAAGGGTCAAATTGAGACTTTAGTCGGATGAACGGTAACCCTGCTGGGAATTGAAGCGACAATTTTAACTATTCTCTCTCACATATTTCTTTGCCTCATATTCTTGTTTTGCTATGCACTACCAGTGTTGCCACTTAAATCAATTTTTATAACATGTATGAAATAAGCAGTTATAATAAAATAAAATTGTAAACAAATAAAGTAGGAAGAGAAAAGGAATTATTGTAATTATTTTGGTAATGCTCGTAAGTTAAAAAAATAAAAATATATGTACGACATATTAATTTTACATTTCCCAAACTAACATTTAGTTCCTTTATGGCAACACTGCTAACGAATGAACGAATAAAAAGCATTGCTCAAATTAGTATCAAAAAGTCCCCTCGCTATTGCGACAAAAAGTCTTCATGTAAACGCGCGTGGATTTAAAAAGGAACTTCAAAAGAGAACGTCAGCGTTGTAACAGCCATGCCACCCTTCATCTAAATGGGTTCTTTGAAGTTGTGTCTAACCCCTTGAGCAAGGATTTATTTCTTAAATTTTCCACAAACTCTTTAACATGGCAAGCCTGGCAAATGCAATATACAACAACATTATACCCGTAATTGAAATCAGAAAGTTGGAAAAATTAAAATTTTTCGCTACTTTATGTTGAATTGATTAAATGACAAATGAAAACATTTTCAAAAAAATTAAAGTAATGATAATAATAATAATAATATGCAAACATGCTAGACCGCCTGTTTACTTTCCTTTTAAGCCACAAACTAAATCAGGCCGAAATAAACGAATGTGCCCGCACGCTCTGTTGTGTCCATGTGCAACATAAGATATGACGTTTAAAAATAACACAAACACACATCCATACACACACACAGACGTATGCTTACAGGCTCAAGACAAGACAGATGTTCAAAGAAATCGCAAGAAATATGGTAAACTGAAGTAACACAATCAAAATGCAATAAATGGATCTACGAACTTTACAACAACTGCAATTTATGTATATAAAAATATTTTTACTTTAGATCTTTAGTCGTTTTTTACTATGGAATTAATAAAAACCACAAAGACAAGCTCCATCATATCAAGCCATGTTTGTTTCTTGTATTAAGAAAGTATTAAATGACAAAAATAAATTTCTTAATAATAAAAAAACTAAAAACTAAAGTTCATTCACCATAAATTGCAAGCCACATTCGAGCATAATGACTTCTTTCAAGACCGCAGGAAACTAACAATTCCAAGGAAGATAAAAAATTTTAATTTCATATTAATTTTATTAAAGGTATTTAAATTAAAACTAAATTTAGAGTTCACATAAATGACTCCCTTAAATCTGTGGTATTAATTAAAAAAAGCCTAAAGGCTCAGTTAGCCGACTGTAATGTAATATAACTGCAACAGTAGGAAACAGCTGATCGATATTGTTATGTGAAAAGTAATGAAAATGGTTATAGAGATGCAATGTAACGTAACCTACTTTTCATACAAAAATGTCAATCAGCTGTTTCCTACGTTGCAGTTACTTTACATTACAATCAGCTAACTGAGCCTTAAGTCTAATTTAGCAGTTTTGCAGAAGAAAACTTTTAAACTATAATGCATTAGTCACATTCACAACAGCAGACTACATGAACAAACGACTTCAAATGCCGCCAACTATATTTGTCCCCTCTCATCCAGCTATAGCTGTGTTCTCTGCCACAAAACATACAGAAGTGTCACGAGACGGAAGATAAGGGTATTTTTCTGTTTGTCTCGTTTTCCCTCAAATTTTGTCCGCGTTCTTGTTTTGATTCTTCTTTCTAGTGCAATAAAATTACAACGCTTTTTATTAGCTGTGTTAATTGGTAAGTAGCAATACACTACAGTATCAAATACACTATACTTTTCTCTTTTTTCCACGAATTTTAAAAAACCTGATTGGACCTTTTTTTACCTGTTACTTTCTTCACTTCTGTGTATTCTGTGTCTCTGGTTTGTGCTCATGTGCAAAAACTAAACAAAAACAATTATTTCACTTACTTCAAAGAATGAAACAAAGCAAAATCAAACAATTTCTTTTGTTTATTTTCGGACTCCGCTTTAAAGTACAAAGAAATCAATAGAAAATTAATTTATAACTTTAATAGTATCGATTATTTTTGTTAAGAAAATCACGTCCTTACTTCTCTATCGCGCAATAAATAGCAAAGCTATAAAAATCATTGTAGGCTCAAAATCAAATAAATAATTAATTAATATAGCCAAAAAATTAATTTTATTTACAAATCTTTTTTTTTGTGCATGGCTTAATCATGTCAAAGTAGTTGATTTATTTTAAATCATGACGTAAATACTATTTTTCGAACTGGTTTTGTCTATACAACACTGCGTTGCTTTTAAAATTACAAACTCCATCCCTAGGAGATACATCAATAGTTATTGACAATTTCCAAGAAATGACATTAAGGAATATTTAATCAATTTTAAATGTCACATTACAGCTGCTGCGCCCACCTTATTACGAAAATTCGAACAACAAATCACTCACAAGATCTGTGAACACTTCAAATCGATTTACCTAAACCTACTTGATTTAAAGTCGGTGGAAACATACTATTAAATAATATCAAATAATAAATAATTCATTCAACATTTTTTTATTATACTGGCAACGCTATATTTGATAACATCAGCATTGACAACAACATGCCACCATGTTGCCTTGCTGTCGTCAAAATGATCATTCTCATATAAATATTTGTATTCTATCCTTGACATTTTGAAGTCGGTAGCTTGTTGTGGTGAATGTGTTTAATGCTTAAGTGATTTGTTATTTTTCTGTAAAAGATGTTGTTCGTTTTGCGCGACCATATATTGTCGCTTGGTTATTGGTTTGCGGCACAGTATATTCAAATTACATTATGTCTGCAGCAAACCAGTAAATAACCGACGATATATTATATAGAAATTTAAGTTAAGTTATTATTTTATTATTCTGAAAGAATTCGCATATTAAAAGTAAATAAGCAAAAAATAATTTAGCTGGAACTTTCTTAAAAATCACACAATTAAACTGAACAAACTAAAAAGTTGCTCAACTGAACTGACGTGTAAGAATCCGGTCTTACCATATTTCCTAAAATGCTCTTAAAAATTAAAGTATTGATGAAAATAATCAAAATTGTATTAAAATGGAAAACCTTGAACATCATTTAAAGTTTTTTGTCCTAAATACATATTTTAACTATTGATAATACATATTTGTGTATGACTTTTGTGAAAATAAACATTTATTTTACAATAGCTTAAGTTAAATGAGCGTATTTCAACGATGATATTTCTATCGGCAAAAGCTTGACTTTTAAATCATTTTAACTTGGGGTCTAATCGTCGCTTTCAATAGCGAGGTGATTCGATCACGTTTTTTGAGTTTGAAATTATGGCATACGATATCGTACCATATTATTACATTGTTCGTTAGCGAATGCCATAATTTTAAACTAAAAAAACGTGATCGAATAAGCTTGTTATCGAAAGCGACGATTAGACCCCTGATTCAAGTGTCTCAGAAATCTCTGTTTCAAAATATGATAGCCAATGTTTTATTCTATGGTATTATTTAATTTTTTATTTCCTCTGCATTTTGAACATCTACATTGACGTTGAATGCTTGCAGTCGTGTAATAGTTTCACTCCAAAATATGTAGTTTGAATATAAAAAGATAAACTCAATATTTATAGAATTAAATTTTTTTTTTATTGTGAAATATGCATTAAAAAATTATTAATAGTGTTTTCACACTGAAAGTTAAAACTTGGTTTTAACGTTAAAACCATAAACAGCTGATTTTGCGTTCGCACTTCAAATTTGATAAATTCAGATTTTAACTCAGTCTGTTTAATAACTTTGCTAAAAGTAAAATAAATCTCCTGCCGAAATGCGTGTATTTGTTGCTGTATTTTTTCAGCTTTTTAATAACACTTATTTGACAAACTGTACAACAATTGTTTTTGTTTGTATGAAAAACTCAGATATTTCACAATGCGCTCTAAAATGGTAATTATTTTATATTTTGCAAATAAAAATTTTTTAAATAATGAAACTTCTTATACAAAGTGAAGAAGTGATTGGAAATAAAGTTATTATATATAAAAATGCACAAATACATTATAAATCTTTTTTAATATGCAGATGGATGTCAGTCATATGGTCTATTTTCACTTTCCAGAGGTCAATTGTTTTCCTTCCAAAAAAAAACTTTTTTTTCCATAATCTTTTGATTATTGTTGCGGCTGCATCCATTTTTAAGTTGAAAATCTTTCAATCGATACCTTTTCTTATTCACTGGCATAAGCATTATCAGCTGCTTCCGATCATTTTAACTTTGGCAGCACTGAATTTAGCACAGCGAAAACAAGGTTGTATTTCATAAAATCAACTTAAAACCAATTCAAAAATGGTTTGAAGTTGGTTTTAACAAAAACAATTTGTATGGTAAAACCAGGTTTTAATAGTTGGCTTTAACGTTTAACGAGGAAAAATATGCGCTTATTACCAAAATGTGTAAAAATATGCACTTTCAACCAAAATATGCCAAATTACTTAAAATTTTATGATTCAGACAAATAATTATTCAATACATTTTTATCTATCACCAAAAAAAAAAAAATACATTTGCATGAAAGCTCGCCCCTTGGTTATGACCATGGTTATGTCTATGGTGTTATGGTATGTCAGGACTAATTGAGACTTTATTTTTCTGCTTTTTATTGATTGATTTAGGTTAAAATATTTTTGTTTACAAGACAACAAAAGTTATTTAATCAAATTAGTCTACAATCCACGTTAGTTGTTTTTAATTGTACTTTTTCTCTATCACCCACTGTATTTTCATGCGAAATCGTTTTAAGAGTCAAATAAGTCACCAACACTTAAAAGTGTTGATAACTTTGATATTATTATTGCCAAACTTGAAAAATTATCCATTTAGCAGTAATTTTATTTCTCTATTTAATTTTTTGCTTGAATCATTTCTACATTTGGACAGAATTTAATGCTCTTATGGGTAAATGACATTTTAATTACTCGTACTTTTAGTAAAAATATCCTCTTATTTCTGTTTAAATTAAGAGCCCATAAAAGCCATCAAATATTGTAATGAAGTGTCCTCCCACATATGTTATTTCTTAACTTTTTGTTTCAATTTAACTTTACTAATGCTTATGAAGAGTTAATAAAAACTTTTAGAATAGAATAAATTTTATTTTTATAATAAGGAGCCATAAAAGCAAGACGCTAAATACTGCTTTGAAAACAGATACAACAAGCAAGGAAGATTATAAGATAATAAAAAAAGGATTTAAAAATACTATAAACGTCTCTTGGCAAAACCACCCATAAAAACATCTAAGAATTTTCGCTAATAAGTATATTCGTAAAAGTCTTAAAAACATGTGCATTTAATGCATGCAAAAGAAAACAATGTCGATACTAAAAATAAAAGTAAAATAAATATGAAAAATCTTGGGCTGAAGTGAAAAAAAAATTACAAAACTCAATTACATGTGAGGAGAAAAGGAACTTGAACTTGAAGGTCAGGTATGGTTAATAATTACATGATGATGACACCTGTCTTAATATGACTGCATAAACTGTTACAGGGAACCCTCGATGTACAGGCAACCCTCAATGTACGCGATATAAAAACAGTCGTGTTTTAATTACGCGATTTTTTACGCGAATTTAATATAAAAAGCTTAAAAATTATTGCAAAACTCATATGCAGCACTGCGATTTATAATAAAAAAAAACAGCGCAATTAATACAACTTAAAATATTTTTATATCAAGGCACATTCACCAGGTAAAAGCGATGACACAGCTGAGTTATTTTTTTTTTCAATTTAAAATTAGCCAAAGCTTCAAAAATTATTTACGAAAAAGAAATAAAAAAATATTAAGAAAATTTCAACAAGAAAAATATTTTATTCAAAAAAATTTTTATATTAAGATTCATTAAGTACAACCCTGGTGTGATGAATTGTTCTTGTCTTTTGAAAATTTTCATAAACTCCACCATACCAGGGTTATATTTTTTCGAAGATCGCACGACTTTGTATGATAGCGTATCACGGGCTTTAGTAGCAGATGCCGCACAGTGTGGCCAAATTCCCTTTTTTCGCGAATTAATTCATATCTCCACCAACTATAATATTAAGCGTCACTTAATTTAATATGGATAACTCCTAGAACAAAATACATGTTTCGACAAAATCTTTTCGGTGTAGGAGGGTGGAAATGGGTATTCCCCCCATGTAATCATTATTTTTTCCATATATGCGGCACAACATGAGTGAGGTGCACTGAATTTGATGTAGAAGAAACTACATGTTCCAACAAAATCTTGGCGGCATCGGACGGGGGGTCGGTTACCCCCTTGTGATTATTAATTAATTATTGTTTTTTATAAAAAAAAAATACCAAACAATGAAATGCATATAAACGGTGCTTTACCAACAAAACAAGCAAAAATGCATGATTTTTTTATTCACGCACGCTTCTGATGAATTGCCTGCCATTGACTGATTTCGAATAGGAATTATACAAAAATAGATTATTTAACAAGCTTAAGAAAGTTAGCTAATGTCTCACACGTTATTTTTTAAAATCATTATTATATGTATGTATATAAATACAGAAATAATTAATTTGGTACGTGCTTTCGACGGCTTTTGTGTAGACGTCCTACGGCCGGGTGGAAGGATTTAAACTCTATGGATGTTAAAATCTTCTTCCTTTACGACAATTTTCTAAACCATTTAATGGTGGAGATGGAACACATCGGAGAAGATTTCAATTATTTTCTACAATATGTAATTTAAATTCTATATTTGATTTTGATGATTGCCAGAATTTTTGGGTATATTGTATATTTATTTAGGGCTATATTTCATATGAAAAATAACTTCAAATTTGTATGAAAAAATTTGTGGACGATTTTTCATTTTTATTTTTGGGCGAGTAGCTTTTAGACGATTTTTCATGGAAACATTTTTTATATGAAAAATCGCAAAAAAAAATTCAAAATGAAAAATCACAAAAAAAAATTTTTGGGAGATTTTTCGTTGAGTGAGACATTAATACTTTTTCAAAATTACTTATAATGGGTGTTTTTTATTGAGGTATAGAACTTTAAGTTGGCATCACTTTTTTAACTGGCGGCCATTTTGTCAGCTGTCAAGTGATTAATATTTAGTTTGGTTTGCCATTTCATCATGAACAGGTTGACAAAAGAACAACGCTTGCAAATCGTGCAAATTTATTTCGAAAATAATGGTTCAGTTCGCGAAGTTTACCGCAAGCTCCGTTCATTTTATGGTCGACATAATCGTCCATCAGAGCAATTAATTCGGTTAACCATGGATCGTTTTCGCACTACGTTTACTCTATGTGATAATACGCATCCGCAGAGACGTCGAACAGTGCGCACCGAAGAAACAATTGCCGCTGTAGAGCAAAGTGTTGAAGAGGACCCGAATGAATCGATTCGCCACCGTGCACAGCAATTGGAGCTTTGTCCATCAACTTTATGGAAGATTTTGCGCAAAGATCTTGGCTTGCGACCTTACAAGATCCAGCTTGTGCAAGAATTAAAGCTGCGAGACCATGCAATGCGTCGTGATTTTGGTGTATGGGCCGAAAATGAGATTGATCTCGATGCTGATTTTCATCGCAAAATTTTGTTCAGTGATGAGGCTCATTTTTGGTTGAATGGCTACGTCAACAAGCAAAATTGCCGCATTTGTAGTGAAGAGAATCCACATGAGACCCTTGAGACGCCATTACATCCACAAAAACTGACTGTTTGGTGTGCTCTATGGGCTGGTGGAGTCATTGGGCCATACTTCTTCCGAAATAATGCTGGAGAGTCAGTTACCGTTAATGGAGACCGGTATAGAGCCATGATAACCGACTATTTTGTTCCCGAATTGGATGGCATGAATGTGGATGAGTTGTGGTTCCAACAAGACGGCGCTACATGCCACACAGCGCACGTCACACAGCGCACCAAGATCGTGTGATTTGACACCATTGGATTATTTTCTTTGGGGATATGTGAAGTCGCTCGTCTACGCCAACAAACCAGAAACGTTAGGGGACTTGGAAGCCAACATTCGTGGCGTTATTGCCAACATACGGCCCCATATGCTCGAAAAAGTGGTTGAAAATTGGACCTGTAGAATTGGCTTTATTCGAGCCAGCCGCGGCGGCCACATGCCCGAAATCATATTTAAACATTAATGGCATAAAATTATCCTTCCAATAAAGCCAAATTGATGGACATTAAAACGATTTTCTTGTGTTTTATTTCAATTCGAAGTTCTATACCTCTAAAAAAACACCCGTTACTTAACAAGATTTTATTACATAAAGTTTTAAAATTTTTTACCAGTTTTCTCTCGGTTACCTATAACTTTAGGCGAGTAATTTCAGTTTTCACGGTACTTTCAGTTTTGTCACACAATGTTATTTTAAAAGTTTTTTACGTACCTACAATAATTATAATTTAATAAATATTTCATGTAAAATACCCAACACATTAATTCTTTAATTCTTATAAAAAATAGAAACACCCTCTAGAGAAATGCTTATTAAAAACTCAAATGTTAGCATCAGCGAAGAAATTAAAAAAAGAAATATTAGTTTATAACAGTAAACACGGAAAGAAAAAAGAACAAACATATTTTAGATAAATGTATCGTCGATAAAACAGTGCAAGATTTATAAGAGAGAGTTAAACACAAGGTGCACAATATCACTCTCCAAATAATCAACAGAAGATTCGTTTAGGGGTTGTTTATTAAACACCATCGCCTATTAAGCATCTCTTGGCTAGCTGGGTTATTTCTCTTTACAAAAAAAAATTAAATATACATATCGTTACCTTAATATAGAGAGGCCCTAACTCATAATTTTACTTTTTTTATAGAGTTTTTTGCATTTTTCGATTTCTACCAAAATATACAAAAATCTTGATTTCAAAAATATATAATGATTTAGTGCATTTTTATATTAGGTAACGAACGATATGCAGTTTGAAATTAATTGAAATTAATTCAAAATTTTTTTATTAATTTATTGCTCCACATAGAAAAGAAATGTGTAGGTTAAGGTGGTCTACGAATATTCCAACATTTCTTTGACCTTCAACTAAAGTCTTGAAAACACTCAGTAACACCATATCTTCATATTAAAAACAAATCATATCATATCAACCAAAATAAAAATTTTCCAAAATAATCACAACTTATTTTACTCTAATTCACATGCAGCGTTGCCACGACCAAAAAAATTTTGTAACCAAAATACAAAAAAAAAGTAACCAAATGCATAAAAAAGTAACCAAAATTTTTATATGTTTAAAATACTGTTTTATTTGTACTTCAGTTGAAAAATATACATACATATATTAAATGTATTATTACAAAATCATATATAGGTAATATAAATGGACCATTACATTTAAATTTGTACTTCAGTTTTATAAGTATATCTTATTATATATAACAAAAACTAAAAATTTTAAAAACCCCCGACTTTTTTCAGAAAAGATGTTATATCTTCTAAACGGCTGGACCGATTTTCTTCAAACATAGCTAAAAACCCTCTCGATCAAGTCATCTTTCAAACAGAAAATAAATGAAAATCGGTGCAGCCGTTTGGTCTGTACGTGGACACGGACAGACACACAGATACACACTACAAACTTATAACACCCCTTTTTTAGTCGGGGGTTAAAAATCAATAAAATCAATTTTGTAACAAAAATACTTCAGGTAATATTATTAGACATTCCAAACCAAAAATATTTTTAGTAACAAAAAAATAATATGTAATTTAATTACATACATTAGTTATCAAAACACAAGACTGTATAGACAAAGTATTAAATTTGTTAATATTAAAACAAATCTTTGGCAGACCAAACATAATAGGAATTGTTTCGATTGATGCACAATTCTTTAGATTGCATTATTGAGTTTACAGCCTTAAAATGAGCTTATTCCTATATTTAGTTTTGACTAGACTTAGCTGCGAAAATATCCTTTCAGCAGCAGCCGAACTGTATGGCAGTGACATTAAATTATATACAAAATTATTCAAATCATAAAAACATTTTTCGTTCAATCCATTTGTATGTTTTGAAACTGCGTCCCAAAAATCAACTATGTCCTTATCAGCACATACTTCTAATTTAGAAAATCTGCCAGGCGCGTCTGTTAGCCGACTCACAGCCGATCAGTTTCGTTCCCTACTTGTTACGCTCTCAAACTTGAGACTCAGTTATCCGACTGTAATGTAAAGTAATTGCAACAGTAAGAAACAGCTGACGGATTTGGTTATGTGAAAAGTAATGAAAATGGTTATAGAGATGTAATGGAAGATAACCTACTTTTCATATAAAAATATCAATCAGCTGTTTTCTACGTTACAGTTACATTACATTACAGTCGGCTAACTGAGCTTTTAAATATAAAAAAATTTTTCTTTTAACTTTTTACCATAGCTTTTTACATAGCCCAATTATGAATAGCAATTCCCCGGGAGTTTTTTCCCTTTTCCCATTCCTCCTATTATGAATTAAAATTTCCCCGGGCGAAAACTCCCCGGGAAAAAAGTAGGTATTCTAAATATGAGGAGAGGGAGAATTTGTTGATAGATTTCTCCCCAAAAATTTTGAAGGGAACTAATGCAAAAATTTAAAAATCATATTAATAAATGTTGCAAAACAATAGTATATATAAGCATTTATTTAGAACAAAAAGTTTAAATAAATACCGAATTATTATTTGCCTTTTGTATTTTTGCATTTTTATCTAAACCCTGCGTACATGCACTTCAAAAACATAAACCACTTCTGTATGCAGAAGAAATACTAAACTACTCAATTTTGCAGGCCTCCTTTAAGTTCACATAATAGGTAAATGGAAGATTTGTTTCCTTCTAATATTATCAACACCGATAAGAAAAACTTTATTAAATTTACAATTTCCTTTGTACACACAGTCCTTCGGAATTTAATCAATTTGCATCTGCACCTGGCTCAGTTTTAACTCCACTTTCTCAGCACAAAGTTATTACGCATGCCTGTGAATGGTTAGTGTCAGTGGTTTATATAATTTTTATTTAAGCATAAACAAATATTTATATTAACACACAATCTTATTGGCAATGAAAACATAAAATTTTTATTAAACTTCTATTGTTGAACTCTTGTGTTAGTGCAAAAAATATGTAAACATTAAACAGCTGATAAAGATTTTACTCTCTCAAGTATTTTCTTATTCCCCGGCTGTTTTGAATAGGAGGATTATTCCCCGGGAACAAATGGTAAGGAAGGGAGAAAACTCTCCGGGAATATTCATAATTGGGCTGATAGTGTTTGACGTTTAAAGATTTTGCAACCATGAATGTATCTGATTTTTGAAACCAGGCTTGTTATGTTCAGAGACAGACATGTATTTGTTTTAAACGCTATGTTGATTAACCAGTGTTGTATTTACAACGCATTAAAAACGCTTAAATTGTGATCTTTTATCAAGATAATTAGTTATGTGCAAATTTAACATACCACATATGTACATATGTATATGTATAAAAAATGGTTATTTTTGTGTTGAAAAAAAGTAACCAAAATGGAAGAAAACTACACAAGTACACATTGGAAAAAAAAGTAACCAATTTTGGTTACAAGTAACCAAAACGGCAACGCTGTTCACATGTATAGATTCTTTGAATCAATTAATATTTTAAATCAGTAACCCGCAAGCCATAGCACAATTGTGCTGATGAAAATCACATACATGCTTATGCTCTTTCATTTAGTCGTCACTGAGCAAGCGACGAATTAAGTTGTGAACGCATGTATTAATTTTTTCATGGTTTTTGGTTTAGTTTTTTGAGCACACGGAACGAAATTAAAGTTCAAATTTAATAAATTTCTACAGACAAAAAATTGATAATATAATTATGGAAGCTAAGAAAAATTTCGTGATGAAAAATGCTTTTCGCAATATGCAATGCATTTTATGTTATGAAACATTAAAAAATAATAGGGAAAATGGTTTAAAAAGGCATTTTAATAGTATCCACAGAGCTGTGAATAAATTTAATATTGAATTTATACACTAAATTGTTGAATGGTTATTAAAGTTTTAGTTTTTACTAAGTTTTTATTAAATTGCTTATTTACAAAAAAAAATCAAACAACTAATAACCACATCATGTATTTTATATTACAAAACTTTTCTTCAAGATTATTTTACTCTCATTTTTCTCACCAATACAGACATATTTTATTTTGCGGGACACTGTTTTAAATAAATATTTCAAATGACACTCATAAATTAACATGTCTTAAAGTAATAACACGAAAAAATATGACTGCTGTGAGCAACCCCTAATAATTTACAACTATAAATATTGTAATTATTTGTATTTTCGCTTTAGCACCTGGAAAAGTAGGCATTAATTACACAAATAATGGGAGTAATAATGGTTTATTTTTCAGAGTAATTTCATCAAACACAATAATTACACATTGATTACCACGTGCATTACCACATCTGCAGAAAAAGAATGTATAGTTTTTGTTTGTGACGAGTGTTATGAATTATAGAATCCATTCCTCGGACGTATTAAAATAATTCATTACTTTCCTACGACATGTTCTGTGTTAACAGTAATGAATTCTGGAATGAAAAATTATACACGCTGTGCATTTTACCTTCTCCTTTACTATTCATTACCTTTTCCCTCTGTTGCGTGTAGTTATGACAAAACAATAAACATACATAGCTGAGAAAGTCTTATTATTTTATGACTTTTGACTAAAACCAGTCACAACAACAATTTTTTAAACTATGTTAAAATATTAAGACATTATGGCACTTAAGACACTTAAGACACTAGTTTGAATACCCCTGTTATATATTTCC
Organism: Tachina grossa; assembly: GCA_949987645.1. Classification (NCBI taxonomy): domain Eukaryota; kingdom Metazoa; phylum Arthropoda; class Insecta; order Diptera; family Tachinidae; genus Tachina; species Tachina grossa. The sequence continues at coordinate 149,276,540 of OX465274.1, read as the reverse complement.
AAATTAATTTAATTTAGGTACTAAATCAAACAAAAAGAAAAAAGAACTGTTGGTAATATTTTTTTCGGTAACTGTCAAGCCACATTGAACTCTCAATTTTGTATTCTGCTTGATTTTATTCTGATACATATTATGACTGCAATTTGTCAATAACTTTGCATTATTATTATTATTATAACCTTTAGAAGAGTACACATTTGTATGCATGTATGTTTGTATGTATTTCCAAATAAAACTTGCCCATAACCGCTGCCTGTCGTAAACAGACTAAAAAGTACGTAATTCTAAAGTTCCAATAACGGTTTGATGATACAGATTGTTTTCGGTTTATTGGTAGGAGTGGTTGGTATTCATGACAAAAACCAAACATTTTGCAACGACGATTGGCGACATTAAAATAAACTTTGAAATAAAGAATAAAACTAAATAATAAATGTATAAAGAAACTGATTTACAAACATACTTACATACATATACATATTTATATATTTGCAGACAAATTTATGTATGCACTTGCATTCATAAACACACAATTATTTTGTAATATTCTTTTTTAAGCACAAAAAAAAAACGAAAACGAAACTGATATACCGCTTTTATTGGCGACATTTGATTGAAAATCCAAAATGTAAATGGTAGCACGTACGAGTAAATATTGAATACCTGAGCTGCAATAGAGTTAGAATATTGGACATCCTACAATTCAAGTAAAGGTCTTAATAAAATCCTGCAGCATTTTGATTTTAAATACATACTTTTTAAATATATCATCATAACCAGGGAAACCGCAAATATTTATTTATTTTATTTATTTAGTATATATTATACAAAGTAAATCTGTATAATATGGTGTTGCACAAGTATGGGCGGGGTAACTAGACCATATGCCCAAGATGGTATTAACAGTATTATAAAAGTTTTTGTGACTGACTGTACACGACCTATGCCTTCACATAGGAAGTAGCAACGTGGTTGTTAAAGAAATTCCACAAAAAACCGCAAGATTATACGGTTATCCGTGGCAGATCAGTCAACCAGTGCGAGCGAGACGAAAAACTCTCGGAGGCCAAACAACATACACAAGCCTGACCGCACTTAAGAAATAATTACGATGACGCGAGAGATGTTCCTCAACCCAGAGCTGCTTTACGACTGAAACCGCAAATATTCAATTGCATATTTTTTCTTGTGTGACGTACATATTAGTGTCCTGCACAAGACCATTTATAAGACTTTTTAAGACATGAGAAATTTTTCAAATGCTTTACTACAGCGAAATATTCTAAAACAAACGCTAAACAACACTGTTGGCAAGACAAACAACCGAAACAAATGTCATTTCGTTATAGTGTATAATTTTTTTTTATATATGTGACCTTCTCCGAGAAAAGGGAACATTAGTAAGAACGTCCAAAAATCAGAGTTGTAAAAGAATGAATCTATCCTCTATCTTTTCTTTTACCACTCGTCTCTTTCACTATTCCTATCCTAAATAAGGTAACATTTAGCAGTAGGGATGAATTTCCTGAGTGTTACTTCTTAAAAAAAATAAGCTTTTTATTAATAAATTTTTATTAAAAAAAAATATTTTTTGAGATAATTTCAGAAAATTAAGTATTTCATCATCAAAACAAGGTCCAATAAAATTTTTCTTTTTGTGTTTTATCAACTTACCATCTCTGCTGTCTTCCATGTCTGGTTTGCTTTATAATTTGTTCATTAAAAATACTTCTAAACTTCCCACATACGAATATTCTGCTAACCCCGAAATCAACTAATCCCTAAAGTTTGATTTCAATAAGTCGCCCATTGCAGTCGCCGTATGGCACGTACCGCCATCGGATCTATTTAATTCTTATATTCAAACAATAAAATCATTGATCATGGTGCGGTAAACATCCCCAATCCAATTCAAAACGAGATGCGGCTGCAATGATACCACCAGAGTGTAAATCTCATCAAACATCGCATTTTTCTGGATGAAATGGAGTCTGTAGGGTCTATATTGGATTGATTTCGCTCCATGTGCGGCCCGTTAAGCCAAAAATTAGCTTTATCGTTGAGCATATATTTTGCGATAAAACATGGTTACGCGAATTGACGACTAATTTGCAAAGTAAATCGGAATAATTTTATAGCATTGTTCAAGCTAATTAGTGGCAATCGTATATATTTTAATAATACTCGTTTTTTCCTTTGTCCAAACTACTCATTTTATTTTATTATTTTTTAAGTTATAGTAAATTTTTATGACTACGCATTTGAAAGCCGATTATCCTGCAATAACCAAAGAAAATAAAAATACTTCATAAATTTTGGCTATAATCCAAGCTATTTATTAATATGTACATCTACACACACACTTTACTTCATTCAATTCATCGAGTATAATGGCAACGCACAATGGCTTGAGAAAGTGCAAAGTGTTAGTCAAAATTAAACGCTAGATTTTACAAAGAGAAAATTATAGTTCAATTTAGTGAGCATTGAACTACCAAACAACGTTTGCTATTATGGTTCTCAATCAAGGCGAATTCGCCTCACGGTTTTCGTTCACAGAAAAACTTATTTCCACACAAATTTTCAAACACACGCGTTTGTTTTAAATAAAATTTGGTTTCAGTAAATATTTTTACTGTTCCAGTAAATAGTAGAGATGTGCACGTGAGTGTTTTCTGACTCACGACACGCACGCTCACGCAGAAAAATGTTTTACTCACGCACTTTCATGCACGAATGATTTTGAAAATTTTCACGATCACGCACGCTCACGAGTAAAATTTTTTTAATCACGCACGAGTGGTTTAAAACTTATCACGATCACGCACGCTCACGAAAAAGTATAAGTATAATATAATTTTCATGTTTTTTGGGTTGAAAAATAGGTTCTTACATATATATATATACATATCTATGTATATATGTATGCTCGTGTTTTTGTAAAATTTACAATGTAAATTAAAATAAAGCAAATTTAATTTAATATCTATGTTTATGATTTGAATAGGCTAAAGTTCGTATCGCTTTTTAAGCCAAATTACATGTGATAATTATTAATGAACAAATAACACCAAAGTTTGTTTGTAAATATTCTGACAACACATAGTTGAACGGAACAGCTAGCCGTTTGCGAAGGCCACTTAACCTTCATCATCAGCGTTCTTCTGTGTTTATCAACATATACATATTTATTTAAAAACAAATTTTCACAGACTTTTACTTATGTACTCAAAATTAAAGTTTTAATGTTTAAAAAAAATTGTTCAGAGAAACTACCGAAATGTCTTAACGAATTCGGTACGACAAGTCTGACTTCAGAAAAAGTCGAAACATTTTGTTTGAGGGTATTCATTATGTTTGTAAGCTCATACTACCATACATATTACTATACATATATGCATTTATTATTATAAAATAATTTATTTCAAATGATTGAATACAGTTACACATGTACCTATGCAGGAATTTTATCTCGTGAGAGCGTGAGAATTCGTGCGTGATTATTAAAAAAACCTCACGCACGATCACGCACGAGTAAATTTTTTTCAGTCACACTCACGCACTCACGCGTGATTAGTTATAATATTTGATCACGAATCACGTGAATCACGTGACACGATAAAATCACGACATTTGCACATCTCTAGTAAATAGTTTGTTCCCATTTTGTTTTAAGCAAAAAAAAAATTGTGACTGAAAACTACTAATTCATAAAAATTATTATATTTCGAGTCACAAAGTTTCTTTGTGTTTTGAAGCCTAATCGTCGCTTTCGATAACTAGCTGATTCGATCACGTTTTTTTCAGTTTGAGATTATGACATTTAATATCGAACAATATTATTACATTGCTCGATGGCGACGGCATTCGCAAACTGAAGAAACGTGTTCGAATCAGCTCGATATCGAAAGCGACGTTTAGATCTTACTGTTCTCGTCATATGTAAAATAACATTTTCACAGGGATGTCAAGATATTTTATATTTGCTCCTTTTAATAAGGTGGCATGGCATGCCTTATTTTTTTCTTATTTTTTTTTTTTTTTTTTTTTTTGTAGAAGAGAAAACACTATATATAAGTCAAACTTACTTGCGATTATAAGTTCTCAACGAAATAAAAATTGTTATAAAAAATTTTGAGAAATCGAGCCAACCAGTAAGCAGCTTGTTTCTTGATTACATTATACGCAAAAACTTCGTTTAAAAGCTGTTATTGCCTTGTTGAAGTATTTACTTGATCTGCAAAAGCAAATCAACTTCTCCTTTTATACTATTTCGCGCCACTGTGCAAATTTGTTTATATTGCCTTCTTTTACAATGATGTAAAAGTATTTTTATGCAGCTAAAAAAACAAACACTGCCTGACATTTAAATGGTATGAACAAAATAAAAATATTCTCATTCTAGGGAGTACAATGAATTCTGATATTTGCACACTTGTCGCTATTTACTCGTAAACATTGCATGTTGCCCATTTCATTCTGAATGTTGTATGTTCATGTCTGCATAGTGCAGGGATGGAGAAATTTAAATTACATACATTAATTTTTATTTGAATCGACTAAAAGTCATAAAATAAAAAAAATATACTGGAATGGAAAGTTACGTGAGATATTCAGTAATCTGAGTTTCTGAACGTTCTTAAGGGAACCTGAAATTTGGGAGAAATTTAGTACCTGACTCAAGAAGATTCAAATTGAGTTCAGAAGAGATGATATTGAAAGACCCCGGCTCGTTGTCTTTTTTTTTAAATATGGATTTTTGCATTTTTCGACACTTTAGATATTCTTCTATCGATTTCGAAAAATAACGAGTGATATGTATTTATGCATATGGCCATTTCCGCAAATGCATCATACGAGCAAAATTTAATTTAAAAGGCAATACAAGTTCGCATCTTTGTACGTGCATCGCAGTGATTCATTTAATAAAAGACCCAAACTTTAACTTTAGTGCTTTTTGCAATTTAGAAATTACAAAATCCCAATCATGACAACTACACGTGTACTTTTACAGGAAAAAATACACTGCAATTAAAAGAATGTTTGGAGAAGAATAATTTGTGTACATATGTACAAAAGCAACGGGGCGAGAAGTTATAAACGAAGTGCTTTTCTCAAATATACAATCATCGAAAAAGTGTCTAAAAATATTTCAAATAACTACTCAAAATATTTACATATGTGTTGCAGAAATACATATCGCTCATTTACTCAAACAACGTCGTAACTTAAAAACAAACTAGTTTGCCAGAAAACGAGTTTAAAGTTTTCAATTTACACACAACATAATGGAAAAAGAAAATTTAATTTTTTTCTCAAGAGTTGATAAACAAGATGTTTGTGTGAAATTTTTACACAATATGAAAATCGATATGACGATTAATTTTTGCATCATTAACTCAAAAAAAATGGTTTTATTTTTTTTGAGTTCTTTGACGTTTTAAGTACATATGTAAGCTCTCATAAAGGTTAAAAGTTAATTTAACTGTTAACTCTGTTGGCACATAAAATTGTATGCTTTTTAACTGACTGCGCGACACAAAGAAGGGTATTGTGTTTATTAGACCCCTGCACAAGACCACTTACAAGAACTTTTAAGGCATGATGAACTTTTCAAATGCTTTACAACAGCGAAATATTCTAATACAAACGCTAAACAACACTGTTTGCAAGAAATTTGTTTCAGTTATTACAGGTATAGGAGTAAAGAAGAAAATACTTCGTGACGAAAGAATTTATGATGCTTACTTTATCACAAACATGGGTGCATATAAAAACGTGTCCCTGTGGCTGAGTGGTAGCGACGCTAGCCTCTCAGTTCAGATGCCGTGGGTTGGATTCTCGCCATAGACTCTGGGTGTTTTCCGCTAATCGCTTCGCGGGTTGTGTTAGTTCAAAAACAAACAGAATAATGAAGTTAAAAAAAATGCACATACGCACACACGTTGTGTGTATGATCTCTTATTTTTCTGCGCACATACAAACACACATCGCGACATCGCTTGTAAACACTCATATACACGTACATCAATACATCCATCATGCTTCGCTTATTAAACGACAGCATTTATTATTGGTTTATTATAATACATGCTACGACAACACATTTAAAAAAACAAGATGCATTTACATTTCAAGACTGTTTAGGCAGCCCTCTAGTGTTTATCAGCCTGTGTATGTATGTGTGTTCCTTTGAGGCACTACATATATAAACCGAGCGCGTGGACCGATTTTGATTATTCTTACATCAATCGATTTGTCTTAAGGTTAAATTAGACGTGCCATGGTCATAATGCTATAGCCATAACCAAACCAAAATTCAATTGGTTTCTATGGTAATGGCTATGGCGTTATGGCGAGTCAACTATATATAATCAAACACAGTGGTGCCCCTAAGTTTGGTTCATATGGTTATGTGCAGTGTGGCCGTTGAGAAATTTCGAAAAGTAGCACAAAAAGGGGATTTAAGAAATAAAAGTGGCTCAAAAAAGGGGATTTTTTCAAAGAAGGGGCAACTATTTTAGAAACAAAAATTCAAAGTTAAAACACGATTTTGAGTTAGTTTTGTTAATTTTTTCATACATTATATTTTATTTACAAGTAATAATTGAAAAACATAACACTTATAGATAAAAAAAAAACTAGTTAACAATTCATGAATATCTTATGTGTATAAGAAATACCGAAGTATATTTGTTTGACGTAGGATGACGAAAATCTTTCCAAATTAAAGAAAACTCCGTCAGAAGAAAAAGCATCACTCATATTTATTTTACTGTTTATTATTTAGTGTGCCATATGAAGTTTTTTAGCTTATTTCAAAAATGCTCGAGTTGAAATCTACTGATGATTTTCTTAAGCAGGAAAGAAACCAATATAGACGTTATAAGCATGTAGTACAAACATATCGTTACCTTAATATAGAAAGGCCCTAACTCATTTTTTTTCAAATGGAAATTTCTGCATTTTTTCGAACATAATTGTTCTATCGAAATATACAAAAAACTTGATTTTAAAAAAATTGAGTTAGGGCCTTTCTATATAAAGGTAACGATATGTATGTATAATATAATCAGAAATTGTTGTACTTTAAATAAATAATATATGCAAAATTTTCTGAGGTTTGATTTTTTTGGATATGTGGCTATATATTTCTTGACAAGATCTTCTGTTGAACTCCAATCTTCCAAATCAGCTTCCAACAAATTTAATCATAGACAGTTGCTTATTTCTTCTAATCAACTCAAACTTTGTTACAAAAATGTCAGCTTTCATAGGTTGATACAAAAAAATAGTCTGTCATCAGCGTTGTCAACTTTTAAATTTCAAGAAGCACTGAAACCAGGAAAAACGCGTAATTTAAGTAAAAAAAATCACTAAATTAAAATTTTTTTGTTTTATAACAAAAAATTTGTATATAAAAAATATACAAATCGGTTGACCTTGCATTTTATCCCTAAAACTTCAAATTTGAAGCATCCGATACACATTTTGATTCTATGAGAATCAGCGAATTCTAAAGTCAACCTTTTTAGGTTATTATAAAAAATTTAATTTTCACCATTTTTAAAATCATCTGAAATTAGTCAAATTAGCAGCAATTGGCAAGTCTTTTTGACTTGCTGATTAGATTTTGAACTCGATGGGATAAGTAGTTAATTTTTTTAAAGTCAAGACTTTAAAAATTTCATTTTTATTAAACAACAATGCTGTGGAAATTCTTTCACAGCAAACGCAATATTAATAACAAGGTTAAAAAACTAAAAAAAGTAATTTGCATGTTAACCAAGTTATATAAACTTAAATTATATGTACTATTATTTTAGAAAAAAGGAACGAAGTAGGTTATTAATATGTAACCTAAAACGGCAGCTCTATTAGCAACACAATTTTCTCGTTTCAGACCGCTTTTATATAAAGCCAAGTGTAAAGACAATTTTTTACGTATTTGAGTTTTAAATAAAGTAATAAAGGTAAAAACGTGAACAACTTCTGCCTTTAAACATTGAAGTTTGATAAGAATGCAATTTCGATAATGCCCCAAACGAGTTTATATCAAATGATTCGTTATAAGACTTTATTTTTGCCTAAAACTCGATAGCGAACTCAAAGTTTCTTCATTGCATTAAGTGAATTATTCTCTATTTACAGTATATACTAGAAAATATTTCGCTATTAGACTATACTTGCATTATGTCTTCTTTGTCGTGTGGCAAAACACTGTTTCCATTAATTATGCTTAAAATGTGAAAGTTTGAGAATAAAATGCACGTATTTCATCAACCAAGTTTTGTACAATCTTATTAGAATATTTTGAAATGTTCCATTTAACTTTAGTGCTTATGTTTTTTTAAATGTTAGAGTTCTTCAAAAAAAAATATATATATATATATATATTATATATAAGGAAAATTCTTTTTGAATTTTGGGTTTAGTGCCACCGCCAAGAAATAAAAAGCACCAAATATTAGTTTAAAAAAAGCTCCGAGCATTAACTTCAAAATTTTTCGCGTCGAAAATTTCAAAAAGCACTAAAAAACGGTGTGAAAAGCACCGAGTTGACAACGCTGTCTGTCATAAGAAATAATACTAATACACAAGCATATTGCTGCGAAAAAATTAAATCAAGTAATGGTATTTCTAGAAAGGGGCAAAAAGGGTCAAAGCGCAACAAAAAGTACCAGATTTAGCTGATTTTAAAAAAGTGTCACTAAAAGTATCAAAAATGCTATAAAGTAGCAAATTGATACTTTGGTAGCACAAACGGTCACGCTGGTTATGTGTATGTCACGTCTAAATTAAGCTTTAATACTGGGAGTGTCACTAAAGATATAACAGCAGTCAAAACTCAATATGGCGGCCAACCGATTGATGATATGAATTCGAGTGACCATTTAGGATATTTAACGGTTTAAAGTTGGTCGCAGTCGGGGTTTTTTGATTTGTTTTAATTTCAACTTGTTCTATTCTTTATTGTTATGACTCAAAATATTTTGCAAGAAAAGAAGCAATGCATACTTAAGTTTTTGAAAAATTAAGCTAAACAGTATCCAATTTACTACACATAATTTTGTACGGTGCAACATTGAATGAATTTTTTCCTCCCATGTGACTATTAATAAATTACTAAGGGCAGTCAAAATAGTCAAAAATTTAAATTCAGTGTCATTGCCCGGAGTATGTATGTACGTATGTATATACATATTTCCTTAATGCTGAATAACCATGATGATGATGATGATGATGATGAAGATGATGATGGAAAATGCAACAAAAATAACGATAATATAGTTCGTGGCATGCTTTTTAGTGAAGTGATTGACATTGGTTCCGGTATTTGCACATGCACAAGTGATATCATACAAAGCAGAGGAGAGTTTAAATTAAAAATAAACATTTCACTTAGAATAAAAAAATAATTTGAGCAATTTATGCACATACGTCAACGCTGCCCACAAAGAGAAAACCGAGATAGTGATGTAACGAATGTCAATTTTTGATATTCGCGAATACGAATACGAATATTTGAAACGATATTCGCGAATACGAATACGAATACGAATATTATATGCAATATGAAATATTACAAAATTGTTATGAAAAATGACTTCACACTCTTGTTGGCGTACTTTAAAGTTAATAAAAAGTACCCAAAATTTTAATGATCGTCATTAAATAATATTTGAAAATGATACAAAGCACAAATTTCTATAAAAAATTAATGTATTTGTGCAAACTAAAATTTGTAATCATTTATTTAAATTTCGTTTAGGATTTATGCATTTATTTATTTAATTTCTTTGGAAAAATATTCGTATTCGTATTGTCCCGAAAATGGCCGAATATTCGACAATTCGAATACGAATACGAGTATTCGTGCATCACTAATACATATGTACATATACAGTATTTGCCTTTTAATTATAAAAATACTCAAGTTCATTTCTTGTAACAAACTTTCAAAGTTGTTAATGAGAACAAAGATTTGTTATTATTATTTTATGTAAAAATACATTTTTTATGATATTAATGTATTTAGATATGTACATATTTATATAAATTAAATTTTATTTAATTTTGATGGAGGCATATTTTCAGCTTGTTTTTCGAAAATGGATAAGAGCATACGTTCTTTAAAATAACGAACGAAACCATGTTGACGTTTTCATAATGATTCAATGCATTGATGAATTTTGAGTTTTGTGGTTTAGCGCCAAATTAACGATTTAAAAGGCCTAACTTAATTACCATTGATAGGGCCAAAAAAAATTGTTAATATATTTGATTACAATCTTTTTACTAATATAATACATGTGTTTTATTTTTATTTATAACACGAACAAAAATTAAAATTTTTGAAAATTTACAAAATAAAATGTTCGTTAAAAAAACATACTTTATATGGAATTATAATTTTATTGTATACAATTCCTAAGCTTTTAGTCCAACAGTTCCTAAACTTTAATGTTACTGTTTGTTAATTTTTTTTTTTTTTTTTTTTTTTTTTGTGTTCAAATATTTAAAATATTTTTATCATAACAATTTTATTAAATCGTTTGATTGTATTAAAGATCACACAGTATTTGCATGACATTAACTCCGAACAATATAGAACTTACACCACAAACGACGACATTGGCCCTTAAAATTAAACACTGCTACCACCATGCTTAACTTTTATTAATTAAACTAATTCACACAGCAAAAAATTAGATTAGATAGAAAGCAGAACTACATAATTGCCATATCGCTCATTTGCTCAAACAACGTTGCAACTCAAAAAAAAAAACTAGTTGGCCAGAATACATTTTTAAGGTTTTCAATTTACACAAAACTTAATGGACTTAATGGAAATTTTTAAAATCATTAAGTTTGGTAAGCCAATAGAGAAGAAAAAGCTTCCAGCTAAATGCTTAACTCCAACCCCGATTACTTTTTTTAAATCTTTTGAATTTTGAGCTGAAAGGGCCGAAATAGTTTAGAGAGTACCACAGGGCCATCAAACATCCCAAAGTGTCACAAATGGGCCAATTCATTGTATTGAATCATTTCATGTGAGCGATAAAAAAATGCTTTCAGTTTCATACAAATTCCGTATGTAAAATTAACTGATAAATATAATAACTGGAAAATAGAATAGGCCTAGTTTCCATCTGTGTGCCATGTGCCACACAAGCGTAAAAAAAGCGTAACCACTAATTACTAATGAAAAATTTTTAGATTCAGACATGTATTTATTAAGTTAAATAGTTTCATACATAACTACTAGACAATTTTATAGAATCCAGCATGATTGCAAACTGTTTAAATCAATAAATACATGTCTGAATCGACCACTTTTTCGTTAGTAAGTAGTTGGTTACGCTTTTTTGTGCAAATGACACACAAGAAATGCCAGATGTAAACTCAGCCATAGATGCAAAATCGATTACAGATGCTTGATTTCCCAGCAAAAATATTCGTCTACCTGAAAGAAAGTTGGTAAGTCCTGATTCACACACGTCAAGTCTGAGTCGTGAATTCTTGAGTTCTTAGGAGAGAGAGGAAAAGAGAATGGAAAGGGGTACAGACTTGACCGTACCAGTCAAGTTTGCTTTTTCCTTTTGTTTTGTCCTTCGTAATACTCTACTACAACACAAATTGATGAGACTTGATGAAACAAACTTGACGGTGTGTATGAACGTAAATGCAGGTTTAAAAGAAAATTGAACAAAAACTGATCAGCTAAACCTGATGTGTGTGAATCAGGACTAAGAGAGAGAGAGAGAGAGAGAGAGAGAGCCCAAAATTTCAAAACACCAAAAAATTAATTAATTTTGTTTTTATATTGAAAAACAAGAAAACTTAAAGAAAATTATAAATAGTATTGGCTTCTTACTGAATTGCAACAAAAGCATGAATCAAATAGAACCGGCCGAGAATTATAGTATGGCTCTCCAAGGGCAATTTATATAATTATTAGCGAAGCCGCTAGCCCTTCGGCCGGGCTTAAGAGTTTTTCCCGACACGGCGCAGTCTAAAGCTGGATTCACCCATTGTTTGCGAACACAATTTTTGTCCGGACAAAATTTTTTTTATATGTAGTTTGATGTCTCTCTTCTTGAGAGAGAGAAAATATTTTTTACGAACAACTCTCAGCTTGAATTGGTTTAATTTTATATTTTGTCCGGACAAAATCGAACTGAGCTACCAAGTATTTTAATTTTTCAGCCGTAGTTGAACTGGGCTGCCACATCATGTTATATGAATAATAAATTAAATTGTATTAATTACAATAGAAATAAAGGAAAATTGAAAAATAAAACATATACTTACATATGGAGTTGAACGAAGAAATTGCATTAAACAATAAAAATACACAGCGAATTGTAATCATTTGCCGTTAAGCTGCCACTTGTAAAATTAATACACATCGTTTATATGCGTATTTCATATGGTAGCTTTGATTTTCCAGACAAAATGTTCGAAATGGATGAATCGTGCTGCAGAAAACTCTCAGTAAAAAAATGTTTGTCTGGACAAAAATTTTGTTCGGAAACAATGGGTGAATCCAGCTTAACCGTTCAAGCCTGCCTGCATTTTACTATTTGATGAAACATATTCTCAAAAGCTTTAAAATGATACCAATATTGGTCACATTCGTGATTCTTCATGAAGACTTATTAGGCTAAATTTCGATAGAAGAACATGTAACATATCGAAAAATGCAAAATTCTCGATTCCAAAAAAAATAAATTTGGGCCTTTCTATATTAAGGTAACGATATGTACTTAAATACATACAGTGGTGGAAAAAATAATAGAAACAATGATTTTTAACTTATTTAACTCCTTCTAAATAAAAGCAGTAACAATTTTTAACAAAAACATCTCATAAACCTGAAATTTGATTGATGTTTTTAATGGAGGATGGAAAAAATAATAGAAAAGAACAAGACTTGAACTAATACGCGATGCCTAAAACTTGTTTAAACGTAATATTTTGATGATCCTTCTTTCTTCCGTGCCACTTCCTTGCATCTGCGTTTCTTGGAATTTGCGAAATTCTCACAGGTTTCTCATGGTATCGAATAATACTTCTGCCTATTTTTTTGGCAACGTTCCGCTTTTTTATGGGTCAAAAGTCTCAAATGCGTTTCCTTAAGATTCACCATAGATGTTATTTGGAAAACGATCTGGAAATAGAAATTGCAACAAAACAATCACTATATTGCTACTTAACTAATTCTTCATTAGAATGGATGGCATGAACTCTCATTTAAGAGGCAAATGGTGGCATTTTCATCCGCAATATTTTAAGATGTAAATTACACCTACACCATTTAATGAAAAGCAGCCCTAAGGCATGACAGAACCACTGCCATCCTTAGAAGTCTTCTAAGTACACTTCGGAGGAACATAGACTGTGTTTACTGGAGGTCGTACATAGTTTTTGCCATCGAATCCAAATAAATTTATTTCAATTTCGTCTCACTGCAATACGTTTTTCCAATGCGAGCGGTCCCTGTATTTCTTTGAAAAAATAACCGCTGTCTAATGTTGTTACTAGACTGCATTGGTACCTTTCTTAGACTTTTGTTCTTTAACTCAGCTTCCGAAAGCATTTTCCTAATTGTTCCGCTTCTGATATCCATATTTTGGTCACTTTTAAAATACTGAGAGAAGTTTTGAATGGGTTAATTTACCAGAGCCGAAGCAAGCTGTTTACTTGTATTTTTGCCAAATTGTCTTCGTGACTCAAGTCGCGTTTTGGCATGGATTGCGCTAAAAACCTTTTTTTACCATTGCACAATTTTTCCTATTTCATCCCTACAAAGGGGTTCTATAGCATCCATATTTATCAAGATATATCTTTTTTCTTATGAAAAAATTCACATTTTGAATTGTTTTTTCAGTTTGTTTCTATTATTTTTTCCAACACTGTATATAATAACTTTATCCTGTTGTAGCATGTTTCGCATTATCGATTTCAATGCTTAATTAAATTGTGTTTTTGTAATGGAGTTAATGGATCAATTAACAGAGTATCGGGTAAATGATTTTTTTCGTTTAATTGTACCACAGACCGCGCATTTTTAGAAAGTCAATTAAAGGAAAATTACTATAGTATGTACATATTTAAGTCAATACTTAAAATGTACACAAGGGTTAATTTTAGTACTTTCTACAATTGGTGGTAAAAAGTCCCACACTACGGATTTTATTGATTTAGCTTTGATTTTGAGGTTTGATGTTATTATTCATGTAGAATTTAGTAGAATTTTAAAACAGTTAAATCCCTTACGTGTGAGCCTTTTTAAGAAAGGGAAAAAGCACCTATACAGAGAAAAGTTAGAGAGTAAAAATGTTCAGTTTAAAACTAAAATAAACTTGTGAAAAATATATTGCACATTTTGCAGAAATGTTTGTTTATGTTATTCATAAGAGTAAAATGTTTCAAAGAGAATTTTCCTTTCCACATAAAGTTAAAAGTAAAGCGCAGCCCAAAAATTAACGTTTAGTGCTATCTTGGCACATGGCCAAATTATGTTGTTCATTTTGTTTTGCTACCAATATTTTTAGTTTTTTTTTCCTGCTTTCTTTCAACCATCAGCTGTAATTCTATATGGCTAGACGTAAAGAACTATGACACCGTATGCAGTAAAATACAAGTACACATACATAAATATGTACATGTGCACATAAATATATATGTATGTATGTATGTATATACCTGCATACATATATTTTTATGTATGTACACATGTATATTGCAAAGGCATAAAAGCATAAAGGAATATTTATTTGTCCTGCAGCAGGAATAGGAATAATATGTGTATATTATTAATACATAAAAGCATAAAGTTAGTGTTAGCAAATTTTCGAATTAAAATAATATTATTGCAAAAATTTTTTCTCCAGGTTGTGGGAAAATAATTTAATTAGATATTGTATCTACATTAGAGCGGGTGGGCTTCCACACAAAAAAAATGTGCCAATCACTCGTAGAAGGAAAGATATGTCAATGAAGTTTCTACAACAGGAAAAAATTTTTCGCCAAGACCCGAACAACAGCACTCAATATATCGTATATGTATTATTTATTATTTATGGCTAGAATATGGAGTCATTTTTGCCTTTGATGTGACGTATGAAGATTTTTTTTTTTTTTTTTTGTAATTTAATAGACTTCATATTAGTCCTCAATCCTACATAGTAAGTTTTGCAATTATTTAAGAATTAATGAAGAAAAAGTAAAATACACTCCGTTACGTGGGGGACAGGTCGAGTCAACCAACATTTGAAATGAATATGGTTAAATGCAAATTCCAGCGAAACTCTGACACGTGGGGAAAGTGTCTAAGAAGCAAATTATAACTAAGAAGCAACCTTGATGTTGGCGGAAAAAAAATAAATAAAATTCATATTTATAATTAAAAATTGGTTTTTATATTTTGTCACGTACTGACAAATAGCGTCACGTGCGGGACGTAGTTCAATTTTTATATATAAAATAAACAAAAATCATTAGTTAAATACGTTTTTAACTGCAGATAAACTATCTTTTATGTATTCCACAACTTTTTCATTTCATCATCATATTCTATCAAACTAATCCTTTTACATTTCCGCCACTTCCATCTATCATACCTATTCCGTGGTATGCAATTTTTTTTTTCTCAATTTTCATTGAACATTGTGTTAGTTTTACCATATAATTTTTCTTAAATTCTGATGAAGGTCCATCACAGCAAGTTACTTATTTGCCCTAATCTAAAGGACTGTATTTCATAAGTAACACCTTTTTCGGTATCAGACTACAAAACCTTGAAAATCTTTTCGCGACTTTCGGCTAGACCAACTTTATTTTAGGCGCTAGTTCGGTTACCACCTTTATTTTCTTTTTTTGTGATTGGAACATTGTGAACAGCTTTAGATAAAGTTCTTTCAACTTAAGTGGAGATGCTGTACTTACAGAAGGTCTAGCAACATTTTGATATTGAACTGGCTTCTAGGCTCTTTCCAATGCCTTCTTATATCCTTCCCTAATCCCCATTGGAATAGCTAAAAAATTTTCTTGTGGGGTTGGGGGAATTACAACTGGTGATTTTTATGAGTAATATTAAAATAGATAATTACATGCAGTTTTTAAAATGTTTAGGTGGACGGGGCAAAAGCAATTCTTTGGGGGTGGCAATGCCCAGAATAGTCTTTCTACGCCTATGTTAATACTTGAGGCTTTTTACTCACTTTCCGAAATATTTTCTCTTATTCGCTTGCATATTATTTTAGTTTCATTACTGATAATGTTCAGATCTGCTTTACACTATTCGCGAAATTTTCGCATACGGCTAGAGCTGGTTAAAGGTTGGTCGCCACTCATATTTGTGTTATTTAAAATCGTTAGGCAGTAATCAGTTTATATTCACCCTTATTCCAGTTGTCGACATCTACGTCACTTTAACACAATGTGAAAAAAATTGGGTCTTGTTTACCAGCTCTCGAGAACAACTGACTCCTGTTGGAAGGTTTATGCTATTTTCTAGACCTTAGAGAACGGAAATAGATTGTCAGTAGCATAAAATTGTTCCCGACAGCGAGTAAACAAGCCCCAATTTTTTGACATTGTGTTAAAGTGACGTCAATGTCGACAATATTTTTGATAGCTTTAATATTATATTAAATATTAAAGATATTCAAATCAACTCTTGCAACTGTGTAAAATGCATAATTGCAGTTTCTGTCGTGAGCAACCCATTTTTGTTTGGTTGTCGATAAAGTCAAACACAATACATATGTAAATTGGGCCGGGTCGATTTGTATGGCTGAAAAATAATTAAGAAACCGTATAGTAAAAACGAAATCTACATATAATTCTAAGAACATTCTGCGAAGAAAACATGGGCCTAAAATTAAAGCCTATACCACGCCTCTCGACATGAGATTTTATTTCCTCTTCCCGAGCTGCTTCTTGTTTGCCTACTGGCGGGGCTTATTTAAAGACATTGACTATAAAGATGAAAATGGGGAACCAAATATTATGGAGAAATCTAAAGTAGCTGGCAAGAAAAAATTCAAAGCACGTTAGACTTGGGTCGAACTAGTTCACTAGTTCATTTTTGCCACAAACCAATGATCAAAACCATTTAAATTACATAGGTTTGATCATTGGTTTGTGGCAAAAATGAACTAGTGAACGACTTCGACCCAAGTCTAGATCAAACTCATGTAATTTAAATAAGTTTGATGACAGGTTTGTGCCTAAAATGAACGTCTGAACGAGTTGGACCCAGCTATTAGTTAGACTTGGGTCGAACTCGTTCACTAGTTCATTTTTGCCACAAACCAATGATCAAACCCATGTAATTTAAATGGGTTTGATCATTGGTTTGTGGCAAAAATGAACTAGTGAACGAGTTCGACCCAAGTCTAGACCCAAGTGTACTATTAGTTTAAGCGCAAAGCACACAACCGATGACATTTTTAAAAAAGTTGCAACTTGATAAACCAACGTGTTGTACCAACGAGTTGCAACGGTTGTATGTGGCTTGCATAATAGTTTACTTTGAACAAAGTCAGTGATGGTATTTTGGTGCGTTTCGGGTATTTTTTGGTGCTTTTTGCCTCTTCATAAACGCGAAATTTTGGCTAAGGGCCTGTCCATATATTACGTAACGCTCTAGGGGGGAGGGGGTTCGAGTTTTGTTAAGATTTGTTATGGTGGGGGAGGGGGTCTTTGAAAATGTTACGTAACAGAAAAAATTACTAATTTTGTACAAAAATACGTATGTTTTTCTCATTTATTTATTTAATTGATCATACGTGTTGCCTGCATATATTATGTACGAGTATGTATACTACATACATCTGCCGAATGCCAACTTTTGATATTCGCGAACTCGAATTCGAATATTTAAAACGATATCCGCGAATACGAATATTTAAAACGATATTCGCGAATACGAATATCTATTGTATGTGAAATTTATGGACATTTAATTGGGGGTCTATATTATTCTGCAAAATTAAATTTAAAAAATGTGTATGGAAAAGAACTTATAATTCTGTCCGCGTACATTAAAGTTTATGAAAACTATCCAAAAGTTAAAATAACATTTGAAAATTATACAAAGTTTTTATAATAAATTAAATAAATTGTAGTCAAACTGAATTGAACTGGTTCTGAATTCCTCATCTTTCTGTATCCATTTACATTCTTAAATATTCTTAATATATGTATGTACATAAAAACTTCTTTCCATATTAAACTGCAACATATATTAACATTAAATCCATCAAATACATAGAAGGAAATATTTGCAGAAGTTTAGGAAAAGGTTTCTTGCAATTCTCATGGACAAAAAAGTGTCCTTTCAAAAACTATATTCTTCCATATATGTACATGACAATATCAAATTATTTAGTTTTAACATTTTTTTTGTCAACTTGAGGCTACAATGTTTAAGTTTTGATAGATGTGTTAATGGAAAATTGCATACATAGACGTATTTTCATAAGGATATTATTTTAGTTTTTTATGCAACAGAACTTAAAAAAAATATTTTGAAAACAACATTGAAATGCGTTTAGGAACTAGATTTTGTGCCCCCTAATTTTAAGGTATTTTTAAGGTATATTTTTTTTAATGGGCAAATATCTATTGAAAATGTGATGTTGTAGGAGGGACAAAAATCAAGAAAAGAAAAATTGCACATCTTTCGTAATTGACATCATTTTGAATCATTTGATATCCCAATATTATGTACGTTTAAAGCGGGTTAAAAATGTTCTCTTTTATTGATCCAAGATATAATTTTTTTTGTTTCACGCACATTTTACATTGATTTGAAGATGACCAAACGGAGTCATATTTAAGCTCTGAAATACACGACGACTTCACTTATAGCAACTAGTGAAAGCGGCCGCAAGGCTAATGCCAATTCTCTTCTTGGTGTTTCAAATACTGCTCAGTCATCAATACGGAAAACTATAGCAGATTATTTGGCAAAAAAAAACGCATAGCGAAAAAAATAAAAAATATATATTTTTTAATTATTACAAACTAATATTTGTGTGCCATTCATTTAAATTTCGTTTTGGATTTATTAATTTCTTTATATATATTTTTTAAACGAATACGAATATCTAGGAACGGCCGAATGTTTTGGAATTCCAATACACATCACTAATGCATACATACAGTTTAGGAATAAGCTCTTTATAGAGAGCCATAATTTTTGGGGTTTGAGGATACTTGGGAAGAAATTTAAAAATAGTTTCGCCAATATATGGAGAACGTTCATATGTAAGCTTATTTAATTTTTGTCTACGCACTGTGCTATTCTAACAAATGAATTTTATAAAGCAATAAATTAAATGAAATTTTTTTTTAATAAAAACTTTTAACTATTTAATTTATTTTTTATCTCATTGTTACGTTATTCCTGGGGGGAGGGGGGTTCACAGTTTTGTTACGATCTGTTACTAGTATGGAGGGGGGGGGGGTCAAAAATCGGGGAAACAGCGTTACGTAATATATGGACAGCCCCTAATACCCTTTTTTAAAAAGCGGGTATTTACAGTGCTTTTAACAATTTCATACAGTGCTTTTGGTGCTTTTTTTGTTAAATAAAAATATTACTAATTTACAAAACTAAAATACTTTTAAGCGCTAATATCAGCATCTTTTAACCGAGGCTTATTAAATTGGTTTTAATGACAATAACGGAAACTATGTTAAAACAATCTAGAAAACTTTTCATAATTGGGATTAAAAAATTTACCACCTGTTTGTGTAAGACGTTTGAGTTAGAAATCTTGGCGTTTATGTAATAGATTAAAGTAGACTTGGGTCGAACTCGTTCACTAGTTCATTTTTGCCACAAACCAATGATCAAACCCATTTAAATTACATGGGTTTGATCATTGGTTTGTGGCAAAAATGAACTAGTGAACGAGTTCGACCCAAGTCTAGATTAAAGAAAAGTTGTACAAGTTTCCTTTAGTCTATTACAAAAACGCCAAGATTTTTAATTCAAACGTTTTACACAAACAGGGGGTTAATTTTTTTTTGGAAAATAAAAAACGGAAGTAACTGGAAAGTATCACATAATTCTCTGCATAATAATTGACTGAAAGTAAAGCTTACACAAATTTTTAATCAAACTATAGGGTGGTTAAATTTTAAGGGCCGATTTCGATTGAAAGCATGAGGTTATCAATAGCAGTCAGTTGTTTTAGACAACGCGTAGCCAACCCCCAACTTTTTTCATATCGTATTGACGTGCTGTCAATGTTGACAACTGGAATAAGGGTGAATATCGCAAAAACAAAAACTTTTAAGTTAAGAGTACTTAAGAAAAGAGTGACGCTTTTAATGCATTCTTTATGTGTAAATAAATGATTTTTCAGTAACATACATATCTTAATCTAAGCCTAAGCTTCACCTACTATTGCATGTATGTATGTATGTATGCGAGTATATGCTACTATATTCGGGTATGTTCTGTATTTCACGTGAAATTAAATCGTTCGGAATTGCCATAGCATTGTTGTTGTAAATACATATTTCCAAGAACAATTCTACGGCAATCCCACACTTTTTAATTTCACGTGAAATGCAGAACATACCTAATTATTTGACTCATGTTTTTTTTATTATTTGTTTTCACATACTTATTTTTATTAAATTAAACAAGATTTTGATTTAATTAATATGTTAATATATTCTGTTATTACATCTCAAATACTTTGCTTATTTCGAAGCAAAAATTTTAAATTATATTTTGAGCTTTTACACTCTAAACTCTCCTTTTTAAAGGCTTACGTCCCTTTTCACAATGTATGATTAAGAGTTAACGTGAACTTTAACTGACAGTTCTTCATACAAAACTTGCCGTTAAAGTCCCTGTTAGCTTTTAATTGTACATTGTGAAAAGGGCCATTAATGTATTAAAATTAAAAAAAAAAATATTTTGGTGCTTTTTTACCCTCTTTTTCGTATTTTTTTGCGCTTTTTACCCTTTTTGCAACAGCTTAATGTGGTTTGCTCTTCGTAGAGATACCAACACTGAACAAAGTTACTTTACATAGTATAACGGCTGAAACCGACTTTTACATGACGCCGACTATAATAGTCCACAGCCGCCGCCGATTTTTTGCTTCCGGTTCGTACTCTGATTTACATATCGAAAATTTATAGGGTTAAACGCTTCATAAAAATATTTTTTGTACTATTTTGCATAAATCTCCTAAAATAAAAGTGTTGCATGGTTTAATATACACCATAAAATTGTAGTTTTATCGCTTCTTCTATGTCAAGTTCAGAAGTAAGCACTTATATAAGTATATTTCTTTAAGTAGACTTTGCCAGAATCAGTCTTTAGAACCTTGTTTTTCTTACGGTATAATTTTCACACAAAAAAACTATCAGCCCAATTATGAATATTCCCGGGGAATTTTTTCCCTTCCCTATCATTTGTTCCCAGGGAATAATCCTCCTATTCTAAATAGCCGGGGAATAAGCAAATACGGGAGAGAGTAAAATCTGGATCAGCTGTTTAATGTTTACATATTTTTCTGCACTAACGCAAAGTTCAGCAATATAAATTTATTAAAAATGTGATAAGATTTCGTGATAATATAATATTTGTTTTTGTTTAAATAAAAATTAAATAAACAGTGTATCCATTCAGACATGGGGAATAACTTTGTGCTGAGAAAGTGGAGTGAAAACTGAGTCAGGTCCAGTGGTCTGTGTGTACAAAGGAAATTTGTAAATTTTATAAAGTTTTTCTTATCGGTCTTGATAACATTAGAAGGAAATAAATCTTCCATTTATCTATTATGTGAACTGCAAAATTGATTGTTTTAGTATTTGTTCTGAATACTGGAGTAGTTTATGTTTTTGAAGTGCATATGCGCAGGATTTAGATAAAAATGCAAAAATACAAAATACAAAAGGGAAATATAATAATTCGGTATTTATTTAAACTTTTTGTTCTAAATAAATGCTTATACTATTGTTTTTCAACATTTATTAATATGATTTTTAAATTTTTGCATTAGTTCCCTTCAAAATGTTTGGGGAGAAAACTCTCAACAAATTCTCCCTCTCCCTCATATTTAGAATACCTACTTTTTTCCCAGAGAGTTTTTTCCCGGGGAAATTTTAATTCATAATAGGAGGAATGGGAAAAGGGAAAAAACTCCCGGGTAATTGCTATTCATAATTGGGCTGTATAATTTTTGTTTCGAAAAAGTTTTATATGACAAGGCCATTGCAAGGTGTTCTTTATCTAACTATCCTATCACCATTTCAAAAATTTAGAACTTGTTTGCTCTAGACACGGAAGTCTTCCAAAGGAAATAATAATATCTTAATAAACATGCATTTAGCAAATAACCGATTTAATCTTATTTAACTCTCTATTTTAAAGTTTGTCTTTAGACTTGGGTCGAACTCGTTCAATTAGACTTGGGTAGAACTCGTTCACTAGTTCATTTTCGCCACAAACCAATGATCAAAACCATTTAAATTACATGGGTTTGATCATTGGTTTGTGGCAAAAATGAACTAGTGAACGAGTTCGACCCAAGTATACGTTCAATAGTTCATTTTTGCCACAAACCCATGATCAAACCCATTTAAATTACATGGGTTTGATCATTGGTTTTTGGCAAAAATGAACTAGTGAACGAGTTCGACCCAAGTCTATTTGTCTTAAATATATGCATTAGTGGATGAAAATGCTTTGACGTTCATTGGGAAAATGACAAAAATTATTCCTACCTTCTTGTTTGGTATAAGTATAGGGTCTTTCAATAAGAATGTTTTATTTTAAATAGCTCGCCAGTTTAACCTGTCATCACTCAACCTGCAACTACTTGACAGTACAAACTACGCCATTACATACGCTTCAACAACGTATATAAGTTGCGTTAAAAGTATCCTGACATGTAATTTTTCGAAGAGGAGATCACAATTGGCCAAAGACGTCTTGTGATTTAAAACAATTAAAGTGCAATTACACGTGCCATAGCCATAATGCTATAGCCATAACCAAACCAAAATTCAATTGGTTTCTATGGTAATGGCTATGGCGTTATGGCGAGTCACCTATAATCAAATACAGTGTTGCCCATTAGTTTGGTTCGAACGGCTGTTTTCTATGGTTATGGCACGTCTGTTTGAACTTTTAGACTTTTTTTCTTTGACTCAGCTGCTTTCGTGTATCATGTTGCTGTTAAACATGTTCAATTTGGTCTATAATTTAACCATGAATCGACTTACAAATGAACAACGCTTGCCGATTATTAAATTTTATTATCAAAATCTAAGCTCGGTTAAGAAAGTGCATTGTGCACTTCGTCCATTTTATGGTCAGTTTGGGCGACCTGCTGAGGCGACTATTCGGAATCTTTTGACTAGATTTCGTACCAAAATACGTAGAGTACGGACAGAAGAAAATATCGCAGCTGTATCCGCCAGTGTTGTTAATGACCGTAGATTCGGCACCATTTGCAGCAATTGGGCCTCTGTTACTTTTTTTGGCAAAATGGAAGAACTGAGCTGCCCAATTGAGAGGCAAGTTCGGTGAACAGTTTATTTCACGTTTGGGGCCGGTTAATTGGCAGCCAAGAGCGGAT
The DNA here is from genome assembly GCA_949987645.1 of Tachina grossa. NCBI lineage: Eukaryota > Metazoa > Arthropoda > Insecta > Diptera > Tachinidae > Tachina > Tachina grossa. The sequence goes on along the minus strand of OX465274.1, from coordinate 149,252,913 downwards.
GATTTAACACATTTAGACTATTTATTGTGGGGCTATGTTAAGCCTCATGTCTATAGGGCATTGCTGGCCATTAAAAGAAAAACTAGCGCCAGAGTCCCGAAGATCAATCGGCTTTTTATACATTACTCTCGGTTTTCTCTCTGTGGGCAGCATTGCTGTAGGGACAAGCCCGCAAAGGTTTTCGCACTGAAAGAGAATATTGAAGAATTTATTCCTGAGATACCGGCCGATATGTTGGCGAGAATATTTCAAAACTGGACCCACAAAAGTATTTTATACATTTCTCTAAATTGTATGTGTTTTTTTACATCAAATCGAAAGCTCACCCTTTATTAGGTCAATAGCAATGGCCTACACCCAGTCCAAGACCTCTAAGAATTTGTGAAGATATCGAGGACATATAGCCGCAAATGTGCAAAATGGTGATTGAAAATTTCATGAAAACAATATGGTCCTGCAATCTTACCCTCCCCTTTACAATTTTAATTAAATAATTAATTACAATAAGCACCCGATGATTTTGCTTAAAAATTAAAATTTTTGGTTTACATATTTTATTGGAAGGCCCTATACATTCACTTATTTTCGTGCTTCTACCATAAATTAGTTTCTCATTACATATTTTACTATGTATGTCGTTTGTAATTGTGACTTCATGTCGTTGATATTTTAATTTTTTTGTAGTAGTTGTCTTCTTTTTTTTTTGCCTTTCCCTGCCACGTTATTAACAGGATATACATATACATAGATACATACATATCTATACATATACATACATGTATTATAAGTATATAAATATTTGCATACATATATATGAATTAGGTATGTGTATATACGGCTGCAGTGTGAGCTGTTTCAATTAACGAAAGTTAAAACAAAAAAGTTTTCTTTTTTTTAACGTAATACACCGCATTAGTTTGTTGGGTTAATTTTAAGTTAAGCAGTTGGAAATTTTTCTAATGTCTAGTTTGAAATTAATACATAGGCTAACAGACATACACACGAATGCAAAAGGTTATTGGAAGAGAATCCTTATAAAATTAAAATCTAAACGAAACTAAACAGATTTATTTCACTCTATAATTCTATTAACTTTAATAAATACTTGCACTTGTATATAGGTATATTCATTTTTGAGGTTTAAGGATATTTCGTGTTTTAAGCAAAAGTGAATTTTTGAGTACATATTAAGTTCTATTGAAAAAAAAATTATAGCAACGAATTTTTATGAGAAAAAAAACGATAACATTCTGGTACATTAGATTTTTATACAAAATCACATTTAGAAGCATTTCAAACAAAAAATTCCTTGGACAGCTCTAATGCAGGATTATCAAATTTGACCACCTGGCTTATGACAAGACTTCCAAGCTACTAAGGCCGGGTTTATATCTGCATTGGCGTAGCTAGACGTTTTTTTTTCGGGTGGGGGGGGGGGGGCAAACACAATTTTTTTTAATTAGTGTTTTTTATGGGAAATGTTAAAATTTAAGCTTAACATTTTTTAAACGCACTAATAATCCCAAATTAATATTTTACTTATTAAGTTAAATATATATTTTTTATTAAAAATACATTGAAATTGGAAATTAAAAAAATATATTTTACTTAATAAGTAAAATATTAATAAGTAAAATATTGGTTTGAGATTATTAGTGCGTTTAAAAAATTTTATACAGATTTTTTTTATTTAACATTTTTTTTATTTAAGTTAAAACATAAATTAACAGTCCAGCTTTAATAACAAAAATTAAGTTATAATTAAAACTAAAAAAGCAAAACATTCAAAACAAAAACAATATATAGACAAAAAGTAAAGTATGTATTAGAAAAAAACTAAATAATAATAATAATAATCTAATAATAATAAACTAAATAATAATAAAATTAATATCCGTTTCCAACAAGTTTATATGCTCATATGGAAAATTTTTTTATGTATATACTATATTTGAATACAATATTTTGAAAAGATACAAGCAGAAAAACCTAGCTACGCCTATGAATATCTGTATAGCGTAATCACTAATTACCAATGAAAAACTGTTTGGTTCAAACATGTTCCGTTCAACTATGTGTTGTTATTCAGTAGTACACTTGGGTCGAATTCACTAGTTCATTTTTGCCACAAACCAATGATCAAACCCATTTAAATAGACTTGGGTCGAACTCGTTCACTAGTTCATTTTTGCCACAAACCAATGATCAAACCCATGTAATTTAAATGGGTTTGATCATGGGTTTGTGGCAAAAATGAACTATTGAACGAGTTCGACCCAAGTCTACATTTAAATTACATGGGTTTGATCATTGGTTTGTGGCAAAAATGAACTAGTGAACGAGTTCGATCCAAGTGTATTATTCAGAATATTTACAACAGACTTTGTTGTTATTTGTTCATTATTAATTATCACATGTAATTTGGCTTAAAAAGCAATACGAACCTTAGACCGTTCAAATCACAAATATAGAAACAAATGGAGTTCGAATAATAATTAAAATTAACTAAAACATGTATTAATTGGTTTAAATAATTTCCAATCATGTTGGATTATATAAAATTGTCTATTACTTATGTATGAAGCGGTTTAACTTAATAAATACGTGTCTGAATCCAACAGTGTTTCATTGGTAACTAGTGGTTACGCTTTTTTGGGCACATGTCACATAAATGTATGCCCCTATCACGGTTTTCAACTTTTAAAATAGTTTCGTTGGAACTGATAAATTTACATTGCCATTCTTCACTAAATTAACAGTTGTTTTTTCAGTTGTGTTTTGGTATTGCCATTTACAACTCTGCGCAAATTTGGTTGAGAAAAACGTTGAGTATACACAGCTGCTTTTTAGTAGTTGTGTATACGCATGATCTTTTGCTTATGCAGATCATCAGGAAACTTTTACCCAAAAGTTTCTTACAACTACTAGAGTTATTATGTTACAAACTTTCATTTAAACAAATGAGAAGCTCAACAAATAACAAAGTTGAAACAAGAACTCAATAATCAACATGTTTTTTATTTTCTTACATTGGCTGACTTTTTTTCAGTTCTAATTGTAGTTGTAAAGTGAAAGTTTATAACATAACTAGAATTTGGAGTCTATCTATAGTAACTTCCGAGATATAAAGATACCGATTTTATCCTTTTTACCCCTTTTTACCCCTTTTGCATTCGAATTTCCAAAAATCCAATCTTAGTGGATCTAAACATTGTAAGAGAATCCTACACACCAAGTTTCAGCTCTCTAGCTATAGTCGTTTCGGCTGTGCGTTGATACATCAGTCCAGTCAGTAACGTTACTCTTTTATATATATGGGCATTTCTGCGGTCACTCACACGACTTTCGGGAGCAAAATAAAATTTTAAATGTTAAATAAATCAAACACAATTAAATTTTTTACAATTCACCACTAATAATTTTTTGTAGTATTTTGAGAATACTATCAATGGTAAAAAAAATTGAGAGCCTCCGGTTTTTATCTTTTGAGATAAAAGCCACAAAAGACCGGTCACTCACGCGACTTCAAATAGACATGGCTTTAGACTAAGAAGAAGAAGAAAATAAAAAAGAGATATCCATATCGTATTTTTTATTTAATACATCAAGAACAATTTTTCGCATTTCTGAATTTTTTGGCAGTGCCCTTTCTGCCTTCTTTACGCCCTTTCCAAGAGATTGCTTGCTCCAACACCTATCACTTTTCTTGTTCTCCACTTGCCGATTAGTCCGAATCATTTTTACTCTCGATCTATCATATTCTCTCTTTCTTTTTAACTTGCTATCGACTTCTATTGGATTCTCTCGCACCTTTATTCTGTACTTTCGGGACAATTCTCTTTGTTTTGCTCTATAACCCATCAGTTTTTGTGGGTAATTTTTTATTTTGCCCATGTATCGCATTTGCTTTTAATTTTTTATTAATATTTTGTTGATCCATCTGAATTTAAATTAAAAAAGCTAACAAATATCAAAGCAAAAATAATTTTTTTAGAAGGGCTTGCACTTATGGTCACTCACACGACAAACTTTCGCAATGAATAATAAATAAATTATTTGAAAAAAATGTTATTTAATTTTATTTAACTGATTGTTGAAGCAATCTCACGTAAACTACAAATTTTCCTCCACTTTTATCAACAAATGCAAACGTTTTGACAACTTATGATGTTTTTCGGTCACTCACGTGACAAAAGGAGATCAGATTAAAGATTAACACAAATAAGGTAAATTCGTGCTCTGTTGTCCCTCTTTAAACTTTTTACCGTAACTTCGCTTATCTAAGTACAATTAAAGAAGAGAATCTCTACAGTAAGAGAACTCTAAATGTAGTAAATATTTTAACGAAATAAGTCTATAAAACGTATCCAGTGCAAGAAACATTCAAATTCAACTTCGCTTACAATTATTTTTTACATATAAACTTTTATTCACTATTTTAACCCAAAAAAATATTAAATTTCAATACTTCTAAATAATATATGATAAAAAATTGCAAGATCTTCGGTACTTTTTTTGGGACTCTTGGTTGACCTTTTTACGAAAATGCCCATATGTATAGATATCTCTAGTTGTTCTAAGAAATTTTTGGGTAAAGTTTCCCTGATGATATGCATTAGTAACAGTGAAATGCGCATAGGATCCATCTAAACCCCTCACTAATCATTTTCAATGAGGGTTTTCATGAGAACTCTTAAAATTGCCATTTGTGCCATTAGCCAAACTTGCGATGCTTGTTTCATGAAGCCCTTTTTGAACTTTTGCGCAAGCAGTTTATGTAAATTTGAAACGAACGTCAAAAAGTTCATTTAATAAAAATAAAATAAGAAAATGTCAAGCAATTTCTAATTTAAAAGCTTATTTATATATGTAAATCTATAAAAATAAAAAGTTTGTGTGTGTCTCTAAAAATGCCTAAAAAAAGCCAAAAAAGCAAGAAGTTGTTTACAAAATGCACAATTGCACAGCTAAGTTTACGAGACGAGACTTTTGATCATTCTCATGAAAACCCTTAATTGTATTTTTAACCCCCGACTAAAAAAAGGGGTGTTATAAGTTTGTAGTGTGTGTCTGTGTATCTGTGTGTCTGTCCGTGTCCACGTACAGGCCAAACGGCTGGACCGATTTTCATTTAGTTTTTTCTGAAGATATAACATCTTTTCTGAAAAAAGTCGGGGGTTTTTAAAATTTTTAGTTTTTGTTATTAATAAACAAATATTTTACTAAAAAAGTAAAATAATAATTTGAGATTATTAGTGCGTTAACAAATGTTAAACTTAAAAAAATTTTTCACAAAAAAAAAAGCACAAATTACGAGTATTAAGTTTTTTGTTAAGGAAATTTGAAGATATTTATGGGAGAATGCATGGCGATAGTAATAACTAAACATATGGAAACATCGTATGTTCGCTACCCGTACGTTCGCTAACTTAGCAAATTAAACAAAAACCAATACAGATATTTTATTGTGTAAATACATTAATACACTTTTAAAATAAATTAATCACTTTTCATTATTCTGTTCCATTTCGCAGATTTTTACATTTCACTACTGTGAGCCAAAGTTGACTTCTACTTTGCGTACGTTCGTAGCCACATGTTTATATGTAACTACATATCAATATGAAAACTTAAACTCGATGAAATCCATCTTTTGCACTTAACATAGAGCTTCCAAAATGCTATCAAATCGCAAAAAAATGCTTGCAAAAGTTTTGTTTTCTTCTATATTCTTTGTACATCAAAAGCGTACGAACGTACGTTCGTGACTCCAGGAAATGCCCATATAGAAGAACTGCTGGTATGAAATTAGCATAAGTGACGAAATTGAACTAGGTGTTAAGAAGACCCTCCATACGTAATGTAATTTTAACCCACTATCAAATCCTTTCTAATGTTCAATTGTATGGCAAACAATGTTAAGACCATGTTCAATTTTACAACTTATGCTTTTTCGTTTTGCATAAGGCTGAATGTATTTAACTTCAAGACCCATATAGGTACATACATATGAATGCGTAAACCTTTCAAATCTGTTTAATACTAACCTCTAAGCTCGACATTAATCTCAGTTGGCTTTCACATATGTATATGATTTTGCTATCCACATATTAAGCGGCCAATCGTTATGGTGTAATCTTACATTAATACTGGCAACAAACACTAGTTTAACACATGCATAGCTTTCTTTTATGTAAACAATAATAAAAAAAACACAAATATAATATATTTTCACTCTTTTTTAATGTTATATATTTCTTTGAACACAAACAAAACTATTTTCTTGTAAAAATTGAGCTGATACAGTTTCTTCTTCTTCTTTACAAAAACTCTAACTGCGTTGATAAGATGATGACATTTTCAGAGAAAGCGTTGCCACTGTCTTTTTTCTTCAGTATAGTAACAGCCAAGGCATATCAAACAGGTACACGTATCAGGCATATTGCTCATCCGCTGATTTTTTGTTTACAAGTTTATAACGAAGAATTCGTTTGACAATTACTTTTGTGCCTTGTTTGATGCATAAAAATTTTTGACAATTACTTTGTAAAGCTATGTGAGAAGCACAGAGTTGCCACAGAGTTTTGCCTAATGCATGTACCTGTAGTAAATGTGCCTTGGTAACAGCCAGTTTATAAAATACAACTTGCACATAATAGTGCTGATTTACACGGGAATAACTATGCTGGTATAATATGGCAGTTTGTTGGTAAGTCCCAATTTACATTTGAGACATTTATTTCTTGCCGGACATTTTTTCAATTCTCTTTTGTTCTTGCCCGAAGCTTTTACATATTGGACATTAATAGACAGACAGAAATTTTGTAATTTGTTTACTTCTTCTTCGTGTTTGCTATTTACACACATACACATACATACCATTTGCATTGATAGTACACATCAAGTATCCATACAGACGTTGAAATGAGAAAAATCATGTGAAGCAACAAGAATAAATTGCGAAAAGTAGAAAAGGGAAACAAAAAATGTCCAGTACAAGGCGAATTCATAACAGGTGACCTTAACAGTCCCGATGATTATCAGGTGTTCGAAGACTGCTTAGACCCCAACTGTCAAAATGTCTTCTTTTATCTGATGTTTGTTTACATTTAAAGTGAAAAAAATTATATCGTTCTTTATGTTTAAAAAATATATTTTAAAGTAAAAAGGATTATAATGTATGAAATCAATACTAGTGGTTGGTCTGACGCGGTCAGCCAGACACTATTCTAGGTGCTGTTGCCATTCAACAGAAGCTGCTATGGGCACGGACATAGCAGCAGATTTTAGAAAGCTCAAATTACCTCAGCAAGGTAATTGAATATAGTACAGGGATAACTATATTCAAAGATTGCAACCTATGTGCCTTATGGAGTGGGACATAGGTTCATTCTAATAGGGTGCATGGGGGCGTTGGTCTGGCGTCTAACCCACACCCGGTGCTTTGGCACCCGTGAGATAAGGCCGTAATGGCAGGTGCTCACGGAAAGCTATCGCACATCTGTCCGTTTTTGTGAATAATTTCATTAATTTAAGGATAATATTTTGTTTACGGCCATGATGGCCAGTAAAACACATTTTACACCACTGATTTCGCGTTAAACACACCATCGGAGAGGCTGCAATAAGGCAGCAAGTAAGGTTTCGTTACGTTGCCCCAAAATATCAGGATCATTTAACTAGAACCGTCTTTCATAATTTTAATTACATTTATTTTACAAATATTATTTTCTGTGTTGTTGATAGTAGATGCACATGGATAGTAAAATGTGGTTTTATAAATATGTATGTATGTATTGGTATTTTAGTCAACTGTTTTTGACAGATGGGGTTTTTGAAGCCAGACGAATTGCATGTTGTTTTTAGTATTGTTGTAGCGATAAGGTCACCTGTTATGAATTCGCCTTGGTCCAGTACAGAGGGTCGTGTACTACACACTCTGCATCTTCGCCCCTTCTTCAACAAACTTCGTCTGTCTGTCTTTCAATTTCCCAAATGTAAAAGGGCACTAAATTCGGTGAAGAGAATGGCTTTATGTTTGGCACAATTGGGTTGTCAACACATTACATATTTGAATATCGAACTCTAAAAATACATACTTATTTTAATAACCAAATTTGTTCATAAATTTAAAATAAGCTTTAATTAAAGTTTGTCATAACCACCATACTGAATTTAAAATACCAACTCAAAGCTGTTTGTCGTTTTCATTTATATTAACCTCATTAATGACACTAATCTTAACAATGAAATATTTACATACAGTAAATGCTTTCGGTAACGGATACTTCAACAACGTAATGCAAAAAGAATTGAAAATTCAAAATGGTCTTATGAATATGAAAACACGAAAGTTTTGTAGAGTTATAATATTATTCTTAGTATGTATATGTACATATGTATGAATTTTTGTCCAATGGACTAAAAATTATAAAGTTGCTATATTTTTAGAGTAGAAATCCCACCGGTAAGAAATAACTATGTTATAGTTTGCATTATTTGTAACGATCAAATCAAATAATTGCTAACATACTTGTAGATACTTTCTCTATATTTTATCAAAATCAGGCGACACGTTTAGAAACTACAGTATACACATTCATACTAGAGGCCTGCGTAAACAGTCTTGAAATGTAAAAACGTCATGATTTTTAAATGTATTCACGTCGCATGTATTATACTAAACCAATAATAAATGTTGTCGTACTATAAGCGAAGTACGATGGATGTATTGGTGTATGTGTATACCACTGTTCACTAACGATGACGTCACGACAGCTTGTCTGTAACAAACACTCAAAAGAAGTACTGTTGATTAGTGTATACTTGTTATTTTTCATATTGTACGTTTGAGTGTGTGTAGATGGTAAGCTATTATGTGGTTAACCGCATACAACTAATGTTAATGCACGTGTGTGCCTTTGCATAAAATAAAAGATCATACACACATACATGCATGACGTTTGTACACGCGCTTATGAGTAGAAAGAAGCTAGTATCACAAATTCTTCCGTCACGGAGTGTTTTCTTCTTTACTATTATACCTACAATACTCAAATAAATTTCTTGCAAACAGTGTTGTTAACGTTTGTTTTATAAGATTTCGCTGTAGCAAAGCATTTGAAAAATCCCTCATGTCTTAAAAGTTCTTATAAGATATCTTGTGCAGGAGACTAATTCATACATATGTATGTACATACATATACTACATAATGCTTACGATTAAAATCTGTAACTTTCTTTAGTGTAAGCGCATTAGCGCAACTAAGCATTTTTTAAATGGGCATATACATATACTATATTTTTTTGTTCATAATTTTTTATCGAAAAAAAATATATAATCTACTTTAACTAACATAAATTAATAAATTATGGACCTAATCGCATAAAGTATGTCATCAAGTGAAAATTGTTAGAAAATCAAACACAAGTTTCCAAAGCTTTCAAAAATTTCTTTTTCCTCTTCAAAGCAATTCTTCACCCTAAAAACTCATAAAAATTTACAAGTCTTAAAATTTAAATTTTTGTTTTATTCACAACTCCTGGTAAATGGCTTATTTTGTATTATCGTCGGGTGGTTACTGCTTTGCCGCAAAGTATATTAAGAATACATTTTTACTGCGGCAAACCAATAACCACCCGACGTTATGGTATTAAAATGCAGGAATGGGATTTTGCATGAGAAATATAATAAGATAATGCAATTTCATTCAATTCAAAATTTATATTCCACTCAAAAATTTTAACAATTTATTATGCTGAACAATTACCAAATATTTGCTTAATTGCAGCTTTGACTGCAGTTTTACTTCTTATTACATTTCTTTTAGTTAAATAAATTACAAGTAGATAACGACAAAATAAAAATTCAAAGCTAATCGCAAGTACCCATTTTAATTTCAAGCATGAAAAGAATAAATATTTTAATAATTATGGGTGTTGCATTGCCCCCAGAACGGCCTTTCTACGCCAATGAATGAGTGACTTCAGTCTAGTATTCAATGAATGAGAAAAACAAAACAAAAACCATATATTGACTTCAGTTTTACTAAACGGTCAACAGTGACAACTGGAAAAAGTAACAACGGCAGTTTTGAGCATCAAGTTTATTGTTTTAACCAAAGTTACATTCTTGAACTCAACTTCGAGCTTAACTTAAACATATTACTGCATTTTTCTCTATTATTTAAACCATATGAAGGCAATCTCACAAAATAGTTCAAACTATACAGCTTAATGAAGCGCAAACTCAATTTATCGAGTACCACTGAAAAATAGGTCATTCATATAACCTCCGATTACCAAGAAAAGGCAACAAATTGGATACATCAGCTTATATCAATTTATAGAACAATTTTCGAAATTGTGGGAAAAAATTCAAATTAATAAACATAAAATTATTGAGAGTAGTAGACTGTACTTACATACATACATACATATACATATATGTATGTATGTATGTATCTATGTATATGTGTGTGAATAAATAATTAAATGCAAATCAATTAATTTGCAAAAATATTGGCAACGTTCCTGAAACGTCTTTAAATTTTAACAAAAATAACGAACACATCCAAATTAAGTCATTTATTAATAAGAGTTCATTTAAACAGCACATACCTACTTGCATATGCTTAAGATGTTCTTCAAGAGAAAATTTCAAACATTCAATTCCTTGCTCTTTGCAATGTTAGTAGCTGCAATAATATTTAGCAATCTTATTTTCGGTTGTAACTCCACCTCCACCAGCAACTCTACCAAGCGGTCAAATCCGGCAGATTTGAAAAGAACACCAAAATTTTTTACAGAAAACTGTACCTGCTCAACTCAGTGGCAGTGCGAGTGTTGTGCCAAAGTAAACAATGACCTACTTAATGTCCATCAAAAATGTAAGTGTTGAAAAATAATCAAATTTAACTGCAGCCATACATTTTTATTATTTTCTTTTTAAAGTATGTGCCGATTGGACCATATTTTCGAGTTCGTGGAACATACAGGCTAACGTACGCTTAAACGAGAATATCTTGTACACAAATACATTTTCTGCCTGGAATATACCACCCTTTTGTATTCCCATATGGCCAGCAATAGCATTGACCGGATGTATTCAAATGCATAGTATAGCGCAGCATGAATTCAATACCTTGCACGGTTGTGCAAATTTAACTTTGAATTTCATAACATTTAATTTGGTCAACTTTCAAATGGGTTGCATGGATGTGGGCACCGGAGGCATTCAATTTGTTGAGCCAAACCATCAAGTTGTTAGTATGACTTCTACAGAAAAACCGCCAGAAATTGAATTGGAAACGAATGATCTTATAAAACTTATCACAACTACTACGACGAGTGTGAAGCCTACTATAAGAACGTCAACGATGCGGCAGGACTCTTTGAGTTATTTAAGAAGTCAAAACTTTTAAATACAGTCGAGTTCGTTTATAGCTTATAGTTTGTTATACCAAAACAAAAAAATATTTTTATCATAAAAATACAAATCTTTTTAAAACGCTTTCATTAAATTTACGAGAGAAATTAATTAATAATAGCTCGATTATGGTGCGTCGCGACGTCCCAAAATGTTATCACGAATTGCAACTAGCAACTAACTGCTGTTAATTTCGGTTAACATATTATATTAGCAATCACAAGTTTTTGGTTGCTGCATATTTTTTAAACAAAAAGGTGATAAAATTAAAAAAAAATCGAAATTAAATTAATGGCATAATTTTGTAAAACGCAACGCTAAGTGTTGACAAATTTTATATAAAAAATTTACAAAATAAGGCTCTAAATTAAAACCGAAAAGAAACCAAACTGTGTGAAAGATTTATTTTGGCAAGTCGTGCGATTTTAGAAATATTTATGAAAAATTTCATAAAATGGTAGAGTCCATGCGATCAGAGTTGTTTTTATTGTCAGACAGCTGAGAATGTTGTTTTTGTATAATTTTTGTATGATAGTGTGGCACCTAAAGTCGGTCAGACTTCTGCAAGATTTTCTTGTGAATGAATCGTGCGATCGTGTAGGATAGTGAATCAGGTCCTTAAACATGTACGTTTGAAAGTAAAAATTCTAAATTGTTTATAAATTGGCGATTTTAACAGACATTCCAAGTTACATGTCGTGTGAAACCAGCTTAAGTTCCAAAACTTTTCTTGATGTGATAACACTGTTCATAAGCACACCATTTAATTTACTTATACCGTTATACCATTTCAAAGACAAGCTAACGGCAAACTAATTCGGCAATTTAATTAAATACACACATTTCGTTTTAATCAAAATAAAGATTTTTATTTAATAGTTTTAGCTTCTATATAAAATAAAAAAAGCATATTACACAATAACCAAGAAATACTGTAGAATATATAAATAATTAATATCAACAAGAAGACAAAGTGAAGCGAATAAAAAATCCAGATGAAAATGAGTTGAACACATAAAAAAATAAGCAGACATAATAGTATTATATTAATAAGTTATGAAAATTGTAGAAAAAATATATTAAAATATGTATATACGTTTTAATTATATGCAAAACAAAATATGTTACATTTTAGTTACATATGTTATTGTTTTGATGTTTTTGTTTTTTAATACTATATAATTCTCAAAAAATAAAAAACAAAGTTAAAATTTAGGAAGAGATAAAATTAAATATTTAACAAAATATATGTTTGCATCTATTGCATAGAATTTAGAATATAACATTACATATGTATGTATTACTATTTTTAATCTATAATTTAATCGGCTATTGCAGTATATGGTAGACTGCTGTGTTTAGGTTTAGTTTTATTAATAAATACTTTTATGGCTCCATTAAAATCAGCACTAACCATAACATAGCCGCAACCTTTTTTATGTTGTTCCACCAAAGGATCTGGTTGATTATTCGTTTGCTTTCAAAGACAAAAGGAATTTGTTAGATATTTGAAATTTCTATGTGTTTTTTAAAGAAAATTTCTGAAACTAGTTTCTATAACATATTGCAAAATACACTACTTGCTTTTTATTTCCTGGAAAAACGTTTTAAAAATTGTTATTTTTTCTATGAAAATTTGCAATATGTCTTTTTTCAAAATAATGAATTTATTTAGTACATTAACATTTCGTCAGCTGAAATGCAAAACCTAATCGTGACTTACAAAAAATTAAAAATCGTATTCATAATTAATTTTTTTTTGGGGGGGGGGAGGGTTACATCGAAACACATGCCCCTACAAATTTGCAAGCCTTTATCATAACAATCAGCCGAATTAAAAAAAAAAATTAAAAAAGTATAGTTACGTGATTTTGCATTTCAATTGACGATTTTCAAGTATAATAAAAATTCTTGTTTTAAAACACCCCTAAATTACAAATTTTGTTTGTATAAAAAAATTAATTCAAATTAATTTAAATAAAATTGAATAAAATAGTTTTTACTTACCTTCGCATGAGATATTTCATCAGGTTCTGGTTTAATAATGGCCTCAGGATGTGGAGCGAATATTGCACAAGTAACTGTAGCGTTATGAGCTTTAATGCCTTCCCAAAAATCGCTTCTATCACGACGTACCTAAAATTTTAAATTAAAATTATTTTTAAAATCATTAATGGGCACCTTTCCTTGGCAAATAATATTTACTAACCGAACTTAATTTTGAATAATCATGGTTTGTTTTCCATATATAAATACACTGATTTTCAGAACCCGCGATAATATATTTTCCATCATGACTGAAAGAGGCTTTAATTTGGGATGAAGCATTAAGATAACCCTTATATTTGCACGACAAATTTAAATCTCTCAAATCGTATAAACGAACACGGCTATCGTTAGATGTTACTAAGATTTTATCTTCGCCCGGCATTGGTTCAATGCCGCTTATTTTACGACCTATGCGATTTTTTCCACGTGTAGAGCGAACGTGTATCTGAGTATGGTATTTTAACTGATCGGTATTATAAAAAATACAACGACCATCATAGGAACCGACAACAGCAAATTGGCCGTTTTGACAAAAGTTTGCTGCTGTTATTAGTTTCGTTTGACCGTCAACTTCATTCCATAAAGCTACCTTTTTATCCGGTATATTCCACAAACGCAGCTTACCATCTAAACTGCCACTCAGGAAATAACGATCGTCACGTGGATGAAATGCTATAGCCGTTACAAAATCTATGTGTTGGAAGCAGCATAGACACTCTTTACGCGATATATGCCATAAACGTACTGTTTTGTCCATGGAACTTGAAAGAATAAAGTAATTTTTCGACCATGACACATCCAATAGGTCGGAAGTGTGGCCGATATATGTGCAAAATGATTTAGGCATAAACGGTCCAGTGCATTTTTCAGCTGCTGTTGCCATTGCCATGGCTTCTTCGGCAGATTGCTGAGATACCAACGATTCTTGTGAAGGTGTTGGTGAAGATTTTTGATCAGCATTGTATTTTGTACGCATATCCTAAAAATGTTGAAGAAAAAATTATTGAAAAACATTTAATACTAATTAAACAAAATCTATGTGAGACGGAAGGGTGCTGTTGCCGGAGGTAATTGGTGCGTTGACTACAAAGCAAACGACGCTATTCGAGAGCTCTAGTTCGTTCCTTGCCCAATTATATCAAGTGATCTCAAAGATTTTTGGGCGTCGCTGTTCATCACTTCAATAATGACGAATGTGTTTGGATTTAGGAAAGCGTTAAACATGAACTTACTTCATGTAATGATTAAGAAGGCGTGAAAATTACAAACCCTTGGAACTACATACTTAACTTTTTTTTTTGTAATATATATTGAAATACCTGCTATTATTATTATTATTTATTTGTTTACGAATATAATACTAAGATTAAATTTTATTAGAGAACACTATCAACGTTGGCCATCAGCTCTTGAAGTACTTGATCACTTTTGATAATTCATAGAAATTGTTACTCAATCTTGCTGAATTTTAATTATTAATAGAATTAGTTGTTAGTTATTACTGAAAGAGTACGCAGATGTTCACAATTGTATTTTTATGTCTGTATTCCAATAAAAGAACAAACTCGCATTGTATTCGATATTTGTGAGTCCTTTTAGCTTCATACAACTGAAAATGTTCTCATGAATTAGTTTCAGGAATGGGCAGTATTTGAAAAACGTATTTAAAATACAATACATAAATGACGTGTTATTATTTTGAATTTTGTATTTTAAATACATAGTAGCCTGAAAGTATTTTGTATTTTAAATACATGACCAGCAAGTATTTTACATTTTGTATTTTAAATACCGCAAAACATGTATGTATTTTGCCCAGCTCTGATTACTTTCTATGAAATGTACTTTAGCTTACTTGGAAAAATGGGTACGCATCTTTAAGAACCCAAATTCGCAATACTTTATCTTGGCCGGCAGTGGCCAAAAGACGCCCACATGAACTGAATTTCATACACCAAACTGCTCCTGTATGTTCTCCAGATAGATCCTTTGCGAAATAAATCAAAATAGTTAATCAATTGAGTGTGCTTAAAATTGCACCCTTATTATTATTGTGAGCAAAATATACATACTTGTACGTGCTGTAGCTTCGTAAATTCATAAGGACCTTTATTGGTTGACGAGGCTTTAATTTTTATGTTTTGTTCAGGATTCATTACATCAACTATATCGGCCACATCTTCTTTATGGCGTGCATGGGATACCTCGGATGCTAGTGATTTGGCTTTATCGACTGTCTTTCGCATAGTTGAACCGAAAAATCTCTTGATTTTAGCAGTTTTTCTTTTCAAACGACTGCCATCTTCAGCTTCACCTTCTTCTTCATCCTGCTGCTGACCTTCGCTACTTGGTGGTATGCCAATAATACTTTCGTCATCTGATTCTTTTTGTATAACTTCCAAATGTGATGTAAGTTTAAGAATATGCAAGGACAAAGGATTCCAACCCTCGGGTACAGGCGGTGGCCTTACTTCAGATAATGGCATCGTTTCCCCAGTTTCCAAATTTTTTACCGGCACTTGTTCGAGTATTTCGAAATCCGTTAATTGCTTGCCAGAATTTGTTCGTATACGTACATCAATATTCATTTGTTTTAACACATCTTCATCGCCCGCCGATTTACGACGTTCTTTATCACTGCTAGTTCGATATATAAGAGATGGATATCTATATATGCGTATAAGATAGACAAAATGGTAAACTAAGAATTTTTTTTATTATATATGTATGTACGTATGGATATATTAACACAACACTGAGACTACACAATGAGTTTTATGCGACTAAAAGACAATTTGAAGTACATATGCTAATATATGCAATTTAATATGAGTCTATCAGCGCAGAAGAGGTGTAACGTACATTCGTGTTTTGGTTGCTGTTCTGGTAATAAATACACTATTTACAATAGAAACTATCAAAAAAAAAGTAGAGTAAGCCACATTTTGGTATTCAAAAGAAAATGGAGCTGGAAATTTGTTTTTGCACAGATCATAATATTGCAATTTAATAAATCAATTAAATAATTAAAAATAGCAATTGTTTACATAATTAGATGTGGGTTACACCACTTCTGCGCTGATAGCCTCATATAAATATTAATGCAACTACGGTTTATAACACTTTCCGGTTTAATAACACTTTCCTAGAGATGAGAGTCGCGAAATCTTGGTATTGTTAAAAAAATAATTGAGCCTGATTTTACGACAGAAAACCCTGAATTTTAATAAAAATAAATAAATATATTTTATTGAAAATATTATAATTGGAAAAAAAGTACAAGACGTGATCAAATTATGTTCAGGATCAAATAAAAAAATTCTTAACGAAGATATTAGTTGAAATCGATTTTGACAAATTCAGTTTTGGTACTATATTTGTGATTTGAACGGGCTAAGGTTCGTATTGCTTTTTAAGCCAAATTACCTGTGATAATTATTAATGAACAAATAACAACAAAGTCTGTTGTAAATATTCTGACTGTAGTTATGACTTTCACTAATGGCAATTATTGTTAAATTGGTCAAGGCTAATCCAAAAAAACATGAAAAAATTTACTTTACTTTTTCAACTTCATTTTATTTTTTAACGCCCGACCAAAAAAAGGGGTGTTATAAGTTTGTAGTGTGTGTCGGTGTTCCGTGTGTATGTACGAGTACACATACAGACCAAACGGCTGGACCGATTTTGATTTAGTTTTTTCTGTCTGAAAGGTGGCTTATTCGAGAGTGTTCTTATCTTTGTTTGAAGAAACTCGGTTCAGCCGTGTAGAAGATATAACATATTTTCTAAATATATTTAGTGGAATCTGTGTGTCTTTGACGCCGTAGCACCCAAACGGCTAGACCAATTTGAACTTGTTTTTTTCGTTTAAAGGTGACTTTGATATTATGTATTCTAGTTTATATTTAAAAAAACCGGTACAGCCGTTCCCAAACTTTTCGTAAAACGGATTTTCGGCATGTTTCACCTTTTTGAGGTCCTGGGATTCGATTCTGGCTATTTTCGTGATTTCTGCTTGGATGTGTGTGTGTGTGTGTGTAAGTGCGCGTGTGTGTGTTTATGTGTATGTGTGTAAGCATCTCACAACTTAAGAATGGGTCAACGGATTGGATAAAAATTTGCGCAATTTTAAAGATGTTGCTCACTTAGATGTCGTAAGTTGTCGATTCGGTTCTGTACATTTCGAAAATTTTCGAAAATAAGATTTTCACAAAACTGAGCTAGGCAAAAAATTGGAACATTCATAAGTTTATTTTCGGGACTTTTTAAAACGGGATTTTTTTTTTGTTTTTCAAAATATATATACATATATATTTTGCAATGCATTTCAAAAACGGAAAACGGTGTTTATATGGAAAGATTTAAAAAATTTCGACCGATATCAAATGACATAATTCGTCCCTAGCTTTACAAACGAAAAGTTTTCTTGCTCAAGTTTTCATTCTTTATGAGAGAAATGACAAAAACATACATATATACCTGGCTATAATACTTATTATAACTTTAATAAAAAAGCAATGAATAAAACAATTTTATTTTTAGCTGTACAATTTTATAATTAAACCAAATCACACAAACTTGATTTTTAAAATCCAAGGGGTATTGACTAAAGCTGTCAATTTATAAACAACAAAAACGTCAACTAGATTTCTGTAAACAAATAGGAAATATACAGGTTTTTATTACATATCAAATTGAATAATTTCAACTGAGCAAAATAGTTTAAATTGTGTATACATATCAGAATTTATTTTTGTAGGTTCCAGAAAATTTGTTTTTTATATAGATATGTATTAATTTGGTCATACGAAATTGCAAAAATTAGCAATTTGGTAGAGGTTCTCAAACGTAAAGGATATCGATGGTTTAATATAAAAAAGGCGTAACTCGAATTTTCTATTTTCTATATTTTATTTTCTTGCATTTACATGCAAGAAAAAAATTTTTATATTAAATAAATTTTTTATTTTTAATTGTTAGTTAATTCGATCTTGAAGGAGGATATAATTATACGTTGACTACCAGAAAACGTTAAAAACGCGATTTCGATAAAAAAAATTGTGATACGCCCTTTTTATATTAGGTCGATATTCAACTTGATATTATTTTTTTTTTAACAGTGAAACCAAAAAAAAAAGTAATACACAATTTTTTTAGAGCTATGCTCTTTATGACAGACATTATTACAGTTACAAATTTATTTTTGTTTTGAACTCTTTGTACTTAAAATCAGGGGGCTACTTTGTAATTCGAAACGAAAGCAAATGTTTTCGAATTGCAATGTTGTTAATAACAAAAAAATTCGAAAGCATTTTCTTTCGTTTCGAAATACAGTTAGTAGACCCCCAAAGTTCGAAAATAAACCAAAAAAGTTTTTGGTTTTCTTTTGTTTCGTTCTTTGAAGTAAGTGAAACAAAAACAATGAGAATGATTGCTTAATTTGTTTTTGTATTGTTTTTACACATATAGGTATATTACCTAACTTACATTAAGCATTTTTTTTTCATGAAATTAGTTGCATGAAAATTTTTTATTTGTCAATAGGAGGCCTCGAGGAGCAACTTATATCAAGAAAGTTGTCAAAAATGCATCAGAGATTCAATCTACGCCCTTTTTTATATAAAATTCTCTTTTATAGCGCTGCAATTACTAAATAGAAAAAGTTCCGTGCAACAAAATTCATGAAATTTCATGAAAAAACGCTTAATGTAAATCAGGTAATATGCACAAACAATACATTAATTTTGTATATCGAAGGCCTATATTCAATACCAGCTATGAACCAAACAGACAATTTTTATGGAGATGGCTATTCGCGGTGCTACGATCGATATCAGGTATTGCAATTGAAAATTTACGGCCTGGCTTACTTATATTGAAAACAAAAACAAAGTAAGAAAATTTGGTTTTGACTTCAATACAAGTAAGCGCCAGAAAGTTTCTTATTGACATCGTGGGCCTGGCCGTTAAATTTTATTGGCTGTTAGCCAGTATTGCAAACATATAATATAAATTTCAATTTTATCAACGTTTCATCGTTTTTAAAACATTCGGCTGAGTTTGGAATAATTTCCATCAGTTACTTGTGTTTAAATACACTCCACGGTAAAGTTAAAATAAAATTTTTCAACCATCAAACCTAAAGTACCCAGGAGACGCTCAAATACAACCATCAATCATATAGTTGTTTGCGTGTATTCGTCGTTTTTCTGCTGCACGTACGCGTTATCGTCAGTGATTGATTAGTATCAAAAAATATTTATATCTTTATTTGACGGCTGATTATTTGATCGTCTACAAGTCTGACTTACATATACAACTAAAATGACAACATTAAAATTAATTAATTAATTTCAATTTGAAATATATTAAAGTTATATATTAACAAATATGGTAAGCGATAATCAGGGCCTTAATTTAAGTCATTGTCTTTTTGTGATAGCTTCCAACTATAACTTAGTTTAGTAGTTTAAGTATCATTTCACTGATTTTAACAAAGTAATTTATAAACTAATTTGTCACAAAATATTATACGAACACTAAATATAAATTAACAATTTGCAAAATTGTACTCTGAAATTATCAGTGATACACAGACATGATTTTTATTTACTAATGTTTTTAAATATGCAAAAAACAATTCCGTAATTATTTTAAGCGTAAATTTTCACTGAAAACTTATCTTAATTCGAACTCATCAGGTCTTCACTATTTTTATTTTATTTTTTTTTTTTTTTTTTGTATTTAATTACAACAACTAACTAGAAAACTAACATACCTGGTAGCACTTCCTAAACTATTGGAGCCAGTACCTGCCAATTTAGGCCTTTGAATATTTTCATTTAATATACGTTCAATACGTTCAATTTCTTCTTGAGAGGGTCCTTCAGCTTTATTAGATGCTTCATCACGTGGTTTAACCACATAACCACCTTGGGTGGCTTTATAAAGGTTTAGGCTTTGTGAAGGGTCAATGGAACTATAAATGAAATTTTTATTGATTGCTGTGTTTTTGCATTTATTTTTTTTTTTTTAATTGTTAATATTTGTACCTGACTCGCCCAGGAGCGGAATTACTTTTAGCTGAATTTGATGGGCTTGGTTTAGAATACACTGAAGTCGAACTATTACCCAAAGAGTGCGACATGCGATTGATAGAACTGGTAACAGCAGCGGTTGTAACGGGACGCGATTTGCTAGCTGAAATTTGACTTAACGAAGTACCCGATGCTGAGACAATTGTATTGCTTGAAGCATTTACCGAAGAGCAAACAGAGGAAACTTTACCGCTTAAGGCACTAATGCTACTGAATCCACCAAGCGAAATATTCATATTCGTTGATGTTGTTATGCTACTACCTTCATCAAGGCTGCAACGAGCCATGCGAGCGTTTTTCAAAGATTTGGTTTCATTCCAACTCTTCTCGATTTCTTTAGCTAAATCGTCACTCAATTTCTGTTGCACATCACGTACGCTCTTTATGGATTTTGTATCACTATCGGTATCAGTATCCGCGGTTGGCAACCGCATTCCCTCAATCATATAATAGTGTTCGGATGAACTTGTAGAACCCTTCTTCGATTCTTTTTTCTTGCGTCGGGGCGGTGCAATAGGTCCACTAGCCGTTATTGAATCTGTGGTCTTAGAATGTGCTAACTTTGTGCTAGCTATAACATCAGGTTCCTGCAATATAAATTGATTTTCCAATGGCACTTGACTCACAATACCACCAGCGCTAACAGCGGATTGTTGCAAGGTTTTGCTACTGTTTGTTTCTTTAAGACTAGATGGTATACTTGGTGATTTAATGTTGGCAAAAGTATTTCCTGACGCAGCTGCTGCAGCTGGAGATGACTGCATTTGTTGTATAAATTGTTGTTGCTGCACTGGAATATGCTGTTGTAATTGCAGCTGCAGTTGTTGACTACTGCCACTACTGCTTGTATTAGCAAAATATTCACGATCAATACTCATTGCTGAAGGATCAATACTGCCAGCTAGAATCCGTCCAACACGACCCAAAGATGTAATGCTTTGAACACTCATAGCGTCATTTTCCACTACTTTAAATGGATGTGTTGGCCTCGCAAACACCCCATCTGTCGAACTATTCTATTGTATGCAACGGCACAATTCACAAAGAATAAAAATAAAAAGAAATAAGACAAGAATAGATTTGATTTAACTCTTTTAATTGCAATACGAAAAATATACCTGAGAATCAGGTGTTAATGTGTTTCCTGGATTTTCATCATCATCATTTTGCATTCCCTGACGCAATTCACGAAAACGATCTCTTATATCTCTGGTAGTATTACTCTAAATACATTGTATTTGTATTGTATGATTCATTGATTCATTTCAAATTAATTACAACAATAAAGGCAATTGTCACAAAGGTGTGTAGAAATTTTCATAGAAGTGTATATTGAAAGACAGACGGTCACAATGATGGTTTATCATGAAAATATACAGAAAATTAAAATAAACCAAAAATTAATTAAATAATAAAACAAAATGTTAATATAATGAAAGTTTAATGATTTTCTGTACATAATGCAATAATGATCATTGAATTGCTTCACTTCCTCTTCCCGATAAAGAAAATTAATTTTTCATAATTTTAAAGCCAAATCAATGTTGTGTTTGAGCAAAAAATATAAATCATATAGAATGCGCATCTCATACAAGCTAAAATTTTCTATGACGGGTATTTCCAGTACTACCCGTCCAGCGTACACACTCTCATTTCTTTCTGCAGTGTATGCTAAGCTCGCATTGCTGAGAGCAGCGTTGCCGTTGTGACATTAAAGTATCACTTTTGAACCCATTTCGTGCCAATGAAACTTTTTATGATCCTTTTTTCAATTTATCCCTTTGTATCATTTTAACAGAATGTATGCCGTAGGGCAATCATATACACAGTTTAGCATATCAGGTATTAGAAAAAGAGCTGCTCGTCCAGTTGGCGATATTCAGCTCCATCATTTTATTGTTTTGGTCGATAGAAAAGCCAATAAATGGTGAAAATATTGCAAAAAATCTGACACCCAAATGCTTGATTCCAAATGCAAATTATTTCTAGGAGTATCACAATTAAAAAAATGTGTATTTTAACTTACTTTCATCTTCAATCTTAATAAAACTTTTTATAAGTTAGTAAGTAAGTTTTTATAAAATGTTTATAAGTTAAAATAGATTGAAATGAAGTAAATTTGGAAGCCAAAATTGGGGCCTTAAAGTATACATGTATGTATATAAATGATCAGCATCAAGAAAAGTAAAATATAGATGGAAAAACTGAAGTTAATTCATTTTCTTTTTAACCCCCGACTAAAAAAAGGGGTGTTATAAGTTTGTAGTGTGTGTCTGTGTATCTGTGTGTCTATACAAGTACTCGTACAGACCAAACGGTTGGACCGATTTTAATTTTTCTGTTTGAAAGGTGACTTGAGAAGGTTCTTAGCTATGTTTTAATAAAATCGGTCCAGCCGCTTAGAAGATATCACGTCTTTTCTATAAAAATCCGGGAGTTTTTAAAATTTTTAATTTTTGTTATTATTATAATTTTTCATTTGTAAATGAAAAAAGTAAAAATAATTCAAATAATTAATTAATTAACTACGAGTATTTACAAATACAGTTTTTAATTGCAAATAAGACGAGTATAAACCTATTATAGATAGCTACTAAATATAAAAAAAATCATGAAATCTAAAAAAAGAGTGGTCAAGTTGCGGCATTTCATATCGAATGAAATTCCAATCGGAATTAAATGCATATTTCGTTCGATATCGAGTGCCGTAATTTACCCAATTACTTAAGATTTATAAAAAAAATTAGAGACTGTAAAAACATAAATACATATATTGGACATCTCACTTATTTACTTAAAAACCAGCATAACTCAAAAAATTTACTTTGAGGAAAAACCATTTAAAGTTTTGTAGAAAATTTTGAAATTCGATTCTGAAGAGGATAATATAGTTATACTATTCTTTCAAGGCATTATGCATAGTTCTTAAATACATATTTTTTTAACTGAACATCCTGTATTTCTTAATAAGTTCTTCACTTGGAATCTAATCTAAGACAAGTGTCTACTTTAAGTCTGTTTAAGTCGAATTTCTATTTAATTTACTCTATATAAATTTAAATGCAAGTGGCTGATTTGGTTATTTAACTCCCTTTTTTGAGACATAGATTTTGCTCCTTAATCCTTACAACTTTGTGCCTTCGGAGTAACTATTTATGTTTCAACGAGTAAACCGCTAACGGAACGCTTAAACGTTGCTTTCGTAAGCTTACCGACGAACAAATTTTTTTCTTTTTTTTCATTATCTAAGAGCCTTGGTCTGCGAACACACAAACTCCATATTGGAATAAATAAAAATCAATTAAACTTAAATATTGGAAATACTCGTCTTTTTTTATTCACAAACGGTCTAAAAGGTAATATTCACTATTTATTTAAAATTTGTATATATTTGACATTTTCCCTCTTTGCACGCAAACATTTGGTCCTTCGATCCGGATTCTGTGGTTTTTCCCAAGAAATCTACTAATTTTGGTTTTTTCACCTTGTGTTAAAGGAATCAACGTCGTGACCACAATTCACCATCGCAGCTTTTTACTTTTTTCATACTTGAGACACATATTTAATAAAAAGGTGCGTAAGAATATTTTATTTTAAATTAACACAAGTGAAAAAGCAGTGTAAAAGAAAAAGGAAAATAGTATAGGGTGTTTTTTTAGAGGTATAGAACTTCGAATTGAAATAAAACAGAAGAAAATCGTTTTAATGTCCATCAATTTGGCTTTATTGGAAGGATAATTTTATGCCATTAATGGTTAAATATGATTTCGGGCATGTGGCCGCCGCGGCTGGCTCGAATAAAGCCAATTCTACAGGTCCAATTTTCAACCACTTTTTCGAGCATATGGGGCCGTATGTTGGCAATAACGCCACGAATGTTGGCTTCCAACTCCCCTAACGTTTCTGGTTTGTTGGCGTAGACGGGCGACTTCACATATCCCCAAAGAAAATAATCCAATGGTGTCAAATCACACGATCTTGGTGGCCAATTGACAGGTCCATTCCGCGAAATTATGCGCTCATCGAATGTTTCCTTCAATAAATCGATTGTGACGTGCGCTGTGTGGCATGTAGCGCCGTCTTGTTGGAACCACAACTCATCCACATTCATACCATCCAATTCGGGAACAAAATAGTCGGTTAGTCGGCTCCAATTGCTGTGCACGGTGGCGAATCGATTCATTCGGGTCCTCTTCAACACTTTGATCTACAGCGGCAATTGTTTCTTCGGTGCGCACTGTTCGACGTCTCTGCGGATGCGTATTATCACATAGAGTAAACGTAGTGCGAAAACGATCCATGGTTAACCGAATTAATTGCTCTGATGGACGATTATGTCGACCATAAAATGGACGGAGCTTGCGGTAAACTTCGCGAACTGAACCATTATTTTCGAAATAAATTTGCACGATTTGCAAGCGTTGTTCTTTTGTCAACCTGTTCATGATGAAATGGCAAACCAAACTAAATATTAATCACTTGACAGCTGACAAAATGGCCGCCAGTTAAAAAAGTGATGCCAACTTAAAGTTCTATACCTCAATAAAAAACACCCTTTATATATATACATATACTTAACTATACGTATTTATATATTATATACACAACACACATGTACATAAATAAAGTGAATATTATTGCATAATATATATTGCCAGTAATTGATCGCTTCTCAACACTAACAATTAATTTGACGTTTGCTTTGATATTTTCGTGTTCGGTACGTAAAATATCAACGGTGCGATTTGTTTACGTGGACGGACGGAATCAGAGTAGCAAGCCGACCAAAAAATTTCGGCGGCGGCTGAAAGACAAATATTTTCGGCGGCGGCGGCTGAACGGCTTAAAGCCGACTTGCTTAAGCATATAAAAATTTTTTTTGAACCCAGTCTGTTTCTAGAAACACGCAAAGTTTACTTTGCAAAGGCAATAGTTTGCATATTGCAATAATTGATGTCCTAAGTGCCAATAAAAATAACTTCGTAAATTGTTAAACCATAGAAACTAGACTATACATAAATTTCATTTATTACAACAGTGCTACGGATGACGAATAAAAAGCTTTGATCAAATTATAAAAAGTCGCATAACTGCTGCAACAAAAAAGTCTATGTAAACGTGCATGGATTTGGGAAGGGACTCCAATAGAGAACGTAAGTGTTGCCGCAGCTACGTTAGTCCCGGTTCATACACAGCTGTAAGAAAAAAAGAGATATTTGTACTTTTTCCTCCGTCTCTCTTACAACTGAATTACGAGTTGATCAACAAAAGTTGAAGTGTGTGAACCGGGACTTACCGTTCACATACACATTATCTATATGTGGAAGCAATATCAACCATTTTTCAGGGACTCAAGCTATCATATTCAATACGAAATATAAATAAAAACTATAAGCAAGTGGAATAGACACAATATTAAACATAATTCAGAGTATAAAAAATAAAAGAAAATAATATCGGCTGAGTGGTTCGGCGGCAGCTCGGCTTGTTGAAAAAAAACGGCTGAGCGGCTAGCGCCAGCCGCGCCGTTACGGCTTGCTACTCTGGATGGAACCGATATAAAAATTTTTGTATTCAGTTGGTGAATTTCTAAATTAATAATCTGTGTTAATAATAGTAAATCGTTTATCGTTTATCGCGATTGTCATTATAATACTTTATTTCGTGGAAATATAAATATACATTGTGCACAAAATATACATATTTAAATACACTTGTGTATTTTTTGTTTTGTATTTCTTCCTTTGATCAATTGTCACCCTATTGTCGGTCTAATTGGTCAAGATATTGTTTGTGGAAAGAATTTTTAAAGAAAATAAATTTGTTTGTAGTAATTTTAAATAAAATAAATTGCCAAAAAATTTGCGTATTTTTTAATCAATAAAGAACAAACAAATCAAAATAAGAAAAAATGGCAATCGCAGCTTTCAAAAAATTTATTAGAGTGTCCGATGCTCTTATTCAATTTGAAGCGCGATTTAATGATATTCGTGACGATTTACATACTGCGTACACATTAGAAATTCACCGGGAAGAATTAAAGGATTCATGGGAAAAGGTAAAGGTAGCATATGAAAGATATTTAGATGCTGCAGATAGTAAAGAAAAAACAGATTCTTGTGACACTACTGCAGCTACTGCTAAATATAGCGTTACATTTACAGCATACCTTAACTGCCTGCCCACAATAAATGAGAAAGTGCATCATTTCGAAACTGTGAAATTGAATGCCACTGCTATAAAAAAGGTGGACAGTAGCAATTCTGACCATAACCTTACCCTTCCACCATGTGACGTTAAAACATTTTCAGGCGATTATGTTGAGTGGCCCGCGTTTAGGGATTTATTCACTGCTATATATATATAAATAGCTCGCGTCTTAGCAATATTGAAAGACTCTGTCATTTAATACGTAAGACTAGTGGGGAGGCAAATGAAATAGTTTCAAAATGCCCTTTAAGTAATGAAGGATTCGACATGGCTTGGCGTAATGTGAAAGACGCGTATGAGAATCCTCGCATGTTGGTTAATAACCAATTGAAAAAATTATTTAACATTCCTTCAATTGACAAAGAATTTAGTGCGGGAATAAAAAATTTACAACGCGGTATGAATAATTGTTTAAATGCCCTTTCAATTTATAAGGTTAGTACTGAAAATTGGGACCCAATTTTAATTTGTATGTGCATACAACGTCTACCTACGTCCACTGTTAGTATATGGGAACAAAGCATACGGAATAAATCAGCCTTATCTTCTTGGAAAGATTTTGACTCCTTTCTGACAGAAAGAGTTCAAACTTTAGAATGTGTTCGCGAACTCAAATATACCCAACCCTCTATGAGACCTGTAGCTCCGAAAATTAAAGCTCATGTAGTAAATTCTAATTCGAGTTCTTGTATTTTATGTCGTTCTTCTAATCATTTTTTGCGAAACTGTAAACGATTTAAAAATCTCTCGATTTCGGAAAGATTTTCAACAGTGAAAAAACATCACTGTTGTGTAAATTGTTTATTCCGTGAACATGAAGTTAAAAATTGCAAAAGTGCTTTCAATTGCGCAACGTGTAATAAAAGGCATCATACTTTGCTACATCGTGAAAGTTCTAATACTGAAGTTGCGACTCAAGATAATTCTGCAACAGTTGCAAGTACAGTCGCTCATAATACTAGCATTACTCCTAGTAGTAGCAATGTGGTACCCGGTACTGACATAAATGCATGTCTGCCTTCTACATCGACGGGAATTTATTCCAATAATAATTTTTCTCGACAGGCTTTTCATGTCTCTCAGAACCGCCAAGTGCTTCTGGGAACAGCAAAGGTGAATATAGTTCATCAGGGTGTGACATACACAGCCAGGGCTCTTATTGACCCAGCTTCAGAGTCATCGTTTATCTCTGAAAATTTGCAAAATCGTTTGAAATTGCGACCACTTTCGACGAAAGTATCCATTTCGGGCATAAATCAAACTCTTTCGGCTACGACTAGGAAAATTTGTAATTTGAAGATCAGTTTTCCATTAGATCATTCTATTCTATTGGAAACTATGGCTTTGGTATTACCAAAGATATCAGGGGACTTGCCCTCGTTTATCATTGATTCAAATCTGCATGAAAGTTTTCCTAATTTACAATTAGCTGATCCTAACTTTTGGCAACCTAAGTCAGTCGATATACTGTTAGGGCCCGACTTGTATCCTCAAATCATTCTAGGGGGAATTCATCGTGCAACTGTGGGAGCTCTGTTAGCTCAAAGAACTGTATTCGGGTGGATTATCACAGGATCAGTTCCAAAGCCACAAGTTCAAGTATATTCTATCAGAATAGAAGAATCTCCGGAGGATAGTTTAAATAGAAATCTTCTTAAATTTTGGGAACTAGAAGAGACTCCAAAAAGAAAAATACTAAGTCTTTTTGATAAATTTGTGAGGATAATTATAGGAAAACAACCCGACGTGATTCCGATGGCCGATATGTAGTGACGCTACCCTTTAAGCCAGAATTTCCTCAAGATGTCAACTTAGGTGTTTCTAGACAGAATGTGATGGCACAGTTCTTGAGAAACGAAACGTCGCTTCTACGCAAACCTGACGTTAAGACCTTATATGATAGTGTTGTGCAGGAATATTTGTTGTTGGACCATATGAGGACAGTTGTGCGCGGGCTGACGGCCCCAGGTCTATCTTGCTATTTGCATCATCATCCAATAATAAAGCCTGACCGCAAAACTACAAAGTTACGAGTCGTATTTAACGCTTCGAACAAAACCTCAAATGGAAATAGCCTAAACGATTGTTTTTATGTGGGCCCCACTTTACAATCTGATTTAGTGCTATTAATATTGCGGTGGAGATTTTTTAAATATGTGTTTAATTGCGACATTACTCAAATGTATCGACAAATTCGTCTTAATTCAGCTCATACCCCTTTTCAACGTATACTTTTTAGATCATCTCCAACAGAGGAGGTGAAGGAGTATGAGTTACATACCGTTACTTTTAGTGTAAATTGTGCTCCTTATTTGGCAATAAGGACCCTTTTACAATTAGCTGAAGATTCAGAGACGGAGTACCCTCTTGCAGCACATATTTTACGCAAGCATATGTGCGTTGACGACGTACTAACGGGGGCTCATGATGTTTCATCGGCTTTAAGATCGCGAAATGAATTGATAACGGTATTGTCGTCAGCTGGATTCGAATTGAGAAAATGGACTTCAAATGAAATCCAAATTATACAAGATCTTCCCACGGAATATTTAGTGGATACAAAATTATTGACTTTTGTTGAATCAAGCAGCTCCAAAACATTGGATATTAAATGGAATGCTCAATTGGATTCTTTTTATTTTTGTGTAGAGCCTATACTCATAAGGCTCAATACACTAAAAGAGAAGTTTTGTCCACCATTGCTAAACTGTTTGACCCTGTAGGTCCAGTCATTGTGGTTGCAAAAATGATTATGCAAAATATCTGGAAAGATAATATAGACTGGGATGATTTTTTACTCCCCTCTACAAAAAATGATTGGGAAAAATTCGTTTCGTTTTACACGGAAGTGAACAATATAAAAATACCCAGGTGGGTACATTATGGCCCTGATACATCAGCTGAACTTCATGTTTTTTCAGATGCCTCAGAAAAAGCATACGCCGGGGTAGTTTATATACGCATTGAGTCACTAGGGACAATACATACTCACTTGCTTTCATGTAAAACTAAAGTAGCTCCAATTAAATCTATTTCCCTGCCTCGATTGGAACTTTGTGGTGCAGTATTAGCCTCAGAACTATTGAGGACATTAAAGAATGAATTAGATATTACGCTCAGTCGAATATATTGCTGGACAGATTCCACAATTGTTCTTTGTTGGTTGAGAAAAACTCCTAATAGTTGGACGACCTTTGTGGCCAATCGAGTGTGTAGGATTCAGGAAAATCCTGCAGATTTAGGTAGCAGGGGACTCACTCCTTCGACACTAGCGAAAAGTGATATTTGGTGGAATGGACCTACGTGGCTTAGAAGATGCAAAATTTAAACAGAAACAGATCTTGAGGCCAAACCTGTCAAGACACATGCGACGTTTTTCTCTAATTACGAAGATATTCTTGAAAGATTTTCAAAGTTTGATCGTGCTCTTAGGGTGATAGCGTATATGTTTCGATTTTATTATAGAATACATGCTTCACATAAGGGAAATCGTCAATTTTCATCTAATGCAATATCGAGTAGTGAGATAATACAAGTGAAGATACGTTTGGCAATATTGGCTCAAAAAGTTCATTTTACAGATGAATATCAGGCTTTATTATTAAAGAAAGCAATTGCATCGAAAAGTTCGTTACTTCCACTCAATCCCTTTTTGGACAACAGTGGTGTAATGAGATTAAATGGTCGGTTAGAAAAGTCTCCTTCTTTATCGTATACGGAAAAACACCCGACTATCTTACCATATTCTTGTCGTTTTACGATTTTATTGGTCTATTTTAATCATTTGGTTTCAATTCATGGTGGAAATCAATTGATGCTGAGAATTATTCGAATTGAATACTGGGTTACTCGTCTGAAAAACTTAGTGCGAGCTACAATTAACCGTTGCAAGCGTTGCATTTTAGATAAAAAACGTTCTTGCAGTCAGATTAGGGATGCTTTGCCTCCAGAAAGAACTCTTCTGGACCGACCCTTTAGTACAACTGGTGTAGACTTTGCTGGCCCATTTGATATGAAAAGTTTCAATTGCCGTGCTTGTAAAATAACGAAAGCATACGTTTGTATTTTCGTTTGTTTTTCTAAAAAGGCCGTTCATTTGGAAGCTACAACTGACTTGTCAACGGACGCATTTTTAGCAGCCATTCAGCGTTTTATTGCTAGACGAGGTTGTCCGCTTTCAATATTTTCTGACAACGGAACAAATTTTGTGGGAGCTTCTAGAGACATTCAAAGAGATTTTCGAACATTTCTAGCAGAATGTAAAGCCCGAATGACTTCTACTTTCGGCCTACAAGGTCTTACATGGCGCTTTATCCCCGCTGGTGCCCCACATATGGTGGGATTATGGGAAGCTGCTGTTAAAAGTTTTAAAATACATTTTCGAAAAGAGGCTCAGGATATCAAATATACATTCGAAGAACTGTCCACCATATTAGCAAGAATTGAAGCGTGCCTCAATTCTCGGCCCTTGTGTCCCTTATCAGACAGTCCCAATGAACCTGTGGCGCTTACGCCTGGCCATTTTTTAATAGGTTGTCCAATATTAGCTCCGCCGGAACCTACGATTTTGGAAACCCATGATAGCATAATAAATAGATATCGTAAAATTAAAGCATTTTCACAAGATTTTTGTCGCCGATGGAAGGAAGAATATTTGCAAAATTTACACAAAAGATATAAATGGAAATTCCCTGAAAGGGATATACAAGTTGACGACTTGTTAGCTATTCGCCATTAACAGCTTTCCCCCACTTCCTGGAAATTAGGGCGCGTCATTAAAACTTATCCAGGAAGTGATGACCACGTTCGAGTCGCGGACATACGCACTACAAACGGGGTTTTGAACCGACCAATCACTAAATTGGTCATATTGACTAAGTAAGACATTCATACCATATATTCTTAACCCCATTGTTCCCTAGTACCATGGACGCTTTGCCTAATTTCTTTGAGGACGCTCTATTGGAGGAATATGAGGAGGCGATGGAAATATCCAATTCGACTCATGTGTCTTGTACGACCACTGAAGCCATTTTAGTTCAAGTGGCCTCACCGATTCCGGAGTCATGTCTAAAGGCTGAAGCTGTTGTTACGGTCACTGAACAAGTCGTGATTGCTGACGTTGTAGAATGTCATAATAAAAATGCCGATATACCCAGTATAACCAATAGCTCGGAACCGAAAAATAATTCCAATGAGAATTTACCAAAGCCGATTCCCTTGCAATGCAGACTCTGCAAAAGGCATCACCCCTTGAGAGGATGTTTTCGTTTCCGCAACATGGTCCCAGAAAAAAGGTTAGGACACGTTTTAGTATTTGGCCATTGTTCGCGATGTCTATCTCGGGTGCATGCGGTCAAAGATTGTCCTAGCAAGCGTAAATGTGAAAAATGCCAAGGCGATCATAATACGCTTTTGTGTTCTCCGCCTCAAAAAGCTAAACCAATGGTCCAAAAGACAAATAAAAATTCGAAAAAACCTAGTGGTTCGAGGAATGGTTCGAATTTTTTGACTCCGTTACCTATCCGTCACGTGATAAACTTCTCGCCGACGCTTCAAGTAAAGCTGTTGCTCGGGGACCGGACCATCCAAGTGAGAGCGGTCATTGATCTCTGTTGTAGCATGAGCTACATTAGTGACCTTTTGGTACACCAATTAAAATTAAAGACCAGTGACTCGCATGTCCGCTTATTAATTTCGTCCATTTATGATGGCTCCAAAAGGATCTCCATAACCGCAAGTCACAAAAATGCACGGCATAAAAACCCCCATTGAAAATGTTTCAGCTGAGGTGACGGAACAATTCCCGGGATTTCAATATGCTGATCCCACCTTTTACCACTCAGGTCAAGTTGTGCTGGTGATCGGTTCTGAGGTAAGTTCTCGAGTCCTGACAGGAAGAAATTTTTCGAGTCCAGGCTACCTATTGGCTCAACACACCATCTTCGGTTGGGTCGTATCTGGCTCATCACCAATTTAAAAATATGTTATTTTATTTCAGTTGATGGATCTGTCCTAAAAACCATTCACAACTCAGTTGATGAATCTGTTGTAAAAACCATTCACAAATCAGTTGATGGATCTGTTGTAAAAACCATTCGCAATTCAGTTGATGGGTCTGTTGTAAAAACCATATATTACTCGTAAATATTATATATACCGCTTTATATTGGAATGTATTAATTTTTTTTCTAATATACATATGTATGTATATATCAATGTTAAGCTATTATTAATTGCTCAAAATGATGTTCTCGCAAGGTGCCCGGCAATGTTTAAGTCGAATTTCTATTTAATTTACTCTATATAAATTTAAATGCAAGTGGCTGATTTGGTTATTTAACTCCCTTTTTTGAGACATAGATTTTGCTCCTTAAGCTTACAACTTTGTGCCTTCGGAGTAACTATTTATATTTCTGCGAGTAAACCGCTAACGGAACGCTTAAACGTTGCTTTCGTCAGCTTACCGACGAACACATTTTTTTCTTTTTTTTTCATTATCTAAGAGCCTTGGTCTGCGAACACACAAACTCCATATTGGAATAAATAAAAATAAATTAAACTTAAATATTGGAAATACTCGTCTTTTTTTATTCACAAACGGTCTGAAAGGTAATATTCAACATTTATTTAAAATTTGTGTATATTTGACATTTTCCCTCTTTGCACGCAAACAAAGTCTATTTGACAATTGTTTAGTAACGCTAATTTATGTTTATACTTTACGTTTTTTTGTAAATTATATTTTATAAAGATGAAGAAATAAGGCGTAATTCTAATTCTTGACTTTACAACTGCATAATTTGGAAACTTATCATCCTTAAAACAAGCTTTATTTCAGCAACAGCAACTTTCCTCCGAAAATCGGTATTTTTGTGGTAAAACTCGGATATTTTTACATAGTTTTTTTGCAATTGGCCGCATGTTTTGCTGTTGAAAAAGTAGCAAAATGCGACTTAAGTCGTACAACGGCAACGCTGGTGATAAGAGCAAAGAATATAATGCTCTCAGTGTGTGTTTGCTGTATTTTACTACATTACATTTGTTTACACAAAATACATTAAATGAGAACACAAATTGAGAGAGTAAAATTACAATTCTTAACTGAGTATTTTGCAAATTTTTACTGCTAGAAATTTTTCGTCGTAAAGTTTACGAAGATAAAAACATATGTATGTATGATTCAACAACAAATAAATTTAAAAAAATTAAAAAACCCGTCTACATAAAAACAACTTAAAAGGAAATAAAAAACAAGTCCAGTAGTGCGAAACATAGTGACTTACAGACGGGAGCCACTATTAAGAAGATTTGAAGATACAATTTGCAATGCTTCCCGACTGTAAAAGTCACTACATACTGCAATTATAGAGATGACTGCGTAAGGATTTGTTATACAAAAATACGGCAACCATAACTATGTAAAGAACTGAAGAACGTCAAAAGCACATAGTCCCGGTTCATGCACTTCAACTTTTGTTGATTAACTCGGAATTCAGCTGTAAGAAAAAAGAGATATTTGTGTTTTCTTCTCCGTCTTTCTTCCAGCTGAATAACGAGCTGGACTGATTCTGCTCTTAGCTTTGTTTGAAGAAAATCGTTCCAGCCGTTTATAAGATATCACATCCTTTCCAGATGACGGGGTTTTAAATTTTTTTTCTTCATGTGAAGAAGACATACAAAGTTGTGTAGTTATTATATAATAATCAAAGTTCAAAGAAAAGTTTCGAAGATCATGAAATGTTTTTATTAATTAATGTGATTTTTATACTTCATATTTATTTATTCAATGGATGTAATATTTACATATCGCTCATTTACTCAAACAACGTCATAACTCAAAAAATTAATTTTTTGAGTTAATGATGCAGAATTGCAACCACAATTAATTAACAATCAATAAAATAATAACCATTAATAAATACAATATTCCTAAAGATTCTAAAATTATAAAAACTCTAATTAGTTAGACCTGGTTATTATTATTTTAACCTTTCTTTTTCTAATTTTTATTTATTATGTAGTAAACGGCTGCGGAGCCATGAAACGTAATGAAATAATATATTCATATACATATTTATGTACATAGTATATACGTATGTACATATAGTAATTTTTAAGTATTTTTGAAACAAATGAAATTGAAGTTCTACTTTATTTTTTTTTTTCTTTTTCTCTCTATTATTAGTATTAATTTCTCTACCGGTATATCATTTCTATTAATTTAATAGAATTGAAAATAAATACAAATACAGAACTAAGAAAGTTGAAATTAGTGAAAACTTATGGAAGACCCAAATAGTTAGATGCTCAATTAGATACATACATATACATATTTACAAAAATAAAATAAAATAGTCTCCTTTTGAAAGTAGTCAGAGGCAAATCAAAAGTACGCTCGTTCCATGAACGAGCATCTCGTACAACAATTGAGTTCTTGTAAACGGAATTACCAATAAGAGAGATTAATATTTGCTGATTTCTAAAAGATTTGGTGAAAGATATCATCTGAACAATATGATAATTTTAAAAAGATAAAGAAGACTAATTTTAATTTTCGTTATCTTCTTTAGAAGATAATAAATATATAAGATATAAGATAATAAAAGTATTTCATTCTAAAAAAATGTAAATACTGAATATAGCCTAGAAATTATTCCTGGCGGTCTACTGTGTAATTCGAAACGAAAAAATTTGTTTCGAATTTGTATGCTTATAACATGTAAACTCGAAAGCATTTCCTTTAGTTTCGAATTAAAGAGTAGACCCCCTGATTAAAAATAAATTTGTTCGGAAGCATGAACTCTCTCTCACATTCTTCTCACATATTCAACACAACGGGACGTAACAGCACACAAGTGAGCCGGCTCTTAATGTACATATCGCGCACAGTCAACTCAAAAAATCCGAGATGTTTAGGAGTGACTAAAAATTACACAAGTATGTAACATAAACACAGACATAACGGTATTTTATATTGTTTAAGAATTCTGTTTTGCAGAGATTTGTTACATTTATGAAAAACAAAACCATTTTGATAATTTTGAGTTAAGACTGTTTATGATTTAGTGTGCGATATATAACACAACACAAAAATGACTAATACACATTGAAACACAGCATCACACAACGGTTTACATACTATTTATAGGTAGTGCAAACATTCGAGCAGTATGTAATTGAAAAAAGTTCTTAGTATCCTTTTTCTAATATAGGTATTTATAAAAATTAATCTTACTCAAAAGGATACTAAAGATTTTAATAATGTGGAAATAATAATTATATTGTATTTATTTTAGTTTTACTCACTGTGACCTGCACCGGCTTTGGTTCAACAAACATATCCGATTTGACTCCACGAGCGCCAAGACTGCTACTGGGACTGCTTGTAGCTGGTGTAACTGTACCAATGGGTGTGGCATCACTGTCTGAGGAGGGCTGCAACCGTACTGCTGGCTCAGGAAATATAAACTCCTGTGGTATCTGCGAGGCATTTACTAAGGATTTGCGGCTAAATTGTAATTTATGTATATAAATTAAATAGATTATTTCATCACTGCTTAGGAATATTTTTGTACCTTAATGTTGACAATCGATTTGGAGTAGAGTCTTCCGCATCAAAAAATTCTTCAGAACTGTCTGAATCTGTTGTTGGCTTATTCATTTTGATTTTTTATATTTTCAAACATATGTACTATGGATATTTGAATTAATTTAGTTGATATTTAATTTTAAACACAAATCATTTGTCGTTTGCAAAAAAAAAATATGTGTGTATGTATGTTTCGTTTTTGTTTTGTAATTATGATTCTTTTTATGGCTAGAAATTTACATGCTTGTGTTTACGTCATTTGTCGCCATGTAGGCTTATTTTCTACTAATTTATGCTTTTAAAATACGAATCTAGGCTGGTTACATTATTTTAATAATTAAAAAATTCACATTTCTTTTTCAACTAAGCCAATAATTACAAAAGTTAAAAAGATTTTCATTGCTTTTTTCACTAAAAAAGTCGTACT
Organism: Tachina grossa; assembly: GCA_949987645.1. Lineage (NCBI taxonomy): Eukaryota > Metazoa > Arthropoda > Insecta > Diptera > Tachinidae > Tachina > Tachina grossa. Next base: position 149,216,107 of record OX465274.1, on the reverse strand, counting down.
AACACAAGTAATAAAAGGTAAAATTATAATTATTTCTTTCTTTTCTGTGACGTTTTCGGTTGTCATTATCAGTGTTACCAGTCTTGGATAATTATTAAAATTAGTTGCAGTTCTTGCATTCCTGCACAGGGAAGGGAATATTGCTCAGGAGCATACTCTACTATTTAGACTGGGTTCACATTCTGTAATTTTAGTCATGCAACTTTGTTAATGGACTTTATATAAAAGTGAAATTCCTCGTTTCATTGCTTTTATTTATATGCCTTGATGTGACCATTAATCTTGTTTATTGTATTCAAACTATATATTTAATAATATAAAATATCAGGTTAAAGTAACGCATAGACTTGAGGATCAGTTAACTGACTGTAATGAAGTGTAAACAGTGTAACTGCAACGGTAGGAAACAGCTGATCGGTATTGTTGTGCGAACAGTAATACAAATGGTTATAGAAATTTAATCGGAATGTACGTATCAAGGCGAATTGATATAAGGTGGTCTTGATTTGCATCTCTGCGTATTCGCCTTGTATATTTGGTAGTGTAAAATTTCCTGCAGTCAAAATATTTCTTAACGTTTTGGTTCATTTGACAGCAGGAAATTTATGTCAGCTGGCGAATTAAGATCACCTTATGTGAATTCGCCTTGGTACGAATCTGTACATTATTGCTGTTTCCAGTTAGTTCCAGCAGTTACATTTTCAATACAGTCGGCTAACTGAGCCTTTAGTCAAGTGTGTAGAAATGTTTCCCCACTAATGTAGATGGCGTATTTCGAATTCGACTACGGCGTTTTTGTAATAGAAAACGTTACCTTTAATTTGGGACCAAAATATCGAAGTCGAAATACGAAGTATTTTAATTACGCGGTTGCTTTCATACCCAGCAAAATAAAATGAGAACTTCTTTAGAAACCATTTTTTGATCGCCCGTTATTGTGAATGGCGTGGTCGAAGTCACATTAAGACGACAGTAAAAATTGTCACTTATCTACTTTTCGTCTACAATTGACTACTATTAACATGTTACATTAATTTGTCCTAATTTACACTATGCAAGTCTTATTGCTCTTAAGCTGATTTAGTTTGTTAGGAAAGTGAGACGAGGGGAAAAGAAACGTTTCTGCAAATTTGGACTTTACAAAGCCTTAGAGAGCCAATTGTTGCCGATAAAGAATAGTCAAGTGAAATCATAAATTTAATTGCTTTTTCATCCTAAATGAAAAATATATTGGATTTACTTCAGCAATAAAAAATCACACCTTATTTAAAAAATCAATCTAATTAGTTTACGGGTTGGCAAAAACAAACCACTTCGCTCCAATGACACGCTAATTTAAGATTCACTACTTTTTGCTCGAAGTTTGAAGTGATTTGCATCAGTAATTGTGGTGCGTTTTCTACTTCTTTTTCATCACTTTTTTGCTGGGTATTCATAGAATAAAATTATATCCGTGTTCCAAAGAAACCATGAGACCATGAGAATAAAATAACACACACACAATCATTTACATGCACGAATACATGTTCATTAATAAGAAAAACCAAGTGCTATTTTTAATTAGGAATAAGAAAATTTTCTTATAACTAAATTATTTCTTCAAATTAGAACACAATCAGACAAACCGATCCGATGTGAGAAACAAATATTAAATTAAAAATAAAAAATATATATATATATATATATATATATATATATATATACATATACAATAAATACATATGTATGTATGTATGCATACACTTTTTTAAAATTAGCAACATTTTTTTCTATTCCCACCAGACAGGGCTTGCTTGTCAGTCTAAGGACTGAGCACCATCTCCATTACTACGTTCATCTTGCTCTTCGTTGTCATCATCCTCTATTCCTTGAAGAAGACGTGATATAACATCACCAAACATGCCACCAAATCTATTATCGGACGGTGAAGCCGCAGGGTTAGCACCAAAATGTTGTACACCAATCTTGGCTAAATATTTTTCTAGGGCTGCATCACGGTCCAGCTCCTTTTTGTAAAGTGTACATAATGAGCGAAAAGCCTCCAAATTTTTCGTGTCCATAAGTCGAAACAAAAAGTGAATAAAATTCAATAACGGTTGCTTGAAGGGAGCCTGTTTACGGTTTATTTGTGGATGATACCTCGTATAAGTGACAAAGGTATCTTCAGCTGTTTTTCGGTCATTCACACTAATTTGTTGTAAGACGGCTTGCACTAAAAACAGATCCACTTCGCTTCTAAATCCTTTCATTTCATTAATTTTTATTAATATTCTTCCGCAAAGATTTCCATCTCGACATAGCATATAATATCGTCTCGCTAATTCAGTATTGCCTTCATCCCAATACACTTGGGCAATTACTTTATACAGAGCTGGATCACCAGGAAAATTACCAGACATTTCTGAACTCCATTTAATAGAACGATTCTAAAATAACATTAAATTTTAATTACGATTAATACCTAAATGTATGTATGTACACAATATGTATATATACTTTATATTTCACGTACTATAATAGTCTCTCGTTCAATTGTTGTAGAGCTTAATCTTTTTATCAAGTCACCAATACGTTCTATCCACAGATCGGCGTCCTTGCAATTGCCCCGTTTTTCCAAAGTATCCAAAATTAACACACCCAAATCTGCAGCACTTGATTCTTGCTGCTTAGCAATCAATTTCATTGACCCTTTGTATAGTAGTTCCAGGCAATCGTCATACTTTTTTTGAAGTGAATAGCGAAAATATAAAGTGCGATACATCTGATGTGCTTCGTAATAGTTGCCCGCCTCGATGGATCGATCCAATTTAGCCAGTACTCGGCCCAGACCTGTCTCCGTTCCAGACGTTTTAGTCTCGGATGCTGTCATCATATTTACCAATGTAATTGACACTTTCGAATAAACGTTATTTATTATTAATAATAATATTCTTATTATAAGATTTGGTAACTGTTATATATACGAAAAACTAAATTTAATTAAAAAAATGTCTGAAATACGTGTTTCAATCACTGTTGCCAGAACTTCTAGGGGTGAAATCGTCAAAACTACAGATTTCTGTGCAAAAAATCGTCAAAATCGTCAAGTCATTTTAGAAAATCGTCCAAAAAACGTCAAATCAAAAATATTAAATTTTTTTTGTAGTTTAATTGTTTTATTACAAAAACTATTACAATGGTTCAAACTTATTAACTATGCTTTCAACAAATATACACATATACATCAAATATATGTATATTACCTAAAATTAATTTATTATTAAAATGAAAAATAAAATTTAAAAAAACTTAAAATGAAATCAGAATTCACATACGTACATATATATTTATTTTTAAAACAGATAATTTATAATAAAAATAATTAGCATTTTTGTTATACAAACATTTTATGTAAGTATAAATATCAAAAAAATCATAACACATCAAAAAACCAACTCGAAAAATGCAATTCTAAAAAAAGTTGCCATATATATTAAATTTAGAAAAATCGTCGTTTCTGGAGCTAAAATCGTCACTAGTGTATTTTGAGAGGTAAAATCGTCAAAATGCAGAGAAATCGTCAAATCTGGCAACAGAGGTTTCAATGTGGAATTAAATAAATTGCTTCTTCATTTTTAACATTCACATTTATATTCAAACCGGAATGAAAAATTACCGCAGCACATTTGACAGGAAAATTCGTTAGAGTAGAACGTGCCTTGAGTAGAACAAGGCAACGACAATCCCTTGGAGTAGACGCAAAAAGTATAACATTCTTCGTGGTAGACGATCATCAACTTTGGATTTAAAACTATCTATTAAAACTTCCCAACATATGAAGCTTAAAATGTCCAGGAGTAGCATGTAGCAGTAGTAGCAGTTTTTTAATACGACTTCCCACAATGCAAAAAAAATATCATTTCTACGTTCAGAACTGTGTCCCTATCACAATCACTAGACTTAGACTGCGGATATATGTATGTATTTTAAGATTATTTTTGATGTTTAATCATTCGATACACATGCAAAATTCTATATTTTGCCAATATTAGTAGAAAATTAGTATAAACTCCTATATGCCTATAATGTTGCGTACTTTTGCTATATCTTTAGAAGTGTTTAAACGTAAGCTTTGGTGTTATAGGTATAACGGTAATCACTAAAAATTGCGTGTAAGACTTTTTAAAACTTTAAAAGAAATGTTACTACTTTTGCCTACATATATAAATTTATTTATATCAACTAAGCTTATATATATTAATTATTTTTACCATTTTGTTTTTTTTTCAAATATAAGTAAATCTTATATTTGTTTTTATTTTTGCATTTTTATTCAATGGCTGTGCATAGCATACCGTTATATAATATTATTGGCCAAAAGGCTACACGTAGTACCACAGATTAATAAATGAAATTAAATCCTTTAACTTATTACCCCTCAAACAAAGTTTTGTCCAATGATGATAATGGGGTTTTTCGTTTACTCTTAAATACAAAAAAAGCAATTTAGTCTTGTCAACTTTTACACATTTGTTTATACACATGTATTTCATGAAGATGATTTTTTAAAATATTTGTTTGCTGATGGTTAAGCCTGTCTATATGCATTTCCTTGCAGTAGTCCATAACCAAAATTCAAAAAGGTTACAAAACCTCAATGCTTATAAAGAAACTCTTAATTGATTATTGAGATGGCAGTTTTGTAATTCTCAAGAATCTGTTGATAATTTTTATAGAAAATTTGAGGTTTTGTAACCTTCTTGAATTGTGATAGTATTTAGGCATATGTATGTACATATATAAAACAGGGAATACTTTTTTCATTTTTAAATAAAAATAAAAAAAGCTACGTATTAAGCCCTGGAAGTGTTAGAAATTCTCTTTCAGATGGTTTTAGAGCACCAGGAGGTAGATATCTCAAAAGCTCCTTTGGAACAGCGCTTAGCATAAGAATGCGTTCATTTTCAATTACGTGATCACTGCAGTTGAAATTTAAAAAAATTATATATTTTTGTACTTTAAAAAATACATAATATATACTGTAAAATGAATACCTTTTCTTTTCATTGTTTGATATTTTCTCAAAACTAGCAATTTGAGCAGCAATTTCGTCAGCCTTTTGATGCCTTCTTGTTTCAATCATTTCTTTTAAAGCTTTGAAGTGTTCAATTTTTTTTCGTCGTCGCTTTTCATCGGAAAGCTGTTCTATTTTGTCTCGTTCTTCCAAATAACGCAAACGTTCTGCTTCAAAATGTTTTTCTTCTTCTATAAACTTTTTTTCCTTTTGAGTTTGAGTTTCTCGTCGGTGATTTTCAAATTCGATTCGAAACTTCTCACGTTCATTAGTCTTTTTAACCAAACAATCCTTAAAACTTTGATCAATCTTTGCTTTGTGTTCCTCTACCATAAGTGTTAATAACAAATTTTCTCTCTTTTCTTTCTCCTGATTAAGAGTAGCCAATTTTTGTCCTATGCGTTCACTAAGGGTCTCTTTCTCTTTTTGAATGCGATTCCTTTCCGTTAGCAACTGGGACCTTAGATTGTCACATTCTTTCTGATAGGACAAATAACGTTCAATATCAGTGGCATTTTTTCTCTTTTCAACTTGTTGCTTCAACTTGATATTCCGCAAAGATTCTTCCATTTCTTTTCTAGTTCTATTACGAAGCAGTTCAGCTTCTTTACGTTCTGCAACTTTTTCTGCTTGAATTTGTTTCATGAGTTTTTCCATTTTATCTCGATCTTTTTGAGCCACTTCAAATTCCATTCTTCGTTTTTCTTGCTTCTTGCTCATTTGAGATTTTAACATTTCCTGTAAAACCATCTTTTTCTGCCTTTTGCGTTCCTCCTGCTCTCCTATTGACTTACTGATTAACTCACACTCATCTGCAAACTTTATATTTTCTTCACTTTTTTTTTGAAGTTCTTCCCTTTTTAAAGAGGCAATATTAAGTTGTTGCTCCCTTAACTGTTTGGCTACCATAGCAGACTGTAGTTGTCTCTCCAAATGACGCAACTCATGGCTGTTAGCACGCAACTGTTGCCTGCGCTTAAGTTCCAATGTTTCATTTAATTTGTACTCTCGCAGTTCTGTACAGATATCACTACCATATCCTATCTGTATATTTTCGTTAATAGACAATTTTTGATCTTTCTTAAAATTTTCAACAAGTTCACTTTCATTACCAAATGGGTTTAAAGGGTGTAAAGCATACATGTCTGGAGCACAGTTTTTATTATTATTTTGGTTTGAATACATTTTAAAAAAAAGTCAGCTTTTAATCAAATGTATTCGTATTCTTGCAGTTTTAGGTATATTTTTGTATCTTTGGCAACAAAATTTAAAAAAAATACAAATACACCTGTCGTTCTGTTCTTCTTGTGTAAAACAATCACTGGTCCTTAACTACCCATTTTTTATACAGGGTGACATAAAAATCGCTAAAAAGTTAACTTTTTGAGTATCATCTATCGAGTATATAGGACTACTTTGATATTATGACAATAATAGACCGGCTGACTTTTTTTGATTCACTTAAGTGAATTAAATTGCTTAAGCCAAGAAATCACAGACTATTTGAATGCCTGAATTGCAAAATACGCAGGCAAATATTTAACAAAACTCGAATCACATCCTAATCCGCTTGCTCGTAATATTTTGAACTTTACTGGACACATCCGCCTAAAAAAGAGGGACACAAAGGCTCTTGTACTCAACACTCCAGATGGGACTACTTGAAAATACATTTATTTTTTTTTTGATTTTCCAACAGTGGTCGGGCCTAATAATTATATTTTAGATTTAAGATTTGAATACTTATTGTGAGTTCATATTTGAAGATACAATAAATAAATACTTACATGTATTAAAAAAATCGATGCCTGAACATATGACTGAGCAACAATGTTCGCTGCGAGATTCGTCGTCCACAATCATTTGCAATAGAAAGAAAAATAGAACAAAATTGGTAAATATTCCATCTCTATGGCACTACCTAAAAATACTTCGATTTGCCTGAACATGGACATCACACGTATTCACCACACAACAAAGAAGTTGATGCATTTTTCACAGTTGCACTGCCGGCGAAACTTTCTTGTCATGTTCACGTCAATGGCTAGTGAAGATGATTTTTTCATGTCTACTAATTTTTCTTCACATATTTGTTATTTTTTCACTATTTCGTCCTCGTTTGAAAAAACTTCGCTTGAATGTTTATCAATTTCTCAAAGGTGAAAAGGCCGTAAGTCAAATAAACAATATTATCACTAATAATCCCACATTTCCTTCGAGCTGAATATCTTTATTTTAATTTTTTAGGAAAAATTTAATAAGGAGAATAGACGATTGCTGCGTATAGCAGATCTAAAAAATCTTCTGGCATCTCTAATATATGTTTCATATCAATTTTCACTTTTATAAAAAAAACATATGTTGATACAAAAGCAAAATAGAATAATCAGCTGAATTTTTCGGGGGTCAACAAATATTTTTTCTTCCAATATATATATAAATACACATTTATAAAAATTAATAAATAATCCTTCATCCGCACTCCCGGCAGGTGGAGTAACTGAATAATCTAAAAAAAAAAAACAAAATAAAAATTAAATATTATGAACACTGAAGAAAGCAGCAGCAATGCAAAAATAGTATCAGACGAAAGCAATACTGAAAAGCCTTCAGAGAATATCTGCCCGCATCCAGATGTAACATTTGACGGATCTAAAACTACGGCGGCTGAATTGGCCAAACAATTCTCATCTAAATGGATTAAACTAAATGTTGGTGGCAAGGTATTTTTAACCACTATCTGGACATTGGTCAGTAAAGAACCTGAGAGCATGTTAGCACGCATGTTTTCGCAAGATGGAGCAATGCTTCCCAGTGACCAAGATGAGCAGGGCGCGTTTTTAATAGATCGTAGTCCACATTACTTTGAACCAATTATAAACTACTTAAGACATGGCCAATTGATAGTCGACCAAAACGTCAGCTTGGAGGGTGTCTTAGAGGAAGCAAAATTTTTTGGTCTGGAAACATTGGTTAGCCAATTGGAGCCACAAATTATACAACAAAATCAGTCAATGGACAATATACCATTAACTCGAAGGGATGTAATCAAAGCTTTAATACAAACTTCTCATATAGCAGAGATACGATTTCAGGGTGTTAACCTAGCAGGTGCTGACTTAAGAAAGCTGGACTTCCGTAATATAAATTTTAAGGTTCTTCGAAATTACATATCCATAAATTTGTAATCATTGAATTAATTGCTTTCAGTATGCTTGCATGCAAAGATGCAATTTGTCACATGCAAATCTAACTTATTGCTGTTTGGAACGTACGGATTTGGCTTTTGCGAATTTGGAGTGCGCTCAACTTGTCTCTGTTAAAGGATTGTGTGCAAACATGGAGGGTGCTAATTTAAGAGGATGTAATTTTGAGGATCCATCAGGCTTGAGAACTAATCTTGAGGGAGTCAATCTTAAAGGAGCATGTCTAGAAAGTTCTAACATGGCCGGGGTTAATCTGAGAGTAGCCAATCTTAAAAATGCTAATATGAAAAATTGCAATCTTCGAGCAGCTGTATTAGCTGGTGCAGATTTAGAACGTTGCAATTTATCTGGTAGTGATTTACAGGAAGCCAACTTAAGGGGAGCAAATCTTAAAGATGCTGAGCTTACTCTTATGGTAACTCCATTGCATATGGCACAAGCGATACGTTAAATCTTAACATTGAACATTACTTCAAAAGAAATGTTTAATGGGTAATTTCTGTGATGACTGATTCTTTTATAGTCTTTTTTTCCTTATACGTTTTTATGTATGTATTCACAAATTCCAGTAACTTTTTTAGCAATAAGTTTTCATCAACAGCGCAATGATAATGGTTGCTTTAATTGCATATTCTTAAATAATTTAAATAAAAATCGTAATATATTTTCACAAAATTTTAAACCCTTATTTTAGTTTCGTTTACGAAAACAATGATCAAAGCAATTTATTTATTATCCTTAGACATTTCTCAAAAACTTAAAACACATTGGCTTATTTTAACAATAGTAAATTACAAATTTAAAAAACAAATAAATAATTGAATGTATTTAATTAGATCTTAAGTTATTTTTTAATACAAAAGCAAATATATAAATATGTATACACACACTATACCACATATGTACATACTAGGGTGATCGACTCGGTTTTTCAACCGGTTTTAAACCCCGGTTTTTTCACAATACGTTTTTCGGTTTTTTCAAAATGTTCATTTTTCGAATGTCGAATAGTCCGGTTTTTTTACAATTTAAAAACCGGCTGATTCGAATACTTTTCGATTTGTACATTTTGCGTGTTTTGTTGATTTTCGTAAGTATTTTTTTAGTGTAAAGTCTGTAAGCTTTTTTTGGAGCATGGCAACATTTACTGAAACATGAAATTTAAGAGAAATTATTTTATGAGGTAATAGCAGAGGCAAATTTAATTGGCCTTGTGGTGTGCATTGGATGTCAAAATACAGTTGCAAAAAGTGTTTCTTATTTTTGTTGACATTTTGCTTCATATTTTATATATGTAGGTGTAGATATCCACCTTGTCCATACCCTGCAGAAAGTACGAATAGTGAAATTGTGGTGATTTACTGGTGACGTTGTCAGTAGTACTATTGACCAGGCGTACCCCAGCCAATGTAATCGCCAATTGAAATTTAACATTAGCTTGTCATTGAAAATCCACCACTAGACTGTAGCACTACTGACTAAGTAGTTCTTTTGGTACCACATGGAGACATTGGCACCAAAGATTCACTAGTAAATTTTAGGGGCTCTAGTCTACAATATAGATTCTAGTGACATTGTCAATAGTGCTACTGACTAGGTGTACCCCAGCCAATGTAATCGCCTATTGTCATATAGGGTGTTTTTTTTAGGGGTATAGAACTTCGAATTGAAATAAAACACAAGAAAATCGTTTTAATGTCCATTAGTTTGGCTTTATTAGAAGGATAATTTTATGACATTAATGTTTAAATATGATTTCGGGCATGTGGCCGCCGCGGCTGGCTCGAATAAAGCCAATTCTACAGGTCCAATTTTCAACCACTTTTTCGAGCATATGGGGCCGTATGTTGGCAATAACGCCACGAATGTTGGCTTCCAAGTCCCCTAACGTTTCTGGTTTGTTGGCATAGACGAGCGACTTCACATATCCCCAAAGAAAATAATCTAATGGTGTCAAATCACACGATCTTGGTGGCCAATTGACAGGTCCATTCCGCGAAATTATGCGCTCATCGAATGTTTCCTTCAATAAATCGATTGTGACGTGCGCTGTGTGGCATGTAGGGCCGTCTTGTTGGAACCACAACTCATCCACATTCATGCCATCCAATTCGGGAACAAAATAGTCGGTTAGTCGGCTCCAATTGCTGTGCACGGTGGCGAATCGATTCATTCGGGTCCTCTTCAACACTTTGCTCTACAGCGGCAATTGTTTCTTCGGTGCGCACTGTTCGACGTCTCTGCGGATGCGTATTATCACATAGAGTAAACGTAGTGCGAAAACGATCCATGGTTAACCGAATTAATTGCTCTGATGGACGATTATGTCGACCATAAAATGGACGGAGCTTGCGGTAAACTTCGCGAACTGAACCATTATTTTCGAAATAAATTTGTACGATTTGCAAGCGTTGTTCTTTTGTCAACCTGTTCATGATGAAATGGCAAACCAAACTAAATATTAATCACTTGACAGCTGACAAAATGGCCGCCAGTTAAAAAAGTGATGCCAACTTAAAGTTCTATACCTCAATAAAAAACACCCTTTATAACATAGGGTTGTCATTGAAAATCTACCAGTAGACTTTAGCACTATTGAGAAGGTAGTTCTTTTATGACGATATTGAGATACATATTTGAACCGTCTACATATATTTATTTAATATTATTGCATAGCACAATAAAAAAGAAAAACAAACTATTGACGCGTTCATTGACAATATTAATAGAAATACACTACAACGGTTGTCTGTAACGTATCTCTACTCTTGCATAAAAGGAAAGTTGTCGACATTTTAACTAGTGCAATTGTCGCTGGAGAAAGAGTATTGACATAGAGACATATGGTTCTAGGCTGACTAGAGGGTACATTCATATGTATATACCATTAAGAAATAAACTCTACATACATACACCCATAATTTTTGGGGTTTTAGGAAACGGGAAGAAATTCAAAAAAGTATGCCAATATTTGGGGTGCTAATAAACACGTTTATACATCAAATAAAAAATTTAAAAATAATTATAAAAACAACAACATAACAGACCATATTTGGATGCCATTTGTTGACGGCTTGGTACCGGAAACCACAGTATTTCCAAACAAGTTGACGACATCAAACATTTTGCACGTATTTTTTCATGTATTTTATGCCTGTATGTAGACCTTTTTTCCTAGGTATTTTGAATATTTTTGCTACTGCAGGTGTTATTATAATTATTTTTTGTATAAACATATTTATTAGCATCCTAAATATTGACATACCCAGCTAATAAAAATGTATGGAGAATATATGATATCCCATATATGGTTTGGATCCGAAAAATGAGGGTATATGGACATATATGATTATATATATTCATAAATTTTCATACATTTATGGGTAAATATTTCCTCTACAGTATGCAAAGTTCATATTCATAGGCTGAGTTTACATCTGGCATTTCTTGTGTGTCATTTGCCCAAAAAAGCTTAACCAACTCTGAAAAACTGATTCAGACATATATTTATTGATTTAAACACAATCCAATCATGTTGGATTCTATAAAATTTTCAATTAGTTATGTATGAAACTGTTTAACTTAATAAATATATGTCTGAATCAAACTGTTTTTCATTAGTAATTAGTGGTTACGCTTTTTTTACGCTTGTGTGGGACATGGCACACAGATGGAAACCCGGCCATACTCTCTTGATTCACAAAAGCGCACTGCTGTGCAATAAATTAAATTACTAAAATTACTTTTTTTTTAGATTTTGAACAGGGAGGTTGTATTTAATGAAACATTTGTTTGGACAAATAATGAAAAACGAACCAAAAGTCGTTTAATCCATCATTTTAAGTCAAAAGATCAATCAATTATTTAAAAAACACAAAAATTATATTCGTACATTAAATTTAATTTAAGAAATCAGGTTAAAAACTAATGCAATTAATTATAAAAGAAAAAATAATCCGTCTAACAATAGTTTTCAATATAATTTTTTGCAGTAATATGAACTTTGTTTCTTATCTAGAGAATTTTGTTATTTTCTATAAAATTAATGACTGGATTATCCTTTTGATTATTTGATATATTAAATGGGGCCACAATGTATAAAATCATACAAGAATGGTTTTTTTTTGTAACAAAAGTTTTTCCTTTTTAAACGTTGAGGGTACGTATGTAAACTTTGCATACCGTATGTATTTTCTAATGGATTTCCAATTCACCAGTGATAAAATAACAAGCTTTTTTGATTGCAAAAACGTTGTGAGATATCATGCATGCATACATTCTTATACGGCTTCATATATTAAATCTCATTTCTATATATGGATCCACATATGAAGAGCTTCTTAATTAAAGTTCCATATATGAGCTCATATATTATAATACATTTAATATATTAGTCCATATATTATTTCATATATAATAGTTTTGCCATGTATAATCCCATACATTTCCATACATGAATTCATACATATTCATATATAGTTATATACATTTATATATTAAAAATATATGGACCATATATAATTTTTTTAGCTGGGATGGGTGGATATTTAATTTTTTGAATTTCTTGCCAAGTTTCCACAAACTCTAAAAATGGTGGTTGTATGTAGAGTTTATTCCTTAATGATATTTTATATATAAATATTTATGTACTATACATAAGTATATGAAGTTAATTTTTATGGCTTTACCTTTAATTTTTGTATTGTTCTATAGTATTTACATTAACTGTTAACTATATTTTTTAATGAAGCAATTTAAAATCAAAACTTTTGTATAATTTTCTTACTTAAAAAAACTGGTTGACCGATTTTTCCTGAATTGTAAAAACCGAAACCGGGTTTTTCATAATTTCAAATATTCGAACTATTCGAAAACCGGTTTCTGGAAAAGTCGAATTATCGATCACCCTAGTACATACATATATCGATGGTCACAAGTAGAAAGGCCCTAGCTCGTATTTTCAATGGAGTTTTTCAGTGATTGCATTACATTTCACACAAATACACATCGTCACAAAAAAAAAACCACTTTTACAAGCAGTTTTACTGTTTATTATTATGTTTTTCTCCAGTAAAGTTACAGTTATTTGAGTAAGGGCCTTTCTACTTGTGACTAAGGCTGAGTTTACATCTGGCATTTCTTGTGTGTCATTTGCCCAAAAAAGCGTAACCAACTAATTACTAATGAAAAGCTGTTTGATTCAGACATGTATTTATTGATTTAAACAGTTTGCAATCATGCTGGATTCTATAAAATTGGCTATTAGCTATGTATGAAAATATTTAACTTAATAAATACATGTCTGAATCTAAAAGTTTTTCATTAGTAATTAGTGGTTACGCTTTTTTTACGCTTGTGTAGCACATGGCACGCAGATGGAAACCCGGCCTAACGATATGTAAGTACGTACATATATGTATGTATATGTGTACTAATGCAATGAAAATTATATTATATTGATGTCATTAAATTTTAAAGGACGCATTTTCATGAAATCTTGCAACATTTCATCAGTAACTAGTTTGCGAGCAGTTTGATGTTGCTCAACGATCGGAGTAACAGTCTATAAAAAAAATTTAGTTATGTCACATTTACACAACATTGTTTAGCTTACTTTACCTCAATTGCTAGTTTTTTAATTTCTCCAGTCAACATTTCACCTTTGCTATACGCTGAACGTATTCTTTCCAATTCTTCATCATCATCCACAAAAAACTTTAATAGTTGGTAAGCCACATCAATATCCGGATTGCCACCCAAAGCTCTATGTTCCTCCATGGTAGCACGGCCACCGGAAAATGCATATTTATTGATTTTATTTTTTATTTGTTTTGGTGTATCCGTTAAAAATACAGCCGAATTTTGATCGCTAGCTGACATTTTCGATTTTGCACCCTGTAAAGCCGGAAAAAATTTTGAATGAATCAGGGCACATTTTGGATAACCCAATCGTGGTGCCACGTCCCGGCACATTCGAAAATAAGGATCTTGATCGATTGCACATGGAATTAAGCAGTGTACTTTACGATTACCAAATATGAAGGGAAATGTGTTTGAAAGAGCAGGCGCTGCCTGAACAGCGGGAAATCCAATTTTCCCTATAATATCGGAGTCTCCAAATCCAAAAATGCCCTTAACTTGGTTAAAAGTAACACATTTTTGGATTCGAATAATATTTTGGTACATTGATGGACATTGCCTACAAAAAATATAAAAAAAGATTGGTAATTTTGTGATGAACTTGTTGGAAATTAATTTTTTGCAAGAATAAAATCCTTTATTAAACATTTTGAGAGAATTTGTTATTCGAAATCAGGTATTTTTCCTGAGCTGTTGTATAAAACTTAAAAAAAAAAAATAAAAAATACAAACGCAAAAAGTTTAGTGATAAAAAAAATATCAAAAAAGAAAAAATGAACTTGTTTAGTATAGCGATTATAATTAATGTTGCTGAAATGGAAAACGCTGAAGTACAGTAGATGGATAAGGAGCTGTTTTTTCATATTGTTACGAAAATGGCCGTCGACAAGGTTAAGCAACATTACACAAGAAGAAGTTACACGAAAATATTCCTACAGGGTCAAAGCAAAGAATAATCTAGAATAGTAGCCAACAACTATATAAGCATGCGCAGCATTAAACGTAAACAAGTAAAAGCAACAACAACAAAAAGCGTCTGCTTATTGCGCTCATTTAAGGCTCAGTTAGCCGATTGTAATGTAATGTAACTGCAACAGTAAGAAACAGCTGATCGATTTTGTTATGTGAAAAGTAATGAAAATGGTTATAGAGATGTAATGTAACGTAACCTACTTTTCATATAAAAATATCGATCAGCTGTTTTCTACATTACAGTTACTTTACATTACAGTCGGCTAACTGAGCCTTTACACGGTCATAATTGTGCTGGCATAACATGCCAATTTGTTGGTGAGAGAGGCAAAGAGTGGTTTTGCGGTTGGCATAACTTTCCAACCAGCTACAACCCCGCATTACCAGCATAAAACCAATACACGCACAACTTAAAAAACAGCAAATGTATGTTAAATTAATACTAAAAACACTAACACACAGAAAGCTGTGTATCCGTATACATTTTGTGCCAGATGAATTAGTCTCGTGTAATTTGGAAAAGAACAAAAATTGTGCGGCTTAAAAATTGTTCTCGTCTAAACTACCTCATTAAGAAGATTCACATATTTACACACATACATACATGCTAATTCAAACGAAAAGCAAAAGATAAACAACCACCGTGTATTGCTTAGTTAATGATGTACAAACGTATGCATATACACATGTATGTACATAGTTACCACATGAACTTAATTAGGCAGCATATAAGATGATAATGATCGTCTAGACATTGCTTGAAACTTCTAGTGGTATTTGTGTGGAATATAAAAAGAGGTGACGCAGCCAATAAGTTAGTTAGTTGCGAGTCAGTTATTATTGTGTTGTAAACGAGTTGCAGTTGCGAACAAGTCAATCAGTTACGAGTGAACAAGTTAGTTGATAATTAAGTTGTGAATTAATAATAGTCTGCGAT
Organism: Tachina grossa; assembly: GCA_949987645.1. NCBI lineage: Eukaryota > Metazoa > Arthropoda > Insecta > Diptera > Tachinidae > Tachina > Tachina grossa. The sequence goes on along the minus strand of OX465274.1, from coordinate 149,200,299 downwards.
ACAGTGGTGAGTTGATAGTTAAGAGCAGTCTGTGCTTTACACGTGAGTTGGGAAAAGGAGAAACTATAGGACAGTCCATAGTGACAGCAAAGTCTGTCGAGGAATTGAGATTATTGTGGAGTCTATCGTGTCGACTGGAGTAAAGGGAACAGCGCAGCGAATAGACGTGTGTAAGGGTGTAAGTAAAGCCAGTGAGTCTTTATTAGTGTATCAACTGTGAGTGTCGGCAGAGTGAGTGCCGTGTGTGACAAGCAGCAGACAAAGAGGTATTGGTGTATCAACTGTGAGTGACGGCAGAGTGAGTCTCGTAAGTGACGAGTAGCAGACAGAGAGGTGTCACGTGAATACTTGCGCAGCCAGCTAAGAGACGTGTGTAAACTACAGCGAGGAAGGCGTAGTGGTAACCAGTTGTGAATATTTGTATGTAATTTTATTAGTTTAAGTTGTATTAGTGTATTTAAGCTCATTCTTAACCCTAATTATTACACTCGGCTCTTGTATTCATTTGCAAATCTTCGGATCTACAGAAAAGCGTTTTTATAGAGAGAAAAACGTAACAATATTTTTCAGCATCTGCTTATGAACGCAAATCTCTTCAGCAAGGACACCGTTGGAAGAGATGTGTTGGTACAAATCGTTTTGCTTATTTTGTTTTAATTTTTCTTTTGGTGGCTTTTGTGGTGTTTTTTGTAACTTGCCTACAGACTGCTTTCCAATACCAATTAGTCTTATTTGAGTTTTTTCGTGGCTTTTATGGTGTTTCCTTTGCAAAAATTAGCATTAACACTACGTTAATGCTCCAAAATGTAGTCTGTTATCATATCTGCGACAATTCCAGCACATAATGGTCTTTTAGCAGGACAATGCACCCCATTCTTAAAAGTAGGAATTCCGGTGAGTTCCTAACATATTTTTTTTTTGGGGGGGGGTTTCGTAGTTTATGGCTAGCTACTAGGAGCAAAGTGCCAGGTTCTTCAACAAATAGAAGTTTTCTCAAGGCCTCATTCGACCCACGCCTTCACATGGGAAGTAGAGAATCCTTGAGTCCACTCCTAGAGTTTAAATGGTCTCCACCAGTCAAAATTCTCTTCAAATTCGAGTTATATATGGTTCTCCACCAGGTTCTACAACAAATTGCCAATTATGCCCAACACAAACACTATCCACCATCCGAGTATTATATTTGGTCTCCACCAGGTTCTTCAACAAAATGCTATCGTCAGATTAGAATTACATGTTCCAAATCAGTTTATTTATCCAGTTCATAGAGTATTCAATGTGGTCTCCACCAGTTTATTGTTCCAAAATTTTAAAAAGTTAGTATAATATAAGCGGTTGAACAGGTCATCAAAATGTCACAAATCACGAACAGTTATACATATGAGTATGTACTTAACAAACAAAACGATTGCATATGTCAATGAAGAATTCCAGACAGAACCGCAATTAATTACGGTTAATCGTGGGGAAAAAAACATTAAACAATGCGACAGCCGCAAAATTCTCGAAAGCAATACAAAAACAAAATGCCTGGCCGCATTTAAAAAATAACTACGACGACGCGAAAAGGTGTTCTCCCACCCAGAGTTAAATGGCCTATTTCCCACCTGCGAAAGAAAACGTTCGACTTACAATTTATATTGAAAACAACAATAAAATATGAAAATTTGTTTTTGTTTTCAATATAAATTGTAAGTCGAACGTTTTCTTTCGCAGGTGGGAAATAGGCCAAAAGGCTCAATCAGACGTGACATAACCATAGCCATAGAGAGCAGCCGTTCGAACCAAACTAATGGGCAACACTGTATTCGATTATACGTGACTCGCCATAACGCCATAACTCTCACCATAGAAACCAATTGAATTTTGGTTTGGTTATGGTTATGGCGTTATGGCTATGTCACGTCTAATTTAAGCTTAAATTACGACTGTCCTAACATATCAAAATATTTTTGAGTGTTATTTATATTGGTTTAAATTTTTTTTTTACTTGTGTGGCAACACTCTATTCTTAAATAGCTGTTGTTGTTATTTACATTAATTTTCTTTTTACATACTTTTACAACTACAATTTGAAGCTGAAAAAAAGTCAGCCCATGTAGTAATGGTAAAGAAAATAAAAAACATGTTGATTATTGAGTTCTTGTTTCAACTTTGTTATTTGTTTTAAGTTTCTCATTTGTTTAAATGAAAGTTTATAACATAATAACTCTAGTTGTTCTAAGAAACTTTGGGTAAAGGTTTCCTGATGATCTGCATTAGCAACAATGAAATGCGCATAGGATCCAGCTAAACCCCTCAATAATCAATTTCAATGTATTTTTAATTTAAAAAAATATCTTACTTAATAAGTAAACCATTAATTTGGGATTAGTAGTGCGATTAAAAAAAATTTAAACTTAAATTTTAACAATTCCCATAAAAAATCACTAGTTATTTATATTGGCTGACTTGCTCAACGAATTTAAATCTTTTTCAAAAAATACATTGCAGAACAACAATGCAATATCTATGATATATCGGTATATCCATATAAGTAGTATTTAAAATACTACTTTTTGTAGAATGACTTGTATTGACCATTTATAAGATACAATACTAGTGCACTTACCCCAAAAATGTCAAATTGTTAAATATGAAAGTCTTCTCTACATCAAAACCCATGGCAATAATATCTTTAGCATTTTCATGAGCCAGTTTAATGGCATCTTCTACCTTTAAATCCTTCCACAAAGTTTTTTCATCATCAGACATTTGAATCACTAAAGGTACATTAAATGTTTCCTGGAGATATCTAAAAAAATAGAAAATAATTCAAGAAAAGCGGAACTAAATCCGAAATGTGTTTGTTATATACCTTGTCATAATGAAAGGTATTAAGTGCCCTAAATGCAATGATTCGGAACTAGGGCCTCGACCAGTATACAAGTAAAAGGGTTTACCTTGCTCCTTTAATGTCAAAATGGTATTTAATTCACGATGTGAAAAAAATATGCCACGTCGTATTAAATGATGAGCAGGTTTACCACTTATCTTCTCAATGCGGGCTACCAGTTCATCATCAATTTTTGATGAACCAAAACGCTCTAAGGAAAATAAATAATTTTTAATAACTTGTATATCCTACTAACAAAATTCATGTCATTTTGTACATACATACGTACATACATACATACATATGTATTTGTTTCTATAAAAAAGCTCGCCACAATTTGTAGAATATGACCTGTTTACTCACTTAATATGATTCACCATATTCCGGATATCGGGGCAAATTTTCTAACATAAAAAATATCTTACTTATTAATTTGTCATAATCGACTCCAGTGGCACTGCTACTGGCCACATTCCAAGGATCCACTATATCATTTTGATCATCGTTAACAGTGACCTCCACACCCGTTGCCGTCTCTTCCATTTCGCTAGGATTTAGTGTTAAGGCTTCAACACCTTCAGCTACTGCAATTTGTTCCGTCATATTGAGTTTTATCTTTAATTTAAACAAATGTACAAGTAATTCCCCGAATATTTTCACAGCAGCCACAAAACTAACTGCAATTTGCTGCAATTCAAAACGTGCAATTGTTTGAAACAGCGGCATATAGTTGCCAGATCTTGATTTTTGCATAAAATCGTCCAGTCGCCAGAAAAATCTCAAATTAATTTTTGCAGATAAACCTGTGCCAAGGCACCATCAATCAGGTACCCGCGATTCTACAACAAATATTACAACAGCAACAACCACACGTACTTTGTTGGTATAAATTACCTTCTTACTTTTCAAAACAGGGTAGCATCGTCAGATTGCATGTTTATTATAGAAAATGTCAAACACCATACAAAACTGAATATTCGAAAGGTGGTTATGTATACCCAAATAAAAGCATGCTTTTAGCCTTATACCTACAGAATCCAAATTTGATATTTAGATTGGTATAATGACATTAGTCACCTGGTGTAGTGCTGCCACCTAATAAATACGCCTTGACCTGTGCTAATTATATGAAATAATTTATGATTGAGATATGTATTTGCTTAGTTTTTCTCTACGCACCAAAATTATTGTACAGCTGTTGGCTGCAGTAATGACATATTAAATACATACATACATATGTAGTAATAGTTTTATAAACTTGGAAAGTTTGCAAAAAAAAACTGCATTTCGTGCAAACAAGCTTTGACCAGGTAATTCCCATTTCACTGTATGGCTTTTTAGCCTGCCTTGTTTCGACAATCTTCTTTTAAGATACATAGTAAAAGTCAGCCACATATACATTAAAACTTTTTATTCATGCTTTTTGACGTTTATAGATACTCTTAACGCTAAAAGTACGAAAATATCTAAGAGAAATGTCAAAAATCCTTCGAATTCGTAACACAAAGTAGTATTCTCTGAGTCAAAAACTTGCACAAGCAAACTAAAAAATCCTGCCTCCAAAGGCCAAGAAAAAAAGCACAGTGTAAACTGCGTCTAAATAAAACATCTTTTCAAAACGTATGTAATTTGTAAACATCCGAACCCTGCACAGATGTGCCACTTCTGTTTACATTTTTCGCTTTTTGTTTTTTCTACTTTGTGCAAAAAAACTACGCCCGCTAAACAATTTGTTTTTTCGATACAATCCAAAAACTAATTAAATTTATTGTTATTTCAAAACCATATTTAACACAAAAGCGACATTAAAATGCCAATAATGTATAATACAGGTGATTGGTTTGTTTTGCGACCGACCACCTACAGGTAAATATTTATTAAAAAAATCACATAAGTACAAGCACAAACATACTTATTGATGGTCTCAAAGCGCTGATTTACACGGGCATAATTGTGCTGGCATAACATTCCAGTTTTTTGGGTGAGAGAGGCAAAGTGGTTTTGCGGTTGGCAACTTTTCAACCAGCTTCAACCCCGCATTAGCAGCATAAAACCAATACACACACAACTTAAAAAACAGCAAATGTTAAATGAATACTAAAAACAAACACACACACACCTGTGTATACGAATACATTTTGTGCCAGATGAATTAGTCTCGTGTAATTGGGAAAAGAACAAAAATTGTGCGGCTTAAAAGTTGTTCTCGTCTAAACTACCTCAACAACTAGAAAGGCACTATTATTTTTTTACGAAACCTCTGAGTTTTTCAGTGATTCCAATACATTTCTCATAAATAAAAATGACGCTTTTACAAGCAGTTGTACAAACAGTTTGTACAAGCAGTTGTACTGTTTATATTCCCCTTATTGTGACGTCACATCAAGACGACCGCAAATTTTATCACTTGTTTTACTTTTTACATGCAAAAAAATGGATCTTTTGACAATCTCTTACTAATCTCTATGCATATAAATTCTTTTACTAGAAAACTGGATTTACATACTCCAGACTGGCCACTAGACTTAGATTTGGAATACATGAAAGTGGTATGCGCGCCATATGGCGGCCCTATAGCTGTAACCAGGGACCCCAATCAAATTGTTCCAATAAAAGGAACTGCTAAGCCGGTTATACGCATATTTGACACTGCAGGTCAAGAACAAGGCAAAATATGGGTAAGTTCATATGTACATATGTGTACAATGTTCATATGTATAAGTGCATGTTTGTATCTATAATTTAATAAAATTTCAGTGGAATCATGGAAAGCTTATTTCAATGGGTTGGTCCGATAAGGAAGAATTGGTGTGTGTACAGGATGACGCTTTAGTTTTTATTTATGATATGTTTGGCAATGAAAGAGATTCCTACAGTATGGGTCAAGAAGCCAGTTTAACTAAAATAGTTGATGCCAAAATATTTCAATCTTCAACTGGAACTGGTATTGCCGTTATGACGACAAACGGTCGAGTGTTCTTAAAACAAAGCAATACTAAAGACTATCGCTCTCGCCTTTTACCTGAGATACCAAGTAAGCACTAATACATATTCTAATCTTTATTCATTCTGTAATGAAATCGATTTGCTTGTAGATTTTTAAGCAGAGTACATTTAAGAGTAATTCTTTTGCTCCCTTCCTCTAAAGAAACAAACAGACCCTAATGGATCTACAAAAATGTTCCTAATCTATATCTCTATATAAATATCATATTATTATTATCTATATAAATATCATAAGTAAAATGTACCATTTAAATGGTTTTAAGTGGATTCGATATTTTGGTATTCAACACTGAATATCACGTAGCCGAAACGGTGTGTTTACAAACGAAATTTGAACAGGAAACTTCTAACCATTCAGATAAATACTTTTGAGTAGAATTATTAACCATATATGGGTCTATGAGCTTGGTTATTTTGTAAATTTTTTTGTAATAATAATGCCATATATCTTCGATTGCAGACTTGCATAAATATGCACTTTGGGTTGAGTTGCACGAGTTGATTTTAGGGGAAATTGAAAAAAAAAATTCTAAACATTGGTTTGGGGTGCAATAAAAAAATATTAAGAAACTGAATTAGAAAATTATTGTGTGATTTGAAACCATTTCTACTAGGGGCCTGTTCGGGAGTGTATCACTGCTCTGCATCATACGAGCAAGCTTTAATTTAAAATGCAATACAAGTTCTTTGACAGTCTTTTTTAGTAGTAGTCATGTTTGTTCCTCATATTTGACATTTACTTATGCGCTATCCACTTTAGGACAGTTAAATTTCCATTTGCAGCGCAGTGATGCGTTTCCGAACAGGACCTAGTTGAGAGGTTTACATATATGTACATATAATACATATACATAAATTCTTGTCTTAAAATAATCGTCTCAGATAACAGAAAATATTTGAAGCTATAAATTAGTTTAAATCCAGAATGTTGCGTTTTTAAATCTGTCATGTAGCTTCAGCATAAAAGCGACATTGCAAAATGATAAATCTTAATTTTATGGAGAGAAACTAATTTCAGGCTCTCTGAACTCTCAGATGAATCTTCATTTTATGCCCAGGAACGCTTATGCCATAGCAACCAAGTGGACAGCTTCACAGCTAGAAAAAGTTCTTCATGACAAAAATATCGATATTGCTTAACGTTTGTAAAACCGCATCGACGTTTCTCTTTGTAGGACGTTGACGTTAGAAATCTTGATGTTTTTGTAATAGATTAAATGAAATTTATGCAAGTTTCCTTTAATCTATTCCAGAAACGTCAAAATTTCCATCGTTAACGTCTTAGACAAACAGACTGTAAGTGTTACAATAACTCGCCTGGGATTTTATGAAAATCCAAAGTTGGATTTTCAGTGCAACTCTAATGTACAATAATTAAATTTTTAATCGAAAAATAAAAGCCACTATTTAAGTTTTTTTTTTATTTAAATAAAAATGTACATAAATGTGTATGTATGTATGTACGAAATCCGTTATGTAATTAAGTATTCAATATGCAGTCAGGCGTATTCTGTATTTCCATATGAAAGTAAAACGTTTTGAATTTTATCTTTGTAGAATCACTGTCTGAATGCAGCTGTTGGGAAATAGTGACAGAAGAAAGGAACAGCTATTGCCTTTTGGGTAGGGATCGCGAAGTCATTAAACTATTTTTGGGCGAATCTGTTGGTTCAGTAACACGCAACTTAATTGACAAACCCTTTGAACGTATCATTTTGATGTCTGTATCTTATAATCATCAAAATTTGGCTTTGTATACTAACAATGGAATTTTATGGCTGGGCAATGTTGATATGAAACAGAAATACTGTGAATTCGATACTGGAAGAAAAGACATGCCAAAACAAATAGAATGGATTATGAATGTTGACAACACACAATCGGATGCTGTCGTTATAGCATATAACTCATTTTTATTGGTTGTCAACCGCAATGGTGACAAAAACCTTTTTAGCTATGATCCAGCTATATTTTTGGTTGCTGAAATGGACGGTGTTCGTATTTTGACTAGTAATACGCACGAAATGATACAAAAATTGCCGAAATGTGTTCAGAATATTTTTGCAATTAATAGTCAGGAACCTTCAAGTTTTTTGTTTGAGGCTCAGAAAAAGTTTCAAGAAAAATCGCACCAGTCTGATGAATATTTGAGTTTGTTCCGTGACCGTATGAAGGAAGCAGTGGAAGAATGCATAGAAGCTGCTGGTTATGAATTTTGTACGGAAACACAAAAAAGTTTAATGAGGGTAAGTTTGTTAGATCAACTTTTGTTGATCAACTTGTAATTCAGCTGTAAGAAAGACGAAGAAAGAAATACAAATATCTCTTTTCTTCTTACAGCTGAATTACGAGTTGATCAATAAAAGTTGAAGTGTGTGAACCGGGACTTACGAGTATGATAAGTCACATGAGTAGATGAGATCACCTAACTCCCGGTTCACACAGTTAAATTTTGTTGATCAACTCCTAATTCAGCTGTAAGAAAAAAAGAGATATTTGTATTTCCGTCTCCGTCCTTCTTACAGCTGAATTACGAGTTGAGCAACAAAAGTTGACACGAGTGAATCGGGACTAATATGTATAATTGTATAATTAAATCAGTGCTGGCCACCGAGAGTAATGTATTCGTGCATGTGTATTCATTTGTATAAGAAGCCGATTGAATTTCGGCACTCTGGTGCCACTTTGGCTAACTATGAATTACATGCATACTAACATATGAGCTCTTGATTATGAAAGTGGTCTAAGTCATATGCATTTTCGCTTCGAAATATTAAATAAATCTTAAAAAAACTTCAATAAATATTTAAAAAATATTAAATAAATTTATATTAATCGAGAATATAACAACTTTAAACTAACATGTTGATTAATATAAAAACATTGTTTCATTTGTTCAAATGTAATGTACTAAATATCTCGAACAGAGAAATATATGACTTAGACCACTTTCATAATTAAGAGCACATGTGTATGTCCCGGTTCACAAACTTCAACTTTTGTTGCTCAACTCGTAATTCAGCTGTTAGAAAAAAAGAGAAATTTGTGTTTCCTTCTCCGTCTTTCTTACAGCTGAATTACGAGTTGAGCAACAAAAGTTGAAGCGTGTGAACCGGTACTATGTATGGCTCGGTTCACACGTTTCAACTTTTTTTGCTCAACTCGTAATTCAGCTGTAAGAAAAAAAGAGATATTTGTATTCCCGTCTTCGTCTTTCTTACAGCTGAATTACGAGTGGAGCAACAAAAGTTGAAACGTGTGAACCAGGACTATGAACGTATATGTTTTAAGCACGACTTAATTCGATTATGATACATCCCTTTTACACACGGAAAGTTTACTTTGCAAAGTCTTAATTCAGCTGTGTGAAAGATAGAGGTAAGAATACTTTATCTTTCTGTCTTTCTCTCAGTTGAATTAAGACTTTGCAAAGTAAACTTTCCGTGTGTAAAAGGTGTAATACTTCAATTGAACAAAATATTGTACTTTATTCAAGCCCGTTATTACAACTCACAGTTAGTTAAAAGCAGGATTTAATCATACGTATAAAAATTTTTAAACTTAAGTTTATTTATTGTTATTATTGTAACCTTTTTTTAATTTTTTACTATTCTGTAAGGCGCTGAGGTGCCATGAAACGTAGCTTATTCATATGTTTATATACATATGTATGTATGTATATATGTATGTCACCATGTGATAAAAAAATTAAATTTTATGTGGGAATTTCCATATCTAAAATTGTCCTTATTTTCAACTTATATTTCTGTTATTACCAGTTACCACTTTCGTTAGAGCCAAATTAAATATTAATAATGTTTTTAGACTGCTTATTTTGGCAAAGGGTTTATAAAGTCATACAATCCAGAGGAATACATCAAAATGCTAAGAATCCTAAGAGTTTTAAATGGCTTGAGACATCCTAAAATTGCCATGCCCTTAACCATTAAGCAGTAAGTATTTTCATCATTATCTATTTTATGTTAGCTAAGGCATTTTTATTTACAGATTCTTACATTTGAAGCCAGACATTATTTTAGGTCGTTTAGTGTTCCGCAAGCATTATGCCATCGCTATACAAGTTGCGAAGCACTTGAAACTCCCCGAATCGTGGATATTAGAGCATTGGGCATATCACAAAGTCACAAATGACAAAAGTATAATGAAAATCAATCACTTGAATTGGTATGAAAATTCAAAAATGTGTATTCCATTTTAAATTTAGATGACCACGAAGTTGCACGTAAAATAACGGAAAAATTCAAAAATCCATCAGTTGAGGGCATATCATTTTGCAATATAGCTGAAAAAGCACATGCAGTTGGACGTGATGAGTTGGCTATAAAAGTAAGGAATTTTACACTAAATCCTCAAATACATAAGTAAAATATATACATATCGCTCATTTGCTTCAATAGTGTCACAACTCAAAAAAACCAGGTTTGCAGAAAACGCGTTTTAAGGTTTCAATTTGCATACAACTCAATAAAACAAGAAAAAATTTTCTTTTCTCAAGGAGGTGATGGTGCAAGCTATTTATATGAAATTGTTACACAGTATAAAATATTCGGCATTATTAACTCAAGAAACTGATTTTTTGAGTTATGACACTATTGAAGTAAATGATCGATATACGTATGTGTGTATTGCAGTGGCCGTTATTTTATTTTTTTTATTTCTTATATTCTCTGCCTCCAAATCAGTTCAGTTTTATGTAAAAAAAATACAAAAAAAAATTCATAGCGATAAGTTGTTTTTTGGGGGGTGTGTCCAGCCCTCAAAGATGGCCTTCAAGCCAATATTTCAGTGTAATTTTATGCATATGACTATCTTTTTAAAAAATCATTTTACAAGAATATAATATAAGAAAGTTTCTTGCTAAAATTAATATTTTAGAAAATAATGAAGAAAATAACCAATAAAAATTTTATATACCAAATTATATTTATATGTAAATTATTTATATTAAGCATGTACAATAAGAGCTTATATCTATTAAATTATTTCATACATATACATATGTATGTGACCTTCTCCGAGAAAAGGGACCAAGTGTGTGAAAATGAAGTTTTGAGAAAAACTCATTTCATCTTATTCTACACCCTTTTAGGTTCCAGAATCCACTTTTAAGTCCAAACTCATTTTTTCCCTTTTTCTCCTTTTCTCGGAGAAGGTCACATATAGTCAAAATAAAACTAAAAAAATTACATTGAATAAATGGGCTTAGAGCCAACTTAGAGGGGCGGACGCAACCCCCTAAAACACAACTTATCGCTATGGCATTTGTTTGGTATTTTTTTACATAAAACTGAACTGATTTGGGGGGAGAGCATATAAGAAATCAAACAAAAAAATCTCCGTACAACTAATGGCCACTCTAATATACATATCGTCACTTAAAGTCCAAAAGGCAATAACTGACAAAAAAAAAATCAAAATAGGATTTTTGATTAATAATGATATACATAAATAGCAAAATTACATACATCTTTCCTTGAAATTAAAAAAAACACATCGTTGGCTCAGAGTGTAAACTTGCTAAGTCCACTTTTTATAATATATGATATTTTAATGCCGCGTTGACTGGCTAAAATATTTGTTTATTATTATTATTTGTTATGTCGAAAAAATTTAAACTTAACTTCTTAATGAGGCTAATTTCTTGATTGAAACCCCCAATTGTTTTCTGAACTCATTTTTATGTGATTTTTAGTTTATGTTTTGTTTAATTAAATACATTTCTTTGTAATTTTTTAAACGAATGAATTTCATCTATTTTATATTCAAATCATCCTATTGTTAATTATATTAAATAATTCAATGCACTTACGGCTTTTTTCAGAAAAAACGATTAAAAAAGCGTAAGTACCATTAGGAAGAAACGACTATTGATTCATCTTTTTTTTCATTGAATCACATCCGCATTGGTTTTTCTAACCTGTCCAAACTAAGTTTGTCCACCTTAATGCCAATTTTTTATAAATAATATAAATTCAAAATTGTAACGATTGTATTTACTTGTATGAACTGCATTACCATGTGTAAATTATATTTTTTTATTTTTCTATGAATTACAATTATTAAATCATAGAGTTGCCCTCACTGCCTTGTTCCAATGTTCTAATACATTTCCATTTGTCATTAATCGTTCGAATTATGAAGCCCAGACTTCATTTTAATTTTTAAGCCCGAAATAACTTCACTTGCTACTTAACCATCAAATGAAAACGTTCCTCTCTTTTCCAAACTTTTACACGTCCCATTTTTTCATCAGCATCGTTTCCTTGCATTACCTTACATACACACATACATATGTATACTTATACATTTATGTAAATGCCCGCAACAATTGGATTCTAAGCTTACCAGTGGGAGCAACTCATTAACTAGTAAACTTAGTTATTTTAAGTGGTGACAACATTCTCTTCCCGTCACCTCCGTGTCATTCCTACAAGATCTAAAACTTATATTTTATAAGCGTGTCTACCCATACACCTATAAAATTCAAACCTTAATTGTAAAATTGTGCTGCTAAGTCCTAGTTTACACTTTCTTTTCCTCTCATATCTCTCTCCTAACAAACTAATCAGTTTAGCAATAGTGTCTTAAATTTATTAAGTTTTTCGCTTCTCCTGTAAGAAATAAAAAGTGTAGTTACGGTTCGTTGGATTTTAAGTGCCGATATTTACATACATATGTATGTTTTTAACAAATAAAGTTATAATTAAGGAGGTATTTATAATTAATAGTATTGTATTTTACAAAATTAATTAATGAAAAATAATGGGGCTAATCACGAGTATCGTATTTCGACATCGACTACGACGATTTTGTACTAGACTAAAAAAACTGCAACATATTTTCTCTTATCTAGTACAAAATCGTCGAAGTCGAAATACCACACTCGTAATAAGGCCCAATATAAATTTTATTTAACGTCAGGTTGTTCAGAAACAGCTTATGGAAATAATTCCAACACCAGAACAAATTCTACAATTATATTAACCAAATTCGGGTTATTGAGAGATACCACCAACAATTCCCGACCTTTGAATAGTTTTAGAAAAAACTTTTACAATTGGATACATCATTAGAGAATAAGGCGGAAAAAAGACTAGTCTCATTCTAATGCTAAGCAGTGCTCCCAGAAAAATTTTGACTCTTTTCCCCAATTTAAAACGTCATGTCCCCAAAAATCCCCATTTCAACAGAAAAATCCTAACTTTTGTCCCCAAAAATATATCATTCATAAAAAACGATTATTAAGTCCTATGCGCAGGGATGCGAAATAAGATTTTCACAAAGTTACAAGAAAAATTTTACTTTTTTTCATTACGATTGGCCAAATTCTTTATTTTTATTTTTTTAAATGTTTTTATTAACATATATTTGTTTCTTCTTAATCAGGCTCAAGGTCATAATCATTTAAATAAAACTCTTTTAGTTTTATTAAAATATTGATTTTGTTTAATCTTTTTATTTTTTCAATATTTCGAACACCTTCGGTGTCCTTCTTCAGGAAAAATTCTATATAAAGAACAAAAAACAAAAATATAAACATATGTATGTACTTTAAATATATATATATATACATATATATATATATATATATATATATATATATATATGTATATATGTACATGTAAATACAAGTTTCAAATTTATAAACATAAATACAACAGAAACATAAATTGCGTTCGCGTACTCAAAAGTTTTTAAAAATTTTTACTGAACTTTACTGCATTTTACTAAATTGCGTTCGTTTACCCAAAATACAGTAAATGAGAACACAAATTGAGAGAGTAAAGTTACAGTTCTTAACTGAGTGTTTTGCAAATTTTTACTGCAGAAATTTGTCGTAGTAAAGTTTAGTAAGATAAGAACATATGATTCAAAATGTAAACAAATGAAAAGTAAGCAATTGAAAAGTGTAAAAATTTGAGAAAAGGTTAAACAAAAATTGTGAAAGTCATTAAAGAATAATTCATTTATAAATCATAGTAATAATAGCTGTTAATATTCATATTTTGTAATATATTTTATTACACCTTTTGTTTTGCAATTCATTTTAATTACTCAGAGTTGTAAAACTGTAAAGTATCTGGGTATTTAGTATTGCACTTGCTTTTAAAGTAATCAGTAACATTAACAAATAGTCATGTATTTTTTATTAATTTATCTAACAACAAAACAAGGAAATCAAAAAGAAATTAATTACAAATATTACATGAAACAAATTACAGAATTTATTCTTAGATTGTCCGTGTTATAAAAATATTGTATCGAGTACCAATAATTAAAAGAGTTGAATAGTGAAAAGGTTATATATTTTTCAACACTATGTGGAGTTAGAGTCAGCTGTTTCTTTAATCTTACTAATTTTTACTATTTTTCAGTTCGCGTACTTTTTTTGGCTACCGATCTTTTTGAGAGTAAATTTTAAAATTTTTGCAGTAAGTACTCATTTACTGCATTTTACTGCAAACCTAAACGAACACACTTATAATATTATCTTACTAGTAAGGTCGTCAGCTGTCCGCTTTGAGAAAGAGGCAAATTCTTACTAAATACCTGTTTGTTTATTTTCTTATTTTTTGTTTATGTTTAGCTAATATATGTCTATATGTATTCGCGCAATTTTCTGTGTCTGTTTTATAGTTCATCCTTATATTCGCGGGAGTATTAATTATATGTAACATCTCTATTGTAAATCTCTTTTTATAATTGTTCTCATGTTGTAATATTGTTGTATTGGTGATGTCAGGCGAGTGTCCACTTGTTGCACAGTGGGCTGCTAAAGCAGTTTTTTTGGTCAGTTGTTCCTTTACGTGTTTTGTAATCAGATTTATGTGCGGCTAATCTAGTACGTAGCTTGGACTTCGTTGTTCCGACATATACTTTATTACATTTGTTAGAAACATCTCCGTTACAAGGTATTTTGTAAATTATATTTGATTTGTCTAATTTTTCCACCTTACTTTTGGTATTTGAAAATAGCTTATTCAAATTATTATCTGTTTTTAGTGCGATATTAACATTTTATTTATCAAATATATCAGAGTGAATAATTCTTTCAGAAAATCCGGGAATATGTGTCACTGACTCATACGTTTTTGTAGTTTTTTCTGCCGGTTCGCGATTAAGATTTTTTATGGCGTTTTTTACTATCTTTGTTGCTAAATTGAACGAAAAACTATTTTTCTGCAGAATTTTCTTAATTTTCTTTATATTCTCTTTATGATACATATTATCACTAATTTTTAGGACCCTTCTCGCAAAATTTTGGGCTGTGTTAATTTTAACGTGTTTCGGATGGTTTGAAAACCAATTAATAATGCGGCCTGAAGCAGTTGGTTTTTGATGCCAATCTATAGTAACAATATTTTGTTTCCGAATTACCAGCGTGTTTAAGTACGGTAGCTTCCCACTTTCTTCTAATTCTTTCGTGAATTGTATGTTTTTATGGAAACTGTTTAAGCCCTTTAACGTTTCTTCTACCATATTTAGTTTGGTTATACAGAAAAGATCGTCGACGTATTTGCTTAAATATCTCGGTTTGTGTTCCAGATTTTGTATTATATTATCTAACAATTCCTCCATTACTATGTCCGCTATCACTGGTGATGCTGGCGAGCCCATAGGCATTCCTTTTAATTGCTCATAAACTTTATCATTGTATTTGAAATATCGATTATCTTTAATACAATAACTTAAAATTTCAACGAACAGGTCCTTCGGTATCTTTGTGTATTTTGAAATTATATCCCACTTTCTCTTTATTATTTCCAATGCTAAGTTAACTGGTATGCTGGGAAAAAGTGAAACTACGTCGAACGAAACTAAAACCTCATCATCATTAGGTTCAACATTCGCTAATTTCTTTTTGAATTCTATTGCATCATTCACATTATATTTGGAATTTTTCGTTAAGTTCTTCAATATATTTGTTATATATTTGCGTAATTCATAAGATGGTGAATTTATCGATGAACATATTGGCCTTAATGGTATGCCATCTTTGTGGATTTTAGGAAGACCATAAATGCGCAGTGAGTAATTTGTGCCTTTCACCAACATCAATAATATTTATCCTAAATAATTTTTTTACTATTATGTTGTTACGCGATTGTAACTTTGTCGTTGGATCTATCTTTAGCCTTTTGTAACTGCACATATCTTGTATAATATTTCTCATTTTGGATTCATAATCATTTTTTTCCATTGCTACCGTAGTGTTACCTTTATCTGATTTTAAGATTAAATATCTGATTTTAATATAATATTTTTGTTCAAAAATTTTTTCGTTTCACCCACTGTGCTAATTAACTCTTTTTCTCTGGTTGTGACTGATCTTTTACTAAGGTAATTAATTATCCAATGTCATTACAAATTTTGTTCTTGTTTTTCTTTCTCTTTATTTGTTTGGATAATGTCTTCTCCGTGTGCAATACATTTGAACATAGGAAATTCTTGTTTTTTCAAAGGCAGAGAAAATTTTGGTCCCAACGATAACAAATTTTGCATGTTTTTAGGTATTTCTGTGTTCGTTTTGTTTATAAACCACCAATCTCTGTTGTATTTTATGTTTGGTTTGTTTTCTTGTGTAGATTTTAGTTCACGAAATTTTCTAATTTGAATTTCTGTGCGTTTCCTTAAAAGGCTTTCATATATTTTATTTTCACTTGAAACCAATAACAAGTAGTCTTTTTTAGCGATGTTTTTTTGGATGCGTGCAATATTTTTTTCCCCTTCTTGTTGATAATTTTTAATTTCTTCATGCTTATGTTTTATTATTAGATTTAATATTTTTATTTGAAAATGTTCAATATATTTTCCAACGAGATTCTTTATCTTAAATATTGTTTCATGTTGTATTTTGTTATTAAAATTTAATAAGTTTTCAACGTTTTTTGTAGAATTTACAATGAACTTTGGTATTAGACCAAATTGTCTGCATTTAATTAAGAACTTCAATGTAGATTTAAGTTTAGCTCTTAATTTGTTCGTTTTAATGTATTTGCGAATATTTTTGTTAGTGATCCTATTATAGTTTTCATGTAAATGTGTATACAGCTTCATATTGATGCTTATCGGCGTGCCCTCCGAATTTTATATGTTGATAATTTTTCTTCGACCTTAGAAATTTTATATATTTGTTTCTTCTTAATCAGGCTCAGGGTCATAATCATTTAAATAAAACTCTTTTAGTTTTATTAAAATATTGATTTTGTTTAATCTTTTTTTTTTGTATTTACATGTACATACATATATATTTATATGTATATATATATATATATACATATATATATATACATATATATATATATATATATATATATATATATATATATATATATATATATATATATATATATATGTATATATATATGTATATATATATATATATATATATATATATATATATATATATATTTAAAGTACATACATTTGTTTATATTTTTGTTTTTTGTTCTTTATATAGAATTTTTCCTGAAGAAGGACACCGAAGGTGTACGAAATATTGAAAAAATAAAAAGATTAAACAAAATCAACATTTTAATAAAACTAAAAGAGTTTTATTTAAATGAATATGACCTTGAGCCTGATTAAGAAGAAACAAATATATAAAATTTCTAAGGTCGAAGAAAAATTATCAACATATGTTTTTATTAACTTAAAACGTACATAAAATTCAATTGTACATGCATATATTTACATATGTATGTGTGTAAGAATTTAACAATTAACAAAGAGGCACTTTCAAGTTTATTGCAATATTATTAATCAATACTATAAATTAATATTAATGTTTAATTTTAGAATGTACATAAAAGAGTATTAGTTTTTGAGATCAGAATATAATGCTAAAATTTAGGATTTACTTTTTCATCCATTGTTTTGATTCGATTGGAGTCAGTCGAAGTAAACAATCTAAAGAAGATAATAGCAAAAAAATAATCACCCCTACTGTGAACACTTTTTCCCTCGAAATATTTTCCCTGTTCCCCAAATTGCAATCGTGAATAATTTTTCTCCTGAAATGTGTTCCCTTTCTTGATTCCCTTTTCGGGAATAATATTTTTCACATGGATTTTTTCACTTTTCCCTTCGTTTTGTTCACTTTATTTTTGCAGGCGAACTGAAGTAATACACTGCGTAATTTCAATACTATACTTGCAATTATATATTAAAACTTATAAATAATCATTTTTAGGGCAAGATCAATAAATAATGTCCACGATTAATAAAAATAATACCTTGGAACACCTTCTTTTATTGAACATGAATCCCTTTGGTTTACATGCCCTAAATTTTATGGCTGTGGTATACTAAAAAAAAAATTTTGCACGGTGCCTAAAACAATTAAAAACACAACTTTACACTATATAACATTTCATTTGAAACCCAAAATATGTGTATATCTTATTATTAAACTTAATTTGTTTGATTTTTCAATTAATTTTGAACCTTTACAAGTCTTCTTCCTGTTTTTTTATATTCACAACGCATTGATAGCGGGAACAAACGTTCCCATGAAATTGAAGATTGCAAATTTCCCTTCATGGGGAATGAAAATTTTATGGGAACAATAATTTCACATTTTATTCACGATAGGGTTGAATACGAATTTATGAAGATATTACATACATACATACATTCTGGCAATCAAAATATTCTAAATAATTTCCCAATCCAAAACTTCATAGACATCAAGTTCGTCTCCGTCCTCTACAACTCGCTTCTACATATTTCCCGATTTGAACTTTTTTATCATTTCTTCAGGAAGGAAGCTCAAATTTATGGAAGCAGATCTTATAAATATTTAAATGTGATTTTATTCTTATTAAAGATTCTAACATTTCATATTGCAGATTATTTCTTAATTTGGTTTTGGTAGTCTTCATGCATGAAAATATTCTCTGCACAAACGCATTACTTATTGACACTATCAACAGGTTGAACACAGCAGCTGCAATTTCACGAAAGAAGTAATTTCCGACATTATCTTCGTACTGATATACTATTGCCCAAAAGCCAAATATGTCTTTAGGAAAACTTTGTTCTGTTTGTTTCTGCCAGTCGATTTAAGCAATTTTATTCCATTGGTTTACATATACGCTCAATGCCACTTTTGGATCTATAACACTTTTAAAAATTTCATACACCGAATCAAATCTATATTTTGTAATGTGCTTAAATTGCAAATTTTTAAAAAGTTGAAAGGTTTTCATATTTTCTGGGAATCACACATACATAGTTTTTTTTATGCGAAACACAATAACTAAGATAGAATCGTGCGTACAGAAATTGCACAATCAAAACTTTCAAGTCATTTTTCTTTTTCAAAAGAAAAAAAATGTTAATTGCCAAAGAGCTTGTTCTGCATCTGCGAGCACGGTTTTGCTCATATGTACATATCGTTAAATTAATACGAAAAGGCCCTAACTCATGTTTTTCATAGTTTACAGGAGGACGAAAAAACTAAATAAAAAAAAGATGCAATATTGATACAAAATTTTTTTAAACGCAATTTTTATTAAAAACACTTCTCATAAGCACATAATATTGCGTTTAAAAAAATTTTGTATCAATATTGCATTTTTTTAATTTAGTTTTTTCCTCTTCCTGTAAGCTATGAAAAACATGAGTTAGGGCCTTTTCGTATTAAGTTAACGATATATATGTTCGCGGTATTACCATGATGGTAATATCATCTTCATTATAGAGTATGATAACCACACTACTCTACGAGATTTTTAAAAACTGAAATGTTACCAGTACTAATATATTATGTCAACATCCACGATTATTTTCCTGACACATGCAAATTGTTAGAGCTCAAAATGAAAAGTCCCCAAATCCCTCCCCACGAAATTCTGTCCCCAAATTAGAGGCGAAACCCCCATTTCGGGGACAAATCCCCTAATCTGGTGGCACT
The DNA here is from genome assembly GCA_949987645.1 of Tachina grossa. Lineage (NCBI taxonomy): Eukaryota > Metazoa > Arthropoda > Insecta > Diptera > Tachinidae > Tachina > Tachina grossa. The sequence continues at coordinate 149,180,479 of OX465274.1, read as the reverse complement.
GATGCTAAGTACACATTATGACATTTTGTTACCTCGCAAAAGTGTGTACTAGTGGCAACGTTTGTCATTTCCCATATTTTTCGTTTGGCATTGCGTTCCAAACAAAAAATACAATCAGGGAGGGATATCACGAATAAAATTCCGCGTGAAATTTTTCCCGGGGAACAATTCCAACTAATAGCAATAGGGAAAACAAAAAATTCTAATTGGAAAAGTGAGAAATTTCACGCGGAATTTTATTCATGATAGCCCTGAATGTGAACGGCATTGCACACATTTTGAAAATGACACCACCACGACACCACATGACAACTAATGCCAGGTTATAACTTTTTCTTAATTATAACTTCCAGAGCTATGCTCTTTATGGCAGACACAGGCACTGTTGCCAGGACTTCTAGGGGTCAAATCGTCAAAATCGTCAAGTCATTTTAGAAAATCGTTAAGTCATTTTAGAAAATCGTCAAAAAAAAATATTAAATCAAAAATATTAAATTTTTTTGTATTTTAATTGTTTTATTACGAAAACTATTACAATGGTTCAAACTTATTAACTATGCTTTCAACAAATATGCACATATACATTAAATATATGTATATTACCTAAACATGAAAACCATTAAAATTAAAAATAAAATTTAAAAAAACTTAAAATGAAATCAGAATTCACATACGTACATATATATTTGTTTTTAAAACAGATAATTTATAAAAAAAAAAATTTTTTTTTTTTTAATGCATGTATTTATTTATTGTATCTTCATATATGAACTAACAATAAGTATTCAAATCTTAAATCTATAAAAAAAAATTATTAGGCCCGACCAGTGTCGGACATAAACTTAGTGGTAGTTATAAATAATACATTAGTAGTGATAATCAAAAAAAGGGGGAAGGAAGTATTTTCAAGTAGTCCCATCTGGAGTGTTAGGTATAAGAGCCCGTGTGTCCCTCTTTTTTAGACGGACGTGTCCAGTAAAGTTCAAAATATTACGAGCAAGCGGATTAGGATGTGATTCGAGTTTTGTTAAATATATGCCTGCGTATTTTGCAATTTCTTCAGTCACTAGTGGCATATTTAAATCACGATGTATAATAGAATTTTGGATGTACCATGGAGCCGATGTTATTAACCGTTAAATTTTGTTTTGCCTTCGTTGGATTCTCTCGACATTGGAAGCTGAAGCAGTGCCCCATAACTGAATTCCGTAGCACCATATTGGCTTCAAAAGCGACTTGTACAATAAAAGTTTGCAGTCTAAGCTGAGTGTTGAGTTTCTGCCAATCAACCAATAGATTTGAGTTAACTTAAGTTTCATCTGAGTTAACTTAGAGTCAATATGATGTTTCCATGTAAGTCTTCGATCAAGGTGTATACCAAGGTATTTATTTCACTTGGGAATGTTGAGGAATATTATGATTGTTGATTCGAATGGGGGAGCAAGTATCTCTTCTTAGGGTGAACGTTATATGGACACACTTTTGTTCATTGACTTTAATTCTCCATAAGTTCAACCATATTTCCAGCTGAGCGATATGTTCCTGGAGATTGCGGGATGCCTCATAAGGGTTTTCGTGCACACTCATACAGGCTGTATCATCGGCAAAAGTAGAAATATGGATATTATTGCTCACAGGCATATCAGAAGTATATATTAAATACAAGACAGGACCCAGAATACTACCCTGGGGCACACCAGAAGATATAGATTCGGGCACACTCGTGAACTCTCCTTCCACAACAGTGAACTTCCTATCAATAATATAACTTTCCAAAAGCTTTTGAATGTTTATTGGCAGATATGTCTTCAATTTTAAAACTAGGCCTTCGTGCCATACTTTATCAAATGCCTGAGAAACATCAATAAAGAGAGCAGAACAATACTTCTTTTCTTCAAATGTTCTTCTTACAACTTGGACCAGTCTATGCGTTTGTTCAATCGTGCTGTGCTGACTTCTAAAGCCAAATTGATGGTCAGGGATGCACCCATTATCAGTTAAAATTTTGGACAATTTAGTCATGAGCAGCTTTTCGAAAAGCTTTGAGATTGTAGATAGTAAGCTTATGGGCCTATATGACTCAGTCTTGGTAAGATCTTTGCCCGCCTTTGGAATCATTTTGATCTTGGCCAGTTTCCAGTTATGTGGAAAATACTGCATTCTTAAAATAGCATTAAAAGTAAATAGCAGGATTCTTATTGCAATATGAGGCAAGTTCATGAGCATTTTGTTACTAATGCCATCAATACCTGGAGCTTTCTTCGGGTTGAGTTCAGCAATTACTTTTTGTACTTCACGCATCTTAAACCTTAAGGGACGAGGGGGTAGAGAAACAACCCTCGGTAAATCAGCAGCACCCGTACATGAATTGGGAGTGAATACAGATTTTAAATGCTCAGAAAATAAGTTACCTTTCTCACTATCACTTCTTGCCCAGCCTCCGGTCGCAGTACGCAATGGTGATTTAAGATCAACGGGTCGTTTAAGATTTCTAGTAGCGCGCCATAAAGAGTAATTAGATGCGGACGTTACATCAAGACCTTCTAAATACTTTTCCAGTAGTGCAGTTTTTTCCGACGATAGCAGCTCTTTGAGTCGTTTAGTACATTCTTTAAGTCTGATTTTATTTAGGGGTGATCGGTGTTGTTGCCATTCTCTTCTAGCTCTCCTTTTTTCACATACAAGACGTTCAATTTCCGTAGAATAAATTCTGTTAAAGCCGGTCTGCGGATAGGAGGTAGTGGCGTGTTCAGCAGCCTGTTTAATATTTTCGTTAAGATTGGCAATGTTAAATTCAATATCATCGCATGATCTAAGCTGAATGTTTTCTACGCAGTGACTACTAAGATATTTTTGGAATGCCAGCCAGTTGATTCCATTAATCATCTTCACATATGAGTTAGTTAAATCACTCCTTAGTGGGTTGAAAATTGTAACTATTGTTGGAGAGTGATCGCACGACAGATCTAGAGAGGCCTCTACATGAATTAAGTCCCTATGAATATTTTTCGTGACGGCAAAATCTATAACATCTGGAATTTTTCTTACGTCAGTAGGCCAGTAAGTAGGCTCCCCACTCGAAATGACATCTAAGCCCATTTTTGAAATTGTATTGAACAAGGCTCGACCTCTAGGTGTAACAAGACGCGATCCCCAGTACGTATGTTTTGCATTGTAGTCACCAGCTGCCACGAAACAAGATCCAAGCGATTTGTAGAACTTCTCATACTGATCTTCGGTAACTAAAAATGTGGGAGGTGAGTAAATTGATGATATCACGAAATTCGCACAAAAATTTTCTACGAAAATATTCGTTGCTTGCAAATATTCTTCACTAACGTTGTCAAGGACATAGTGCTTGAGTCTTGACTTAATCAGAATTGCTGATCTACCACATGCTCTCTCTCTCGGGTCCTTTGTATCATATAAAGTGTAACCATTTATTTTAAATAAGCTTCTTGAGGTCAAATGAGTCTCAGAAACCAACATTATATCAATATTTTTTTTTCCATGAGGAAGTGCTCAAGCTCATTTTTATGTTGGCGAATGCCGTTTGCGTTCCAGAAACATATTTTTAACGTGTTCATGGTTTATTAACTAATGCTTGAAGCAGTGTATTCTGCATTCGCAGCATTTCTGGCATCATACTTGTCATATTTGTAGTAAAGTTGTTTATAGTTAGCACCAGATTCTCAATAGTAGCTTCAAGGCGACTAAAGTTAAAGCTTGAGTTTGAATTCGTTGAATTATTTGGCGGTGGAACATTTTGAGTGGGAATTGAACTAGTCTTAGCAGCATCAGCATACGATAGACGTGAAGTAACTGGTTGGCTGATTTGAGCAAAAGTGTCGGAGTTCGCGTTTACTTGTAGAGCTGGAGTTAACTTGGGTTTTCGACCCATAGCCTGTTTAACGAAAGAAAATACAGGGCACCCTCTATAGTTAGCTGTGTGATTACCTCCACAATTACTACATTTTTTTTCTGCTTGATCTTTTGGCTTAGTGCAGCTAGCAGTACCATGCAATTCACCGCAGATAACACACACTGTAGGTAACTTGCAGTAAGTTTTCGTATGGCCATATTCTTGGCAATTGTGGCACTGTACGGGACCTGAACGCTTACGTGGCTCTTCAACTGTGATTTTTCGATGTAAGAGATACTTTACGTTATAAACTGGATGGGCTTCATTTTTTTTTCAATTGTATGTCATTCGGCTCCAGTTCAACCCGAAATAGGGGTTGGGGGACCTTTTCTCTATTAAAGATGTTGGTAACATTTTTTACCTTGAATCCTTGGTCGACAAGTGCACATTTTACTTCTTCGGGTTCAACATATGAATCTATGCCCTTTAATACTATCTGTAGGTCTTTAGCACTCTTAAGTTGGTATGTGTAAAAATTTGTTTTATTTTTTTCGAATTCACTAACAATTTTTCGGAAATCTTTTTCATTATATATTTGGATTTTAGTTTCATCAATATTACCTCGTTTAATTGGAATGATGTGAAAAGTATTTTCACCAATGGTCGACAGTAGTTTTTTTATAAGCGCGTTAGAATTTTTTTCTCTCAGATAAATAGGTGGTGGCTTAAAAGACTTTTGCGATGATGTAGAGGGCTTGTCGTCGGTGTCTTGCAATAATGAAAAACGATTTTGACGATTGGTAGATGATGCGCTGTTATCCCTAGACATCTTTGGAGCAGATGAAATTTTTGAAGAATTTGGGCTTCGCCCACGCTTTACCACTGTTATATATCTGTCCATTCCCACTTGTACCTTGGGTTTTGAGCTACTGTTATCTGTAGTGATAACTTGGTTTAGTGATGAAGGCGAGCCCGATGCGGATGATATCGCAGACTTAAATGAAGAAGTACTAGGCAATGGTAATGTTAACGATTCACTAGTTGGCATTGGAAAAAGCGAAGTTGATCGCTGACGAAAAATTGGCTTTGCCGTTAAAAAAAGATTTTCATCAGATTTATTATTTATATTTTTTCATTAAGAGTTTCAGAACTCACAGTAAAATAAGCATTTCTGCCGTTAGAACTCACTTCAAAATTTTTTTCCTTTGAGGTACTCATACAGAGTATTATTCCTCAAGGGAACTTTGTTTGTGTTTACGGTTTTTTTTTTGTTTTTGCTATTTCTTGCTATGTAAAAAATATTAGTAAAGCCAATAAGCTTATTTATCAAGGTGAATATGTATTACGAATATTTTTTGTATGATTTTTGATTTTGTTGTTTTTTATATTTGTTTCGTATGTATGTATGTAAAAAAAACCGCTTTAATGTCTCTTCACTATGAAGGTTCAACGAGAACTGATAAATAAAAAAATAATTAGCATTTTTGTTATAGAAACATTTTATGTATAAATATCAGAATTTAACATTTTGAACACAAAATAAAAATCATAACATAACAAAAAACGAACTCTAAGGGCGACTTTTTGGGTACGAAATTAAGATTAGTTTATTTCTATAATTAGCTAATCCGAAAATTAACTTATACCTAATTTACATTAAGCATTTTTTTCATGAAATTAGTTGCATGAAAATTTTTTATTTGTCAATAGGAGGCCTCGAGGAGCAACTTATATCAAAAAAGTTGTCAAAAATGCATCAGAGATTCAATCTACGCCCTTTTTTATATAAAATTCTCTTTTATAGCGATGCAATTAGCAAATAGAAAAAGTTGCGTGCAATAAAATTCATGAAATTTCATGAAAAAACGCTTAATGTAAATCAGGTATTAATCTCGAATTAATTAGTTTGATATTTTTGAGTGGTAGTTTAAACTTCTTATTATTTGTAGCATTGCCATACTGAGGAACAAAATAGTGGCAACATTTTCTGTGTAAAAGTCATACATGTTATCAACACACTTTGATTTTTTGTGGAAAGAAGAAGAAACTGCCATGTTTTATTATTTACAAGTAAAATATTGCGCGTTTTAAAGGAAATAGATAAATAATATAAAATATATATATTTATTTATGTGTTTTTAAATTATTTTATAATATAATTTTTACAAAAAGTTATAAGTTTCACAAGTGCATGTTGTCAATGTTAATGTATGATTAAACCAGCACGATTGCCCGCTTAAACTAGCAAGTAAACCATATAATCGACTACCCAAAAATCACAAATAAAGAATAAGGTTAATTTAATCTCTTATCTTGAACTCAAAAAGTCGCCCTAAAAATGCAATACTAAAAAAAGTTTCCATATATGTTAAATTTATAAAAATTGTAATTTCTGGACCTAAAATCGTCACTAGTGTATTTTGAGAGGTGAAAATCGTCAAAATGCAGAGAAATCGTCAATTCTGGCAACAGTGGACACAGGAGCTAGGACGTGAGAGAGAGACACGAGCGGAACAGAAAAATTCCTTTTCCCCTTGTCTCTCTCTCTCCCAACAAACTAATCAGCTTAGCAATAAGACTTGCAAAGTTTAAATTAGGACAAAACGAGAAAAAATCATTTTTTTGTTTTGAAATTTATATTACAGGTTTGATCAAATTTGAGTTGAAGTATTTTGGATATAGGCTCTCGTAGTGCTGAGTACTAGTATATAAAGTAGTTCCAAGGCACCACATTGCAAAAAAAAATTTGACTGTCCAACAGAGCCCTTGCACTGAAATTTGGCACGAGTATCATACGATCATTAAAATTTTAGGTTGATCTAAAAATAATTATAATTAAGTAATTATAATTGCCCTTTTGTTTTAGGAATTTTGATAAATAATGACGAATTTTAACTAGCAGTTGTCACTGGGTAACAAAGGAATAAAATTATCAGTTTTATATAATTTTTCTTTACAAAAAAAACTGGTAATAAACTAGTACTAAACTAGTACCAATGGCAATAGTAGTTTTCTAAACACACTCAATGCCAATTCGAGCATTAAGATGGTATAGGAAAGTTTATAGTTGGGAGCTAGTGGTGGTGATTTCTGCACTAGTAAAATACTAGTTGGACACTAGTTCGATCTCCTGCTTGGTATACACATAACTAAACACATACTTATTTATATACACACGCAAGTATTTACTAACATAATTCAGCAATATCAGTCGTTAAGCAGCGCTGCGTAATTATTTCTTAAGTGCGGTCAGGCTTGTTTGTGTTGTTTGGCCTTTGAGTTTTTTGTTTCGTCGCACTGGTTGACTTATCTGCCACGGCTAACCGTACAGTCTTGCGGTTTTTGTGGAATTTCTTTAACAACCACGTTGCTACTTCCCATGTAAAGGCATAGGTCGTGTACAGTCAGTCACAAAACCTTTTAAAATACTGTTAATACCATCTTGGGCATATGGTCTAGTTAGGTTAGGTTAGGAAGGGTGGTGCTTTACCGCACCTCCACTCTGAGACCCAATTGGGTCCATTGTGATTCCCTACTGTTGCCCATAAAAAAGTAATATTCACCCTCCCATTTGCAGCCAGAAGTGAACTTATTATCAATTACTAAGCCACCGAATTCCCATAATAAAGCCACTGATGTCCTCTAGTTTACACTTCCCGACTTCAGTAATGCTTTCATGGAAACGTCTGCTCAGCCATCTAAGCCTATGACGTTGCAGCTTCGGGCAATGACAAATAATATGTTCAATGGTTTCTGGTTCCTCTTCATCCCCGCACATCCTACAAAAATCTGGAGTGTCAGTCTCCCAAATGCTGGTTCTTGCTCTGACCGAGCAGTGACCAATCAGCACGCCTATCATGATTCGCATCGCCTTCCTATTCATGTCCAGTAGTAGTTTAGATCTTCTTAAGTCTAGTTTTGGCCAAAAACCGCTCGAGACTCTACAATTCTCCCTACTTCGCCATGAATTGTTGGTCCTGCTTTCTACCCAATCATTGAGTTCCTTATAGTAATGACCTATCGGTAATTTCACCGATCTGTCCGACAAACCCTCATCCAACGCCGACCCTATTCTTGCCAACTCATCGGCAATTTCATTTCCCTCAACCCTGCTGTGGCCTGGAACCCAACATAGTCTGACACTATACTTTTCTATAAGCAAGTTGAGGACCTTCCTACAGTCACTAACAAGTTTCGATTTGCCATTGTGTCCCTTCGAAGCTTTTATCGCTGCCTGGTTGTCGAAGTAGAAGGTTACCTTCTCAGTATCAGCTACATTCCTGGCCACCAGCTACGTGGCCCTGAGGATCGCCAAGATCTCAACCTGGAAAACACTGCATTCAATCGGCAGTATGGAAGAACTACGAATGCTCGTTCCCAAGATATAGACACCAGCCCCTGTGTCTTCCCCCATTTTTGATCCGTCTGTAAAGACTGCACTACCCTCATACAGCCTATCGGATTTGACCCAATAGTCCCTATCCGGAATTACCATTAAGGGTGTTCTAATAAAATCGATCTCAGCGACCTTATAGTCCGTAAACCCTGTCCTGTCCTCACCAAACCTGTTTCCACGAGTCTAAGGAGACTTCTAGCCGCCGTTCCCATCACAAAGTCCTCTATAGGAAGTAGATGAAGAATGACGTCCAAGGCAGCCTGAGGTGTGCTCCTCTGAGCACATGTGATGTCCATCGAGGCACATCTCTGAACCTTAGCTAGTAATCTCCTGTGGCTTTCCTTCCTCAATGCCTCCCACCATACCACACAACCATAGGAAATAACCGGCCTGACAACCGATGTGTAAATCCAGTTTACTACCTTCGGTTGCTGACCCCAGTTTCTTCCTATGGAGTTTCTGCATGCGTCGTAGGCATTGAGCCCTTTCTTTAGCCTTTCCTGCGTGTTTATTTTCCAAGAAAGCTTCCTATCTAGGAAAACACCCAGGTATTTAGCCCCCTCTGCTAGTCTCAGCTCCACCCCTCCCATCCTGTGTAGTATAAAGCTTTCTACTTGGTATCTCCTAGTAAAGAGGACTAGCTCGGTTTTCTCTGGGTGGACTCCTAGTCCTTTACTGCTGGCCCAGGAGGATAGATCACCCAACGCCGACTGCATGATTTCACTGATAGTGGGAAGAAACTTTCCCGTTACCAGCAAAACCACGTCATCCGCATATGCAACTATCTTCCGTCCGCTCTTGTCAAAACGCTTAAGAATTGCGTTCATTGCCAACAACCACAATATAGGTGACAAAACTCCTCCCTGTGGTGTACCTCTTGTCATTAATCTCCTCAGGCTTCCTCTTCCCATACTCGAGTTGATGATTCTGCTTTTAAGCATGATAATTATCCACTCCTCTAGAAAGTTGTGAACCCTAAGAGTCTCCAGCGACTCCCTAATAGCCTCTATACTTATATTGTTAAAGGCTCCCTCAATGTCTAAGAATGTAGTCAGTGTGTAATTCTTGTGCTGCAATCCTCTCTCTATAACACCAATCACGTCATGAAGCGCACTCTCAACAGATCTGCCTTTACGATAGGCATGCTGAGCGCCACTTATGACGCGGGTATCAATTGTGTTCCTTAGATGCAGATCAATCAGTCGTTCTAATGTTTTTAAAAGAAACGACGAAAGACTGATTGGCCTGAAATCTTTCGGCTTTGAGTGGCTTGCCTTACCCGCTTTGGGTATGAAGATGACCCTAACCTCTCTCCAGCCTTTCGGTATAAACCTCCTGCTTAAGCATATCTTAAAGATATACACCAGGGACAGTAGTACGCGCTCTGTGACATTCTGCAACATGGCCGGAAAAATACCATCTGGAGCCGGTGATTTATATGGTTCAAATGTATTTATTGCCCATGATGCTTTTTCCAACGTCACTATGTCGTCCACTGCTCCTTCTAATCCCGGTTCCGACAAGTAGTTAAAATTAACCTCCGTCGTTGCCTCTTCCCCTACTTCCCTACATCCAGGAAAGCGAGTGTCCATCAGAACAGAAAGTGTCTCAGAGCTGGATTCCGTCCATGTGACATCCAATCATTGAATATTCCCAGGAGCCCTAGGGTCTTTTGACAATACTCGCCGAAACCTTAATAACTCATTAACGGAATCAATCTCCTCACAGTATTTCCTCCATGAGACTCTTTTCGCCCTTTTGAGATCACCCTTGTACTTATTAAACAATACCTTATGATTGTTCCAGTCCTCAATACTTCCTTTGATCAATCTTCTAACCGAAGACATCAGATCTTTTAGATCTTTGGTCCACCACGAAGGCTGCTTTCTTTTGCCCGGGTAAACCGCTGGACAGGACTGTTCAAAACAATTCCTACAAGGATTAGTGAAATATTCCACCTCATTTTCCACTGCTCTCCACACCCTGCGGAGTTTCCCTTGCTCTCATATCAACAGTGGCCCTATAAGTAACCCAGTCAGTCCTTCTTGGATTCCTATACGGGGCACGCCTTTCCCCTGAAAAATGTAGACTGAATGATATCCTACTGTGGTCCGAAAACGTACAGTCCTTATCTACCATCCAGTCCCTTACCAGGTTCCCATCTCTGTTAGTCAGTGTTATGTCTATAACCATTATATAAATATAGAAGGTACTTCCATTCTCTCTTTGTTTTTAAAAATAAGTATTTTTGAAGTTTGTTTTTTGAGAGAAATAAAGAAAAATGTTCCCATAAAGTAAAAAATTTAATTCTTCCCCTAAAAATTTTTTACAAAAATGTGTAATTATCTTAACAAAAATTTGGGAATAAATAAAATTATATACATAACTACATATCTGTGAAGTTTAAAAAGTGATTATGTAATAACTTATCTCATATTTTTAAGTTTTCTGCTTATAACAAATCTTTTAATTATATTTTCATCTAATCTATTTGGCATTGAGAAGCCAAATTGATTGATGATTTGGATTATTTGACAACGAATTTTCATCAAGTTTAACAAATATTAATTGATATTGCATTCTGTTTAATCTACATAATATGTTTCTTGTTGATTGTAACATCCTTTCCTAAAAAAAAAATTGTTTTTAAAACCGGTCAGATCTTTTAGCAAGTCTATTTCACAGATCTTATAGGCTCTTAAGCACTGTTGGCGAACACCAGGAAATGAAGGGAAGTTAAAAAATTATGCACTCTTATTTCTTTACTTATGCCCTAATTTAGTAAGAAGATTTATGACGCTTTTTTGTTTGAAAATAATTTTCTTGTTTTTGAATTCTCTAAATTATATTCTTCAAAAATGGTTGTTGTTTTTGATAATGAAAAATAAAAATATTATTACCTTGTTTTTAAAACATAAAAATTAAATTAAAGTATTATACAATAATGTGAAAAATATATGAAAAAATAAGTGTCGGATATAATGTTCAGAACAAAATCATAAAGCAAATACACGAACCTTCTAGCATAGACAATAAATAATGTTTTAAAGAATCATAACTGCGGTTTTTTTCTTCCATAGACTAAACGATACAATCGTCGAACAGAATTTGAGCATTAATTGTTTAATTTATACATTCTGTATTTTATAAAAACAATTTTTAAATAACTTTTGAATAAAATTTTCAAACAAATAGGAAACAGGGGGGGAAATATTAAATTAATACGGTAGCACGATTTTACCGGAAACTTCAAAATACTTATACTTGTCAGATGGTGAATGTCAAGAAAAAATGAGAGAATGGAAGTACCTTCTATATTTATATCATGGAAAATACTGAACTTGATTTTTAAAATCCGAATTTGAAGTGATAAACCTAAATATATAAATATACATTTATTTACTGTAATTTCAGTTACTGGAGTTAGAGCCCAGAGCATCGTTGCAAGTGCCTTTGTTGTTGAAATTGGGTAAATATGACCGAGCTGTGCATAGTGCTACTCATTCCGGTGACACAGAACTGATAGTAAATGTTCTTTTGGAGGTTAAAAAGAAAATGATGCTTACAAATTTCCATGTAAGTAATAATTTTGGTTTACATACATATGAATATTCCATATACATACATAAATATATACATACATACATAGTACGTGCGATTTGCGCAACCAGCGATTATTGCAACACCTCGTTAGTGCAACAGGCCATTCTAATTTTTTTTTTTTTTTTTTTTTTGTGAAAACCTAAATTTTCGGGGAAATTTCCTGAGCGAATTACCGGCGAATCGGAATAAAGACATGCTTTTTATACAAAAATTTGACATTACGCACTTAAATTCAACTACATAAGTATGTATTTCTCAGAGTGTAAAGTCCCGGTTCACGCATTGGCCTTTTGTTTATCAACTTTTGAGTATGTAGGAAAGAGTAGTAGTGAGGTATGGAGCTGCTTGTACAAAGAGTGGCGCAGAATGAGCTATATGGTTTGAATTCTTGTTTTCAGCATTTTGTTAAGAAGACTTGGAGAATTAATTATGAATCATTACACGATCGAACAACGTACAACAATAATTGAATTTTATTTTTCATACCAACAGTCTATTGCATATCGTCGTCATTTTAATGTGCGCATTGCACCCACAGCGTCAGCAATAAACCATTTGATTGGAAATTTTCGTCAACATGGGTCTGTAACAACCCTTCCTGGTGCCTTAAGAAAACCTACCGTGCGCACTGTTCAAAATTGGCCCATATCGGACGATGTTGGAAAATTTTGTTAGGCCATCTGTGGAAAACCATCCAAATCTGTGGTTTCAACAAGATGGAGCCACAGCACATACTGCAGGTGCCTCAATCGCTTTGTTAAGGGAAATGGCTTTGTTAAGGGACATATTCGGCGAACGCATTACTTCGCGCACAAGCGATTTTAACTAGCCTCCAATTTCACTAGATTTAACGGCTCCTGACAGTTTTCTTTGGGGATATTTGAAAGAGTGTACGTTAACAAACCAAGAACCATACTCCAACTAAAAACCAACATTAGAAATGAAATCATGGCCATTACACCCGAAATTTTGTGAGTTATGGAAGAAAATATGCTAAAAAGAGCACGTATGTGCGGCAGATATCATTTTTCAAAGTTAATTGCAAGAAATTCCCAAATAAGTATTAAAAAAGTTATAAACCATTTAAACCATATAGCTCATTCTGCGCCACCGCGTAGTAGGACAATCGTTTTGTTTTATCATTCGTAATGATATGCACGAAGTCACATAAAACTGATTTCTCTGTGTGAACATTAAGGCGACTTTAAAAAAGACTTGAAAATAAATTGAGCAGCAAAAGTTGAAGTGTATGAAGCGGAAAAAACGCAAATAACAAAATTCCCCCGATTTTAACTGTGAAGATGTTATTCATGTTTAATTAATGTTAATTTTAATACACATATGTGTGTATAAAACTCTTACAAGGAGCATAGGCTCATCAATGTTAATATATGAAGCGTTGAAAACCGAAAGGTTACGAATGCCAAAACTAAACACGAGATGATGCAATTAACACTTGGTATCAATATCTATCACTCGGGAAAAAATAAAATCTGAAAGTTTTATTATGTATGAAATCAACAGGAACAAAGGGAATCACAATGGACTCAACTGAGCTTCCGAGTGGAGGTGTGTTATAGCACCACCCTTCCTAACCTAACCTAACTTAACCTAAAAGGAACAAAAACCTTTAAAAAAAATTGCTCAGAAATTTATTTTTGTAGTTGAACCCGTTTGTATTTCCGTTCCCCCATTGTACTAATATTATATGTAAGTGTGAAAGTTTCGATGTTTCTTCTACTTTAACGTGAAAGTGATTCTTTTGATTTGGATGAAATTTTGTAGACGGATAGCATATGGTCAAGATTGGTACTTTTTGTATAATGATATAAATATAATTGGCATAAATATAGTTTATAGCTGGCATTAACATAATACAGTGTGCTTCCTGGAGGTAAAAATAAGCATAAGCTCGTACTTTTGGTAGTCTTTTACTTTTGATACAATACAGAAATATTTTATCATATGATATGTATTATTTCATAAGCCTTTTTTATAATATTGATCCTAGGTTTATACCTTTTAGATGTGACGCTAAACTGCTGGGAATTTTTTCACAATATTTGGAATATAACTATATGGTCTCGATAACTATAATCAATGTTTAGATTTTACCATTTTTATATGCTTCGAGAATTTTCAGGACACGCACAATTGATGCACTAGTTAAAATTTGTAGATTAAACGCATTTTTATTTCACTATTTGTTAAGGATAAGTACTTTTTTTATAATTGAAACTGCGGCTAGTTGCGGCAAAACTGACATGTGACTCACGAATTTTGCACTAGTTCAAGTAAAGGTAAATTAAACAGCGGAATAATGTGAGAAACAAAAATAAAGAAGAATTAAAGCAATCGATACATGCCAGTCCATTTGACATTGGTTAAATAGAAGCGAAAATATTGAGACCGAAACCCACCCGCATAATCGATGCATCACGGTCTAATAGGGTTAACTCAACGAAGTAATAGGCAAAAGCTAGTATCTCATATGTTCTGAAAAAAACCATTTCGTTTTGAAATCAACAAATTTCGACTAGAAATCTCACTTATTTATTGCAACTTTTTATTTCGTTTTAAGGTTTCATAGGCTTGAGATGTTTTATCCGAACTCAATTTCGAATGCACTGAATTATTCGATAAAAAAGAACAGTTTTCTGTTTCTGAAATTTTGTAAAAAAAAATTCATGCATTCCATATGAAGGAGGTCTAATGGGAAAGAGAGGTTTCTAAATTCATTTTTAAACATGTCGAAGTTGAGCAGCTATTTACTTTTTATTGCAAATTTTTGAAATTTTAGTGTAAATACTCGTATACATACATATGTGTTTGCATGAACTATATTTCTCATTTTAGATGATAATACGCGAATACCCAATGGCCTTAAATATTTATAAAAAAATGATGAATGAATGGAGTCGTACTGCTTTGTATGAAATTTATAATACTGAAGATGATCATAAATCAATTGCGGAATATCATTTTCGAAATGCCCTCGAAAGTGAAACTTTAGAAGCTAATCTCTCAATTATTGGCAATAGTTATACCCAAGGCCGGCAACATATGGAAGCTGAACTATGTTCGGATACTTCTAAATTAATGAAATTACAAAAGGCTTTAACCACCAAGTAAGTAAATTAGTACTCTAAATTTGTCTCTTTGTAGTCAATTCTGAAAGACAACCTACCTTCATTATTGTAGATATAGTAAAATATTTGGCCAAATAACTTTTTATGATTTGTCCATACATGATACCATTGAAAAACTTTTAGAGTTAGGAGAACAAAAAGAAGCTGAAAAAATAAAAAATGATTTTAAAGTTCCGGATAGAAGGTAATTTGAAATGATCCCAAAAGAAAAATATTATACATATGGAAGTAACCCTCAAAATTATTGCGTTTGTAGATTTTGGTGGTTACGCATACTTAGCTTATCCAATAAACACAACTGGATTGAGCTGGAAAAATTTGCAAAAAGTAAAAAAAGCCCTATAGGATATGAACCATTTGTTGAAGTTTGTCTTAAACAAAACAATTTAACTGAAGCACGAAAATTTATTATTAAATGTCGAGACGATCGTAAATCTCATTGGTACATCAGAGCTGAGTAAGTTTTATTGTTAGTATGTGCATATATATCTGCTACAAATTTTAATTTTTAATTACTGATCACATTTTTAAGACTTTATGAAGAAGCTGTTGATACTGCATTTGAACAACGTGATCTTAATACTTTGTATACACTTCAACAAAAGTCTACTATGCTGGGCAATCGTCAATTGTTAGATAAAATTAATGTTTGTATAACAATTTTAGCTTCTAAGAAATAAAGTAAATAAAGTAAGTATCGAAAATATAATGATAAAATATATGCATACATAAATTCAATAACAAAAATTAAAAAAAAACCCGAATAGAAAAGATGTGATATCTTCTAAGCGGCTGGACCGATTTTATTAAAACATAGCTAAGAACCTTTTCGATCAAGTCACCTTTCAAACAGAAAAAAAACTAAATCAAAATCGGTCCAGCCGTTTCGTCTATACGTGGACACATACTACTATTTTTAAAAAGCACATTAGAAGATAAAATTTTGACGATATAATAAAGCTGTAAAATGAAATTTATCAAAAATTATTGAAAAACTTAAAAGCAAATTTTAAAACGGTTGACAAAACAATTTTTTGATTTGATCATTAAATGAATATCGAATCACATGATATTAAAATTTGGGTTCAAGAAGTGGCTCATTACAGGGGGGTCTACTCTGCATTTCGAAACGAAAAAAAATGCTTTCGAATTTGTAAGTTATTAACATTACAATTAGAAAAAAAGTTGCTGTTTTATAACAGCGAGTATATATTTTAAAAATAATAAATAGATTTTTTCGTGTCAATTTTGTCAACATTTACTGCAGATGCACAATAAATTTTTAATGAGAGGTCCAATAAACGGCATTTAATTTTTTAACTTCCCCAGCAAAAATATTCCTCTACCTGGAAGCAGGTTGGTAACGTAGAGAGAGCACAGCTCTCCCTTACCAACATGCAAGTAGTGCTTGCAGATATGACGATTTCTCGCCAAACGTGTTTAGCGTCCAAATTTTTTGTTTGGGAACATGTCAATTTTTCTGGAGATAAATAAATTTGTTGGCTATTTTTTAACAAAATGGAACTTCAAAATTTAAGTAGTTCAGAAAATTGGTTTTTTGAAGGAGTCAATTGTTCTAGATAAATCAAATCACACTTTGTCATTATTGTGGATGAAAATCGGCAAAATGACGATAAATAAACAAATCTGGCATAGTGATTCTAAATATAAGGAAGGCGGAGAATTATAGATTGTCAATAAAGAATTCTATATATAAAAATAAATAGGTAAATTTCTCTACATTTCAAATTTAATGTTCGATATTTGGATTCGTGAAAATCTAAAAATTGATATTCGTTGTATCACTAGTACACAAATATGCATATGTAAATATTCATGCATATTCAAATAAGTGAGAAAATATTCTCAATTTCATATCAAACCCTCATGTTTGGTGGATGCCTGAATATTTTCAATGCCAATTCTAAAAAGGTTTCAATTTATCAAAAATTTTAATTATTTTGATCAAATAAATATATGGATTATATATTTTTATTTTTTTATTTTATATTTATATGTATATAATAATTACAAAAAATTAATTTAACTACATATGTATACGATAGTGACTAGGCGAAGAAAATAAATCTTCAAAAATGTTTATATAAATATTTGTTTATTACATTACGCTAAAGTAGTAGCATATACATAATTTTAACTAGAGTTGATTTTTTACATTTTTTTTTCGTTTTATAGGATTTTTATTTATTTCCTTTTTTTGTGTTCGAATATAGGTTTTACAAATTACTATATTTTGCTAAAAAAAAAAGCTTACAATGTAGAAACATTAAAGTGGACAATGATTAATATTCCGTTTTTATTTAAGCGTTAGTAACTAATTTTTTTAGGTTTGTTTGAGAAGGTTCCAGCCTTAAATCGAATAAAAGTTTACTATACACGAGTTTTACGATTTTTCGGCTCTTTATCAATATTGTTAATAGGGCTTGGCTTGTTTCTTCAAATTTAGGAATTATGGTTCTTCAAAGAAAAATTGGAAATTCTATTATTTGTTGGGATAGCTTTAACGAAAAGGATTATCACAACCCACTCTTTTTTTATTTTATTTTTTTTTTTTGCTTGTTTTGTGTTTGTCTAAGAAAATATAAATTTATTTAAACGGTATGTACAAATGGATCGTATTTTTAAAGAATGCATAATAAAGACAAAAATTTTAGTCTAATAAAGGTAGTCGAAAACGAAAAAAATTATTAGAAAATTTATTATCGGCAGGTAGTGAAGAAGTCCACTATCAGCTATCTAAGCTCATTTGCACAACAAAGCTCTAAAGGCTGAGACTTGCACTTTTTCCGGTATTCTGGCATAGAACAATACCAAAATGTTATTTTACAGAAATTAAACTCATAGAAACCTCGTTCTTTCAAACAGCTTACAATCAAAACCGTGCATATCCGTGATATTTTGTTTACAAATGTGTACATGTGATCCATTTTTTATATAAATACCATAATTGTATTTAAGTTAAAATTAATGTAAAAAAAACTTGCTTATCTAAATATTTTAATATTCAAGTGTATTTTTACACGTTATAAATTAAGTGTTTAACAAAAACAAACATAATTATGAAAATAATAGAAAAATACAAACATTTGAAAGAAAAACCATAAAACAAAATGTTTAAATAAACTTGCTTTTCTCCACAAAGTAATGCAACAGCTTTTACAATCTTCCCTTTTCACTTCACAGAAAACAGCAGGTTTTCATTTCCTCACTCTCCAGTCATATTGTTGTTGATTGCATATCTTCGTATGACAAAATTTCTAAAGCCTTTTATTCTCTAATATTAATATTATTTTGTTAGTTGTTTTTTAATTTTATTTTTATTCCACACATCACAGCCATGTATCAGTTTCGGGGAAGGGTTATTAAAGGGTTCTTTAGTGGGGTAAAGGATAGTATTTTGTTATTTAATATGAAACAAACAAAATAGAACACGTTAATTAATGGTTTTTTTATATAAATTATGTTTTACATTTTCCGATAATTGCTGTTGAATCGTAGAACACGTTTGCATTTGTTGGTTATTTATATTATTATTACTAATATTTGCATCTACGCCACCAACATTAATATCATAGTCAACACCAGCATCAACACCATGACCACCACCACTATAACCAACACTGCCAACTTCAACATCACATCTATTAATTTCACCACAACCGATTCCAATTTCATTTGCGGCAATATCGAGATTTCTTAAAGAATTAATTTCATTGTTACCATCACATTCTATTTTATTAATACTGCTGCACGTTTTAAACGATTTTACTTTGTTTGAATTTTGCTGTCTTAAATTGGCAAAAAACTTTTCCTTAAATGAGTTAGCCGAATATTTATGTTCAATAAAAGTTGGCGATATGGTGGCAGGTGGTAGCGATGATGAGGATGATAATGTTGCAGTAGTGGTATTAACGCAAGGTGGTAAATTTGCTACGGGTATTAAAGGTGCTGTTGCAGCGTAAAAGCAATTCATGTTGTTTGCTACACTTCCGCCGATTCCACCACCACTACCACCAAAGCCACCGCCGCCACGTTCACCAGGAACACTTAAAGGACTATGCTGTTGTATAACTGTGCTTAACAATTGTCCACTAAAAGGAGAGGAGGAGGACTCTGTAATAATGAAAGAGAAAAAATAACTATAAAAGCCAACAAAAATTAAAGTAAAGAAAAATTATATAAGAAATTTAAATGAATTTGAGAATAACAAAGTTAATTCTAAAAAATGTAAGATAAAATCAGACGTGACAAATATTTGATGAAATTTGTAATTATGTATATTTTATTTAATCACATAACCACTAAGTTGACATATACAGTTGTATTCCAGGACAACTAACATTTAAATTTGTAGTAAAAAGTCATAATTATTATTAAGTTTTCTTTTAAAGCGCCATGGAGTCACTTATTGTGCCTATTCACGAGTGCCGTATTTCGACTTCTACTATGAAGAAGGAAAGATGATCATAGTAAATAACTTAATATCTCTGTTTTAATTTGAAATTTATTTGCTGGTGGTTCAGCGTTGTCTATATGCATTTCATTGTTGCTGTAACAAATCATCAGTAGACTTCATCCGCACATTTTGAGTAGTCACAAACCTCTTATCTTATGCACAGACTTTCAAGAACTATTTGAGAATTCATAAATAATAATATTTTTGAAAATCACAAGAAAAATAAGCGTAGTAGGCTTAGAAACTAACACAAAAAAAGCCAGCAAATAATTTATATTCGATTTGAATCTATTTTATTTTTCTGGGCCTTTATACAATTAGAAATCCATTGGATAACAATAAAAGTAATTATAAGGCAAAATGAAAAATAAAATCTAAATTTAACATTTAAGAAATTTATTATTCGACATATTGTCAGAAGTTTATTTTAATTTGAAATTTATTTGCTGGTTGTTCAGCGTTGTCTATATGCATTTCATTGTTGCTGTAACAAATCATAAAAATAGATTCAAATCGAATATAAATTATTTGCTGGCTTTTTTGTGTTAATTTCTAAGCCTACTACGCTTATTTTTCTTGTGATTTTCAAAAATATTATTATTTATGAATTGAGGTTTGTGACTACTCAAAATGTGTGGTTGAAGTCTACTGTTGATTTGTTACAGCACCAATAAAATGCATATAGACAACGCTGAACCACCAGCAAATAAATTTCAAATTAAAATAAACTTCTGACAATATGTCGAATAATAAATTTCTTAAATGTTAATATCTCTGTAATCGTTGGCCTTAGATTAAAGAAAAAATGTTGCAATGATCTGTGATATATTACAAAAAAACCAACGGCGCCAATCAAATCATGGGTTGGTCACATCAAAGTGGAATGTTACATTGAAAAAGAAGTTACATACTATTTTTAACCGACTTCAAAAAAGGAGGAGTTTATATTTTCGTCATGTACTCGCATGTATTTTTTTTATATGTTCACCGATTTCTCTATTTTGAAGCGATTTTAAAAATTATTTTTGATATATTTTTTTAAGAATTGATGGCTAAAACAATTATTTTCTGAAGTATATACATATATGTATGTATACTATATATCTGTGGCAATAAGGAAAAAGGGCTTAAGTCATATTTTACTGTTTTGTAGGAGAGCACTTTTAAGCGTTCAAGTCGATTTTCAGAAATTTATTTCTTTTGCAGTTAATTTGGGAAATTCTCTGTTAAACTTCATTTTTTTAATCAAACATCGTTCGACACACTATAAGTAATACATTTAAGTTAAAATATACCAAATTATAACCTCAATTAAGCTATTATTCCAATTGAGATTAGAAAAAGTCCCAAGTTATAGTGCTATAACTTCTTGAAAAATCACACAAATTGATTGAGATTTTGACCAGGGCTACTTTCGAATATGCAGATTACGGAGGTACCATTAGCTCAAAATTAGCTTAGCTCGACTTAAGCACTTTTTCCTTTTTGCCACAGATATACATGTACTATTTAGAAGACCATCTTTTTGAATTTAATTTATCACAGTCCAGTGATGATCGTAGTTTTAAAGTCGATAAATTAATGACTCAATTATGGATGACAACCGAGCTTTAGTTGCGTTGCTAGTTGCCGAAATGCTATTACGAATTGCAACTGGACACTAACAGCTGGTAATTTCAGCAACCAGAAATTTTTAGTTAAAAAGTAGGTGGATATTATTTTTATTTAAAAAAAAAGCTGAAAAATTAAAAAGTGCAATCTAATTTTTATTTGTGGATTTCTTTGCATATATAAGAAAAAACAAGAGATTTTTAAAACTTGTTTTAGGCAATAACATTTACTCACTGTAGAGCCGGTAATTCTAAAGAACCGTTTTGTATCAACATTTTGAACTTTCTTTTCTTCATCAAACATTAATTCCACTTAACTAATCATTTTAATGATAAGTATTTTTTTACGCAATTTTACTTAATAATTTTCTTTGTAGCACTTGTATTTCTTATATTTTGAATTTTTGTTTACATTATTTTCAGTTACAAATCTGTCATAATAATATTTTCGATAACTTTTTGGCAACTGGAGGAAGTTGCCAGTTAACATGTGAACTGAAGTTCGGTTGCAATCCATAATCCAAATCCATAATTAGGTAACCGCACTCCTCTTATTTTGAACACAGCTTTACACATTTAATTTCACATAATTATGAAATATATAAAATTATTACATGAAATCAAAGAAACACACATTTTTTACGCCACTAAATTGGCATGCATAACAGTGAACTGTATGAGTTGATTCACTTTCGCTCTCCACTCACTTTTACAATGCTTTTGTTTTGTTTTTTCACATCAATATGTACTAGAGAGCTGCGTAAACAGTCTTGAATTGTAATAACAAAATTTTAAAAACCCCCGACTTTTTCAGAAAAGATGTTATATCTTCTAAACGGTTGATCCGATTTTCTTCAAACATAGCTAAGAACCCTCTCGATCAAGTCATCTTTAAAACAGAAAAATGAAAATCGGTCCAGCCGTTTGGCCTGTACGTGGACACGGACAGACACACAGATACACATATACACAGATAAACAGATACACAGACACACACTACAAACTTATAACTCCCCTTTTTTTAGTCGGGGGTTAAAAACGTCATGATTTTTAAATGTATTCACGTCGCATGTATTATACTAAACCAATAATAAATGCTGTCGTACTATAAGCGAAGCACGATGGATGTATTGGTGTACGTTTATACCAGTGTTAACAAGCGATGACGTCACGACAGCTTGTCTGTAACAAACACTCAAATGAAGTACTGTTGATTAGTGTATGCTTGTTATTTTTCATATTGTACGTTTGAGTGTGTGTGTAATATGTAGATGGTAAGCTATTATGTGATTAACCGCATACAGCTAATGTTAATGCATGTGTGTGCCTTTGCATGTGCGCAGAAAAATAAAAGATCATACACACATACATGCATGACGTTTGTACACGCGCTTATGTCTAGAAAGAAGCTAGTATCACAAATTCTTCCGTCACGAAGTGTTTTGTTCTTTACTCTTATACCTACAATACTCAAATAAATTTCTTGCAAACAGTGTTGTTAACGTTTGTTTTATAAGATTTCCGGTAGCAAGCATTTGAAAAATCCCTCATGTCTTAAAAGTTCTTATAAGATATCTTTTGCAGGAGACTAATATGTACTAATGATATTGCTTGCAGTGTTGCCTCTCTAACAACTGACTGTCTTTAACTCACTCTCTTTTTTTAAGTATTGTCAGTAAACATAAATAAAAAATTCGTACTGTTGTTTGATTGTTTTGTGTAGTAATCAAATAACTCACAAAAGCACGTTGACTAGATGAAGAAGTCTTCAGTTTATAAAACATTGAGTAAATATTTCCACACATAAATAAATAGCGTTAAGAAACTATTAAAAAGTATTTTTAGAAAATTTAACAGAATGTATTCAGAAATAATAAAAAATTTCGAAAATGGAGTTTTTCGTGTAATAAAAAAATCAAATAAAATGAAGAAATCTATATCTTCATATTGTGTTAATTAATAGTTTTTCTCATATTAAAATAATTTATGAAAAAGAATGGTCCTAACTATTTTATTTTATAATATTACATAAAACTATATTTGTCAGAAGTGGTTTAAGAAGTATTCAAAACAATCATACTGATTCATTGCTTTAGTGAGTGATATGAATGAATCTAAATTGCAAGCAATGACAGGCATTTATTAACAACAGTCTCATTGATATGAATCATGCAATAGCATCATTAATTTTGTTAATGTTAAGTGCTAGCTCAATATTCATTTTAGAAAGGTCAAAATTATGCCGTTTGAATCGTAATCATGCAGATCACTGATGCATAATACATATATGTAAGTCAATTCACATAATTATACATATGTATGTATTTATAAAATAATTGCATGAAATAAAAAAAAATTACGCCTGTGTACATATTTTGTCATATAAATATTTCCACGTCTGACCAAATCTTAAGCAGTTGATTATTTATTTGATTGTAAACATAAAACTATTGTAATCTTTTTTAAGTAATTACAAAATTTTCTGAAAATGTTTAGATCGACTTAGGCATTTATCAAATACAAACTATTTTTAATCTACATATGTACATTAGACTGGTGGCAAATTTGTTTCCTTGATATACATACTTGCACAATCTAAAATATGACGTTTGATGTCATAAATGCGGTCTTAATATTTTAGCTCGATCCGACGGTGCCTAGAGGGGCCTAAAAAGTAGATACCCGGTGGTGGATTTTATGGAAATAATTCTGCTAAAAGCTAAAATTTGCTTTCGA
This sequence comes from Tachina grossa, assembly GCA_949987645.1. Taxonomy (NCBI): domain Eukaryota; kingdom Metazoa; phylum Arthropoda; class Insecta; order Diptera; family Tachinidae; genus Tachina; species Tachina grossa. The sequence continues at coordinate 149,156,646 of OX465274.1, read as the reverse complement.
GTTCCCGGAATGTTAAAAAAAAATTCACGAAATCCCAAAAATGGGGTTTGTGCTGTATTTTTCTTATCTTTCGGCGGGCCCAGATAGCATTTTTGGAAATATTTAAAAACATATTATGTCTTAAGGCGGGATGATGTTATAGTATTACATTTTGAATAAGTAAAAATATAATGTTGGCATTTTTGAAAAAAAAAAAAAAAAAAATTATAAAAGCAAAATAATTAACGGCGAAAATCGACTTTTTTCAATATTTTAATTTAAATTGCATATAACTTTTGACTTAAGTACGATTTTGATACCAATTTTTTTTAATGTTATTCATAATGAGTTTCCTTTTCTAAATCGAACAAGATTTGACTTCTCCATTAGCAGAACACTGGACCAACGTTGGTAAAAAGACAAAATTTTAATTTTCTTCTCGAATATTTAATAAAGTATACAAGAAAACCCATAAATATAGCAGACTTGTTTTAGCTCTTGGATAGAAAAAAATCCAACTGCAAAAATATTTTTTATCATATCAAAAAAACATCAGCTTGGCATCAGTTTTAATTTGTCATTAACCCAAGGTTTCCCAATTCTGGGCTTTCTGGCTCGGCCCCCTTAAAAGATATATGGTCCAAATTACAGACTTAAGCTCTGTGACACTTCCTCTGTATGAGATTGCATAGCAATCGTATGACCCGTTTAGAAACTGCAGAATTATTTCAATTTTTTAACAAGATCCTCCACTGTGTATCGGGTAATTTAGGTCCCACTAGGCACCGTCAGATCGAGCTAAAAATTAAGACCGCATTTATGACAGCAAAAAAATTTCATACAAGCTGCGACCAGTCTAATGTACATATTTACGTACATATGTATGTAGTACATGTAGTAAATAAAAACAGGGATCTAAGAAGAATAATAAGATTATTCTGTAATGCTTTTGTTACAATTATAAATTAAATATTATTCATCCATTGCATTGCACACTTTTATGGTTCACATTTGCGCAAAATATACTGCATCTTGTAAATTTCGTGTTGTCTTTACGGACACCACGTCTATAACATTCGGCATTAATTAATTTTCAAATAATCTCAATATTTTCATTAAAACAAGTCATAAAAACATAAATTTTATAGCAAATACATGTATAATTAACTTAAGTAAAAAATACTTTTCACATTTATAATGTACATCTTCTTTAGGAAGAATTTTTGTTTATACTATGTAAACATATGAAGATTTTTAGTTTTTTTTTTCAAGAATTTGTTGGTTGAATTCTAAGACGTTCTTAACCAATAACGAATTAAAATTCTTACTGCCTTATTCATAAAAAATATTTTAGGTTTATTGCAGGTTTATTTGACAAATTTCCCATAGAAATACGTCAAATAAGAACTTAATAAACCTTAAATATTTTTTATGAATAAGGCAGTTAATATTTAAATACATTAGATTTAACTTCCGTATTTTTATACATCTTTTTTTCGTAAATTCTAAAAAGGCAATGCTAACTAAACTATTGAAAAACTTCAGTCAAAATACATAATATGTGTATGTATGTATGTATATGCCTTCTCCGGACTTTTCTTCCTTCCAGTTCGCTTACTCGAATAAAACATGACGTACTTTTATTTTGACATTTATGTACATGAAATTGTATGCCGGGCTATTCAATACAATTTTATAATTAAAATGATAGTACAGTCTTCAAAAAAAATAATAAAATAATTAAATATGTAATAACAAAATCATTCAATATGCAATTGTTGAAATAAAAAAAATATCGCTTTTTTTATTTCACAAAATGCCCGAACAAAGAAACTTGTATGAAACATTTTACATAGAGCAATGAATTTATTTAATTTAAAATGTATATAAAATTTAATGTTGGCTCAAACAAACAAACGTTAATTTTATGAAAATTATGTAAAATATTGCAATTTATTTGGAAACTTAAAAAAGCTTGCATACAAAATTTCAGTCCAAACGTTAAATTTTTAATTACACACAAGTTTGAAAGAATTGTGCCGCAAATTAAGTGAACATTTAATTTCAAAATTTTGATTTGATTTATATAAAAAAATTTATAAAAAACAAACATGCTTTTCAATGTTGCCTTAGGGGCTGTCCATATATTACGTAACGCTGTTTTCCCCGATTTTTGACCCCCTCCCCCTTCCATACTAGTAACAGATCGTAACAAAACTGTGAACCCCCCTCCCCCCAGGAATAACGTAACAATGAGATAAAAAATAAATTAAATAGTTAAAAGTTTTTATTAAAAAAAAATTTAATTTAATTTATTGCTTTATTAAATTCATTTGTTAGACTAGCACAGTGCGTAGACAAAAATTAAATAAGCTTACATATGAACGTACTCCATATATTGGCGAAAGTATTTATTAAATTTCTTCTCAAGTGTCCTCAAACTCCAAAAATTATGGTTTCATAGAGAGCTTATTCCTAAACTGTATGTATGCATTAGTGATGTATATTCGAATTCCAAAACAGTCGGCCGTTTCTAGATATTCGCATTCGTTTAAAAAATATATAAAGAAACTCATAAATCCAAAACGAAATTTAAATGAATGGCACACAAATATTAGTTTGTAATAATTAAAAAAAATATTTTTTATTTTTTTTTCTATGCGTTTTTTTGCCAAATAATCTGCTATAGTTTTCCGTATTGATGACTGAGCAGTATTTCAAACACCAAAACGAGAGTTGGCATTAGCCTTGCTACTACTTTCTATAAGTGAAGTCGACGTGTATTTCAGAGAGCTTAAAGATGACTCCGTTTGGCCATCTTCAAATCTATCTAAAATGTGCGTGAAACCAAAAAAAAAAAAAAATATATCTTGGATCAATAAAGGTTGCCATGGTGAATTATATTTCATTTTCTAAAAGAGAACCATTTTAACCCGCTTTAAACATACAGATTGTTGGGATATCAAATGACTCAAAATGATCTCAATTACGAAAGATATGCAATTTTTATTTTCTTAATTTTTTCCCTTCTGCAACATTTTCAATAGATATTCTCCCATTAAAAAAATATATCTTAAAAGTATCTTAAAATTAGAGGGGCACACAATCTATTTCCTAAACGCATTTCACTGTTTTCATAATATTTTTTTAAGTTCTGTTGCATAAAAAATTAAAATATTATCCTTATGACTATGTATGCAAGTTTCCATTAACACATCTCTCAAAACTTAAATATTGTAGCCTCAAGTTGACCAACAAAAATGTAAAAAGTTAATTATTTAATATTGTCATGTACATAAATGGAAGAATATATTTTTTGAAAGGACTCTTTTTTGTCCATGAGAATTGCAAGAAACCTTTTCCTAAACTTCTGCAAATACCATTTCCTTATATGCATTTGGTGGATTTAATATTAATATATGTTGCAGTTTAATATGGAAAGAAGTTTTTATGTACATACATATATAAAGAATATTTAAAAATGTAAATGGATAAAGATGAGGAATTCAGAACCATGTAATCAGTTTGACTACAATTTATTTAATTTATTATAAAAACTTTGTATAATTTTCAAATGTTATTTAAATTTTTGGATAGATTTCATAAACTGTAATGTACGCGGACAGAATTATGAAATTCTTTTCCATACACATTTTTTTAAATTTAATTTTGCAGAATAAAATAGACCCCCAATTAAATGTCCATAAATTTCACATACAATAGATATTCGTATTTGAATATCGTTTTAAATATTCGTATTCGCGGATATCGTTTTAAATATTCGAATTCTCGAATATTAAAAGTTGACATCCGGCAGATGTATGTAGTATACATACTCGTACATAATATACATATGTATGTAGGCAACACGTATGATCAATTAAATAAATAAATGAGAAAAATATACGTATTTTTGTACAAAATTAGTAATTTTTTCTGTTACGTAACATTTTCAAAGACCCCCCCCCCCCCCCATACCATAAATCGTGACAAAACTCGAACCCCCCCCCCCTGCCATCAAAAGCGTTACGTAATAATGGACAGCCTTTTATTACAATTTATTTTTGAAGCCTTAAAAGTGTTTAAATAAATGAATACTAAGTTCATTCAACATAAAACTTTAATAAGATGTTCTAATGTTAACGAGCTGAAATATTATTGCAATTTTATGCAAATTTTATTTAATTTTGTTTCATATTGATCAAAATTGGTTTTATTAAAAAAAGTTATTCAACATTAAATGTTCTTAACATAACAATAGCTTCTGTAAATGTATAAAAGCGGTCAAATTACAGATTAATCTCATCATATAATCACAAACAAAAAATAATAAAATATGAACATGAATAAAATAAATTAATTGTATTTATTTTGATTTAAAATAAGCGTTTAAAATAAAAAATTGTGTTTTTTTTCCTTCTAAATTGATAAATTCATAAGCATTATAATTTAACTGAATTTTATAAATTCTTTCATAACTTGTTTATACCTATTTAATATACATACTAATTGGAAAACCTAGTAAATAATACTTGAGAATAAATTATTTCATTAAAATTGAAAAATTAATATGTAAAAAAAAAAAATTTCAAATCACCAATTTCATAATTTTTTTTTAGTATTGGAGATCAGCAGTTTTGTTTTCTATTATGATATTTTAGTATAAATTGTAAAAAAAACAATGAAAAATATTGCACATAAAAACATAACATATGTATGTAGAAGTCTAAAGCAAACAAAAATATAGAAAAATATCTAAACTAGCAGTCTACGATAGTATTTTTATAAGTATGTATATATGTATGTATGTTGGAGTGTAATTTTTATAATTATAATTTTTTTTCCTTTTTGAGATTATTTAAGCTTGTTGACACTTCGTATACTTAAGCTTTCAAATGCAATTTCAACGGTATTTATTTTACTAAGGAAATGTGTATATCTTTTTATATTTACTATGAAAAAACACTTAAAACGATATCAAATGTTTCATTCATGCAGATTTCAAGACGGTAATAATAAATATTTGTTTAATTTTAATTTAATCTCTATTTCCATTAAATTCAACTATTTGAAATAGCTTTAAACTTTTGTTATGAAAATAAAATGTGCAACACCGAAATTAAACAATAATGTTATACGAAATGCTTTGTCCTGCTTGAGAGAAATCAAAGGCAGCAGAGTAAATAGGTAATAATATTGTTTAAAACGAACTTTTCGAACACTATAAGCAGGCATATCGTAATAATTTCTAAGTGGATCGCATTCAGCGTAAAATTAAAATGTGAAAGTCACATATACGTAGAATAGAGGTGAAATCTTATGTAAATTTCCGGCGCATTAAAAGTTTCTTTAGTATAGGCTACGTCTCCTCGTTAATAGAACCAACACCAGCATCAGCAACGGCAACAGCTAAAGCTACAACATCTGATGGCTTGTTTGATGTTGGGGAACAAGCTAAGCTGCTGCTGCCGCTACCACTACCACCATTGGAACTATTAGGAGAATTCAGATTTGAGGGTGGCGGTGAGGTAGAAGAGGCAGCTGCTGCTGTTATATGTTGTGTTAATTGTTGCTTATTGCCGCTGCCATTGCTGGTTATCTGTGTTAAATGTATAGGTATACCACCAACAATTTGCTGTTTGATTTTGTGTTGCTGCAAGCTGGCACTTAAAACATTTGCTACAGCAACAGCATTGGTTTTTGGTTGCTGTTGTTGTTGGTACTGTAAACTTACACTATTTGGGCTAATGGGAGTTAATGGAAGATGTTGTTGATGTTGTGATGATGATGATGTTGATGTTGACTGAGATTGAGATTGTGTTTGTAGTTGTTGTTGTTGCTGCTGTTGCTGATGTTCAACAAGCAATATATTGTTTTTATTTGTAGTAGTTATATGGTTATTATTATTGTTGTTGTTAGTACTAGAAGAATTATTGGAATTTGTTTGCAATATTTTCTGCTGTTGCTGGTGCATAATATGTGACGCTGTGGTTAAGCTATTTAGAGCATTTGTGAGCGTCTGTTGTTGTTGCTGGTGGTGATGATGTTGTTGCTGCGTAAAAGTCAACGATTGTGTTGTTTTTGTCGGTGACGTGGCCGGTGTCAAAATACCTAAATTTACCAAATTTGGTAACGTTATTTTAGTAGGTGTTGTTGACGCTGTAACCGTCTGTTGTTTATTTATGAATTGCTGTTGCTGCTGTTGATCCACCACTATAGATGATGTGCTAGTGGCGGCTGTTGTGGCATTATTTGCCGCAGCTGTAGCAACATTAGTGGCTAGTTTTAAAATTTTACTAGCAGCTGCATTAGCAGCTAATAGATTAGTGGCTGCCGCTGTTTTCGTAGTTAGAGTAGCTGTAATGTTATTATTACCGTTATTACCGTTATGATTGACGTTGCCACTGTTATGGGTTTTCAATGACACCAAATTTATGGTGTTTCGTAATAAATTGTTGCCGTTACCTGTTGCAGTTGTATTGTGTGTTACTGCGGCTGCAGCGGCTGCTATGGAACCCGAGAAAGCCGACTGTACCGCAACGCTGCTTGAAACCCCTCCAGCAGTAACAACTTGTTGCTGATGGTTATTGGCAGTTGTAGTATATTGATGCTGCTGCTGTTGGTGTTGCTGAGGTTGTATATTTAACGTTGTACCATTTATAGCTTGAGCAACACAAGCTGTGGAGGGAATGCCTCCATTGTTCGAGCTATTACTATTAGAGAAATGTCCACCACTACCGTGGCAACTGCTTGCTCCACTTGACATATTACTTATGCTCGATGGGCTCAAAGAACCTAAAGACTGTGATGGTGAACTACTACGTTGCATTAGGATCCCGCCACCAGTAGTAGTTAGCACACTGCCTAAATTCTGCGTTGCTAACACATTTTCGGGTGAAGAATTATGTGCCACCAAAGCATGGCTCTTGAGACCTTGAGCAGTTTTGTAGCTTTTGCCACAGTGACATTTATAGCCTTTACGCACTCTAAATTAATAAAAAGTACATAAATTTATTAGTTAATTATATAATTTTGTCAAGTTTTTTTTGTCTGACTTACTTGCCATCCTTTTTATGGCCGTTTTTTGAATGGTATTTAATGCCATTCACATTTTTATATCGCTTTTTACATCCCGGAACTGGACAGGCAAATGGTTTTTCATTGCCTGGTGTGCCATTGCTGCCGGATCCGGAATGCCTTTATATGACCCAAGACAATACACAAAAAATTACATAAAAATAATTACAAATAATTTTTACAATTGAAAGCTGTAACCATTAAATAAAAAATGGCAGAGAGCCAATCCCACCTGCTCCCATAGCGCATTATGAATTCGGAACTAAATTCTTCGGTTGTCCAGGAATCATTGCTGTCTTCTGATTCAGAAACAACCATTTCATCTTCATCCATTTCGCTACCTAAATTAATTAACATGTAAGAGTATGTATATTAACACAGATGACACATTTATAAAATATTAAAAAAAGTTTGATTTAAATAAAAACTAGTGTCCGACTTAAGAATTTCTAGAGTTCGCAATCGCATGAAGTACGGCGTTCGATATCGATCGAAAATTTAAAATATTTCCATCCAAATTCCATTGCAATATTTTAAAATTTCGTTCGATATCGCGTGCGCAGTAAAATGCAGTAAATGAATAATTACTGCGAAAATTTAAAATTTACTCTCAAAGAGCTGTTGCCGAAAAAAGTACGTGAACGGAAAAATAGTAAAAATTAGTAAGATTAACTAAACAGTTGACTCCAACTGCAAATAGTGTGAAAAATATGTATATAAACTTTTGACTATTCAACTCTTTTTCTTATTGGTACTCGATAAAATATTTTTTATAACACGAACAATCTAAAAATACATTTTGTAATTTATTTCATGTAATATTTGTAATTAATTCCTTCTTGATTTGTTGTTGGTTATATCAATAAATATTACATGGGTATTAATGTTACTGATTGCCTTAGAAGCAAGTGCAGTATTAAGTAACCAGATAATTTAACATTTTTTGAGATTCAATGATTTTCGGGGCTCTGGGTTTTTTTAACATTAAAAAATATATCCCTTTTATAGGTATTTAAAAGAACGTCTTTGAAAGAGGTTCACAAACAAAAGTTTTACAATTCATTCTATATTACAAAGTTAAATATCTTATTGCGGAAAAGAAGAATTGCAAAACTTTCAACAAAAATCACAACACATAGAAAAATATTTCGCACAAATGATGCAAAATTATTAAGTTCTGAGTAATTGCAAGATTATCAGCGTAAATTTTGCAAAGTTGTGCAACTTTTAATGGCATTGCCAAGACAAAAAATGGACGAAAAGTACTTATAAAAATAGCTATACACAAAATTATAACGCAGAAATACCTGTTTTAGGTACATACTTATATGTTTTTATTTTAAATGAAAAAACAAGTGGTTGAAGATGCGTTCTGTGCAAATATATTAATTTATTTTCAAATTCCATTTTAGGATAACAAACACATGATTTTATTATTTTCAAAAATCCTCTGGCTCAAATATGTTATTAGAAGTTTGTTAAATAACACGAATTAATATTATACTTTTATTACTGAATTGATTTAAGAATTATTCAGCGAAGTGCTGACCCTTTGTGTCAGCATTTTGACAAAATCTTATAATAATCAAGAAATATACGAGTATAGTATATGTACATATGTATGCAAATATGTATTATGTTTGATTTTACAGACAATTTAATAAAATGGATGGTTACTCACGTCAGAAAATGCAATTATGCATTTTACACAGTTGTAAGAGTTGACGTGAATCCTTTAATATTTAATATATAATTATTAAAAATGTTTAAAATATTGCTTATTATCATTAAATAGATTGCAATTAGTGAAGAAAAGGAGAAAAAACATGGGGGTCTACTCTGTAATTCGAAACGAAAGAAAATGCTTTCGAATTTGTATGTTAATAACACGCAAATTCGAAATCATTTTCTTTCGTTTCGAATTACAGAGTAGACCTCATGGTTTGGAACACATTTTCATTGACATTATATTAACAGAATGAAACAAAGAAATATAAAAGATCAATATTGTGTTACCACGGTTACTATCCTTACATGGGTGAATGTCATGATGAATTTATTTTAATAAAACAAACAAAACTTAGTAAACAATTTCGGGATTGACTACATCCCGAAAATCCCTTGATTAAAAAATTAAAACCCGAGATTAGCTGAATCCCAAAATTTCGGGATTGGCATTCCTAATATACATACATATATATGTACATATCGCACATCCAGTTCAATAGTGTCATAACTCAAAAAATTAGTTTTTTGAGTTAATAATGAATAATAATAATACATGTCATATTTTATCTTGCATAAAAATTTCATATAAATATCTTGTAATATCACCTCGTGAGAGAAGAATATTTGTTCGTGCCTTCATTTAGTTGTATGTAAATTGAAAACTTTACAGGTGTTTTCTGCAAAACTTGTTTTTTTGAGTTATGATACTATTGATCTGAACGTGCGACATATGTTATACATATTGAAAAAAAGATTATTTCCCTGATTACTCCGTAGGACACTACAACTTGCTTGAATTATTACATTACAACTTGTTTGAATTTGAAAATTGCTTACCGGTGGGCGTATTGCTGCGATTGGAAGAAGACATGCTGTAGCTGTGATGCTTGATCGCCAACTTGCGTTTAAGTTCAACGCCCGCTGCATTTGCGGCAAGAAAGGGACTCTCTTTACGTGCATCGTCCGATATAAATCGTAAAACATAGCTCAATGGCAAGCAAGCCGGTTGGGCCTGTTCTTTTTGTTCTACTACTTTTGGATCATAATCTGAAAAAAGCACAAAAATAAAAAGATATGTAAATTTTTCGACTATGTTTAAACCAAAACGCTATTCGTATATATATTTTGATAGTTTGTGAAATTTTCCCTATTCAATTGAATAGTACTCAGTCAAGGTCCAAATTTATTCCTCTATTAATCATTCTTGATTTTTCGGAGTGTTTTCTTGGACTTTGACTAGTAAAATATCTAACGGTTTGGTTTATTCGTTCGTTCGGTACTTTGATATCTTTTTTTGTGCTTATTAAATCACTTTTGTTGTGAGCCTTGAAAAAGATTTACCACGTATCCACGCACAGCGATCTATAGTTAAGGTAAAAATCACTAAAATAAAGAATCCTTCATTTTATACACTTTAAACAATTGTTTTTTATTTCCTCCATCTTTACACGCTAACAGACTATAAGGATGATAAATTATTTAAATCTTATACAAATGTATGTATAAACACAGCAGACATTTTTTGACGTACGCTTTTAAGAATTTTATCGTTCACCAACATTGGTGAAACATAGATGTGGTCACAAGCGATAACAACGTAAGCAACAAAACAAAGTAGTTTCGCTAAAAATCACTTACCGACGCACGTATGCACATTTTTTTTTTTAAATCAAAACGTAAATTAAAGATTACTGTATCAGCGAATATCTACTCCAAACATTTTGTATAAATATAAAAACTACATTTGTGTAATTTGTCGCTTATTAAACATTTTATTGCACTCTTTTTAATACTTAGATAGGTGAATATTATTTTGTTTATGTATGTTTGTTGGAAAAAGGAAACTCGAGATAAGCCGATTTTAAGTTAATGGTACCTCCGTAATCCTCATATTCGAAAGTATCCCCGGTCAAAATCTCAATTAATTTATGTGGTTTTTGAGGAAGTTATAGGACTATGATTTGCGACTTGTCTTTTTTAGACTTCTAATCTCATTTGGAATAATAGCTTAATTTAGGTTATAGTACTCGCTCGTACTTTAGTATATTTCAACTTAAATGTATGTATTGCTTATTATAGTGTGTAGAACGATGTTTGCTTAAAAAAAAATGTTAACAGAGAATTTTCCAATTTAACTATAAAAGAAATAAATTTCTGAAAATCGACTTTAACGCTTAAAACAGTAAAATATGACTTACGGCACTTTCTCCTTATTGCCATAGACATGTTTATAATAAATTTCGTTAGACATGTGCATTTCACACAAATATTAAGTAGAGATGGGAGCGTGTCGTGTTTTGTTTCAATTTTCACTTTTGCATACATACAGCGATCATATCTTCCCACTGTAAAAATCTTACATCATTTTCTCTACTCTTCCGCTAAAAAATACAGTTTTATCCCTCTTTTTAATCACTGGGGCAACTTGTTTGTGGCATATACCGTTTTTGCCATTTCTTCAATTATTGACATAAAAATCAATGTTTAGTCCACCTTGCCACAAAATATCTTTTTTGTAATTTTTATAAGTCAAAACTTTTTGTAAGCCAATTTGAACCATTGTTCGTTCCACAAAAAACTTGCCCTGTTAATCACAAATAAAGTTCTAACGGTCATAACTGGCATGAAGTTAGCATAAGTGGCAAAATTTAACATGATCTTAAAGAGTTTTGGCATGAAACTTCACATTAAAAATCACGCTGGGACTTAGTAGTGGGTTAAAACTACGTATTGCGACCATTTTTAATGTCAAATTGTATAGAGGAACTCGTTAAAATCCAATTCAATTTCGTCACTTATGCTAACTTCATGCCAATTTTTGCTAATACATAAGGCCGTAAGTATTCTTTTTTTATATAACGCACAATATCTCTTAAGCTAGAGGGGCTGAAAAAATAATAAATCTATTATCGTAATCAGCGGTAAAAATACATAAGGATCAGTTATTAAAAGTTAAACAATTATAGCAAAAAAGTTTAAGGACTAAACCAAAAACACGATTTTTAACATCCTTGCAACGACAGTAAGATATCCTGGTATATTCATCAATGGGACTCTATTCAAATGAATGAAAATTTTATGTAGATTAAAATAACCGTGCAGAAAGTGCGAATAGTGAAATTGTGGTGATTTACTAATGACGTTGTCAGTAGCACTACTGACCAGGTGTACCCTAGCCAATGGTATCATCTATTAACATTTAACATTAGCTTGTCATTGAAAATCCACCACCAGACTATAGCACTACTGACTTAGTAGTTCTTTCGGGACCACATGGAGACATTGGCACCAAAGATTCACTAGTAAATTTTAGGGGCTCTAGTCTACAATATCGATATATCCTCTCTCGTTGTCAATAGTAAACTTATAGGGATTTTCTAGTGACATTGTCAATAGTGCTACTGACTAGGTGTACCCCAGTCAATGCAAATGCCAAAAATTGACAAATAACATAAAGTTGTCATTCAAAATCTATCAGTAGACTTTAGCACTATTGAGAAGGTAGTTCTTTTACAACCATATGGAGATATTTGAACCGAAGATTCACTCGTAGATTTTAGTGACCCTCGTCTACATACATATATTTATTTAATATTATTGCACAACATAATAAGAAAGAAAAACAAACTATTGACGCGTTCATTGACAATATCACCAGAAATACACTAGAATTGTCGTCTCTAACGTATCTATACTCGCTCATAAAAGGAAAGTTGTCGACATTTTAACTAGTGCAATTGTCGCTGGAGAAAGAGTATTGACATAGAGACATATGGTTCTAGGTTGACTAGAGGGAATCTACAAAGTATTTTAATGTTTGTAGGGTCATTCGTTATAACTAGAGCTGCCAGAGAAAACCTAATGATGCCATCGCAATCAGCAAATAGAAGTACATAAGGATCGTGTATTTTTATTTAAACAACAAAAAGTGAAGGTCCTGTGTTCGATCCCGGTCTCCGACAGTCATTAAAATAACAACACCACGCATTTTTCTGATGTGCTTTAGTGTCCGTTGTATCAGTTGTTGTAGGAAAAGTTGTAGAGATGCAAGCATAACACAGTGGTCACTAAACTTTACTGACTTCAGCAGATACTAATCCTAATGTAACATCAGAGTGTCCTCCTTCGTCGGCATTGTGTAACAGAATCATCGGCGAAGTAAAATAACCAATAAAATGGCTACTAAACATAGTTTCAAAATTGAATGCGCCTCATTAGCACTGAAGGCGTTGCAACACTGCATTATTAAAAATGTGCAAAAAGCAGAATATGTATAAAAGAAAAAAACAAACAACGTAGAGGTACGTTTGTTTACTTTTCCAGTAAAATCCAGTAGTTGAGTAAATTTTGGGTAATTTGAAAATTTTACTCTCAAGAATGTCTCTTGTACAAAAAAGTACGCGAACGGAAAAATTGCAAAAATTTGCAGATTAATCAAAACAGCTGATAATATTGTTGTATGTTTTTGGTGTTTTTGAAACCCATCAAATACATATTTTTGGTAATTGATGCATACATTTTTATAATTATAAATTTGAAGCGATATATACACACATATTTCTAAAATAGAAGTTGTGTGAAAGGTTTAGCTTGTATTTGGTTTTTTGTTTTAATTTTTCTGGCTAAATGGCATAGGAAAATACATCAATATTTGATTTCTGATAGTCGGTACCCTGAATAGTATGCAGAAATAAGTATTCACATATACATAAACCTTACATCTCTAAAAAACTAAAGTAAATAACACAATTAAATTAAATTTGAAAACTGATATATTTAACGATTATTAATCTTTAATTTTTTCATCTTGAACATAAAAATTTTTAGATTTGTTTTGTTAAACTTTTACTTCAACTTTTCTTCTTTTAAATGTTTTTATTAAAAAAAAATTATACTTTGTATTTGCTTACTTTTGTTTATTTTATTGAATCATATGTTTTTCTCATCTACTGGATTTTACTGGCAAAAATTTGTCCAGTAAAAATTTGCAGACTCTCAGTCAACAACTGTCAATTTACTCTCTCAATTGACACTCTCGTTTGCAATTTTTGTGTGTAAACGAACGCATTTCAGTAAAATCCAGTACAAATTTGCACAAAATTGCACAAATTTTGGGGTAAACAAACGCACCTGTAGATTATTTGAGGTTGTTAGTTCGCATGCGATACTTTTCTAAGTTTTATAATTTATTAATTTAAAAATAAAAAAAATTTAAAATAAAATTTAAAAAGTTTTATTATCACTTAACAGGTCTGTTCAAGATACATAACAAAATAGTCCGAACTTGCAAAAAGTTATCCAAAAGGGTTCCAGACAGTATTGCCATATTTATTTTTAAAAAATCTTCAAGTCGAGCAAAAAAAATTTTTTTTTGTTACCAAAAATATTTTTTGTTATTTTATTGAATTAAAATCAGTTAAAATTTATTTTGTTTCTTGTGAACTATTAAAAGTAAAGACAAACACAAAATATTTACTGTATAGAATATGTCGTCACCTAAAATCCAAAAGGCCGTAACAACCAAAAAATTCAAAATAGACTTTTTGATTGATTATGACGTGATTAACCAAAATACATATTTTCCTAAAATTTTACTCACATATGTTCAAAAATACCGATTTTATTCATTATTCAATTTGGCACATAACATATAAATAGTATTAAATTTATGAAGTTTTTTGCTTCTCCTGTAAAATAGTAAAAAGTGTACTTACGGCTTTTTAGATTTTAGGTGACGATGTGTAAGATCATTATGAAGCAAATCAGAAAATTTGTATGTAGTTTAGTCAAAAAATCCCTCAATAATATATTATAAGTACCAAAAGTAAAAATCTTATTTTTAGATAAGAAATCTTTTTTGTTGTTTTAACATGTGTAAAAACTTAAAAAATAAGATAAATCTACACATATGGTAACACTGGTTCCATATAGCAATTTTTGTCAGCGTTGTCAACTTTGAAATTTCAAAACGCACCAAAATGGAGAAAAAAACGCGCCATTTGCAAAAAAAACGCACCAAGCTTAGAATTTTTTTTAAAAATTTAACACAAAAACACGTTTTTACAGTTCAGGGTTAAAAAGATAAAACCTAAAAGACTTGGCAAATTTTATACTATAAATTCATTTGTACTACATAGATAAAATTTTTTTTTAATTTCATAAATTCTCTACAAAACTTTTTAAAGAGATCAAACGATTAATAGAAAGGATTCAGAACTAATAAAAGTTCATTATTTATCATTCTATTCAAATATTTTTAAATTTTTTTTTTATCAGAAGCTTAATATATCCATATTAATAGCAATAATTAAAAATTTTAAAAACCCCCGAATATTTCTAGAAAACATGTGATATCTTCTAAGCGGCTGGACCGATTTTATTAAAACATAGCTAACAACCTCATCGATCAGGTCACCTTTCAAAGAGAAAAAACCAAATCAAAATCGGTCCAGCCTTTTGGCCTGTACCTGGACTCGTACAGACACACGGATACACATTACAAGCTTATAACACCCCTTTTTTGACCTTTTACAATATATGCACATAATTTAAAAAAAAACTTAACCAAAAAAATTTAAGAAATTCATTATTCGACATATTGTCATAAGTGTATTTATTAATTTGAAATTTATTTGCTGTTGGTTCAGCTTTGTCTATATGCATTTCATTGTTGCTGTAACAAATCACAGTAGACTTCAGCTCGAATAAGAAATTATTTCTGATTAAAATTCACTGCAGTTCAACTAAATCTAAAAAAGCTAATATTTTCATTATTATTATTATCATACAACAGATTTCATTTCAAATTGTGATATTTTGTAAACTTCATTACTATTAATATAATAATTAACACTATCAGGAAGTTAGTAAGTTTCACAACAAAAATTTTCCAGTTTTAACCCATTGTTGTGTTAGATTTGCGTTGGTGCCACCAAAAATTTAAAAAACGCACCAAAATTTAAAAAAAAGGCCGCCACACACCAACTAAGGAATTTTTCACACAAAAAATTTCAAAAAGCACCCAAAATGGTGCGAAACGCACCAAGTTGACAACGCTCATTTTTGTGCAATTTTGAGAGCGAATGAGAGAATTTTTTTCATTTCCTGTACAAACTAGTACGTAAGTAAGTAGTACGTGGGTAAGTTCGGACAAGAATTAAATATTCAGCTGTTTTTTGTTTATACTTATATGAAACTAAAAAATTATTCAGGAAATTTGCAAACACATATGTATATGAAAAAAGTTTTTACATAAAAATTTATTAAAAAACAAAATGGAAGGTTTTTTAACAAAGCTGAAGTTGTAAGTACATTTGTGCATATTTCTCCATTTTTTTTTTAAATAAAAAAAATAATTTTTTTAAATAATTCACTTTTATGGAACTTATTTTCATTTACTTTTTACAGCTGTTGCCAATGATACAAAATTTTTGTTTTTATAATGTTATGCGTTTTGAGCGACTAAAAACACTTAAATTTAATGTAAAAAGTAAGCAGCATTAGTATTTCAAGATGTGCAATTATGCTTTTTTGCGTTCCAGCAATTTTGGATAGCTTTCTCGTTTCTCTCATTAGTCCGAACTTATACGAAATCTTGTGGAATACGCCTAATATTTTATGAAATTTTGACTTTGTGAAATGAAGTATGGTACACTATGAAGTGTACAATAAAAATATTGCTCTCTATTTTTGCTTTACAATTTCAATTACGATCGCAACTACAAACAATATTCGCTCTTGAAAAAAATACAATGCCCCTTATTGTGAATGGCGTCGTCGACATCACATCAAGACGACAGTAAATTTTGTCACTTGTATACTCTTTATCGGCGAAAATTTGATCTTATTGAGAATCTCTTACTAATCTCTAAGGCTTTGTAAACTAATGGAGCATGTTAGTAGTAGTAAATTTTTGTCGAAAAATAGTAGACAACTGACAATTTTTAGTGTCGTCTTAACGTGACTTCGACGACGCCATTCACAATAAGGGGGAATACTCTGCACTTTTTCACGGCTTGTGCTCACTTCTAGTAGATACAAAAAAAGCAGAGAGGTGTCTTAGGACACCCGGTTATGCTGCTTAGTTATGTATATAAAACTAATTTCATGTGTGAAATAACAATGTAATAAAATTTATATTACATGTTGATGTCAAATTCTCTGTAAATATTTCAAAACGTTTCCATTTATTTCCTATTATTTTCTTTTCTAGCGGCGTACGATTAAATTAATGTATTATTTGTGGCCGGTGGCAGCTGTTAGCCGGCTTAATGATGAAACAGAATAAAGTCTGCAACTACAGGAAAATCGCTGACAAATTATTAAAGTCCATAATATTATCGACGGCAGTAACTTAAATGCTCTTTAACTTTTGTTTTATTAAACCCCGACTTAAAAAAGAGGTGTTATAAGTTTGTAGTGTGTGTCTGTGTATCTGTGTACGAGTCCACGTACAGACCAAACGGCTGGACCAATTTTGATTTGGTTTTTTCTTTTTAAAAGGTGACTTGATCGAGATATGTATACTCGGCAGGTTTTTAAAAATTTTAATTTTTGATATTTTCTTTGTGCTTATTTTTCTCTGTAGTGTTGTTTACAAAATGTTTGCAATTTATTGAAAGTATGGCAATATTTTTGAGAGAATGAGTATTTATATGTGAGAACATAAGAAAAAACGCTCTCAAAATAAAATAGATTCTATCTCACGACTGGTTTCTGGGGTTGCTTTTTGCACCAATTTGTATGGAAAATATCAAGACATATCAATCAGGTACCCGCGATTCTACAACAAATATTACAACAGCAACAACCACATGAACTTTGTTGGTATAAATTACCTTCTCACTTTTCAAAACAGGGTAGCATGGTACAATTATACTAGGTACATGCACAACTACAACAAAATTATAACACCAAAAAGCACATTCATTTTGTTGGTATAAACAAACGAATAATTGTCAGAAACACATGCCTTTTGTTTTTAAAAATAACAGTTACAGGACAGAGAAACAAGTCGAGGCAAAATTATCGGCGGCGGCGGCGCAGTAGTTTTGTGACCGGCGGCGGCGCGCCGAGAGAATCTTCTGCGGCTCAAATAAGCATATGAAAATTTAGAGAAAATAAAAATTTTAACTGAAAATTGATTTTCAAAATTTCTTCTCCGAAATTTGTCTTTTGGAGCAGATAAAATTTCGGCTGGTTTTGAGCCGATGCGAGCCGATACAATCGGCGGCGGCTTGATACACAGAAAAATAACCGGATGCGGCGCGCCGTCGGCTTCGAGACGGTCGACTTGTTTCTCTGTTACAGGGTAAATAAAGTACAATTGCAGACGCGGCATTCATGAATGATTATAGTCATTCAGTGTTGCCAATAGGTGTGTAATTACACAGAGTGTGCAATTACTCTCATTTGTAGGCCATGTAATTACATTCATGTATAATCTGTGTGTAATTCTACTTTGGCTTGTATTTTTATTTATTTTTGTTTTAATTTTAACCTACACAAAAGATGTGTAGTGTAATTTTCTTTAACAAATAATTTGAAACACAGCCATGTGTAATTTCATTGGCAACACTCTAATCATTTTATGCACACACATACACTAAAATTTTTGCAGCTTGTAAACAAAGTTTGACAACTGTAGGTTTTGTATACATTAACAGGCTGGGCTTGTGCATGTACCTGTTATTGCAGGGTAGCATCGTCAGATTGCATGTTTCTTATAGGAAATGTCAAACACCATACAAAACTGAATATTCGAAAGGTGTTTATGTATACCCAAATAAAAGCATGCTTTTAGGCTTATACCTACACAGTCCAAATTTGAAATTTAGATTGGTATAATGACATTAGTCACCTGGTATAGTGCTGCCACCTAATATATGCGCCTTGGAAAATATGTTTATGCCGGTATTCTGTTTAATCATTAACCGCCGATCGGCTATGTTCTCTGGTTTGTGCTCATGTGCAAAAACAAAACAAAAACAAATTGAGCAATCGTTCTCATTGTTTTCGTTTTGTTTCACCACTTCAAAGAACGAAACCAAGCAAAATCAAATAAATTTGTTTTGTTTATTATCGTACTCTGCTTTTAAGTACAAAGAAATAAAAACAGAAATAAATTTATAACTGTAATATTGTCGAAAATCTCGTTCTAAGTCCTGTATCACGCAATAAATGATATAGCTATAAAAATCAAAGCTGCGTTATCAATTTCTGTCACATTTATTTAGAATTTTTTTTAAGAGAATCAAGCACTTGGGGCAACGTTGATAGAAGTTTAAAATGTTTTTCACATACATACATATCGTCAGTTAAAATGCAAAACCACGAAAATTACTAAGAATTCAATATCGCATTTTTAATTAATTAGGCTTAAATCAATTTTAGGGGCACCCCTCAAAACTTAAAAAAAGTACGCTATCCTATAGAAAATTGAAAAAAGAAAACAAATTAAACAAAAAAACTGACGTCGTAACTTAGTTTCCGTGTTATGGACCTATGAAATTCTAGTACAATATTGTGATTTTACGGTGTTCTCCAACGAATATGACCAATATTGGTATCATCTTAAAGCTTTTGAGAATACATTTCATGACATGGTGAAATGCAGTCTTGGTCAGCCATGCAGAAAATCTTTATTAGGCAAGAAAAATTTATGAGGCAGAAAATCTTTATTGGGCTGCGCTATTTGACAATTGTGTTGTCTTATCAATAGACGGAAAACAAGTCGCAGTCGTTGGAAAATACATCATACAATCACAATTTTGTACTACAATTTCAGAGGCCCATAACTCGGAAACTAAGCTAAATTATTTAATAATTTTTCTTATTTTTCAATTGTCTATAGGATAGGATACTTTTTCCATTTTTAAAAGGTGCCCTAAACTTTATTTGTTCCATTAACTATTATTTATTACAAATTTTCAAACCTTTATCATAGCAATCAGCCGAATTAAAAATTTAAATAAAGAAACTTTACTTCAGTCACTTGAATAATTTTATTTTTTTCCCCTCTTATAAAATTTAAAACAGTGTACTTACGTGATTTTGCATTTCAGCTAACGATATGTAATATGATGTAATAAATCATAATCAATAAAAAAACAATTTAAAATTTAAAAATTTGCAGTTTAGATGATATGTTACACACATACATACATACATACATACATATGTATATTTCTTCCCACAGAGAAAACCGAGTAAATATAAATATAAGCGTATGTGTATTCATTTGTATAAAAAGCCGATTGATGTTCGGTACTCTGGAGCTTCTCTGGGCAGCCTGGCATAAAATGCATTGAAATTACATGTATGTATGTATGCACTGATAGTATGTATTTAGACCTCCTAATTATTTCTAAGACATCAATACAATTTCTCCTAATATTTTTGCTGAATAATAAACAAAAATTAATTTGCCTAAGATACACAAAATCTTGTGAATTCTAGAGTCACGCGTTTTTAAGGAACCTGTTTCGAATGAATTAAAACAACTAACTTAATATGCGATGTTTATTTATATTTACTTAACTAATATTTGACAACAAGTAGAACAAGTGTTTATTAATTAATTTAAATGTATTTTTATTTTCTACCTACTATTCAAAAAGTAAATCCAACGAATATTTGTGATACAAACTGGCATTTTTACTTTTATTTGTATGTAAGTATGTATGTACATAAGTATATGTGACACGCAAAATAGAAAGGGACCTAAGGGTAAAAACCGGTTTTGTTCAGGGGGCTAATTCCTGCACTCGTGATCGGAATTGCATTCGAATAGAAATTAATTCCGATGGCAAGATATTTTCTGATGATGTCACTCGCTACCAAGCGAATCGAGTTTTGGTTTTAGTGTTGGAAAAAGGCAAATATATTTATATATAAATTCATTTCACAACACTGAATAAATTGTAAGCAAAAGCATATGTTTGTATATATGTATGTATGCAAAAACATATGTATGTACGTACATACACACGTATGTGCAGAAAAAAGAAACGAATACATAAATGTTATTTTCATTTTAATTTTATTAATCACCCCTATTCTGGGTTTCGATTACGTTCCCGCATTCAGTTACGCACGGATCGAAAAGAGGTATTCTACCAAAAAACTGAATCGAAAGAAAAAGAAGAAGAGAGGAGTATTGTTACGTAAAAATATTCCTACAGGGTTGATGCAAAGAACTATCTAGAAGTATTTAACTGAAGCACTAAACGTACACACATATTTACGTGCAAACACTATAGCAATACAACAATAATTGTGTACATAGCTACAGACATACACACATACAAATAAAAATGCGAGCACTTATGGTAACCACCCTGTACTACCAGTAGCACACCGCATTGCCAACATAAGAGTCGTTACTTTGAAATTCAAAAATAACGGCCAATCGAATTATCTACAAACGCCTAGAAGCAGCACCATGAATTTTCCCGATTGTGCTAGAGGACTGTTTGAACATCTGGCTACCAATAGTAAATGACAATACAGATGGCATCATGCATAGATGCCATTACTAAGTACAGACATGTTATTACGTCACCTATCGGGCGAACATTCGATATATATACTATTTATATACTATAAAAAAGTGGCAGCATGTGCGAGAATAGATCAGTGCTAATCAGAAAGTAGTCAAGTTAAGATCTCGTTAGTCAGTTGATTATTAAGTTGTGAATTAATAATAGTCTGCGATACAGTGGTGAGTTGATAGTTAAGAGCAGTCTGTGCTTTACACGTGAGTTGGAGTAAAGGAGAAACTATAGGACAGTCTATAGTGACAGCAAAGTCTGTCGAGGAATTGAGATTATCGTGGAGTCTATCGTGTCGACTGGAGTAAAGGGAACAGCGCAGCGAATAGACGTGTGTAAGGGTGTAAGTAAAACCAGTGGGTCTTTATTGGTGTATCAACTGTGAGCGTCGGCAGAGTGAGTCTCGTAAGTGACGAGCAGCAGACAAAGAGGTGTCACGTGAATACTTGCGCAGCCAGCTAAGAGACGTGCGTAAACTACAGCGAGGAAGGTGTAGTGGTAACCAGTTGTGAATATTTGTGTGTAATTTATTAGTTTAAGTTGTATTGGTGTATTTAAGCTCTTGATTAATTTAGTTTAAGTGTATTTGTAAATAAAACTTGTATCATTCTTAACCCTAATTACTACACTCGGCTCTTGTATTCATTTGCAAATCTTCGGGTCCACGGAAAAGCGTTTTTATAGAGAGAAAAACATAACAGTATGTTTGAGCCTGCTGCTTTGCTTTGAAACGGGTGAAATAGGAACAGTAAAATTAAGCAATTTTGCAAAATTTTTACCAAAAAGTTAAATTTAGTGCAAAAAACAGTGACTTAACAATTAAAACATATAATAATTAAATATTGTGAAAACTTTCATTAAATAAACTCTTGCAAATTTAAGTACAGAGAGTTAAAAAACGAGAGGTATTTGTGGCCAAACTTTTCTAGTCTGAAGAATCCTGTCGCGCCGGAGGTGATATTTTAATTTTTTACACATAATTGTAACACAAAAATAAAGTTTATTTCTTTTAATTTAATGAAATTTGCAGACAAATATCGTTTTTCGTTGCCATTAAATAGGTATGTCAACTGTTCTACCTGTAATAAACTAAATAAAAATCGCATTTCAGTACAGAAAAACAAAACAAACTGTTTAGTTCATTAATTAAACCTTCTTTCATTTAATACTTGCATTATTTTTTGAATTAATCACTTTTTAAAGCTAAACAAACAAAAACTGAAAACGCTCCGCCACTAAAATAACAACTTACAAAAACGTATTTACGATCGAAATGCAGAATAAATAGAATCGAAAGAGAAATCGATAAACGGAACGCAGAATACACCAAAGTTTCCAAACGGAGAAACTTTCGATTCGAATCGAAACGCAGAATAGGGGTGAATAACGTAATAATAATAAATTAGTGTAAAGTTAGAGAATTGAGCACTAGCGACATGTTCGATTCTTTTATTGCTTGACCAGAAGCATTTAATTTGTTATTTAGGTGCTCCCAGAGTTGGTTGATTTTTTTATTTTCCCCGAGAAAACTCTTGGGCAAAACATTATGTATTTGCCAAGCCAGTGTGTTTTGTTATATTTAAAGTCAACTAGAAATTTTTTAATTTGTATTTTTTATACGTACATTTGTGCATTCATTCATTTTTAAATAAATAAGTAAAATATTGAACATACGTTTTTTATTTCTTCGTTTTTTCTATGTTAAAAATGATTTCGAATGCCTTTTTGCTTGCGAGTAAAAACACGAACGGTTGCATTGGAATGTATGCACGTTATCTAATGCTGTCATTAGAAATTTCAATATGTTTTACTCGAAACCGAATGCGAAAATCCCAAAAGTTAAAAAACTCGCACATTCGAGTAATAACTCGTTCGCAATCAAATACGGGAATTAGGCCCCAGGAGAGCCATTTTAAAGATTTAAATACGTGTATCTTTGGTGTACCATCACATCATAAAACGCGCATATCTCTGGGAGGGAACACTTTTGGGGCATGGGATCGGTCTCATTCGATGCTCAGATGTTGTCCACATCAAAAAAAAAAAAAAAGTGAAAATTGATTTTTTTACCCTTAGGTCCCTTTCTCTATGCGCTGTCACATATATGTATTTATTTCGTATGAATAGAATACATACATACATAGTTTTAAAACAATTTAAAGAAATATCTCAAAAATCTTAAAATTTCTTTTTTAATTATTAGAAAGAATAAAATTTTATGAAATGTATGAACTTGTGAAGTTAATATCTTTACAACATGAATGCAAAAAAAAACTGATATGAATCCTCTAAAAAATTCTTAAAATTATTAATTCAAGCCTAAGTTATTAAATCACTCTCAATTAACAACATAGATATTTATGTTTTATTTTATTACTATTAGTTTATATTTCTCATGATAAGAATGATAATCAGTTCAGCCGACGAGGACACACACTGTTACGAGAATGGACAAAAATGAGTAAAGCTGATGTAGGAATTTCTTTGATTATTTTAAAATAAACTTCTTTGTTTCAAAACGCATTTCTACAAAAAAAAATAATTTGAAAGGTCTGATTATTGTCTTCTAAAGACAATTGCTTTTTATCTATACCAGTTTGATTTACGACTTCCTTTTTGGTGAAGGTTTATATGAATTAAAAGCATTGAGGGACGCTATTTTGAAATCAGGCTATGAAGACGTCATCGCAATACTCCAAACGGAACATGAAAGCAGGGGGAGCTTCCACTTATTCAAGAGCACTACGTCAACAAAAATGTTGTTGGCTAGAAGGAAAGGCTACAGCCTCCTTGAAGCGACATTAATCTGAGACTGGAAGCTGCACGACGCACGAAAACCAATCGCCTTCAGCCAATATTGTCCAAATTATTAACATCGCACACCATTAGAGTCTACCACAAGCAACTAAGAGCTGATTGATCTTCATCTAATACAGCAAATCAATGAAGACTGCATTCTTTCACTTACTTAGTTTCATTCAGAAATCAATAGGCCCCGAGTACTACTGATCAATAAGGTTATTACATCTAACATAGGACGAGCTTCGATCAAAAGGTTAGCAAAAAAAGTGGAGCACTGAAAGTGGCCTTTGCCAACCCGATAAAAACGTGTCTTTGGGGCCATTCACATATTACGTAACGATAATTTCGGAGTTTTTATGGCCCCAAACATTCACATATTACGTAACGATAATTTCGGAGTTTTTATACACTCCTCCCCTCTAGGTCCGCTTTTTATAAAATGTTCAGCATAAATTTGCTAAACTGTAACATATCTTTAACCCCCACCCCTGGAACGTTACGTAACATGTGAACAGCCCCTTTTTAGTCTTGACAAAAAAGTCAGTTCTAAATGTCAAAAAAAAACATTTTGATACTACCTTTCACGATGAAATGCTAATAAAACTCAGTGCTATTAATTTTCCAATATGTTTGCAAAAAATTATAAGAGCTTAAAACCGTTCAGTTGTCGTATGTGTTGATGGCAAATCCTTTAGCAAAAACCCAACTCCTCGGGATTGCTTCAAGGGTGGGTGTTATCACCTATATTTATGCTGTGATATTTCACATCCATACGGAAACCATCGCAAAAATTGTCTGAATCGACTTCCAGTACCTCAAAACGTCGAAATGTGATTGATGAAAACTCAATTTTCGCAAATTGGGGTAACTTCATGTAGCAGAAATTTAAAAGGCTGTATGGATACACGCACATACATGTGTATAATCATATGTACCCTGTCGAAGACTACAAAAATAATTAACTTATGGTTAACTTTTCTTATACTGACTAAAAGCTAACTGC
Organism: Tachina grossa; assembly: GCA_949987645.1. Lineage (NCBI taxonomy): Eukaryota > Metazoa > Arthropoda > Insecta > Diptera > Tachinidae > Tachina > Tachina grossa. The sequence continues at coordinate 149,131,506 of OX465274.1, read as the reverse complement.
AATGTCATCCAGAACTAATCCAAAATTAATTCTTAAGTTGAGTACGTAATCGAATTTGGTGAGAGCCAACAAATTTATTCTCAGCTACTTTGAAACTCATTTAAGTTTTATATTAGCGGAATTTACGGTTGGCCTTGTAGATCTTTTAAATATTGTTAATTTTAAAGGAAAGCAACAACAATTTACCAAAGCTACAAGATGTAAATGATCTACAAGGCCCTACCGTGAATTCCGCTATTAACATTTTTCTGTTATTGTTTTAGATGGTACCTTAGCTGGGTAGTAACTAGGGTGATCGACTCGGTTTTTCAACCGGTTTTAAAACCCGTTTTTTCACAATACGTTTGCCGGTTTTTTGAAAATGTTGATTTTTCGAATGTCGAATAGTCCGGTTTTTTACAATTTAAAAACCGGCTGAGTCGAATATTTTTCGATTTGTATATTTTGCAATAAAATTAGTTTTTACTATGTTCAAACGTCTTCTATTGATTTTCCTATGTTTTTAGTGTATTGGGCAACACTTAGGCCCAATAATTGAGTTCTTAATTATATGTATGCCATTTATCTTTAAGTCCCATTTAAGTAACGCATTAATTTTTTCAGTACAAAGTTGAGAGACATTTAAATGAAACTTAAATGCCCAACATTGTATATTTAAATCCTACTTAAGTTTTACGAGCATACCATATTTAATTGTGATTGTGTGTGTTTATTGAAAACATGTACATGAACATCATGTGGTCGTATTAAAAAGAATTTCGTTTAAGTTTCATAAATATATAACATATACAATATAGTTTCATATCATGGAAAAATAAAATGTGTTTTTATGTAATTTTAGTTTTCTGCATTTCGATAACCTAACTTTCTTATATATGATAAACAGCTGTTGTTTGAAAAGCCTTTCATAATACTGGGCAATTTTGCAGTGCTGCCGTACTTTCAATGTAATTTAATAAGAACTTTAATTAACCACTTAAAAAATTAAACTACATTTAAATGCAACTTAAATTTAAGTGGCAATTAGCTAAATGACATATAAATAAGATCTCAATTATTGGACCTTACTGAAACATGAAATTAAAGTGAAATTAGTTTATAAGGTAGTAGCAGAGGCGAATTAAACTGGCCTTATGGTGTGCAGTGGATGTCAAAATCCATTCGTAAAACGTGTTTTTTAGTTTTGTTGACATTTTAGGTGTGTTCCACAAGATTTTGTACAAGTTCGGACTAATGAGAGAAAAAAGAAAATTACTCTCTGAATATGCAAAAGTTATCCAAAATTGCTGGAACGCAAAAAACCATAATTGCACATCTTGAAATATTAATGTTGCTTAATTTTTACATTAAATTTAATGCAAGTGATTTTAGTCGCTTAAAACGCATAACATTATATAAACAAAAAATTTGCATCATTGGCAACAGCTGTAAAAAGTAAATGAAAATGAGTTCCAAAAAAGTGAATTATTTAAAAAGAGCATTTTTTATATTAAAGAAATGGAGAAATATGCACAAATGCACTTGCAACTTCAACTTTGTTCAAAAAACCTTCCATTTTGCTTTTTAATAAATTTGTGTGTAAAAACTTTTTACCTATATTTGCAAATTTTCTGAATAATTTTTCAGTTTCACATGTAAACAAAAAACAGCTGATTTTTAATTCTTGTCCGAACTTACCCAGAAGAAAAAGTTCGTACTAGTTTGTACAGAAATTGAAAAAAATTACTCTCTCATTCGCTCTCAAAATTGCACAAAAATTGCTATCTGGAACGCTTTCGGATAACTTTGTACAAGTTCGGACTGTTTTGTTATGCATCTGGAACAGACCTTTTGATTCATATTTTATGTACATAAATGTAAAGACTAGTCAAAAGCGGAGTAGGAGTACCACAAAACTACTCCAAATATATGAAAAAAAAGGTGGTCGATTTAACATTGCGATGTCCTAGCGTTGGACCACATGGTCCAACTTTGCATTACATCGGACTAACCCCAAAACTACTCCATATGAAGTAGTTATAGACTACTCGCATACAGTTTGTGAGTGCCTAAGAAGAACGATCATATTCGTTTAAACACGAACACTTATCGTACAGCATTGAATGCTTGTATGCAAACGACAAGATCCATGACTGCATTACATGGGACCATGATGTAACTAGTCTGTTTCATCTAGATTGGACCACGTACTCCAATATTATTTGCAGGGTAGATATCCACCTTGCCCATACATTCATATGTATATACAAACATTATATATAGGGTGGTTAAATTTATTTATTTATCTAAATTTAACCAACCTTTATATCTACTTTACATAAGTACATATTTATATGAAGTTAACCGGTTGACCGGTTTTTCCTGAATTTTAAAAACCGAAACCGGGGTTTTCATAATTTCAAATACTCGAACTATTGGAAAACATGTAATCGATCACCCTACTACTAGGTTGAGTACACAACGTGTGATGATACATGTTCGAACCCCAGAAAATTTTTTTTTGTAAATTTACTGACTACCAGGTGATTTAAAAAAATCAACTTTAAGTTAGTTGAAAGAAAAGTAATGCAGAGTGAGGCAATTGACTACCGCCTAGGACATCGCAATGTTAAAATAATCAGTTGATTACATTGAAAAGTAATCTAAGTGTCAGTTGCGAAATAGTTAGCTTAAAGTGAGTTTAAAGTTAACGGAATTTCCGGCAGGGTACGTGCATACATACATATGTATGTATTTAAATACGTACATACATATGTATCAAAATGTTAAAATTGCGCATTTAGAATGAATTTTGTGTATCATCTTCATTAACAGATAAGGTGTTTTTTTGAGAAATCATCGACGTTTACAAAAAATATTCATTGTTTTTGCTTATGAAGTAGATACAGTAGACAGCAAAACTAAGGGCACACCACTATGTCGTTAAAGTATCTTCGATTTTTCTTTTTATTTCAAAAACTAAATACAAAAAACGATTAAAAATACAAGATCAAAGCATAATTAATAAATTGACTCGAAAATTTGTGAGCTTAATTTCATAAATGTAAAATAACACAAAAAATATTTTTTTATTAATATGTACAAAGAAAGTTTCTTCCTATGTGAAGGCATAGGTCGTGTATAGTCAGTCACAAAAACTTTTTAAAATTCTGTTAATAACATCTTGGGCATATGGTCTAGTTACTCCGTCCATATTTGTGCAACCATCTTCTACTAAATTTACTTTGTAGAATATGTAATAAATAAATAATTTATTTATTGACAATACAAAAAAAATATTAGAGAAACAGTTAAGCTACAGCCTCAAAAGTAAAGACACACCTAATATATTATGGGGATTTACTTTATCCAATTACAAAGTCTATGCTAAATATTTTTTATATAAATGGTGGGCAAATTTAAGGTTAGGAAACAAATTTATTTATTTATTTATTTAATTCAGTCTATGGACAGAAAGTCTTTTAAGACTACGATAAAAAGATACATTTTTTCTTAATAACTAAGATTGAATAACTAACTTATATATATATAGTAAAGTATTAAAAGATCAACAAAAAATACAGAGAGCTAATTTCTTAACGAATGAATATACAAAGTTACAAAATGATAGCAAAATTTCAAATAACAATATTATTTTATTACACTTAGAAGAAAAAGTTTAAAATCATTTTTCTCAGTGCTGAACTCTATATAAGACTTTGATTCTCTTTGCAATTTAAAGTTAATTTCATTGAGAAACACGAAAGCACGGGTTAGTGTGCCATTACCAGCATAATTAGTCCGATCCAAAGGAACATCAAACAGCTTATTTAACCTGAAAATTCTGGGAGGTATAAAAAATGGTACAGCATGAAGCAAATCAGGCTTCAAATCGTTACATACGTGATCGTATCGGCAATCGTACGAAAACAAATTAAATGATACGTCAATCGTATAAACTGAATGGGATTTCAATACGTTCACGTATGTGATAATCCGAAAATTGTGTTTTTACGTGACGAGTTGTACATTCACGGATGTAACGATTTGACCCCAGGACAGTCAATGTATCCGTTAATAATATCGTACACCAGAAGGGCGGATTGGAGTTTTCTATGTCCTTCTAAAGTACGTAGTCCAATAAAAAGGCACTTAGATTCATAAGGAACTGAAATTAAATATGATAATTAGCGTGTAACAAATTTAAGAAAGGTGCGTTGAAGTCTCTCGATACGTGAAATAAGATTTCAGACATGAGGATTCCATATAACGGCAGCATATTCCAACTTAGATCTAACGAAGGACGTATAAATGTATTTATGCGTGTACGAATTAACAAATTCAGAGCAGTTTCTCTTCAGAAAACCAAGCATTTTATAAGCTATAAGCTACAAACGAGATAGAACTATCAAGAACAACACCTAAATAAAGTTTAGAATTCGAAGTGTTCAAATTAATGCCATTAATATTAAATAAAGAGTGTTTTTTATTGAGGTATAGAACTTTAAGTTGGCATCACTTTTTTAACTGGCGGCCATTTTGTCAGCTGTCAAGTGATTAATATTTAGTTTGGTTTGCCATTTCATCATGAACAGGTTGACAAAAGAACAACGCTTGCAAATCGTGCAAATTTATTTCGAAAATAATGGTTCAGTTCGCGAAGTTTACCGCAAGCTCCGTCCATTTTATGGTCGACATAATCGTCCATCAGAGCAATTAATTCGGTTATTCGGAATGGACCTGTCAATTGGCCACCAAGATCGTGTGATTTGACACCATTGGATTATTTTCTTTGGGGATATGTGAAGTCGCTCGTCTACGCCAACAAACCAGAAACGTTAGGGGACTTGGAAGCCAACATTCGTGGCGTTATTGCCAACATACGGCCCCATATGCTCGAAAAAGTGGTTGAAAATTGGACCTGTAGAATTGGCTTTATTCGAGCCAGCCGCGGCGGCCACATGCCCGAAATCATATTTAAACATTAATGGCATAAAATTATCCTTCCAATAAAGCCAAACTGATGGACATTAAAACGATTTTCTTGTGTTTTATTTCAATTCGAAGTTCTATACCTCTAAAAAAACCACCCTATATCACTACAATGGGATTCATGAATCTATGAAATTAAACGTGTAAACACTTACTTATATTTAAATGCATGTAATTAAGTTGGCACCAATCGCTTAAATTATTAAGCTCATTTTGCATAGTGCAAATATCACTCAAACTCACATTTCACGAAAAATTTTAAGTCATCGGCATATAACAGATATTTTGACTTAATAAAGCAGCCACCAATATCATTAATATATAAGTTAAATAATAACGGGCCAAGGATGCTCCCCTGGGGCACTCCAGAGGTTTGACAATAGGGCAAGGATTGAAAACCTTCAATAAATACTGAGCAAACTCTATTAGATAAGTAAGACTTAAGCCATAGCAAAAAATTGGAATGGAATCCCATTAAACTCAATTTTGACAACAGAATGGAGTGAGATATTTTATCAAACGCTTTAGAAAAGTCAGTGGAAATAATTTCTACCTGGCTACCATGCTCTAGAGCATCCAGACAATATTCACAGAAAAGGGTCAGATTAGTAATAGTTGATCGGCAAGAATAAAAACCGTGCTGATACGGAGAAATCCAAGGTTTAATTGCAAAAATAACTTTTTATGCACAATATGCTCAAAAATTTTGGAAACGCAAGAAAGCTTAGAGATAGGCCTGTAACATTTTACATCATTTCTGATGTCATCTTTGAAAACTGGAGTGACTATGGCAGACTTCCACATGCTTATAAATTGCCCTTCTTTCAGAGACAAATTAAAGATAAACGTTAGAGCTGGTACTAAGGAGGTACTCGATTTCTTTAGCAGATAAGTACAGACACCATCACAATCAGATTTTAATGAATTCTTTAACTGAGTAATAGCGTGAGATACATCAATCTCAGACAAGACTAGATATCCAATATTTAATTTGTTAAAACCTCCCGAAGAGGAAATATTATCGTTGAACGGTTCAAAATTTGAACTAAAAAATTATGCAAACATATTTACTGCCTCCTCACAAGAATTAGAGATTTTGCCATCTAGGCTAACTATAGATGGAACGTCTGACGATTTTATTTTAGATTTAACAAAATCACAATGGACCCAATTGGGTCTCCGAGTGGATGTGCGGTAAAGCACCACCCTTCCTACCCTAACAAAAGTCCAAAACGCTTTGAGGTTACGTATAATTTCTTGTTCTTTCGACAAGAGAGACTGCTTATACAGAAATTTATTTAAAAAGTTAAATTCTCTGCTGTAATGTAAAAATTTATGGAATTTGTTATGCAAGTTTTTCAGTTTTTTTAGGCCATTGGTGTACCAAGGTAGCTTATATGATTTATTGTGTTTAGTTGGAATATTATCTGAACAAATTTTTATGACTTTTTTTATAAAAAGTTCACTGCACTCATGGATTTTTAATCCAACAAAAAGATCTATCCGACTAATGGAATCAAAAATAAAGTTCAACACATTAAAATTACAAGCATTAAAATTAAAGTCATTAACAGACGAGCGTTTAGAATTATTAAAAAATGTTAAATTAGCTATTTCTAATACTAGAGCTTGGTGATGAATATTAGGCGGATATAACCACAGTAGAGGACTGAAAACTTCATATTTAAAAAAATCAGTAATAAATATAAGGTCCAAAAAACGATTTAATCTATTAGCACAATTATTTACTTGACACAAATTTAGCGCTAATATACTATCAATTAAGTTAATTTCATGACTATGATGTACGTTACTGGGCATTAGAAAGGCACTGTCAGATACTTTTAACCAAAGAATATTTTTTAAATTAAAATCGCCTAGAATACAAATATTACCATCTACTGTGAAATTCTCACCAAAAGATGTAATATTAGATATATACGCGTCATAAAGCTCATCAGTGCTATGGGGTGGTATATACGATACACATAATAAAAATGAACAAGTTAAATCAGAAATAGAAACAATTAACTGATCGAGCAAACTCTTATGGTAATCAATATTACATACAGATGACTTAATTGCGGTTTTTACGGCAATTAGAACTCCTGCACCCAGTGATAAGCCAGTAGAAATAGAATTCCTATCCTTACGGAAAACATTATGGAGTTTAGTATCAAAAAATTCAGCATCGTAAAAATCACAGTTGAGCCAGGTTTCAACCAATACAAAAACATCATATTGGTTTTGTGATGAGAAATCAAATATGGTCTTGAATTTGGTTCGCATTCCGGAAATATTTTGGTAATAAATTTTAAACCGTTTACAGGTATTAACTGTTGTTTCCTTGTAGACGGGTGCGTCCCTTAGAAAATTTACGAAAGGGCACACTTTGATGCCCGCAGGCCAAATTTCAGGGTTTAGTAATTTCTCATAAAGATTATTAGATATGCCAATTTTAAAATTAACGCTCTTTAAAAGTGATAAATCCGCATCTTTTTTAATAAGTTTAAAGCAGGCCATGTGACATTTATTAATATACCCTACGTTTGCAACATAGGAAAGTACTTGATCTTCACAACAGAAGGCTTAAATGACGAGATATGAATCCATTTCTTCTGGAAAATAACATCTAAATCACAAGATGTGTTAGCACCATAAATCACAGGGCCTTTCTTAATGTTACGCCTCCGTTCACCTCTATTATTGAAAGCTGGATTATTTCTACCCGGTAAAACAACTAAATCTGCAACCGGATTAATATCAGTGATATCAGGGTTTAAGGTGAGGGTAGAAAACTGTAGTTGTTTACTATTAGTTGGTACATTATCATCTTGTTGAGCATTAACAACGGCAATATCGTTTGAGTCAGGCAGCGATAAATTCTTCGTTACTGCACCTGCATATGATAATTTGGTAGATTTGACAGATTCCTCAATTGTTTTCTTTATAACTTTGCATATTGTTTTGTTGTTTTCTTCTATTGCATTATACATTTCTTTGTTTTTGTGTTGATGTTCATTTATGGGCGCCATATAGATTTTTTATTTCTTTAAAATTAGTATCACAGGATTTTAGAGCTGAATCTAATTTTTTTAATGTATCATAATACCTTGTTTCAATGGCTTCAAGAAGCCTTTTAATTTCAATTTCGTTATGTTTAAGATAGGAATTGGTAAATATCTTCAAAAATCGATTTTCTATTTTTCGATCAACTTTTTTAATTTCGATTAATCGTACGTGGAAATCAATTTTTAAATCGATTTTAAAATCGTTTAAGAGAAATTGGCGGCTATAAACAAAATAATATTTATTTATAAAAATTTAAATAACAAACAAAAACAAAAGTTAACATATTTATGTACATTAAAAACACACACAAAGTTAATTTAGCGAAACACTTTAAACTCAGTAAGGTACATACATATGTATGTATATGCATATTAGATATTAAAGCTGAATTTTTAAATTAAAATTATACGTAAACTTGCTTTAGTTTAGCAATTTTTTATATTACATAAAATAAATTTCAGAAATTACTTCTAAGGATTATTAGTATAAATATTTTAAACTAATCACCTTTACTTGTTCTTGTTAATATCAACGTCAGGCAATGTCAAAATAGGGCACTTAAGTACTATTTTTTATCAGTAATTGTTTATTTTTAACCGACTCTTGCTATTTTCTAGCCTTAGAGAAAGTATGTGTCCTTTTTTCGATATTGTCTTGGCATTGATGTCGATAAAAAGTTACGGAATAAAGATGAATAATATTAGTTATCAAACCAATCTTCTTCACTCAGTAATACTTAAAAAATTTCCAAAATTTTGATAATAAAAAATCGATTTCAGTATAAAATCGCAGACGTAAGATCGATTACAAAAAATCGGGGTTTTTAACATGAAATCGGTTTTCGATTGGAATCGAAATCGATTTACCAATCCCTAGTTTAAGAGCTGCTTTATATCCGCCTTTATATTCGACTAGATTTTCTTTATTTTTATTAACACTATGTTGCACTTCTCTAATCACCAAATCAACATTATGAATGTATTGGAGGCAATCATCGCAAATAAAGCGTATGAAACCACCAGACTCAAGTATTCCCCGCGAGTATTGTCTATGCCAGAGCGCTTCTTAGCATAATGGTACACTTTGCAAACACCTTCTCACATTAAGCCACTTTCACCGCGAATAGCAGATTTAGATTGATGACATTCAGCCATGTTTGTACTATTAAAACTTTAAAAGTTTTTAGTTCGTTTAATATAATCAATTTGATATAATTCCAATATAGGTAAACAATCAGAACTTAAGTAGTGATTTTATTAACATTTATAAGAATTTAAACATCAATTGAAAATTTTATTTTTAATAATTTAATGGAGCTCTTGTATTTTTGCGACTAAATAAGCTAGAGTTGCTACGTATGCATGACTTGAAACTAACTTTTTTGACACTAGATATACCAAACGGACGACACAATCGTCCATATTCTAGAATCTAAATGTACTTACTACATATGTACATATGCAACCATAATTCAATAATACATGAAATTAAAAAAAAAACATAAACAAAATCCCTTCAACCAAGCTAATTCAATTTATTGAACTCTCTTTCTTTCCTTCCTTCATAATAATTCATAATGTAATATAATATCGGGCAATTGGGTCACCTCTAGCACGTCGGCAGACATCCGTTCATTTCACAAAATTTTGAACCAAAAATCTTCGCTTATCTCGCCAATGCAGCGTCAAGTTTCAGTTATATCTGCTTTGTTCACGTAAATTCACAAACTTCACAATTAAAATTATTTAAAAAAAAATTTCCCAACTAAATAAATGTGAAAGGATGCAGCTCAATTCTTGACATTTCACAAACTTCACAATTAAAGTACTATGTTTAGGAGTTTGCCCACCCTTTACTTGGCTGGTGGGATTTTATTGTACAAAACACTCATTTAATCACTCATTCAATATTTTTTGTCGTTTGCGCCCTAATTTGTCTCCCATATTTCCAAGAAAATCGGTTTTACTTAAAATTTGCTTCCGATTATGCGCTTTCTAATTTTTTGTTTGTTAAAGAAGCTCAGATGGGCAACCGGCTTTGACTTTAAAGAGTTATTTGCTATACAATGTCTTAAAAAAGAAAAAAATTTCGCCGAGTCTTTTGACCTGAACTCCCACAGATTATTCTTCAATACATGTTATATACACTTTGGTCTATCGTATTTTCGATAAATACAGTGAAGTCAGGGAGGACTGCGAGTCTTGGAAAAGGAAAAGGAGATGACCCAAAGGGGGAAGGCGCAGGGGCTGGTGTCTATATCTTGGGAACGAACATTCGTAGTTCCACGAAACTAGTGGCCAGTAATGTAGCTGAAAGCGAGAAGGTAACCTTCTACGCCGACAGCCAAGCAGCGCTAAAATCCTTGAAGAGACATAATGTCAAATCGAAACTTGTAGTGACTTTTGGAGAGCCCTCAACTTGCTTATGAACAAATATAGTGCCAGATTATGTTGGGTTCCCCCTTCGCGGAGTAGACACCTTGTCGTGGTGCGGAGGCTTATGGTTGCAATGAACTAACAGATCATTCTGGCTGGGAATTTTTTCCTGTAAGGTCCAACCATGACAGACGGGCTGGGAGGGAGCAAGTAACTAAGAACTACTACCCGCGCCTATTGGATGAGTTTGCAGCTGGGGGTAATGAGGTTGTATTACAGCGGAGCCTTCCCGATACCTGTCCGCCTCGGAAAGCAACTGTGGACCTCTCATGCTAGACAGGTCTATGGAATAAGGATACTCAAGGCCCTGTTACTCGTGGGAGATGGAAGGGAAAAACAATAATAAAAATAAAACAATAATTATCGGGAACATCACTGCTACGGAACTCACCCATCAAGTGGAGCAAGACTCCCTAAATGGACCGAGTACCAGTAAGGGTCACAGGAACTGACCTCCACGACCTATTACGAAATAAAATGCAGGATGCAGGAGCACACCTCCACGATAAAGGAATGGCTTGCCCCCTCAGTAACGCTGAAAGCTGCACAGGGGAGCAGGTCGCACCTACATCGAGCATAAGGCTCGAGACGCAGAAAAAGCGACCAAACAAACTCAAACTTAAATTTGCTTCTAGCGTTATCAAAATTCTTAACTACAACTTTTGGCAAGTTTGGCTGGCAAATGCGCCAAACGCGCTACTGTTTAATCGACTCTTTAGTAATAGTTTTGGTAAAGAGTCATGTAAATGCAGGCGTTTTCGACAATCACGGTATCATTTCATAAAAACGCATGAAAATCGTCACAAAAAAGCCAACCACAATAAGGGTAAATATGTCAACATCTGCGTATGTTGGAGTAGACACTAAAGCGTCTAGTTACGAAAACGTGGTCGAAGGGTTGAGGGTCGCAATTCTCTCCGGGGACTTCCCACAGGCCTCATTACTAAGTGAGGAACTAACTCAACTTGAGAAGGCCATCGTGGATGAGTTATTAGTTGGGGAGAGGCCAAAGCTCAATTCGAGGACATTCACTTTCGTCCAGGTATGTTCATAATAAACTGCGGTAATAAACAGACGGTAGAGTGAATCAAGTCAACAGCACCGAGGCTGAGCGCTTGGGAGGGAGTGAACCTACAGGCACGCATGGGAGAAGGCATACCGGTATGCCACACCATTACGGTGTATCTGCCAAAGAGTGCGGGGCAGGACTCCAAAGTCCATAGCAATGCTCGCCGCCCAAAACCATGGACTAAACACTCAAGGTTTGGAAGGTACAGGCATGCCGAGATGAAGTCATGGGATAGATATTATCTGTTGTAATCGATGAAAAGTCGAGAGATAATATCCAGAAGAACGTTAACGTTCTCCACTACAGGTTCGGGAAGAACACCGTACATGGAGGAAGGAGGACGGGAGAAAAAATTACTGCAGATAGTGGAACAGCATCCATGACTGATGCTGGGTTAAATGTTGGAGATGGTCCGACCATCGGCGATGCGGCGGCAGCTATGGTGACTGTAGCCACAGAGGCTACAGCGACTACGAAAGGATTGTGTAGGGAGACATATCCAACCCCTACGGAGATGTGTGGTGCCCTTTCCACACTTGTGGTCTCGTCGTCCCAGGAGCCGATTTCAGTGGATGAAGAAGCCATATTGCATGAGGAGCAATGAGCAATCCTCGAGGAAGCAGGGGGGGGGGATAAGTGCCGAAATAGCCCAGGAGAACATACACCACGCTAAGGCTGCTTCGGCAGTAATAGCGCGGATGTTCACCAGGTAATGACACTTATTCAGGAACCATGAACGCACCAGGCTAAAATCAAAGGAATATACTGCAGTAAAGGTAAGGTAATATACGATCTTAGAGTAGACCATCCACGCGCATGTATTCTGATAAGGAAGAACACTATCTTCTACTTTCAGAGTTTTTATGTCACGAAATATGATGCCGATAATCGATAGATTGCGTATTAGAGGCCTGCGTAAACAGTCTTGAAATGTAAATACGTCTTGTTTTTTTTTAATGTATTCTCGTGGCATGTATTATACTAAACCAATAATAAATGCTGTCGTTTAACAAGCGATGACGCGAAGATTTCTTGTTCGTAACAAACAATCAAAAGAAGTATTGTTGACGCGTGTATGCTTTTTATTTTGCATATTGTACGTTTGAGTGTGTTTGTAAGTGTAGATAGCAAGCTATTATGTGTTTAAGGGTGGCTTTTTAAAGCAAGCGCACACAACTAATGTGCGTGTGTTTGTATGCACGCAGAAAAATAAAAGATCATACACACAATGCAAGTAATTAGTTTTTCTGTTTCGTTCTGTTCTGTTTCGGTTCAACCTGTGAAAATCAAAAAACCTGTTAAGTAATTGTAAGTGACACAATAAATTATATTAAAAATATCTTGAAATAAATTAATTCTGCTTCAAGTTAGAATTTTTACTTGCAAATAAAACGTTCGAATAAAAGTAGTATATGAGTTCTCATAAAATTAATGTTCTTGAACTTCTTACACATGAGAAATTTGTTTTTATTGTTTGTTATTAATAAAAATAGCTTAATATATATGTTTGTTTCTTAGATTTTTCTTGATTTTAAGGTTGCCCCTTTTTTTTCTTAGAAATACCCTTTTTGTGCCACTTTGTTTTTGAAAAGCTCCTTTTTGTGCCCCTTTTTAAAAATTTTCAACGGTAACGCTGCCAGAGTGCCGAACATCAATTGGATTTTTATACAAATGAATACACATACCAGGGATGGCACAGTTGATACAATTGTACCTTTTTTGGCACTATTGCAAATCGAAAAGTAAAATAGTACACTATTGACTAATTTAGTACATTTAAGGAATCTCCCGAGTTTCACTCCGCATTTCTTTTCAAATGATTCTTAAAAAATATTCGTCGTTTTATTCACTTTTTTCATTAAAAGATATCAAAATTACTAAAATGTCAATATTAGTCAAGAAATGATGGAGATACAATGCACAAAATTTCAAACTTCATTAAAAATTGTATGATTTTTTTTTTTGCAATTTTGCTGTTTTCAAGTTTTCTTTCTTTAACCAAACAATTAAAATTAAGATTTTTTCCATAGGACATTAACTAATTTTAATACAGACATTTTGCGCTCTACAAGGTCCAAATTGGTGCAAAAATGACAAAGCTACAGAAGATTTAGTGAATTAACCCACTTTTCGGTTTTATTAAATAAAAAACCCAAAGGAATTACATAAATACGCAGAATTTGAAAAACGAACGCTGTAAGTGTTACAAACATTGACAGTTCACAATTTTAAATTGTTTGCTTAATTTTTTGATTCTCTTGAAACACCGAATTCATATTAAAAAAAAATAAAATGTATAGTGCAAAACGTGAATTTTTTTTTGCCAGAACAATCCGAACAAGTTTTGCTATGCTTGTGGAGTTTATTGTTTTGCGCAGATGAATTAAAAGCATGGAGGTCATTTGGTTTAGTTGTATCAGGCTTTCTAGGAAATTTCAGAAACACAAATTATAAAGATATAATTCAAGACTTGTTAAAAAATTATGAGAAAATTGGTAATTTTTCATTTTTATGTCTTTCTTAAAAAAGGAGTTAATATGTCTTTAAAATACACCTTCTGCATTCACATTTAAATTTCTTCCCAAATAACCTTGGCGACAAGCATGGTGAGCGTTTTCACCAACAAATACAAGAAATGGAACGTCGGTATCAAGGGGCGTATGATGAGGCGATGTTGGGCGACTATTGTTGGTTCCATGTGCGAGAGGTAGAAAATAATTACAACAGACAAAGCAACTCAACAGTTTTAAGCCATTTTTAATTTAATTGTTACCTACATATATAAATATTTCTATATTTACTTGCTTTTTTTGATTTGATAAAAGCGAGATAATTCAATTAATCTTCTGTAACTTTATCATTTTTGCACCGATGTATTCTATTGAGTACATAATGTTTCTATTAAAATAATCTAACGTGATAAGTGACAAAACTTAGCAAAAATTAGTTATTTAGTGTAAAAAAACTAAGTTAAAAAAACCAAAATTGCAAAAAATCATTAAATTTTTTGTGAAATTTGACCTTTGTTCCACTGTAGTTTAGTCATGATAATTTTTACAAGCAACCCATGGTTGTTTTAACAATTTTATTTTCTTCCAAGTGGAAAAAATAAATAAAAAAATTATTTAATACTTACCAAGATTATTTTATTAAAGTGATATCATCTCTTTTAAAACCCCAAATAACGTTAATTTTGCAATATCTCGAAATCTGTTCTACTTTTGACCATTCTGAATTCAGATTCGGATTTGGCGAAAAATTCTACATGTGTCAAATTCATTTGGCCACGACTTTGTTGAAATTTTGTTCCACAGTGTAATCAAATACCATTTCTACTATCTACAAAGCAGTGTAATAAAGGTAGAAAGAAGATTCAAACTACAGTCGAACTTCTCTACAACGTAGTATAAAGAAGCTGTCATCTACAATGCAAAATCACGTAACTACATTTTTTTTTCATTTTAGATAAGATAGGAATAACAAAAATTAAAAATTTTAAAAACCCCCGACTTTTTTCAGAAAAGATGTTATATCTTCTAAACTGCTGGACCGATTTTCTTCAAACATAGCTAAGAACCCTCTCGATCAAGTCATCTTTCAAACAAAAAAACTAAATGAAAATCGGTTTAGCCGTTTGGCCTGTACGTGGACACTAACAGATACACAGACACACAGACACACACTACAAACTTATAACACCCCTTTTTTTAGTCGGGGGTTAAAAACTAACGGCCCTATGTATAATCAGAAACTGGCATGAAGTTAATATAAGTGGTAAAATTGAAGATGGTCTTAACGTGTTTTGCCATACAATTTTACATTAAAAATCATGCTAGGATGTAATCGTGTGTTAAACCTACATTATGCGGCAATTTTTAATGTAAAATTGTATAAAGGAACTCGTCAACACGTAGTTCAATTTTGTCACTTATGCTAACTTCATGCCAGTTTTTAATTATACATAAGGCCGTAAGTTTATTATTTTCATTTTTAATACGTCTGATTGTAATGATGAAGGTTAGAAAATTTATAGGAACATATGTTTCGATGTAATACAGAATAATTAATTAAAAATGCTATTTTGAATTTTTTTAGTTAAGTGGTTTTGCATTTCAGCTGACGATATGTACATTGTATTCCATGTAAACTATTCCAGGCAGAAATTTCCAACCGTATACAAATTTTAGCACTGGGAAAGCACTTTTACTCAAGAAACCAAAACGGTTTGCCAACGTCCGAGTTTAAGCTTGTTCTTCTAAAGCCTATATATAGTACACGGCATGTAAAAAGCCACATGCATATGTGGCGATGACGTCACGGACATTTTCAGCATGTTGGTTACATTTTTTAAAATTACTAGTAGTGGCTACATGCCGTAAAATTTTTATACAAAATTTTGTAACAAAATACAAATTTGACATTTTTAGCCGAATTGAGCACATTTTCTGAGGCAGCAAATCTGTAATCATGTGAATATTTACATGTACATATGTTGCTAGTACACGGCATGTAGCAAATGTAGCTTTCTGATGACGTCAAAATTACGTCAGAACCACATGCGCATGTGATTTTTTACATGCCGTGTAATAAAATAATATTGTTATTTGAAATTTTGCTATCATTTTATAACTTTCATTTTATAACTTTGTATATTTATTCGTTAAGAAATTAGCTCTCGGTATTTTTTTGTTGATCTTTTACTATTTTACTATATATATATATATATATATATATATATATATATATATTGAATTTGTAATTAATAAAAACCTTTATTCGTTTTGAAAGTTTAAACAGAAGTAGTTATAAAATTTTCATCACAAAAAAAAACAATTATTAATAACTCAATACATATATAATTGAATATACTCAAGTAGAAAAATAACAAGTTCATTTTCAACAGTTTCCCTGAACATGTTATTTATACAATTATTAGTAAACTTATTAAATTATGTATAAACATATGAAATTATATTATTTTAAGCCAAACTTGTCGGTGAGTGTTTTAAATTTTGGGAAAGGTACACCTTTTGTTAACAAATCAGCCAACATATTATTTGTAGGCAGGTATTTTAAAATAATTAACTTATTTTCAAAACATTCACAAACAAATTTAACTCTTATATCAATATGTTTTGTACGTGATGAGTATGCATTGTTGAGTGCAACATGTATAGCACTTTTATTATCACAATGCATAATCATACTTTCCTTTAAATCTGGAGAAATTTCATTTTCTAATCTTCTTAGCCACATTGCTTCTTGTATAGCTGCAACCATAGACATCAACTCAGCTTCAGTGATGGACAAAGCAATTGTTTTTTGACGTTTAGTACACCATGATACAGCACCCGATTGGAAAGTAAATAAATAGCCTGTTGTAGAACGCCTTTCGTCAATATCACTGGCCCAATCTGCATCGCAATATCCTGTTAACTTGTCAGTTCCTTTAGAATATACTAAACCTTTATTGAGAGTACCCTTTAGATATCGCATTATTCTCTTGATTGCTTCGCAATGCGCCTTCCCTGGATTCCCACCATATCTGCTTAAAACATTGACGATATAGCAAATATCAGGACGTGTTACTTGAGCATATATAAGGAACATATAAGGAACATTTGTCATTTGCATTTTATCATCCTCACTTTTTGGACACATTTCAGCAGATATTTTCTGACTGCAATCAACAGGAGTATTGACAGGATTATAGTTTTCCATATTAAAACGTTTTAGAACATTAGAAATGTATTGAGATTGATCCAATTTTATTGTGTTATTAGAACGCGATATTTGAATCCCCAAAACTGAGGAAGCTTCTCCCATATCTTTCATTTTAAAATTATTCATTAATTTTGCCTTAGTATCATTAATTAAATTTATGCTATTTGAAAAGATTAACACGTCATCAACATATATTGCAATGAATAAAACTTTTTTAGGAGTTACATGGTAATATATACATAGATTAACTTCACTTCGTTTAACATCAAGCTCTAACAATACTTCGTTCAGTGTTTCATTCCATACACGACTTGCTTGTTTAAATCCATATATTGCTTTTTCCAGTTTGCATACTTTTCCTGAACCATCTTCCATACCTTCTGGTTGTTTCATATAAATTTCTTCTTTAAGAGTACCATTTAGAAATGCGGTTACAGCATCCATTTGATGAATGAGTAAGTTATGTTTAACAGCTAATGCTGTTAAATACCTAATAGATTCATATCTTACTACTGGAGCAAAAGTTTCATTGTATTCGACTCCTTCTTCTTGACTGTACCCTTTAGCCACCAACCTTGCTTTTCTTTTAATAATTTCATTATTAGAATTCACTTTAGTTTTAAATACCCATTTACATGATATTGCTTTTTTATTATTAGGCAATTCTGTTAAAAACCATGTATTATTTTCCATTAAAGAATCATATTCATCTTTCATTGCTTCTGTCCAATCTGAGGCATTTGATGATGACATTGCCTCTTTCAAAGTATAGGGATCATCAGACACAAATTCTGTAGCACAAAAACTGCAAGAATATTTAATTTTCTTAGCAATTCTTTCAGAACGACGAAGTTCAAAACTATCTTCATCTCTTGATCTTTTACTTGTTTGATCTCGCACGCTCTCGATATTTTCGTCAGGAAATCCTATAAAGTCCTCATTATTTTCTATCGATTCAGTCCTGAATTCGGAAACATTAGGTACAATTATGTCTTCTTCGCAATTTATTTGTAAATTTGTATTTTCTTCGATCAAAATAGGGAAATAAAAATTATTTTCTTTGCAGAACTGAGCTTGTTTATTTTCAAAGAATATTACATCTCTACTTGTAATAATTTCTTTTGTATTTGGATTGTAAAGTCGATACGCTTTTGAGTCTGAACTGTGCCCCACCATAATGCAATCAATCGATTTCTAGTCTAATTTTTTTCTTTTTTCCTTAGGAATGTGAACCATAGCTTTGCATCCAAATACTCTCAAATGTTTTAATGTGGGTTTTCTGTCTGACCAAATTTCTTCCGGCGAAATTTTATTTCCTCTGCAAGGAACACGATGAATTAAGTATGATGCGGTAACTGAGGCTTCAGCGCAAAATTTTTCATCTAATTCAGCATCAAATAACATACATCTCATTCTTTCAATTAACGTCCTGTTCATACGTTCTGCAACTCCATTTTGTTCGGGAGTGTAAGAAGTTTTTTGATGAGAAATACCATTTTGTTTGAGTAAATTTAAAAAATTGTTATTGATATACTCAGTACCATTGTCTGTACGCAAAATTTTTATTTTTTTAGCGCACTGGTTCTCAACAAAATTTTTAAATTTTACGAATTCGTCGAAAACGTCCGACTTTCTTTTAATTGGAAATACAAACACTTTCCGTGAATAATCAAGTCGATGAACTTTCTTTACGAGAATGAATTCTTTAAAATTAACTATTGTAGTATGTAATTATTTATTAATTACGAGAAAAGGGATGTTCATTTCATCAGTGAAGTGGTAATGGGAAAATTGTTTACCAAACAAAATGATAATCACTTTTATAGGGAATAAAGTTCATGTAAAATGTGTTTCCTTTCCCTAAAATTGTGGCCGGTAATCTGGTGATGTTAAGTTATTTTATGTTTTTTTTTTGTTTTTTTTACCTTTTTTGTTAATTGGAAAACAAAGTATTCATCCCTTATACCAGATAAGGGTGAATATTGGCAAAGCACTGATTTTTTAGATTTTTCAGTACTTGCCCGACATGAAAAACAATCGGCAAACCGTAGATCGAAGTTATCTTTTGCGTGTTGGCAAAGATTATTTACCATATCAAAAGTAAGTTGTGTGTAGATAACAATGTGAGGAAAACCTTAACAAAATAAAATAATACGTTATGGAGAAAAGTTCATTATAGTGAAGATCGTTATAACGAAGTTCGACTGTACAATGTGCATATACATATGTATGTAATTATATATGTATAAATATTATTAAAGGCAAGTGGTTTTATTGTGAAATTCGTTATACCCCTTTTACACACGGAAAGTATACTTTGCAGTCTTAATTCAGCTGGGAGAAAGACAGAAAAAGAAAGTATTCTTACCTCTGTCTTTCACACAGCTGAATTAAGACTTTGCAAAGTAAACTTTCCGTGTGTAAAAGGTGTGTTACATATGAAAGATTAAGATTATTTTGGGTAAAAAAATAGCCAAATATTAATCTTAACGAAAAAAATTGTACCACAAAGTATTATTATAGTGTATTCTGTGATTGTACTCATAACCAGTGTTGTCAGATATGGCGATATCTCGCCAAACGTGGCGACAAAAATTTTTTTTTCTTGGCGATTTTCTTGGCGATATTTGAACTCCTTGGCGATATTTTTGGCTATATTTTTACGATTTCAATAAAATAGAATAATGTTAAGAATATGAAATATTCTAAAAAAAAAAAATTCTAAATGTTGTGACTCTTTAAGAATATGGACCACAAAATCTCATTTGGTGTTTATGAAACAGTGAGGAAAACTTTTTTTTATCAGTTAGAACCAACATTTTGATAATGAAGGACCACAAATCCTATACGAGTTCTCGCCTAGGGTGTATGAATACGACGATGCTGCTGGTACTTATCATATCAAAAATATGATATCGTGTACTTAAATACACATTTAAGTAAAGCCTATTATTCACGGTCAAAATGCATGACCTGCATTATGATAATATTAGTTAAATTTTGTTTGTATTAGTCACATCTAATCTAAATGTAAATTTTTTGATTTTTGCACATGCATGTATCATATCAACATATCAAGATAAACTACTCAAAGCAGTGAGGTTTCAAAGAACTGTCAAATTCTATACGTAAAAAACAAAAACGTACGTAGTTTGACAATTGCCTTGCAATTAGCTTGCAACAAGATGCTATCAATTTATCGTGCAATGCATGCACGTGTATGTTGAGTTCTTAATGCACACGTATACGATGCTTGTGTCATGCATTTTGACCGCGAATAGTGCGCTTAATGTTAATTCAGTGAATGTAAACACTTTTCTTAGGGATTAAAGGCTGGGTTAGCCGAACGTTGCTGTTGCTGTACCGTACCGTACTGTACTGTTAGCACGTTGGTGCACTTATAGAACATTTAAAAACGTGCGTATGCTTTACTTCGTTTAGTTGTTTTAATATTAAAAAGGAACAGCTGTTCACAAAACAGTGATGGGAAATAAAAAGTTCAAATGGTGAATGTAGCGAAGAAAAAGTACCTAAAATATGTAAACGCTACTAAAACTGTATACTGTCTATTATACATTTATAACAAATAAATATGTTCATACATACATACATATCGATGGACACAAGTACACCTCGTCACAAAAATTTATTGCAATATCGTAAAAATAACACTTTTAAAAGCAGTTTAACAAAGCAGTTGTGCTGTTTAATATTATGTTTTTATCTTCCCCTGTAAAATTACAATTATTTGAGTTAGGGCCTTTCTACTTGTGACCAACGATATGTATGCAACATGAAATAATTTTTACATGTGTGCATACACAATAAGAAGTTTTGATACCATTTAAATCCTTTAATACATATCACATTTATATATTACTCATACATATTTATGCATTTCTTTATTATATATAAGTACATATACATACACATGCATGAATATATTTGTTTACATAAGTATGTATATATGTACATTCCCAAATATTTATTTATATACTTATGTTTTTCCACACAGATATTATTAACAAAAGTACCAAAAAACAGAGCCAAAATACCCCTATTCCATTTAAAGCGGCCCATACACTACAACAGCATGCACGCACAATCAAGCGATTGAGCATTCATTCTCGAACCACACAACATACCAGCAAGCTGGTACAATATTCATTTCTTACAAAATTTCGGGAAGGGTGGTTATGAATAGTGACACATATTTTGTTGCAATTATTATTGGTATGTTGTTAAAATTAGCAGCTATGTACAGGGTGGGCCAAAAGAAACCAAGGGGTGTAAAAGTTTAATAACTTTTTTGTTTATTAACTTTTTTTTATTTTTTCTTTCAGATTATATAATATACAAAATGGAAATTTTTTTTACACTAAGTATGAAAAATGATGTCTCTTAAATGACCACCGTTTTCAGCTTCGCACTGATGGGCTCTTTTTAGAGCATTTTCCATAACATCTTTCAAAACTTGTGGCTGTAGCGTTCGAATTTCTGCAACGTTTGCCTTGAGTTCAAGGATTGTCTCTGGCTTGTTCACATACACTCGCTCCTTCAAAAAACCCCAAAGAAAATAGTCGGGTGCTGTCAAATCTGGCGATCGCGCTGGCCAAATAATTTCCGAATTTCGAGAAATTATTCGCTCTCCAAAAATTTGACTTAAAAGTGCCATTGTGTCTCGGGCAGTATGGGCAGTGGCTCCGTCCTGCCGAAACCACATACCAGGTCTGTTTTCAAGAGCAGGACGTAAAAAATTTTCTATCATAAACCGATACCGCTCTCCATTTACGGTTACAGCACTTCCATCCTCATTCTCGAAGAAGTAGGGCCCAATGACATTTTCAGATGTGATCCCACACCATACTGTACACCTGATGGGGTGCAATTGGCGTTGATGAATGGCTCTTGGATTTTGAGAACCCCAGAACCTACAGTTCTGCTTATTAACAAAGCCATTCAAATGAAAATGAGCTTCATCACTCATAATCAAATTTTCAATAAAGTTGATTTCATTTCTGGCCAACTCTTGAAATTTAACTGCAAAATTTAGAAGCTGAAAACGGTGGTCATTTAAGAGACATCATTTTTCATACTTAGTGTAAAAAAATTTCCATTTTGTATATTATATAATCTGAAAGAAAAAATAAAAAAAGTTAATAAACAAAAAAGTTATTAAACTTTTACACCCCTTGGTTTCTTTTGGCCCACCCTGTATAACTAAAGTTCTTAAATTCTGTTTACCATTGAAACAAATTATATTTCAACAAATTATATTACTTAAATGCATGTTTGCTCCATGACAACTTTGCTCAACTGAGCTAATTTCACCATATACCACACCAGCGAGCTGGTACCATCAGCAAAATATCAAACTCTACTTGACATCGCTACAGCAAACCGTACAATCGCACAAAATGCCCATACACGACCAAACCGCTGGCACAAAAACTTGATTGCGCATGCATGCTGTTGTAGTGTATGGGCCCCTTAACTTACAATCACACCATCACTGGCTTACAAACGTCACTTAACAACGTTAGGAAATTCTATTTTATACAGGTTGAGACGTGCCGTCAACGTTACAGCAAATTTCGGTAAGCGTTTGCATTGTTTTCAATCAACAAAAACGATCAGCTGTTTCGTTAGCTCACGTGGACGTTCGGCTAATTCTACCTTAATTTTGTAAAACGCAACGCTTGACGTTGATAAATTTTGTATGTATTTTGTTTTTGTAATTTAAATTTTTCCATATAAAATTTGACAACGCTTGGCGTTGCGTTTTACACAATTAGGCCCTTAATTTTTCTTATATACTATGGCGCACAGTCATAGTCATAAACAAAGTAGACTTTAAGAGTTTAAAACCAGTATTGCCATACAAAATACTGGTTTTAAACTCATAAGGTATACTTTATTTTGACTATGACTATGCGCCTATAATTTTTATGTTTTACAATAGACTTTATCTACAGAATTTAAAATTTAACAATATTTGTAATGTAATTAAAAAATATAATATATTTTTGTAGCTATAATTTAATGTTTTATTATATTGGCGATATTCGACAAGTTATGTATTTGGCTATGAGGCTGAAAATAAATCTGACAACATTGCTCATAACATTATCGATTATCCAAAACAGCTGACGCTTCCCACTCACACTCCCACTATGAATGCACACACACATACTCTATTCTTATCCATATGTTTACTCACAGATACAATATTTGGAATCGATAAGCTTAAGACATTATAGTTAGAATATGCGGATTAAATGAGATTGGAATAGGTATAGAAAATAAATTAGAACTCTTTAAAAAGCCTTAAACATTTTCAATACATTTTTTCATTTCTTGTTTTATTTATAATGCATTCACTGAACAACCCTTCCGAAGCATATATTCAGATCCATTTTGAGTGCCATAGCAAAATTATTGTATCCACATTGCATTCACATACACGCACACATATATAGTTCATAAAAGTGCACTCTCTTCTCCCCATACATATGTAAAAACATATGAACATATGGATGTTAAAACTAAACTAAAAAGCTTACATTATCCACGGTTTCATGGATGCCAGACCGGATAATAATCAATTCACTTCTATGCTTTTCTTTATTTCTTTTGGTTAGGTAAAACAAACGAACATCAGATTTAATACATTTATATGCTTGTACATACATATTTACATATGAATGTATGTACAAATATATATGTATGTAAAATGATATATTTAGCACATACATTGCCAACTACATGCATACACATTTATGGATGGATGCAAATGTATTAAGTATACACATATGAAATTATTTATTTAACTAATAAATCACGCGATATAACCGCACCACCTCAATTAATACTTATTGAAGTATCTTCTTTTTAAGCACTTAAAAACACATTTGCTGAAAACTTTCATGTTTGAGAAAATCAATTGGATTTTTTTCACACACAGTTGAACACATACATACACAGATACATCATATATGTAAATAATATGTATGTATGCATGCATTTAGTATACATATTGATAGTTTAACTTACCAATATGTGTGTCCTCAATGTGTTGGATTAAATCACCCAAACTTGGAAATGTGATTCCGCAGCCATTAAATTTACAAATATTGAGCAAAAAGACGGCCATGTCCCTTCTAAAGCAGACTGCGGAATCGCCGACAATTGCTGCGATATTTCCTCTTCTACCGCACTAAACAGAACTTACGTCGCACGTTCAGTCGGTCTATTAGTTCAGTTTGATGGTCGGTCGATCTCTTCGTTCGCTGTTTGTTCTATTGCGAGTTAATGTAGATTACTGACTGCTGTTGTTTCTTTTTTTTCTTCGATGTTCTATATGCTAATATTCCAACAACCTAGTGCTCTTACTCTTTCCACGATGTTTTTCAAGTGGTGAATAAAATGCGCTCGTATAAATTGTTGACGTTGAATTTATACAATATAGTTGGTTCTTTTTATCGCAAGGCTTTTTAGTGTACAATTTTTTTCTTTTTGTTTTACAATACTGTTGGTTGCTTCGCTTATTCTAATTTGACTTTTTAATCTCCTCTCTATTTTCTGTTTTGTTTTGCTTTGCTTTATCTTCTGCTCTGTTTTTGCCGCATAAAACCAATACAGCTAACCATAGTTTTTGTATTTTCTTTTCTCCCGTATATATGTATATATGTATGTGCGAATGTTGTGTTACTCTCTCATTTTGGGTTTTAATTATTTAAAGTAGCTCTTTTTTTACGCATGTAAATATTATGTATGTAAATATGTATTTTCATTTAATGCATTTCACCTGATAGAGCGTTTGTGGTGAATTTTAAGGTGCGACTAGTAGTGTGACCGTTTGACCGACTAAAGTGGCAAATTGCCACTTTTTCGACTGCCTTTCCCCTTTTGTGAATGCCTTTCCACTTTTTGTTCTCACTTTTTTTAGGGTGAGTTATGTGAAAATACATTAAAAAAAAAGTTTAGTGTAGTTTTCTAGTTTTCTTTTTAATTTTGCCCCTTTTTTTTATAATTCCCCTATTTGGTGCCACTTTTTGAAAAATGTCATCGGTCACCCTGGCGACTACTTAGGTTATTGTTTAATTGCAACTACATACATACATAATATTATTGTTGTTATTGCTCAACTAGGTGGCTACTTTTATTATTGTCGAGCATGACGGTGGTTATATTGATGTGCATACATATACATATATGCATGTATGGATGTACATACATACGTACATAGGATGATGTTCGAAGTTGCAGGTT
The DNA here is from genome assembly GCA_949987645.1 of Tachina grossa. Lineage (NCBI taxonomy): Eukaryota > Metazoa > Arthropoda > Insecta > Diptera > Tachinidae > Tachina > Tachina grossa. The sequence continues at coordinate 149,105,964 of OX465274.1, read as the reverse complement.
TCCTAAATTATGTATACACACATATGCATATAAATAGTTTGCACCATCAATTCTGGGCCAATTAATTCATTAAAGATGTTGCATGAATAGATACATAAGTGGTTATTTATGTACATATATGTATAAGTATGTCTGAGTCCAATTCCACGTTTTTTTATTTATACTTATAAGTTTTTACCGGTGGGCTATAGTAGTTAATTTACATACATATGCATCATATTGGCTTATTTTATAGAAATAGTCTGCAAGTAAAAGAAAATTTAATTAATAGTTACATACAGGGGTCAAAAAAAATATTCGACATATACCAAAATTTTTTTGTTTCCATCGATAAAAAACGAATTATGTGTAATTTTACAAAAGGAACTTAGAAAGCGTTTGATTGAAGAACTTCAAATTGTATTCTATAAAAAAGACGAGATGATAAAAGTAACTAATATAAAAATTTCATCCAATAAAATGACTTCTTTTATACGATCTGGTATAGATTTGTCCAGGATTTTAGTATTTTCCGGGAATATTTTTCGTCACTCCCCTAAGAGGACTTTTTATACCCTTTACCAAAAAATTGTAAAAGGGTATACATATGTATATAGGTTTGTCATTCCGTTTGTAATTTCTAGAATATTAATAAGCGAGTCATAAACTATACATATTCTGGATCCTTATGCATAGGGAAGACGAATAAGCGATGCCCGTCTGTCTGTACGTGAAATCGGTTTTCCGAAGCTCCCAGAAAATCTAGAGACTTCGTTCTTGGACTGGTGTGTCAGAAATAGTCTGAAAAAGATTGGTATTGAAAATCAGCAAAATCGAGCAGACGGTTTCAGAGCTGGGAAGCTTAAACTTCATTTTGCCATACAAAATAACTACCGAAAAGTAGGTAGTTATTATTTTTTTTTTATTAAATAAACTCATTTTATACTTCAGTATGAATAAAATTAGTATTTCTAATTTAAAAAAATTAAAAAAAATTAAAAAAATTACATAGACGTTTCCAGGGTTAAAAAGCTTTAACTTTTTTTTCTTATACAAAAGTAACTTACTAAATCAAATTTTTCCTTTTTTTCTATAAATTAAGCATATCTTATGTTCTTAAAAGAAAGAGATTGATGTAAGAAATCAGAAAAACAAAAAGGATGATTCCCGGGTGGGAGAACCTACGATTTTTGTGATATATAAAATTAACTACAGTAAACTAATTTTTTATTTATTTTTATTAAATGAGCTTATTTTATACTTAACCACGAATAAAATTTGTATTTCAAATAAAAAAAAAAAAAATTAAAAATTTAAAAAGACGTTTCCAGGGTTGGAATACTTTAACTTTTTTTCTTATACAAAAATAACTTACTAAAACAAATTTTTCCTTTTCTTTATAAATTAAACATATCTTACATTCCTAAAAGAAAAAGATTGGTGTAAGAAATCAGAAAAATCAAAAAGGATGATTTCAGGATTGGGAAACTGAAACTTTTTGTGATATAAGAAAATTTATTTTTATTTTTTTATTAAATTAATTTATTTTATACTTCAGTACGAATAAAATTGGTATTTCAAATTAAAAATTAAGCTTCAAAACATTAAAAATATGTTTCCAGGGTTGGAAAACTTTAACTTTTTTTATACAAAAGTAACTTACTAAAGCAAATTTTTCTTTTTTATAAATTAAAGATATCTTATATTCTTAAAAGAAAGAGATCGGTGTAAGAAATCAGAAAAATTAAAAGGGATGATTCCAGGGTTGGGAAATTTACTCTTTTTGTGATATAAAAAATTAACTCTCGAAAACTAATTTTAATTTTTTTTTTAATAAATAAAATTATTGTATACTATAGTACGAATAAAATTGGTATTTCAATAGAAAAAAGTCTAAAACACATTTCCATGGGTTGGAAAACCTTACCTTTTTTATACAAAAGTAACTTACTAAAGCAAATTTGCCCTTTTTCTTTTTAAATTAAAGATATCTTATATTCTTAAAAATAAGAGATTAGTATAAGAAATCAGAAAAATCAAAGTTTGATTTCAGGGTTGGAAAACCCACACTTTTTGTGATATAAAAAATTAGCTACCGAAAACCAATTTTTATTTTTTTTATAAAATAATCATATTTTATACTTCAGTACGAATGAATTTGGTATTTCAAAATAAAAAAAATTAAAACGACGTTTCCATGGTTGGAACACCTTATTTTTTTATACAAAAGTAACTTACTAAAGTAAATTGTTCCTTTTTCTCTATAAATTTAAGATATCTTATATTCTTAAAAGAAAGAGATTAGTATAAGAAGTCAGAAAAATCGAGAGGAGGGTTGGGAAACTTACACTCTTTGTGATACAAAAAACTAACTACCGAAAATAAATTTTTATTATTTTTTATTAAATAAACTTATTTTATGCTTGAGTACGAATAAAATTGGTATTTCAAATAAAAAAAAAACAATTAAGAAAACTAAAAAGACGATTCTAGGCTTGGAAAACTTTAATTTTTTTTGTACAAAATGAATTTCCTTTTTTTCACTTAACACTTTTTCATTATTTTTTTTTAAGATCTGCTGGACTGGTATAAGTAATCAGAAAAATTTAAAATAATGATTCTAGGGTTTGAAAACTATTTTTTTTTCTTTGTACATAAAAGTAACTATGTGCTTATGTACGTATCTCTATACTACATAAACGTACTTTGGTAAAGGGTATATAATATTCGGCACAGCCGAATATACCACTCTTACTTGTTTTCATTTTATTTTTGCTTGTAAAGTTACTTTTTCGTATTATTTTTTCGAAATGAACCCAGAGGTATTAATAGTACTAAGATCTGGGCACTGTGGTGGCGATTTTATTATTTTAGGGCAATATATATGTATATGCCAATGCCTTGTATTGATAGCGCAATGCTTAGGATCGTTGTCTTAAAAAATAATAATAAAAAAATTGACTGTACAAGCAAAAATAAAATGAAAAAAGTCCTCTTAGACGAATGGTAAATAATCGGTCCAGAATATACTCAGATCCTGGACAAATCTATACCAGATCGTTTAAAATAAGACATACGTACCCAAACAAAAGCAATTTGCTTCTAAAGCAACTTTACATAGTTTATATGATAAGAATATTAGCAATGTCGAATATTTTTTTCGTTTGAATTTCTTAACGTAAGAAATTCTTAATATAAGATACCTTAATAATCAGTTTTTTTTATTGAATACAATTTAAAGTTCTTCAATAAAACGATTTTTAAGTAATTTTTTTTAAAATTAGACAGTAAATAGTTTTTTATTGATGAAAACAAAAAAATGTTGGTATACCTACATATGTCGAATAGTTTTTTTGTTCACTGTATGTATGTACATGTTAATAAGTAAATCCATATGTATGTACATATTTATGCATATACAGTCGACCCTTGATAATGTAAGTTAATTTGAATCTCGATAATTTGACAGTTAACTTGACTGCACCCGGTCAAAAAAATACTTGTGTGGCAGCACTCTATTCTTAAATAGCTGTTGTTGTTACTGAAGGCTCGGTTACCCGACTGTAATGTAATGTAACTGCAACGTAGGAAACAGCTTATCGAGATTTTTATATGAAAAGTATGTTACGTTACGTTACATCTCTATAACCATTTTCATTACTTTTCACATGACAATATCGATCAGCTGTTTTCTACTGTTGCAGTTACTTTACATTACAGTCGGCTAACTGAGCCTTGAGCCTTTAGCCGACTGTAATGTAAAGTAACTGCAACGTAGGAAACAGCTTATCGAGATTTTTATATGAAAAGTAGGTTACGTTACATTACATCTCTATAACAATTTTCATTACTTTTCACATAACGAAATCGATCAGCTGTTTCCTACTGTTGCAGTTACTTTGCATTACAGTCGGCTAACTGAAGGGCCAACTATAATATGAATAAGCTGGCTTAAGCTAATGTCAGAATTGAACGATAAGTCTGTCAAATGCTTAAACAATTCAGATGTGACTTTTATGTGGCCACAATGTACTTACATGCACTTAAGTATTCTTTAGCCACAGCTGCACATCTAGGTATTGTCAATAATTTTGTATTAATTTTATTTCTTCTCATAACTCATAAATGAATGCAATTCAATCAAACTAACTTGAATGAATGTCCTAATCTATTAAAAATTCACATATAAATATATCCATCACCTTATTACTTGTTTTATTTGTTTTGCCTACTAAAAAGTACAACAGTGAATATACATAAGTAAATACATGAGTATGTGTGTATATGTGTATTGTAAAACAAACAATGAAAATAAAAGTTTTGCTTATTTTCCGAGTTTAAAATAAGAAACAATAAAAAAAATATTTAAAATCAATGAATATTTTCTGCTGCTGCTTGTTTGAGTTTAAAAAATGCACAAACAGTTGTTTCCTTACGGAATGTGCGTTCAGTTTGGCACTTTACTTAACCAAATGACATTTGACGAAACTTGACGAAAAGTTTGTTAAGTACATTATAGTTTGCCACATACGTTTTATATTTAACCGCACAGTTGCTTAAGCTAGCTTATTCATATTATAGTTGGGCCTTGAGCCTTAATACAGGTAGCCGCGAATCTACAACAATTACAACAAATAAAACAACAGTGATTTTTATTGCTGTTTTTTGATTGACAAGAGAGACAACCAAGAGAAAATAATATACATGTATTTGCGTTTTCTCTTGGCTTTGCAAAGCATGTTTGTATTAGTACAGTTTTAATAGGCACTGTGCGCGTGTGTTGGTAAAACATAAACACCATTTGGCAGATCAAATCACGAAACTAGCAAAACAGCTGGCTCATGATACAATTATACAGGTAACCGCTAAGCGCCAGCTGTTTTGCTTGTTTTGTGATTTGATCTGCCAAATTGTGCTTATGTTTTACCAACACACGCGCACAGTGTCAATCACAAAACAGCAATAAAAATCACTGTTGTTTTATTTGCTGTAGATTCGCGGCTACCTGTATTATTGTATCATGAGCTGGCTCTTCGCGTTTACCTGTATAATTGTATCATGGGCAAGTAATAGGGAAAACAAAAAATTCTAATTGGAAATTTTATTCATAATTGCCCAAATTATTTTTTTTTTACAAAGAACAAAATTGCAAAATAATTTTTTTTGCACTTCTCCATGTCGTCACACAACAAATAATACAAAGCATATGACGTTTTTTTTTTGTCAATAAAATTTGGAGACGTTCAAATAATCAGCCGTCAAATAAAAATATTAAAATTTTTTTGATTTTCATCAATCAGTGCCGACAACGTGTACGTGTAGCCGAAAAAAACGACTGCACGCACACAACTATGTGATTGATGGTTTTTTGTACGTCTCATGGAAACTTTATTTTATGCTAGGGGTGTAACGAATACCAATTTAGCGAATGCAAAAACGAATAATGCATTTGAACTTTTGCGAAAGCGAATGCAAATACTTACAATACGGTAAAAAAAAAATGAAACTCAATTTGTTTAAGAACATGTCTTGAATTGAGTCCTGAATATTTATTTATAAAATGCTTAAAACAGAAAGATATATATCATATACTTGATCAAAAAGATGGTATTGTATTAACTAGGGTATTTAATCGGTTAACCTGTTAATTACTACATGATTAACTGATCGGTTAATTTAAAATTAGCTTTTTCGATTAACGGTTAAACCGGTTAATTTCAGTCGATTAATCGACGTAACAAATTTTTTTGCATTTTATAGTACAACTTATTTTTTGTGTGAATAATTATTTGTTTCGTCTAATTTACAAAAGGTGAGTGTTTAGAAATTTCGCGGGAAAGCGGGAACGACTTTTCGGTTTCCCAGGAATTCCCGCCCAGTGCAAAACAATACAAATTATTTTTTAATTTAATTAAAAAAGAGGCCATGACCTCTGGCCTCTCAGTCCACACAAGCTAATCGCTTCGCGGTTTGTGTTGTGTTAAAAAACAAAACAAAAAACAAAAACCAAATTGCATCTCATAAGATCGCTTGAATAATAACGTTTTATAAACATATTAAGGTTTTATTAGTCTTCACTTTCTGTTGCTGTTCTGTGCTCTGACGTTTTGCTTCTAATTTGACTACACATTACTTTTTCTGTAGTAACTTATCAGCTGTTTCCAGAAGAGTTGCAGTTTCAATATAATTTATGTTTTTCTTTTAAAAATTAACAGCCTTATTTATAAAACTTAAAAAGTCTTTATAAAGGGGTTTTTAAACAAATTTTTCTTAAAAAGCCTTTATAAAGCCTTTTTAATATTTATAAATGAGGCTGTAAGTCTTTTAAATTCTAAAAGCACAATCACAATTTACTTCAAAATATTTTTATTTATGCTATCAGTTACAATTTTACTTAAATTTTTTTTTGATTTTCATAGGTTAACCGAAACAGAAAAACTAACGACTTGTATTAGATTTCTATAAACAAAAAAGATTCAGATGATTCGAAACAGAACAGAAAGTAAAAACTAATTCTGACTTTAATAAAAAAAATAATAATACATATTAAGTTCTTTATATAATAGTATGTAAGGCATAAATATCAATATTGTATGTAAATCCAAAAAGAAACTAATTGTGTTATTAATAAAATATTCCAAAACATTTGTTTGGGAATAGGACTTTAGCAGAGAATAAGCATTAATAGAATCGTTCTTTTTATCAAAGAGAATCTGCAATTTTTTTTATAATTTTTCTTTTATTGCCTTGCGCATTTGTTTTTGTTTTTTTTTTTTTTATTGTAGAATTAAATTTTGAACGTCGCATTCCGCTTTTGGTAAATAAAGGCCCTAAGTCTCACAGCACATGTGTGCCAGATGTAAACTCGACCTTAGATGTTGTAATAAAGTTTTAGCTATGTTGCACCATCGCATTTATAAAATGAATAACGACACTTATCAAGGAATGTGTACATACAAACTAAAGTTGCCATAATAAAATCCCGGAAAATGTGCGGGATCCCGGGAAATCCTGCATCAAAACACTATTATTCATACAAGTTAACATTGCGGCTACACGTTCAATAAATTGCTTTCAAATTTTTCACACGTATTGTTTGTCAAAATTTGCTAAAATTGAACTTGTGACGTAGACTGCCATCGTCGAGGAAACAATTAAAAGTTTTTGCCTACATATTTTACTTCAGCAAAGAAAATTACTTCTGTCTTAAATTTTTTACAAAGACAAAAATTATTTTAAAACAGCTGTTAAATTGAAAGAAAAATTTAATGAAGCGTTGAAAGAAAAATTGAAGTCCACCTGGTATTCAATTCCCAAATGTATGAGTGTGGTAGTAAAAAAGTGTGAATGTATTGAACTTTGAAACAAAAATTTAAGCAAAAATTGAACGTGTAACCTCCAAGTAAGTAAAACTTCAAAATCTTTGGACATGGATATGAAAGAGTAAAGTAGAGACTCTGGTTCTCTAACAAGGGGGAATTATTAAGTTTTTAATTAATAATTTAATAACAGCCAATAGTACGATTTAATTATGAATGAGATTTAGTGAGAGAGAGTACAAAAACGAAGCTAAAAAATTCAGAAATTAACTTTTTTGCAGAATACTCGTCGCTGAATCAGATGATGACCCGCCAACAGAATGAACTATCGCTAGTAATATTTACAAGAAATGTTCTAACAAAACTAGCCGAATTAAGAATTATTTGTTGTGTTTTTTTGTTTTACTAATAAACTTAAATTAATAAATAATTTATGCACTTTTATTTGTTGGAAACAAACACTTGATTTATGGAAAAACTTTATTAATCAGTTAACCGGTAAATACCGAAATTAACCGATTAAGTAAAAACCTCGACTAATTAATCGAGCGTTTAACCGATTAAAGCAAAACCCCAATTAAATGAATACTCTACTCAGTCCTAGTTTACACTATGCAAGTCTTATTGCTAAGCTCATTAGTTTGTTTGTTGAGAGAGACGAGTTGGAAACAACGTTTCTGTTCCCCTCGTCTCTTTCTCCTAAATAAGTAATCAGCTTAGCAATAAGACTTGCATAGTGTAAACTAGGACTTATTAACCGAAAAGTAGGTATCTAGTTACTAATTATGATAAATTTATAGAAAGAACACCTATTTGGATCCATTTCATTAATACACCACAGACAACATTTACAAATTAGACAATTAAAAATGTGTTTCTTTTAATTTTTTATTTACCTAAATATTTCTATTTAAAGCTTTTTGATACACTTGCAGACTTTATTATTATTTTTGTTTCTGAATCAAAACAAACAATCACACACTCGCACAAACTTGTGCAATAAATATGCATACATTTCTACATATGTACATTGCACAGAGAAGTAATTATACTTCTCACGGACGGATATATATTTTCATATATACACATGCATACGTTTGCATGCATGTAATTTGTATATGGGTTAGTTAAAATTAAAGTTAGTATTCAAATATAGTTTGTTTGTAATTTCTATATAGAAAACAGTTGCTAAGGTGAATTTGTTGGTTACAGCACTGATACATACACACGTCTATGAATTCAATGACTGTTATTGATATTATTTACTTTTTCGCCGAAGAAACACAACACACTATCCATTTTCTCCTTTTGTATTTTTTTTATGTAAAAACACAGATACAAAAACACACGTACACAAAAAGATACACATATGTATACATATGTATATGCTGATGCTGTTATGCAATTTTTTATATTTGAGAGGCTATACCATTTACTCTAGTTAAGCAAACATAATTCATTTTTTTCACATATACGTTAGTTTCTATAATCTTAGTAGTTTTATTTTAAAAGCATTTATTTATTTTCTGCAGATACATTCGAGGGCGTTTACAATGTTTTTCCAAAGTAGAACATCTCCGAACCGTGCGTTGTTAAGAGACGAAGACACCTCACGACGCGACCTGTTTTAATTACGCTGCGATTCGAATGTGCGATGAAAAACAAACTTTTAATGAATTCAAGAAACAAAACCAACCATTTTGCTACGGTGGTGAATAAATCTTTACAAAACACAACGACGAGCGATACGAATGTTGGGTAAAAACAAGATAATTTTTATGAATTTGTTTAATTGGTTATTATTCTTATTTTGAAAGAATTTAAGGTTTGGCTCCATAAAATTAAATCATTGTACTAAATTACTTATTTATTTAAATTACCATACTGTGTATGCTTTGTAATAGCCAGCGCTGTGCAGTTGATCGTCAGCTGGCTTTATACCATCCGTCAAACTCCCGAAGTCACAAGAAACCATGTAAAAACGATGTGGAACCCCGTTTTTGTAATTTGTGAGAAGTTCTCGCGTGGAGAAAAATTAAGGGCCAGTCCCACGATGTCGAAAACGTTCGACTTATCCATACTTTTTTTTAATAGCACATTTGCTGAATAAATACATACTTACATTTGAAACATCAACAAAATATGAAAATCTGTTTTTATTTTGAATGTAATGGCCTGTTTCACGATATCGAAAGGAAACTTTTAGCTGAAAATTTATATTGAAAGCAATAATGAAATATCAAAAGTTGTTTTTGTTTTCAATATAAATTTTAAGTCGAAAGTTTTCTTTCGGTATCGTGAAACAGGCACTAAAGGCTCAGTTAGCCGACTGTAATGTAATGTAACTGTAACGTAGAAAACAGCTGATTGATATTTTTATATGAAAAGTAGGTTACGTTACATTACATCCCTATAACCATTTTCATTAATTTTCACATAAAAGAATCGATCAGCTGTTTCTTACTGTTGCAGTTACATTACATTATAGTCGGCTAACTGAGCCTTAAGAGTGCGACAAGTCGAACGTTATCCACATCGTGGGATTGGCCCTAAATAATTATATAATTATTTAGTCGTTATATGTTATTTAGGGTTACTCACATAAAAACTTAGCCTACTTCTATAGCTGATATATATTTGTCATGATACGAAAAAGGTAAATTTGACGCCATGTGTTTTAATATAATTGCTCAAACTTGTGTTTGAGCAATTAAATTAGAACACATGGCGTCAAATTTTTATGTTATGTCCAAACATGAGTTCGAACACTAACATTTACGGTTTACACAGTCATTTATTGTGTTAGCAACAGATTTTGACAATTGCCAACACAAAAATATCCAAACTTATGTCTCGTGCATTCTCACTGTTGCAAAAACGAGGCACAGAATATAGAGGATTAATAGAAATACTTGTTTCTTAACACATTCCTTCGTGTGGCACCATAAAATATGCCTCGACGACTACAAATACAACTCTAAGATAGTGTAATTGGGGAGCAATACAGAAAGTTGAAAATATATTTTCAAGCGTTGGAAAACAAGAAATTAAGCAGTGCAGTGCAGTCTAGACGTACAATAATAATAGTAAATAGGGTAATAGTTTTATCAAAGCCTCACTCAAGAAATAAACATTTAATTTGAACATTGGCAACTTCGTAAAAAAGCTTCATGTTAAAAAATAAATAAAACATGCCTACTGAACATACTTATCATTTTGACACATACCGGAAAGTTACTGTCAAAATTCCAGTTCACCACGGTTTCTACATTCCAATACAGACGTCGATACCACTGTTGGGATTTGTCGTACAATTGTACCAAATTTGGAACAATTGCATTGGTGCACTGGTATACTGTATACTTAAGTGGTACTATTTGAAAAAATGTGTGCTTTGCATTACAGTAATAGTGGGTACACACTTTGCAACGTGTTTACGCAACACGTTTACAGTACATGTTGCGTATTTTGATACTGACTATGCAACATACAATGCAACCCATAAACATCAAAACATATTGATATTTTCGAAATTTCCAATGCATAAACACGTTGCTAAGTCTGTACCTAATACACCTTTTAGACACGGAAAGTTTACTTTGCAGTCTTAATTCAGCTGGTATTCATCCCTCTGTATTTTACACAGCAGAATTAAGACTTTTCAAAGTAAACTTTGCGTGTCTAAAAGGGGTATAACATTACAATAATTTTTCCTAACATAGTCGCCTAACACTGATCATAAGTACCAAAATTTGCAACATTTGATTTGTAGAACTTGTCCCAGGTACAGACTAAGCAACATGTTTATGCAATCATGCAGGTTGCATTGTCGGTCGCACAGTAAGTAAGTCCTCGTCCAGAGTTGCAATTTTTGTTGCTGCAACTTTGTAAAATTCTGCTTTGAAATTGCATAAGTGTCCACATTAGGAAATTTTAGTTTTGCAATTAAGTATTAAAGAGTTCTATTTCACAACAAATTTGCCTGAAAAATTAACAATTCTTTTTACTTATTGTTATATTTTGTGTTTTTCATACAACTGAACAAATAAAAGAAAATAAAACGTCATATATGTACACCTACAAACTTTAAATTAACAACAGCGAATTTCAAAACAAAAGGGAATTGCCGAGCACATGACACTGTGTACCCCTCCCTAATCTTCTCACCCGAATTTTCGAAAATATTAAAATGATTTTATGGTAGGTACAGACTTAGCAACGTGTTTATGCAATCAGCCAGATTGCTTTGTCGGTCGCATAGTCTGAGTCTTGTTTATGGTTGCGTTCGAAGTTTCGAAAATATCAAAATGTTTTGATGTTTAAGGGTTGCATTGACGGTTGCATTGTAGGTTGCAGTGTCTGTATCAAAATAATCGAAAACGTGTTGCGTAAGCAAGTTGCAAAGTCTGTATCTATCATTATGTTTATAGGTTGCAGTGTGTGTGTCAATGTATGCAGCATGTTATATGAACGTGTTGCGAAAACACTTTGCAAATTGTTTACCCACTATTAGAATTTGTATTATACTTACATATGTATATGAAAAACTGTTCTGTTCGATAGTATTAGTTAATTTCTTTATGTTTTTGTTTTCAATATATTAAAAATTGTTATGGCTACATTTTGGTACAATTGATTTAATTTGGTACAGTTTTACCATTTTCATAGTACAATTTAAGAATAGCCATATCCCAACACTGGTCGATACTAGAGGGCAAACATATTTTTTCTTCTCATTTCAATTTGTTCACTGTTGTCAGGGTTCGTTCGAAGTGAGTACACGCAAGAATTCAGAGATTATATCAAGTACAAGATATTGAATATTTTTTATTATATACATAAGTAATCACATAGGTGTTAAATAATCATTTGTCTTGAAGTAAAAAGTGAATATTTTGTGTATCATTGTAATTTACAAGGATATATTTTATAATTTAATCTATATCAAAAGTGTAGACATTTGTTCAAGATTGTTAAGTAATTTCAAATAAATATTGGCGTGGTACATTTGACAGCAAAAAAAATAGTGGTGCAGACGGCCATCTTGTTCGATAGAGGTAGATTGCTAAACAGAGATAGTAATACTTCCAATAACTACATAGTCAAACTCTTTTACGGCCATATGCAGACACGATTTTTCAATAGTTGTCAGTTGGAATCGAGTTCGGCGGCTTCAGCAGCTCTATTAGTAATTGGAATAAATAAAAGTTAGAAACAAAAGTGAATAAATTATACTTATAAAAATAAAATTAGTTGTTTGCTTAATTAAAAATTCGAGCAATATAAATAATTGAATACACTATTAAAAGAAACAAGAATTTTTTAAAGTTATCATAAATGTAGGGTTACGTAATCTAGGGGCACATCTCTTGCAGCAAGCATTTTAGTTAACTTTTTATATAATATAACTCGTAAATAACTGACTTTAGATGAACTAAATTTTTTTAATGTATGTATCTCGATATTTTTGTTAAATTTCATTGTTTTTTATTTCAGAACCTACGTGCGCTAGCTTCAATTTGTTGATCTTCAAAGCGTCTTGAAAGAAACAAATCAAAATGTTCGTATCAACAGTCTCCCGTATTGCTCCTGTAGCCAGGTCTGCTGTGAGTATTCTATTTATTAATTAATTGTACAATTTTGCATTACATAAGTTTAAGAATAATCGATTTTTTCTATACATCATTATTTAGTATTAACTTTCATTTTGTTTTATTTCATATTCTTGTTCTGCTGTTATTCCCTCTCACTCCTCTTTTCATATATTTATATTCCAATACGAGGTGAATTTCCACTTCGTCAAAATGTGGAAAGTAGAAAAGAAGTGAGAGGTTACATAAGTAAAATTTTAGGTTAGGTTAATTAGGCTTTTTGACAGTAATCAAACATTTTATTAAATGGTATTTTTGAATTTATATAATGTAGGTATGTTATCGTAGTAAATAGTTTTGAATGAAATCAAACAGGCGTACCGAACACGCCTATGCGACATCAATGTTTCTGAAATTTCTAACTTAAAAAATACAGTTGTATAAATTCCATTAAATTGATAGAAAAAACATTTTTTTATTGAAAATTAAGATGTAAACAAAATCTTTTTTTTTTTAGCTGTTTCACTCAGTATGTTGTCATATTTGGCCAAAAGAAAAAAATGTATTGCATAACTCTATCCGTCCAAAATTACCAATAAGCATCTTTATATATTTAATACTTATATGTATGTACATTTTTATAGTATCTATAAAATCAAAGAGGTACCTAATAAATATTTTATTTTTTTTTATATTAAAACAACATTTACCTAGCCGTAAAAATGGTTATTAATCACATGATGGAAAAAATAATGGATTATTTTCCAAAACAATGAGAGGGTAATTCTATCGAACACAATAAATTCACATTGATTAACATGTGCATTACCACATCTGCAGAAGAAGGAATGGAATGTACGCATTAAAATAATCCATTACTTTCCTAGGATATGACCTGTGTTAACAGTAATGAATTCTGGAATGAAAATTATACATTCTGTTCATTACCTTCTCTTTTACTATTCATTACCTTTTCCCACTTGATATATATACATACATATATATTTTCGCTGTTTTTACTAACCGACCTGACATTTTTTTTGAAAAATGAGTTAAGTCTACTAGAATTTATAAGTCATAATACACATTCGGGTATGTTCTGCATTCCACGTGAAATTAAAAGAAGTGGAATTGCCATAGCATTGTTGTTATAATTACATATTTCCAACAAAAGTTTTATGGCAATTCGACTCGTAAGTATTACTTTTGTGCTTATATAAGTAAAAAAATTTCTTACGCAGCCATAAGAATAAATGTATAAAACAACCATAAAAGTCAGTTAGTTAAAACAGCGACGATATGAGAGCAAGGAGGAGGTAGTTAATACATGTTTCATATGAGAAAAAATGTAATTTAATAATAAGAAAATGTGTTTTTCATATACATACATACATGAGTAGTAACTTATATAAGGACTTTTAGTACATATGAACTATTTTTTATATATGTGACGCGCAAAATAGAAAGGGTCCTAAGGTTAAAAACCGTTTTTGTTCAGGAGAGCCATTTTAAAGATTTAAATACGTGTATCTTTGGTGTACCATCACATCATAAAACGCGCATATCTCTGGGAGGGAACACTTTTGGGGCATGGGATCGGTCTCATTCGATGCTCAGATGTTGTCCACATCAAAAAAAAAAAAAAAAAAGTGAAAAGTAATTTTTTTACCCTTAGGTCCCTTTTTCTATGTACATAAATGAACATGTTTCAATTTATTTTAAATAAATTGATTAGTTTTCATTCTGTGCTTAAAAAGTTTTTTTTAGCTATCGATTACGTACGTACGTATATCAATCAAGATAAAAACGTTATCATATTAATAAGACAACACATACATCATTAATTTAATTTTTACTTAATTTATTAATTTATGTTTTGGCATTAATTGAAAATTTTTTGTTTTATTTCTAGCTCTTTAATGGCTCTAAGCAATACTTGCGACCATTGAGCAGCGCAGTCATTAGCCAAAGCCAGACTTTGGCGGCGCAGAACACAACCCCAGTTGCTTTACTGCCACAAATCAGGTCATTCCAGACCTCCCCAGTCACTCGTGACATTGATTCAGCTGCCAAATTCATTGGTGCTGGTGCCGCAACAGTCGGAGTAGCTGGTTCCGGTTAGTATTGGAAGTTTTTTTTATATACATACATACGTGTGCACCTAAAACAACTTTTAAAAAAAGTTGAATTATTCATTTAGTCAGTTGCAATCTAGCATCTGGGGCTTACAGGCGAGTATTTGATTACTCTATATTTTGCCCCGGGAAGGTCTGAGATTTGGTCAAAGTTCGAACAAAACATGTTGTTATACATGTGAACTTAAACTAATAAATTTTCTAGCAGGAAACTTGTATAATTAAAAGGCAAAGGGACAAGAAATCCTGGATTTCTTTTAAAAGAAATTCATTGAAATCTTTTGTGGCCAGCAATTTAAGTGCGATATGCTTGCTGTTTAAAAATAAGTTTGAAAAACTTATCATAAAACAGAACTCAATTCAGACTAATCTGTGACTGACTATAATGTTTAAAACAAACTTTTCTTTAAAGTAAATATACAGTAGGTAACTGTCTGCAATCTTTAATGACAACACATTTATGTAAATTATCTGAATCTTTTAGAGTACAACAACCAGCTGTGTGTGAATACTAAAATCTTTATTTTTTTAACATAATTATTTTCTTTCTCTTTTCCTTTTTTTTTCATTTTTCGCATATAACTTCCAATACTACAGGTGCCGGTATCGGAACAGTATTCGGTTCCCTCATCATCGGTTATGCCAGAAATCCATCATTGAAACAACAATTATTCTCCTACGCTATTTTGGGATTCGCCCTTTCTGAAGCTATGGGACTTTTCTGTCTTATGATGGCTTTCTTGCTTCTCTTCGCTTTTTAAAGTGTGTATTTATGTCATAGGAAGACGTTAAATCGTTTAATAACAAAAATTAATAACATCTCTACTACAACCACAGCTCCATAATCTTTATTGTTTTTAAAAAACATCCAAGAGTAATAAAAAAGAAAAGCAACTCTTTTTTTTATTTAAGTTTAAAAAGAAAATAAAACAAAATCTATGATGAAAAAAGAAAATTGGGGAAATAATTTTGATTTAAAATGAGATTGAAATTAAAGAGTACCACGACTTTAATAGCTGCTGATTTGCATTTTCGTGTGTGTGCATATACACATATATATATATATATATATATATATATATATATATATATATATATATATATATATATATATATATATATATATATATATATATATATATATATATATATATATATATATATATATATATATATATATATATATATATATATATATATATATATATATATATATATATATATATATATATATATATATATATATATATATATATTTATTTATTGGTTTCAGTCTATGAACAAAATGTCCTTTCAGACTACGATATACAATTTATCTTTAAAAAGCAGTTAGGATTGATAACTTATATACATAAGCATGTTTATGGTAAAAATTCTACAATACTAATAAGAAATGAAAGGCTAATTAATTTCTGTAAGAATGTATTGATACATAAGTATGTATAATTAAACAATTATAAATAACAATGTCATTTTATTACACTTAGAAGAAAAAGTTTAAAATCGATTTTATCTTTGCTGAATTCTACATAAGAATTCGATTCTTTTTGCAATTTACAATTAATTTCATTAATGGCCATTATTACAACTTAAAGATAGTTAAAAGTAGGATTTTATCGGACGTATAAAAAGCATTCCATTATTGCAAATTGGATTTAACATACCAGGTAGGATAAACTTGCCTGTAATTTATCGCTCACTTTATGTTAAAGTAAAATTTTGCAAATGATAAAGTCTTTATACGTCTGATAAAATCCTACTTTTAACTATCTTTCAGTTGTAATAATGGCCCTAAGAAACACAAAAGCACGAGTTAATGTGCCATTACGAGCATAATTAGTTCGATGAAAAGGAATATCTAATTGTCTTTCGTGGCAAGCAATATGGCGTCTGTGAATCCCTTTTTATAGAAGTTTTTGGTAAAGATTCTTCGGCTCTAGTTGGTGTAGTTTATCTGCCTGGCGGTGATATTAATGCTTTTGAAAATGTTCATACTGATCTATTTGATCGTTTTTCCAATATTATCATAATGGGTGATTTTAATTACAATCTTTTTGACCAAGTCAAGACCAATAATCTACGCAGTCTTATTTTCAGATGTGGCCTTCATTGTGTACATAATTGCCTACCCACGCATTTATTCCTTCCTAATAATAGGACGTCTCTATTAGATTATTTCCTTTTAAGCCGGCTTTCAAATGTTGTTTACCATAATCAGCTATACTATCCGTTCTTTTCTTCTTACCATAGCCTTATTTACATTTCAATCAGTTTTTCACCCCAAATAAGAAACACCTACGTTGAATTTAAGGACTACAACCGCTCAAATTTTGCAGGTATAAACCAGTTTTTTATGGAGTTTGATATATCTCCTATATATAATACTAATGATCCTGATCTACAACTATCTGTCTTGGATAGCTTAGTGCATGGGCTTCATGATTTTGTTCCCACCACCCGTATCCGATCTAACTCAAGCGATTGCTCATGGATGAATTCGAGAGACATATCTCAGGCCAGATGTTTACGGGATCGAGCTTATGCAGTGTACCTTAGTAATCGTACCGATATAAATTGGAAAACCTATTGTAAGCTAAGAAATAAAACCAAATCCATAATTAGAAAGGCCCGTCGTAAATTTGGTGAAAGTCTATTTGCAGGTAAAAATAATAGTCAGATATGGAACGGTATACGTAGATTAGGCTGTAGTGGCTCTGAAAATGCTGAACAAAATGATTTGAATGTGGAAGTGATTGCTAGAACGTTTTTGAGTAATCTCAACCCGAACCTTATAGCACCCATTGACTTTGACAACCCAGCGGATGCTCATTATTCGTTATCCTTTACTCCAGTAACTGAACACGATATCTTTATCGTTTTAAATTCCATTAAATCAAATGCTGCCGGTCATGATAAAATTCCCATTAAATTCATTAAAATAATTTTTCCTCTCATATCCTCTGCTCTTCTTCATATCATAAACACTATATTTACCTGTTCTAAATTTCCGGTCGCTTGGAAACTAGGACGTGTCGTGCCTATTCCAAAGAATGGACGTTTCGACATTGACAATTTAAGACCAATTAGTATTTTACCAGCAATGTCCAAAATTCTCGAGAATATTATGAAACTGCAAATACTAACACATTGTGAGAAATTCTCACTGATTCATCAAAGTCAATATGCTTTCCAGCGAAATCTTAACACCACTTCTTTACTTCTCGTTCTTTCAGAATCCATCATAAAAAAATAGATACACGTAAAAATTGTACCTTAGTTTCTCTGGATCTTACTAAAGCTTTTGACCGAATAAATCATAATTTTCTTTTATACAAACTAAACAAATATTTTAATTTTTCCAAATCTGCGTGCAAATTAATACACTCCTACCCCTTTGATCGGTCACAATATGTCTCTTTAAACGGCTTTGACTCTAGTATTGGTAGTGTCACTTCTGGTGTTCCCCAAGGCTCAGTTTTAGGTCCAATTTTTTTCTTATCTATCTTAATGACTGTGTCTCGTTTCTAAGTAACAATTTTTGTCAATCTTTCGTGTTTGCTGACGATATCTTTCTATTGTTTACCGATGATGGTAGTGTCAAGAATTTTGAGACTTGCTTGAACGACCATTTAAACACCATATTCTCTTGGATGCATACAAACTCCCTTGAGATAAATCCGCGAAAAACGAAGGCTTTAAATTTTTTCTTATCTAATCGCTATCTCCCTCCTCAACCGCGAGTTTTTATAAATGGACAGCCTATTGATTTCGTCGAAAAGCTCAAATGTCTTGGTGTTATATTAGATAGTAAACTTAATTTTAACGACCACATAAATTTTATAGCTAACAAAAGTTGCCAGATTTTGAGGAGACTTTACGCATTGAGAGCATATACACCTAAGCACATAAGATTTCGCTTAGCTAATTCCCTTATCATGTCTCGTATTAACTATTGCTTGGACATATAACATAAATATATTAAAGGAATTGTTAAAAAGATAATTCGGTATGTGTTTAATATTAGAATTCAGGAACACGGTCGTACTCATGATCTCATACCCTTATTCTTGAGGGTGGCGTTGGCTGAAGTAGTTAGCACGTCGACTACAAAACTGAAGATCCTAGGTTCAATCCCTGTATCCGACAGTCATTCAAATAACAACACCACGCATTTTTCTGATGTGCATTAGAGTTCCTTTGCATCAGCTGTTGTTGGAAAGTTCAAGTGATGAAGGCATAGTCACTGAACTATACCGACTTCAGCAGATGCTAATCCTAATATTACATCAGAGCGCCCTCCTTCGTCGGTATTGTGTAGCAAAATCATCGGCGAAGTAAAATAACCAATAAAATGGCTACTAAAAACACAGCTTCAAAATTTAATACGCCTCATTTAACACCAGAAGGCGCTGCAACACTGCATTATTAAAAAGCGTGCAAAAAAGCAGTTGTAAAAAGAATGAAGCTTTCTTCTATCTCTTCCTTCACCACCTGTCTTCTATCACTATCCCTTTCCTAAAGAAGGTAACACCTAGTAATAGTAGTAGGCATTAATTGCCTGAGTGTTACTTCTCTTTAAAAAAAAAAAAAATGTAAATTTGACGACTATTTGAGTGTACGACTGTTACTTCATTTTTATAAAATTATGAAATCCGGACGACCTTTACTACTTGCACATGAATTTTCTTTTACTAACTCTACACGCAATACTCAAATCTCTGTTCCTCTTGGACATCTTTCAATTTCCGATAGATCGTTTGTTAAAAGAATCCATCATGTATGGAGTCCACTTCCAAATGATCTTAAACTGTTTTCGTATTCTTATCCTAGTTATAGGAAGAAACTGTTAACTTATTTTAATGTAAATCGGTCTTAGCCGCTAATTATGTTATTGCATACTAGTTTATTTTCATCTGAAGGACATTCTCACATGCAAGTTATCTTTGGCTATAGGAAATCTCTTTTTTTTTGTAACAACCTTTTTTATACATACTTTTCCTTCAATACTCATATGGCTGGGGAGCCAACCTAATCATAATAAATTTATATCAAATAATTTATCTTCATATAGTAAACTTATTTATATAATACTAATTCATCCTTGTAAATACTTACATAGTTATATTTTCTCCTTACAATACACTTTATATTGGCCATGAAGGCTTACATTGTATTGATATTACTAAACAAATAAAAACAAATAAATATCAAACAATTTAACTAGCCTCAGGTTTCTAGGAGGTATAAAGAATGGTATAGAATTAAGCAAATCAGGACAGTCAATGTATCCATTAATAATATCACAAATCAAAAGGGCGGACTGAAGTTTTCTACGTCCCTCCAGAGTACGTAGGCCAATAAATAGACACTTAGATTCATATGGAACAGTAGCTAATTACGATAACGAGCGTGTAACAAATTTGACAAAAATACGTTGAAGTCTCTCAATACGAGAGATAAGATTTGAGACATGTGGATTCCATATCACTGCAGCATATTCCAACTTAGATCTGACAAAAGACGTGTACAGGTATTTATGTGTATGCGGATTAACAAACTCAGAGCAGTTTCTCTTCAAAAAACCAAGCATTTTATATGCTTTAGGAAGTATATACTCAACATGTGATACAAAAGACATAGAACTATCGAAAACAACACCTAAATCAAGTTTGGAATTTGATGTGTTCAATTTAATACCATTAATATAAAACGTCAATTCGATTGGGTTCATAGATCTATGAAATGAAACGTGTAAACATTTATTAATATTTAAATGCAAGCAATTCAATTGACACCAATTACTTAAATTATTAAGCTCATTTTGCATAATGTACATATCGCTCATCTAATCAAATTTCATGAAAAATTTTAAAACATCTGCATAAAGAAAAAATTTAGACTTAATAAAACAGCAACCAATATCATTAATAAATAAATTAAATAATAAAGGGCCAAGGATGCTCCCCTGAGGTACTCCAGACGTTTGATATGGCGTAGATTGAAACCTTCAATATATACTGAGCAAACTCTATTAGATAAGTATGATTTAAGCCATAACAAAAAACTGGAATGGAAACCCATTACGCTCAATTTAGACAATAGAATAGAATGTGATATCTTATCAAACGCTTTGGAAAAATCTGTATAAAAAACTTCTAATTGACTACCATGCTCTAGAGCGTCTAGACAATATTCACTGAAGAGGGTCAAGTTAGTAACAGTCGATCTACCAGGATAAAAACCATGCTGATACGGAGAAATCCAAGGCTTGATTTGGAAAAATAGCTTTTTATGCACAATATGCTCAAAAATTTTAGAAACACAAGAAAGCTTAGAGATAGGCCTATAGCATTTTACATAATTTCTGACGCCATCTTTGAAAACTGGTGTGACAGTTGTATACTTCCACCTACTAATGAACTCTCCTTCTTTTAGAGACAAATTAAAAATAAAAGTAAGAGCTGGTATTAAGGATTTGCTTAATTTCTTTAGCAGATAAGTACAGAGGCCATCAGAATCAGATTTAAATGAATTATTTACCTGCGTAATAGCATCTGATACATTAATCTCAGACAAAACTAGATTACCAATATTTAATTTGTTAAATTCTTCCGAAATGAAAATATTGCCATTGGACGGTTCAAAATTTGAGCTAAAAAAGAATGCAAACATATTTACCGCTTCCTCACAAGAATTAGACATTTTGCCATCTAAATTGACTATAGATGGAATGTCCGATGATTTCCTTTTAGATTTAACAAATGTCCAAAACGCTTTAGGGTTACATATAATTTCCTGCTCTTTCGATAGGAGGAACTGCTTATACAGAAATTTATTTAAAAAGTTAAATTCTCTACTGTAATGGAGGAATTTAGCTTGAGATTCGGAATCACCCATATCCAAAAACTTTTTATGGAATTTGTTACGCAAGTTTTTTAGCTTTTTTAGGCCATTGGTGTACCATGGGAGCTTATATGGTTTATTACATTTAGTTGGGATATTATCAGAACAAATTTTTTTGACTTTTTTTATAAAAATTTCATAGCACTAATTGGTTTTTAAACCAGCAAAAAGTTCTACCCAATTAATGGAATCGAATATAGAGTTCAGCACATTAAAATTACAAGCGTTAAAGTTAAATTCATTAACAGGCGAGCATTTAGAATTGTTGAAAAATGTTAAATTAGCTATTTCTAATACTAAAGCTTGGTGATGAATATTTGGGGGAGATATCCACATTAAAGGACTCAGAACTTTAAAATTAAGAAAATCTGTTACGAATATAAGGTCCAGAAAGCGATTTAGTCTATTAGCGTAATTGTTAACTTGACACAAATTTAGCGATAATAAACTATCAATAAAGTTAATTTCATGATCATGATTAACATTATGAGGCGTTAAAAAAACATATATATATATATATATATATATATGATGATTAACATTATGAGGCGTTAAAAAAACATATATATATATATATATATATATATATATATATATATATATATAGGCGGCCGCTATTCTTTTGCTTAGGCTGATTACAGAGTGGCCGCTAGAAGCGAAGCGATGATAGAAGTCATAATATTTTGTGCTATACCATGCTATAAGATGTTAGAGTGAACGCTATATTGAACAAATCGATTTTTCGGTATCCACTTCCATTACGTCAAGATTTTTTAACACACAAGTTTCTTATATTTTGTTTAATTTAATTTTTATTTGATTTTAATACACAAAAGTTTATTAATCAAAATTTCACAAAAAAAAAAAGAAAACAAGAAAATGCCACGACAGAAAAACAAAAACAAAAGGGAAGAAGCTACAACGTGCTAGAAACCATTACACAACCTGCTTTGTAGCACACACTCGCATCTCGCTTCGCTCGCACTCTGACATCATTTGAGCGATCACATAAGAAACCACAGGCGGTGGTTTGTAGCACATTGTAGCGCCATCTTATAGTATAGCTTCTAGCGGCCACTCTGTCATCAGCCTTAAGTTTATTAAATTCTTCAAAAATCCTTTTGATTAGACAGGAAGATTTCCATGAAGTCGATATTAACGCGGAACTTGCGTGCTCTCATTTTCCAAAACGTTAGTTTGAAAATTTAGGCTGGTAAATGGAATTCTACCAAGTAATTTCTTATTAAATTTATAAATAAGTTCTGTCATATACACGTTTCGTAGTCTGAAAGGACTTTTCTTGTCCATAGACTGAAACAATTAAATAAATTAATAATACACATAAAAAAATACCTCGAAAGTGGACGGTATGTTTTTATTTCTTGACGTTACTCAGTTTATAATCATGTAAAAAAAATTTGCTGTACAAATAGTTTGAAAATATTAAGAATAAAATCAAGGATTTCATCAAGTTTTTAAAACAAGATTTGCACGGAGACTTTGGAAGCATAAACTTGATGGCTTATTATAGAAGGCGTATCTATTTTTTCGAAATCACGTTTTCTGGTAGCCAACGTATAATTACATCCTCTTGAACAAAGTACATACGGTTAAAAATAAAATGTTAATGGTCATTTAAAAAATTTTTGCATGTACATATGTACATAAATGTTTTACGTTTTTATTCAGTTTGTTCCTTCTATAAAGTATCGAAATTTCGACTTACGCCTTTTTTATTAAGCCATCGATATGGTAAATACATATGTATGTATATAAAATCAAGCTAAGAAGACTCGGTGTGAATATAGACATTTTTATTTATGGAGTGAGTATAATTAGATTAATACACAGATATATATTTGAACACCATATAGTTTTTAGCGAATGTAAAATGAATCTTCACCATAGACTACTTAATTTGTTTTTGTTTACACATGTATATAGTGCTGAGTTAAAGTTATTACTTTATCAATATAAATTTAATTTAATGCAAAAACCATTCTAAAATTGGATCTACAGTGGACCTATAAAGTTTCAGTACACGTTCCAATTTTTTTAATAATGCTAGCATTTAGCATAATTATCGTAATCGAATCAGATCTTTCTGGGTAAGTAGTTTTTAAAAAGAAAAGAGATATTTAAAAATAGTCCAGTCATAACCATAAACAAGTGGTGATGTACGTAAACCTTTTGGCATTATTTATGATTATATTAAAATTTTTTTAATATATCTTTTATTTCTAAAACTACTGACCCAAAAAGATCTGGCTCGATTAAGTTAATTATGATAGCTAATAGCATTATTGAAAAATTTTAAGATTTACTGAAACTTTATATGTCCACTGTATAACTTGTTTTGTTTTAAACAATTTTTAAAGATAAAACAAATAAACAAATCAAATTCACGTTTGAGATGTATCTTTCTTAAATGATGCGTGCAACTGAAAGAAAAAAAAAATAGTTAATTAATAATATGTGCATTCATACATATTAAAAAAAAATACCTTGACATCGAAAAAGTGTTATAAAATTTTGCATTCCATCCGAGACTGATCCAGGTAGGCAGCTTTATATTCTCTGCAAGCAATAGTTTAATGATGTTCGCTGGCAAACGAATGTTTGATTTGGCTTTTTCTTGTTTATTGTACCTTTTTGTTGTTTATAGTACCGATAGTACCTTTTGAATCATTTCTTTCCAAGATGTTTTACCATCTGGTAAAGGTGGGCCAGCCAAAGAAACATTGATTTCTGGAATAGTTTCGTGACCAGCTAATCACCCCTCATCTGCGTTTCGATTACGTTCCCGCATTCAGTTACGCACGGATCGAAAAGATGTATTCTGCCAAAAAACTGAATCGAAAGAAAAAGAAGAAGAGAAGAGTATGTTTAAACCTGCTGCTTTGCTTTGAAACGGGTGAAATAGGAACAGTAAAACTAAGCAATTTTGCAAAATTTTTAGCAAAAAGTTAAATTTAGTGCAAAAAACAGTGATTTAACAATTAAAACAAATAATAATTAAATATTGTGAAAATTTTCATTAAATAAACTCTTGCAAATTTAAGTACGGAGAGTTAAAAAAAAACGGGATAAGCAAGAGGTATTTGTGGCCAAACTTTTTCAGTCTGAAGAATCCTGTCGCGCCGGAGGTGATATTTTAATATTTTACACATAATTGTAAAACAAAAATAAAGTTTATTTGTTTAAATTTAATTAAATCCGTAGACAAAATCGTTTTTCGTTGTCATTAAATAGGTATGTGAACTGTTCTACCTGTAATAAACTAAATAAAAATCGCATTTCAGTACAGAAAAACAAAACAAAGTGTATAGTTCATTAATTAAACCTTCTTTTGCATTTAATGCTTGCATTATTTTTTTAATTAATCACTTTTTGAAGCTAAACAATCAAAAATTGAAAACGCTCCGCCACTAAAATAACAACTTACAAAAACGTAGTTCGAAACGTATCGAAATGCAGAATACATAGAATCGAAGGAAAAATCGAAGAACGGAACGCAGAATACCAAAGTTGCCAAACGGAGAAACTTTCGATTCGAATCGACACGCAGAATAGGGGTGAATATTTCAAGCAACATATCATTGATTTTACTAACCACAGATGGATGCATATCTTTGATCATTGTGTATAAAAATTCGACCAGTATTTGTTTCTGATCTTGTTGCATTTACCAACAAAGAGGCCAAAATATTTTCTGGAATAAATAAACGGTGAGAACAATTAATATTTTAAAATACCAAAATATTTTTGAAATAAAACTTACCGTTTTTATGCATTTACGAAACAAGCTGACTTGCTGGAACCTTCTGAACTGTTTTCGTGGCTCGGCCAAAACAATATAAGGTACAACACAACGTAGAGTATTTAGCATTTTTGGATGAACTTACGGATCCAAAAAACGTTGGCCGGTTCAAATTTTAGGCATGCTAGTACGCGTACATTTTTATTTGGTAGTACGCTCTTAAACAAAAGCAGCTTTCAAGACGGCCCGGCCAAAGCCATATAAGGTGCTGGAACAGTTTGCTGCCCAGAACAAGCACACATGTGCAGCACAGCGTGGATTTATACGCACTTGTGTGGGCACTTGCGGCTCAAAATAAGTTGGCCGGGCAACTTTCATTGTTAGGCACAAAGAAGCCTCCAGCAGCATTATGTTGGAATACTTGACCAAATTGTTGTATGCGTCGTGTAACGCCCACGTGATGCACATATTGTGAGTCCAGATGAGCTTTACGAAATTATTTTTGTTGAGCCAATGCCGACTTTCTTGTGGCGTTCCAAAAAGCTTAAACAGCATGCACAACTTTAGCAATTATTTTATTTGCTACATCTTCCGAAGTACACAAACACGTTTCGTTTAGATGAGTCTTCATCATCTGTAGTAACTTTGTAGCCGCATATGTCCAAATGTTCCAAATGCCGGGAAGGTATCACAATGCCCTTAGATTTTTTTGCAAACACTGTAATTGCTTAAATATCTCACATTATTTGGGCAACAATTTACAGTTAGGAGCTGAGGAATACCACTGGCTTTCAATTAAACACTTTAATATGTTAAAAACACGTCTATTGTTTACAAATTTTTAATTAAAATTTTTCACTTTTGCACAATTTTTGTGAATTTTATTTCCAGTTTTTTATGAACATATGTTTGCAAATGCAGTATATAGCTATTGCTTTTTATACATGTAGAAAACAATTTTTTCTCTCATTAATCTTCGTGGTAAAACAGCGCTTAACTCAGAAGTGAGAATTCTGGTTCATATTCTGTGTTCTTCACTAGCAATTCGAAGAAGTTGAAAATTAGCTGGTGGCTGCGGCTAGTCAAAAACTACCGGCGGCATCTATTAGCTGCCAACGGCTTCGTTCTCTGTGCAGAGGACATTGCATTTATGTCACAGAATACATTTATGTCAAAGAACACGCATCTTTAAAAAACCATGGATTTTGCCCGTAAAATATTGAAAAGTTATGGCTGGAAAGATGGAGACGGCTTGGGAAAAAACAAAAATGGTATTGTTAAACCGTTGAAAGCTACTTTAAAATTTGATAATGCCGGATTCGGTGCTGATCAAGCGATGGACGATTTTAATAATCATTGGTGGGAAAGGGTTTTTAATGAAGCCGCTACAAATGTAAACATAACACAAGAAGACAACCAAATTAAAATGAACTTGAAAGATGAAAATAATGGCGTTGAAATATCAACAAAAGGCTATTCCACAAAAAAGTTAAAGAAACTGAAAAGGAATAGTGGTGAAGATAGTTCCAAAAGGGGTAGCTATGAGAATTTCCTAAAAGCTGCCACTCTAAATAATATTGGGGGAGAAGTCGATAATCCTAATAAAATAGATACAAATTCCATAGATGTTTCCAAAGTAAATGTGTTAACAGATGAGGAATTATTTAAAGCGTGCGGCGGAAGAACGGCTCACAAAGGAGCACGACATGGGTTAAAATTGAGTGGAAAATTGTCAAGAATAGAAAAGCAAGAAGCCGAACTGTTAGCCAAAATGTTGGCGAAACGTGGTGAATGTAGTGATGCAGAACAAAGTAAGAATAAATTTGAGAAGAGTTCAAAATCTAAAACCCACCTGAAACAATGTGTAGAAGAAGCATGTGAGACATTGTGCGTTGAAGATAAATTAGGGAAAAAGAAACGTAAGTGTTGCAAAATAGTAGGATCGGAAATCGATACAACCAATGGGGAAGAGGCTGTTACTAGCAGCAAAAGAAAATTTTCCAGAAAAGAAATAAAAATGGAAAATATTGACGTGCAAACCTCAAATACAGATCACAGTTCAAAGAAAAGTGATGATAAAATTAATTTTAAGAAAGTTGATGATAAATATTCCGATTACATTGGTGAGGAAATTCTAAACAAAAAGAAGAAAAATAAAAAATATGGGAAAAATACTAAAAGGTAAAAGAACGTAGTTTTCTTTTGTAGATGTAGAATAACATGTATAGTTTATGTAACTGCATATATGCAGTATATTTCCCTTCATGAAATTATCAGGGCTATAATGAATAAAATTCCACGTGAAATTTTTCACGGGAAATAATTCCAACTTATAATTTGTAAGTAATAGGGAAAACAAAAAGTTCTAACTGGAAAAGGGAGAAATTTCACGTGGAATTTTATTCATGATAGCCCTGTATATCTTGTTCCAAAGGAAAATATGAGGTTGATAAGAGGGGCAATCAATATTGACCGAATCCAGTGCGGTTTGCATTACGCTTTAGTATGTTGTTGTCAGTAAAGGATCATTAACATATCAAACCTAGTTTCCTCAATATACATATTGTCTTAAATTATTACAGTCTGAATCCATAAGATATGTGGCATGATTTGACTAACCACTACATTTTGTATCCTCAACAGCACCCATGTGAGCCAAGTGATCCTGTAACACTGCGTATTCTCTTATTATGTTACATAATTTCTGCAGTGTTGGCCTTTTAAAAACAGGGGGTCTACTCTGTAATTCGAAACGAAAGAAAATGCTTTCGAATTTGTATGATTATAACATGTAAATTCGAAAGCATTTTATTTCGTTTCGAATTACAGAGTAGACCCACAGAATTTCTCTCTTCACTAGGGAATTTTTCGATCGCTCTTCCAACAGTAGAGTTCCGCCAATTTTATATGTGTTGTCAAATTGCGAAGAAAGCAATTCAATATACTATTTGCACGAGTTGGCATATTTGATATACATATTAAATTAAGTACCAACTTCCCCGTAATTTGCACTATCTGCTGTTTTGAAAATGCCGACCAGCTCTATGGGGTCATTGCGGATTGGTAGCCGCACTATTCATCACTTTATGTACCAATGTATTTATTACCCAATGCAGCAAAAAAGTAAATTAATTTCTTTATTTTACTTAGATTTTAGGATATGTCAATGAGGATAAGGATGTGTGATTGTTAAAGGGAAGTGATAGCTATATATTCAGTACATATTTTCATTGAAATTCTTATTACTTGTCCTATTTATCAATATTACACCCAACTTCTGAACTTAAAGTATGATTTCCTATAAGTGCGACGTACCAAATATGTAAAATAATGGAAATGGAAACTAATTATAGTTATATATACTATATATATGTATTTTCTAATATTAATGTATGTATTTAAAATTTATTTTTTAGATTTCATTTTTAGTCTTCTGGCTTTGCCTACACGTTTATTGCCTGGAGCAGCTTTTGAGCCCACTCTACTTCTAGGTGTCTTTGTTCTTTCAAGTCCTGCAGCCGATGCTTTAGTATTACGTTTGGAACCACTCTTCTTGCCACCGAAGCCAAATTTCTTATTGCGGTCTTTTCTCTTTGTAGCAGATTTTTTGGTTTTGGCTTCTAAAGCTTTAGCATCCTCCAAGAAATCCAAATTTTTAAGTTTCCCTCTGCGAAACTTTTTCAATTTATCTAACATATCTTTCTTTTCCATTTCACGTTGAACCTTTGTTTGCTTAGCCAACATTTTGCCCATTTTGCGTTGTTCTCGGATTTGCCTAATTCGTTCCGATTTTGCTTGACCTTCTTGTTTCGCCATCAAATTGGAACGCACCTTTTGCATGTGGTCATCCGATTTAGCCATTTCGGCAAAATAGTCATCGGGACGTTTTGTTTTAATACCCATATCATGCAAACGTTTTATACCCTCAATAACGGCAGCTTGTGCTTGACGATGAAACAACATTTCACGTTTAAAGTCATTTAATACAGGATCTTCTTCAGGTCGCACATAGGGTATTTTGGCATTGCCCTTAAACAAATTGGCTCTTTTTTGCTCATGCTTCTCTAAAGCAACAGCTAACTCGGGCGCCAATGGTGCTAGATCATTTGTCATATCCATTCGTTCAGTCCAGTTAAAATCTGATTTAATTTCATCTGTTTTTGCTAACAATCTTGCCTGTAATATTTTGAATAATTATTTAGATATACGCCAATCAAATTAATATAACTTACAATGTTATTTATTTTATCTTTTCCCTTTTGAAATTCAATATTTAGGCCAGGTTTTAATTCCCCACGAGCAAAAGCCTCTTGCAGCTGTTAAGATATAACAAAAATGAATGAAATTATACAAAACGTTAGTGCATTTTCAATAATTTACCTCTGTTTCGGACTCATCTTCAGAATAGTATTCCGAATCGCTATCTTGCATTTCAAAATCGGTCATTTTCTATTGTTTTCAAAAATCTAAATACACGTGCGTTCTACACAGAGAAATTATAAATACTTCTCTGCTACGTATCGTCAGCTGAAATACAATACCTTAAGTATATCAGCATTCAAAATCGCATTTTAAATAAATTATTAAAACAAACTCAAAACTTTTTCATAAAAATTATCCGAATTCAAAATGAAAATAAAGAAACCTTATTTCATTCAGTTTAATAATTTTATATAGATTTTTCTCCTGTAAATTTTAAAGTGTATTTTGCATTTCAGCTAACTATAGGTAAATAAAAACGTTTTGACATATAATCACCATAGTTGCATTCTTGACAAATAGCCCAGTTTTTAGTTGGCAACGCTTCTGAGGCTGAAGTCAGACATGGAGAATGTAGCATAAAGAAATGAATGACAAACTAATGTCGAGTATACATCTGGTACAAATGTCTGAACCAGTTTTTCATTAATGGTTACGCTGTTTTGGGCACATGTGTGCCAGATTTATGCTCAGCACAACTCAATCAACATTAGAGCCGGCACAAACTTCCAATTTTTGTTGCAGCAACTTTTTATTTTTAGTGAGAAAGAGCGAGAGTGGAATACAAAATGTATATATTTCTAATTCAACAATCTCCCGCATATTCAAGAATTGCTGCAACAAAAATTGCAAGTCTGGACCGGGACTTGTATAACTAAAATTGCAACAAATTTATATTGAATTGAACAGCGACAGGTCATTTGACCGGTAGTAATGAGAGACATATTTTTCAATTATAATTGTTCCACATATTATGTGTTCTAAATTCCTAAAGGGGCCCATACAAACATACTGCTCATGCTCATGCGATAAGCATGTGTTGGTAAACATTAAATTTTTGTTGTTGTACTTGAGATAAATCTATTTTGGCCAAGGCTATAAATATGTCTCGGTACGAATGAAGAGTCAAAACTTTTTACATATTTATTTTATGCATATAAAATTTTTAAAAATTTCAATAAATAACGTTTTTGCTTGCGGCGTTTTTGGTTTCCAAGAGCTGGCATCACGATTTTCAACTTCATTGGCTACGCGATTAATAAACGTCTGCCACCTAGTGTATTTTTTGTTTTCAAATAAAGCGCCTTGAAATCGTGATATTATTTATACATTTGCTCTTTCATAAATATAAAGGATAATTCGTAATTATGTGTTCAAATTTGGCAAACATATATGCACATTTATTGCGGAAATATGGTGATAATTATATGATAACATATTCTTATGCACCCACTTATTTAAATAATATTGTTGGCGCCGATCAAAATCCTGGAAAGATTATACTATTTTATGTGGAGGTATGAGTAAATTAATATATTGAACTAATTAAACTATGTTTTATAAAACGTCATGGAAATATTTCAAGGACCGCTCTGCAGGGAAAACTTTAAATTTTGTGTCCCCTTCTAAGTTAAACATAAAAAAGGCTGAGAATGTGGATTTAGATTTAACGGGCAGTCCTTTGAAAGATGAATGCGAAGTGGATGCATTGGGCGACATATCTCTAGATCTTAACCTCATCCCTACGAATTCTTGGAAACCCGAGGAAGAATATCACAAGGGAATATGGCCGGATAAAGCTAGAACCATTATAACTTCGGAAGATTTTCAAAATGGTGCCTCAGCCAGTGATGCTGTCGGCTCTGTGTGGTTCTTGTGTTCGGGTGCGGATGTATCAAAAACTCTACTTTTGCAATACAAGTTTGATCAAAGTCAACGCACAAGAGGTATTATAAATTACAGAGGTGTAATACCTTCGCATGCAGTTGTGAGTCAATCGTTGCTTCAAGATCATTATAATTTCGTTGGGAAATGTGTTCGTGTAGAAACTCAAATTGAAAACACTTATAATATAAAATCCAATATTTCAATAACATGCTCTTGGTCAACAACATCAGCCACTCCTTCTCTAGTAGATCTGAGGACTTGTGATGTCAATTTGAAACAAACATTTCGTTTTGACGATAGTTGTACGTCTACTCAGAAATTTATTAATCAGTTACGTACGTTAATGGCTATTCGTGATGAAATAATTTGTTACAAACAATCGGAAAATTTAGATTTGGCAAAAGAACCGAGTTACTCATGTGGCATGTAAGTTAAAGAAATTTTACATTTATTAATAGTTTATCAGACCACTTTAGCCAGTCAAATGCGGAAGAACGGCAATGAATTAAAGAAAAATAAAATAAATAAATTTTTCCTGTCTTCTTTTATCGATCATTTGAGTTTTGTCTGTTCGGTGGAACATTGACAATGTCATTTCACTTGCAACCTTTTACACCGAAGTAATTCTTTGGAACAGGAAAAAAGGTAAATGCTCTGAAAGTCAAATATAGAGAATAAAGTAAATGGAGTTCACCAATCGATTCGAATCGGAACGCAAGATATGTAAATAACTAAATAATCAGTTTCACGTTACATTATTAAAATGTATTTCGAAAAGACATCCAGATATTGAATCCAAATAGTAGCATCTTCTCGGATATCCTTTACTATGCTTAAGAATTTAATTTTCCATTTCAAAATTCATATCGCCGGCTTAGAGTGTAAACTTGTTAACTCACTTCAACAAATTTTACAGGAGAGACAAAATGTTGTTAACATTTTCTATACTTGACATAAGAAATTTACCTAATAGATGAAGTTTTTTTTCGACATGTAGAGTTTCAAATTAAAATAGTTAATTTTAGCCAGTCGATGCGGCTCCTCTTTCTCTTTCGATAGGCATTAAAATGTCTTATAAAAAGTGGATTTACTATGTATACACTCTAAGCCGACGTTATGTAAAAGTGGTAGCGACACTTCACAGAATAACGTTAAATATACATATCCTCACCTAAAATCCAAAAGGCTGTAAGTAAACTTTTTACTTTTTTTTAACGGAGTAGCAAATAATCTGATAAATATAAGGCTATTTATTTGTTAGGTGTCAAATTGAATAATGAATAAAATCGGTATTTTTGAACATATGTGAGTAAAATTTTAAGGAAAGATGTATTTTGGTTAATCACATCATAATCAATCAAAAAGTCTATTTTGAAGTTAGTGGTTGTTGGGCCTGTTTTTGCATAATGGCGAAATATAATCATGTATGTGATGGAAAAAGATTGTTTTCAAAATGATTTCAAACCGATCGTTTTTAAAAGGTGTGACTTAATCTTAAGCTACTGACTTTTAAAAAGCACACTAGAAGATAAAATATAAACAATATAGCAGGGTCGTGAAAAAAAATTATAAAAAAATTTTGGAAAAACTATAAAAAAACAAATTTAAAATTATTGACAAAACGACTATAGAAAACACATCACACGTTTTATCGTTTTCAAATTGATTTTGTGTCTAAATCGTTTTTCATCACATACCTGAATGATAATTTATCATAAGAATAATTCTAAATAAATTTACAAGCATTACCTTATATTTATTAATTTTAATATTTTTTTTTTTTAGTGGCATCGAAGTGCTGGAATTACGGGAAAACATCAATAGAGTTATGACGGAGATATCAGAAATAGATACAAGTGGTGGAGCTGAACTTGATATTGAGGATGTTATACAAAATGCCAAAATTAGACGTCTTAATGACTTAACCGACAAATTGTGGGACATTTTAAAACGTAATTATTATTTACGAAATGAAAAAAAAAAGTGGATACATGTTTGACGCTTTAATTTTCATTTCAATTTCATGAAGAATTTTTCATTTATTGTCTATGTTCTGAAAACCATTTCGTTTTTAAGTCGCCAAATTTAAAAAACAAAACACTGTTCTTTCTGTACGATTGGAAGCTAAGTTCGAATAAAATATTTTAAACATATAAAACCTAAAAATCAAATTAAGAGCTGCAGCAAGTAGCTCCTTTTAGTTGAATTCTTTCCTGAAAGTTGTCGATATTAAAACGAAATGATTTTCAAAATATGACCGTATAATATATGAAAAAGATATGAAGAAATATATACATATGTACGTATTTATGTGTATTTTAGAATGTTCATCTTATAAGGATTTGAAAATGGCTTATAACATATTATTTCAGTGTGCCGCTCGTTGTAATATTGTGGTAAGAAATATGATTTAACTAAAAAACAATAGAATTTTGTATGATGTAAGAGTACATAGTTGTTTAAGGGGCATTATTACAACTTGGCGTTAGTTAAAGGTAGGTAGGTAGGAAGTTCTTCATTAATTCAACTTTAATCTATCACGTATAATGAACTTATCTTTACCCTACCAATCGGGTTAGGTTAAAGTAAAATTGTGGTAATGAAAAATTTTTTATATGTACTTTTAATCGTGCTTTGTAGTAACTCTAATTTGTAATAATGACCCTAAATATCTTTTCGAAAAATTACTGATGTATAGTTTTGTTTTTAAATAATTTAGAATACGCCTACAAATAAAAATCGTTTAGCCGAAATCATCACGGAAGTCGCAAACCGCCGTTTAGCCATACCTTGTCTCTCGGGTTCAGAGCCTTTGGAATTATTGCTGGAAATTGGCATGGAAAAGCTATATAAAGATTATGAATATATATTTGTTGAGAGCAAAGTCTGCAGTGCTAATGATTTGAAAAGGAAAAGGTATTGCAAAGTAGAAGACTGGTTTTGTACTAATAATTTTTTCTGAAATTTTTGTAGCATGCAACTTTTTCTACATACTCGTAGATATCTATTAATCGAAAAAGTTTTGTGCAACAAATTTTTTAATGAAAAATACAATATGGCAGTCAAACAAGACAAAATATGATTTAATTTATTTTATTTTCGTCCGTTTCAGTACTGCCCATGATAACAAAGAAAACGATGCAGTCCTACCAAATGTTAGGAAATCTCTTAGAAATGCTGTAATGCAAGATAATGCTGCCATGCGTAAGACTTTGTTGCACAACGATATTAAAAGTAGTGGGGAAAAAATTGAAAATGAAATTATTTGCTTCAAAAATAGCAACTTTGATGAAAATGAAAGTGCAAGAACTCTGGCAAAATTATTTCAAATTCATTGCACATTAGAACATTTACTAATGATCCGTATTCATTTGAATCTGAGCCGAATTTATTATGAAGTTTTTGAACAATTGTTGCGAAAAACACCACAAATGGCGGATTTGACCTGCGATTCATTAACAGATGAAATGGAAATACAACTATCTTCCGACTATATACGTGAACTTTTGGAAGGTAAGGATCCCCATTCTCGACGTATATCTATGAAGTCTAATAATAAATTACGCCAAGTAACGTCAACTTTCTACTTTAATATGGAGAATATATGTCCACCTAATATAGCAGAATGTTTTAATGCCGAAGAAAGAGAATATAGTAAAAAGAATGTTTATTATAATTGGCTATATCGTAAAATTACAACTATACAAAGCCACTGAATGCACTTAAACAGCTAGAAGGCTTGTTTGTTATCCGTTACTCGTGCCAATTCTTATTTTAACTGTTAAAAAGTAGTATTCGAATAACAAAGAAAAAATAAATTGTTAACCAAGGGTTAAAAAAATGTTGGCACACGTTTTTGACATTGCTTAATTTTATAATTATCCATCGTTTAAGATTGAAAAAAATATGTATACATACATATCAGTGATCTGCATGATTACGATTCAAACCGCATAATTTTGCATTTTCTAAAATGAATATTGAGGTAGCAATTAACATTAACAAAATGAATGATGCTATTGCATGATTCATATCAATGAGACTGTTGTTAATAAATGCCTGTCATTGCTTGCAATTTAGATTCATTCATATGACTCACTAAAGCAATGAATCAGTATGATTGTTTTGAATACTTCTTAAACCACTTCTGACAAATATACTTTTATGTAATATTATAAAATAAAATAGCTAGGCACATTCTTTTTTATAAATTATTTTAATATGAGAAAAACTATTAATTAACACAATATGAAGAGATAGATTTCGTCATTTTATTTGATTTTTTTATTACACGAAAAACTCCATTTTCGAAATTTTTTATTATTTCTGAATACATTCTGTTAAATTTTCTAAAAACACTTTTTAATAGTTTCTTAACGCTATTTATTTATGTGTGGAAATATTTACTCAATGTTTTATAAACTGAAGACTTCATCTAGTCAACGTGCTTTTGTGAGTTATTTGATTACTATACAAAACAATCAAACAACAGTACGAATTTTTTATTTATGTTTACTGACAATACTTAAAAAAAAGAGAGTGAGTTAAAGACAGTCAGTTGTTAGAGAGGTAACACTGCAAGCAATATCATTAGTACATATTAGTCTCCTGCAAAAGATATCTTATAAGAACTCTTAAGACGAGGGATTTTTCAAATGCTTTGCTACAGCGAAATCTTATAAAACAAACGTTAACAACACTGTTTGCAAGAAATTTATTTGAGTATTGTAGGTATTTGAGTAAAGAAGAAAACACCTCGTGACGGAAGAATTTGTGATACTAGCTTCCAAGGCGCATTTATTAGGTGGCAGCACTACACCAAGTGACTACCCTACAAGAAATGGATGACTGAAACTAACACAA
The DNA here is from genome assembly GCA_949987645.1 of Tachina grossa. Classification (NCBI taxonomy): domain Eukaryota; kingdom Metazoa; phylum Arthropoda; class Insecta; order Diptera; family Tachinidae; genus Tachina; species Tachina grossa. Next base: position 149,069,267 of record OX465274.1, on the reverse strand, counting down.
ACAACCCTACAGAAACACTCCCTACAAGAAATGGATGACTGAAACTAACACAAACAACATTTTTTTACTAACACATTTGCAACAATTTTACATTCAATTCAACAGTTATTATAGTTGCTCTACTCTAACATATATGCTAGAGTGGAACGACTAATGTACATATTGTTACGTTTAAATTTTATTAAACGTGTGAGTTCTTTTGATTGCTCAAAAAATAAAAATAAATAATACACAGTTTTTATTTGCTACTGTATTTCCTTTTATTCTTAACGAAACAAATTACAACTTGTCTTTACTTAACTACTTCTTATCGTTATTATCCACTTTCAACGAGGTCTTAACTTGACTACTTTCTGATTAGTACTGCCTCCACGATATCAACTTGACTACTTTCTGATTAGTACTGCCCTGCTCTCGCACATGCTGCCACTTTTTATAGTACATGAATCAGTTCTCGAATGTTCGCCCGATAGGTGGGGTAATAACATGTCTGTACTTAGTAATGGCATCTATGAATGATGACATCTGTATTGTCATTTACTATTGGTAGCCAGATGTTCAAACTGTCCTCTAGCACAATCGGGAAAATTCATGTTGCTGCTTCTAGGCGGTTGTAGATAATTCGATTTCAAAGTAACGACTCTTGTGTTGGCAATGCGGTTTGCTACTGGTAGTACAGTGCTCGCACTTTTATTTGTATGTGTGTGTGTCTGTAGCTATGTATACAATTATTGTTGTTGCTATAGTATTTGCACGTAAATATGTGTGTACGTTTAGTGCTTAAGTTAAATACTTCCAGATAGTTCTTTGCTTTAACCCTGTAGGAATATTTTTACGTAACAATATGTCAGAATTTTTAAAATATTGAATTCTATTGAAAATAATTCATAGTTCGTTCATTTTGTAAAATTAAAATGTAAATATAAAAGTGGTAAACAAATTATGGTGTTTGTGAAAAAGGTAAGATAAAAACAATAATGAACAAAAGAAATTTTATACAATTTAATTGAAAATATACATACATATGTATGTATGTATTCGTTTAATGTTCAAGTTTTAGATATTTGGAAAGATCAAGATGCGTTGGGAGTTGAAGAAGGCGGTAATGCAATTCATTCTGCCTGTGAATAGTTTACAAAAGTGTTAAAAAGATAAGTAAAATAGCGAATAAAAGAATTCACATTAATTTAATATGTATATTTATTTTCAATATTTCAGATATTTGTCAAGAGCTAGGTGCGTTGGAGATGAAAAGGTGTGAAGAGGGCTAGATACCGCTGAAGTTATTTTGTATTTTTATTTGTATTTTTGGTTTTAAATATGCATGTTATTTACTTGTGTAATTTAGTTATTTCTTATAATAAAAAGCAAATAAAATAAAAATTATATTTGCTGTCATATATCAATCATAAATGAATACTCAATTGTGGGGGATATATTATTCAATTATGAACAGTCAAACTTGAGTAATATTTATGCTATCATTGATTAGTAAAAGGCGCTGGAGTGAGCAGTTCAACTATATGTTATATTCATTGGTTAGAGAGAGATGCAACATCACACGTACACAAAAGTTTCCATCACATTTTTCATTTTGCCTTTAACAATGTGATAGAAACTTTGTTCTACGCATTGATGGATATATCCTGCATGACTTCCGATCAAATGAGCAGTCAATTGACTGGTAGTGTTCTTGTAGGGTAATGTCATTATACCAATCTAAACGTCAAATTTGGATTATGTAGGTATAAGCCCTAAAACAATGCTTTTATTTGGGTATCCATAAACACCTTTCGAATATTCAGTTTTGTATGGTGTTTGACATTTCCTATAAGAAACATGCAATCTGACGATGCTACCCTGTTTTGAAAAGTAAGAAGGTAATTTATACCAACAAAGTACATGTGGTTGTTGCTGTTGTATTATTTGTTGTAGAATCGCGGGTACCTGATTGATGTGCGTTGCTAGCTTCTTTCTACACATAAGCGCGTGTGCAAACGTCATCCATGTATGTGTGTATGATCTTTTATTTTTCTGCGCACATGCAAAGGCACACACATGCATTAACATTAGCTGTATGCGGTTAATCACATAATAGCTTACCATCCAAGAATGATAAAATAAAGATTACGCCAGCCCGCAAGAATAAAAATACATTTCTGCGCATGATGGAATTCTGACGTCACTCAGCCTGTGTTCTCATTGGTTAGTAAAATTCAACTATAGAACTATTACACACACACAAACTCACATTTCATATTTGCTCTCTTTCTTATCTCTTTATTTTTATTTTGTTTTTTATTTTTCTTAGTTTTGCAGCTTTTAAGCAACAACATTTCATTTTTTTCTTGGAGATCTCTCTGAGTAAATTAATCACAGGGCTGCCAACTACAACAAAATAAATAAATTTTTTGCAAGAAATTATAAATTTCACATATGATACAGACTTGGTAACCTTTGCGAGGGGACTACTACGTCATCAAACGGTAAATCATGCGCAAGGCGTAATCTTTATTTTATCATTTTTGTTACCATCTACATATTATACACACACTCAAACGTACAATATGAAAAATAACAAGCAACAAGCATACACTAATCAACAGTACTTCTTTTGAGTGTTTGTTACAGACAAGCTGTCGTGACGTCATCGCTTGTTAACACTGGTATACACGTACACCAATACATCCACCGTGCTTCGCTTATAGTACGACAGCATTTATTATTGGTTTATTATAATACATACGACGTGAATACATTTAAAAATCATAACGTTTTTAACCCCCGACTAAAAAAAGGGGTGTTATAAGTTTGTAGTGCGTGTCTGTGTGTCTGTGTATCTGTGTATATGTGTATCTGTGTGTCTGTCCGTGTCCACGTACAGGCCAAACGGCTGGACCGATTTTCATTTAGTTTGTTCTGTTTGAAAGATGACTTGATCGAGAGGGTTCTTAGCTATGCTTGAAGAAAATCGGACCAGCCGTTTAGAAGATATAACATCTTTTCTGAAAAAGTCGGGGGTTTTTAAAATTTTTAATTTTTGTTATTACAATTCAAGACTATTTACGCAGCTCTCTAGTACATATTGATGTTAAAAAACAAAACAAAAGCATTGTAAAAGTGAGTGGAGAGCGAAAGTGAATCAACTCATACAGTTCACTGATACATATGTATATCGGTTGATTTTTTTCAGTGGAAAAATAAGATTCGTTACATGTTGTGGCAATGCCAAAAATTTTCAGTAAAGTCATGGATACGTCGACAAACAGAATTGACGATTTTGTTGTGAAGAGCAGCCAGAGGCAGTTCAAGATCTGCTAATGCACCGTAAAAGACGCTTAGTTTGGTGCGGTTTGTGGGCCGCGGCATCATTGGACCGTATTTCTTCAAGAACGAAGCAAATCGCAAAGTTACAGTCAATGTAGCAAAGTATCCTGCGATGATTACCGAGTTTTTTCCCCCCCAAAAAGGGAAGAATTGGGCTTGGTTGATATGAGACGGTGCAACATGCCACACGGTACGCGATACCACGTACCTATTGAGAGGCGAGTTTGGTTAGCAAATTATCCATAAGTTAGCAATTAGTCCATTGGCCTTTGGTGAGATACCGGCAGTTTGTTAAAATTGGGAAAAAGTTTGCTAAAATTGGGCCACCTACGGAGCAGCTGGCAACATTCATCCTTTTTTTTTATAAGAGACAGGCATTCATTTATCACCCCAAATAAATATTTTATTCTCTTTTGGAAATTAAATGTTTTTTTTTTAAATTTCCAAAAACCAAATGGCTAAAAAAATCTCCTATTATATCGCCCGTTTACGAAAACAACGACGCAACTCCAAAAATGTAGTTTTGTAGAAAACGAGTTTAAAGCTTTCAATTTACATACAACTCAATGAATATGCAAATACATACATATATAAAAAATATACCCCCTTATCGTGGTTTATTTCGACTTCCATTACGACATTTTTGTAATAGATTAAATAACATTGCAACATTTTTTTAAATCTAGGACCAAAGTGTCCTACTTGAAGTCGAAGTACGCTAATCACGTTAAGTCCCATTATTTCAATATTTTATTTTATTTAACGCCTGTCAAAACAAATTCGAATTTAAGAAACTTGTTTGTTGGTTAAGTACGTCTAGATGCATTTCGTTGCTGCTAAGCACCACATCAGTAGACCTCAACCACAATTGAAAAAAGCATACAAAACCCAATGTTTATAGAGAATTACAAAACTTCATACATACAAGGTACATATCGATGGTCTCAAGTAGAAAGGCCCTAACTCGTATTTTTTACGAAATTGAGTTTTTCAGTGATTCCAATATATTTCACACAAATACACCTTCTCACAAAAATATATTGCAATAGTGTAAAAAAATAACGCTTTTACAAGCGGTTTTACAAAAAAAATTTACATTGTGAATATTACAGTTTCTATTATGTTTTACCTTTTCCTGTAAAGTCACAATTATTTGAGTTAGGGCCTTTCAACTTGAGACCATCGATATGGTATGGACATAATCACTTATGATGGGAATCAATAGAAAAAAGTTTGTAATGTGCTCATTATTTATAGCCAGCATTATATATTTACGCCCCTATGTATAATCAAAAATTGGCATGAAGTTAGCATAAGCGGCAAAATTGAACATGGTCTTAACGTGTTTTGCCATACAGTTTTACATTAAAAATCACTACAATGTAATGATTAGAAGGATGTAATCGTGTATTAAAACTACATTATGCGTTGATTTTCAATGTCAAATTGTATCGAGAAACTCGTCAACACGTAGTTCAATTTTGTCGCTTATGCTAACTTCATGCCAATTTTTGATTATACATAAGGCTGTTAGTAAAGGGTGTCAAAACAAGAACTCAAGATTTAAATTTTAAATAAAACACAAAAAATAAAAAAAAATCGTGAAACTTTATTATATCGTAAAGTATGAATGAAAAAATGAGGTTATGTGTGGAACAACAAATCGGGCAGATGGCCGCCGCGGCTTTGCTGGCACTAGTGTCCTGCACAAGACTATTTATAAGACCTTTCAAGACATGAGAGATTTTTTCAAATGCTTTACTACAGCGAAATATTCTAAAAGAATCGCTAAGCAACACTTTTGGCAAGTAATTTTTTTTCGGTGCTTTGTCTTGCCAACAGTGTTGTTTAGCGATTCTTTTAGAATATTTCGCTGCAGTAAAGCATTGGAAAAAATGCTGCGGTATTTCATTAATGCAGAGTCCAATTTCCTCTTTTAAGGCTTGAGTCGTCGTCGGCTTATTCGCGTAAACCATCGACTTAAAAAAATCCCAAAGAAAAAAGTCTAATGGTGTTAAATCGCACGATCTAGGCGGCCAATTCTGGTCTCCAAAACTCGAAATAACACGACCGCGAAATGACTGATGTAGCAATTGAATTGTTTCTCTGACTGTATGACATGTGGCACCGTCTTGTTGAAACCACATGCCCTCCACATTAATTTCTTCAATTCTAGGCACGAAAAAACTGGTTATCATTTCACGATACCGAACACCATTGACTGTTTGCGCTTGACCTGCGTTTGAGCGACATCATTACGTACAGCTGCGACATTTTCGGTCGATTGACCTGGTCGAAGGCGCGTTGTTGTCTTTACATCACTAACAGACCCAATTTCGGCAAATTTATCCATTAATCTCTTTAAAGTTGAATCTTTTGGATCATTATTGTGACCCCAAATTGATCGCAAATTTGCGACTGTAGCCGCAAAACTTTCACCATTTTGGTAAAACAATTTCACAATGAGAATGCGTTGTTCATTCGTGTAGCACTCCATTTTTACTAACCTCGTACCTTCTACTAGCAAACAATAACAATTGTTCAAATGTCAAACAATGACACTTCGAATGGCGCCAAATTTAAATCTTGCGTTCTTGTTGGGACACCCTTTACATACATATATATTTTATCAGCCTCGTTCTAAAAAAACCTGATTTAAAATTTGTAATTTTTTTGTTTTTTGGTTACCAATAAATAACCATTATCGGAAGTCATTTTTTTTGGTTATCGCTACCTGGATATATATGGTGTTTCAGATGTAATGGATGCAATTTTAAGGGGTTTTTAGGAGGGAAAGATATATTTTTGGAAAAGTAAACAAAGGGGCAGTTTTGTAAAATATTTATATATTTATTTATTTGAGATCTATTTTACAAAGTAAATTTATAAAATATATAAAATTAGCCGCCGGGTAACTTGACTATGTGCGCACGTATTGTCAGAAAGAAAAAAAAATGAACAAATAACAGAGTTTAATGTAACATATGTATATGTAATGTAATATATGTAATGTAATATTTTACGTTTTTTTCTTTCAAAATAAGCAATCAGTTTTAAATATCTGCAATCTTGTGTTTTTCAAGACTGTTGTTGATTAATTTGTATTTTTTGTAAAATATATTTGTAAATTTTAATCAGAAATAATTTCTTATTAGGGCTTAAGTTCAGTAATTTCAATTCTTATTGAATGAAAGAAATATTTTTTATTAATTAACGTAAGTTTGTAAAGAAGAGAAGAAAAATTAGACTTTTTAGCTGGTGGAAATACCGATATTTTTCTGTGCAGCCACGCACTTCATCAGCACCCATTGTGTTTTTCAAGACTGTTGTTGATTAATTTGTATTTTTTGTAAAATATATTTGTAAATTTTAATCAGAAATAATTTCTTATTCGGGCTTAAGTTCAGTAATTTCAATTCTTATTGAATGAAAGAAATATTTTTTATTAATTAACGTAAGTTTGTAAAGAAGAGAAGAAAAATTAGACTTTTTAGCTGGTGGAAATACCGATATTTTTCTGTGCAGCCACGCACTTCATCAGCACCCTATTCTGTCTACTTGGGTATTTCCTCCCGCTAGAAAGTCTAGTTTAATTTTTCTTCTCTTCTTTAGAAACTCTCATTAATTAATAAAAATATTTCATTCAATAAGAATTGAAATTACTGAACTTAAGCCCGAATAAGAAATTATTTCTGATTAAAATTCACTACAGTTCAACTAAATCTAAAAATGTCTCATTTATTTTTGTAAATTTTATAAATAAAATATTTGTTCAATTCACAATCTTTTGTAAGTGCAGTAGATCGTCAAATGAAGCTACGATAACCAAAGAAATCAAATTACATACATACTTTCTTTATTTTATTCGACATATTTAGAAGAGAAACCCCTTAAGGGGCCATTCACATGCTACGCAACGCATTTTCGGAGTTTTTATTTAATCTAAGCCTAAAATGCAGTTGGACTGTTTTTCGTTTTTAATAAACAAATATGGGTCTTTTATTTCCTTACACATTTCTATTTTTAATTTTATGAATTGCGTTGAAACTAAGGGCCTAATTAACTGACTTCAAAAAAAGGAGGAGGTTAACAATTCGTCTCTTATTTTTTTTTGGGTGTTACTTCATAACTCCGTACATTTTAGACCGATTGTAAAAATTCTTTTTTTGTCTGAGAGGGTTCTGGAAAACGCAATTCGCTTAAAATTAGCGTTTTCGATTTGGGTGTTCTGAAAAACGCATATCGAAAAAAGTTGGTTTTTGCGATTTGAAAAAGCTAATTAGGTGTTCTGAAAAACGCATATCGCCTGAAAATTGCGATTTCAAATCGCATATGTATACTGAAGCGAGCTGATTGAATCTGCTTAAACTGAACTTTCAAGAGAAAATAAAATTATGCACAATTAAAATTTAATATGTTTTCTTATGTTTATTCAACAAAAATTATGTTTATTTCAACAAAAATTAAAAACAATTTTACACAGTTTTAATTAAAAATACCAAATTATGAAAGTGCTCTATTTTTTGTCAATGGGCTGTGTCAACTGTTTACTTTAAACTGGCGATTTCATCAAACAACATTTCTTTTGATTTTAGCCTTTTCAAAGCCAATACTGAAAGCACGAACGCTGTAGGCATTTTAATAATCTACAATTTATTTGTTTACCTTTTTTTTTATCACAAAATCATTGTTCGAACCCAACTTAAAAAAAAATATCAAAACGCCAGCAAATCGCAGCGATTTTAGAACATGCTGAAATGCATTTTGTGATTTTAAAACTGTAAGCGATTTGAAAACGCTGCGTTTTCCAGAACATGGGCGATAGCTTCCTATTGGTCCCATTGTAAAAAAGTGGGCGTGGTACGCCCATAATTTTTCAATTTAATTTTAGGATATTCTACTTATTTGATTGCTGCGAAACCTATAAAACACCTTTAGTTCTTGTAGTTACACAATTTGAAAGTTGAAAAAGTGGGCGGGGTTACTCCCATTAAAATTTATCATAATTGCCCCTACTACTGTTTACAACTCAACTAAGTTTAGTTGAAATTTTAACAACTTAACCTTAAAACAACTTACTTACTTTACAACTTTGGCATTGTGCATTACAACTAATTTTAGTTGTCTTCGAAACAATGCTCGAAAAGAAAAGGTTTTTATCTATGATATGTTTTTTGAAAACATAGTAGCCATCACAAAACATTTTAAATAGCTTTAGTTTTGGCCTTGTATTCTTCTTTTTAGTTTTCATGTTTTATGAACGTGGCAACAATATTGGTTGACAAATGGGATTGGTTGGTGCCTGGAATAATGAAGCAAAACTAATACAATACACGAAATAAAAACCAGAAAGTTGTAATCCCTAATAAAAATTGACAACTACAACTAAACCATATATTTAGTTGTAAATCATAATAGGGACCGTTGAGTGCAGCGTCTAACTCAATTGTTTTAGTTTTGGCATTTGTACAACTTTGGTTCTCATACCCTCAGTTGTTTTCCTACAAATTATTGCAAGGGTTTAACTAAGCGAAGACTGTCATTGATGTCTTCAACTAGTCGACAATGTTTATTCCACATATTGAATGACCAGACACTTCGAACTTGATTTATTTTTACATTGCCAATAACAGCGTAGTATTTACGCGATTTGTTTTTATCAGACAATTCTAAACAATTTTTAACGGACATGCGCGTGAATCCGACAATTTCAAAGCATGCGCTGTTCTAAGGTTAGTCAACTCTGGCGGTGAATTCAAAACGGAAATTCGAAAAGAACAATAATGTTTGAGGAAGACTACAGTCTATAATCTAGTTTTGAACACCTAGTTCATTGAAATATAGTACAATCCAATTAGTGGCATTTTAACATTTCTTGGTTTATTTGAGTTCAAATTTGTGAAAATTCAATTCAGATGCACTATTCATGTGCTACGATTCGGACGTGTCTTAGCACAATAGCGGAATATAAACGTTAATAAAAAATCAGGACTTGGAAAAGGATACCATTTTACTTTGTGTTGAAATATTGAAACAGTGTTAGCAAGTTATAATGAAAAAGTGTAATTAATGTTTATATATCTGTGTATAGTATAAATCCAATTAACAAATATAAAACAAAAACAAAATGGTGTGTATAAAAATTAAATTGTTTAAAAAACAGAATAATTTAATAGAAATAATAATATCATTATTAAAAATTACCCCGAAAATATTATTAAAAAAAAATTACATAAATAGTTAAATTTTTAAAATATTTAAATCTTGTTGAAATCGTAAAAGTGCAAACTTTAAGTAGACCGTAAATTGTTTTTGTTTTTGCAAGTTGCATTAACTATAAATCCATTGCAAATACAATCTGGAATAATTAGTAAAAGTGCATTTATTTATATGGTTTCACAATGCTTTTTTTTTCTAATCGATTAGTGTTGAAAGTGTGAGCATGAAGTTGAAAGGATGAAAAATTAATCATTTAAAACAAAAGGATTTGTATTGTAAAAAAATGGTTTAATATAAACATGGACTAAGAAGATGTAAATGCCAAACAAGGAATGTCAATGGATTTTATACATACATATATTTTATTTTATAATTAAAATAACATACACACAAACATATTGGAAGATTTAGAAATACATATATTAGATTAAATACATATATTTAAATATCCAATTTGAAGTTGAATTGAAGGATGGCTATCGAATCGTTTTCACAAATGTTTTTGTTAGTTCGGATGTTAAAATACATGCTGCAACTGTTTAAGTTAAAGTTAAGACAATACAATTTACGGCCCTTTTCACAATGTACAATTAAAACCTAACAGGGACTTTAACGGCAACTTTTGTATGAAGAACTGTCAGTTAAAGTTCACGTTAACTCTTAATCATACATTGTGAAAAGGAACGTTAATAGCATTTGTTCAACCATCCGAATTTAGAAGAAAAAAAAATTGAAAATGGACTACTTAAAATTTTTGGATTTTTCGAAAATTTTGCTTGTTTTTCCCGCTTATGAAACTCGTCAGTAGATTTCAACCCAAAAAAATTTAGAATTTAGCGAACAAACTTCATATGTTTATAGTAAGACTATTAATACATTATTGAGAATCACAATATACAAACATAATCGGCCCATTTCTGTAAACCGAATCGATTTGAAATCGAACGATTTTAGAAAACTAACTCCGATAAGAGAAATATTTTTTTAGACTTTTTTTAATTTTTCTATTATATAGATTCTCAAATATCATATCTGAAAGAAAATTATCGTGTATGATTTTGAACACGTCTGCAGGATCTTTATTAATATTTTGAAAACGAGAAATTTACTCGGATTCGGCTTACAGAACAGGCCGAATAAGTTTAAAAGATTCAAACAAAAATCTTTACACAACAAGCAAATCTATTCGATTTTGCATAAATTTTATTTTCCCAGACAATGCTTAACCATAAAAACAAGTAAAATCTTCAAATTACATAAAGACTTTATGTCAAATAAATATACTTCGGTATTTAATTTTTTGATTTTCTCGTTTCGCTTTGCTTTCACAAGAGACTGCACAGGAATGAAGTCTTCTACGAAGAAGAATACGAGTTTGTATGCTCAAAAGTGAAAACGAGAAAATCAAAAAATTTTAAATCGTCTATTTCAGAATTTTTTCCTTCTAAACTCGGATACTAGAGCACATGCTATTATATGTATGTCTAACTTCACACATTAATATCTATCTGCGAGGGCGGATCAATAAGTCCGTGACTTTTTGAATGAAACAGTTTGTTTTTGCAAAACAAAAATTTATTTTTCAACATAATCTCCTTTTAACTCAATACACTTAGTCCAACGTTTCTTCAGTTTTTGCATCGCTTCCAAAATATAGGATTTTTTGAGGTCCTTAAAATAGGCAATAATTTTATCGTTGGAGCTAAATCTCTTTCCACCGAGCCATTTCTTTAGGTTTGGAAATAGGAAGTAGTCACTAGGGGCCAAATCCAGAGAATATGGCGGATGGGGTACCAATTCGTAGCCTAATTCATAGAGTTTTTCCATTTAGACTGCACACGTGTGCACTCTGGCATTATCTTGATGAAAAAAGGGAACTTTTCTTTTTAAAACCTCATTAAATCGGTCTAATAAGTTGGCATAATATTCGCGGTCATTGTTTTTCCCTTTAAAGGTAATCGATTTGGATTAACCCGCGTGCATACCAAAAAACTGTTGCCATCACCTTATTGGCCGACAAACTTACCTTGGCCTTCTTCGGAGCATGTTTAGACTGCTGCTGGTCTCCGGAGTACAGCACTTTTACTCTTCGATCTGTCAACACCATATCGTGGATTTTTTCAACATTTTTGGGTGTACTGACCTCAATTGGCCGTCAATAACGTTCAGCGTCATTTATGCTTGTGCGACCACAACGAAAGTCAGTAAACCACTTGAAATCTATGGTGCAGAGTCCGCATAGTATTTATTGAGCTTTTCCTTGGTTTTATTGACGGGTTTTGTTCGCAAAAAATAATGTTTAATGAGCACTCGAAATTCACTTTTTTCCATTTTTTTTTCTCAAAAGGCGAGGTAGTATTTTATTAACGGCTGCCAGACACAAACTTAATGACACAACTTGTTCAAATTTAGCCAGTTGCCTCTTGACAGGAGCAGTATTGCTATTTCAATCAAGAGGCGGGAAATTCAAAAAGACACTGAGTTAATGATCCAGCCTCGTAACTATTGATACAAACAACTTAATAGTGTTTGGTTGGTTTTGTTCGAGTAAATAATTAAAAGTTTTCGAGATTTTGATTTTGGTCTAGTAACCGAGTAGTAAGGTTTTTAAATCACTCGTATAATTCTAGTTAATCGCGCAGTTCGAAGAGTTATTAAAAATGTATACTTAATGAGGCAAATAGCTATGTATACATAATTTATTTCAAATAAATAGTCGGTTGGTTATTGGTTTGCTGCAGACATAATGTATTTTGAATATACTGTGCCGCAAACCAATAACCAACCGACGAAATGTAAACATACATTCCTTAGCCTAGCTAAAAATAAAAATGGCTTGACCCATTTGAATACTTATTTTTTCTTCTGTTCGCTGTTCACCAGGGGGGCAGAAAGAGTGGGAGGGGAAATATCTGTCTCCGAAATTCCGTGAACATAGCTAGATGTACGAGCATGTATATTACATATGTATTTTAATAAAACAGAAAAAGAACACCACTTCGTATCTCTGCTAATGGTGACACCGTAAGCGAAGAAATAACTCCTAAAAATAAAGTTTTATTTACAATAAATATTTTTCCTGCAGTATTATTATGACTTGGAGAAGAATTGTGATCCATGATTTATTTGAGGAAAATGGACCAATATAGCGAAGCCCTTTTTCTCAGCGCACCAAACCTATCAGAAAGACAAAACAATTTAGAATTTTTTAAAGATTGAATTGACGCACGCTACTCAGCTTTACAAATGCACATTATTTTTTCTAAGGATTTTAAGGATTTCTAATTTTTTAAATGTTTCACATGAGATTATTATGGAGCTCTCGGCGCAAAAGATAAATTAGAAAAGATGTTAGTGAGACTATTTTTTGGTTTCTTTAAAGAAACCACAAAATTTAGTTCTACTATTTTTGGTAAACGTTGAATCAAATTTTCTCTTACATAGCGTGTATACCTGATATTACCTCTGATATAATATGAGAGAGAACTTCGGCAGAATAAGAAGAAAAATATATTACTATTGATATTAATATCTATGTAGGAGAAAACTTACTCTTGTAAATATCATAATATTTCATAAATATCAGTCAGCCGTGCAGTAAACATCTTCGTTTATTGTAATAGTAATGTGTGTTTCATAAAAATTTTGGTATTTCCTTAATACATCGTTGTTTTAATAAAAATTGGTTACAATTTATCTCATTAGCTCCTTGTTGTTGTAAAATTGCTTATGCGATTTATGTAAAAACTGATTATAAGCCTTACAATATACACAGAAAAAACTAATTTTCCATTTCAAACACAAAATTCAAGTATTAATTTTTTCAATTTAGGTCCTACAAAGAAATTTCTAAATTCAAATACAAAATTTTGTAATAATTTGTTTGAAAAAAACCCCCGATTTTTTCAATCAAAAAATAGTCTGATTCAATAAAAATTTTTTTATGAAAATAAAAAGCAAATACAAAAAGAAATAACTATTTTGTACGGTATGCAATTTCTATATTGGAACAGAAATCTTCTCTTAACAAAATTTTGTTACAAATGTTACTTTATACTAATTGTATGAACTAGAATTTTTCACTCCATACTGTTTTGTGTAAAACCAAATGTCTTTGGGATGAGTAGAACCGGCAACCTTTTGTCTAATAGACTAACATACTTACCACTCAGCTAAAGATCCTTTTTGGATACGCAAATAATGAATACACGCAAAACATGATTTCTTTTGTTTCTTCTAATCTAAAAATAACTTTGTTGAGTAAAAAACAAAAAAAAAAAAACAAGCCACGATGTTTTTCGGCTTCTTATCCGAATGCACACGTATACAAGACGAGCATTCAAAGAAAGCAACAACATCAGCACATGACCACGTTGAGTCAATGAGGTAGTTTAGACGAGAACAATTTTCAAGCCGCACAATTTTTGTTCTTTTCCAAATTACACGAGACTAATTCATCTGGTACAAAATCTATACGTATAAACAGCTTTGTGTGTGTTAGTGTTTTTCGTAATCATTTAAAACTTGCTGTTTTTTAATTTATGTGTGTATTGGTTTTATGCTGCTAATGCGGGGTTGTAGCTGGTTGAAAAGTTATGCCAACCGCAAAACCACTCTCTTTGCCTCTCTCACCTACAAACTGGCATGTTATGCCAGCACAATTATGCCCGTGTAAATCAGCGTAATCAACAAGCAAGGAAAACACCAACACAAATAAATGAAATTAAATGATACAGTTTTTTTACATAAAACAAAATTGAAACAAATAATTTACTGGAACAGTAAAAATATTTACCGAAACTAAATTTTATTTCAAAACACACGTTTGTTTGACATGTTTTTGGGAATAATTTTTTCTGTGCACAGAAAAAACTAAATTTCATTGTCAGTAACCAAATTCCTTGAATCAGTAAATATTTTATTTGAATGCGGTCCTACAAATAATTTTGTAAATTCTAATACAAATTTTGTAAAAATTTAAATTAATCAGAGTTCGGCTGAGAGAAAATGTTATTTCAGTGTGTTGGTGTTTATCTGCTTGTTGATAGGAACAACGTGCTGTTGTGCGGTTGTTGTTGTTTATTTTGATTGATCGTGTTGTATACATGTAAATGCCGAAAAGTAGCCGACAAACGTCGTGGCCTGTTTCTTCTCTACACAGTTTTTTGGTACAAATTAATTTAATGGAACAGTACAGAATATTTACTGAAACTAAGTTTGATTTCAAACAAATATTTGTTTAAAAATTTTTTGGGTATAGTTTTTTCTGTGTGAACTGATTTATGAAAAAACAAAACCATTTTGATAAATTTGAGTTGTAACTGTTTAGGATTTAGTGTGCGATATGTATAATTTGTTAATGACTAAAATATAAATTTGACGTATTCGGCGTTGTTACAATTGAATATTTGTTTTGAATTTTTTATTTAATGAACTTAATTTTTGTTAATTAAAATTTTCATAGCTTTGAATGACAAATTTTTATGACAAAATTCACTTTCTTTGTTTTCACAAATAATCCCAAAATGTAAAGGGTGTTTTTTATTGAGGTATAGAACTTTAAGTTGGCATCACTTTTTTAACTGGCGGCCATTTTGTCAGCTGTCAAGTGATTAATATTTAGTTTGGTTTGCCATTTCATCATGAACAGGTTGACAAAAGAACAACGCTTGCAAATCGTGCAAATTTATTTCGAAAATAATGGTTCAGTTCGCGAAGTTTACCGCAAGCTCCGTCCATTTTATGGTCGACATAATCGTCCATCAGAGCAATTAATTCGGTTAACCATGGATCGTTTTCGCACTACGTTTACTCTATGTGATAATACGCATCCGCAGAGACGTCGAACAGTGCGCACCGAAGAAACAATTGCCGCTGTAGAGCAAAGTGTTGAAGAGGACCCGAATGAATCGATTCGCCACCGTGCACAGCAATTGGAGCCGACTAACCGACTATTTTGTTCCCGAATTGGATGGCATGAATGTGGATGAGTTGTGGTTCCAAGAAGACGGCGCTACATGCCACACAGCGCACGTCACAATCGATTTATTGAAGGAAACATTCGATGAGCGCATAATTTCGCGGAATGGACCTGTCAATTGGCCACCAAGATCGTGTGATTTGACACCATTGGATTATTTTTTTTGGGGATATGTGAAGTCGCTCGTCTACGCCAACAAACCAGAAACGTTAGGGGACTTGGAAGCCAACATTCGTGGCGTTATTGCCAACATACGGCCCCATATGCTCGAAAAAGTGGTTGAAAATTGGACCTGTAGAATTGGCTTT
Source organism: Tachina grossa (assembly GCA_949987645.1). Classification (NCBI taxonomy): domain Eukaryota; kingdom Metazoa; phylum Arthropoda; class Insecta; order Diptera; family Tachinidae; genus Tachina; species Tachina grossa. The sequence continues at coordinate 149,053,433 of OX465274.1, read as the reverse complement.
ATTCGAGCCAGCCGCGGCGGCCACATGCCAGAAATCATATTTAAACATTAATGGCATAAAATTATCCTTCCAATAAAGCCAAATTGATGGACATTAAAACGATTTTCTTGTGTTTTATTTCAATTCGAAGTTCTATACCTCTAAAAAAACACCCTTTATGTGTATGATTATGTAATTCGAGTTAATGCCTAAATCTCGAGTAATATTTGAAATATTTTGTACATATTATTTTTATGTTTAGTTTGTCTGAATGCTAGCGCATTTTTGTAACTTCACTTCGATTCTTTTTCCTTCCTCTTTCTTTGTTTATTATTTATTCCATGTTTTTACACAGAATGAAAAACAATATTTGTTCACTGCAATGCAGTTAAAATTTAAAAGTATGTATGTCATTGCAGAGGTTTACTCTTCACTCGCTTGCCCAGTGTGGCGTATGAGTAATATAATATTTAAGTATTGTACATACGGTGACGACCATTCTCGCTTGACGTTTATACGTAGATAGAATAAATTACTATCTGGGAATGATATTATCACACATTTTTAAATGTGTATTACATTTCTTACAAAACAAAAATAATTGGCAACATTTTACACCTTATTTGCAAATAGTGCCTTATGTATTTGCAAATAGTTTTCGTGAGTTAATAACTTACAATAAAAAAGTTATACGGCATCGCTTTCCAGTTTTATTTGCAAATAAGAAGTGCGTATAAATGGGATTTATAACATTTTTTTAATTTCTTACTTATTTTTTACCAAAGCTTTAATAAACATACATACATATATATTTTTATATATAATGCTTTTTTTCTATTTTAATGACAAAAATTACTAGGGATTTTTGAAGGCTAAATTTTTTCAAAATGTAGGGAAAAATCGGATTTTTTTACCATGTGTAGGTATTTTTTTGAGAAATCTATTGCCAACACTGCACCACCCCTATCGTGAATAAAGCGGCCCATCCATTACACAATATTATGGCATATGTTTTACATATTATTGTCGTTTTGGCCGATACTTTGCAATAAATGGCACAATATTTTCAAAGAAAATATTGGCCAATTTTTCTAACAATGCAAAAGTAAACAACATTGAACAATGTCACCACCACATTGTGGTTGTGGAATACAAATCAAAAGTCTTTTGATATCTGCCAATATATTGTGCCACCTTCGGATATGACATACAAATTGGCGATATTATTGTACAATATGAAAAATTGCACAATTATATTGCGAGTGAACACTTTTTAGTAACAGTTATAAATTTACATAAATATGTACATCTAAGTAAAACCGAAATACATACATATGTATGTATATTAGGCTTATGCGTATTTTTTAAACACAAAGGCTCACTGGGTTTTCATATGCCGGCTAAAATTCTAAGACAAACTGCGTTTTTACTTTTTTGATATTTAAAAAAAAATTCCGCACTAAATGCATTTTCTGCAGCAAAAATGTGGATTTTTCAAATCCAAAAAAATTTCATATTATCGTAATGACAAAAAATTTTTGTTAATAAACCATCTAATAGTGATCCGCTGATCACGAATCTGCTGTTTATTTTAAAATCCATGAAGTGGTTTTCGAGATATGATGAGTAGTCTTCCAGTTATTCGCTAGTTCAGGTTTTGCAAAAACTTACTTATTTTTTCAGCACAATATAAATTTATGTTTTCAATATATTGAGTACTTTTTGCATAAGGTCATTTCAGATATCTCTGCATATCATTATGATATTACACTGTGTGACAAATTTTTGTGAAATTGTATTTCGCGTTCTATTTATACGCTATCGATGTATTTAAGCTATCAGGATGATGCAAGTCCAATTAAATAGACATATACCAACCAAGAGTACAAAATTTGTACAACAGTGGTCGCCAAACTTTTTTCTTGAGAACTACATTTTTACATATACCAACCTTAATAATCGCCAAAATTATTATTAATTATCGCATTTTTACATAAATTAAGCTCTCTTTGCAAATTTTTAATACCAATTGTGTAAATTGTACTCAAATCATCCTGAAAGCGTAAATACATCGAAACCGTATAAATAGAACGCGAAATACAATTTCACAAAAATTCGTCACACAGTGTAATATAATAAAATTTGCAACGCACACAGTTTACAACTGAATTTTGCAATAAAAACCATTCTGAAATGATGTAAAAGTCAATGCCAATTGCAAGAAATAGGAAAAAACAAGTAATTCTGTGAGCAAAAGAAACAGTGATAATTTCACAAATTTGCAAGTGGTCATATCTCGAAAACCACTTAATGAATTTGAAAATAAACAGCAGATTCGTAATCAGCGAATCAAAATCTATAAAATTCGGGTATTCTACTAGGGTTTATTAACAAAAAATTTTTTGTCATTACGAAAATATGTGATTTTTTTGGATTTGAAAAATCCAAATTTTTGCTGCAGAAAATGCATTTGGTGCGGAACTTTTTTTTAAGATATCAAAAAAGTAAAAACGCAGTTTGTCTTAGAATTTTTTCCTGCATATGAAAACCCAGTGAGCCCTTCGCGTTTTGCAAAGTTTTTATTTTCTGCATAAGCCTAATGTATATGCGTTATAATTTTTTTTGAAGCAAAACTACTGGAGCTAAAGTAGCTTTAATTGTTTTGGAAAGTTTATAAATTAACACACAAAAGTAGCTAAGAGAAACACTTGTTCTAAATGAAATTGTAAGCGAAAAGGTTTTTCAATTTTATTGCATGACTTAAAAAGATAATTTTACAACAAATGATTTTTTTTTCATTCTAAAGTTGGTTTTATACCTGAGCGATTTGTTAATACATACACACTTTTTACTTTATATTTCTCTACTGAATAAGTGGTTTTACTTAAACATTGGGCATCTTCGTTAAAAATATTTTAAATTTAAAGCTTTCCATTAAATGAGTTGTTACCTTAAATTTTGTGGCGTGGTTTTAAAGAAAAAGTCTTTGAACTATTTATTAATTTGTAACTTAAATTTTTTGAGAGTTCTTGATTTTAACGGCCTTATTTATGACGATATTTTTGATTTATAAAGGTGTATAAAACAAATTTCCGTACTAATTTAGCTTTTTGAGGCTTTTATATAAAAAAAATACTTTTTATTAATTAGTCCATAAATATTATCTGTCTTATTAATAAAAAATGTTCTATATTTTTATCATGACAAAAGTGAAACTTTATATTGAAAAATAATTTTTGTTATACTCACAAATTTTCTTTGGAAGTTTGTGATGTATAAACGTTTTACAAAACCAAAATACTTTTTATGTACATGTACATATCGATGGTCACATATAGAAAGGCCCTAACCTTATTTTCACGAAATTGAGTTTTTCAGTGATTCCAATACATTTCACCCAAATACACCTCCTCACAAAAATTTATTGCAATAATGTAAAAAATAACGGTTTTTTAGAAGCACTTATACTGTTTATTATTATGTTTGTACCTTCTCCTGTAAAGTTACAGTTATTTGAGTTAGGGCCTTTCTACTTGTGACCAACAATATACTGATGAAGTATTTGATTTCTTTCTTGTCTTATTAATTAATAATATTGGCTTCAGCTGAGATAAGAAAGTATTAAATATTAATTTTTAATTTTGCTTTTTAAGGGTCTGGAGTTTTTCTTTAAATTTGGCTATGCTTTTCTTATCATAACACTGCTTTTAATGATATGGATGTCGCTGGCGCGAGGATCACTGTACAATCATCGGGAATTAGAGGAAATGCGATATCCTCCATGCACATATAATCCACTCTGTACTTGCTCAAAATCATCATCAGACCTGGGTATAGTTCACTGTAAAAACGTACCCTTTCCAGCATTGCCAAGAATGGTAAACCACTCAAAGGTAAGAATAGATATAACCCCGCTTGTAGTGAGAATAGGATGCACATTTCTAACATTTTTTTTATAATAAACAAAGGTTTTCATGCTGCACATGGAAAATACAGGATTAAGAGAAATAGAACCATACTTTTTACAAGCTACAGGTTGGATTGCAAAAGATTATTCATTTAAAAATGCTTACTTTTAGTTTTGAAATATTTTAGGCATGTACCGTCTTAAAATATCGGGGAACCATTTAACCGAGATACCAGATGATGCTTTTACGGGTCTAGAACGTTCCTTGTGGGAACTTATACTGCCACAAAATGATTTAGTGGAAATACCATCGAAATCATTTAGACATTTACAAAAACTAAGATATTTAGATTTGGGCCATAACCACATAACACATATACAACATGATTCCTTTCGCGGCCTCGAAGACTCATTGCAGACATTAATATTACGCGACAATTGCATTTCTACATTACAGCCACACAGCTTTTCAGGTCTACTAATTTTGGAAACATTGGATTTGAGTGGCAACAATTTATTTGAAATTGATCCTAATGTCTTTGTGGATGGAATGCCGAGGCTAATGAAACTATTACTAACGGATAATATACTTTCGGAAATACCATATGATGCTCTGGGACCATTGAAAAGTCTTCGTACCCTGGATATATCGCACAATGTCATTTGGTCCTTAAGCGGCAATGAAACATATGATATACAGTCTACCACAAAGTTAAATTTGGACAATTTACATTTAGAGTATAATAATATTAGTATGTTGCCACCGAATTCATTTAAATATTTTGACATTGTAAATCGAACATTTCTGGATGGAAATCCAATACATATGATGAAGGTAATTACTTTTTGAAGCTTTGAATAATTACATTAACAAAATCACAAAAAATCGGACTACTCTAACCTGTGCTCCATTGGGGTCAAAATTCAAATATGTATTGCAAAATTCTCGCATTTACCAACAATTCATTAGAAAATACTCTGACTCCGTACGGATTATTCTGCAAATAGGCGAGGGTGCTCTTTTGAATATGCTAAATTGTGCTCAAAGTTTTATTGTTGTTGTCATGTGGGCCAAACATAAAAACATTAGGTATGTTCATTTACTTTCCTAGCAGAAACCAACACCAACGAGAGAATAAGGCAGAAATTAACAAAATTACTCTTCCACATACGAAAAAATAAGTGAAACATTTACTTGTAAAAACTTGCAAGAAAATTTTATTCATATCAGAACCATAGATGGAAATCATGATACAATTGTACTTTTTCTGATGTATTTTGTTTGAAAGAATATATACATTCTTTTTCATACGTATACAAATTTTTTAAATAAAGAAATGCACATTTATCAGTTTTCCTTTTTCAGATATTTTTGAATTAATTAATTTGAAAACAAAACACGCAACAGGTGGATGATTTTTTCAAGTAAAAATTTTACTAGCAATAATGCATTAAACATATTCACCACAGCAGGCTACCGACTACAAAATATCAAGGATAGAATACACATGTTTATATGAGAGTGATTCTTTTGAAGACAGCAAGGCAACAAGGCGCCAGGTTGTTGTCTATACTGATTTTGTCGTTGTAGTCCAATTAAACTAATTTCTATTTCTTTGGATACAATGAAAAAATTCAGTATTGCCAGCATAATACAAAATGTTGAATGAATGATATCATACAATTATTTCATATTAATTAACAGAAACAATATCCAAAAATTGATGTAAAGCATAAATAGATTCATTTATATACTTTTAGGTCATATCAGTAGATTTCGAAATAGTAATTTAATTTTTATAAATGCGAAATATTTGAAGGTGGTAATACTGAACTACGTATTTATACTTATATATGAGGTGCAGATGGTGCTGCTGCCGTCTCCAAAATAATTAAGTAGCTGGCTACGAGGCGACAAATGTTGCTAGCGGAATTTGAAGTCGTGTGTTCGTGTAGCCTGCTGTGGAGAATGTGTTTAATGCATAATTTGCAAGAATTTTTTAGTCTCTCAATTTTTCTCTCTCCTTTAACGCTCTCTCCTTGCAAAATTTTTGAGTTAATGAACACTTTCCAGTAACAATTGTTACAAATTCGTAACAATTTTTAGTAAATGAACAAACAACCTATTGTAAAAAATATATTAAAATATTTTTTTTTTAATTTTAAAAATATTTGGCAACACAAATGCAAAAATACTACTCAATCAAAAACCTTACTTACAACTTAAAATTTTTCAAAATATTTTTGATTGTGGTATTTTGGTCCCACAGTTTAGAAGGGTTATTTTTTTGGTCATAAGGTATTTTTTATGACCGAAAAAAAAGCTTAGGACATAATTGAGAATATTTATAACAGCATCCTTGTTTATTTTCAGCAGAATCTGTTTAAAATTAACGAATTTTCTAATTAGCTGCTGGTAAATTGGTGAATTTTGCAGAATTTAAACTTTGACCTCAATAGGGCACGGCTTGGAATTGTCCGATTTAACTCAAATTTTCACCACATCAGTTTTATACCAAATGTAACAATTAGGGAATTCACAATGACTATTTTAAAATTTTAATGAGGCAACATTGTGCTATCTTAAAATTTTAATTTTGAGCAGTCAACGATATAAAACATGGTAGTTTTAAGTATTAGAATAATAAATTTCTTTAATATTTACTGCCGTATTCAGAAAAAAATTATTTTGGCTTACAAAAGGTTTACAAAACAAATTCTGTATGGAAATTTGTTTGTTAAACGCTTGGTAAACCTATTTTTTTTCCGGAATAATGCCTTTAATATTTTTTTTAAATTTTTCATCAACTACAGCTGTGCTGACAGTTTTAACTTGTTCAGTTTAATATTTCCATCCATAGTCCTCTTTTACACTATGCAAGTCTTATTACTAAACTGATTAGTTTGAGGGAGAGATAGACGAGGGGAACAGAAACATTTCATTTCCCCTCGTCTCTCCTAAGAAACTAAACAGCTTAGCAATAAGACTTGCATAGTGTAAACTAGGACATATTGAAAATGACATGCTCTCCAGACTTTTAAGTTTTGCCACTTGGTGTTACATTTGATTTACACAACAAAACTTTTCAAACCCAAATTAAGGAACTAAAATGTAAACGTTGAAATATTAACATCGCTTTTCACAATGTATGATTAAGAGTGAACGTGAACTTTAACACAATTTTTTCATACAAAACTTGCCGTTACAGTTCCTGTTAGCTTTTAATTGTAAGTTGAGAAAAGAGCCATAAGACATATTTTAAAACGCTATTGTGAACTCCCTTGGGATTTTGTGAAAATCAAATTTTAAATTTTCATTGCTACACTCTACTGCTCAGCTTCATTGTTATCAAAATTCAGTGTTTTTTTATACCAAAAAAAAAGATTTATGTAAAATCTTTGGGGAACACTTTTGTGGATAATATTACCGGAAATATTTTACAGAAATCTGTAATACATAACTCAAAAATTTAAACAAAGTTCGTTCAAGTTTAACACATCTAAGGGGCTATTCACATATTACGTAACGCTCCAGGGGGGGTCGGATTACGGATTTCTTACGATTTAGCAAATTTATACTGACTTGTAAAAAGCGTTACAAAGGCGGGGGAAAATAAAAACTCCGAAAATAATGTTACGTAATATGTGAATATCCCCTGAGGCTTTAATTCATATATAATTTTATACAAAATATATATGTATGTTAAATATTATTTTTAAAATTTGTGCAACAAATATTAATATAAATAAATTGGTTTGTTACAGGATGATGCATTTAAGTCGGCCAAAATTCGTGAAATATACATGCGTTATTGTGGTCTAACTCATATATCAACGATGGCATTCGATAGTCTAGTAAATAGCTTACAAATATTGGATTTGTCGGGGAATAATTTAACACATTTACATCACAAGCTCTTTAATAAGTTCGATGTCTTGAGGTATGTATACAATTAATGCTGACTCTACTAACAAAATAAATAACACTTTGCAAAGTATTGAACTTTTAAAAATTTTCAAAACAATCACAGATACATTGTATTTACAAATCGTATTACTTATACATCTTTGTGTTACCTTTTGTATTTACGTTGTCTTTCGCTTTTATTTATTTCATATTACAATATTAACAATATTAACATATTGAATTACATAACATGTAATTATGTGCATGAACATGTGCATATAAAATATGTGTGAAATTTAAGGGTTTGAGAAATAGGGTTTCCTTTCAGTGAAACTTTTGGTAAATTGCAGGGAAATTAAATATGCAATATTTTTTTTATGTAAGTCAGAGAGAAATGAATAAGCGTATGTGTATTCATTTGTATAAAAAGCCGATTGATGTTCGGCACTCTGGTGCCAGTTTGAACAGCCTGGATATATGTACATTAGAGACCTGCGTAAACAGTCTTGAAATGCAAATACCTATTGTGTTTTAAATGTATTCTCGAGGCATGTATTATACTAAACCAATAATAAATGCTGTCGTATAATAAGCGAAGCAAGATGGATGAATTGGTGTTCGTGTATATGACTGTTAACAAGCGATGTCGCGAAAACTTTTTGTTCATAACAAACAATCAAAAGAAGTAAAGTTGATGAGTGTATGCTTGTTATTTTGCATATTGTACGTTTGAGTGTGTGTGTAAGATGTAGATGGTAAGCTATTTATTATTGGTTAATTCAGAAAACCTCTTGTATTTCTGTATCGATTGTATTACCATATTAAATACAAGAGTGTAACATTTGTTGTTTGAAATTTTCATATAAAAATGAAATACACTATTACACTTTTATTTCATATGTTTTTAAAATGTTGTATTCAAAGAGAGGCTCTCTGAGAGAATTTGTATGCAGCTTGTTCTTCTTTTTTCATTAAAAATACAAAATACATTAATACACTACACAGAGTGGGTTCACAATTAAAAAACAAAAAGAGTATTTGATGCACAAATACACGAAAAAGATTGTTGTGAATTAAGCATATGTGTTTAAGCGCATACAACCCTGAAGTAAATGTCGATGGTGAAAATTTACTGAGTCGCTTTTGACTTTGTCACCAGTACAACTTTACGATTATTCCCCACACAATACTTTATGCTATAGACATTTAGCTTGTGATTGTCATTGAAAATCTTTGAAAGGAGATTTTATGTGACTGAAGCTTTGTTTGAAGTTTAGCAAATATCAGGACTTTATTTCCTTTAAAGCGAATGAATACAATTTTAATTCAACATTATTCAATTGATCATTTAACATACAATTTATTTGAAAAGTGATAGTTGAAAATGCAAAGCTACTTGGACTTGGCTCCAGGGTTCAAACCTGCGATCCTCTTTTAGTACAAAGTCTACTAGCCAGCAGCAAGAAGTTTTCACTGCTAATGCGAAGTTTTTCGCATATTTCGAACATCAAAATAAACAACAACAACACAAAATCAAAAAGCACAACTAAGCACAAGACTGTATTGCAGCTATGAACAAAACAAATAAACACCAACACACTTAAACAACATATTATTTCTTGTAAATTTAACATGATTTGAAATCAAAATTTTTGCATGGTGATTTTACATTGGTATTTTTTCTGTGTGTATCGTCCCTATGGTCCTTGTAGGAGCTAAAAGGAACAGAAATATTGGTATCGTATCTGCAAAAAAAAACAATTACATGTAATTATAATTGAAACTTTTTCCAACTGTAATTGAAAAATTTCAATTAAAATTACAAAAATTTTGTAGTCGATGTGTAATCAATTACAAAATGTAATCATTGCTGCCCAAGTCTGGTATTGATGCAGTACGAGTATCTATCCGCATTGAAGAATTTAACATTTTCCCGAGAATACAGCACTTATTTATTTCCGTTTTTTAAGAAATGAAAATATTCCACAAACCTCAAACCCTACTCCATATTTACCTATTTATGTATACGATAAAGTGCATTTGTTGATTTCTCATTGTCTTAAGCATTTATACTTTATCGATGGGCGCCAGCCAGCAACAAAAATTATAAAAGTTGGATATAGATTCGTCAAGCTTAAAGTGCAAACGTATGCGCATACATACCCTGTCGGAGAATGTGAGGTTGACTAAAAAAAAAGTTAACTTATAATTAACTTTTCTTATGCCCATTTTTTCAGTTGGTAATCAAACCTTAATTATTTTTAAGTTCTAATTAAATACGAAATTGTGTTTTTGAGTGCTTATTTAAATAATAATTAAATGCCCAACCTTGCGAAATTAAACACTACTTAAGTTTTATGATTGTACCATATGTTTTTATGCGTGTGTGTGTTTACTGAAAACATCCACATGAGCATCATGCTGTCGTATTAAAAAGAATTTCGTTTAAACTTCATAAATATATAACATATACAGTACAAAGTTTCATATCATGGAATAAAGTAATATAAAAATTTATTAAGGTGTTCTTTTGGTCTCATAAAATGAGTTTTTATGCAATTTAATTTTCTACATGTTGATAACATAACTTTTTTGCTTACGTTAAACAGCTGCTGTTTGAAAAGCCTTCAATAATACTGGGAAATTTTGCAGTGCTACCGTACTTTCAACGTAATTTAATAAGAACTTTAAATAACCACTGAAAAAATGAAATCGTATTTAATTACAACTTAATTTTAAATAAAAATTAGCTAATTACGTACTTAATTTTTAAGTTAAAAACTGGGGGTTAGACTGACCAAAAGCTGACTGCAATGTCATCCACAACAAATCGAAAATTAATTCTTGAATTGAGTACGTAATTGAATTTGGCGAGAGCCAACAAATTTACTCTCAGCTACTTTGAAACTCATTTCAGTTTTATATTAACATTTTGCTGTTATTGTTTTAAATTGTACCTTAGGCCGGGTTTCCATCTGTGTGCCATGTCCCACACAAGCGTAAAAAAGCGTAACCACTAATTACTAATGAAAAACAGTTTCATTTAGACACATATTTATTGAGTTAAACAGTGTCATACATAACTAATAGACAATTTTATAGAATCCAACATGATTGGAAACTGTTTAAATCAATAAATATATGTCTGACACACAAGAAATGCCAGATGTAAACTCAGCCTTAGTTGGGTAGTAACGCGTTGAGTACACAACGTGTGATGATACATGTTCGAATCCCAGAATTTTTTTTTTAAATTTACTGATTACAAGGTGATTTAAGAAAAATAAACTTTAAGGTAGTTGAAAAGTAATGCAGAGTGAGACAATTGACTACCGCCTAGGACTTCGTAATGTTAAAATAGTCAGTTGATTACATTGAAAAGAAATCCAAGTGTCAGTCAGTACTAGTTGCGAAATAATTAGCTTAAAGTTAATTTAAAGTTAACGGAAATTCCGACAGGGTATGTATGAAGAATTATACATTTGTATATATGTATGTACATACACATTATTTATCTATGTATATGTATATTCTTATTCTTTAAGCCGATTGTTGTGTTGAAATGTTCGCGAGACATTTTAATATTTTTAGAAAACAATCGCTATTTTACTTGGGTATAGGAAATGCCATGTTCTTCTTCGTCTTATTTTAAATTTTATTTTTGGTTTGTCAATATTGTTTTGTATGGTTTCCTTTAAGTGGTTCTAAAAGTGTATGACCTTATTTTTTTGTCTTACAGTCATATTTCTTGCAGATTGTCTACGTACATAAGTTGTTATTGAAATACATACATATATTTTTGTACATATGTATATCTAGGCGCACGGCAGTGCGCCAGGCCAAGTTCTGGCCAATGCTCGCAGTGTATATATTTACACGAAGCCATTCGAGCTGTTTTTACCCCCCTCAGAACTTTGTTCCCCCAATCGTAAAATTATGATATTTAAACCATAATTAGAATAAATTCATATAACCTCATATGCGAAGTTTGAAAGCTTTACAATGAAAGGCTCCGGAGATATAGAGGTGCAAAAAGTGCATATTTTAAGACATACTCACTGACCACTGACCACTGACCACAGACACACTCATCAAATTGATGAAGCACTTCCGCTATAGCTAGAAAACTGAAGTTTGGTACACGAGTAGATCTAGGTGAGCAATGAACCAGAAAAATCTGAAAACCCGAAAATTTTAACCAGGAGGGCGGGGCTACGCCCATAAAAATTAAAATTTGTGCTATTGAGCTGAAATTTGATACAGAGCTAGGTCAAGGTAAGAAATAAAATAAAAAAAAAATCTGAAAACTCAGAAATTTTGGCCAGGTGGGCGGGGCTACGCCCATGAAAGTCAGAATTAAAAAAGCTATTATAAGGCGCTTAATGGAAGCTATTTTATTGAAATTTGACACATATACTGCGCTAATGCAAGGCTATAAATTTTTCATTAAAAAAGTGGGCGTTGACATGTCCATACAATTTAAACCTCATTTTAATGAACTGCGGCTCAGCATATTTAGATATACTATTTATCTAGGTATTATTATCCTTTTGTAACGCAACTAGACACGAATAATATGCACTGACCCAAAAAATTTTGACTTTGCAAAAGTGGGCGGAGTTACGCCCATAAAAATTAAAAGTTGCGCTAAGGAGCTGAAATTTGATATACAAGTAGGTCTAAGTGAGAAACCAACTAGAAAAATCTAAAAACCCAAAAATTTTGGTCAGAGGGGCGGGGCTGCGCCCATAAAAATCAAAAATTAAAAGTTGCGGCGATGAGCTGGAATTTGATACACAAGTAGGTCTAGGTGAGAAACAAACTAGAAAAATCGAAAAACATAGAAAAATTTTACCAGAATGGGCGGGACCACGATAATATTATTTTGAACTAAAAACTTACAGCTGTATTCATAAAAATTTTAAGCCGCGTTTCAAATATTGTTTAAGCAAAATTCGCTAAAATTGTATTCATAATAGAATTTTAGCTTAAAAAACGGTTTTTAAACCTTGCGTAAATCAGCAAATTTTAAAATTGACTGCCCCCATGTTTAAACCAATTTTAAGGTGACGTTGTTGTAATTTTGCTTCGTTTTTGTTTACATTTTGAACTTTACCTGTATGTACATATGTGTGTATGTATGTATGTACTTATGTATGCATGTATGTATGCATATGCCAGTGTTATTTAGAAGAAAACAATGTAATTTTTTTTTATAGAAACTATTGCCGAAATAACAAATATACTCCAAAGAATATTTAAAAGAAAAGGAGCGATCCAGTTTCCATTCCCAGTCATTGTTTTCTCATTTTATGTGTTAACAAAAATATTATAATTGTAGAAAATTAACTAGTGATGTATAAACACTCAAAACAAACAAAATAAAGCTCGTTATTCTAGTGCTTCTTTATCTGCAATAAAATAAATAATATAAAAAGCACTTTTAACAAAGATTTGTTGTGAACTTTTTTTATTATTTTATTAAATACAAGTTGCAACATATCTTTTATTTTATAGAAACAATATTTCTCTGAAAACCGACAAATAAACAAAATAGCCACGAGTACTTTGTGAGTTAACAATCGTTGTTTTGCAGAACTAATATGCAAGTGACAAATAAAGAATACAGTGTTGCCACGATATTTTAAAAAAATTTAGTTAATTGATTTTTAGTTAAAAAACTGATTATGAATACCAATATTTAAAAAACGTTATTTAGTCTCAAAACGTTTTTTAACTAATATGAATTTTAAACCTCAATCAACTTTTTTTATGAATCATCCCATAAAATGTTAGCCTTGTGTTTAATCTACTTTGGTCTAGCATATTTTAGAAGAAAATTAGCATGAATTATAAGCGCTGCTTACAACAAAATTTTGAGTTAGAAATAGTGGGAGACGTAATGCTGATAAAATTTAAAGGTATAATTCGCGCTGGAGAGCTGAAATTTTATACACAAATAAGTGTAGCTGCGTAAGCAAATGGGAAAATCTTAAAACCAAAAAGTTTTACCCGGTATACGGGGCCACGACGTTAAGACTAAAATTCGCACTAGCAAGCTTAAATTTTATAATTGAATAAATATAGATCAGAGATCACTAAGAAAAATCTGAAAAACCAGAAGTTGCTATCAAAATTAAGATACATTTTATTAAAACTTTTCATACACATTGCACTTATCGAAAATAAAAGTTTCCCATTCTGAAAAGTAGCCGTGACTTCACCCATAATTCGTAGCTTTCTTTCATATACTTCGGTTTAGCAGTTTTTAATTTATTACTCATATATTTCTCATTAACTTTTGAATACCAAACTTTGCATGAACCATAAGCACAAGCAGATGTAAAAGTCGGCGGGGCCAGGCCCATAAATATTTTACGTAATATTATTCTATAGAGAGCTGACAGTTTGTACACAAATAATAATTGATGTACTTAATCGGAAAATCAAAAAATTAAAGCACCAGGTACCCTATTGAAACTTTGCATGCACATTGGGAATATCCTTTTGATTTATCTACTTTGGCTAAGCAGACTTTAATATGTAAATATATTGAGAAAATAGACGGTGTCACGTCCACTAAAATTTACGCTGTATTTTGCATGTTTCTTTCCAGACGACTCTTACGAAATTGCGTACACACTAGCTACCCGTTATAATGACACAATAGTGAATTTTTAAGGCCTACAATCCAACACTCAATCACGCTCTAACCCATTATTTAATGCAACTATGCCATTTTCAATTGCACAGTGATCATTAATAGAAATAAGACATACTAGAAATTTTGAGTTTAAAAAGTGTTATTATGGAACATTTATCAAAAAGTAGTCAGATCCTCACAAAAACATAAATGTGAAAAAAGGCCAAGTTCCTATCCAAAATTTCGGCCATTAAAAGTAGTGAGATATAAATTTTGACCAAGTTCTTATTTGCCACAATACCTAACACAGAAATATGTTATGTATTATATAAATTTGTAATCGTAAGGTTGTCATATAATTTCTAGATAATCTGCTAACTTGGCAATATTTTTACTTTTCTAAAAAAGGAGAGAAAAATTTTTATTTGTTCATTTCTTTAAGTCGGTAAAATATTTTCAAGTTAGCAGATTATCTAGAAATTATATGACAACCTTACGATTACAAATTTATATAATACATAACATATTTCTGTGTTAGGTATTGTGGCAAATAAGAACTTGGTCAAAATTTATATCTCACTACTTTTAATGGCCGAAATTTTGGATAGGAACTTGGTCTTTTTTCACATTTATGTTTTTGTGAGGATTTTACTTTCTTGAAATATTAGTTAGACATAATCGCATATGGGATAATAAAATTATATTAGGTAAAAGGCCGAGTTTTGAACACTAACGAAGGAGGAAGTTGACACAATCAGTACTTTGTTGACGGAAACAGATGAACAGCTTCAATAGGTTTGTTATCCATTTTATTTATTAAACTTAAGTATTTTTCACACATTTGCAACATTTTTGTGCAATAATTGATATTGTACAATATATTGGTATGTGGCACAATTCCAAGCAATTTTTAAGCTGCAAATAAATTAATTGTCAATATTTTGGATCGCACTATTCTCTCAGGTTATTATTTTTGTTTCGGCGTAAATCCGGTGAGATATAAATATAGAAATAAAACAAACAAGAATTAATATTTTGTAACAAATATTGAGACGTAAATCTCTCCTTATTATATTAAATTTTACCTCGCAAAAGGATTTATAATTGCACGTAGTGCTTCGTTGACCTCGTAAAAGGACTTTTGACAACTTGCTGTGTCTTGGAAACCGTAAGAGGCAAACTCTTGAAATTTTCAAAAACGGTAAAACTAAAAAATCCCAAAATTATAAAATCGCCAAACCGAAAAAAAAAATCGACAAAAATTTAAAAAAAATCTCCGAAAAGAAAAAAATCGCCAAAATTAAAAAAAAGTTCTAACATTAAAATAAATCGCCAAATTCGAAAAAATAGCCCAAATGAAAAAACTCACCGAAATGAAAAAAACGTCACAAACCAAAAAAAATCGCTAAAACGCGAAAAAGGCGCCAAAACTAAAAAAATTGCCTATATGAAAAAAAATCGCAAAAATTAAAAAAAATCGCCAAATTAAAAAAAAAATCGCCAAAATGAAAAAACGTCAAAAACCGAAAAAATCGTCAAAACGAGAAAAAAAGTGCCAAAACTAAAAAAATCGCTAAAACCGAAAAAACGCCAAAATCTAAAAACCGCTCAAAACCGAAAAAACCCAAAAACGAAAAAAATGGCATAACTAAATTTTATATAGTCGAAAGCTCATATTGAATTACATATCTAGTGTCCGTACGGAACCCTTCATGCGCGGGTCAAAGTCGCACTTCACTGAATTTATTAAATTTTTTTCTTATTTTCACCTAATGCAATTAAAAATAAAACGCCGGCAATATTCTTATTTTTTATCTGAGTGAAAAAAAAATAATTTTTGAATGTCACTTAAGTTTGATAATGTATTAGTGAAAGCTCTTAAGAATCGAAAGAACGAACGATACTTAGAAGTGCTAAATAGATTCATATTCCTAGATTTAGAAAATTGTTCAGACAAAAATAATTCTATTAAATATATAAGGAGTTATTAATTCGAATAATCCAAAAATATGGTTGAAATACTCAAGATTGAAATGGTTATCAAGATTTTAAAGGATATGTCAATTATGTGAAATTTCTTCGAAAAACATACTGATGGTAAAACCTTTTGAATGACTCTCGAAGACCTCTCATAGTAGTCAGAACGATGGAGAATTACTTTTAATGAGCAAAAATGATAGTGAACTTAAATTCACTAACTAAGAGTTTGTACTCGTATGTAAGTCCCAGTTCAGACGGAGAACTTTTGGAAGGAAAACATCTGGAATTCTCTTTTGTTGTTTCCTTCGCGTCCACACAGACGAAAATGTTGCCGGCGACATTCCAATAATACTGCATAAAAGTAAGCATATTTGTACATGTATACGTGTATATGTATGTAGCAAAGAATATGAAAACAAAGCATGCCGCCGATTACCGAACACAAAAATGATTGATTCTCTCTTCCCTACCTGTAAATTGCTACCAAACTAAATGTTTCCCTTCCAAATGTTTTCGTGTCTAAATACGGTCTAACTGTGTGCAAGGGGTAGGAGTGACGTTAGACAGCTTTTACACACAAAGTTTGGTTTGCAAAGTCTTGAGCTTGTACAATAAGCTTCGAGTGTGCTAAAGTCTTAGTGCATATATCTACAAATATATGAGTGGTTAACTACAAAAATAATTAACTTATAGTCAACTTTTCTTAGACTGACTAAGAACTAACTGAACAGAATAGATCCAACACATTTAATCTCAGCTAATTTGAAACTCATTTAAGTTTTGTATTAACATTTTTCTGTCATTGTTTTAAATTGTACCTTACGTGTGATGATACATGTTCGAATCCCAGACATTTTTTTTTAAATTTACTGATTACCAGGTGATTTAAGAAAAATCATCTTTAAGTTAGTTGAAAAGTAATGCAGAGTGATACAATTGACTACCGCCTAGGACTTCGTAATGTTAAAATAGTCAGTTGATTACATTGAAAAGAAATCCAAGTGTGAGTCAGTACTAGTTGCGAAATAATTAGCTTAAAGTTAGTTTAAAGTTAACGGAATTTCCGACAGGGTATGTATTTACTGAGTTTTTTTTATAGTGGTAGGATCATATGTTTTATCCAAGGCGCATTATTATTTTTTCGTTTTCTCTAAATAAAAAAACAATACAAAAAATAATGAATGATATACATAATGAAAATATAATACAAATAAGATATGTAAAGCAACATTTCTATTCTTATGTTTCCAGAGTAATAAGTATGCGTGATAATAAGATTAAAATTGAGCAACCCACTGAAACATTTAATGCCATGCAATATACCCTGCTTAAGTTGGACTTAAGTGGCGATCAGAATGATCCAACTAATTTACAAACTTTACGCAAGTAAGTTTAGTATTTGACTATTTTTAAACCAAAAAAAGTATTTTTATTCATTTGTGAAAAGTATGACCAGAATGAGGAATATGCGCTCTTTATCCATGTCACGTATGAGTTCAACTTCTATAGGACCGGATGATTTTAAAGATTTTGGTGTTGAATTGGAAGATTTACAAATAACTCGCGCTCAATTATCAAATATACAATCTCATGCTTTCAAACATGTGAGAGGATTGAAGCGTTTAGATTTTAGTGAGAATTCAATATCCAGTATTGAGAATGATGCATTTGATGAGGTTTGTATTAAAATTGTGTTTTATTTAAAAATTTACTTTTAAAAATTATAAAAAATATATAATTTGCATAAATTTTTAGATTGGACATTCATTAATTTCATTGAAAATTGCTCATGGGTTTTCGGGTACTGCATTGCCTGCGGAACCCTTGCGCCACTTAACCTCTTTGCAAGAACTGGACATGAGTAATAATAAAATTCAAAGTATGAGCGACACTAGTTTTCATTTTTTGAAAAATTTAAGATTACTGGAACTACATGACAATCGTATTGAACAAGTTATGAAGGGAACATTTCAGGTATTATTATTATTTATTATATTAATGATTAAAAATATTAATAGGAGATATATGAACTCCAAAAACTCAAGTGCTAAATCCATTGGTAACTAACTAATAAACCTATAGAAATGTTGGTTTTATACCAACCATTGGTAAACCATTAGTTTACAAATAGTTTAGCAACTCTTTTCCACAAATCCAATGTGCAGAAATAATTTTGTATTTTTATTCAAAATCAGTTGATGGATTTTTACGGAACAAGTAATTTGAAAATTTGAAAACTAAACAGCAAAAAATAATGAAGCTTTGATTTTAATAAAAAAAAAAAACGAAAATAAATATTAGACCTCCTCCACATTTATTTTAAATCGGTTTTGTTCAGTGTTTGAGCGAACCTTTCGTTTTTCATATCCATATAAAGAAAACTTATTTTTTTTTATCCTACAGGGTGACATACATTCTAAATTAGAAGAGATTTCCTTGCGTTTTAATCACTTAACGCAAGTTTCCCAGCATACATTTTTTGATTTAGAGGTAAGTTTTGAAGCACATTGGTTGATTTTGAAATATAAGTGTTTATGTTTTATCTCTGCTTTGCAGGCTTTGCGAAAACTTCATTTGGATGATAACAAAATCGAACGCATTGAACGTCGCGCTTTTATGAATTTGGATGAGTTGGAGCATCTAAGTTTACGTGGCAATAAACTCAATAATTTAGCTGAAGAATCGTTTCAGGTAAGATTAAGACTTAAGACAAATGTAAAATTTTGACGGTTTTAAATAAAATTTTTGTGGTAACTTAAATTTTGTGGCTTTAACCAATAAGCAATTTTGTTTGAAATCAAGTGTAAAACAATTGTTATTCAAGTCAAACATTTAATTTTCATCGGTTGAGTTATGCTTGCTTTACACTTTATTTCAATAGTATCCTCCAGTGAAAAAGGAACTTGAATTCAATTCAATATTTCAAGTGTTTTAATACAGTTTACTACAAGCCTTGAATTATAATTCAATTAAGCCATGTATTATAATTGATATACAGTCTGATTCAAGCAACAATGATTCAACGATGATGAATTTCGTTTTACAGCTTTAGTATATTGTGTACTTTTTAAGTCAGTAGTGTGAGATTGGCGTAAAAACGATTCTCGAAATCGATAGGAATACATTATATATTTTCAAAACAATGGTTTTGATATCGTTTTGAAAACGATAATTTTTCATCATGAAATGAAATGTAGCAAAAATTATTGAAAAAACGAATAAAAACAAATTTAACTATAGCAAACACCTTGCACCTTTTTTTTATCATTTTCAAATCGGTTTTGTGACTATAAGTCGCGTTTCATGACATACCTGATTATTTTCTTACTATTAATTATTATTCAGATTGTAGGAAAAACATACAAAATTAGTTAGAATAATTAAAATTTATTCAATGATTACTTAATGTAAATGCATATGCTAAAAATATGTGTAATACTTAATGATATTCAAATAATAATAATCATGGATTTGTAGGAATAAAATAAAGGAATAAATAAATGTGATTTTGCTTAAATAATCAATCAATAAATTTTATAAAAAATATCCTAAATGCATTTGTTTAGAAACAATTAGCACATATGGAAAAATAAAATTGTATATGTATATGAATGTAATTCGTTCGCCTTTTTTATATTTTTAGCGTAAATTTAAATTAATTTATGTTATGAACAAACATTGCATGTAATTCATATTCTCGATTACTGGAAAAATTTTCATTACATATGAAACATAAGCGTGATTCTTCCGGCACCATATACTCGGAATTATCTAAAGGTTCGGACTTTATATTTTGCTTCAACGAATTGCTTCCATATTCTGCGTATTCTAAGTCGCCGATGCTATTTTTGTGAGTGTTATTAATTAACATTGGTTCCGTCTTAATTGCAGACGTCAATAGCTCAGGAACTATTAAGTTTTCATCATCATCATTATCGTTCAAGTCTGGTATGCGTACCAGTGAACTTTTATTTAAATGACAGTCGTTTGTTTCATAATTGTTTGGAAAATCATGACGCTTTGTTTTTATGCCACATGAGGGATCATTTTTCATAACCATCCTAAAACCTGGAGTGGGATATTTTACTTGACCACCGCTTGTTGACGGCTTCGGCCTTTCATAGTCATCTTGTGTGTTATAGTTATCGAATGCAGCAGATGGATAAACTGGTTCTCTAAACCGATTAGGAGGTTTGTGTTTTCGCATATGGGAATTGCTGGATCGAAAATTGTCAAATACTTTATGGCAAATTTTGCAAGTTATAGTGCCATCATCATTTTTTGTGCAAGACTATGAAATATACATATGTATGTATTTTTTCAAAAGGGATTTATATTAAATATTATCTTAAAATATAAGTAGTTGTTACTTACTTTGGGAGGAGGTTTCTTATAAGCAGGTTTTTTAATAATTCCAGCGTTAAATTGTGTCGGAACTGTATTTGTTGGCTTCATATTTGTTTCTGCAAAAAACACTGGGTTCATGTGCGGGAAACTATTTGTCATAAATTCAGTTTTGATACTACGATAACTAACACCATGAGCTTCTGTTACATGCTGCCTCAACATCTTTGGAGAGTGGGGAAATTCTTTTCCACATACAAAGCAATAGAATTCGCATTCACCTTCAGACCAGTGCTGGAGAATGGCTTTATTATCTGTATATATACGCCAACAATTAAGACAACGTATACATTTATTATCATTTAAAGTAATAAGACGTCCTCGTCTTAAGTTTTTAGGTAATAAATGCTTTTGAAAAACTTTATTCATGCTCAATTTTAAATGTGTCAGCTGATGTTGTGCTAATATCTTGGGATCGGAAAATTTCTGTTTGCAATATTTACAAGTTACAAAATTACCACTTTTTATTACCGCATCATTATTAGCGCTGAAGTCTTGGTTATCGTTGTGTGATGTGGAAACTTTAATACGTTTAATTGTAAAACCATTTGATTCCAATTTATTTTGTATATTCTTAACAACAGTTTCGTTAACGTTATCGCTGTTATTTGTTTTAGCTGCATTATTATCTTGATTTTGATTTTCCCCCATTATGGTGTTTGCTAGAAACTTTCCTAATGGTAAATTATTAATCTCAATGTTATAAGACGATTTGATGGTGTCTTTTGTTGCTTTCGTAGAGTTCTAAAATAAAAAATGTTTCGTTTTCGGTTTTAACAGTTCACTCACAATTTGTGATTATTCAGTTTCAAATTAAGTTTAAAAACTTGTTTGGTTCAATGTTAAAATATTGAAGAACTACATATTAGTCCCGGTTCACACCCTTTAACTTTTGTTGATCAGCTCGTAATTTAGCTGTAAGAAAGACGGAGATAGAAATACAAATATCTCTTTTTTTTGATCAACAAAAGTTGAAGTGTGTGAACCGAGACCAAATGAACGCTTTACTTGCAAAAACTTGCACGAAAATCACGATACAATTGTATTTGTTCTAATGTATTTTGGATCCTCCCAAAAACATCAATGTGAAAAAAGGTCAAGTTCCTATCAAAAATTTCGGCCATCAAAAGCAGTGAGATATAAATTTTGACCAAGTTCTTGTTTGGCACAACACCTTTCACTGACATATGCTATGCGTTATATACATTTGTGATCGTAAGAGTGCCATATAATTTTTTGATAATCTGCTAACTTGACAACATTTTTACCGATATAAAGAAATGAACATTATTCTCTCTTTTTTTAGAAGGGTAAAAATATTGCCAAGTTAGCAGATTATCTAAAAATTATATGGCACTCTTACGATCACAAATGTATATAACGCATAGCATATGTCAGTGAAAGGTGTTGTGCCAAATTCATTCGTACTGAAGTATAAAATAAGTATATTTTATCAAAAAAAAAAAAAATAAAAATTAGTTTTCGGTAGCTAATTTTTTATATCACAAAAAGTGTGGGTTTTCCAACCCTGAAATCATACTTTTTGATTTTTATGATTTCTTATACTAATCTCTTTCTTTTAAGACTATAAGATATTTTTAATTTATAGAGAAAAAAGAAAAATTTGCTTTAGTAAGTTACTTTTGTATAGAAAAAAGTAAAGTTTTCCAACCCTGGAAACGTGTTTTAAATTTTTCTTAAATTGAAATACCAATTTTATTCGTACTATAGCATAAAATAAGTTTATTTATTTAAAAAAAATTAATATTAGTTTTCGGTAGTTAATTTTTTATATCACAAAAAGAGTAAGTTTCCCAACCCTGGAATCATCCTTTTTGATTTTTCTGATTTCTTACACCAATCTCTTTCTTTTAAGAATATAAGATATGTTTAATTTATAGAAAAAAAGGAAAAATTTGTTTTAGTAAGTTACTTTTGTATAAGAAAAAAAGTTAAAGTTTTCCAACCCTGGAAACGTCTGTATTATTTTTTTAATTTTTTTTAATTTTTTTTTATTTAGAAATACCAATTTTATTCATACTGAAGTATAAAATAAGTTTATTTAATAAAAAATTATTAAAAACTAGTTTTCGGTAGTTATTTTGTATGGCAAAATGAAGTTTAAGTCTCCCAGCTCTGAAACCGTCTGCTCGATTTTGCTGATTTTCAATACCAATCTTATTTCGACCATTTCTGACCCACCAGTTCAAGAACGAAGTCTCTAGCTTTTCTAGGAGCTTCGGAAAACCGATTTCACGTACAGACAGACGGACAGACGGACATCGCTTATTCGTCTTCCCTATGCATAAGGATCCAGAATATATATACTTTATGGCTCGCTTATTAATATTCTAGAAATTACAAACTGAATGACAAACCTATATATACCCTTTTACCATTTTTTGGTAAAGGGTATAAAAATAATTAAAAATGCATAAAAATAGTAAATAATACATGCAACTGTATTAAGTATTTAGATTTTTAAACATTTTGTAATTTAAAATATTATAAATCAACATTATCTAGGCGCACGGTAGTGCGCCAGGTCAAGTTCCGGCCAATGCACGCAGTGTGTATATTTACAGGAAGCCATTCGAGCTGTTTTTACCCCCCTCATAACTTTGTTCCCCGCGACCGTAAAATTATGAAATTTAAATCATAATTAGAATAAATTCATATATATAACATTATATGCGAAGTTTGAATGAAAGTTTACAATGAAAAAGGTTCCGGAGATATGGAGGTGCAAAAAGTGCATATTTTAAGACTCACTGACTCACTCATCAATATTATGAAGCACTTCCGCTATAGCTAGAGATCTGAAATTTGGTACACAAGTAGATCTTGGTGAGCAATGAACTAGAAAAATCTGAAAACCCGAAAATTTTAACCAAGGGGGCGGGGCTACGCCCATAAAAATTAAATTTAAATGAAATTTGCTACAGAACTAGGTCTAGGTGGACAATAAACTAAAAAAATTTTAAAATCCGAAAATTTTGGCTAGGAGGGTGGGGCTGCGCCCACAAAGGCTAGAATTAAAAAAGCAAATCTAAGGCGCTTAATGGAAGCTATTTTGTTGAAATTCGGCATACATACTGCGATAGGGCAAGCCTAAAAATTTTTTATTAAAAAAGTTGGCGTTAACACGCCCATACTATTTCTCCTTCATTTTCGTGTACTACGCCTCAGCATATTTAGATATACTATTTCTGTATGTATTATTATCCGTTTGCAACGAAACTTGGCACAAATAATAAACACTGGCCGAAAAAATCTTAAGTTTGGAAAAGTGGGCATGGTTACGCCCATAAATATTAAAAATTAAAAGTTGCGTTAAGGAGCTGAAATTGGATAGACGAGTAGGTATAGGTGAGAAAACAACAAGAAAAACCTGTAAACCCAGAAATCTTAGTCAGAGGGGCGGGGCTGCGCCCATTAAAATTTAAAATTAAAAGTTGCGCGTATGAGCTTAAATTTGAGACATAAGTAGGGCTAGGTGAGAAACCAACTAGAAAAATCTGAAAAACCAAAATATATTATCAGAATATGCGGGGATACGCTACTATTGTTTGAACCTGAAAACTTACATCCTTATTTATAAAAAAAGAAAAAAAATTTATGAAAATTTGTCTTAAAACCCCTTTATAAAGCCTTAATAAGTTATATAAATAAGGCTGTTAATATACAGCTTTTAACTTAAGCTATTTTAGTGAAACCTTGCATATACGTTACACGTATACAATACTTTAAACTATAACCTAAGAGTGGGCGTGATAGTCCCCATAAAATTTTAGCCTTGTGTTTAATCTACTTCGGTCTAGCATATTTTAGAAGAATATAAGCATGAATTATAAGCGCTGCTCACAACAATATTGTGAGTTTAAAATAGTGGGAGGGGTAGTGCTCATAAAATTATAATGTACAGTTCACGCTAGAGAGCTGAAATTTTATACGAAAGCAAGTGTAGATGAGGAAGCCAATGGGAAAATCTTGAACTATAGTGAATTTTTAATCAGAAATAATTTTTAGTCAGGCTTGAGTTCAGTAATTTCAATTCTTTTTATTGAATCAAATATTTTATTAATTAATGTGAGTTTCTAAAGAAGAGAAGAAAAATTAAATTAGACTTTTAAGCTGGGGGAAATACCGATATTTTTCTGTGCAGCAACGCACTTCATCAGCACCCTAGTCTATCTACTTGGGTAGAGATTGTTATTAACATCAGCTATTTAACGTAAATTCTAATGAAACGGAATGTGAGAAATGATTGTTGTGTACAATTATTGATTTACCATTGGTAAATACATATGTAAGTATCACTATTTATTTCCCCTGTTTTTCCATTTTTTCATTTTTCTATTTAGGTTAGCACGAAGTTATATTATTATTATATTATTATTTCATTCAATAAAAAGAATTGAAATTACTGAACTCAAGCCTGACTAAAAATTATTTCTGATTAAGTTAAATTTTATTGAAACTTTTCATACACATTGCACTTATTCAAAGTAAAAATTTCCTGTTTGAAAAAGTGGACGTGACTTCACCCATAAATCTCAGCTTTTTCTTTCATGTACTTCGACTTAGCAGTTTCTAGTCTATTACTCATGAATTTCTCAATAGCTTTTTCCTACAAAACTTTACATGAATCATAAGCACTAACAGATATAAAAGTCGGCGTGGGCAGGCCCATAAAAATTTTACGTAGAGAGCTGAAATTTTGTAGACAAATAGTCCTAATTGATTTACTCCATCGGAAAATCCAAAAATTTAAGCACCAGCTACCCTATTGAAACTTTACATACACATTGAACATATCCTTTTGATTTATATACTTCGGCTAAGCAGACTTTAATATGTAAAAATATTGAGAAAATAGGCGGGATCACTCCCACTAGAATTGACGCAGTATTTTATTTGTTTCTTTCCAGACGACTCTTAACAAATAGCGTGCACACTGGCGACCCGTTGTAATAGCACAATAAATAATTTTTAAGGTCTACAATCCAACACTCATCATTATCTAACCTATTATTTTATGTAACTATGCCATTTTTAACTGGCACAGTGATCATGAATAGAAATAAAACACTCTAGAAATGTTAAGTTTAAAAAGTCTTATCATAGAAAATTTTTCAAAAAGTAGTCAGATCCAGCCAAAAACATCAATGTGAAAAAAGGCCAAGTTCCTATCAAAAATTTCGGCCATCAAAAGCAGTGAGATATAAATTTTGACCAAGTTCTTGTTTGGCACAACACCTTTCACTGACATATGCTATGCGTTATATACATTTGTGATCGTAAGAGTGCCATATAATATTTTGATAATCTGCTAACTTGACAACATTTTTACCGATATAAAGAAATGAACATTATTCTCTCTTTTTTTAGAAGGGTAAAAATATTGCCAAGTTAGCAGATTATCTAAAAATTATATGGCACTCTTACGATCACAAATGTATATAACGCATAGCATATGTCAGTGAAAGGTGTTGTGCCAAATTTATTCGTATTGAAGTATAAAATAAGTATATTTTATAAAAAAAAATAAAAATTAGTTTTCGGTAGCTAATTTTTTATATCACAAAAAGTGTGGGTTTTCCCACCCTGAAATCATACTTTTTGATTTTTATGATTTCTTATACTAATCTCTTTCTTTTAAGACTATAAGATATTTTTCATTTATTTCAAAATAAAAAAAGTTGAAAAAATTAAAACGACGTTTTCAGGGTTGAAAAATCTTATCTTTAAATTTAACAAATCTTATATTCTTAAAAAAAAGATTGGTATAAGAAATCATAAAAATCAAAAAGTATGATTTCAGGGTTGGAAAACCCACACTTTTTGTGATATAAAAAATTAGCTACCGAAAACTAATTTTTATTTTTTTTTTATAAAATATACTTATTTTATACTTCAGTACGAATGAACTTGGTATTTCAAATTATTTTTTATACAAAAGTAACTTACTAAAACAAATTTTTCCTTTTTTACTATATATTAAACACATCTTACATTCTTAAAAAAAGATTGGTATAAGAAATCAGAAAAATCAAAAAGGAGGATTCCAGGGTTGGGAAACTTACACTCTTTGTAAAGCTAACTCTAGACGATATGTTGAATCAGCATATTTATGATA
Organism: Tachina grossa; assembly: GCA_949987645.1. Classification (NCBI taxonomy): domain Eukaryota; kingdom Metazoa; phylum Arthropoda; class Insecta; order Diptera; family Tachinidae; genus Tachina; species Tachina grossa. The sequence continues at coordinate 149,026,474 of OX465274.1, read as the reverse complement.
AAAAATTTGTTACCAGTGCCAACATATCGTGTAGACACTAAATTTTTTCAACATACGTATGCTTAACGACATATGAAGGGCATTTGTTAACGTTCTCAACAAACGTATTTTCAAGATTTTAGCATATCGTGTAGCCACCATATTTTTCCTTTTTAACAAATTTCCTATGTATGCTGTCAGATATGTTATTTGTTGAAAAGCCTATGTAAGCTTTTCAGCATACGGCAAATTTGATAGCATATAGAATTGATATTTTAACTCTGCTCAGGTATGAACAGTGTTTCCTAATTTGCCATTTTTAAAATAAAAATAACGTAACAAAAATAGTAGAATAAAAGCAAAAAAAAACACAAAAAATTCTACATTACGCGAAAAATATACTGCAGAAATGTTCATGGTAAATTCGGGTGAATAAAAATAAGGGAAATTAAAATTTCATAAAAAAAAATTCAGCCAATTCTGAAGAAGACAGACAATCAATCTTATTCCAGCAAACTTCGCAATAAAATCGACTTTTTGCAGGCTTTCAGCCTCCTAAAAGTTTTGTCGATTTTTAAAAAATATTGCAATTCGTCAACATCCCGCTGTTAGTAACTTTTTGCGAATTTTCGCCATTTTTGCGACTTTTATTTTATTTTTTGTGTTCCTTACAGTTTTGGCGATTTTTAATCAACATTATGGTTTGTTTAAAATTTTGCAACTTCTCGCGACTTTTTGTAGTTCGAGATAAAAGCGAATTTTTGGATGCTTTCAGCCTCTTAAAAATTTTGCCGATTTTTAAGAAATATTGGAATTTGTCATCATCCCGCTATTAGTAAATTTTTGCGAATTTATGTAATTTTCGCGATTTTTGCCGAATTTTTTGCATTCCTTACAGTTTAAGCGGTTTTCAATCCATATTATGACTTGCTTAAAATTTTGCCAATTTTTTGCGATTTTTTGCAAAGTTTGCAATAAAGGCGGCTTTTCGCGTGGTTTTTTTTTGAGAAGTTTTAACAATTTTGAAGAGTTTAAAACATTATTAGACTTTGTCATCTTGCTGTTGTAGCTTTTTGCCAATTTCCGTCATTTCGCGAATTTCTTTTTATTTATATACATGTATAATTACACTAATTTTTATTTTAACCAAATATATAATTTTTTGCACTGAAAGCGATACTTGATATATGTACATACATAAATTTATAATAATGAAAAAGAATTGTCAAAGTTTATTTTATATCTAAGCAAATGCTCACATGACTCAACATATATATTAGAATACGAAATTCAACATATCATGTAGACACAAAAATTTTATGCTAACTCATATGTTGTATTATCATTTGCTGACATATGTTAACTTTAAAAAATGTGGTACTTTCAGCATACTGTGTAGACGGCTAACATATATATATATATGCTGACAGCAGGATTTGTTGTTATTTTAAAGCATATCGTCTAGACTTATTTATTTATTTATTTATTATCTGTTATATTATTATTATATTGGTTAAATATTTATAAATATTTTTACATATAAAACTATTGTAGTAGTACCTTTTGTAGTAGTATTAGTGAAAACTGATTATGGCCATGAGGCTAGGTTTTCGTGTTATGAATGAATAAATTAAATTAAATTAAATTAAATATAAAAAATTAACTACAGAAAACTAATTTTTATTTTTTTTTTATTAAATAAAATAATTTTTGGATTGAGTACGAATAAAATTAGTATTTCAAATAAAAAAAAGCAATTAAAAAATTAAAAACACGATTCCAGTGTTGGAAAACTTTATTTTTTTTTTGACAAAAGTAACTTACTAAAACAAATTTTTCCCATTCTTTATAAATTAAACATATCTTATATTCTTAAAAGAAAAATATTGGTGCAAGAAATCAGAAAAATCAAAAAGGATGATTTCAGGGTTGGAAAAGTTACACTTTTTGTGATATATAAAAGTAACTAAGTCTAATTAATTTTTATCGTTGCCTTTATAAATTATATATATTTTACGTTTTGGAAATAAAAGTTTTTTGTAGAAAACTATAAAAATAAAAACCACAGCTCCAGAGCTGGAAACTTTGAACTTTTTTTCTGGATATTAAAGTAAATAAATAAAACATTTTTTTGAATTTTCTTTTTTCACTAAACACACTTTCTAAAGTTTTTTAAGAACTACTAGATTGGTATAAGGAATCAGAAAAATCTAAAATTATGATTTTAGGGTTTGAAAATTAATTTTTTTTTATACATAAAAGTAACTAGGTCAAATTATTATTTTCTTTTTGTTTATACTTTATGTATGTGCTTATGTATGCATCTCTATACTACATAAAAGCATTTTGGTAAAGGGTATATAAGATTCGGCACAGCCGCATATAGCACTCTTACTTGTTTTAATTATCTATTAAAAAATACAAAAAACATTTCCCATCTCTGATCAGATATGATAAACAAACAAAATTCTTTAACCATGAACAGAAGAGTCTACTCTGTACGTACAGAGCATTATCTTTCGTTACGAATTACGTAAAATAATGCTTTCATTTGGAATTACAGAGTCCTCCTCCAACTATTTGGACAATTTTTGCAAGTAAAAATTTTACTAGTAATAATTTGTAAGATTTTTTTGTCTCTCAATTTTTTTCTCTTTTGACTCTCCTTGCAAACTTTTTGAGTTAATGAATACTTTTAAGTAACAATTGTTGCAAATTCGTAAAAAAATTTAGTAAATGAACAAACTTATTGTTATCTCTTTTTTTTTGCTTAACGTGTGTCAAAATGAAAACGAATCAAAATAATTTGTTTACTGTTGGTTAAGCACGTCTAGATGCAGCAATGAAATGCATATAGAAGTGCTTAACCAACAACAAACAAAATGAAAGAAGTACTGAGGAAGTGTTTTGTTTACTTAAAGTCCAAATGTTGAATTTAATAATCACTTTCGTTTGTCACTAAATTTTTTTGGTTCAGAAACGTAACGGGTATAAATATTTATCTCCATATTCCAAAATTTAAAATGAGTTTAAAATAGATATATCTTATTTAAAGTTTTTTATAAAAATGTTTCTTAAGAGTTCAAATACATTTTAATTTTTTATAATCTATACATATTTAGGAAATACTTTATAAATAAAAATATGCATAAAATTTTAAGGAAATAATACTTATATAAAATATTTCTCTATAAATGAATGTGAAGTACATAGCACAACTTCTCTTTTAATTGGTCTTTCCAATTCTATTAGAAGAATTGTAGATAATGACGATGTGGCTGTATTGCTTTCTTTAGACTTATCAAAGGCTTGTGATAAGGTTGGTCATGCTATTTTAATCAACAAACTTTGCACATACATGTTTCGATTTCTTTATATCCGCTTGCAGATTAATACATATATTCTTATTTATCAGGTCGCTCACAATATGTTTAATGCGATAACCTTAATTCGTGGTATTTACCAGTAACTAGCGGTGTACCGCAGGTCTCTTTAATGGCATCTTACTAATTATGATCTAAATGAATGATTTCTTTCCTTTACTTAACGTTTGTGAATGTTCAGCCTTCGTTTTTGCCGACGATATACAACTATTATTTAAGGGTCACACACAGCTTATATATATTTCGAATATGATATAAATTCTTTAATGTGCAATGTTTCACGTTAGATGAGTAACATCAAACTTAGTATTAATTCTTCTAATACAAAAGCGATAATTTTTAAACCGCCTAGTACTGTGATTAACCTGTCTATCATGATTGATGGCCAAGCTATTGATTTTTTGATCGAATGAAATATCTTTTGATTTACTAGACAATACTCTTGATGTTGGACACCATATTAGTGGACTAATTTCTAAAATAAACTTCAATTTAAGAAGACTATATGGGTTGAATTTATATCTGCCCTTACATATTAATACATATTTATTAAGGTCTATTCTGATGAAAATTTAAATAGGTGTGCCCTACTTTTTAACAGAATAATACGCTTTATATAACACCCAAGAATTAACGACCATGTTTCAATATATGTTAATGATTTTTTGGGCTGTAGTTTTAAAATCTTCATTCAGATTATATCAATATTTTTTTTTATAATGCCAAGCTCACAGACTATCCAGACTATGTCCGTAGGCATTTTAGGTTTTTGCAGAGTGATAGAAACCCACAGCTTCTATATCCCATTAGAAATCGTCTTATTTATGAAAGATCTTTTACTGTACGAGTCTCCAAATGTTGGAACTCACTACCACGATCCTTAAGAGCATTCCATCTTATATGTAATTCATTAAAAGATAAACTTTTTGAACATTTCTCGCAATTGAACTTATCTAGATTATGAATATACATATGTATAGTTACATTCATGTGCAATATAACTTCCAATTTATACAGTAGTCTGTCTCATCTAATAATTTTTAACTATTACTTTTTTTCATGAACATTGTTTCTAGTTTATTTGTTGCCTACATGCTTAATTATTCTTATGTTATAATTGCAGTCCATCAACTATAATATATCGACGGTCCAATTCCGAAACATGCTAAGTCGATCATATAATTTTTACAAAAAGTTATATATTTCACAAGTGTATGTTGTGAATATTAATGCATGATTAAACCACCACGATTGCCCGCTTAAACTAGCAAGTAAAACCATATAATCGACTACCCAAAAATCACAAATGAAGATTAAGGTTAATTTAATCTCTAATCTTGAACTCAAAAAGTCTCCCTTATCATAATTTAGTTTGGAATTAAGTAGTCAATAAAATTAATTTAAATTTTTCTCCAAAATAAAACATGCTAAGTGTACTCAGATGACCATGTTAGGTGAGAAAGAACCTTAATATTATGTAGATTTGTGATTCTAAGTCAAAAGTGACTATGATCTATCTACGACAAATTTATAAATTTCAAATAAATCAAAAAAATTATATTACAATTATTATATGATTACAACAAGTCTCAAGTTTTTATCTCATAACATTCTCGAGATATCATCAATAAACTTTGAAGGCGTTTATCTCAAAACTAGCTTTTTTGACTTAGTATGTTTTAGAATGGAGCCGTCGATATAATGTTCGTATTCGTATCGTTTTAAATATATATTCGTATTCGTGTTCGCGAATATCAAAATTTGACATTCGTTACATCACTAGTACATATGCATATATGTAGTATATATCTATTCGTAAATAAAAATTTATGCATGCGAGAACATAACCAATGCAACTACATGTCTATGGCCTTTGCTGCGAGATAGTCACAATACAAAATAACGTGTTTTACAAAAAACGAGTTCAATGTTTTGATTTTAGCTAAAAATAAGAAAAATTCAGCTCAAACAATTTCAGTATGCAATTTCGACACAATACACAGAACGATATGACGACTAATTCTGTGATATTAATTAAAAAAAATTTAATTTTTCAAGTTGTGACTTTCTTGCGGCAAAAACTCGCTATGTACTACCCGATACATACCTTCACCACATCTAGTATATGGAAATATTTATGTTCTGGTTGCACTGCTTTTGTAATATTCATCCATTTGTTCTGTTGTCTCATAACTTGTTGTATATCTTGGTATGTTCTGCTGACGTTGCCAATGCATTTTGGGCAAATATGCTGCGGCAGCGGATCATTTTTATACAACTTTTTCAATAGAAATGTTAAAAGTAAATAAAACTAAAAGAAATAGCACAGGTGTATAAACGAAACGACTTACCACTAATGGGTAGACAGTTAAAATTTTTGTTAATAAATCTTCACTTCTGGAGGAAATGGGTTTGCTGGTGAAAATGTCAATATTTTCTTTATTATCACTGCCACACAGACGACAGATTTTTATTTCTCGAAAATCTTCAATATATGGACTTACAACTTCCATTTTTCTTAGCTAAATTAGCTTTTGTACAACTTATCCTTAGATTAATTATAATTTTCCTATGCGGTGTTTTTTTTTCTTGTTTATATGACGAAAAATTTCATTTGTTGGTGTACAGACAGAACAGCTGTTTGTTCTCAAGCTCCCATGCTGGGTCTCAAAGTTTTAGCGCCGTTACTATAAGAAGTGTAGTACCTAGAGATAGAAATAAAACTGTTAAGTTTTAAATTAGTGCTAACGGTATGCATTGTCAGACAATCAAAAAAATATACAAATATATTCTCAATTTCTGTGACAACGACAAAACTACGTACAAGAAAAGTGAAATAAATAGCAGATTTTATAATTCTTGCATGTATGTACATATTATGTATGTATGTATGTATATATTTTGAAAAAGTTCACGTTTAAAAAATATTTTTTATCGCTATTGAATTTATGTATATTTAAATTTAAAAATAATTATATATATATATTATATTTATTTGATAGTAAGTCTGTAATGTATAGATGATATTGGCCTGTAAATCGTGTCGATTTGAAATCGCACAATTTTAGTAAACTAAATCCGATAATATAAACATATTTTCAAACTAATTAATTAAAATTATATAGATTCTCAAAAAACCAAATTTGAAAGAAAATTATCGTATATAATTTTAAACACATCTGCGGAACCCTGGTTTACTTTGGAAATCGTACGATTTCAAATCGATTCGATTTACAGGACAGTGCCAATTATTCAGTATCCAATATTCTTTTAACAACAATGTGTTTGTAAAATGTCAAAATGCATTTGCAAAGAAACTATTCTCTGATTTTAATAGAAATATTGATTTATTATAATATCTAATGATTAACAACTGTTTTTTATTTCTTTTTCAGAATTTACCCAAACTTGAGGTTTTGGATATAGCATTTAATAACTTACCTAATTTCAATTTTGATTATTTTGATCAGGTATAGTAATATAAATTAAATAATTAATTATAAACTTAAATTTGTCATTCCGTTTGCAATTTTAATAACAAAATTTAAAAATTTTAAAAACCCCCGACTTTTTTCAGAAAAGATGTTATATCTTCTAAACGACTGGACCGATTTTCTTCAAACATAGCTAAGAACCCTCTCGACCAAGTCGTTTGGCCTGTACGTGGACACGGACAGATACAAAGATACACAGACACACACTACAAACTTATAACACCCATTTTTTTAGTAGGGGGTTAAAAATTAAGTAAAAGAAAAAATAAGTAATAATAAAATGCATGAAAGAAATTTGTTCATTGCGATATATTATTATGCTGATAGAAATGCATATTATTGCAAGGCACAAATGGCTCAAAATCCTCTGAAAGCTTATTTATGGTGTTATTTTGCTGTTGAAAAAATTTCTTGGACAAACTTATTCCCTTATCAAGCCATAATTCCATCCAATGATAGACAGTTCTACGATGTCGAAAGAATACTTTCGATTCGTAATTTATTTCGAAAATAGAGTAGTAAGATACCTTTATTGTCTTAGATTAAGGCAGCATGTCTCGTCGTTTGTTGTAAAATTTTTAGGGTTATCTTTTGCCGATTTTATAAAATTGAGAAATTTTTTACTCTTCTATATGTCATTTAAGTTACAGGTGCCTGATTACTTAGTTGATTTATTTGAATTTGGAAGGTCTGTTAGGAATAGACAGTTGAAAATTCCAAAGCTAACACCTATATTGGAGCGGTCGTTTAATGTGAGGATAGCTAGAGATTTTAATAAATTGCCACCGTCTTTAAGAACATTTGACTTTTCTATTGTCAGTTATAAGAGGAAACTTTTACAAGAGCTTTCGTCAATATAATCTCCTTGTTATGAATAAATTATGATTCTGGTTAGGTATATGGTGTTATGGTAAATATGTTTTTCATTGGGTTCTGTTAAACTATATCATTGTGCAATATAGTTGTTGCTTTATATTATATTTTTTTTTCATTTCATGCACAATATTAAATCTTCAAATGTATACGTATAGCTTATATAATTTGTTAAATAATGTAATTATTTATACCGCCAAGTTGTATTTTTGAATGTATGTATGTAGTTAATTCTTTATTTTGTATTTATATAATTTGTTCAAAAAATTCATTACTATTTATTATTTTAAAATTGTATGCATTTTTTTAGAGTAGTATGATGTGACCGAATATGGCCCATAGGCTAGGTATACATAATGAATAAATGAAATAAAAAAAAAATAAAATAATAAAATACCAAAAATTTTTTTATGCTTTCAATTTACACATAAATTTTATTAAGAATTTAGCTAAGGCATACACTTTCTTGAGTGTTAAGTTTTTTCTTCACTTATAGATGGCGCTAAGTCTTGTTTTATAATTGGCAGTTTTTCTTGAAGCAGTTCTCTTCAATTCTCTTTTTTTGAAACTGCTCGTTTGTTTACACTCAGACGGTTTCTTGTTCGAATTTCTTATTGTTTTAATGCTGCGAATGAAATAACAAAAAAGAATTGAAGTAACTTTTCCGTACAAGCAAGTCAGTACCCCTCTTCCTTCTTCTTTCCACACTCTCCCATAAACTCAGACTTGCTTCAAGAAAAACTGTCGAGTTTAAAACATGAGTAAACATTTTGAGTTCGTTATTAATCCCCGGCAAAAAAAGAAGTGTTATTAGTAAGTTTGTAGTGTGTGCAGGGTTGGGTTTTATTTGAAATACGTATTTAAAATACAAATACGTATTTTGTATTTTAAATACATGACATAAATAGAAGTACATATTTTGTATTTTAAATACATGACCAGCAAGTATTTTGTATTTTGTATTTTAAATACCGCAAGCCATGTATTTTTCCCAACTCTGAGTGTTTGTCTGTGATTCTGTGCATCTGTGGTGTCAATCTGTGAATTGGCTACATTGCAGTTGTTGGGTAGAGCAGCAAAACTATCGATAGTCGCTCCACTCGATAGTTTCGATAGTTTTATGTAAAACTATCGATATTATCGATAGTATCGAATAGTTTTATAAAAGTTGCTACATAAACTACATTTGACTCGAAAAAAATCCAGAGTCCTGAACATTTTCATTCATATATAAAAATATATCAAGCCTTTTTTCGATTTTATCGTAAGTGGGGCATATTATCGAAAATATACTTTTTATTGAACTTAAAATTTTATGGGCCTACCCATGGTTTAGAATTATGAAAATGCGAAAATTGTTGATAACTTTTAAGACACTAACTGTAAAGTTTTATCGTAAGTGACGATTGGCGGCCGTCTCGATATCAGTACCACCAAAATTTATCTTTGTGTCGACGATGTTGAATTTATTAAGATACTTGTGACTACTATTTGTCGAATAACACTTGGATTTATAAATAAATTCATATACACACATATGTATTTAAGTACTTGTGTATACAGAAGCAGGGATGCGATGTCATATTTACAAATGGTACTAACTTTCAGAAAAATTTTTATTTTTTTTCAGTACGATTGTACCTAATTCTTTATTTATATTTTTTTAATACTTGTACTTTTTAATTAACTAAAAATCAATTAACAAAACGCCAGAAGGTGCACAAAGAATATTAGTTGCTGGGATCTGAATATAAAAGTAACATTTACGATATACTACGTTTATAACCTTTTTTTATTCGATTGTTCACAGTCGATGCAAATAGTCGGCTTCTCTCCTTGGTACGAAAATAAAATTTCCACATTTGCAGATGAATTTGGAATAAATAACATTCCTCCAGCAATTCTTTAAGTACCGGAAAACATCGTTTGATTTACTTAATTTTCTAATACCTTCGAGCTAAAGATTAACCCCCTTGTGCAAAAAAATAAGTGAACGTTAAAACCGGGTTTTCTGTGGAAATTTTTTTTAATGTACACTTCAAGCACGCATTATTTTTTGCATAAGGGGTTAATATATTTTAATGCAATTTTGGCATGTAATATAATATAAAGAGATGTAATATAATATAAGAGATTGCTAAATGGGTCATTGCGGTGCTACTGTACTTTTGGCATTCAAATAGCGCTAAAATTATACAATTGTACCAACTTTTCCATCGCTGTAAAAAAGCTTAAATCAACTACGTATAATTTGCTTCAAAGCTGCCGGCTACTGTTTACTGACTTCGATTATTTTTACTCTTTTAATTACTTGTTTTTTTTTTGCCGATAGTATCGATAGTGGAAAAAACTATCGATATTTCATTTACAACAAAACTATCGATACTATCGATAGTACTATCGATAGTTTTGCAGCTCTAATTGTTGGGTTGTAGTTTTAGAAAATTTTCAATTAAAGGGTTTTGTGTTAGATAAAAACTCTTGATAAATGTAAAAAAATGGTTGGTGTAAACAGTTTAAATTTTCATAAATATTTTAATTAAAATCTACTAGATTTTGGGAAGGTGTAAATGCCCTACAAACAATGCATTCACATTTTTTTATTACGCCTTACTCTTTCTCTCTCTCTCTCTCTCTCTCTCTGTTAAATAAATTTTGTGGAAAGCGTATGCCGCAGGAATGAATAATTCCAATTTGCATGTCGATCGGTATTTAGTTCCGTTGAATTTTCCTTTCCGTGCGGAGTCAATAGAACCAACCTGTACTTTTTAGTTCAACACTACAAAATCTTTCATTTAATTTTGTAACATTTTGAACATTTAGTTGTTCATTTCACATTTTCTGTTGTTTGTTTTAATTATTGTACTAAAAATACTTAATAACAAACACACCAGCACAATTCAAAATCTTGTGCAAATCGTCTTGCATCGTAGTATGCTCAAAATGGTATAGAATATTGATACTCACCACGTAACAATTCTTAGTGGTGAGTACCAATATACTATACCATTTTGCAAATACTACTATGCAAGACCATTTGCACAAGATCGTGAATTGGACTACTATATTTGTCCCTTTTTAACAGTTATCAAATCAGCGGGTTTTAGCTATTTCATGAGTAATTTTCTTCAACTCTGGTATACGTTGTGATTTTTTTCTCTTCTTTAGAAAATTACATTAGTCCAATTCACAGTCTTGTACAAATGGTCTTGCATCGTTGCATGTGCAAAATGGTATAGTATATTGGTACTCACCACTAAGAATTGTTAAGTGGTGAGTAGAATATAGTACACAATTTTGCACATGCAACGATGCAAGACCATTTGCACACGATTGTGAATTGGGCTATTAATTAATAAAAATATTTCATTCAATAAGAATTGAAAATACTGAACTTGAGTCCGATTCCTGATCAAAATTCATTCTAGTTTGATGTATCACATCAAAAAAATTATCGCAGAAAGTATCGAGTAGTATTGAGTACCCAAATGAAAAGTATTCAGTATTGAAAGATAATGAATTTATCAGCACTATGATCTCTCTGCGGATGCTGGTTGTTCTGTAGAGTAACAGTGGCGCGAAAATGATCCATTAAAAAAAGAAAAAAACAGTTAACGATGTTTTTCGTAAAAAATATGTGTAACTTGCAGACGTTGTTTAAGTGTCAGCCTCTAGACGATGAAATTGAACACTTAAAAAAACCACACGATATAATGACCCAGAACATTTTTTAGGGTCATAAATAAATATTATATACGTAATGACAAATTATTTTCTTCGAACTTGTTTACAAACAAACAACATTAATCAACAACAGAAATACATTTTACGTATTATGATTTTGATTTATTTAAGTTCAGGTGACAAAGTGCGTATTCTATATTGAACGAAATTTCAAAATAACTATTTGCTCTTAAAATCTTTTCAAATATTTAAAATCTTGTTCCATATCTAATACCGTAATTTGCCTCCAGATATCTCTTTTATTTTAATAAACAAATTTTATTAATATACTTAATTAATCTTTTCTAAAAAAACTCAGGTGGGTACTTTATCAAATCTGAATGTAAATGTTAGCCACAATCAAATCAAAATGTTAATGCACAATTCATCCTGGAATGTTCGAGGTGATCACGGTAAATTAGTTTATGAATTCATAAAAATTGTTTCTAAAGAATATTTCCAACTCAGACTATCATTTTTCAGGTTCAATGTATCATTCGAATATAAAAATTTTGGACTTATCACACAATAATATTTCGCTAATACATCCAGGATATTTTAGATCAGCAGAAATGTCATTGACTCATCTGCACTTGGGCTACAATTCGTTGATGGTAAATAGAGTAAAGTTAAAAAAATATAAGACAATTAATTTCTAAAACTCAGGCCAAAGCAGAAAGTTTTCTCCCTAATTGGCTAAATCGCTTGGCCAAAGTGATATTTACATACATACATATGTATTTATTTATACTAAAACCAAAACAAAATTTAAAAAATTTTAAAAATGATGTTTTTTGTCGAAAAAAGTCAAGCAAATTTAGGGTTTGCTTGGCCTTCCATAATTTTTAAGGGCTTTTCGATGGCCCAACAAGAACTTATTTTTAGTTATGGGTTGATGGGTTAACACTTTGGTGGAAGCTGTTCCTTACTGGATTACCAACTTAATGATTTTAACAAGGCGTGATACTAAAATAATCGATTCTTGAGAAGTAGTTATGTTGTTTATTGTAGGAATTAATTATATTTTCCGTTGTGGGAAATATTTATTTTTTTCTTGATTGAATTACTTTTTTTTAAATATGCCGTTGTTTGAGTAAATGGAAGGTCTTGTTTAAAAACTCAGTTTGATTAAATATACATATAATAACTTTTAAGAAAAATTTAAATAATTTAAAAAAACTTATTGTTTTAAGAAAAGTTAACTATAAGTTAACTATTTTTGTAGTCAACCACACATTCTCCGACAGGGTATTATGTGATTAACCGCATACAACTAATGTTAATGCATGTGTGTGCCTTTACATGTGCACAGAAAAATAAAAAATCATACACACATACATGCATGACGTTTGTACACGCGCTCATGCGTAGAAAGAAGCAAGTATCGCAAATTCTTCCGTCACGAAGTGTTTTCTTCTTTACTCTTATACCTACAATACTCAAACAAATTTCTTGCAAACAGTGTTGTTAACGTTTGTTTTACAAGATTTCGCTGTAGTAAAGCATTTGAAAAATCCCTCATGTCTTGAAAGTTCTTATAAGATGTCTTGTGCAGGACACTATTATGCATTAAACACATTCACCACAGCAGGCTACCGACTACAAAATGTCAAGGATAGAATACACATGTTTATATGAGTGTGATTCTTTTGAAGACAGCAAAGCAGCAGGGCGGCAGCTTGTAGTCCAATTAAACTAATTTCTATTTCTTTGGCTACAAAGATAAAATTCAGTGTTGCTAGTATAATACAAAATGTTGAATGAATGATATCATACAATTATTTCATATTGTTTAACAGAAACAATATCATATCCAAAATTGATGTAAAGAATAAATTGCGTCATATAAGTACATTTCAAAAGAGTAATTTAATTTTTATAAATGCGAAATATTTCAAGGTGGCAATACTGAACTATGTATTTATACTTGAATATGAAGTGCAGATGGTGCTGCTGCCGTCTCCAAAATAATTAAGTAGCTCGCTACGAGGCGAAAAATGCTGCTAGCGGCATTTGAAGTCGTGTGTTCGTGTAGCCTGCTGTGATGAATGTGTTTAATGCATTATGTTGAAAACAACAACAAATGTTTTAATGTTATTGTTGTTTGCAATACAAGTTGTCGATAGAACGATTTCTGGTGACATCGTGGGACTGGCCGTAACATGTGACAGAAGGCATGTCAAATTTTTTTTGATTGTCCATCAAGTGTTACGAACAAGAAGTGTTCGCGACATCACTTATAAACACTCATATACACGAACATCACTACATCCATCATGCTTCGCTTATTATACGACAGCATTTATTGTTGGTTTAATATAATACATGCCACGGCAATACATTTAAAAAGGAAGAAGTATTTATATTTCAAGAATCTTTACGCAGGGCTCTAGTAAAAGTGGAGCGTTACTCGATAGAACCATGTGTCTTCATTATTCAACAATATTTTCAAAATAATGAAAGAACAGGCCGTTCAAATGACAATATCGAAGTAGTGCGTGAGAGAGCCGGTCATAATCCAGGAACCTCAATTCGACGTCGTGGGCAAGAAACGCTCGATATTGCGGCATGATAACACAGTTCTTTCTGCCGGATGATATTGATGTGGCCAATTTCCACTCTACTCTATCGTTTCGCCGATCAGAATCGTGTGATTTAACATTATTAGATGGAATGGGGGGGGGGGGGCGGGTGGGTTTGAAATCACAAGTCTATTTCAACAACTCCGCAACCACCCTTTCATTGCAGGATTAGATTGAACGTTGCATACAAAAAATTCAGCCACATTTATGCAAAATAGTCATGGACAATTTTGTCAAACGAGTGTGTATGTTCATGCAAGACCGTGGAGCCGATTTGCCGCATGTGTTATTCCAAAAATAACCATATCCTATGTACTTTATGATTCAGTAAAAAAATAACAATCAAAAGACTAAAAACTGTATATTTTATTTTACTAGAAACATGCTTGTTAAGCATTTTCATCGTGTCTTCGTATGAAAAACAAAATTAATCTTTTTTTTTTAAATTCGCATTAATTTTAACAATATACGAGTAACTTTCATTTGTAAATATCACTTTAGTGGCGGGATTTAGACAATAAGGACCTTTATTTTGTAGCGTTGCGTTACAGTTTTAATTTCAGGCAATTAAATGTCAAACTTTTTCCCTTCTAGAACGCTACTCGCGATGTCTTTGGCAATATGAATCATTTGCAATGGTTGGATATCTCCCATAATCTCATACATGAGCTGGACTTTGATGCTTTCAAAAATACCAGAGACTTACAGGTTGTATTGTTATAACACTTAAAATGCAGTTAGCTTTAATTCTTTGTGAAATTTTTAATAACTTATTCTTTTTTACTTAATGTAAAGCTTATTTATTTGTCATACAATTATTTGACCGACATACCACAAGAAGTTTTCAAGAGTGTTAAGGCTTTGAGAGTTATCGATTTTTCGCATAATCATTTAAGAGGTCTACCCGATAATTTGTTCTATAATGGTGGCATGGAAAAGTAAGTGCGATAGCAAATGCGCACGCATTGCATGATAAACTAATTTTCTATAATGTCTTTTGTCATTTTGAAGATTGGATGTCTCACATAACATGTTACTTAAGATACCATCATCATCTTTATCCAGTCTGGCTGCCCTGACATTGTGTGAATTGCATTTATCCAATAATTTCATTTCAACCATACACAGCATGGATTTATCTAATAAGTTTAGAGTAAGTTGTATAGCTTTCTTTTCAAGGTCAATGTTTGGTATGTCATGTCGGCGATAAATATGTTTGGTTCACCTATTAGTGCTGCCATAACTTTAAACAGCTGTTTATGTTCTCTATTTTGTTTATTAATATCAAAAGTGCAACAACAAATATGTTTAACCAGCAAAACCTGTTTATGGTTACGGCGAAAAACCAAAATTCAATTGGTCATGGTTATGGTTATGGTTACGGTTGTGGCTATGGCGTTATTAGGGAGTCACATATAATTAAATACAGGGTTGTCCAAAAGTTTGGTTCGAACAGCTATTTTGTGTGGTTATGGCACGTTTAAGGCTCAGTTAGCCGACTGTAATGGAATGTAATTGCAACGATAGGAAACAGCTGATCGATATTGTTATGTGAAAAGTAATGTACAGATTCTTATAATCCAGTTACATCTTTATAACCATTTTCATTTATCGGAGCAAATTGAACGAATAATGAAATCACATGAATCAACGCATGACATACTAAATATTATATTGTAAAACCAAATAAGATCATTTAAACTACATACATCTAAAATATCTCTTCTCTATCTTTTTGTTTCCCCTAAATACTTTGTAAATCTGCTAACCTTTCCAAACAAATACTGTATTACTTACTTACTTTCCACCTACCAATAAGCCACATAAATATCGGGTGAACTTTTTCTTCTCTTCTTTCTTCTATTTACACTCCATTTTCATCATGTTCATGTTTTAACACTTTCTATTTAATCTTCCATTCCATACAGTCATTACGTTATTTGGATATTTCTTATAATTATTTATTGCGCATTGACGATGCTGTGTTCGCAACAATGCCAAAATTGGCTGTTTTGGATTTATCGCACAATCGTGATTTGAAAGTTATGGATAAATCGTTTATGGGCTTGGAAACTAGTTTAATTAAATTGGGTTTGGAAAATGTGTCGTTGAGTACGGTGCCGGAAATACGTTTAAAATATTTGCGAGAATTCCGTTTGGGCTACAATGAACTGCCATCGATACCGCAGGAGTTGGCGCATAATATGTCGAATTTAAGAATGTTGGATTTATCAAATAATGACTTGACAAATGTACCGCTGATGACACAATCGCTGCCTCATTTAAGGTGAGTAACGAAAAGAGAAGCAAAGCTTTCCTTATCTTTTAAATTTTTGCTGAAACAGCCAGTGAAATCAACATTTTAGCAATGATTTTCATGAAAAAATATTTTTAGATTTGTGGGTCGATTCTGGTTCTGTGATAATGTGAAGTGAACAAAAAACGTTTCATTTTCGTTTTCATAGCAACTTTTCTCACCGCCTTTTCACAGTTTCATAGATTGCGATTCTGGTTCAAGCAAGGCACATCAATCAGGTACCCGCGATTCTACAACAAATATTACAACAGCAACAACCACATGTACTTTATTGGTATAAATTACCTTCTTACTTTTCAAAACACGGTAGCATCGTCAGATTGCATGTTTCTTATAGAAAATGTCAAACACCACACAAAACTGAATATTCGAAAGGTGTTTATGGATACCCAAACAAAAGCATGCTTTTAGTCTTATACCTACACAATCCAAATTTGACATTTAGATTGGTATAATGACATTAGTCACCTGGTGTAGTGCTGCCACCTAATAAATGCGCCTTGGGTTCAAGTAATGAAAAAATGTTTCATTCCAGTGTAGCTGTGAAAAGTTTCTATTCATGTTATTTAAATTTAATTGTCAAATACAGAGATCTAAGTTTCGCAGTTAAGATGCCGCGCTAAGCCGCATGCAATTTTTTATTATTGCTTGAGCCGCTGCCACTGCTTATATTTATGATTGAAGTACATCTATAATCTGGCTTACATTTGAGCCTGATTTATTTATTAAAAAACAAATATATAAATAAAAAACAAATAGTAATTGTTTTTGCAACTACATACATATGTACAATGTACATTGTACATACATATGTAATTTAAATAAGAATTTACATGAGGAAAAGTTAAGTTCAAACAAGACAAACTGTTGCTTTCCTTTTTTTCATGCAAACTTATGTACATACTCATATATGTACAGAAATACATATGTATGTTCGTAAATATGTAAAGTTTTTTTTGGTTCGTTTTTAGGCAATTTTTTGTTGTTTTTATTCCATGTATGTATGTAATTTTAATGGGATAATCGTGGCAGGGAATTTATATACATATGTACATACATATGTATATGTATATGTTTCTACGTTTTTATGTATGTAAATAACACAATTTATGTATGTATAGGTATGTATGTAAATATGTATATATGTATTTCATATTTTTCAGCCTTTTACTAGCTTTAAGTTTCACTCAATAAAGAAAATATTTCACATTACAATAAAATATTTTAGGAGAAATACAATATAAAATATGTATGTTTTTCCAATGAAATCGTTCCATTTATGATCCTAGTGTGCATATTTCTGGCAGGTAGAGAAAAGTGTAAAATACCAGCATAAACGAGGATTCCAAAAAATGATAAGCCAGCTAAACAACATGCGTTTTTTACCTATTTTTTTTAATAATGTGCATAGGAACATTCATACATACAAACTAGCATACATACGTACATGTGTACACATTTATGTAAATACACATATTGTTCTTCAAAATTCCTAATAGTGCTTCACAAATACAAATTGTTTTTAAAGACTTTGGAATTGTTGCATTGATTTCTCTTTTCAGTAATAGAAAGCTACATATATTCTTTTGCAAATGGAGTTTAAAACTTTCTTCAAGAAAACATATTAATTTTAGTGTGTAATTACTTAAAATTTTACAATAAAAACTATTATAAATAACATTTCAAGTTAAATTCCACTCGTCGCCAAATTATTTTCTTGCCGCCGATAATAACTTAACTTATGCCTCCCTCGGCTTCTGATCAATTGCCAAAGTATGCAAATATGAACATGAATACAAATAGAAAATGTCTGGATAAAATGTTTTAATGGACCTATCAGACGAAATTAGAGATGAGGATAAGTGAATTAAATATTTTAAAAGTGTTATAGTAGTTTTAGTATGGGTTTTTAATGGGTTTCCATGTTTTTTCACTAATGAATTGTGTGTGTAAAAAAACTTTTCATATGAAAAGGTTTTGACATTTGTTTACACTTTTTCATAAAACGAGAATCAGTAATGATGTGTAACTGTGAAAACGTTTTGTTTCATTCCAATTGTTTTTTCTCATATGAAATCATTCCAATTTTGTTTTAATTTTTTCACTGAACTAGAATCAGAAACACTATGAAAAGATGAAAAAAGTTTTCATTTCACATTATCACAGAACCAGAATCGAGCCCTTGGTTTGGTTGTGCAATGTGTTGCCGTAAACGTTTTTTTTTTTGAACAAATTAAAGAAACACGCAACCTGTAATCATTAACCTAATATGAAAAACGACTTGGACGTCGACGTCAACGTTAACGCCAACGCCAACGCCAATGCCTTACGCAGGTCCATTTTTCTTCCACAGTAGGGTAGAAAAAAGAACATAACGACCGCTCCATCCTAAAACATGCTAAGTCAAAAAAGCTACTTTTGAGATAAACGCCTTCAAAGTTTATTGATGATATCTCGGGAATGTTATTAGATAGAAACTTGAGACGTTTTGTAATCATTAGTGCTGGGATACTGTCAATATATATCGATAGTTCAGATTCCACTATCGATACTATTGATATTACTATCGACTAAATGTTTGTACTTGAGAAAGAAAAATATAACTAATTTTTTTATCAGGTTACGGTCAGTCTTTTTATCCCTTTATTGGAAGTATATTTATTTATTTTAATATATACATATGTATGTATCTATAAACTTTATTTTAGTTGAAAATTTTCGAAAAATTGTGCTGATGTCAGTTAAAAATTTTTATGACACCTCACGTTTTCAAAACTGCATTTTAAATAATATCGATATCGATATTTAAACAGTTTGCAATAATTTTGGATTTATTATTGTCTATTAGTTATGTATGAAACTATTTAACTTAATAAATACATGCCTGAATCAAAAAGTTTTTCATTAGTAATTTATGGTTACGCTTTTTTTTACGCTTGTGTGACACATGGCACACAGATGTAAACCCGGCCTAAGTTAATAAACATTGAATTCATAAATGCTATTCCCATCATAACATGTTATGTCGACTTGGCATGTTTTGAAATGGGACCGTCGATATACAACATATTAATTTCTTCAGTTGATAAATTGTTAACACAAAAGTTGTACGTCCACAGTTGATGGGCATAGTATACTTAAGTAGAACTGGGCCCAACTAGACTTGTGTCATTTAGTTCATTTCTGTGACCGGTCATTTTAGTTCATTATTTATAAATGAACTAGTTCGTTTCGTTCATTTAGTTCAATCGCTCTTTTTAGTTCAATGATTTTACATCTGCATGCATATGTATGTATGTAGATATGTTGTGGTTTTTGACAGTATTAAAAACACAGATCTGTGATTAAAAAACTTTACAAAAGCTAAAATTAATTAATTAATTAATAAATAAATTTGCTTTATAAAGAGTTTATAAAACAAATTTGGTGTGAAAATAATTTTTAAAAATCTCATAAATCCAAAATATTTTTTTGAATAGGTTAGTATGATTGATTGCTTGTTTATTGCATTTGTGGTAGTAGCCAGCGATGAACAAGAACTAAATATACATACATACATGCATAAATATGGATGAGTATAAAACAATGCTGCCCACAGAGAAAAAACCGAGAAAAATGTATAAGCGTATGTGCATTCATTTGTACAAAAAGCCGATTGATGTTCGGCACTCTGGCGCTTCTCTGGCCAGCAGTGGTATAGAAGCAAAGCACACAAACAGAAAGAAATAAAGCAAAACGTTGAAAACATTTAGTTCATTTTGTGTCTTAGTTCTTAGTTCAAAAAATTACCTATGTAGTTCAAAAATTGAACTAGTGAGCGTAAAACAATTGAACTAGTTCAATTCCTTCAAAGTACTGAATCGTTCATTTGAACTAGTTCGTTCATGAACTACACAAGACTAGGTCCAACTCGTTCAGTCGGTCGTTTTAGATACAAACCTATGATCAAAGTCATTTAAACTACATGGATTTGATTATAATAGGTTTGTTTCTAAAACGATCGATTGAACGAGTTCGAACATATTGGACTCAGCTCTATACTTGAATGCATGTCATAACAAATTGCTACATTAGTGTTAGTGGTATAATTTTTTACAAACTTTTTAACACTATCTTTGATCGATTTTGCTGCTTCAGCCTTTTTAAAATGCAGCCAGCATTTGTAACACCGTCTGTTCCACAATGTGTTTGTTTGGGGTAAGTGGAAACTAATGTCAAATGTGTTTAGCAAGTGCTAAAATTCCTCTTCATATCTCACCAATGGAAATTGCACTTTGACCACTTATGCTCTGAATTTATTTGAGCTTTACCTGAAAATTTCATAAGTAAACTCGATTAAGAAAAAAGGCACTTGAATCTCGCTGAGTACACATCTGGCGTTTCTTGTTCTGTCATTTTCAAAATGCGTGCAACGCTATTTATATTGTGTTTTTTATATGGAAAGCAATGCCAACGAAAAATATCGGAAATGACAAACGTTGCCAACAGTACATACTATTACGATGTGACAAAATGCCATAATGTGTACTCGGCATAAGTTATGTTTAGCAACTTTATAGAAAATATTAAGGGAATGATTGTTGTGGAACATATTTACCCTCTAATTGCCCCACAATAATTAAACACCTCTAAAAAGAATGTGGTTGGGTATGAAATACTCTTGAAAATTGTTGGCCATACAATTTTGCTGTATACATACGTCAGAACTCATCAAAAACCAGCCAAACTCAGCATTGCCCATTATTATTCTTACAAATTTCATTGTGTGGAAATTTACTATTTTTCGTTTTTAAATTTTACCACAAAGGAATTTGTAAGAGTCTTGAGTTTGGCTGGTTTTTGCTGTTTGTGTTAAATTTTGGGATTTGGTGTGTATGGGCAAAATTTTTGTAGAGCATTTCATAACCGTCCTCCCCCATTTTAGGGGTATTTTTTACGATTTGTGAGAATACAGCCAACACTTACTTACCTGCTATGTGACGGACTTAACTTAACATTTTTTACCAACTTGATGAACATACTCTACACCTCAGATGTAAAGGACCTATAGTTTCATATACCGAGAGAGAGGAAATTTTAATCCCTGACAAAAATTCTATAAGAATTCTTACGACCCTTTTCACAATGTATGGTTAGGAGTTAACATGAACTGTAACTGCAAGTTCTTAACTTGCCGTTAAATTCTCTGTTATCTTTTAACCAGACATTGTGAAAATGTACGTTATTCGTATAAAAACGAGTCAGTGTGAATCATCATGTGAAGTAAAGATTGTTAAAATAAAGATAACGTTAGTCGATAATAAAGAGAAGTAAATAAATAAATAAAATGAAATAAAATAAAAGGTTAAACATAAAGCGCATTATTCACGGTCAAAATGCATAATACATACAAGCATCGTGTACGTGTGCATGAAGTTATCGGCATACACCTGCATGCATTGCACGATAAATTAATATCATTAGTGTTGTGATTCGAACAAAAATTGTTCGAATATTCAAACAACTTTTTACCATTTTTGTTCGAATGAACAAAAACATTCAATTTAGAATAAAAAATTATTCGAATCATTTTTGTCGAATATTCGAATATTCGAACAATTTCCTTAACTACTTTATATAAAAAGTATTTTACATTCCATTACTTTTTAATTTGTTAACAATATGATAATCAAATTACTCCAAATTATAAATACTTGTGTAAGCTTGTTTGTATGTACATATATAAACATACATACATACATATGTTCGCTAAACTCATCTTTTTTCTTTCTGGGAAAAGGTAATGCTTCTTTCATGGAATTAGAAGGTGTCTTATAGTTTGTGATAAAGAGATTAGAAAAAAACTGATTTTCTCAAATCAAAAGCGTTAAAAATCGAATTATCGAACGACGTAAAAAAGCATTAAATACCAACTTTTTAAAATATGTCACAAAAAGAGAAAAAAATGTATAAGTTTGTATTGTGTATCTGTGTATCTGTTTGTTTTTACGTGTCCACGTATAGACCAAATGGCTGGACTGATTCTTATTTAGTTATTTCTGTTTGAAAGGTGACTTGATCGAAAGTGTTCTTAGCTATGTTTGAAGAAAATCGGTCCAGCCGCTTAGAAGGTATCACATCGTTTTTAGATATATTCTGTTAGATCTGCGTGTCTTTGACGCCGTAGCTCCCGAACGGCTTGTCCGATTTTAATTTGCTTTGTTTTCGTTTGAAAGGTGACATGATCGTATATCTTCTAATTTATAGTTGAAGAAAATCGGTTTAGTCGATTGGAAGTTATCTTAAATTTTCTATATATTAATTTACTCTCTTCTATTTTGCGATTCTGCTACTTCAATAGTATTAGTGGAACACAGAGTTCTTAACCTATACTACAGCGTCAACTGCGGCAAAGGTTCTTAAAATTTTTAAGTTTTGTTATTAATATTTCTAAATCTGTTATTGAAATCTTATGTTTTTCTTGTGTAATGAATAATTTTTCGTTTGTTAATAAAAAAATTAAACTAATACACATACGCCTCGTTTTTTTGCAAACCTTTTTAAGATTATTCGAATATATTTTTTTATTCTTTATTCGTTCGAATATTCGAACAAAAGTTCAAAATTATTCGTCTGTTCGAACAAGAAAAAAATCATGAAATTTTATTCGAACAAATATAAAAGACGAATAATTAACAACACTAAATATCATCTTATACATAAGCTAAGTGCAACACAATTGTCAAACTAAATACAAAAACTTTATACGTTTAGAATTTGACAGGTCGGTGTATAACCTACTGCTTTGAGTAGTTTATCTTGTTAAGTTTGTGTTGCATACATGCATGTGCTAAAATCTAAAAATTTAGATTTTACTTCAAGCTTCGTCGGTGTAACTCATACAGACAAAATTTCACTAATGTTATTATAATGCAGGTCATGCATTTTGACCGTGAATAATGAGCTTAAAGCTGGGGTCACACGATTGGCACAATGTACCAATTTTCGTCAGCTCACTGCGATAGAGTCATAAGTAATGAGCCAAAATGACATTATTACTTTATTAATTCTTGAATAAGTCTATATGGCGTTATTACTAATGCAGTGTGGTGCAGTTATGTAATTATATTTCAATTAGTTGAGAAATAAGGCAAATTTACCTTGTTGCTTATGAATTTATTTCAGTGAGCCGACGAAAATTGGTACATTGTGCCAATCGTGTGACCCCAGCCTAACAATATGTTGTTCAACAAATTCCTTTATTTTATAAAAAAACACTATAGTTATAACTTCACTATATCCTGCAAAATATTTCTACATAAAAAAATAATTTATGCAATTTTACGAAATATTTCCTAGCATTCCATTGAATGGAAATATTATGCTCAACTAAATGCATTTTTCTTTTCTTTTCTTATTTTTTTTGCAGAAAACTGATGTTATCCGGCAATCCCATAACGTCCCTTAACAACAACAGTTTTGATGGTGTCAATGAAGATCTTGAAATGTTAGACATTTCCAATTTCCGCTTACACTACTTCGAATACGGTTGCCTAGATGCCTTGCCACACATACGTTCACTCAAATTAACAGCTTATTCACATCTGGAACATTTTAATATTCCACATCTGTTGCGTCACCATCATAATGTGCGTGAACTGTGGATTGAAGCACCACAACCATTTACGCGTATTTTGAAAAAGGGTTCAGGGCCAACACAAGAAATGCAAACTGTGCAAATGGGTATGCCCACTGATTTGGCACGACAAATGGAGGGTCGTTTACCACACAAATTAACAAATATTACGTTTAGTGGGCCTCAATTTTCAAGCTTAAATGAAAATATTCTAAAAGTTTGTTGCCACTTAAAAAAAAAAAGAAAATAATGGGCGCATTCATAAGACGAAGCTCTTGAAAAAACTGTTGGTAACTATTGAGCTCTTATAAACGACTTGATGGATAGATATTAAAGGGTTGCATTTGTATACTCGTTTGTATAGCCAAAACAAATATACCATGGTATGTACCATGTAATTGTAGTGTGAGCGACAAAACTAGTATAAGAGTTATTGTGTGTGCGTGCTTCTCCAAATTACAATACAATTAAAAACAAATAACAATAGCTTATTGTATTGCTGCTGAGCAACTGTTTGATCTGTTTTTGCTTAAAAATACATATCAGTGATGGGAAATGAGATTTGCATTTCGGTACTAAAAATTTTTTTTTGGAGTACTTTTTTGATCCCGAGAGTACCAAAAACTATTTTTTTATTTAAATTTTATTAACAAAAAATTATATAAAATTTATTACAAATAAATAAGAAAATGAACAAAAGCAACCAGACAGAAATTGTGACTGCGCAAAAATTTTGTACCACCACAGTACTACAAACACAAAAATATTAGTTTGTGTTTTCAAATACCGTGTTCTTAGTAATCCTATACCACTACAACACCGTTAATACAAAAAGTTGACTTAAGTTTGAAAATTTCCATTGTGACGACCTTATAAATTTGTATTTAGAGTATTGCACCAACATTAAAAACAAGAGTTGGAGGACGGTCATTCGGCGTTACCATTTTAATGTTATGAGTTCCTTAAAATATTGGTAAACAGATGTTATACTGATGTTAGTTGTACCCGCAGACCATCGTAACAACATCGTGCTGATTATCTTTTTCTGTCTGGGTGGGTATGAATAAAATGAATAAAATTCCGCGTGAAATTTCTCCCTTTTCCAATTAGAATTTTCTGTTTTCCCTATTACTTGCTATTAATTGGAATTGTTCCCCGGGAAAAAATTCACGCGGAGTTTTATTCATGATAGCCCTGATTAAAGTTATAACAAAAACAGTTTTTAGACTTCAATAAATCTTTGGCCTGATAAGACTATACTGTTGGAACATAAATTCTATTCCTTTGTTTTGTTTTCATGATATTGTGGTAAGAGAAAATCCTTTCGAATATCGAGGAGTGAGGTATGAACAAAATTCCGTAAACTACTCTCGATTTACCAGGAAACAAGTATTCGCCCAATGCGTTTTTAGTTATAGCCACGAAAGTCCAGAAACTGCATACATATATTTTCTGTTGTTAATGGCTTCAGTTCTTCCATAGTATGCTCTATATTGGTTGTTAATATTTTAAAAATTTAGCTTTTCGCTGGGAAACACTTTAATTAAAAGTAGTATAATTACCAAATAAAACATTTTCAGAGGGATACTTACTAAACTAAACTGTCAAAGTCCACTTTTGCTCTAAGAACTTGACAGAATGTAATATAAACTTTTTACAATTTTCTTTAAACTGAAACAGTTGTTTCAACATGATTTCTGTTTACATAGAGATCAACTTCTTTGCCACAGAAAATATCATTGAATCAAATATAATTTTCATTTATATTTAATTGTGATTGGTTGGGTACACTTTTCTAAAATATCTTTACTAATAAAGTTTCGTGCCAGTTGTCGAAAAAGAAATTTAATTCTTCGCAAAAATATATGCATACGCGCATCTTCCGACTATATTTCTAAGCTGGCCGTGAGAGTATCAAACCTGTTGCGGGAGTACTACGGTACTTTTTCATATCAAATAGTATCAAAAAAAGTACGATCGTACCAACTTGCCCATCACTGATACATATTGTAATACAATTATATGAAAAAAAAACCATTGTTGAAACAAGTACATGATGTGCAGATGTATGCGCGGACGTTCGTTATGTTATTTTGTGGCGCAGCCAAGTATAGAGAGAGATAGACAATTTTGCTCTGAGAGTAATTACACTTGCATATCGTGTGTCATTTTTTTGTATTTGCAGCTCATGTGTTTCATGTACATGTATCATCTACTTACATATGTATGTGAAATTTTGCTTTTATTCATTCATCATCAGCCATGTATTTTTTTCTCAACACAACATAAGGCACTTACGGTAAAAGCAGTTTTATGTATCTTATTTGTTTAAAAAAAAAACAAACAAAAAAAAATAAATGTGCTGTTTTCATTTGCTCATTTCCCAACCATACAATAATTGCTTTAAAAATCAACATTTACAACTAGTAACAGAAAACGATAAATAACATATTTGTTCATACCAGAACCAAAAACACGCAAAAACTAGTGCAATGCTATAATAGATATACTGTAAATGAGCAGCTGATAAATATAAACATGTTGGCTATAGATAACGAAACAATTTTATGATAGAAAAAATAACTGCCAATACTCAACTAGCGGAACTAGTCAACTATGCGTTTTTGAGATAAACACTCAACAGTTGCGCAACAGTTACGTGTTATGAATGCGCTCAATGTGAAATGCGTGTGAAATAATTTCTTGTATAATTTTTTTAACGTTTTTAGGGCATGCAGTCACCTTATTTGTATATTCAACTCTTCAATACCTCAATATCTGAAATACCCAAGAACTTTTTTAAAAACATGGGCCGAGTACGTAATATATCGTTGGATATACGCTACAATAATCGTATGTTAAAGAAAATTCCAAATCCCAATACGGGCACTGTACCTTATTTGCCTAACAGCGTTTTTCTGACGGAATTGAAAATGTCAAATTCGGATCTCAACTGTGATTGTGATTTGGGGTGAGTTAAAAAGCTGAACAATTTTTTTTTGTAAGAAAGCTAAATAGTTAAGTACTTACAGCATTCTGAATAATCAAAAGTTTGCAGCTCATTAACCACTGCGTATAATGAGCTGCTAAAGGCTAGGACTCACTATCCTACATAAACGCATGACTTTTGAAAAAAATGCAACGCTGATCTAATGAATTATTGTTCTGGTGAAAAGTTCCATAAATTTCATCATGCCAGGGTTGTATTTTCTGAGAAGCCGTGTAATTGTATAGATAGTGAATCCTAGCCGTTACTAGCATATATTCTTTAGCAGCTCGTTGGCAGTTAATTTTCGCACACCTGCTAACTTGTTATAGTATCAACTCTGAAATCTGTGGATACTACTTTTTACTACGAAAAATCCAACTATTTTGTACAAATTGAAAATTTTTATACTTTTCGTGGAAAATGCTATTTTTCGAAGCTATGGAATGGATTTAAGAGAACGTCATAACTCAAAAAAATTTAATTTTTAAGCTAACGATGCAGAATTAATCTTCATATCGTTCTTCATATTGTGTAAACATTTCATCCAAATATCTTGTTTACTCAACTCTTGAGAGAAAAATAAAATTAGCTTTTTCCATTAAGTTGTGCATAAATTGAAAATTTCAAACTCGTTTTCTGGCAAACTGGCTTTTTTGAGTTATGACATTGTTTTAGCAAAATCAAAAAGATAGTTCAACGATAGTTAGCACGTTTTTTTTTTTAATAATGCAGTGTTGCAGAGCTAGTGTTAAATGGAGCGTATTAATTTTTTTTGTTAGTAGCCAATTTATCGGTTATTTTACTTCGCCGATGATACTACTACACAACGTAGGAGGGCGCTCTGAAGTTACATTAGAGCTGTGACTATGCCTTCATCACATGCACTTTCCTACAACAACTGATACAAAGGAACACTGATGCACATATGAAAAATGCATGGTGTTGTTATTTAATGACTGTTGGATGCAGGGATTGAACCCAGTACCTTCGGTTTTGTAGTCAACGTGCTAACTACTTTAGCCAACGCCACCCTTTAAACATACATGGAAGAAATCAAAATATAAAAATACTATTGCACTTACTTTTAAATTTTCCCAATTTTTGATCTCCGACCAAAAAAAGGAGTGTTATAAGTTTGTAGTGTGTGCCTGTGCGTGTCCACATAGAGACCAAACGGCTCGACCGATTTTGATTAAGTTTTCTTCAGTTTGAAAGGGGACTTGATCGAAAGGGTTCTAAGCTATGTTTGAAGAAAACTGGCCCAGCCGTTTAGAAGATATCGCATTTTTTCTAGATATGTTCGCGGAGTTTATTAAAATTTTTAATTTTTTGCTATTTTCTTTTCAAACTATGCAGCAACTACAAATTTGTGATTGCCAATATGGCAACTGAAATTACCAGATGTTAATTGCTAGTTGCCATACGCAATACCATTTCGGCAACTAGCAACCTCATCCATGATCGAGCCATAAAGTTCCAGGCTGGCTTTAGAGTACTTGGACTCATTACAATAGCTATCCATACGGAACAAGGTTTCCATATCCTGGATAGCTGGTCACAGCGGTCATCCAGGGAATGAAGAAGCGGTTGAAGTGGCCAAGAGGGCCTCTGCCGCTCCGTTTATGTCTCCAGAGCCATTTTGAGGCGTAAATCGGTCGACTGTAACATCTCTGATCAAATGAGATGTCATTTCCACCGCTAAGGAAATATGGCTGACTTCTTCTGGTTTAAAGCAGGCCAAAGCACTGATGCAGCCATTTACATAATATGTTATATTCAGGGCTATCATGAAGAAAATTCCGCGTGAAATTTCTACCTTTTCCAATTAGAATTTTTTGTTTTCCCTATTACTTGCTATTAGTTGGAATTTTTCCCAGGGAAAAATTTCACGCGGAATTTTATTCATGATAGCCCTGATTATAATGGCATCCTGAACATCAACTGGAATGATTTACGGTTTGTTACTGATTTTTCCTTTCTGGTCACTTGGAACTGAACTATGCTCTGTGGAAAAGTAACTAAGTTCGTTCAGCCTTGTGTCATTTATGCTTAAAATTTGACGAGACAACGGCACACATTCCTTCTGAGTTTTTATGTTCAGATTCTTTTCTATTCTATATTTTAACACAAGCACAATTCGCAAAGTGATTAGCTTGTCTGTGAAAAACACCCAGGGTCTATGGTGGGAATCGAACCCACGACCTCTGTACTGAGAGGGTAGCATCGCTACCACTCAGCCACAGGGACACCCTGATATTAGGCGGGCCTCTCCAACAACTGTTCTGACTTTCATAAGGAGAGTCATACAGAGATTTATTTAATTTAATTTACAGATCTATGGCACAAAAGACCCATCAGGTGTCGCAGTGTCGGTCTTTGGACCAGATCCTCCCCTATTATATTATATTCTATCTTAATAAAAGTTACTGAATCCAAGTACAGCAGTTAGTAAGATTTGCTAAAGTGGCTGGCTTCCAAAACGGTTATTGTTTTGTCCTCGGAAAAACTGAAGTGTTTCATAACGTCACAGTACAAAACACTGACAATGCGCACCCTTTCAAAACGTTGTCGGCAACTATTAAAAACCCCGCAAATCAGCTTATCGATTTCAAAGTTGATGCTCATGGTTACAATGTTTCTCAACTTTGTATCTGTATAAGGTATAAATACAGCATTCAAAAAGTTACTTTGTATTGATACGTTACATATCTTTATTTAATTTGCATAAATGGGGATATTCATTTAATCTGCTAAATGCCTCTTATATTTAAGAAATTTTAGATGCTTAAAAGGTATTTAAAAGATTAAACGAATACCCCTAACATTATTTATACTTTGCTAAAATTTTTCATATTTCTCTTCGAAATCTCACAGTTGGGTTGAATTTTGGCAACGCAAACGGCGACAATATATTTGCTCTTCACAAACTTGGACGGACACAGTGTTCCGTACATTTATGAATTCTCCATGTCAGATATATGGCCGTTACATGTGCGATGATCATGATGACGATTTACGTGAAACGCGTTGTGATAACAAAGGTGGACAACAGTTGATGGAGGCAAGTATTTATAAGCACTATTAGCCACCTTGATTTTAACATATATCGATTTATTCAACTCAATATAGTCTTTGAAAGCCGATTTGGAATGTGGTTGGGATAATGCCAGCTGCCGAGAAATATTGATAGTGCTGGTTTTCTCACTAGTCGGTCTAGTATTTTGGATGTGACTGTTGTATTTCGTTTTTCAAACATCGTCAGAATTTTACAACATTTTAGAAAAGGTCTATGGCGATCAAATACTTTAAGATTTTAATATTAAATTTAAGAAAAATTTGTATTAAAAAGGTAGCAGTAGTATTTGGTAGTAAGAAATAAGCAATGGGCGCATTCATAAGACGTAGCTGTTGAGCTTAACAGTTGCGAAACTTTGGGCAACTGTTGGCTCCAACATCTTCGAAACATCTTTATTTCGTTACTTCATTGCATTTGTAATGTAAAATTTAACAAATAAATTGCTTCTGCCACCTAACAAAGCATATATATAAGGCATTGCCCTATTCGATCATCTTTTCAGGCTGCGCACAACATGTTGACTATAGGAACCGAAAAAAATTTTATGATGGAAAATGACTCAACTGTTGAGTGGAGCGGAACTACTCAACTATGTGTTTCTAAAGAAAACGGCCGTTCGAACCAAACTAAAGGGCAACACTGTATTTGATTATAGGTGACTCGCCATAACGCCAGTTACACCAGAGAAACCAATTGAATTTTGGTTTGGTTATGGCTATGGCATTATGGCTATGTCACGTCTAATTTAAGCTTAAGACAAACACTCAACGGTTGCGCAATAGCTACGTCTCATGAATGCTCCCAATGAGAGAGAAGAAAACAATTAAGAAGCGTTGTTACTTATTCCAAAAAAAAGTAGTTTGTTTGAGTTTTAGCAAGACCTTGAAATTCTTTAACTGATGTTTGAAAAATTAATTTAAATTAACCCTCCGTATCTGATTAAATCATTTCATTATTTTCTATTCACTTAAAAAAAATAAATATATCACACTTTATTTAATAATGATCACTGTCATTAACATGTTTTTAAATATAATTTTACAGCTGAAATCGTATTCTTATTCTTATTATTAGTTTGTAAGTCTCTCTATCTCTAAAGCCTGTATTATTTATATTAGTAGTGTCTATCTAAATATTTATCCTAAGCTTAATATTCAAAAGTTATTTAACCTTATATTCACTATTATCGATGTATTAGCTTTTGGTAATTTAATGTTTAATTGGCTTTAATCACAAATATATATGCAACGCTTTTAATGACTTTTTTTTTTAAAGTGTTTTATTTACATACTTATTTTGAAAGAAAATTTTTTAGATTTTCATAAATAGTTATGAATATTTTAAAATCTTTAGTTTACGTCAGTTTTCAAGCGGATTCCGAAGCTGTAGTTTAGTCAAACTTAAAAATTTTTTTAAGAAGATTTATTATGAATATATTAAAAAAATTGATTTTTAAAATAGTTTTTGTTTAAATAAAAAACAAGAAACCGATTTATGGTTGAATTTGGTCTCTTCAGAAATCTATTACAGCGCTGCATCTGATGCCTGTGTGTGATTAGTTTATGATGCTCATGCAAATTAGATGATAATGATGAGAGAAGAGAAAAGACAATGGGAGCTGTTTCCCTTCTCTCCAACAAACTTAGGACTTTGCAAAGTAAACTTTGCGCGTGGAAATGCCGTCTAATGATGGGAACACAATTAGGATGAACGATGAATTTTTTGTTGCCAACTTATTTCATTAGAAATAAAGGCTCAATCAGACGTGACATAACCATAGCCATAGAGAACAGCCGTTCGAACCAAACTAATGGGCAACACTGTATTTGATTATAGGTGACTCGCCATAACGCCATAACTCTCACCATATGTGGTTTCAGGAAGACGGTGCCACATACCACACACCACGCGAAACAATGGCCCAATTGAGAGGTAAGTTCGGTGAACAGTCTATTTCACGTTTGGGACCAGTCAATTGGCCAACTAGATCGTACGATTTAACGCCCTTAGACTATTTTTTGTTTTGCTGTTAAGGCTAATCTTTATAGGGATAACCCCTTAACGGTTGACGCATTAGAAGACACTATTGAAGGATTTATTCGTGAGATACCGGGCGATATGATGGAGAGATTATGTCAAAATTGAACCCAGCGTATGAACCATTGCAGGCATATCCGCGCTCAATATTTACATGATATCATCAAATCAAATTCGAAAGTTCTTAAAAAATCATCAAAAATAAGAGCTGTTATTTATTCGTCGTTGTTGTGTTTCACACGATGAATTGACTCAGCGAATTCGTCGCCGTGGATAAAATTCATCGTTCGTTCCAGTTGTGTTCCTAGCATAAGCCTTCTGCTTTAAGTGCTGAAGCGGACCAGTCACTTTTACCTCACATGTGGATGGTCTAGCATAAGGTTAATTATTACTTTGTATGCAACTTGTGACTGGTCATTGAAGCATCTTATAGGGACTTAATCGGTGTAGAATAATCACCCTTATTCCAGTTGTCAACATCGACGTCACTTCAATACAATAACAAAATATTGGCCTCACACTATTTTCTAGACCTTAAGGAAGAGAAATAATCTGTCAATAGCAGAAAATTGTTTTAAAAAGCGAGTGACAAGCTCCAATTTTTTTGTAATGTATTCACCCTTATTCCTGTCACTGTAACACAATATCAAAAAATTGGGGCTTCTGTAACCACTGTGGAAAAAACTGACTCCTGTTGGCAGGTTCACGCTATTTTCTGGACCTTAGGGAACGGAAATATATTGTCAATAGCACAAAATTGTTCCCGATAGCGAGTAAACAATCCCCAATTTTTTGGAATTGTGTTAAAGCGACGTCAACAACTTGAATAAGTGTGATTGACGTGACTTCGATGTTGACAACTAGAATAGGGGTGATTATAAATTACATATAAATGCCATTCCGATATTTAACTATTTATTGTTATGCCGAGTACACACTATGGAATTTTGTGACATCGCAACATAGTGTATACTGGCGGCAACGTTTGTCATTTACGATATTTTTCGTTGTGTGGCAAATGATTACAACTGTTATATTTCTACCATTTGATAGGTCTTAAATCCAGCCACCTCGAACTTGTTCAGTGTTGTTTACCACAATACTAGACCGAGTCCCAATTAAATTAAGACGACACATCACGAAAATTATGAATATGTAACCATTTACACGATATATCTTTTTTCACCCTACATTAGCAGGGATCATAAAATTTACAATTGAGATCCTTGTCTGTTAAAAAAAAGATTATTTGCTTTAAGTTTATTTTTCCTAAAACAATAGTCAGAGTTTTTATTTTATATCCAACGAAGTTCTTGCTTCCATACATACATTGTACATAAAATAACACTTATCTTTATTGTAATTCATAGATAGCAAGTGTTGTCGGAATTATACAAGCACATACATGGATTTTTCATTTAAACAAGATATATGTACATAAAAATACCACAAAAAAACAAAAACGTGCTTAACTATTATACAGCGGACAGTTACAAACAAAACGGAAGATAAAAATTAAAAAAAAAAGAAAAATTATTTTATTTTGTCAACAATAACAGCTTCCTTCACACTGTGCTGTATGTGCTGTATGTATGATTGCTTATCATGTGTGAGTTTGTATATTGTGGTTGCAGTGTCAGAGTTGTATCCTGTCCTTTGTCAGCGCTTGTATGTGTTAACACTTACATTTCCATGCATACCTTGTATTCATAAGCCTGTAATTCCCAAATTTCTTTTTTATAACTAGTCTTCCCAAAAATGGTAAAGGTAATGCATACATACATGTGTATATAGATTTGTCATTCCGTGTGTAATTTCTACAATATTGTCAAGTATATGCGACCCCTTATGGTCCTTATGAATAGTGTATTTGAATAAACGATGTCCGTTTGTTAGTACGTATGTAATAAAATAATCCAATTTATGAAAAGAAATCGCCAACAAATTCCCTCATCATAAGGCCACTTTTTTCTTCAGTTTTTCAATAAAATCCCAAATGGGCATAAGTTATTTAATATGACAATACTATTAAATATAAAATATATCAATACCATATAATAGTGCTGGGAGACTATCGATATTTTTTACTATCAATATATATATATATATATATATATATATATATAAAGGGTGTTTTTTATTGAGGTATAGAACTTTAAGTTGGCATCACTTTTTTAACTGGCGGCCATTTTGTCAGCTGTCAAGTGATTAATATTTAGTTTGGTTTGCCATTTCATCATGGACAGGTTGACAAAAGAACAACGCTTGCAAATCGTGCAAATTTATTTCGAAAATAATGGTTCAGTTCGCGAAGTTTACCGCAAGCTCCGTCCATTTTATGGTCGACATAATCGTCCATCAGAGCAATTAATTCGGTTAACCATGGATCGTTTCGCACTACGTTTACTCTATGTGATAATACGCATCCGCAGAGACGTCGAACAGTGCGCACCGAAGAAACAATTGCCGCTGTAGAGCAAAGTGTTGAAGAGGACCCGAATGAATCGATTCGCCACCGTGCACAGCAATTGGAGCTTTGTCCATCAACTTTATGGAAGATTTTGCGCAAAGATCTTGGCTTGCGACCTTACAAGATCCAGCTTGTGCAAGAATTAAAGCCGCGAGACCATGCAATGCGTCGTGATTTTGGTGTATGGGCCGAAAATGAGATTGATCTCGATGCTGATTTTCATCGCAAAATTTTGTTCAGTGATGAGGCTCATTTTTGGTTGAATGGCTACGTCAACAAGCAAAATTGCCGCATTTGGAGTGAAGAGAATCCACATGAGACCCTTGAGACGCCATTACATCCACAAAAACTGACTGTTTGGTGTGCTCTATGGGCTGGTGGAGTCATTGGGCCATACTTCTTCCGAAATAATGCTGGAGAGTCAGTTACCGTTAATGGAGACCGGTATAGAGCCATGATAACCGACTATTTTGTTCCCGAATGGGATGGCATGAATGTGGATGAGTTGTGGTTCCAACAAGACGGCGCTACATGCCACACAGCGCACGTCACAATCGATTTATTGAAGGAAACATTCGATGAGCGCATAATTTCGCGGAATGGACCTGTCAATTGGCCACCAAGATCGTGTGATTTGACACCATTGGATTATTTTCTTTGGGGATATGTGAAGTCGCTCGTCTACGCCAACAAACCAGAAACGTTAGGGGACTTGGAAGCCAACATTCGTGGCGTTATTGCCAACATACGGCCCCATATGCTCGAAAAAGTGGTTGAAAATTGGACCTGTAGAATTGGCTTTATTCGAGCCAGCCGCGGCGGCCACATGCCCGAAATCATATTTAAACATTAATGGCATAAACTTGTCCTTCCAATAAAGCCAAATTGATGGACATTAAAACGATTTTCTTGTGTTTTATTTCAATTCGAAGTTCTATACCTCTAAAAAAAAAACACCCTTTATATATATATATATATGTATATATAGTTACTATCGATTGAATGGTCTAATTTTGTAACACAGAACGAAACGTTTCAAACAGAAAATTTTGGTTTATTTTTAATTTTGTAAAACATTTGAAAACGAAAATTCTATTTTACCAAACCTTTTCAAGCAACTTAAATGTCATATGAAAACGTTCATAAAATTGTATTGTATGTAGTTTTAACAACATTATTGCATTAGTTTTGCTGCAGTAAAAAATAAATTAGTATCTAGCATGATACAATAATATAAAGGTAAAACCGTTCTCTCTTTTCGTCGACATATTAACCTTCTGACGTTTGTCCCGATTATTTTTTACTCTCAAAATTAATGCTACCTTATTAGTTTATGAAACCCGAGTTTTTGATTAATTGTTTGACTTTGTTATTTATTTAATTAAAAAAATTTAAAAATATTTAAATTTTTTCATTATAAAAAACAGCAATAAAAAATACAGCAGCACCAACAACGGCAGCAGCAAAGATATAGCAGCAAGGAAATGAACAGCTACAAGAAAACTCCTAACTGAACAGCATCTGCTCCACTTCCGAATCATAGGCGGGACTTCGTGTTCGTGCTCTATTATTGCCTTACATCAGGTACGTCCAAGGCATATGCACAATGTGAAAACTTTTAAAAAGGAAGTTTTGTGCTTTCACACCAACAGGAGCAGAAGAGATCACATCAGCCAATAAGATCTTGACGACAGCAATGCATACTCTTATTTTGTAAGGAAACAAGAAAAAATTCAAGAGCTTTCAAAGCTTTTGTGTGTTTGGACGAAGCTGCTGTAAGCACAACTGGAACCAACTACGAATATTCTTCGTAAAATATAAAAACACTTTTGTGTTTATAGAATTATACAAAAACTTTTACCAGACATTGAAATTTCTGCGATGTTAGGATTTTTTTTGTGATTTATCTGATTTTCTGGGAGTTTGTTATTCTTTACAGTGGAAGTTATTTCTTCAATGCATTTAGAAATTTTTCGCGAACTTGCGATTTTTTCGCGTTATTTCCGAGTTAATTTTCTATTTAACAGATTAAGTGGTGAAATAAATAATAAATCAAACATTTGCCAACTTTTGAAGATCATATTACATACAGATTTCGTTATCCTCATGTCCAATAAATACAGAATTTAAAAAAATGTGTGGATTAAACCATAATTTTTTAACTCAAATTACACATTTCAAAAAGCATTCCTAAATGAAAGTTGCCATTATGTGTGTGTGGCAACGTTCTCCTCTCTGTTTACAAAAAAACAGTAATCAAATAATCGGGGAAAAAGTCACAATTAATTTTGTACGTCAAATGTGGTTGTACCTTTATATTATTGTATCATGGTATCTAGGTGCACGATAGAGCTCCAGGCCATCTCGGCCTATGTACGTAGTATCTATATTTACACATACATTCGCTTTAACACCCTCATAACTACTTTGTTCTCGCCAATTGTAATGTGAAAAAACTTCAGGAGATTTTGTCGTCATATGCGAAGTTTGATAGTTTCTAATGAAAGTTTTCTGATAAATGGAGATGCAAAAATTGCATTTTTAAGACATACTCACTGACACACTGACCACTGACACATTAATCAAATTGAGCTCTAGCTGTAGAGCTGTGAGTTACGAGCAAGGACAATTCGAAAGCATCCATTGTTAAACCAGGGAAGCGGGGCCGTGCTCATAAATATTTAACATAATGTTATACTATTATATATCACTCTCTAACCCATTATATAATTGCATTCTGCCCTTTTAAACTGGCGCAGTGTTCATTAATAGAAATAACGATAAGACAAAAGTAGTTAGATTTTCACAAAAATACAAATGTGAAAAACTGCCAAGTTCCTATTCAAAATTCCTGCCATCAGAAGTAGCGAGAGGTCGAGTTTTTGTTTGGCACAATACCTATCACAATATTATATTAACTTGTAATCGTTAGGGTGTCATATTATTTATATGCAACCTGCATACTTGGCAATATTTTTATCCTTTTAATACAGAACATAAAGCGGACATCTCCTTATTTCTTTATGTAGGAAAAAATATTGTGAAGTAAGCAGGTTGCCTAGAAATAATATGAGACCTTGACGATTGTAATTGTGAGATTTTGGATAGGAACTTGACCTTGACAAGCTACCTAAACTAAATCCATGTGTGTTATGAAAAACATATCCATCCACAATAGCATTTTACTCCAACACTGAAATATTGAATGTTTCAAAGTTTCAGAAAGATCCAATAATTTATTATGGGCTCTTAACTAATATTCTATAACTATAATTCTAAATTTCTTGTTTTCATTGCTGCATATTCCATAATGAAATAAAATTTGATTTTGAAAACATTTTTTATTAATTTTTGTTATGAGGAATAATCCCTCTTATTGTGAGTGGCGTCGTCGACGTCACATCAAGACGACAGTAAATACTGTCACTTGTCTACTCTTTATCGGCAACAACTGGCTCTTATTGACAATCTTTTACTAATCTCTAAGGCTTACTAAATAAATGGAGCATGTTAGTAGTACTCAATTGTTGTCGACAAAGAGTAGACAAGTCACAATTTTTGCTGTCGTCTTGATGTGACGTCAACAACGCCATTCACAATAAGGGGGAATATATTTTTCAATTATAATATTTTGACATGGAACGAAAATAATGTAGAGTTTTACAAAATTTAAAATATTTTCGTTTACGCTCCAACCAGAAACGAAAACGAAAATTTGTTTAATTTAACAAAATCAGGCCATAAATTTTAATCAGGTTACAGTTAGTTTTTTTGATCAACTTATTGAAAGTATATACATATATAGTCTTATCTTTACTTTAATGTGTATGTATGTATGTACGAACTTTATTTTATATGACAGTTTTTGAAAAACTTTCTGTCAGTTAAAAATTTTTTTAAAACTATCTATAGTATCCCAGCACTACCATATAATTACAGCAACCTTTTATTCTCGTACGAGTATTATTTCATGCAGAATATTTTTCTAAATCATGCATGAAAAAAAACCGAATAGGTACTTTGCTTTTCATACAAAAAAGTTTGGGGACTTCTGATTTAAACTTCAACAATCTTTTTGCATAATTTATTATATTTCCGTTTAACAAGAGCAGCAGAAGGAAATGAGTGAAAAAACTACTAGACTTTAAAGAAATGCATATATGTATGTACATATGTATGTACCTATATTAATACATACATACGTGCTTACATACATACTATAAGCATATATGTACACAAAAACATACATGTACATTAAAATGGGAATGTTAAAACTAAATTTAATTATTAATGGCTTAAATATAAATGCTGGGCGGAAAATTGACTGTTCCGGCTGCATGACTATCTCAGCAAACCTTTTGGCCTTTCATTAATTTTTCATTAACATACAGCATTAACTTTTAAATTTTAAATGGCTTCTGCACGATTTCCTCAACTTCACGTTTATGCACTTTTCCTATGCCAGTTGCTCCAGTGGCCGCCTCAGCGCGTCCACAATATTCAAGCTAAAAAAAGAAAATTAAAATATGTATGCATGTAATTAACTTAAATGCGCACAACGATGAAAATATAGTAAGCTTAAAAAGAAATTAATAATATTTTGTGATTTCCTTTGCGTATCCTGTGGGACATGTTCATGTTTCTGGGAAAATTTTTTTTATACTCATCATTACTTTTGAAAGTCAACTGATTGATATCAGTTGCCAAATTTTAAGTTGGGGAGTGATTCGATGAATGAATTGTTCAGTATTTCTAGGTGTGGCAATCAACCCTATTGTGAATAACAAGTGGAATTTTTGTTCCCATGAAATTTTTATTCACATCACAGGGAAAAATGTTATCGTGAACTTCGCGTTACATTTTTTTCCCACTATCAGTCCCAGTGAATGTAAAAAAGGGAAGAAGATTTGTGAAGCTTGAAAATTAATTGAAAATTAAACAAATTTAAAAGTCTTATAACAGAGAAATACAAATTTTGGGTTTCAAATGAAATGTTTTTAGTAGAGATATGCGAATGTCGTGATTTTATCGTGTCACGCGTGACTCACGCATGATCGTGATCAAATTTATAACTAATCACGTGTGAGTGCGTGAGCGTGACTTAAAAATAAATTACTCGTTCGTGATCGTGCGTGAGCTATTTTTAATAATCACACACGAATTCTCACGCTCTCACGAGATATCATTCCTGAATAAGTCAGTATCAATATTCTATACCATTTTGCACATGCTACGATGCAAGACCATTTGCACAAGATTGTGTATTGCGCTGTTGTTATAATTTTTTCAGGCGTAGTAAACTGACTCATATGAAATTCAAATATACCAATATAGAAAAATCAAATTATTTTAATATCACCCCTATCGTGAATAAAATGTGAAATTTTTGTTCCCATGAAATTTTCATTCCCCACGAAGGGAAATTTGCAATCGTGAATTTCATGGGAACGTTTGTTCCCGCTATCAATGCACAGTGAATGTAAAAAACGGGAAGAAGACTTGTAAAGCTTCAAAATTAATTGAAAATCAAACAAATTAAGTTTAATAATAAGAAATACAAATATTTTGGGTTTCAAATGAAATGTTATGGAGTGTAAACTTGTGTTTTTAAGTGTTTTAGGAGCCGTACAAAAGATTTTTTAGTATACCACAGCCAAACAATTTACGGCATGTGAACCAATGAGATTCATGTTCAATGGAAAAAGGTGTTCCAAAGAATTATTGTTATTAATCGTGGACATTATTTATTGATCTTGAACCAAAAATAATTATTTATAAGTTTTAATATATAATTGCAAGTATAATATTGAAATTGCGCAGTGTATTAATTCAGTTCGCCTGCAAAAATAAAGTGAACAAAACGAAGGGAAAAGTGAAAAAAATCCATGTGAAAAATATTATTCACGATAAGGGGAATCAAGAAAGGGAACACATTTCAGGGGAAAAATTATTCACGATTGCAATTTGGGAAAAAGGGAAAATATTCCGAGGGAAAAACTGTTCACGATAGGGGTTTATATTTTTTTATGGTACACAACTATATTTTCCCTAAATTTCGACTTTTTTCAGAAAAACTACGCGTACATCCGCATTTATGAAAAGGCACTCTTAAATTTTAGTTAAAAATTTTTAAAACTATCTACATAATAAAATATTATAGTTGAATCTTTCAAAATCTACCTTCACAACTTTTTATAACCGCTTAAACACAAAAAATATTTTTAAAATTTACTATTTTAGGACATTGCTGAATGTAGGGTACATGTCCAAAACACAAATGCACATTCTTAATGCATTGTCTTTAGCGCTATGTAATTAAAAAATTAAAAATGTATTAAACAAAGTTTTTTACAAAACTGAAAAAAATTAATACTTAAAAAAACACATGCCTTTTTCAGGGAAATTATAAAAATTTGGATTTTTTAGCCTTTTCCCGATTTGACGAATGAATATGTTAAAAATTTTTTTTTTATATAATTTTTTTTCAAAAATTTAACTTAAAATCCAACAATGAATTAAAGAGTAATAGGCGAAATACTAAAAAAAGGTCAAGGCAAAAAAAAAATTTTTTTTGTCTTAAGTAAAATATCTTATGAGGGATACGGAAACACATCTTGGGAAATTATTTCTTAAGAAATAATTTTTAGTCAGGCTTAAGTTCAGTGATTACAATTCTTTTATTGAATGAAATATTTTTATTAATTAATGTGAGTTTCTAAAGAAGAGAAGAAAAATTAAATTAGAATTTTAAGCTGGGGGAAATACCGATTATTTTCTGTGCAGCAACGCACTTCATCAGCACCCTAGTCTATCTACTTGGGTAGAGATTGTTATTAACATCAGCTATTTAACGTAAATTCTAATGAAACAGAATGTGAGAAATGATTGTTGTGTACAATTATTGATTTACCTTTGGTAAATACATATGTAAGTATCACAATTTATTTCCCCTGTTTTTCCATTTTTTTATTTTTCTATTTAGGTTAGCACGAAGTTATATTACTCTACCTACGTATGTTTAACTGTTCTTGCTTATCTTTTGCGATCATCACATTAATTATTTTTACTTATTCGATGTACCGTCGGTACATACATATAATTATTATAGTAGTGAATAATGTTACTTTGTTTTTGCTTTTTCTACCGTTTATTTGGTATTCCAACATTTGTGATTGCCAAGTGAACAGTGATTGCCAAGTGAATATATTTTTGTCACGTGCCCTTGATGAATTGAGAAAAGAATTGAAATCACTGAACTAAGGCCTGACTAAAAATTATTTCTGACTAAAAATTCACTATAGTTCAATTAAAATCTAAAAATGTCTAATTTCTTAAGAACTTTAGGTATATGTCAAAATGTTTTATCCGGTAAAATTTGGATAATTTTTAAAAAAGTTACAAGCCTCGGAAGTTTTTTTGAGTCCCAGGTAGTCAACTTTGGCCCACTGTAACTCATGTCCAGCTCAAGCCAGAAGGCTGTCATGACATGTGTTATAAGTCCTCCTCTACGGATGTTGGAGTTTCATATAAATC
Source organism: Tachina grossa (assembly GCA_949987645.1). NCBI lineage: Eukaryota > Metazoa > Arthropoda > Insecta > Diptera > Tachinidae > Tachina > Tachina grossa. The sequence goes on along the minus strand of OX465274.1, from coordinate 148,984,403 downwards.
CAATCAGTAGTTTAAAAGTTCCAGATTTATTGCCATTTACTTTGTACAAGTCCTCACTGTGCAATGTAAATTTTACACATACACGTGCATACATATGTACTAGTGATGTAACGAATGCCAATTTTTGATATTCGCGAATACGAATACGAATATTTGAAACGATATTCGCGAATACGAATATTATATGCAATATGAAATAAAAAAAAAAAATTGTTATGAAAAAGGACTTCTTCACACTCTTGTTGGCGTACTTTAAAGTTAATAGAAAGTGGCCAAAATTTTAATAATCGTCATTAAATAATATTTGAAAATGATACAAAGCATTAATTTCTATAAAAAATTAATGTATTTGTAGGAACTAAAATTTTTAGTCATTTATTTAAATTTCGTTTAGGATTTATGCATTTATTTATTTAACTTTTTTAGAAAAATATTCGTATTCGTATTCGCCTGAATTTGACGAATACGAATACGAATACATTCGTATTCTCCTGAAAATGGCCGAATATTCGACAATTCGAATACGAATACGAATATTCGTGCATCACTAATATGTACATATATATGTATGTATGTGTAAAAACCTATTTTTCAACCCAAAAAAAAGATAAAAATTGGATTACATACTTTTTCGTGAGCATGCGTGATCGTGATAAGTTGTAAACCACTCGTGCGCGATTAAGAATATTTTGTTCGTGAGCGTGCGTGTTCGTAAAAATTTTCAATATCATTCGTGCGTGAAAGTGCGTGAGTAAAATATTTTTCTGCGTGAGCGTGCGTGTCGTGAGTCAAAAAACGCTCACGTGCACATCTCTAGTTTTTAGGTGTAAAGCTGAGTTTTTAATTATTTTATTATTATGCGTAGAAAGACCTATTTGGTGGAAAGGGGTCTACCCCCTTTTTCACCAAATTGAACATTGCACATTATTTACTAATCTTGTTCTAAAAATAAGTATTTATAAACTTTAGTATTTAATTGGAAAAAATTAAATAAAATAAATTTTTTTTGTGTGTTTTCTACTTTTGCTTCAAACACACGACAGCAATATTATTCTTAAATAGTTGGCGAGTAGTTTTTGGAAGATGATGTTTTTTATTGATCCTTTCAAAATAAGTTTTGAGACTTCATCGCGAGTAGTTCGCTATTGGAACTAGTTGCTTTTTTCGAATTTACGATAGCTTAGTCCCGGTTCACAAGTTTCAGCTTTTGTTGCTCAACTCGTAATTCAGCTGTAAGAAAGACGAAGGCAGAAGTACAAATATCTCTTTTTTTCTTACAGCTGAATTACGAGTTGATCAACAAAAGTTGAAACGTGTGAACCGGGACTTAGGGAATATTTTTGTTTCAATAATTCTTCGCTTTAGCGATCATTTACTTATTACTAATCTCAGGTCAAACGGCTTGTGGTGTTGCTAAATTAAGTTGCCTTGGTTGCTACCAACAAAACGCGTGTGTTTTTTTGGTGATGTAATTTTGTTATAGTGCTGGTGGCACATTATTAATTGTATATACCATGGCCCTTTGTACAATATTAGGAATGATTAGTCTAATACAAAAATGTTACTTATTTCAAGCTCTAGATCTAAGGAATGCAGATATAATGAGCATAAATTTAGTTTCTCACTGTCGTATTTATCAGAGTCGGCATTATTAAAGGTTTTGGCTAATCACTCATGAGTGTATTAGCTGTTATGAAATGATTCGATTCAATGTGAGCATGTGCTTATCTGTGAATTATATACCTGTTTTCCAACAAGATTTTCAAAACGTGGCCTTACAAAACTCCAAGCACCCATGTTGCGATGCTCCTCTTGCGCCCAAACAAACTCTAAGAAAGTATATAAATTAAGACAATAATCTAATTATTATAATTTATAGTTGAAACGAACTTGTAGCATTTTTATATTTAGTAGCCTCCTGCTGCAATTCATTAGCAGGGAACGGGCACAGTGACTCTACACGTATAATGGCAGTGTCTTGAATATTTTCAGCCAGTCTTTCATCAGCCAAATTGTAATAGTGCTTGCCAGAGCATAAAATGACTCGTTTTACCGCCTCCGGATGAACCGTGTCGTCACTCAAGACATTATGAAAGCAAGTGCCAGATTCAAAGTCTGTATGCGATGAAGTGGCAGCCGATAGCCGTAGCAAGACCTTGGGTGCTACTACAATCAAAGGTTTGCGAAAATTACGTATTTGTTGGCGACGCAGGCTGTGGAAATATTGGGCAGGGGTTGTGGGATTAATTATTTGTACATTAACATTATCACTATCGGCGGCACATTCTTTCGAATCGCATAACTGCAAAAAGCGTTCAATGCGGCATGAACTATGTTCTGAGGCAGCACCATCATAGCCGTGAGGTAAGAGCAAGACCAAGCCATTAGACTCCATCCATTTTGCTAAATTTTTGTTTTGTAAAATAATTAATAAATTAAAACAAAAAAGAAAATGTAGACATCACTCTACAACTTACTTTCACCAGAGATAATAAAGTTATCAATTATTATTTGTGCCCCATTGGCAAAATCACCAAATTGTGCTTCCCATATTATTAGATTATTTGGATTATCTATGGCCATGCCATATTCATAAGCCAACACAGCCTCTTCAGACAATATACTGTGAGCCACTTCCAATTTGCCATCATGGCCACCTTTGAGGTCATTCAACGGTATAAACATTTCGTTTGTTGCCTGATCAACCAACATAACGTGACGGTGTGAGAAAGTGCCACGTCCCACATCCTCACCACTCAAACGTACATTGTAGCCCTGATACATAAGACTGCCCATTGCTAAAGCTTCTGCCGTTGACCAATCAATTCTTTCACCAGCATTTAATTTTTTAATTCTGCCTTCAATGTGGGTTTTCTTCAAATGTGGATGAACGTTCTGTGTCGGGTACAATAAATAAAAATACATAAAATGAGAATAAAATAAAACGTTAATACAAAGTTCTGCATGAGTTTGTGTGTCTTATTTTTCTTCATTTAAGGCATTTTGTGTTATCTTATAGACGTTATTTTCTTTTAGTTTCATTATTGTTATTATTATTACTATTACTTTTTTTTCTTATGCTATACATAACAAACTTACGAAGCCTTCAGGATATTTCACACTTTGCTGTCCAATATAATTTAGTAGACCATAATCAAGGCCAGTATCCCAATACGTTATATTGTCTGATGCTGAAGTTATGTGTTGCCATTGCTTTTGAAAGTATGATGTTTCAGGTTTATATTTGGGTGCCAATAAAAGTTCTTGGTTAAGGTAATCCATATAATCGTTGTGTAGCTTTTGAGCTTCTTCACGAGAGAGTATAGATTTTTCATTGAGTTTTTCGGCATAGAGATCGGGAACGGTTCTTGAAGATGAAAGGAAAATAAAAAGTCATGCACAGGGAAACCGCAAACATGCAATTGCATGTTTTTTCTTGTGTGACGTATTAATGCGAGGACAAGATATTTATCCGTTTCAGAACTTTTTATGAATTTTGGCATCGATTTGTTAGTGCATATTTTTGCATATTTTACCCTTTAAAGCATGTTTTCGTATATGGACATTAGTTTAAATAAAAATTTGGGTTTGCTAGTTGTGACGGACTCTGCGTCGATTACATCAGTAGATGCTGAAGGAACATTGTCAATGTATAAAAATTTACTTAGATGTGACAGGCAACGATTTTTATTTGAAAAGCTAGATCAATACTTTGTTCTTTATTCCAATAAAAGTTTTAAATAAAAATCTTGTCTTATTTATCCAAAATACAGTTCCAAAGTTTTAATTCTAATTTCGTGATCTCTTTTGAAATTGAAGTTAAATTGTTACGAGAGTATAAAAAAAAATTAATTTGTATTATTTGTCTAAAGTAATTTTGTTTTAACGTGCACTTCAATCTTAAATTATTGTGTTTAATACGGCAGTTATTCTTTGTTAATTATTTTAATGTTTCCCTTTTTTTAACCCCCGACTAAAAAAAGGGGTGTTATAAGTTTGTAGTGTGTGTCTGTGTGTCTGTGTATCTGTGTGTCTGTCCGTGTCCACGTACAGGCCAAACGGCTGGACCGATTTTCATTTAGTTTTTTCTGTTTGAAAGATGACTTGATCGAGAGGGTTCTTAGCTATGTTTGAAGAAAATCGATCCAGCTGTTTAGAAGATATAACATCTTTTCTGAAAAAAGTCGGGGGTTTTTAAAATTTTTAATTTCTGTTATTGTTTATTTTATTTCTGTCTTATTTTATATGCAAATGTTGTTGAATTTTTAAATAAAAAATGTATTTTCGTTGACAAATAAACCAATTTGTTTTATTTTTAAGAGCATATTTTTTGAGTTTGTAGTGCATATTTTCAAGTTTTTAGTGCATATTGAATGCTCATAAAACCCTTTTTTTTAGAGCATACTTCTGGTTTCCCTGGTCATGTATTTAAATAATAAATTTAAATTTTTCAAATATATCAAATTTGAAATATTAATAGCGATATACATGCTTATTCTATAAATTAAAGCAAAAGCTCAAGCATAAATAATTTAAAACTTACTTGCGCTTATTTACTATGGCATAAACTAATGGATTCGTAAAAGTTGGATCATCCAACTCATTATGGCCCCAGCGGCGAAAACAATTCATATCAATAAAAATATCCTTACGGAATTGTTGCTGATATTCGCAGGCTAATTTTGTCACCAGTACAACCATTTCGGGATCATCACCATTGACATGGAAAACTGGAGCTTGTATAGTTTTAGCCAAATCAGAGGAATAATCCGTTGAACGGCCTCTTTCGCCAGGAGTTGTAAAGCCCACTTGATTATTAACAATTAAATGAATACTGCCACCGATTTCAAAGTGCGGTACATAGGCCATATTTAAGCATTCCTGATTGATACCTTGACCAGCAAAAGCAGCATCACCATGCAATATCACATTAAGAACTGCGGAACCAAAAGGTTTATCACTTGCCTCACTGAAAGCTCCGTCTTTCATAGTTTGTTGCTTGGAGCGCGTTTTACCCATAGCCACCGGATTAGCAGCCTATTTTAAATTATGCACAAAAGTCTTTCATTACACATATTATGGTTTTATTCCTAAAATTTACCTCCAAGTGTGAAGGATTTCTGACCATACTTAGACGTATGCTTTTACCTTCAACATCCAAATCCTCCGATATATCTGTATAAACATTTATAAACGAGAGTAATATATCATAATTATTTTTTTGTATGCAATACACACTTTTAATGCAAAAACGGTAATAAATCAAATTTATTTTTCACAGCACAGTGTTATTAAATGACTTCGGCTGGGAACTTGCTTTGTTGGGCACTTGTCAGAGGTGGCCAAGTTCAACATTTTTCAGACACTATTCTCAGAGCTTAAATTTTCTGCTAATGCTATTATCTTATATGTATGTATGTACTAGTGATGCACGAATACGAATACGAAGCATTCGTATTCGTCAAATTCAGGCTAATACGAATACGAATATTTTTCCAAAATAAATTAAATAAATAAATGCATAAATCCTAAACTAAATTGAAATAAATGGATAAAAATATTAGTTTGTACGAATCCATTTAATTTTTTATAGAAATTTGTGCTTTGTATGATTTTCAAATATTATTTACTGACGATCATTAAAATTTTGGATAGTTTTTATTAACTTTAAAGTACGCCAATAGGAGTATGAGGTTTTTTTCATAACAATTTTTTAGCATTTCATATTGCAGGCGTAAATAGAGCCCTAATTTAATGTCTATAAATTTTTTTTTTTAAGTATTTATTTATTGTATCTTCATATGTGAACTAACAATAAGTATTCAAATCTTAAATCTATAAAATAAAAAAAAAATAAAAAAAAATTATTAGGCCCGACCAGAGTCGGACATAATCTTAGTGATAGTTATAAATAATACATAAGTACTGATAACCAAAAAGGAAAAATAAATATATAATCAAGCAGTCCCATCTGGAGTGTTAAGTATAAGAGCCCTTGTGTCCCTCTTTTTAAGGCGGATGTGTCCAGTAAAGTTCAAAATATTACGAGCCAGCGGATTAGGATGTGACGCGAGTTTTGTTAAATATTTGCCTGCGTATTTTGCAATTTCTTCAGTCACTAGTGGCATATTTAAATCACGATGTAAAGGGTGTTTTTTTTAGAGGTATAGAACTTCGAATTGAAATAAAACACAAGAAAATCGTTTTAATGTCCATCAATTTGGCTTTATTGGAAGGATAATTTTATGCCATTAATGTTTAAATATGATTTCGGGCATGTGGCCGCCGCGGCTGGCTCGAATAAAGCCAATTCTACAGGTCCAATTTTCAACCACTTTTTCGAGCATATGGGGCCGTATGTTGGCGATAACGCCACGAATGTTGGCTTCCAAGTCCCCTAACATTTCTGGTTTGTTGGCGTAGACGAGCGACTTCACATATCCCCAAAGAAAATAATCCAATGGTGTCAAATCACACGATCTTGGTGGCCAATTGACAGGTCCATTCCGCGAAATTATGCGCTCATCGAATGTTTCCTTCAATAAATCGATTGTGACGTGCGCTGTGTGGCATGTAGCGCCGTCTTGTTGGAACCACAACTCATCCACATTCATGCCATCCAATTCGGGAACAAAATAGTCGGTTATCATGGCTCTATACCGGTCTCCATTAACGGTAACTGACTCTCCAGCATTATTTCGGAAGAAGTATGGCCCAATGACTCCACCAGCCCATAGAGCACACCAAACAGTCAGTTTTTGTGGATGTAATGGCGTCTCAAGGGTCTCATGTGGATTCTCTTCACTCCAAATGCGGCAATTTTGCTTGTTGACGTAGCCATTCAACCAAAAATGAGCCTCATCACTGAACAAAATTTTGCGATGAAAATCAGCATCGAGATCAATCTCATTTTCGGCCCATACACCAAAATCACGACGCATTGCATGGTCTCGCGGCTTTAATTCTTGCACAAGCTGGATCTTGTAAGGTCGCAAGCCAAGATCTTTGCGCAAAATCTTCCATAAAGTTGATGGACAAAGCTCCAATTGCTGTGCACGGTGGCGAATCGATTCATTCGGGTCCTCTTCAACACTTTGCTCTACAGCGGCAATTGTTTCTTCGGTGCGCACTGTTCGACGTCTCTGCGGATGCGTATTATCACATAGAGTAAACGTAGTGCGAAAACGATCCATGGTTAACCGAATTAATTGCTCTGATGGACGATTATGTTGACCATAAAATGGACGGAGCTTGCGGTAAACTTCGCGAACTGAACCATTATTTTCGAAATAAATTTGCACGATTTGCAAGTCTTGTTCTTTTGTCAACCTGTTTATGATGAAATGGCAAACCAAACTAAATATTAATCACTTGACAACTGACAAAATGGCCGCCAGTTAAAAAAGTGATGCCAACTTAAAGTTCTATACCTCAATAAAAAACAGCCATTATATTTGAATTTTTTATGTACCATGGAGCCGATGTTATTAACCGTAAAATTTTGTTTTGCTTTCGTTGGATTTTCTCGATATTGGAAGCTGAAGCAGTGCCCCATAGTTGAATTCCGTAACACCATATTGGTTTCAAAATCGACTTGTATATTAAAAGTTTACAATCTAGACTGAATGTTGAATTTCTAGCAATCAGCCAATGTATCTGAGTTATTTTAGGTTTCATTTGTGTTAGCTTTGAGTCAATATGGTGTTTCCATGTAAGCCGACGATCAAGGTGTATACCAAGGTATTTCACATGTGAATGTTGAGGAACAACTTGACTGTTGATTCTAATGGGGGGACAAGTATCTTTTCGTAGGGTAAAGGTTATATGTACGCACTTCTGTTCGTTTACTTTTATTCTCCATAAGTTTAACCATAGCTCAAGCTGTGTTATATGTTCCTGAAGATATCGGGATGCCTCATGAGGGTTTTCGTGCATACTAAGGCAGGCTGTATCATCAGCAAATGTAGAAATATGGATTTTAGTGCTAACAGGCATATCACAAGTATAAATCAAATACAAAACTGGTCCCAGTATACTCCCCTGTGGCACACCGGCAGATATAGATTCGGGAACACTCATGAAGTCTCCTCCCACAACAATGAATTTCCGGGATAGAATATAACTTTCCAAAGCTTTAGAAAATTTATTAGTAGATATGTCTTCAATTTTAAAATTAGGCCTTCATGCCATACTTTATCAAATGCCTGAGAAACATCAATAAAGAGAGTAGAACAATACTTCTTTTCTTCAAATGTTCTTATTATAACTTGAACCAATCTATGCGTTTGTTCAATGGTGCTATGCTGACTTCTAAAACCAAATTGATGGTCCGGTATGCACCCACTATCACTTAGAATTGGGGATAATTTTGTCATGAGCAGCTTTTCGAAAAGCTTTGATATTGTTGATAGTAAACTTATTGGCCTGTAATACTCAGCTTTAATAAGATCTTTGCCCGGCTTTGGAATCATTTTGACCTTGGCAAGCTTCCAGCTGTGTGGATTATACTCTAGTCGTAATATGGCATTAAAAATAAATAGTAAGATTTTAGTTGCAGTGCGAGGCAGATTCATTAGCATCTTGTTACTAATACCATCAATACCTGGAGCTTTCTTCGAGTTGAGCTCAGCAATTAGTTTATGTACATCACGCATCTTAAACTTTAAGGGTCGAGGGGGAAGAGCAACTACACTCGGCAAATCAGAAACACCAGTACATGTGTTTGGCGTAAATACGGATTTTAAGTGCTCAGCAAATATTTTACATTTTTCCGGATCGCTGCTTGCCCAATTTCCGGTAGATGTGCGCAGAGGTGGCTTAAACTCAACGGGTGTTTTAAGCTTTCTAGCAGCGTGCCACAAAGATTAATTTGATGCTTGTGTGACATGAAGATCTTACAAATAATTTTTTAATATATGCAGTTTTTTCAGATGCAAGCAACTCTTGGAGTCGTTTAGTACGCTCTTTAAATCTGATTTTATTTTGAGGTGATCTGTGCTGTTGCCATTCCCTTCTAGCTCTTCTTTTTTCATACACGAGACGTTCAATATCCCTAGAATAAATTTTATTAAACCCAGTTTGCGAATGGGAGGTAGTGGCATGCTCAATAGCCTGTTTAATACAGGGTGGGCCAAAAGAAACCAAGGGGTGTAAAAGTTCAATAACTTTTTTGTTTATTAATTTTTTTTTATTTTTTCTTTCAGATTATATAGACAACACTTAGAGAATTTATAATGGAGAGGTTCACAACTGAACAGAGAACCAGAACAATAGAATTTTATTATTTAAACCAGAGATCAATTATTTTAACGCAAAGAGCATATCGTCGACATTTTAACGTCAGAATTTCGCCCTCTGAAGCGATGATTCGTTGCTTAGTTAATCGTCATCACCGACATGGCAGCGTAAGAGATTTGCCTCGAACCGGTAGACCACGTTTAAGTCGCACTGCGGAAAATATTGAACGAGTACAGCAAAGTGTTAACGAAGCACCAGAAACATCTGGCAGAAGGCGTTCTGCTCAGCTAGAAATGTCTCGTACGTCACTACGGCGCATTTTAAAAAAAGATTTACAGTTATACCCATATAAGGTGCAATTGGTCCAAGAATTAAAACCCGCAGATCATCGGCAACGTCTAAATTTTGCAGTTAAATTTCAAGAGCGAATAATTTCTCGAAATTCGGAAATTATTTGGCCAGCGCGATCGCCAGATTTGACAGCACCCGACTATTTTCTTTGGGGTTTTTTGAAGGAGCGAGTGTATGTGAACAAGCCAGAGATAATCCTTGAACTCAAGGCAGAAATTCGAACGCTACAGCCACAAGTTTTGAAAGATGTTATGGAAAATGCTCTAAAAAGAGCCCATCAGTCCGAAGCTGAAAACGGTGGTCATTTAAGAGACATAATTTTTCATACTTAGTGTAAAAAAATTTCCATTTTGTATATTATATAATCTGAAAGAAAAAATAAAAAAAAGTTAATAAACAAAAAAGTTATTAAACTTTTACACCCTTGGTTTCTTTTGGCCCACCCTGTACTTTCATTAATATAGGTAATGCTAGATTCAATATCATTGGGTGTTCTTATCGTAATATTTTCCGTGCAATGACTACTAAGATATTTTTGGAATCCCAGCCAATTAACACGATTGATCATCTTCATATATGGTTGAGGTAAGTCACTTCTTAGTGGGTTACAGATTGAAACGATAGTCGGAGAGTGATCTGAGGAGAGATCTAGAGAAGCTTCAACATGAATTAAATCCCTAGAAATGTTTTTCATGACGCCAAAATCTATAACATCCGGAATTTTTCGTACGTCAGTAGGCCAGTAAGTGGGCTCCCCACTCGAAATAACATCCAATCCCATTTTATTTAAAATAAATTTATAAATTTCACATGGAATATTCGTATTCGTATTCACGAATATCGTTTCAAATATTCGTATTCGTATTCGCGAATATCAAAAATTGACACTCATTACATCACTAGTATGTACTTATGAATTGTAATAAGTTTTTTGTTATACATGTAAAATTTTTTAATACGAATTTCAAATTTTTATAAACGAGTCATAACCACTGTGAAATGTTATCTAAAAGAGATAAAAAAAGGGAAGGAAACAAACTACTTACGGAAATGACTTATGACATCTGACATGGCTTGACAATCATCCGCAAATTCAGATTCTCCGCTTAGCTTGCGAAAAACTTTTGCCGGTCTCATATTAAATAAAATTGTTTGAAGCTCTGTACGTCCGCGATGCGGCATCGCTACAATAATCTGTTGGAGATCATCTGCAAAAGAAGAAAAAATAGTATTAATGTAATATACATACATATATACATATGTACATACATACATATATACATATGTACAAACTTGTAAACTATTTAGTTATGAAGTAAAAGTTTAATTTGGATTTTGTTAGAATATAATGTTTTCGTTATGCAGTTTCGTTTCGTTTTGTTTTGTTTTATTTGTTAGTTTTAGGTTTAGGAAGACGAGCAGTTTTTGGTAACTGATTAATGGTTGATGTCATAACCTTGGATTTCGGTTTGAAATTATAAAATTTAATTATAAATGCAAGTATTTATGTATATATCTATTTATATTTGGTTGAGTAGTTTTTTTAGTGCTGGAATTTTACAATATCATTAAATAAAATATTTTCTTTTTGGCGTGACTTTGAACAAGAGATTGTAAATGCTGCTCACAAAGTTAAATATAATTTAGTTTAAATGCAAATAAATTACCATATAAAGCAAACTATAAATACTAACCATGTTATAAAAAAAAACTAATTTGAAGGACGTTTTTTTTGTCTAATTGGATAAAATTACTAATTGGAAATTGTGAACCGTGTTTTCTCTTGAAAATGAAGTGTTTTTATAATCCAACTAATAGCAACTAATAGGGAAAACAAAAAATTCTAATTAGAAAAGGGAGAAATTTCTCGCTGAATTTTATTCATAATTGCCCCGAATATGTATTGAAACGAAGAAACTATTCGCGTTACAAATTCAATTGTTTAATTCCCAAGCAAAGTGTAAAATTATGTTTATGAAATAAATAAGACAATCTTATAAAAATCTGGTATAAAAATCCGTTTTTAATTTTTCGTTTTCAGATCAAAATGTTGCCGATTAAAGAGCAAAATTTTTCCAGTGCATACAAATCCTAAAATTTTAGTCGCAATTGTAGCCAAGTGATCAAACAGTATTCTAACACTATATGGAAAAATTCATGTCACTGTTTCTAGGTGTTTGTAGATAATTCGATTGTTGGCCGTTATTTTGAATTTCAAAATTACTACGCAACGACTTTTATGTTGGTAATTGGTATTGCAGGGTTGTTACCATATGTGTTCGCACTTTTATGTGTGACCGAATTTAGACATGAAAACATTTGGAAGGGAAACATTTAGTTTGATAGTAAGTTACGGGTGGGGAAGAGAGAATCATTTTTGTGTTTGGTAATCGGCGACACGCTTTGTTTTCATATTCTTTGCTACATATACACGCATATGTACATGTACAAATATGCTTGCTTTTATGCAGTAATATTGGAATGTCGCTGGCAACATTTTCGTCTGTGTGGACGCGAAGGAAACAACAAAAGAGAATTCCAGATGTTTTCCTTCCAAATGTTCGTCCGTCTAAATTGGGACTATATGTGTGTAGCTACATATGTATACAATTATTGTTGGTGCTATAGTTCTTGCCAGCGATGCCAACTTGGTGCTTTTGGCACTATTTTTAGTGCTTTTTGAAGACTAAAAACGCCAATTTTTGAGCGTTAGTGCCAAACTAACAAAAAGCACTAAGTAGTGCTTTTAAGAAATTGCTGTATTTTTAAAATTACTTTAATAAAAAACTTGGTGTATTTATTTTTTCTGTGTAAATCATACCTTTTTCGTCTGATATATTTCATTAAAGATGTTGATAATATTGCCGAAATAGAGAATAGCTTAGAAAACATTATTAAATTGCACTCGTTTTTCACGTTAGTGCTTTTTACTCTTTTTAGATCTCAAAATTACGCTTTTTAGTGCTTTTTTTAAATTCTGATGTGCTTTTAGAGCCAAAAAAGTTGGCATCACTGTTTCTTGCATGTGAATACGTGTGTATTAGAGGTGGAAAACTATCGATAGTGTCATTATCGAAAGTTTTCGATAGTTTAAAAAAATCTATCGATATATCGATTCAAGACGAGCGAAAGTTAGAAAAACTATCGGTATATTGATGATACTATCGTGATAGTATCGAAGTTGTATGATTCTCGTATAATGTAGGTATTAATTTACACTAAAAATTTAAAACAAAATATTTTTAAACAAAACAAAGCAAAATAAAATATAATTTTATTTAATTCTCGTTCTCGTTCTCGTTCTCTAGTTCTCGTTGAACCTTCATAGTGAAGAGACATTAAAGCGGATTTTTTTTTACATACATACATACGAAACAAATATAAAAAACAACAAAATCAAAAATCATACAAAAAATATTCGTAATACATATTCACCTTGATAAATAAGCATATTGGCTTTACTAATATTTTTTACATAGCAAGAAATAGCAAAAACAAAAAAAAAAAAACCGTAAACACAAACAAAGTTCCCTTGAGGAATAATACTCTGTATGAGTACCTCAAAGGAAAAAAATTTTGAAGTGAGTTCTAACGGCAGAAATGCTTATTTTACTGTGAGTTCTGAAACTCTTAATGAAAAAAATATAAATAATAAATCTGATGAAAATCTTTTTTTAACGGCAAAGCCAATTTTTCGTCAGCGATCAACTTCGCTTTGTCCAATGCCAACTAGTGAATCGTTAACATTACCATTGCCTAGTACTTCTTCATTTAAGTCTGCGATATCATCCGCATCGGGCTCGCCTTCATCACTAAACCAAGTTATCACTACAGATAACAGTAGCTCAAAACCCAAGGTACAAGTGGGAATGGACAGATATATAACAGTGGTAAAGCGTGGGCGAAGCCCAAATTCTTCAAAAATTTCATCTGCTCCAAAGATGTCTAGGGATAACAGCGCATCATCTACCAATCGTCAAAATCGTTTTTCATTATTGCAAGACACCGACGACAAGCCCTCTACATCATCGCAAAAGTCTTTTAAGCCACCACCTATTTATCTGAGAGAAAAAAATTCTAACGCACTTATAAAAAAACTACTGTCGACCATTGGTGAAAATACTTTTCACATCATTCCAATTAAACGAGGTAATATTGACGAAACTAAAATCCAAATATATAATGAAAAAGATTTCCGAAAAATTGTTAGTGAATTCGAAAAAAATAAAACAAATTTTTACACATACCAACTTAAGAGTGCTAAAGGCCTACAGATAGTATTAAAGGGCATAGATTCATATGTTGAACCCGAAGAAGTAAAATGTGCACTTGTCGACCAGGGATTCAAGGTAAAAAATGTTACCAACATATTTAATAGAGAAAAGGTCCCCCAACCCCTATTTCGGGTTGAACTGGAGCCGAATGACATACAATTGAAAAAAAAATGAAGCCCATCCAGTTTATAACGTAAAGTATCTCTTACATCGAAAAATCACAGTTGAAGAGCCACGTAAGCGTTCAGGTCCCGTACAGTGCCACAATTGCCAAGAATATGGCCATACGAAAACTTACTGCAAGTTACCTACAGTGTGTGTTATCTGCGGTGAATTGCATGGTACTGCTAGCTGCACTAAGCCAAAAGATCAAGCAGAAAAAAAATGTAGTAATTGTGGAGGTAATCACACAGCTAACTATAGAGGGTGCCCTGTATTTTCTTTCGTTAAACAGGCTATGGGTCAAAAACCCAAGTTAACTCCAGCTCTACAAGTAAACGCGAACTCCGACACTTTTGCTCAAATCAGCCAACCAGTTACTTCACGTGTATCGTATGCTGATGCTGCTAAGACTAGTTCAATTCCCACGCAAAATGTTCCACCGCCAAATAATTCAACGAATTCAAACTCAAGCTTTAACTTTAGTCGCCTTGAAGCTACTATTGAGAATCTGGTGCTAACTATAAACAACTTTACTACAAATATGACAAGCATGATGCAAGAAATGCTGCGAATGCAGAATACACTGCTTCAAGCATTAGTTAATAAACCATGAACACGTTAAAAATATGTTTCTGGAACGCAAACGGCATTCGCCAACATAAAAATGAACTTGAGCACTTCCTCATGGAAAAAAATATTGATATAATGTTAGTTTCTGAGACTCGTTTGACCTCAAGAAGCTTATTTAAAATAAATGGTTACACTTTATATGATACAAAGGACCCGAGAGAGAGAGCATGTGGTGGATCAGCAATTCTGATTAAGTCAAGACTCAAGCATTATGTCCTTGACAACGTTAGTGAAGAATATTTGCAAGCAACGAATATTTTCGTAGAAAATTTTTGTGCGAATTTCGTGATATCATCAATTTACTCACCTCCCAGATTTTCAGTTACCGAAGATCAGTACGAGAAGTTCTACAAATCGCTTGGATCTTGTTTCGTGGCAGCTGGTGACTACAATGCAAAACATACGTACTGGGGATCGCGTCTTGTTACACCTAGAGGTCGAGCCTTGTTCAATACAATCTCAAAAATGGGCTTAGATGTCATTTCGAGTGGGGAGCCTACTTACTGGCCTACTGACGTAAGAAAAATTCCAGATGTTATAGATTTTGCCGTCACTAAAAATATTCATAGGGACTTAATTCATGTAGAGGCCTCTCTAGATCTGTCCTCCGATCACTCTCCAACAATAGTTACAATTTTCAACCCACTAAGGAGTGATTTAACTAACTCATATGTGAAGATGATTAATGGAATCAACTGGCTGGCATTCAAAAAATATCTTAGTAGTCACTGCGTAGAAAACATTCAGCTTAGATCATGCGATGATATTGAATTTAACATTGCCAATCTTAACGAAAATATTAAACATGCTGCTGAACACGCCACTACCTCCTATCCGCAGACCGGCTTTAACAGAATTTATTCTACGGAAATTGAACGTCTTGTATGTGAAAAAAGGAGAGCTAGAAGAGAATGGCAACAACACAGATCACCCCTAAATAAAATCAGACTTAAAGAATGTACTAAACGACTCAAAGAGCTGCTATCGTCGGAAAAAACTGCACTACTGGAAAAGTATTTAGAAGGTCTTGATGTAACGTCCGCATCTAATTACTCTTTATGGCGCGCTACTAGAAATCTTAAACGACCCGTTGATATTAAATCACCATTGCGTACTGCGACCGGAGGCTGGGCAAGAAGTGATAGTGAGAAAGGTAACTTATTTTCTGAGCATTTAAAATCTGTATTCACTCCCAATTCATGTACGGGTGCTGCTGATTTACCGAGGGTAGTTTCTCTACCCCCTCGTCCCTTAAGGTTTAAGATGCGTGAAGTACAAAAAGTAATTGCTGAACTCAACCCGAAGAAAGCTCCAGGTATTGATGGCATTAGTAACAAAATGCTCATGAACTTGCCTCATATTGCAATAAGAATCCTGCTATTTACTTTTAATGCTATTTTAAGAATGCAGTATTTTCCACATAACTGGAAACTGGCCAAGATCAAAATGATTCCAAAGTCGGGCAAAGATCTTACCAAGACTGAGTCATATAGGCCCATAAGCTTACTATCTACAATCTCAAAGCTTTTCGAAAAGCTGCTCATGACTAAATTGTCCAAAATTTTAACTGATAATGGGTGCATCCCTGACCATCAATTTGGCTTTAGAAGTTAGCACAGCACGATTGAACAAACGCATAGACTGGTCCAAGTTGTAAGAAGAACATTTGAAGAAAAGAAGTATTGTTCTGCTCTCTTTATTGATGTTTCTCAGGCGTTTGATAAAGTATGGCACGAAGGCCTAGTTTTAAAATTGAAGACATATCTGCCAATAAACATTCAAAAGCTTTTGGAAAGTTATATTATTGATAGGAAGTTCACTGTTGTGGAAGGAGAGTTCACGAGTGTGCCCGAAACTATATCTTCTGGTGTGCCCCAAGGTAGTATTCTGGTTCCTGTCTTGTATTTAATATATACTTGTGATATGCCTGTGAGCAATAATATCCATATTTCTACTTTTGCCGATGATACAGCCTGTATGAGTGTGCACGAAAACCCTTATGAGGCATCCCGCAATCTCCAGGAACATATCACCCAGCTGGAAATATGGCTGAACTTATGGAGAATTAAAGTCAATGAACAAAAGTGTGTCCATATAACGTTCACCCTAAGAAGAGATACTTGCTCCCCCATTCGAATCAACAATCAAAATATTCCTCAACATTCCCAAGTGAAATACCTTGGTATACACCTCGATCGAAGACTTACATGGAAACATCATATTGACTCTAAGTTAACTCAGATGAAACTTAAGTTAACTCAAATATATTGGTTGATTGGCAGAAACTCAACACTCAGCCTAGACTGCAAACTTTTATTATACAAGTCGCTTTTGAAGCCAATATGGCGCTACGGAATTCAGTTATGGGGCACTGCTTCAGCTTCCAATGTCGAGAGAATCCAACGAAGGCAAAACAAAATTTTACGGTTAATAACATCGGCTCCATGGTACATCCAAAATTCTATTATACATCGAGATTTAAATATGCCACTAGTGACTGAAGAAATTGAAAAATACGCAGGCAAATATTTAACAAAACTCGAATCACATCCTAATCCGCTTGCTCGTAATATTTTGAACTTTACTGGACACGTCCGCTTAAAAAAGAGGGACACACGGGCTCTTATACCTAACACTCCAGATGGGACTACTTGAAAATACTTTTCCCCCCTTTTTTGATTATCACTACTAATGTATTATTTATAACTACCACTAAGTTTATGTCCGACACTGGTCGGGCCTAATAATTTTTTTTATAGATTTAAGATTTGAATACTTATTGTTAGTTCATATATGAAGATACAATAAATAAATACATGCATTAAAAAAAAAAAAAAAAAAAAAAAAAATTTAATTTTATTTATTAATTACAGCCTATTGGCTGTAATCTCTGATTTATGCTCATGAAAAAAGCAAATCGAGCAATCCTTCTCATTGGTTTTGTTTTGTGTTGGTTCACGAAACAATACAAAATCAAACAATTTGTTTCGTTCATTTTCATCCTCTGCTTTTAAGTACAAGGAAATCAAAACAAAAATAGATTTATAACTGCAATAGTGTCGATTATTTTTGTTACGAAAATCACGTCCTAGCTCCTGTATTACGCAATAAATAGCATAGCTATAATAACTTCATCAACTGAGTTATTCCATACGTAATTAAGTAAGACCCATCGTGCTGAAGACGTTGTTTGAAAGAAATCAACACTCGTAATTCTGTTTTACATTTATATCTAAAATAATCTTACTCTCATTTTATTATTATTTATCATTTGTCTTAATTTATGATATAAGTATTTTTTATTTCAAAATAATATGCGTGTCTGGTCGATCGTAAAAGTCTAACATAAAAAGTTTAGCTTTTTAAATAATTAATACGACTGTGAAAAAGTTGTTATCCAATTTGTATGTAGGAATAATAAATGAAAAAAACTGTTTAAAATTTTTCTCAATTTTTTTTTGTTGAAGTTGTCGAAAACATTACGAGTGAAAATGATTATGGAAAAACTTTTTTATAACCTAAAACTTAAATTTTGATTTAAATATGTATGTATGTAAGTAGTCGTGTGAAAGTAGATATGTATGTAGTATGTATGTATGTAAAATAAAATTTACCTTGCACACTGTTGCGCAGTAATTGCCAGAAGAACGCCAATAAGCTCTCGGCCCCCTCGCCACCATAACGTTTGACAGTAGGAAATTTTGTTGCCATAAAAAGGTCCCAAGCCTGTGATTTAATAAGTAAAGCGGCAATCTGCTTCCGATTATCATCACTGAGATATTGTTGTGTTGTCTCTGCACAAAGTTGTTCAAAATGCAAGGCCAACCATTCGCGTTCTTCCAGATTCTGAAATGCAGATAGCATTGAGAAATTTGTAACATTTTACAAAAACTGATATTGAATATGTAAAACTTTCCCTTCAAAAAATGTTTGAACTGTTAATTTTTTTTACTAGCCTTTCCTGTTCTAATATGTTGAAAAAAAAATAGTTTTCCAATAGTTTATAATCGGATATGTTCTGTATTCCACATGAAATACTCTCATTTTTAAGAAAACCCCTTTATCTGTGACAAAACTGTACTATTGTTTGTTTTTTGGACAGAAAAAATAAAAAATTTAATAAAATTATTATTGTTTTTCATAACAAATACTTAATACTTTCAAATAATAAAGTAAAAAACAATTAATAAAATGTAAAATAAAAATTCGTGAACTTTCGAGTATGTAATTAGTTATAGAAAATATTTGATCACACCCGTCACACCAGCGCTGAAGTGCTATTTTTTAAATGGATATCAAAAACGGAATAAAGGAAGAAATTAAAAAAAGATCAAGAAAGGAGAGAATAAGGGACAGGAAAAGAAGAAATGCTCAGAAGATTATGATGGTTAAAAAATTATTGAAAGAAAAAAGAAAATGATCGAGAAAGAAACTGATAAAGGATTAAAATTAAACTGATAGCATTTTTAATATATATATATATATATGTAATATATATAAAGCTTGTGGCTTTAAAGAAGCAGTCACTAAAGTTAAACGTTACATTCCCTTTAGTCCATCAAAAAGTATTGCTGTTATTAAAAAACTCTTCAAAGAGGTTAAATTCTTATTATTTTCCCATTCATTTACTTTTATATTTATTAGTTATATGAATAAAGTCAATAAAAAGTTTTATTTCTCTAAGTTTTTCGAGTTTTGACACTATGTCACGCCCGTCACATTTTTTAACAAGTGTTGATTTTTAAGAAAAACTAAATTTTTTTCAGGCAAGTATTTAATTAATAATTGAGGGGCTTAAAAGCAAAAGATTATAAGTGCCAAAACTAAAAAAATTTACTTAGATGCAACAATCAGCACTTAATCCCAGTAAAAAAAATGGAAGTCATTCTGAAGCAACCACATTTTCATTGTTTCCAAAAAATCTATATTTTTAATATGCCGATAGTTAGCAGAAAACCAAGTAAAAGTTTATTTAATCACACAAAACCTTGTAGGTTTTCCATAGTTTTAGTAAATACTCACCAAAATGTTCAAAAAAGCGATTTTTTGAAAGAAATTTATGAACTAATTTTGGCCTAAAATTTAGAAGTTATTTGCTTAAATTTACATGAAAACACTGTTACATTTGAACTACTTCCAGACTGCAAACTCTACATTTTTATGACTTCTTTGGATTGTCTTTTTTACTGGGATACTAATGGCTAGGCACTCTATAAAAATTCAGACCTTTATCAGAACTTTCAACTGAACTCTTTTGACTGAAAGTTTTACTACTGGCAATAACTTAACACGAAAAAAAATCTTTGAATTTTCTCTTTTGCACTTGCACTTCTTTGCATTCAAGTTCTTAATTCTGTGAAAACCAAAATTTCTAAGATCAACCCCGTCACAGCATTCTGACAGCCATTCTGAGCAGAATTCATGTTCTTTCAGTGTCTAAGATTAATATCCTTGGGAAGCTCAACCTTTTTTTTTTTTTAATATTTTAATATATTTCAATTATACCAAAAATGTTGTAGTGTACCTCATTTACTGTAATACACTGTATCACAGTATAATTGCATTGCAACACAGTTCATTGTAATAATTAACTGAACACTTGCCTTATAAAATTTAAATGATACATTTTTATTTTTATTACTAATTTATGTCATTATAGCAAAATTAAAGACATAAAGAAACACAAAAATTGTGAAATATAAAATAGTATATAAGCAGAGCAAAAAGTTCAATAAAACCAGGCTTTGGTTTATTTTAATTCAAATTCTCAAAATCTTTTGGCAGTTCTTTTGAACGCCTACGTTTAAGCTGGAACCCTTTCAGCTGTACAAAATAAATACAAGGGCTATAGGGCAATCTATTACAACACTTTAGGACTGTCCTTACAAACACGATCCTGTTTTTATCCTTGACGTTCAACCTTTACAATGAGAGTGTCATGGTCACACCCGTCACAAGGGAATAACCCATATACATATATATTATACTCGTTATAAAGAATAATTATATATTTACATATTTTCTTATAAAATAAAAATATTATAAGCCTGCAATGCGGAAGAGGAATATAAACTCACCTCAACATAACCAAATTCAGCACTAACGGCATTGCCACAATACATTTCTCTTAGTTTTGTTTCCAACTCACCTACAGTCAGCGTTGCCGTAGCGTTATTACTATGTGCATTAAGTAGACCTTGTGGTTGTACATTGTCTTGATTTTGAAGACCATAAAATGCAGGATTTAATTCATCTAAGGAACTATAAAAAAGAAAGCATTAAAACATATTTTGATTGAAACTTCAGCTGTATGCTTAGTTTTGAGGAAGCATTATAGACTTCTTAAATTGTATACATTAAAAATTATTGAAATATTAAAAAAATATTGAGAATGAAATGAAAAAGAGAGAGAAAAACTCTGAACTAGAGGCTGTCATTTAAATGATATTGTACTTCGTAATTTTTTTTACATTGCAGATTCAAAATTCTAATAGGGCCTTAGCACCCGCGCAACATCGATATATTTCATTTAAAATCTTTATCAAAATCTATGCCGTTTACATCAAATTTTTTTTTTAACATTTATCAAGATTTTTTATCCAAAACAAAAACCATTGACTGAAAATTTTTGTAAGCTACCACCAAACAACTGCAATATACGAGTAGCTAGTTCACACACCTTTTTACGCACATCGGTTTATTTTTTAGTACAATTTTAAATTCTAATTTATACTAGATTTTAAATAAATTTTGAAAAAATCTAATGATGAAGAAGTTTTTGTTTTGTATGGGAAATCTACTCGAAAAACACTATAGTTTGCTTGAAATCTCGTCAGTAGTTGATTTTGCTCAGACGTAAATGCAATGCAAATTTTAAATTTATTTCGCCGACATTGGCCGAACTAGTCGGGTAAATTTAATGGCACTTTCATTTCTTTCAGTTTTATTTATTTTCTTTTTATACCCTTAACTAAAAATGATCAATGTATACACACAAAAAAAATCATAGGTTATATTTCCTAAAATAATGGTATAATTTTAACTAAGTGAAAGGGTAGAATGGCATTTACAAAATTTTTTAGGTAATTTGACAAAAATTTTAGTTGATTTTTATGTTCGAAATATCAACTAAAATTTTAGTTGAAACTCCTTAACGACTAGGTAAATTCATACTTTTTTCTTCTGTGAATTATCTAAATAGCAAAGTAAATTTATACACATAACTATAATGCGGCAAATTATCATGTATTTTAGTTAATATAACTAAAGGGTGTTTTTTATTGAGGTATAGAACTTTAAGTTGGCATCACTTTTTTAACTGGCGGCCATTTTGTCAGCTGTCAAGTGATTAATATTTAGTTTGGTTTGCCATTTCATCATGAACAGGTTGACAAAAGAACAACGCTTGCAAATCGTGCAAATTTATTTCGAAAATAATGGTTCAGTTCGCAAAGTTTACCGCAAGCTCCGTCCATTTTATGGTCGACATAATCGTCCATCAGAGCAATTAATTCGGTTAACCATGGATCGTTTTCGCACTACGTTTACTCTATGTGATAATACGCATCCGCAGAGACGTCGAACAGTGCGCACCGAAGAAACAATTGCCGCTGTAGAGCAAAGTGTTGAAGAGGACCCGAATGAATCGATTCGCCACCGTGCACAGCAATTGGAGCCGACTAACCGACTATTTTGTTCCCGAATTGGATGGCATGAATGTGGATGAGTTGTGTTTCCAACAAGACGGCGCTACATGCCACACAGCGTACGTCACAATCGATTTATTGAAGGAAACATTCGATGAGCGCATAATTTCGCGGAATGGACCAGTCAATTGGCCACCAAGATCGTGTGATTTGATACCATTGGATTATTTTCTTTGGGGATATGTGAAGTCGCTCGTCTACGCCAACAAACCAGAAACGTTAGGGGACTTGGAAGCCAACATTCGTGGCGTTATTGCCAACATACGGCCCCATATGCCCGAAAAAGTGGTTGAAAATTGGACCTGTAGAATTGGCTTTATTCGAGCCAGCCGCGGCGGCCACATGCCCGAAATCATATTTAAACATTAATGGCATAAAATTATCCTTCCAATAAAGCCAAATTGATGGACATTAAAACGATTTTCTTGTGTTTTATTTCAATTCGAAGTTCTATACCTCTAAAAAAACACCCTATATTTATAGTTCCATAAATTTAAAAAATTTTTGAATTTCTAAAAAAATTTATTATTTATTTATTAATTTATATATTTACATACATGTATACATATATAAAATGAAAAATAAAAAATACCACGAAAATAAAACATTTGAAGGCAATGCTAGGAACACAATACATTCATGCATATGCAAATTAGCACAAAACTGCCGTCGAACGAAACTCGTCGTGCGTGACGAACTCTCCGATATATATTTTAGCACAAACCATAAGCAACTTTATGCATTATAAGAGCTGTTATTTAGTCGTCGTTGTTGTGCTTAACCCGACGAATTTACTCAGCGAATTATTATCGACGAATTCGTCACCGTCCACGAAATTCGTCGTTCTTCCCATTTGTGTTTCTTGCATAAGACCACGTTTGCCGGCAATCGTAAAGCAGCTCTGAGTTGGTGGAGACCATTAAAACTTGGAATAGGGATCTTCCTATGCGAAGGTATAGGTCGTCTGTAGCTTCCGAAGGATACACTGGCAATTTGCGTACTTCCTTTTATATCATTAAAAAGCAAGGTTGGAAACCGAAACAAATAACGGTATCGGTATTGATACCGGTGCAATTATTTTAAAAATGTCGGTATCGGTATCGGTATCGGTATCGGTAACGGTAACGGTATTTTTTTTATTTCGGTATCGGTATTACCGGTACATAACGTTATCGAGTTTAAAATACCAGTATACCGCTATTACTGTGAAGTTTATTAATTCATACAGTGTGTATAGCAAAAAACCTCTTTTTATTAAGTTAAAAGTAAGTAATTTTACATAAAGTCTTTAGTAAACAGTAACATAAAAAAACTAAGTTTTATATCTTGCAAAGATTATTTACACAAGTGTAGTGTAAACTTGTATGTTTGTATAAACATACATACATGCATAAGTATGTTTAGATCAGAGCTGCCCACAGAGAGAAAACCGAGAGTAATGTATGAGCATATGTGTATTCATTTCTATAAAAAGCCGTTTGATTTTCGGCACTCTGACGCTTCTCTGGGCAGCCTGGTTATAAACGTTTATACTATTGTTTTTCAAACGGGATTTTCCGGAAAATATGCGGGAATTCCCGGGATTTTTTGATATTATGACAACTTGATGAGTGTCGTTATTCATTTTATGAATGCGATGGCGCAATAATATGGTCATGGCACTAGCACAATAGCTAAAACTTTACAACAATTAAGGCCGAGTTTACATCTGGCACAAATGTGCTCTGAGACTAACGTTCCTTTTCACAATGTATGATTAAGAGTTAACGTGAACTTTAACTGACTTCATACAAAAGTTGCCGTTAAAGTCCCTGTTAGCTTTTAATTGTACATTGTGAAAAGGGCCGCAAGAGGCCTTTATTTGCAATAAGCAGAACGCGACGTTCAAAATTTAATTCTACAATTCATAAAAGTAAAAACAGAAATGTGCAAGGAAATAAAAGAAATATAACAAAATAATTTCAGATTCTCTTTGGTAAAAAGAACGATTCTAATAATGCTTATTCTGTACTTGTGATGCACGAATATTCGTATTAGAATTGCCGAATATTCGGCCATTTTTATATATTCGTATTCGCATTCGTATTCGTCAAATTCAGGCGAATACGAATATTTTTCCAAAAAATTAAATAAATAAATGCAGAAATCCTAAACCAAATTTAAATAAATGGATAAAAATATTAGTTTGTACGAATCCCTTGAATTTATATTATTATTATTAATATTATTTACTGACGATCATTGAAATTTTTTGGTAGTTTCATTAACTTTAAAGTGCGCCAAGAGGAGTATAAAGTTCTTTTTCATAACAAGATTTTAATATTTCATATTGCAGGCGTAAATAGAACCCTAATTTAATGTCTATAAATTTCACATTAAATACTCGTATTCGTATTCGCGAATATCAAAAATTGACATTCGTTACATTACTGTTCTGTACTAAAGTCCTATTTTCAAAGAAATATTTTGTAATATTTATTTATTAATATATTTTTTTAAGTGTTTTCAGGCTTGTGTGTATTGTTTGGCCTTCAAGAGTTTTTCGTCCGTATAATCTTGCGGTTTTTTTGTGAAATTTCTTTAACAACCACGTTGCTACTTCCTATGTGAAGGCATACGTCGTGTACAGTCAGTCACAAAACTTTTTTAAAATACTGTTAATAACATTCTGGGCGTATGGTCTTGTTACTCCAACCATGTTTGTTCAACACCATATTATGCAAATTTACTTTGTATAATATGTATCAATAAATAAATAAATAATTTTTTTTTTTTGGCATTTACATATAATATTGCTATATACATATGCACTACTATTATTTAAAGAACTCAAATGATATTATTTTTTTACTAATGTGCTTATAAAACGTTTTATTTAATCGATCTCATGAATTATAATTTTTTTTGTTGAAATAATGAAATTAAAAATATTTTGTATTGTTTTGCACTGGGCGGGAATTTCCCGGGAAGCCAAAAAGTCGTTCCTGCTTTCCCGGGAAATGAAAAAGTCCGGGAAAAGAAAAACTCTAGTTTATACATATGTACATATGTATTTGATTATGGTGTGCTTACACTTTGTTGTCGATAAAAAGTAGTAAGAATAGAGCTGAATAAGAACGTCCAAAGGGGGAAATTTTGTTTCTGTAATTAATTTCAAAAAAAGTTAATTGAAATTAAGTTTTGTAATTTTTTCTTTACGGAAATCGGTATACCGGTACGTACCGGTATAGACATAAACGGTATTGTCGATACCGGTATTTTCTAACCGAAATGAGTTTCGGTATCGGTATTCATACCGGTACCTAATTTTAACGGTATTTGAATCGGTATCGGTATTTTCACGATACCGTTTGCCAACCTTGTTAAAAAGTAAAAACGGAAAGCAAGCAAGAGAGAGGACTTTTGCCGGGTTCAGCTAGTTCATCTATAATAATTAAAAAGAATTATTTTTCATAAATTTAAAAATTTTAAAAATTTAATGTATACATACCTTCTTGCTCAAAAATTTACTTTTGAATATAAAATAGAAAACATTTCAATAAAAATAATTTCGAAAAATATATGTATGTATGTACCTTATTGTAATAGGTATATTAACTTGGATTTTAGGTAATGTGTAATGTACAAATTACCTAACTGTATAGTTAATAAAACCCAAGTTTTTTACTTTCATATAAAAAAAGTTACCCATGTAAGCTTAGTTAATATTACCTCTTATATTTTTTTGTGTGTAGATAGACATGTCATACTAATTAAATATATTTTATTAAAATACAAAAAATTATATTGAAATACATTAAATCTTCGATTTTTAACTTTTAGCTAATGTGGAGTCCACATTGTTTTATAGTATTTAACAATTTTTATTTCATTAATATCTTAATTAAGTTGAAATTTAAATTGCACAATATTGAATTATGAAGCAGCATTTTAAAATCTATATGGTAATACTTTAAATCAATATCTATGCCACATTATTTCAATAAGACGAAAATATTGTTCTAGATGAATTCGATATTAATTCAATACCGAAAAACATTATTTCTATATTGTTGGATAGAATTTCGTTAATGTTTCTTATTGATTCAATATGGGTTTAATTTTTTTTTTAGCTTGTCATTCCGTGTGTAATTACCAAAATCTTCATACAAGAACCCATAAAGCATGTAGGTATATATAATTTGGGTCCTTTTGCAATTTTTGTCATCCCATTTCCTTCTACCTTCTCCCTTTACTTACTCAGAATGTTAAATATTATTGGAACAACTTAGGGTTAAAAATAATTCCCCATTATTAACTATGTACGTTATTTGCTTTTTTTTTAACACTTCATACTAATAAAACTTTACATTTTACTTTTTTTGTTGGTCGTCGAGCAAAGAAAATTAAGATGTATGAGTAGAAAAGAATGAAGAAATAAAAATCAGCCAAGAAGAGCAGCAAGAAAATCCTTTCTTTTCTATAAACATTTTCATTTTGGCCAAGTTTATATGGGAATAATTGTTTGTTTTTGTAGCGTTTTTCTCTTGCTCACAATAGTTTCACTTGCATTCATAAATTTTTTTTTTGTTTTTTTTATTTATTTCTTATTAAGTCTGATTTTTGCTTTGTTTTGCTTATTACCTTTGTTGACTTCTGATGCTTATGGGATTTACGGCTGCCAATTTGTGGCCATATTTGCGATAAGCTTCCACCCAACGATATACATTACCTTGGGTATTTCTTGACTGCAACACATCATCCGGTACTAGTTCCATTAAGGGGGAGGGATGGGAAAAATGCCCGAATAGTAAGTTGAATACCAAATTGGGTTCGTGATGAAGATATTTATTTGTTTTATTTGAAAAGTAAAAAAAAGTTTAAAACAAAAAACAAAAGTTGAAATCATTGTTGAAATTTTAATGTATTTTATGGTGTGTAGTTGTGCAGGTGTTGGTTGGCATGCAACATAGTGACTGATATAAATTTCATTGTAAATGTGTTATGGCATGATAGTGTTTTTTTTTTGAGTATGAAAATGGACTTTTATACTTTAAGGCTTTCTACATAATAAAGTTGAAAATTTAACTAAAGTTTGGAAAAGTTTCCGTAGGCTTTTTTAAATAAATTTAGTTGTTATTTTTTTACGAAATTATTCTACATTATTAATGATAAAAGTTTCCTTCGTCACTCAAAAACTAAAATAGCAGTAATTTAATTATTTAATATGTGGTTGACACCACAAACTATTTAAAAGCTAAACTCTAATACCTTTCAACAAAGTTTAAATTGTATAATAACCTTATCATGTTCTTTGTCCCTTCTAAAATATTTATATATACTGACACATTGATGGGGTGGATGATGATTATACTTATATGAATATCAATCGCCACTTCACATTCTAACTCAAAACTTATTTTAATATGTTAATTGTATTAAGGGCGTTTCGAAATTAACTCAAAATTTGTATTGAATATGATTTACCAGTTATAAAGTTTTCATTAAGTTATAGCCAAATGAACTTCTGATTATATTGTTTCTATATCTCATGATCAGGGCTGGGATGTCATCGTTTTTCTTGGAGTTGTTTTTAAAATTGCTGTACATGTACAAATGCCTTATAAACGATTCTTTTTTCAACAAGTATAGTGCTATATTCGGCTGTGCCGAATCTTATATACCCTTCACCAAAGTGTGTACATAAAGTATAGAGATACATTCATAAGCACATCCGTACATATGCACATGTTTTGTGAAAAAAATTATAATTTTTTGCTCTAGTGCAATTTTTAGTAAGTGACCTTTGGGTATTTTTCGATTAAATATTTTTTTTTCGATATTAGCAATAACTTGAGTATTTTATTCTCTACTCTGCATTTATGAAATATTTTACATTTACCCTTATTCCAGTTGTCAAAGACGACGTCACGTCATACAATATCAAAAAATCAAATTAAAAAAATAGTTTTATTTAGTAACTTTAATATCCAGAAAAAAAGTTCAAAGTTTCCAGCTCTGGAGCTGTGGTTTTAATTTTTATAATTTTCTACACCAAAATTTTCTTTCTCAAACGTAATATATACATAACTTATAAAGAAAAAGAAAAAAAAAATTAATTAGACCTATATAAAATACCACAAAAAGTGTAAGTTTTCCAACCCTGGAATCACCCTTTTTGATTTTTCCGATTTCTTACACCAATCTCTTTCTTTTAAAAATATATGATATGTTTAATTTATAGAAAAAAAAAGAAAAATTTGTTGTAGTAAGTTACTTTTGTATAAGAAAAAAGGTTAAAGTTTTACAAACCTGGAAACGTCTTTTTAATTTTTTAATTTTTTTTTAATTTGAAATATCAATCGAATTTGTACGGAAGTATAAAATAAGTTAATTTAATAAAAAAAAAAAATAAAAATTAATTTACGGCAGTTAAGTTTTGGAATCTTCCTTTCTGATTTTTTTTGATTTCTTACATCAATCTCTTTCTTTTAAGAATAGAAGATATATAATTTATAGAGAAAAGGAAAAATTTGTTTTGGTAAGTTAATTTGGTATAAAAAATTTAAAGTTTTCCAACTCTGGAAACGTCTTTTTAATTTTTTTAATTTTTTTTATTACAAATTTCAATTTTATTCATACTGAAGTATAAAATAAGTTTATTTAATAAAAAAATAATAAAAATTAGTTTTCGGCAGTTACTTTGTATGGGAAAATAAATTTTGAGTTTTCCAGCTCTGAAATCGTCTGCTCGATTGATTTTGATTATTTTCAATACCAATCTTTTTCAAGACCGAAGTCTCTAGCTTTTCTGGGAGCTTCGGAAAACTGATTTCACGTACAGACAGACATCGCTTATATGTCTTCCCTATGCATAAGGATCCAGAATATATATATTTTATGGCTCGCTTATCAATATTTTGGAAATTACAAACGGAATGACAAACCTTTGTATACCTCTTTACCATTTTTCGGTAAAGGGTATAAAAAATTAAAAGTTTTTTGGTAATTTTCTATGTCTTTTTTTTTTGCACATTTTACTTTTAGGTAGTTTTTAAAGTTTTTTTAGATTTGGGTAAGTTTTTCAGTACTTTAAAAGTCATGTTCAAAAATTTTTGACAAGGCTCCATTGCGAAGGGAGCGTTTTATGTTTTTGTTTGCAGATATATGTACATATTTATTTAATTTAATTATAACTCGCGTGTGTATATTATTGGCCATTATTTTAAAAGAATTGAAAATACAGATGCATTTGATATTGCTTAATCCCATTCAACTGAAGAATCCCAAAAATTATTTGCAAACCATTTTATAAAATTTTATGCCTGCAGGCACAAAAGGCAACTTTCAATGTACAGTTAAGAAAGGGGTATTTCTGATTAAAATTTTTAAAAATATTCTAAGTACCGTTGATGGTGAAATTGGTAAAAACACTTTTAAAAAAGAAGAGAAGTGCCTTACTACACCTGGTTAAAGATATGCTGATTAGCTATATAAAACAAATTTCATGTGTTAAACAACAAGGCAATAAAATTATATTATAGTATGATGTTAAATTCGTAGAAAATATTTTAAAACAATAAAAAAACCAAATTGAGCAATGGTTCTCATTGTTTTTGTTTTGTTTCTGTTTCACTAAATTCAAAGAACGCAACAAAACAAAATCGAACATTTTGTTTCGTTTATTTTTGTACTCTGCTTTTAAGTACAAATAAATCAAAACAAAAATAAATTTATGACTGCAATAGTGTAGATTATTTTTGTTATAAAAATTACGTTTTAGCTCCTGTGTCGTGGCATAAATAGCATAGATCTAATTATTAAAGTGACTCAAGTAAAGTCTATGTATTTGTTTTCATTTTTATTAGGCTTTCAACTTTCAAAACAATCCCAGCTATACATTGCTATAGTTTAAGATTCTTTAAATTTCTGTAATATAGTTTAAATTTAATTTTTAATGGGTTTTGTGTGTGTAATCTTTTTTTTTCTCATCTATTCTTCCTTTTGCCTAATAAATTGTTGCGAATAATTACGGAATTGTTCATTGGCGTTTTCTTTATTTATTGTTTTTATTTAGTCTGATATTTAAGTAGTTTTTGTTGGTGTAGCATTTTTATTAAAGCTATTTGTAGTCTGTACGCATGAACTGCTAAAGCAAGCCACAGACCTTGCGACCGTTGGTACAACATGAGCAGGTTGTGCATGAGATTGTAAAGTGTGTGGGGTCGTTGTATGAAGTTTTGTCTCGGTTGTATGAAAGATCAAAAAGATTTGATTTTTTGGCAAGTTGTATAGACAGGTTGTACAATTTACTCGTAGGAGTTTGTTGTATAACTTCATTTCATTTTGTTTTTATTTTCATAGTGTCATATAAAAAAACGTCACGCACGAATTCACATGTGCGTTTAAAATGTTATGCAAATGCAATTTTTGTAGTCTTTTGGCTCACTTTCTTTTAGTGTTCTTAAAAGTTTTTTGTTAGAATATGTTTCTTTTTACCCACCATTTACACATGAAACTAATTGCAAGAAAGTAGCAATACAATCAAATTTTTTTACTACCACACTCACATTGTTTTTAATTTCCAGTCAGCTTTCAACGATTTTTTCAAGAAAGTAAATTTTTGATGTTTTCAGAAAGTAAAATGAAAAAAGGTTAACAGTGTTACTTACCCCTTTTAAAGATTTGTACAAATATACAGGATTATGACAAATAGTTATAATAAATTATCCTTATTTTGTATAAATATTTAAATAATTATAATATCTTGCGTTCAAATGTACATGAAGAAAACAATGCATACCTTTTTAAATCAATAATATTATTAAAATATTAATAATAATACTTATTCCCAATTAATTGCCATATAAATTTGTGTAGGTGATTTTCTGGGTAACTATAGTTAAGAAGTGAACAAGACATTTTTTTCAACTTTACTTTTCGACGACATTTTTAAAATGAACTTTCACTTTCCTATGAAAATTAACAAGAAATTTTCATGAAAGTCATTTATTTCATTAAAATTTTTATTCATAATACGTATACAGAAATTTCAAGAAAGTACTTTCATGTGTAAATGTAGCGTTATATAAATCAAATTTTTTTACCAAATTTTTTTCTGCACTTTTTTACATTCTTCTTCTTCGTTTTGCACGAAAAAAATCATCGACTACAATATGCGCAGTAGTACCCGATGTCATGTTTACTCAAAATTTTTTTTTGTGAAATGAAGTTGTGCGCTAATGTTGCACACGTTGTTGTATAGTTTGTGTCCAAAACACACAACTTGATAAACCAACGTGTTGTACCAACGGTCTCCAGGTCTGTGGCTTTCATAAGAGTTAAGCCACTTAAATGCTTTAGTTTTCGCAACAACAAGATTATTGGTTGAATTTTAATTAAAAAATATTTAGAGATGAATTGAAGTGAGAAAATTAATAAAGGCAAACTAATGTCCTGCAAATTTTTTCTTTGGTAATCTTAACTACAATATGTTAAGAGAACTACTTTTGTCTTTAATCGTTTATATTCTTATCTAGCTACTTAGAGAAATATTGATAAAGAAATGTAATGACAAACATATATAAGCATGTATGTATGTGTGTGTAATGGCCTGTTCAACAATATTGAAAGAACACATTTTTTCAAAAGTTTACATTGAAAGAAAAATTATATCGCACTATAAATCATAAACAATCACGATGCAAAATCTTTGTTTTTGGTTTTTTCATGAACCGGTTCACTGAAAAAAATCTTTAATGAGCGCAAATTTTTTTCTTGAACAATAATAAAATACCGTTATACTTATATTTATAATTATATTACACACTAGAGCCCTGCATATGACCATTTAAAAGAACTTTCAAGACATAAGGGATTTTTCAAATGCTTTACTATAGCGAAGTCTTGAAAAACACTGTTGCCAAGACATTTGTTTAACTTCTTGTGGGTATATAAGTAAAGAAGCAAATACTTCGTGACGAAAGAATTTGTGATGTTTGCTTTTTTTACGCATGGGCGGGTATACAAACGTCATTCACCTACGTACACACATAAGTTGTGTGTATGCTCTTTGATTTTAGCAGATACACCTTCAGCTATCACTGCCACGAACCACTTATACAAGTTACGAGCCTTTAAGCAAATACACACACCTATTGGAAATTTCCAAAAACTAAGCTTAAAGTGCCCAAACTCCCACGAGTTTCCCGGCACTCCCCCAGAAAATTACGGCAACACTGAAAATCTAAAAAACCGAAGTGGCAGCACCATCATATTATGTGGTTGTTACAATTACACAGTGAGAACCACAAGAGAAAAGTTTGGAGACCATTGTTGTATGCATTTTGTATTGTTTGTTGATACATGTCTCTTAAATTATAATTTCATCATCCTGGAAGCCTAAATATACAGAAAGCGTATAAATAGAACGCGAAATACATGATAAAGGTAGTTTTTTAACAAAAAGTCTTCTAATAAAATGTTTAATAACTCAGTCAATTTCGAGGGAATTTTTTAAAACAAACCTGCGAATTACTCTTTATCATTTATGTTTTATACTACCTAAGAACGAGCCCAAAGTAAAAAAGTGTCGAAAAAAAAATTTATTTGGTGAAAAAATACAGATATATATCCGAAAATGACTGAAACAACATATATATAGTTCGAAAGGTCTTAGTATCTTCTTTCTAAATCTGTTTATTGATTCAAAATCGGTTGATATGTAACTTATTTAGAGGTTTATAAGTGCCTACGGGTACGAAAAATCGCTTTTTTTTACCCGTAACTTAAAATTTTGGAGGTGTTTGGAAAATTTCTATTACAATACCTACCAGAAAAATAATAACACGTTAATTAAAATTTGTCACTTAGGGCCATTATTACAACTTAAAAATAGTTAAAAGTAGGATTTTATCGGACGTATAAAAACCTTTACATTATTGGAAATTGGACTTAACTCACCAGGTAGGATAAACATGCTTGTAATTTATCGCTCAC
The DNA here is from genome assembly GCA_949987645.1 of Tachina grossa. Taxonomy (NCBI): domain Eukaryota; kingdom Metazoa; phylum Arthropoda; class Insecta; order Diptera; family Tachinidae; genus Tachina; species Tachina grossa. The sequence continues at coordinate 148,951,066 of OX465274.1, read as the reverse complement.
TTAAGGTTAAAGTAAAATTTTGCAAATGATAAAGTTTTTATACGCCGGATAAAATCCTACTTTTAACTATTTTTAAGTTGTAATAATGGCCCTTAGTGTTATTTATTACCAGGTGAAGACACTATTTCTTCTTGTGGTATTTGAAATGTTTGTTACGAACAAGACAAGTGTTCGCGACATCACTTGTAAACACTCATATACACGAATACCACTACATCCGTGGTGATTCGCTCACGAGAATTAAACGACATCATTTATTAATGGTGTAGTATAATACATACTAGGGCAATACATACATATAAAAGCAAGACATGCTTACATTTCAAGAATGTTTACGCAGGGCTCTATTACACACCCGCATTATTTGTACAGTATCTACTAACAGTTTGTTGCCACTCCTGAACATCTTGGATTGTGTGCGGCATATTGTTGTTGTTTTGAATATCCAAATCTATGTAGTTGAACGAATGTATTCTTTCGACATTGCTGAACAGGCCATAATTATAAACTGTATAAATTTTTAATAGTGTTGTAAGGCAATAGTTCGTCATACGTTTACCAGAAATTGAATTTAATGTAGGGAGTTAATTAATTCTTTTGCAGTTGGTATTTGCTGTACGTTAAAAATACTGGGGTCGATATCGAACCATATTATTACATTGTTCGATAGCGAATATCGTAATATCAAACTGAAAAACGACGATTAGACTCCTGACATTTTAAAGCAAATTAATGAATTGACATTTGCTCAATTCAGAACCTATTGTAGGAGTCGTAGTTCGTAAAAACGTTGTTGGTAATTCCCACTTAAATATTTGTTTATAAACAATATTTTTATTGATTTCACCAACAAATCATGTATGAACTACAGACTCCCACAATAGGCTGTGAATTGAGCAAATATATTTACCTATTATTTTTTTATACATAAATTCATTTGTTGGTAAATAAATAGCCATAGTACTTTGCAATATTTCAAGGGTAAAAAATATTTGGCAGGTTGCCTAGAAATAAGATGGTACTCACAACCAGTTTGCTGGTGATTTTACGCACATCAGTATATACGAGTATATATGTACATATGTATATATGTATATATACATAATGTTATAATAAAATTTATTAAATTAAACAAACATTGTGGGTATATAAATAAATATATCTTTTAAGATTTGATAAAAAATTAACATCGGTATTCACAAACGACTGTTTAATTTAAAGTATTCTTTAAATGGATTTCTTCCTACAAAATTCCTACTTTAAACCAATATTAACTGTAGCAATCGATTATGACTATCGGCGTATAGATTTATGAAAAAAATTGTTTGAGTTTGAAGTGTACGTTAAAAAATGTCTATACTAACTTTAACTAAAGCTCAATTGAAGTACAAATTAATTTTTTTTTCAATAAGGGTGATATTCTTTTGTATCACTGTTATTGGTAATTTAATTAAAATAAACATTAGTGCTTTGACAAAGTTAATAAGGGGTCTCACATTTTTTATTGCAAATATTTTCATTATGAGAGTACTTTAATTATCTGTGTGATTTGTTATAGAAAGTCATTACTCATAAAGTTTCGAAAATTTTTATACAAAAGTTAAGTTAATAAGTTTTTTTTGCTAATTCTAACTTTGTACTACATTTACATTTACTTGCTTCAACATTTATTGCAGAGTAAAAATTCTTTTTGTGCATAAGCTTTAAGGCCGGGGCACAATGAATCCGTCATACGTTATACTTCGACTTTTTCAACTGACATTATCGCAACGACGGAGAAGGTCGGCACAATGAGTACTTTATTGACGGAAGCATTTGAACAGCTTCAATAGGCTGATTCTCCATTTTATTTATTTAATTAAATTTTTTTTTATTTCGTTTATTTCTTTTGTTTAATATTATTTTGCTGCCACAAAACACAAAAATCTAATTCAGAACATACCAAAAAAAAAAAAAAAAATCAACCAATATCTGTCAAACTACTCAACGTACGCAAAAAGTTAAAAGTTGACCAGTTTTTGTAGTTTGCGTTCACGGACACGTACTGAATATAACAGACATCATAAGAAACCATGTATTTCAACTTCGCTTTCAGTTGAAAAAGGTGAAGTTTAACGTATGACGGATTCATTGTGCCCCGGCCTTTAATAGCCTTTTCACACTTATCAACATCTAACATCTACCATCAGTTTGCGATGATGTTGAAAATTTCCCATAAGAAATGTACAGGGCTAAAAAACAACATCTTTCAACATCTTTGTAAAATGTTCCTAACTCATTTTGTTCCACTCAATATCTTTTGATTATTTTAGTGCCATCACTGATAAATGACAAAAAATTGTAGTGGCATCACTGGAATTTTTGACATTTAATGACATAAAAAAATATTTACAAAGATATTAAAAGTGAGCGAAACATGTAAGTATTTTTATTTTTAAATATTTGTACATAATTATTCCTTGTATATGCAAACATTTTGTTGTATGTACATTCTTACATATGTATCTATTTTTTTTTGCAGTAAAAAAGAAAACTAGTCTCCGAATTTGTTGGACGGAAGAAATGGAAGCTATGTTGCTGGATGAGATTGTCCAAAACTATGTCTTCATCATCTTCTTCCTCCAGTAAGCTTTTTATGGATTCTACACACTGCATTAATAGTAGAGATTGCTCTTGCAAATTAACAACTAGTCATATTATTAATTTCTCTTCATTATCCATTTTTTTTAATTTTTATTATTTTTTACACAAAACGTGGCCTTATTTATTTTGACAGCTAAATATGATGGTTGATGTTAGATGTTGTAATGTGAACATTTTCAACATCTTCCACACATTCCACGAAAATGTTGGCAAGTGTGAAAAGCCTATAACGTCATAAACACTTTTATTTTATATATGTACATACATACATACATATACAAACATATTTACATATATGTATGTATGAATGTAACACGTAATTCACACGTTGATTTTTCAATGACTTTTTGAAACACGATTTTTGGAGTTTGTAGGCGAACGGTATAGAAAAGCAAAAGGGGAAGAAAAAAATCACATTTTCCGTTCTACGAGTTTTTTTTTCAAATTTTCTTTACACATATTTTATTTTTTTTATCTTGCTTTATTTTATTTTTTCATTGAATGCTACAACAGCTTTATTTAAAACAAAACAGTGTTACCTGTAGGTATTTTTGTCACTTATATATGAGCATAGGGAATATCGGAAAAATATTTTATTTTGAACAAAATGTAGGTATTTTTTATTCTCATATTGCACTTTTTGTGCGCAAATGGAAAAATAACTATATTAAAATATATTTTTGCTCATAAAACGATTCAAAGTTTGTTTTTGCGCGAAATTACATTGACAGTTATCTAATTATTTTGTTGTCACAGTGCCTTTCTTTATTTAGAGAATATTTGTTTATACATATGTGAAAGAATAAGAAAAAACGCTGTCAAAATAAAATAGATTCGATTTCTCGACTGCTTTCTGGCGCTAATTTTTTTGTGTCAATTTGTATGGAAAATGTGTTTATGCCGCAATTCTATTTGATCATTGAGGCCTTAAATGTTTTTCATTTATCATTCTTTACATTAAACTACTAAAATTTGCAGATTTTCGTATGTAGGGAAAGGAAAAAACGGGGGTTTTTAAAGCTACTGGCAACACTGATACAATTTTTGGAAGAAAAAAAAGTAAAAACTAGAAATATGGAAAAAATCATCGTATGAATGTAAAATGTTTTTGGAAGCAACTTTTAAAAGAGAATCAAAAATAAAACAAGATTTTTAAATCATCGTATGAATTGGGCCTAACAAAACAAAAACAAATTGAAACACAAAAAGATTAAGAAGCAAATATGATATCAAAGGCATAAAAATTGCGAGAAGGATGGTGTTATCAGATGATATTTTTATGACAGCACTGATTAGATTTGGCAATTGTGACAATTTTTAAGGTTGAATATATTTCTTTTTCATTCTTGAAAGTCCAACTGAGAATAAATGAATGCCAATGTCCACTATAATCTTAAAATACCTTTATATTCACGCGCTGTTCTGGGCCGGTAACCGAAAACGCCCTTTTCACTATGATAACTGTAACGTTGTTGCAATTGTTGTTGTATCCATTGAGTTTTATTAAGACTTTTATTCCACACATGACGTATCATTTTATTTAGTATAACTTTCACTTAAAAAAAAAACGATAGTAATATTGATGTTTCAATTAAAAATATTTGCGGATAAATTTTACACGATCGAAGCTACTTTACTACTACTACTTTAACCCACGTCCCGTTCCAAACACTGAACCGTTTGCCCTCAAAGTCACAACAATACTGATTATATGCCATGATTTTACTCATTCATTAAACTTACAATATGAATTAATTGATAACAAAAATATCAAGTAAAGAGAGATGTAGAGCCTACATAAGATTTGATCGTGCTGCTCTCATTTTTATGAATATTAATTCTAAAAAAATAAAAAAAATTAATATATGTAATAGAATTAAAACTGAGTTGCCACACAGATAATTCTAGTTGAAAAGTCGTTAAATTCAAAATCTTTCACTGTCTTTCTAAAAGAAACATATTTTTACACTAAATTTTGTATACCCTTCACCGAAAATTGTAAAGGGTATATAAAGTTTTGTCATTCCATATGTTATTTCCACAATATTCATATGCTAACCATATAGTATATATGTATGTATATACTGGGTCCTTATGAATGGGGAAGACGAATTAGCGATGTCCGTCTATTTGACTGTCCGTCTGTTCGACTGTCCGTCTGTCCGTGCGGCCATCTGTATGTACGCAAAATCGGTTTCCCGAAGCCTTCAGAAAAGCTTCGACTTAGGAGTGGTGTGTCAGAAATATTCCAAAGTAGGTTGATATTAAAAAATAAGCAAGATCAAAAGATGGTTTCAGAATTGGAAAATTTTAGCTGTTTTTTTGGTATATAAACGTATTTAATTTTTGTTTTTTTTTTGTAAATTAAACCTATTTTACATTTCAGTACAAATTACATTGGTATTAAAAATAAAGAAATAAATAAAGACGATTCCAGGGTGGGAAAATTGGTATAAAAGTAAAGTAAAGTATAATTAATTTTTTCGTTTTCTCTATAAATTAAACATATTTTATATTTAAGAAAGAAATAGACTTGTATAAGAAATCAGAAAAATCTAAAAAGATGCTTTCAGCGCTAGATAATTTTAGTTTTTTTTAGTATATATAATTAACTAGGTCAAATTAATTTTTCTTTTAGAAAGAAAAAAAAAATCAGGAAAACAACAAGTAAGAGTACTTATATTCGGCTGTGCTGAATCTTATATACCGATATCTTCTAAGCGGCTGGACCGATTTTAATAAAACATAGCTAAGAACCTTTTCAAGTCAGATCAAGTCACCTTTCAAACAGAAAAACAAAACAAAATCAAAATCGGTCCAGCCGTTTGGTCTGTACGTGAACTCGTACAGACACACAGACACATAGATACACAGACACACACTACAAACTTATAACATCCCTTTTTTTGGTTTGGGGGTTAAAAAAAATATGTTTTAGCTGGTTGCTTTTATATGCTAAAATCAAGTTAAAGTTTTTCATTTTCAATACCAAGCTATTTTGGACCATTTCTGACACATCAGTCCGAAACCGAAGTCTCTAGCTTTTCAGGGAGCTGCGGAAAACCGATTTCACGTACAGACAGACGGACAGATGGACAGGCGGACATGGCTTATTCGTCTTTGCTTTTCATTAGGATCCAGAATATATTTACTTTATGGGTCGCTTTTTAATATTGTGGAAATTACAGACGGAATGACAAACCTATGTATACCCTTTACCATTTTTGGCGAATGGTATAAAAAGCACCACTTTTGGTGAAGGATAGAAAAAGAATAGCGTATTTAATTTCCAGTGACTTAATTATATCGAGCCCTTGCTGCAATAAAGGCACAAGTCCATAACATAATTCTTGACTCAATAATGAAGAATTAATCGTCATATAGTGCTTCATACTGTTTAAAAATTTCATACAAGTATACTCATGAAAAAAAAATAAAGAATACAACTTTCCTCTTCCATTAAGGTGTGATACAAGTTTATTATGACTCTATTGCAGCAAAGGCTGGATATGTTTAGAGCAGCTTCGTCCAAACACTTATACACTGATATTTGCATTTTAGGTAAACAGCTTTGAAAGCTCTTAAATTTGTTCTTGTTTCTTTGCAAAGTAAGAGGAAGCATTGCTGTCTGTTGTGTTGTTGTTGAGGATGTTGTACTCTCGTCATTGTGAAAGCACAAAAAGCTCTTTATAAAAGTTTGCACATTGTGCATATGGCTTGGACGCAGCGGTTTTAGAGCACTTTAGAACCTAAAGAACATCTGAAAGCTGATACTATTGGGATTAGTGAAATCATTGGCCGACATGTTAAAAACATAAAACTTCAGAAATAAATATCGGGAATGTCTTTGTCCTAGCATAGTAATATATATCCGCTGATATTGATTTTTTTTAATTAGGAGAAAAATGGCATATCGAGCCGTAATCGACAAAAAAGCCTAACCGACACATTTTTGGACCTCGTTTGCTTTTCTTTTTTGACAAAAATCAATTATTTACCATCGCAAATAATCAATTTTGGTCAAAAAATTAGGTTCGAAAATTATGTCGCTTAAGCTTTTTTTTGGCGGTTATGATTCGATATGATTCAGTTTTTCTTACCATACACTAACTTGTCTCTCTCAATATTTCTTTTGAAAAAATCGACTGCAAGAGATTTTAATGACTCACCTCTTTACTTTTTAAGATCTACTTCCGGTTAAAGAATTTCCTACCAAAAACTGTCGAGGTAATAAAAAAAGTCTCCAATTGGAACTAAAATGGCAAGAAATATGTTCGTAATGGTGGTTATTGCTTAAAAAAATTATCAAAACATTTTATATGTGAACATTAGTTAACACATACGAACTTTCTTAATGATAAGATAAGGGAAAACAGTTATCGATAAAAAAAAAAGATTTTCGGGCAACAGCTACGACCTGATTTTAGTCTGAAACTAACGGTGGAGCTGTATTAACGTATTTTTCAATTAACGGTAAAGTGAAGTGTATAAGAAGTGAAGAAATAAATAAATAGTGGATATATGTCGATAGATAATAAACTACAAATTTTATCTCACTGATAAGAAAATATTAATGACACAAACTGATTGGGCTAAAGAATTTGTATTTTATTTAGAACCTAAAATAAATTATTCGCAGAAAAATAATTTATTAACATAAAACTCTAGTGATGATGTCATAATTAATGTATTATAAGAATATTTTGTAAGATTATTTTTTTACACAATTTCTTTTTTTTTTTGATTTAGTGAAAATTGAATTACAGCTTCGCTTAAAATATAAATAACGAATTTTATTTTTTACGAAAAAAAAAACGAATTATATTAAACGATTTAAACTAAAAAATTAAGAAAAAAAGATGCGTTTTAAACTATTTTTAGCCAGTTTACTGGCTTTTAGCTTTATTGCTAATGACAATATTTCCGCCGACGAAACTGAAAGTATTGCAACATCTGTTGAAACAATAAAAGATAAAAATGTTGAAGAAAAACAAATATTAGATACAGTGCTGAACAAAAATAAAGATGCGGAAATGTTTGATATTTTAGAAGATCCTAAACCTAAAAAGAAATCGAAATCCCCAAATATTGCAAACAATATTTCTTTGACTTTGCAACGTTCGGGAGCATTGCAAATGTTCGATGACTATTTGGGTGAATTGGGCTATGAAGTTACCGATAATGGTTATGATTGGAGTAAGTATGAATAAATTCTAAGTTCAAAGTACATTTTGCTGTGTGTGGTTTAAAGAAAAAAAAATATAGAATTTTAGTTATATTTATTGTTTTTAAATATTTTTCCAAAAGATTTTTTTTGATTTTAATGCTTAACAACAAAAACTGATGCATATCAAATCTGACTAAATTCAACTATGGTTTTAACAATATAGCATTGCAATCATTGACATAGATACATTTTTTAAAGGTTCATTATGACTGCTGATTTTCATTAATATTATTAAAACAAAAATTACATGTAATTTCTAATAATTATATATATTATATTACTTAAAGTAAGTAGAACGATGTTTGCTTAAAAAAATAAAGATTAACAGAGAATTTCCCAGTTTAACTGCTAAGGAAATAAATTTCTGAAAATCCATTTAAACGCTTAAAAGTGCTCTCCTACAAAACAGTAAAATATGACTTAAGTACTTTTTCCTTATTACCACAGATATGTTTAATGAAAAATAAAAAATAAGATAATTTTTATATAATTTTTTTTTTTTACCAAAAAAAGTTTTAATTTTCCAACCCTGGAAAAATATTTTTGAATTTTAATGCTTATTTATTTCCTCTTAATATACAAAATATGTTTAGTGGACACAGAAAAAATTTGTGTTATTTAATTACTTTTATTTACCAAAAAAATTTTTTATTTTCCAGCTCTGGAATTTTTATATCAAATTTCTTTTTTATATAACCTAAAATTTATTTAATTTATTTAATTTATAAAAAAAATATCAAATTGGTCTGGCTACAAAAAAAAGACAAAAAAAAGTTTAAATTTTCCGACCCTGAAATAATGCTTTTGAAATTTTCTCAATTTTTATATCAATCAATTTTTCCTTACCCCCCTTGTCACATGCCAGTAGTTACTTGCAAGTATTGTATATGTATTACTAACGAAAATCAGTAGAAATGTAAAAAAACACAAAAATTTTTTGAGTGGCTACACAGCACAGTGCAAGTTAAAATGTCATCAACAAGTAAAGTTCTAGCTAACAGCGTTACTTCAACTGCTAGTGCAGTGTTACCAAGGAGTCAATATTGAAATTTAATTGTATTGTTAATATATTTATTTTATTAAAACATGAAATTTATGTTAAAACTTAGCTCTAAAATGAGTCTTTATGCCATTTCTCAATATCCTTTTTATATATACATAAAATCAGCTACAATACTAATACAAAATTAATTAAATAACTCTCTACTCGGCAACACTGTTTTTCGTTTTGTCACTTTACTTGCGACAAGTGTGAAAATTTACTTGCTTCAAAATTTAGTTGCAAGCTGACTCGCAAGTGGCAAAAGTGTGGCTGTGTTAATAAAATATGTGAGTGTATTCAGTTTTTTTCACTTGCACTTGCATGTGGCAACGGGGGGTTAAATATAAAATAAATATAATATGTAGAAAAAAAGGAAGAAATTAATTGGATCTAGTTACTTTTATATGTACACATGTATATCAAAAAAAGTTTATATTTTCCAACCCTGGAAAATCATCTTTATAGATTGTTCTGAATTCTTATATCAATCTTTTTCTTTATAAAATTTAAAATATGTATTAATTTTAGGGAAATAGAAACAAATAATTTGTAATAAGCTTATTTCTTTTTTACATCAAGCAAATATTTAGGGCCTGTCCCACTATCTCGACAACGTTCAACTTGTCGCACAGTTACATTGAAGCAACAACAGAATTTTAAAATTAACGGCCAGGCCCACGATGTCGACAAATAACTTTCTATCGGTTACTTATATTGAAAACAAAAACGAAATATGAAGAAGAAGAAAGTTTCTTGTCGAAGTTATATTTGTTTTGAATGTAAGTGTGCGACAAGTCGAACGCTGTCGACATCGTAGGACAGGCCCTAATTTGATTTCAATTCATGATGAACTCTTTATGGTAGTCATGACGTTCTTCGTAACATTTTATAAGCTTGTAGCTGTTTCACAATATTTATTAACATGGGCATGACCTAAATCGTTGAGTAATGTTACAACTAAACTTAAAAAATAAATAAACAATTTCTGAAAAACAAAATTACATGTGCATTTATCTTATCACTTTTGTTCTTGTTATTCATGCACTGAAAAGCATAAAACTGTATTTAAATACACAACTGTGGATATAAAACAATTTTAAATAATTTCATAACAGAAATTTATTGTCATTTATGAATTAAACAACATTCACCATAGTAGGCTACATGAACACACGACTTCAAATGCCGCAAGCAGCATTTGTCGCTTGCGTAGCCGGCTACTTAATTATTTTGGAGACGGCAGCAGCACCATATGCAGCTGATATTCAAGTACAAATACATAGTTCAGTATTGCCACTTTTATATATTTTGCATTTATAAAAATTAATTACTCTTTTAAAATGTACTTATTTCACGTAAAAGTACAAAAATGAATCAATTTATTCTTTACATCAATTTTTGGATATTGTTTCTGTTCAAAAATATGAAATAATTGTACAAAATCATTCATTCAACATTTTGTATTGTACTGGCAACACTGAATTTTCTCATTGTATCCAAAGAAATAGAAATTAGTTTAATTGGACTACAACGACAAAATCAGCATAGACAACAACCTGTAGCCCTGTTGTCTTGCTGTCTTCAAAAGAATCATTCTCATATAAACATGTGTATTCTATCCTTGACATTTGGTAGTCGGTAGCTTGCTGTGGTGAATGTGTTTAATGCAAAAAGCGTAACCAGCAAACACTAATGAAAAAAAGTTTGATCCAGGCACTTGTTTATCATTTTAAACAGTTTCGAACACAACTAACTGATACTAAACAAACGAACAAATTTTTAAAAGACTTTAATAATTAATTCTAAATCTGCAATGCGACAAAATATTCTTTGTATTAATTCTTAACGAGCATATATACTCGTATCACACTAAGTGGACACTATAAGACACTACGCGAGAAATATGACCACTTAGGCAAAAAATGTGCAAAGTGCATAAAATGTCAAAAATCAAAAATGAAAATTCTTTTTCCCCCAACCAATATTTGATTATTTTACAAATACCAAACTTTTGTGTTTGTCCATACTACTCATGGTTTTTTTCTTCGTCAGGTTGATTTTATGTTGCTGTTTTTTTTAGCTTTTTTTTAGACAACTATTAGTAATATTTCTTATCATTTGTTGTTTATCTTATCATGCCAGATTACAATTTTGCTGTACTTGTACCTGCTTATTTTATTTGTTTTATTTTTCATACTCTTACAACCTAAAAAGCAATAAGTTAAAGCTTTTTGTTATATATTTTTTTGTGCTTAATTTCACATGATATTTAATAAAAATAAAATTTATTATTTAATTTAAGCACTAACTCTAACATCGATGAGTAATACATATCTTGAGTCATAGGCGTTTTCCTTGTCTTTTAAAGTTAAAATAATTTAATAATTCTTAGAAAATGCTTAAGGTTTTTCATAATAATTGTTGGTAATAGAAATAATAATTACACCCATTAATATTAGGTTGCCAAAAATATTAAATGTATATGATTTAATTATTTTCTTTTCAAATAAAAATATATTACTGAAATTTTTCTTAGTACAAGCAAGTTCAACAAGCAGCAGTCAGTATTATGATGAAGGGCAAATCGATTAGATTTATTGGCCAAGTTCTGCCAATGCACGCAGTATCTAGGCGCACGGTAGTGCGCCAGGCCAAGTTTCGGCTACAGATCTGGGTCTAGATCAGGAATAAACTAAAAAATGTTTAAAACCCGAAAATTTTGGCCAGGTGGGCGGGGCTACGCCCATAAAGGCTAAAATTAAAAAAGGCAAATCTAAGGTGCTTAATAGAAGCTATTTTATTGAAATTCGGCATACGTACTGCGATTATGCAAGCCTAAGAACTTTTAATTTAAAAAGTGGGCGTTTACACGCCCATAAAATTTCAACCTCATTTTCGTGTACTACGGCTCATCATATTTAGATATACTATTTATGTAGTTATTATTGTCCGTTTGCAACGAAACTTAACACGAATAATAAGCACTGACTGAAACAAAAGTTGCGCTAAGGAGCTGAAATTTGATACACGACTAGGTCTAGGTGAGTAAACAACAGGAAAAACCTGAAAACCCGGAAATTTAGGTCAGAGGGGCGGGCTGTGCCCATAAAAATTTAAAATTAAAAGTTGCGCTTATAAGCTGAAATTCGATACAAAGTAGGTCTGGCTGAGAAACCAACTAGAAAAATCTGAAAAACCGAAAAATTTTACCAGAATGGGCGGGGCGGGCCACTCGTATTGTGTTAAAGTAACGTCGATGTCGACAACGGGAATAAGGGTGATTATTTTTGATTATGTACCTAAATTTCGGACTTGTTGTTAATAATTCCGACATCCTCTAAATAACTTACAATCAAAAAAATTTGATTTTCGCTGTTGCGCGTGTTTTTTTTTAGCTTCTCTACTGTTTTTCACGTAAATATTTTTTGTGTTAAATAATTTATCATATGAAAAGTTTTTTATGTTATTTTTCACAGTTACACTAAACGACAATCGACAGAGTTATGTAACTGTGAAAAGTTTTCTTCCATTCCCCTTTTTTTCATAATGAAAATGTATTTAAATTCTTTTCATTTTTCACTGAACGGGAATCAGAAATGCTATGAAATGGTGAAAAAGCTTTTCATTTCACAGTTTCACAGAACGAGAATCGACCCACAGGTTTATCATAAATAAAATTTCATATGGAAATTTCCTAACGTGAGAAGCAGAGATGAGTGCGTGTCGAATTTTTCCAACACGAACACGAATACCAAGACGCTCAACATGAACGAAACACACAAGCGAAAAATTTCGTCAACACGATATTGCACAACACGCATCAAATATTATTGAATAGTATTGAAGATCAGAAAATTTAATTGACTTTTTTTCAAGAGTCGCTTTTCAAAATATGGCATCGAGTTGGCACTGCCAGCTGATACTAGTTATCTGCCACCACAGCTTCTACTATCGGATTACGTTCAGAACTATAAGCTACAGAAGCCCATACAATATCAACAAATTTGCTGCTAATGTGTGTTTGACGGTACAAAATATTAAATTTTTTTTTCTACTCGAAATTCATTCATACATATTTTACATCTAAATCGTTTTTTGTTTTTCGTGTCAATTTTGCTCAACACGAAACGACCCGAACACGCACGAAATCAGATTTTTGTTTTGTTTCATGTCACGAAACAAAATACGACACTCACCTATCTCTAATTTGTCCTTTATTAAAACAAAATTTTCATATTTGATAAATCTACACATAAACGATATTAATGCAACTTCATTTCCACATGCACTAAAAAAAATTCTTCATAAAATTTCGCTGAATTATGTACATATTTGCAAATAAAACTGTAAATTGTTGCCATATTATTGTTTTTATTGCGACTTACTAATTCAGAAAACTATTCACGTTTAACGCACTATTTGCAAATAAAATGCTTGAGGTTGCCACGCTTACAAATGTTTGATAACAAAAAACAATAAATGGATTAATATTGAATAAAAAACATTAACAGAAGCAAATAATGACAATTAAAACAAATAATTATTTGATATTTTGCACATTTACACTATTTTTTTTGTCAAAAAAAGTAAATTTTCTATAGAAGTGCTACCAAGTTTGTGTACTTTTGCTATTCCATATAAACAGTGAGTTAATTTATTTGCGAATATTTTTATTTGGAAATAGTGCGTGTATAAACGTAGTATATAATTGCTCAAATATAACAATATAACTTCTATTTTTGTCGTGTCTGTTTCTCGCTGAGATCTGATTATATCTCTTTACTTTATTATTGATCGCCCCCGAGATTTTTTTAAATATGTTACTCCTTCATTGCCTTAAAATACTTAAGATATATATTGGATCTTTCCATTCCTTGATTATTTTTGCTCAACTAAAAGTGGACGAATGTTGCGTCCGTCGTCTGAGAATTGCCCATATGGTTTTTTCCCTCAAACGTATATAGCAACACTGCAGGCTATATTGCAAAATGTTTTTGGGAAAATACTTAAAGTATTTTAAGATTGGCTACCTGATTGCTTGACATTATTAAATAGTTAACATATTTTAGTTTTATTAATTTATGTACGTATGTGTATGTTCGTATTTGCGAAATTGAAGCGGGTGTTTTTATGGCACCTACCTAAGGTGTAGTAGCATGTACACACACGCATACACACACACACACGCACCCACACACGCACACACACTAGAGTGCAAACACTTATTAAAATGTAATTAACTTGAGTTTGTTTTATGGTAAATGACTCAAAAAAGGATTACCATCGATATGCAATCTAATCCTCTTGTGTTCTTTTTTGTTCCTTTCACTCATATTTGTCTTCATAATTGAAATAGAAGTGTATGTTTTTTAGAAATCATAAAAACATTAGCGAACACTTAGCGTTTTAATTAAAGCATACAAAAAACAATAACAAAGTGCAATAAATATAGAATTCTTTTATGGCTTAAAAATAGCAGCTGCAATTTTGAAATTATTACAATCTATAAGATTAATGAGATTTGGGAATAAAGAAACAAATATAAAAAAAAGAAATAGAAAACAACAATGTACTCGTAATATGATTGCAGTGGCAAAACGAGTGTTAAGCTACAAAACACAAAATATTAATGTACGAGTAAAATACTTTATTCCTTTTTTTTTTGCCTTTATTATATGTCATACTCTTGTTTACAAAAACACTAAGGATGCTTTTAGAGAATTTGCTAGCAATAATGATGTATGAGGTCGTTGGGTGCTGAATGATGTTAAAAGGTAGACTCTCATTATACTCTTCACCAAAAATGATATATATAGGTTTGTAATTCGGCGAATAATTTCCATAATATGAATATGCGACCCATAACATATATATTTACATTCTGGATCCTTATGAATAAGGAAGACGAATAAGCGATGTCCGTCTGTCCGTCTGTCCGTCTGATGTACTTGAAATCGGTTTTCCAAAACTCACAAAAAAGCTAGAGATTTCCGTCTTGAACTGATGTGTCAGAAATGGTCCAAAAGAGATTCGTATTGAAAATCAGCAAAATCGAGCTGACGGTTTCAGAGCTGGAAAACTTAAATAATTTTTTTTAATAAACTTATTTTATGTTTCATTACGAACAAAATTGGCATTGAAAATAAAAAAATTAAAAAAAATTTAAAAGACGTTTTCAGGGTTGGAAAACTTTATCTTTTTTTGTTTTATAAAAATAATCCAGTAAAACTAATTTTTCCTTTTCCTCTATAAATTTAACATATCTTACATTTCTAAAAGAAATATATTGGTTTAAGAAATCAGAAAAATTTAAAAGTTTGATTCCAGGGTTGGGAAACTTAAACGTTTTGTGATATGTAAAAACAACTATCTTTTTTTCTTTATGAATTAAATATACATATTTGATGCCTTAGGAAGGAAAATTTGGTATAAAAAATTAGAAAAATAAAAACTACAGCTCCAGAGGTGGAAAATTTGAACTTTTGTTTTGATATTAAAGTAACCAAATACAACTAATTTTTTCCTTTTTCTTTGTTCACTAATAATGCATTTACATTATCTGGAAATCTAGTATTTACGAGATTTTGAGCTAAATCTAACTGTTTTTTTACTTGATTTCCCATACAAAACAAAATTTAGTTTGTCAGTAGATTTAAAGACAATCTACTCAAAATCTAATATTTTTATTTTATTTTTACTACCCTGTACAACAAATATATATAAAAGATGATTGAATTAGATACGATATGCTAAAAAGGTGTGTGAATTGGCAACATTGCCGTTGTTTGGTTGTAGCTTTTTAAAATTTTTGGTTATAGGGCATTTGGACCTACAAAAAATCTAGCAGATTTTAATTAAAATCTAAATGAAAATCTATACCATTTACATCATGTTTTTTTGACATTTATCAAGATTTTTTTTTATCCAAAATAAAACCCATTAACTGAAAATTTTCCAAGACTATAACCAAGCGCTTACAATGCTGCCAATTTACACACCTTTTTAAGCAGACTGTAGCTAATTCACTCATCTTTTTTTTATAAATATGTTGTATAGGGTAGTAAAAAAAGTAAATAAAAATATTCGATTTTGATTAGATTTCCTACAAATCTACTGGCAAAATAGATTTTGTTTTTTATAGGAAATCTAGTAGAAAGAAGCAAGATTTAGCTCAAAATCTCGTAAGTACTAAATTTCGTGACTGTTTAAATGCACTATTAATGTTGATAAATGTAAAAAAAATATGGTGTAAACGGTATAGATTTTCATAAATATTTTAATTAAAATCTGCTAAATTTTATGCAGGTGTAAATGCCCTATTAACATAATTTAGATAATTTTTAAATAACAAGATTATTAAAAGGAGTTAGAAAACATCTAAAAGGACAAATTCAGGGTTGGGAAACCTACACTTTTTGTGATATGTAAAACTAATTAAATAAAGCGAATTATTTCTTTGATAATTAAATGTATTCTATATTTCAGAATGAAATAAATTGTTATTAAGAACTACAAAAATTAAAATTATGGCTTCAAGGTTGGAAATTTAAAAAAAAAATTTGGTAAAAACTAACCAAAAATTATATCTTTTCAGTTATATTTCAAATCGATTGTCTTTGGTTGACAGCTTTTAACGATTTCTTATTAATTTTTAGTAAACGGAGATAAAACTAAAACTAAAATTTATCGCTAAAGAACAGTTATAACTTTAAAATAAATGAAAGAAACTATTCCATTTCATTTTCATGAAATCGTTCCTTTCTGCTGAACGTTATCGAAAAAATTCTTTAGGAATAAACCGTTTACATATATTTGCTATTTTTTGGTCATAGTTTTCTGTGCTTTCATTAGAAATGTTAAAATGTCATGATTTGTTAAGCATGAGTCACGCATTAGACACGTGTAAGTCACGCATAATGATTTAAATAAATAACGCTTTAGACTTTAGCTAGCTTTCTTAGGCTTGTTAAAAAAACTTCTTTTTTAGATAACTCATATCCGAGGTCCTTTAATGGCAGGTAATTATTCATCAGGAGCTTGAGTGAATAAAAAAATCATAACTTCAAAAATTCTTGCGAGTTTTGTTGATTAATATGCATTTTGTTCCCGCTTCGGCATCTTTTATACAAAAAATCTTTTTTATTAATTAATTAATAATCAATTTGCATGAAGAGGTACCTGTCTCCGCACTCCTCTACCTTTAAGACTTTGGTGAAACATGTAGTTTGTTTTAAGAGTTTTCCACATCAAATTTAGTGTGCTTGACTATTGTAGTTCCAAAGATAAAGGAAACAGAGTAACAATAATTACTTTGTAAGAAGAGTAACCGCCTTCCCCTCTTAGACCGCCAATATTTTGTTGGAACATGCAGTTTATTCTAAGCGAAATTTATTAAATTATGAAATTTATTGACTCTCACTATGAGATATGAGTTGATACGCGAAAAAGGTCCTTTGAGCCTACTGTACGTCGTCGCCGAAAACAAGCAATCAGTTTATAGGATTCAAATTTGATACTCATGGTAACAATGTTTCTCAATTTTGCATCATTACGAAGTACACGAAATGCCGCATGCGGAAAGTATACAAACTTTGTATAAATAACTCTTGAAAGTCAGCCATTGCAGCACAATACAAATTGTAAAACTTTTCTGTAGATACGAGTTAAGTCCCTGGATAACAACCGGACCGAGCCTAAAAGTGAGAGGGAAATTTTAATAATAATCTAATTGAAAATTAAGTAGAGTTGGTCTCGTGATGATTTGCCTTGAAAATAATTGAAAACGTCTTCAATAATAAATATGATTTTGTGGTTTCTTCGAAAAATAAAATGTTTCAAATTCTCTCTCTTTGAGATTATTATACAATAATTGAGAGAAATGCACACATACACACTCACAAAAGTATAAAGAGCACCTTACATTAGTTATACAAATAACTTGAAGTGTTTTCAAAAAACCCAAGAAATTAACAAATTTAATGAGGATAATTAGCAGTTTAAGAAGTATTTAAAAAGGACATAAAAACACTGAATACTCAAATTCTTACCTACAGCAGTTTATGCTTACATACACATACATGCTCACGCGGCCATACATACACACCCAAGCTAAAGCAGTACACCACCAGCAGGTACCTGAAAATATTTGGCAACGAAGTGTGCAAAAAGTTCTCATAATATATAATAAAGAGAGCAAGTAAAGTAGCTCATTTGTTAGTGACACTATGATCTATAGTATAAATACTCAGGTATCTGTACAAAAATCAATCAAACATATTTTAACTGTGAGGACGACCACAACATAAGTCAATTGTATCAAAAAGGAAACAACACCAACAGTGAAAAGTTTTTTAATAAAAATATAAATTTATTTGTGCAAAAAGTATAAAATCAAAGTAGTCAAATCTAAAATGAGTTTAACCGAGTACAATTTTGAATTTTATACATACAACATGCCATCGCACAGACCTGCATGCAATGACAGCAGCATGGATGTTGATGACATTGACACGACAATACCGCCCCCCAAACCACCAAGAGCTGCCGCTTTGTTTAATAAAGACAATGTCATTCCTGTCACTTGCACCCCTCAACTATCGTGGGTAACTTCAACACCAATAAGTACTAAAACATCAGCACCAACATCAAGAGCAGCAGCAGCAGCAGCAACTACACCAGCTTTAAGCTATTTGGCTGTTCCCAATGAAACCCCAAAATCAATTTATTCTGGTGGTCTGCAGGCCGAAATCAATGCCAGCACAGAGTCAGCTGAACTGCAATTAAGTCCAAAATTACATGCCATTCAAAAGACATGGAGTTCTGAGTTCAAAAGCAAATTATTTAAAATGTCAAATCGAGGCTCTGCCATTCCACATGATGAGGAAAACTTAAAAACCACTAACAACCATTCGGCAGAAGCACATTCAAAACAACAACCACTGCAACTTAAGTCACAATATCACAGTAAGCGTTCAAGTTTCTCCAGTGAAATAAGACAGAAAGTACTGGAAATGTCTAAACGCAATTCAGGCTCATGGGAAACATCAACAAATGCAGCAGTTCTCATGCAAAATTTTGCAATAACTCAAAGAAATAACAAACCAACTTTTATTAATGCAGCGCCATATGAAAAAATGAACTGTACTAATGATGAAACAAACCGCCCAACTCAGATGGAGACTGGTGAAACAAATAGTAGATTTGGTGCCTTCTTCAGAAACGCTCAGCCAGAACATGCAGTTGATTGGAGCACACAGCACGAAGGTAACATACAAACAGTCAAGGATCGCATAGACTTCTACAACAAACTTACAACTACACGTCCAAACTCATTTATAGATCTATTGAAAAGTTCCAAGACTACCACCCCGGCCACTACTACACGCTCTTGCTGTAGTGTACAAACATCGCCACTACCTACACCCCTTAAGCACCGAAGATTACCAACCCAAATGGATTTGAGTCAACAGCAAGACTTCTTCTTCTCTGCCAATGCACAACATTCACAATCACAAGCACCTCAAAATAATAAAGCAAAATGTTTCTCTCCGCCCACATATAATAAAACTGAATTTATGTCAGCACAATCATCGTTAGCTTGGGAACATGTTACAAAGCAAGCGCGATTATGTTATACTTCATCATCAGCATCATTATCATCATCTTCCAGTACGCAGCTAAAAAATTCTTTACGCCGTAGAGTTTCTATGGAAAAATCTAGACGTCCCATTGTGCGTCAAAACTCAAATGCCAGCACGAATGCCATCAAAGCAGAAATGTATACAATGATGGAAAATTTAAGTTTGGTGGTACCAGTCAAATTACGTATTGCAGAGTATGAGAGTCACATTAATATGAAATGTTAGTGTTGAGCGGCCAGGGAATGAATAACTTCATCATAAGCTTAAAAGCCTCAGCAGAACAACCTGCAGCGATTTAAATTTTCTCTTTAGTTATTATTAAGTTTAAAATAATCAACTACATGACCAGAAAAAGCATTAACTTTTTTTTGAGTAATTCCCTTATAAGTTTTTTTTTATATAAAAGCTGAAAAAAATTTAATTAAAATATTAATTAGATTTTAACTTATCACAAAAATTATAGTATCAATTAACTGTTTTTTGAACAATTCTTGAGTTTTTTTTTCAATTAAACAAATATTGTAAGAATTTAAACAATTTTCAATTAAAAAATAAATTGAAATATTTTAATACATACAGTTAAATAATTCATTGAAATATTAATAAAAATCAGTAAAAAAATTAATTAAAAAATTTTGAGACAAACAGCCTTATTTATAAAAATTATTAAGGCTTTAAAAAGGCTTTTTAAGAAAATTTTTTTATGAAAATTTGTTTTAAAAACCGTTTGTAAAACCTTAATAAGCTTTATTAATAAAACTGTTAAAATATAACATTTACTGAAATATTGTAAGAAAAATTCATAAGAAATTAATGAATAAAATTACAAAAAAAAGAGAATGGAATAATACATTAGGGAAAATTAAATGAAATTAAAAACGAAGAGCTTAATTTGAAGAATGTGTGAAGAGTGTGGATACCAATTTCAATCACAATCCCTTTTAAAATGCTACTCGTAAGAAAACCTTTTCTGTTTATAAAAAAATTTATAAAAATATATAAATAGTTATGTAATAAATATATTTAAAATTCTAAACAACGTTTTTCATTTAACAACTTTTTTTTGCAACGCACAGTGGGGATCAATTTATATTTCTATTATATTTCAATTTATGTCTCCACAACTTAATTTTATATGGATAGCTTTTCTAACAAACTGCAGATTCCAACAAAATCTTGGCGGTAATCTTCAAAATTACAATAGTGAGGCACACTAAATTTGATATGGAAAACTCGTAAAACAAGCTGCATGTTATTTGGAGCATAGGGGGGGGGGGGAGGTGGGATGGACTGGGGTGAACTAATAAAAATTATTATTTGTTTAAAATAAATACTGAAGATGAAACAAAATACATCTAAACAATGCTTAACCAACAAGACAAGCAAAAAAAAAAAAGAAAAAAAATAAAAATCATGACTTATTTAGTCACGTGGTCTCCCGAATAGTTGCTTGCCGTTGAGTGACTTTGGATACGAATTATCCAAAAATAGATATTTTAACAAGATTTAAATAACACACGTTATTATTTTAAATCATTAGCAAATATTAGTGTCCTGCATAAGACATCTTATAAGAACTTTCAAGACATGAGGGATTTTACAAAAAAACAAACGTTAACAACACTGTTTGCAAGAAATTTGTTTGACTATTGTATATAGGTATAAAAGTAAAGAAGAAAACCCTTCGTGACGGAAGAATTTGCGATACTTGCATCTTTCTACGCATGAGCGCGTGTACAAACGTCATGCATGAATGTGTGTATGATTTTTTTTTTCTGCGCACATGCAAAGGCACACACATGCATTAACATTAGTTATATGCGGTTAATCACATAATAGCTTACCATCTACATATTACACACACACACTCAAACGTACAATATGAAAAATAACAAGCATACACTAATCAACAGTACTTCTTTTGAGTGTTTGTTACAAACAAGCTGTCTTGCGACATCGCTTGTTAATACTGACATACACGTACACCAATACATCCATCGTGCTTCGCTTATAGTACGACAGCATTTATTATTGGTTTAGTATAATACATACGACGTGAATACATTTAAAAATCATGACGTATTTACATTTAAAGACCTTTTACGCAGGTCTCTAGTAAATATAAATACAACACCGATCACGCGTGACTCACACGTGACTAATGCGTGATACACTCTAAATTTGTCATGGACTTTATAAGTTTCTAATGAAAGCACATAAGTGTTAGCGGAACTCGTTAAGAACTTCTAACTTCCTGTCCACTTAAACTGAGAAAATCCACTTTTTGCACTTCCAATATAAACATTAAAAAGGAGAGCACTTAAACAAATAATTTAGTAACAATTTGAAACAAAAAATTTTAAACTTTCAAAATTACTTAAGGCAAATAGCATTTAATTACACAGAAAAAAAAACTAAATTAAAAAAAAAACAAAAATCAATTAAACATTTTAGTGAGTTGTTAAGTTTCTCATTTATTTACATGAACGTTTAACATAGTAACTTTAGTTGTTTGAACAAATTTTAAGGTACAGCTTCCTCGATGATGTGCACAAGACCACTTACATAAACTTTTAATACATCTTTTGATTGTTTGTTACGAGAAGACAAGAAGTCTTCGCGACATCGCTTGTAAACACTCATTCATATACACGCAAATCAATGCATCCATCTTGCTTCGCTTATTATACGACAGCATTTATTATTGCTTTAGGTTTAGCAGATTATCTAAAAATTATATGACACCTTTACGATTACAAATGTATATAATACATAGCATATGTCAATGAAAGGTGTTGTGCCAAACAAGAACTTGGTCAAAATTTATATCTCACTACTTTTAATGGCCGAAATTTTTTAATGATTTTCATGACAGAAAATGACCGCTCTGCGGCCGCACTGCTATGTGGCAAAATAGGCAATTTACACATATATGGACTTTAATTACTAAATAACAATATTCGGTAGATTTCAGGCCTTGTTCGGTAGAATTGGTAGATTGTTAAATTCACAAACATAGAGAGAGAGAGAGAGATGGAGGGAGAGAGAGAGAGAGAGAATAAATTATACCTTTTGCACAACTGTCACTTTCTTTCTCATTCATATCTAACATCGAGCAACAAAAAATTATGCATGTAAAATCTGACTAATTTTAACTACCCTTAAGGCTCAGTTAGCCGACTGTAATGTAATGTAACTGTAACGTAGAAAACAGCTGATTGATATTTTTATATGAAAAATAGGTTACGCTACATTACATCTCTATAACCATTTTCATTACTTTTCACATAACAAAATCGATCAGCTGTTTCTTACTGTTGCAGTTAGATTACATTACAGTCGGCTAACTGAGCCTTTATACATACAACTAGGACGAAAGAAAATACGAAGTTGCATGTACTTATATAAATATGCTTTAAGTTTAAATTAGACGTGACATAGCCATAATGCCATAGCCATAACCAAACCAAAATTCAATTGGTTTCTATGGTGAGAGTAATGGCGTTATGGCGAGTCACCTATAATCAAATACAGTGTTGCCCATTAGTTTGGTTCAAACGGCTGTTTTCTATGGCTATGGTTATGTCACGCCTGATTGAGCCTTTAGTTAAGGAACTCAAAAATTATTGAATAAAATATTTTTTCATAAATAACAGTATATACCAATTAAAAATATCGACAATACAAAGATATCAAATTTTATTTATATATCGATGTTTTTTTTATTTATCGATATCTTTTGCCCATGCCTAGAGAAAACTGAGATATCACAAAGCTGAAAACAGTAGGTTTCTCAACCAAATTTTACCGAAAATCGATCCAAATTAAAGCCAAAGCGGTCGGAAGTAAAATATGTCACTGTACATCACATAAGTATTTGTTTCACCACTTAAACTAAGATAAGTTAATATGGCGGTATATCGGCGCTATAAACTAAGGTCCAAGCAAATAACACCCAAATAAGAAAAAGAAATAAGGCCCAATAAAATAAAGGAATTTTTGATTTGTTTGATTTGATTTTTTTGTGTTTTAGCTCATTTTGAGTTTTGATGGGCTTTACTTCATTTTTTGGGCTTTATTTCATCTTTATTTCAAAAGACTTTTTTAATTAGACTGTACATCTTGAGTTTGGTTTCATTTGGCTTTTTAATTACACTGTTTTTCATGTGTATTGGGCGCTTTTCATAAATTTTTTCTTGGACCATATATTTTTTTTTTTTTGATATTATTTCATCGGGGCATATTTCATATCTTATTTGGGCGTTATATCCTTGGGCCTAATTTCATAGCACAGGCAAGAAAATATTCCACCTTAAAACAGTGGTCCGTATTAGTCATGTTACGAGTCTAAACAATTAGGGCTATCATGAATAAAATTCCGCGTGAAATTATTCCCGGGGAACAAACCAACTAATAGTAAGTAACAGGGAAAACAAAAAATTCTAATTGGAAAATGGTGAAATTTCACGCGGAGTTTTATTCATGATAGCCCTGAATATTTTTTCAAATTTTAATTTATACAAGAAAGTTCAGCTTATTAATGGAATAACACGCAAGCTTAGGACTTTATTTTAATTTGAAATTTATTTGCTGGTAGTTCAGCGTTGTCTATATGCCTTTCATTGTTGCTGTAACAAATCATCAGTAGACTTCAACAACATATTAGGTGTGTTCCACAAGATTTCGTACAAGTTCGGACTAATGAGATTAAAAAGAAAATTACTCTCTGAATATGCAAAAGTTATCCAAAATTGCTGGAACGCAAAAAACCATAATTGTCCATCTTAAAATACTAGTGCTGCTTACTTTTTAAATTAAATTTAATTTAAGTGATTTTAGTCGCCTAAAACGCATAACATTATAAAAACAAAAGTTTTGCATCATTGGCAACAGCTTTAAAAAGCAAATAAGTGTGTTCGTTTACTTTTGCAGTAAAATGCAGTAAATGAGTATTTACTGCGAAAATTTTAAAATTTACTCTCAAAAAGAGCTGCTGCCAATAAAAGTACGCGAACGGCAAAATAGTAAAAATTAGTAAGATTAAAGAAACAGCTGACTCCAAGTCCACATAGTGTTGAAAAATATATAAACTTTTGACTATTCAACTCTTTTTCATTATTGGTACTCGATACAATATTTTTATAACACGAGCAATCTAAGAATAAATTTTGTAATTTGCTTCATGTAATATTTGTAATTAATTTCTTTTTGATTTCCTTGTTTTGTTCTTAGTTAAATTAATAAAAATTACATGACAATTTGTAAATGTTACTGATTACCTTAAAAGCAAGTGCAATACTAAGTAACCAGATATTTTACAGTTTTACAACTCTGAGTAATTAGAATAATTTGCAAAGCAAAAGGATTAATAAAATAAATTAAAAAATATGTATATTAACAGCTATCATTGTTATGCTTTAGAAATAAATTATTTTTTAATGACTTTCACAATATTTATTTAACCTTTTCTGAAATGTTTACACTTTTCGATTGCTTACATTTCATTTGCTTACATTTTGAATCATATGTTCTTATCTTACTAAACTTTACTACGACAAATTTCTGCAGTAAAAATTTGCAAAACAATCAGTCAAGAACTGGCAATTTACTCTCTCAACGAACGCAATTTAGTAAAATGCAGTAAAGTTCAGTAAAAATTTTTAAAAACTTTTGAGTACGCGAACGCAATTAATGAAAATGAGTTCTAAAATGTAAATTATTTAATGACAGCATTTTTTTTCATTAAATAAATAGGGAAATGTGTACAAATGTACTCACAACTTCAACTTTGTTCAAAAAACCTTCCATATTCATTTTTAATAAATTTGTATGCAAATACTTTTTTTCCTATATTTGCAAACTTTCTGGTTAGTTTTTCAGTTCGATATGTAAACAAACAACAGCTGATTATTTAACTCTCGTCCGAACTTACCCAGAAGAAAAAGTTCGTACTAGTTTGTACAGGAAATGAAAAAAATTACTCTCTCATTCGCTCTCAAAATTGCACAAAATTTGCTATCTGGAACGCTTTTGGATAACTTTGTACAAGTTCGGACTGTTTTGTTATGCATCTGGAACAGACCTATTTTGAATAGACACAAACCTCTTATCTTATGCAAAGACTTTCAAAAGCTATTTGAGAATTCACAAATAATAATATTTTTCAAAGTTACAAATCAAAAATATTATTATTTGTGAATTCTCAAATAGTTCTTGAAAGTCTGTGCATAAGATAAGAGGTTTGTGACTATTCCAAATGTGTGGTTGAAGTCTACTAATGATTTGTTGCATCAACAATGAAATGCATATAGACAACGCTGAACCACCAGCAAATAAATTTCAAATTAAAATAAACTTCTGACAATATGTCGAATAATCAATTTCTTAACTTACGGTTTTATTTTGTAAAATACAACGCAAAGCCTTGATAAATTTTATAAGGAAAATTTTCAATTACAAAAACAGAAAATATATAAAATTTGTCAACACTTAGCGCTGCGTTTTAAAAAATAAAATAAAAATTAAAAATACGCTATAAAACAATTTTTATCTAATATATGTTTCTTACTATTTTTAGACCCCAATAATAGAATAGCGCCACCCACTATGCCCTCGCATTCACTGACAAATGGATATGTAATAACGCCGCAACGTTTGACTGAGATACGTTCAAATCTTATGTATTGGTATTTCGACAGGGACTTATACGGCGGTCGCGCTGACTATCAATTTGATATACACGCCTCAACCACACAAGTTCATAAGAATTTCAATTTCCAATTGCCTTTTTATGGCTTCCGCTACAATTACACAAGGGTAAGAGTAAACATTTGCAAAAGCTGTTATAAAATAATATTTTATAAAAATAAATTTCATATATAGGTTTCCCTCAACGGCTATTTGGAGTTCTCTGATCCACCCGAATATTATACTTATCCTTTGGTATTTCCTGTCAAAGATTGGCCCAAGAAAAATGATCCTTCGTTTATAGGCATTTTCTTCTCCAGGTGTCGCGTTGGACGCATTTATGCCACCGATGTTGACCAGCGTTCACCTGGTGTTTATTTTCGGTAAGTTTATTTTTTAAATTTAACTTTATTCACGTAAACGAAAGTTTAATGTTTCCATTTAATTTTCGTTTTTATTTCTTAAGCATTTAACTTGAAAACTTTTTTGCCAAAGTAATCAAAGCAACATTGTCAAATTTGTTATATAATTCTATACGTGTGTACTTGTGTTTGTGTTGAAATCACTCATACGTACCAGTGCTTTGGCTTTTTATAGGGCTTTTTATATAGTTTATTACGTTTTGTGTAGCATACAGTGGGATGGCTTCATACATTTTTGGGCAAAAACTATAAGGAGTGGTTCTAAATCATTGAAAGTTGGCACCGAGCATTATATAGACTGATTTGAAAACAGTAATGCCCAGCAATTTATTTAGTCCTTATGACTTTCAATAGTTTCAATCGATTTTTATACACTTTAACAAATAAAAAAAAAATGGTAAAAGGGTATACATAGGTTTGTCATTCCATTTGTAATTTCCCCAATATTAATAAGCGAACCATAAAACATATATATATTCTGGATCCTTATGCATAAGGAAGAGGCATAAGCGATGTCCGTCTGTCCGTCTGTCCGTCTGTCTGTACGTGAAATCGGTTTTCCCAAGCTTCCAGAAAAGCTAGAGACTTTGGTCTTAGACTGGTGTGTCAGAAATAGTCTGAAAAAGATTGGTATTTAAAATCAGTAAAATCGAGCAGACGATTTCAGAGCTGGAAAACGCATACTTTATTTAGCCATACTAAAGTAACTACCGAAAACTAATTTTTATTTATTTTTATTAAATGAATTTATACTTCAGTGTGAATAAAATTGGTATTTCTAATAAAACAATTAAAAAAATTAAAAAGATGTTTCCAGGGTTGGAAAACTTATAATCTTTTAATACAAAATTAACTTACTAAAACAAATTTTTTTTCTGTAAATTAAATATATCTTATATACACTTAAAAGAAAAAGAAAAGACAAAAAGAATGGTTCCAGGTTTGGGAAACTTACACTTTTTGTGATATAAAAAATTAACTACCAAAAACTAATTTTTATTTATTTTTATTATTATTATTTTATGCCTCAGTATGAATAAAATTGATATTTCAAATTTAAAACAAAATTAAAAAAATTAAAAAGACGTTTCCAGGGTTGGAAAACTTTAATTTTCTTTTATACAAATTTTTCCTTTTTTTCTATAAATTAAACATATCTTAAATTCTTAAAAGAAAAAGATTGGTGTAAGAAATCAGAAAAATCTAAAAGGATGATTCCAGGGCTGGGAAGCTTGCACTTTTTGTGGTATTTTATATACCATATAACCAGGTCGTATTAATTTTTTTCTTTTTCCTTATAAGTTACATACATATATTTTACGTTTTGGAAAGAAAAGTTTGGTGTAGATAGTTAAAAAATTAAAACCACAGCTCCAGAGTTGGAAACTTTGAACTTTTTTTCTGGATATTAAAGTTACTAAAGAAAACAATTTTTTTAATTTGATTTTTTGATATTGTATGATGTGACGTCGTTTTTGACAACTGAAATAAGGGTGAATGTAAAATATTTCTTAAATACAGAGTGTAGAATAAAATATTCAACTTATTGCTAATATCGAAAAAAAAATTTAATCGAAAAATACCGAGAGGTCACTTACTAAAAATTGGAATAGAGCAAAAAATTTAAATTAAATTAAATTTTTTCATAAAACATATGCATATGTATGGATGTGCTTATGAATGTAGCTCTATAGTTTATATACGTACTTTGGTGAATGGTATATAACATTCGGCACAGCCGAATATAGCACTATTACTTGTTTTTTGTTAAATATGTTATATTAACACCGAAAAATGTAACCAAATAATTCCCAAACATTGTCATACATTTTGCGGCTTATTACAATATGAGATAACTGCCGATTTTCGAAATCTAACGTTAATGTTTTCACTGAAGCACGTTCTATGATAACTTCTCTTGCAGCACATACGAATTGTCTTAATTTTTAGTTTAATTTTTAAGATCACACAAAATATTTTTGTAGGTTTTTCTATAATAATTTTGCAAATGCATAGTTTTTTTTTACAATTGGCTCCACTGTGTGTTTGAAGCACTTCTTTATATTTTTGATAAAGTATGAATGCGTGCAAATTCTCAATAAAAATTAAAAATAATCACCTACTTAAGTCTAAATGCTATATTTATATCAATGGAATTATTATTGAGTGTGTGTTAATGAAGATACTTGTATCATCATTAAGCCATTAAATATAATATGAGTTTATTGGAATCTTCTTAAAAAGCTTTTAGTATGGCTTCTGTTCCACCATCATCCATCATCATGAAAATTAAAATTATGAATTGGAAACAGGGCAATTAAATTGAATTTTAATAAAAAACATTTGCAGAATAAGGTTAATAAGAAATATTCAATAATTAAAAAAAATATATATAAACTGTCGTTTTAACAATATACCAAGCTGGGTCGCCGAAAGGAGATGTGTTACAGTACCCCCATTCCTAACCTCAGCTGCCTTAACACTAGAATCTAAACTTTTGTCTGATTTCAATAAATGCACACATGCAGTTGTCTCATTAAAATGAACAATCAATATTGATAAGTTGTAAAAATATTGCTAGTTTTTTTTTACTTGGCAGCTTAAATATTTCATTGCAGTTATAGATCAATAAATAAAACTTGCAATAAATATTCAATTATATACACATTAAATGAATACAATGTTAAAACAAAAACCAAAATACTAGCGTAACAGCATAAATGATTATACAAAAATTAATATTTAATTAAATACATGAAACAATGAAATCATCAGGGATATTTATTTTATATAAAAACAAATTTACATTAAGTTGTAAATATTACACCAGAGATGAAAAACATGATACATTATTGTTAAAAAAAATTTAAATATATTTTTTTTGTATTTAGTGTTAGTAAAGCAGAGTTCACTCAAAAAAAAAAAAAAAAAAAAAAAAAAAAAATTCTCTTGGCCAAAATCGAAATAATTTTTTTGGAAGAAAATAAAAAACTGAACTAAATAAATTCAGTAAAGTTCCGTACGGACACTAGATATGTAATACTATACGAATTTTGGATTTTTCTCTTTTTTGGGATTTTTTTTAGACGTTTTTAATTTTGGCGTTTTTTACGTTTTTGGAGTTTTTTTTTCGGTTTTAGTGATTTATTCTATTTTAAGCGATTTATTTAGTTTTTTCGCTTATTTTTGTTTAGGCGTTTTTTTAGTTTTTTGCGTTTTTTCATTTTGGCGATTTTTTTAGTTTTTGGGATTTTTTTTCGGTTTTTGGTAATTTATTTTAGTTTAAGAGATAACAATGCATTGTTAGATATTGTTAGACAGATAAATCCAATATGGCGGTACATCCAAAATGGCGGTCTATTTATTTATAAAGTACTCCCACAGTATAGGTATCAAATGAAAGGGTTGATAATAATAATTCTAAAATTAAAGTGATGCAACTCTAAATTCTATTACGAGCTTCTACAGATGGCGGACTAAGGTCCTGTCACACGATGTCGACAGCGTTTGACTTGTCGCACAGTTACATTGGAAACATTTTGTTTTGAATGTAAGTGTGCGACAAGTCTAACGCTGTCGACATCGTGTGACAGGCCCTAAGTTTTTTTACTTTCGTTTCATTTGATATCCACATTGTAGAGACATAAAATGTAAGAACTTGCTGAGAATATAAATTAGAATTAAGAACTAAGATGGCGATCATAAAATCTTTTGCTCCAATTCGTTTGAAATTTCATTGTACTGTAGCTTTCGAAATCATCGATTACGACATTCAGGTAATGAATTGAAGACTTTGATAGAGCGATTAAATTGTAGTTCTCACCTGCCAAATTAGCGTTTACAACAATCTTCTCCTTATTCCCTATATATGACGATTTCTCGCCAAAAGTGGCAATTTTTCAACTTGCTTGGCGTCTAAATTTTTGATTTTTATCTTTGACGATAAATAAATTTGTTGGTGATTCTAATGGATATTTTTTTCAACAAAATTGAAGTTCAAAATTTTTGTAATTCGTCTTTTTGTAATTTGTCTTAAAAAAACAAAATCGGGAAAATTATACCCTGTAAAGGATCCCTATTGTTTCCGCTTCCCTGTCCGTCTGTCCGCCACAGGCTGCTTGGTCGAGAATACAATTATATATAAACACTTGAAATTTGCTAAAACAATTGACACTAAAATTAAAAAAAAAAAAAATTAAAATTAAAGGGTGTTCTATCAGTTAGTTAATGTAATTTTGACGATGCAATTTTGACAACTTGCTGCATCTTGGAAACGAAAGGCCTGATTCACACACTTCAGGCATGAGTCATCAAGTCTTGAGTTTTTAGAAAAGAGAGGAAAAGAGAATGGAGAGGGGTACAGACTTGACCGTACCAGTCAAGTTTGCTTTTTCGTTTTGTTTCGTCATTCGTAATACTCTACTACAACACAAATTTATGAGACTTGATGAAACAAACTTGACGGTGTGTATGAACGCAAATTCAGGTTCAAAAGAAAATTGAAAAAATTGCCAAAAAATCTCTAAAATTAAAATAAATCATCAAAACGAAAAAAAATCGCCAAATGAAAAAGAGTCATCAAAATGAAAAAATTGCCAAAACAAAAAAAAAAAAAAATGCTTAAACTAAAATAAATCTCCAAGGCCGAAAAAACGCCGAAAATAAACTAAAAAGCCCCAAAGCTAAAAAAAACGCCAAGACGAAGAAAAATACCGAAAAATCACAAAAACGAAAATGCGTGAGTACGTTTAAAATAAAAAATAATGGTCTAAAATAGAAAAAAAAAAAACAGCCACAAACTAGCACTGCTTTACTGAGCACCCATTTAACAGCTGATAGATGTTTTTCGTTTAGTTTGCTTTGAACTTTCAATATGAATCGACTTACACCAAAGCAACGCTTGCAAGTTGTTAAAAATTTTAATCAAAATAATTGTTCTATTGATTTTGAATTTCCATTCAAAATTTTATTTTCCGATGAAGCCCATTTCTAGTTGAATGGGTACGTATATAAGCAGCATTGTCTTATTTGGAGTGAGCAGAATCCACAAAATTTTATCCAAACACCATTACATCCACAGAAAATTACTGTTTGGTGCGCTTTATGGACTGGGGGTGTCATTGGCTTATATATCTTCAAAAACGATGATGGTCAGAATGTTACTGTCAATGGTGAATGGTATATTAACAGGATTCGAAATTTTTTCATACCTCAATTACGCGGTCTTAATCTTGCTGATATGTGGTTCCAACAGGACGGAGCCACATGCCACACAGCGGGCGCTACACTTGATTTACTCAAATAAACTTTTGATGAAAAATCAATTACACGTAATGGCCCAGTTAATTGGCCACCAAGGTCGTGTGATTTAATACCATTCGATTATTTTCTTTGGGGTTATGTTAAGTCACTTGTTTATGTCGATAAACCACAAACAATTGAACACTTGGAAATCAACATTCAAGGAGTTATCGGTGAAATACGGCCGCAAATGCTGCGAAAAGTTGTTGAAAATTGGTGTTCCAGATTGCGCGTTCTACGCTCCAGCTATGGCGGCCACATGACAGAAGTCATATTTAAACAATAATTTCATAAAATTTCGTTTCCAACAAAGCCCGTTTCATTGATATTAAAAATATATTTCCTTGCTTTATTATTATTTAAACTTGTGTCACTCTCTAAGGTTCGTATAGTGTAATATACATATGTATCTAGTGTCCGTACGGAAGCCTTCGTGTGCAATTCAAAGTCCTAGTTTATTGAATTTATTCTTATATTAATTATAGTAATTAATACATTTTTAATTTTTTCTACTTTTGGCTATTTTCTCTTAATTTTTTACGATTATTTTATAAATATTTATATTAAAAAATTTGTTATCAAATATTTAAGATATTTATTATTAAACATTTAAGAAAGACTACATCAAATTGATCTTGGTGAAAAAAGTTGGAAAAACTTGGACAACCCTATTCATTATAGCGAAGAAACCCAATATTTTTTGGTGAGGGTTCTCTATCTCTGTACTCGGAGTCCTAAGCAGTTACTGTGTTCTCCTTAAGTCAATGTGGGGTGAGGTCATAATTTTCCAGTAATGTACTCATATCCTCTCCGAATTTTAAACTGAGATTTTAAGAGAATTGCGATATTCTAGGATTGTATCCGTTGTATAGAACTGTAAGGACCCTTAAAGAAGACTTGCTGTCGGTTATAATACAAACATCTTTGTTATACACCTCATATAATCTTAAGGCAGTTTGCTACAGTTTTGATTGAAATTATTTATTCGAAAGGAATATGCAATTTATTTCTTTGTCTTTGAAAATAAATAAAATGTCATAGGATTTAAGAAAATAAATTTTTTTACCATAATTATACAATAAATTTTATTCACTCATTTTTGAGTGTGTTCATTAACTCACATATAAAAATGCTTGTGTATTAAAAGGCAAGGTTACAATAAATTTTATTGAAAATATTACTTAAATCATACAGAGCTATGATTAACTAAAAATCTTATTCACACAAAAATCTGCGAAATGTCTTTCATTAAAACGGTTCCTTGCTTAATTTCTAAGACTTTTGTTTCATAGAAAGTTTTTGTTTAAAACTGAGTTCTCTCTATCAACTTTACAAAAGTTTTTATTTACAGTTAACATCTCTGAATCATGCATTGACTTTTAAACCTTCACATATCCAGGCACTAAAATATATGCGAACCATTTCTTTTTCTATGCGAATATTTAGCATCAATATGAACAATTATTAAGTGAAATAAATTTACTGCCACAATGGGTAGGAAAAATATTAAATTTATATAGAATATGTACTATTTTATTAAACCCATTTAGAAGAAAATTAAGTATGTGAGCTTCTTCTTCGTCTAACAAATAAATGGTTTTAGTTTATTTATTTAAACTCAATATGTACGAGTATTGAAATGATAATCAACATTTGCATTCGAAATTTACAATTTATACAATATTAACAGTGAGTTTGAGCTCGACAATGCACAAAAGCAATGTGAACGAATGGTAGTGTAGTGTTTGCATTTCTATTATATATCCGGTTGTTAAGTGTAAATAGGAAAGAGATAAATACAAACTCATTCGTACAATGACATAAATAATATAACAACCACAATATGATATATGTACTAGTATACCATAAATAATAAAATTCAATAATAATATTGAATTATGATTATCTCTCGTTCTAAACATGTGGACTCACACAAACTTTAACGTTTGTTCGAAAAATGCATACTAATAGTCACACACACATACATACACACACCGAGTATGTATGTATGTAATGGGTGTTTTTTTAGAGGTATAGAACTTCGAATTGAAATAAAACACAAGAAAATCGTTTTGATGTCCATCAATTTGGCTTTATTGGAAGGATAATTTTATGCCATTAATGTTTAAATATGATTTCGGGCATGTGGCCGCCGCGGCTGGCTCGAATAAAGCCAATTCTACAGGTCCAATTTTCAACCACTTTTTCGAGCATATGGGGCCGTATGTTGGCAATAACGCCACGAATGTTGGCTTCCAAGTCCCCTAACGTTTCTGGTTTGTTGGCGTAGACGAGCGACTTCACATATCCCCAAAGAAAATAATCCAATGGTGTCAAATCACACGATCTTGGTGGCCAATTGACAGGTCCATTCCGCGAAATTATGCGCTCATCGAATGTTTCCTTCAATAAATCGATTGTGACGTGCGCTGTGTGGCATGTAGTGCCGTCTTGTTGGAACCACAACTCATCCACATTCATGCCATCCAATTCGGGAACAAAATAGTCGGTTATCATGGCTCTATACCGGTCTCCATTAACGGTAACTGACTCTCCAGCATTATTTCGGAAGAAGTATGGCCCAATGACTCCACCAGCCCATAGAGCACACCAAACAGTCAGTTTTTGTGGATGTAATGGCGTCTCAAGGGTCTCATGTGGATTTTCTTCACTCCAAATGCGGCAATTTTGCTTGTTGACGTAGCCATTCAACCAAAAATGAGCCTCATCACTGAACAAAATTTTGCGATGAAAATCAGCATCGAGATCAATCTCATTTTCGGCCCATACACCAAAATCACGACGCATTTCATGGTCTCGCGGCTTTAATTCTTGCACAAGCTGGATCTTGTAAGGTCGCAAGCCAAGATCTTTGCGCAAAATCTTCCATAAAGTTGATGGACAAAGCTCCAATTGCTGTGCACGGTGGCGAATCGATTCATTCGGGTCCTCTTCAACACTTTGCTCTACAGCGGCAATTGTTTCTTCGGTGCGCACTGTTCGACGTCTCTGCGGATGCGTATTTTCACATAGAGTAAACGTAGTGCGAAAACGATCCATGGTTAACCGAATTAATTGCTCTGATGGACGATTATGTCGACCATAAAATGTACGGAGCTTGCGGTAAACTTCGCGAACTGAACCATTATTTTCGAAATAAATTTGCACGATTTGCAAGCGTTGTTCTTTTGTCAACCTGTTCATGATAAAATGGCAAACCAAACTAAATATTAATCACTTAACAGCTGACAAAATGGCCGCCAGTTAAAAAAGTGATGCCAACTTAAAGTTCTATACCTCAATAAAAAAAACCCATTATATACGTGTGTATACACGTAAACACTCAATTCGCTTGAACACTTAATTTATAAATGTCCATATTTAAAAGAAAATATTGGATGGTGGTTCAAAAAGTTCTTAAAACGTGAACATTTTTATATATAGTAGTAGTAATATACTATTGACTGTCTGATACTTCGACAGTTCTAACATATGAAAATAATTGCATGAACCTTCTTTAGTTGTCAATAGAACAGGTGGAGAAGCAAATAAGTTTTCCATAAAAACATTTGTGAACAATGAGCAAGGCTCAGATATCATAAGCTAAAAAGCATAAATGCACAAGCACACAAATATACAAGACGATGTTGAGGTAAACATTCAGAGTAAAGCAACAACTATTATGCTTTACATTCTGTTTACTAAGAGTAGGTTTATCAATGTCAATAACGTGTAAAAGACGTAAAAATTTTAAAAATTTGTTTTTGTTTCAAATTTAAGTGTGCGACAAGTGTGAACATTGTTTTATTGCAAAACCAGTCCTATGAAAAATACAGCCACACAAACACATAAGCCAGTGCAGATGAAAGAGACAAAACCCAACAATAACAATTTTAATGCTCTTACAATTATGCGCTATTGTAAGGGCATGTACACACAAACCGTGATTCATGCACACAAACAGCAGTACAATTTGTTATACAAACCTGTAAAAAAGCCATTCCCAAAAGTCATGAAAATTTAGAATTTCGATACGGAAGTACTGCAAATTTGAATAGTCATTATTATTATATTTTCACATAGGCTTGTCATTGCAGGAAATTCTGTTTTATGATTTCTAATCACCAAATTGGATGTTAAAAAGAAGTAATTTTTGTGAGGTAGTATAATGATATTTTTTCTTTTTGAAAAAAAGGTAAAAGTGCCCAGCCTTACAACTCAGTCCTCTTTATGCAAATTTAAGCGTAAAGCATTAATGCAAATTGCAATGTATAGTTAAATATATATATATATATATATATATATATATATATATATATATATATATATATATAAATATATATATTTATATTTATATTTATATTTATATTTATATTTATATTTATATTTATATTTATATTTATATTTATATTTATATTTATATTTATATTTATATTTATATTTATATTTATATTTATATTTATATTTATATTTATATTTATATTTATATTTATATTTATATTTATATTTATATTTATATTTATATTTATATTTATATTTATATTTATATTTATATTTATATTTATATTTATATTTATATTTATATTTATATTTATATTTATATTTATATTTATATTTATATTTATATTTATATTTACATTATATTTTAATTTTATATAAATTATATATTTGTAATATCAAGAAGAAATAAGGAAAATAAGGTCGTTTAAATATCATAATTATATGAAAAGTAGTTAGTAGTTTTCTTCAAGAAACCGATTTTTTAAAACGCATCTTGAATATGTTTTAAAACTATAACTTAATTACAAATTTCTGCATGACTAATATAAATTTGTACTTGCTTTACTAATAATCATAGACAGGGGTTTCATGCAAATGCATATTTTTTCCCTCAAACCTGATAATGGCAAGAACGAAATATCTTTACGAAACATTGAATTTGAGTGAAAATGGCATCGATTTGTTAGTGTATATTTTTGCATATTTTGCTGAAAATTCATATTTTTACATAATTTGGTCATAAATGCATATTTTTGTCTCATATTTTGGTATAATTACAATTTGTGTGTCATATTTAGTAAAAAATTCTAATTTCAAATTAATTCGCTTTCATTGTTGTAGCATTGTAGAAGGATTGTACAATCACACACACCTAACAAACTTAATAAAAATTGTCATTTGGTAGATAATTTCAAGAGGACATTTTCTGCTATTGAAGCCGAAAGTAGTGAAACAATTCTGCGGAAAACTAATAGCTATTATTCAATTCATTTGTAATGGTTGAGTTAAATGAATATATACATATATAACATTATATAAAAATAGTTATTTAAATTTGAGACCATAACGTCTATAGACGTTACACAAGGCCTTTTCAATGCCAAAAATCTTTCTAAAAACAAATTGATAGAACTTCACGTTCGAAAATTTTTAAATGAAAATAAATAAATAACACTTTTCTTTTTCAATTTGCATATTGCTCCTTCTATGCAATATAAACATATTAGCCCAATTGTTCCAATGTAATCTACTAAATATCTCGACCAAAGAAATATAAGACTTATACAACTTTCATAATTAAGGGCACATACATACATACATATCTTTGCATTAATTTGTCCAAGATGATACATTTTTGTATATTAATTTTATAAATTCGGTTTAAAACTTTTTAAAAAGAAACCAAGAATTAATTATTGCAAATAAATAAATCTAATATGTTCAGTATTATTGTTATCATTGGGCCATAAAACAGATTTCATTTCAAATTCTGATATTTTGTAAACATTATTAGTATTAATATGGTAATTAACACTAACAGGAAGTTGGTATGTTTCACAACAAGAATTGTCCGGTTTTAACCCATTGCTGTGTTAAATTTGCGTTGGTGCCACCAAAAATTAAAAAACGCACCAAAATTTAAAAAAAAGCGCACCACGCACCAACTAAGGAATTTTTCGCACAAAACATTTCAAAAAGCACCCAAAATGGTGCGAAACGCACCAAGTTGACAACGCTGGCATTTGCTTATCTGCCAAGCGAGGACATTAGTTATTGTAGTGTCGAAGCATATTTCACTAGTGCACACTGAATGACAACTGTACAGTGAGTACATAAGTGTTAAAAATAGGTATATCTTAAGCAGCTCTGGGTTCAGGAACATCTCTTGCGTCATCGTAATTATTTCTTAAGTGCGGTCAGGTTTGTGTGTGTTGTTTGGCCTTTTTTGAATTTTTCGTCTCGTTCGCACTGGTTGACTGATCTGCCACGCATAATAACCGTATAATCTTGCGGTTTTTTGTGGAGTTTCTTTAACAACCTCATTGCTACTTCCTGTGTGAAGGCATAGGTCATGTACAGTTAGTCACGAAACCTTTTAAAATTCTGTTAATATCATCTTGGGTACATGGTCAAGTTACTCCGCCCATACTTATGGAACACCATATTATACAAATTTACTTTGTATAATATGTATAAATAAATAAATAAATAAGTAAAAAAAATATGTGTATGTGTAAAAGAAAAAACAAACAATGTAGATAAGTCGTATTTGAACGTGTTAGTTCGCATGCGATACTGTTCTAAGTTTTATAATTAATTAATTTAAGACTAAAAAATAAAATAAATAAATAATAAAATAAAAATAATATCACTTAATATTTTATGAAATTTTTAGTTTATGAAATGAAGTGCATAATGAAAATATTGCACACGTGACACAACTGTCTATTCAACTCTTCTACAATGGTTTTGTGTGTGTTGTTTGTTTCCTTGTTCTCTATTTTTGCTTTAAACCCAATTACGATTGCCACTACAAACCTGAAAAAAATACAATACACTGCACGGCTTGTGCTCACTTCTAAGTAACACTAATATTAATAGCCTTTAAATGAAAAGCTTTTAAATATACAATGTTAAATTAATTTAGTGCTAGAATACCACGATGTTAACTTCACTGTTCATTACACTAGACTGACTTATAACGGGTGTTTTTTGTAGAGGCATAGAACTTCGAATTGAAATAAAACACAAGAAAATCGTTTTAATGTCCATCAATTTAGCTTTATTGGAAGGATAATTTTATGCCATTAATGTTTAAATATGATTTCGGGCATATGGCTACCGCGGCTGGCTCGAATAAAGCCAATTCTACAGGTCCAATTTTCAACCACTTTTTCGAGCATATGGGGCCGTATGTTGGCAATAACGCCACGAATGTTGGCTTCCAAGTCCCCTAACGTTTCTGGTTTGTTGGCGTAGACGAGCGACTTCACATATCCCCAAAGAAAATAATCCAATGGTGTCAAATCACACGATCTTGGTGGCCAATTGACAGGTCCATTCCGCGAAATTATGCGCTCATCGAATGTTTCCTTCAATAAATCGATTGTGACGTGCGCTGTGTGGCATGTAGCGCCGTCTTGTTGGAACCACAACTCATCCACATTCATGCCATCCAATTTGGGAACAAAATAGTCGGTTATCATGGCTCTATACCGGTCTCCATTAACGGTAACTGACTCTCCAGCATTATTTCGGAAGAAGTATGGCCCAATGACTCCACCAGCCCATAGAGCACACCAAACAGTCAGATTTTGTGGATGTAATGGCGTCTCAAGGGTCTCATGTGGATTCTCTTCACTCCAAATGCGGCAATTTTGCTTGTTGACGTAGCCATTCAACCAAAAATGAGCCTCATCACTGAACAAACTTTTGCGATGAAAATCAGCATCGAGATCAATCTCATTTTCGGCCCATACACCAAAATCACGACGCATTGCATGGTCTCGCGGCTTTAATTCTTGCACAAGCTGGATCTTGTAAGGTCGCAAGCCAAGATCTTTGCGCAAAATCTTCCATAAAGTTGATGGACAAAGCTCCAATTGCTGTGCACGGTGGCGAATCGATTCATTCGGGTCCTCTTCAACACTTTGCTCTACAGCGGCAATTGTTTCTTCGGTGCGCACTGTTCGACGTCTCTGCGGATGCGTATTATCACATGGTAAACGTAGTGCGAAAACGATCCATGGTTAACCGAATTAATTGCTCTGATGGACGATTATGTCGACCATAAAATGAACGGAGCTTGCGGTAAACTTCGCGAACTGAACCATTATTTTCGAAATAAATTTGCACGATTTGCAAGCATTGTTCTTTTGTCAACCTGTTTATGATGAAATGGCAAACCAAACTAAATATTAATCACTTGACAGCTGACAAAATGACCGCCAGTTAAAAAAGTGATGCCAAATTAAAGTTCTATACCTCAGTAAAAAACACCCTTTATTTGGTGGATGCATTTCCCTTTTTAAACTTAACATAAAGCTTCCCGAAGAAGCAATATCCAGAACACAGAAAAAATTATTCAAAAAATTCAATCAAAAAAATTATTTAAACAAACGTGTGTTTTGAAATATAATTTAGTTTCAGTATATATTTTTTAAGGCAGAATTAGTTTTTACTTTCTGTTCTGTTACGAATCAGCTCACTCATTTTTGTTCATAGAAATCTAGTAAACGTCGTTAGTTTTTCTGTTTCGTTCTGTTCTGTTACGGTTCAACCTGTGAAAATCAAAAAATATTTAAGTAATTGTAAATGACAGCATAAATTAAATAAAAATATTTTGAATTAAATTGTGATTGTACTTTTAGAATTAAAAAAAATAATTTTTAAAAGAAAAAAATTAAACTATATTGAAACTTAACAGTGGACGATGCAAAACTCATCGCTTTAGTGGAAAACTGCGACCCTTCTGGTCAGACACAGCTGATTAGTTACTGCAGAATAAGTAAGCACTCAAATTTAGAAGCAGAACGGCACAGCACAGAACATCAACAGATAGTAAAGACTAATGTAGCCTTTACTGTTCCAGTAAATTATTTTTTCCAATTTTATTTTATGTAAAAAAACTGTGTAGAATGAAAATTATCTATATAAAGTAAAGTAATTTGTAAAAAAAATTTTAGATTTATTTTTTTATGTTTAAATTTGTTATTTTCAGTTAAATTTATTTTTATATACTGTAAAACAATTTGTCTGATTTTTTTTTTATTTTTTCTACAAATTATTTTATAGATATAAAAAACATTTTATTTTTTTTAAAGATTTTTTTTTGCAGTTTTCAAATTTATTATGTTTGTATATTGTGATTATCAATATAGTATTAAGAGCCTTACTATAAACATACGGAGTTTGTTAGCTAAATTAAAAAATTTTTTGGGTTGAAGTCTATTGACGAGTTCCAAAAGTGGGAACGAAATGCTTAACCATAAAAACAAGCCAATTTTTTTGAAAGAAAAAAATATTATTTCATTCAGTTATCTTTTTCAAATAAAAAAAAATTTTAGTGAATGTGTTTGTGTAATTTATAAAAAAAAAATTTGCTGAATAATACAAAATAAAAATCTACAAAAATATTTTTCTGTTCCTATTAATACATTTGACTGAAAATATTTTGAGTGTCAGTTAACTTTTTTCTCTAATGCCATAATAAGTTAACTAAAAATAAAATTTTTTTTCCAGTTAAATTTTTACAAAATTGTTATCAGAATCTACAAATTTCTTTGTAGGTCCGCATTCATACAAAACATTTACTGATTCAATGAATTTGGTTACTGAAAACGAATTTTAGTTTTTTCTGTGAAATGCTCAGTATATTCAATAAACTCTTATATTTGCTTTCGATTACGCCAATAGTTCTTAGTAAAAAGTTATTGAAGTCTTTCTTAAGAAACTTAATTACCATATTAATACTAATAATGTTTACAAAATATCAGAATTTGAAATGAAATCCGTTTTATGGCCCAATGATAACAATAATACTGAAAATATTAGATTTATTTATTTGCAATAATTAATTCTTGGTTTCTTTTAAAAAAGTTTTAAACCGAATTTATAAAATTAATATACAAAAATGTATCATCTTGGACAAATTAATGCAAAGATATGTATGTATGTATGTGCCCTTAATTATGAAAGTTGTATAAGTCTTATATTTCTTTGGTCGAGATATTTAGTAGATTACATTGAAACAAATACAAAAATAATTTTGTTATGCAAAAGTTTAATTTAGAGTTGTTCTAGTCTAATCAAAATGTACCATATCGAATCAAAAATGGTATGACCTAGACCACTTTCATATTTACACTATGTATGTACGAATTTGTTTAGTTTTTTTTTTGTTGTTTTTTAATTATGGACATATATTGTAAAAGGCTGTTTATTTTTATTGTTATATTTTTACCACCATATTCATAAAATTTTAAACGAATTTGAAATGTATTTTTTTTAAATTTTCGATACAAAATTTTCCAAAAATGAATTTCAAATTCATTTTATTTTTTTTATGAATATGGGGGTTAATATGGATATATGTATTAAACTTCTGATAAAAAAAATTTAAAAATATTTGAATAAAATGATAAATAAAGAATTTTTATTAGTTTTGAATCCTTTCTATTAATCCTAGATCTCTTTAAAAAGTTTTGTACAGAATTTACGAAATTAAAAAAACAATTATTATCTATTTAATACAAATGAATATAAACAAATTTGCTAAGTTTTTTTTAGGTTTTATTTGTTTAACCCTATACTGTAAAATCCTCTTTTAGTGTTAAATTTTTAACACAAAAACATAATGTACTTTTATGCATA
Organism: Tachina grossa; assembly: GCA_949987645.1. NCBI lineage: Eukaryota > Metazoa > Arthropoda > Insecta > Diptera > Tachinidae > Tachina > Tachina grossa. Next base: position 148,908,451 of record OX465274.1, on the reverse strand, counting down.
ATTCAATAAACATTTTAAACTAAAAAAATAAATTCTAAAATTTGTGCGTTTTTTTGCAAATGGCGCGTGTTCTTCTCCATTTTGGTGCGTTTTGAAATTTCAAAGTTGACAACGCTGGCAAATGCTGTTGCATGCTTTTGATAATATTAAATACCATTTTTAGTGTTCTCATAAAATCGAGAGCACTAGAAAGAGAGAACATGAAGACTAAAGGTAGAATTAGTAAAATCGTATCGTGATGTTGCGTGTCAGCTGACAAAAACCGTACCATATACAATGCATGTTACTAGTTATAAAATTGACGTGGGAATCTGTAGAAAACAGGGGGCAAATCGTCACATCCGTGAACGTACAACTCGTCACGTAAAAACACCATTTTCGGATTATGACATACGTGAACGTATTGAAATCCCATTCAGTTTGTACGATTGATGTATTACTTAATTTGTTTTCGTACGATTGCCGATACGATCACGTATGTAACGATTTGCACCCAGATTTTTCTTTCTGTAGCGAAAGTCAAAAACGCCGCATTTAATGCCAGACAAAAAAATGTGCTGTGCAAACTGTTACATTTTCTATAACTTGTGCACAAATTTGAACGATACGGCAAGCTGTAAAGTAGAATGATACGATTTTACTAATTTTAACTTAAGTAAGCAAATATCTTGTGCTCAGCTCTAGTGTTAATTAATAAAGTGTTCTGATTTGATAGGAATTGTACATTGGGAACTTTGTATTTATTTGCAAATATTTGGACCTATAAGACCTCGTTTTTATAATATTAAAATGTAACCATATGTAACTCTTTTTTCCATAGCTACTGTTAGCAAACAAAAAATTTCTTGTATCAAATTTTAGAAACATTTTTAATTAACTGAAATGGTTTTAATATTGGATCAATTTGAGTTATAATAGGTGTCATAACCTTCACAGTGACCAAAACTAAGCCCCCATTAAATATTTATGGGAGAAATTGAGAAACAAAACATTAATCCATTCTATATCTAATATGCTTATGGCAGTTTTTAACAAAACAATTTTCCAACTAGATATTAAATATTTTTTTCAAGTAATTCCTTTTTTGTTTTAGATTTAAACTTAGATTTAAATATGCCTATTTGTTTTTCTATACTTTTTCTATACTTATCCTCATACTTTTTGATACAAGTATGCTTATGCACATGCGTATTTATTCGACTACCCATAGCGTACTTGTTTGATCGAACTAACACATATCGGTATGTACACTTACTTGTGCTTCATACTCATAGGTATGAATGCCTGTATGTTATCATGCTCTGAGCTGCGTATATGCTTTAATATGTATTGATACGTATGAATACGTATGAGTATATTTATACTCGCTTGAGTATAAATGAATTCTGAATATTAAATATTAAGCCTTTTGTCTTTACCTTTGTCTGATTTGTACGAAAGTTGTGAATATTTTATGATTAAAGTTGCTTTGAAACTTTTTTTCGTATTACTCGGGGTTACTTTAGGCTGATTTTTTTTAGTGTTACTAGGGGTTACCTTAGGCTGATTTTTTTAAATGTTGCATACATTATTTGCAGTGTACATACTTTATATTGTTTCTACACGTTTTTTGGTATTATAAAATTAGTTTTACATCCAAGCACGAACATCAAGCATGGAAGTGCGTTTTAATTTATTCAGTTTCCTTGTTGTTTATGTGTACACTTATACTTGTGTGTACATATCGCACTTGTTCCTCTAAAGGGATGGCTTCAACTAAAAATTTATAAATTCTGAGTAGAGTTAGAAAATTTTTTATTTTTAATTTATGTAGTCATATCAGAAAGAATTATACAGCTACATATTTTTGACAAATAGTAGAGAAAATTATGTAAAATTTTTCCAGTGGAAGGATATGACTTTTCACTGTATATTGTTTTATTCCAAAATGTGGAAATTGCAAAATTTTGAGTTGACCCATTTTAGAGGAACAAGTGCGATATGTACATAAGTATGTCTTAAAGGATGTGTACAAATATGGAAGAGCTATTACCCATATATACAAAATACTTAAGTGTGTATTAGTTTACATATGTATGTTTACATACATATGTACGTCCATAAGTATTAGTTATTTACGATGTCGAATTGTTAAACAACATTTCAACGTAGCATAAATGCATTTTTTATGTTACTTATGAATAGTTCGTGCATGTATGTATGTACATATGTATTAGAGTCCTGCGTAAACAGTCTTGAAATGTAAATATTTTAAATGTATTCTCGTGGTATGTATTATACTAAACCAATAATAAATGCTGTTGTTTAATAAATGAAGCACGATGTCGCGAAGACTTTTTGTTCACAACAAACAATCAAAAGAAAAAGTGTTGATGCGTGTATGCTTGTTATTTTGCATATTGTACGTTTGAGTGTGCGTGTAAGATGTAGATGGTAAGATATTATGTGGTAAAGGGTGGTTTTTTAAAGCAAGCGCACACAACTAATGTCAATTCATGTGTGCGTTTGTATGTGAGCTGAAAAATAAAATATTATACACACAAAGTGTGTGCGTATTTAAATGCATAACGTTTGTTTACGCGCCCATGCGCATGAAGAAGCAAGCATAACAAATTTTTCCGTCACGAAGTATTTTCTTCTTTACTCCTATACCTGCAATAACTGAAACACATTTCTTACCGTTTGGTTTAGAAGATTTCGCTGTACTAAAGCATTTGAAAGATCCCTCATTTCTTAAAAGTTCTTGTAAGTGGTCTTGTGCAGGGGTCTAATATGTATATGTGTGTTGGGTTATGTATATATCCCTGTAATTTATTTTGTAGCTGAACGAATATATTATTCTGCTATTGTTGCTTTATAATGGTCATAAACAATTCTCTCGCAATCACAGTCTCGTATTTAAATGTGTTGAATACAACTGCAACTGCAAGTTGAGCATAGACAAGGAAAAAAAAGCTCAAAATAAATTCAAATCCTTATTTTTTTTGTTGTTGTTGTGGAGTGTCTGTTTTTGTGTCAAATTGTATATTATTTGCTATGGTTGAATGCAAATAATAACTGAATTGGTTTTATGTGAAATAATAAAACCATTGTTCGTAATAAAAAAAATAAAAGAAAAAAAAAAATATTGTATGCATTTACTTTATATACAGCTGTATTATTATGTGTTATTTATTCATTTATTGATTTTCAAGTAGTATTTTTTTTATCCCTGCATATATTTACAAGAAATTGCTTGATTGTTACAATATCGAAAGCAAAAAAAAATTTTAATTATTAAAAGAATGGATAATAAAATATATTAAAAAATTTTACATGTTTTTTGGTCAACTTACGTTTTTGTTAGTGTCTTCATTCTAACAATAATGATTCGAATATTCGAACAACTTTTTTTAATTTTTCTTCGAATGAACAAAAATTTTTCAATTTAGCATGCATAATTATTTGAATAATTTTTTTCGAGCATTCATACATTCATACATTCGAACAAAAAAATCATGAAATTTTATTCGAACAAATATAAAAATACGATTTATTGACAACACTAATCTGTATGCATTTCTTTCCTGCTTAAGGAACTCATCCCTAGACTTCAACCCAAAAGTTGTTAAGATAAAAAACTTCATATGCTTATAATGAGACTCCTAGTATGTTATTGTGAATCCCAATATACAAGCATAACAAGTTTAACGTGTAGTTTCCACAATGCAAGCAATCGACTTGTCTAGAAAAAATATATGAAAAGCACTAAAATTTTTGAGTGATTTCTATACAAAATTTTTAGACAATTCGCTTGCCTGCATTGAGATGCTCAAAAGCCCTGCTACTATTTAATAGACCTAAAATAGTCTCAGGAGGTACAATACCTCCATACCAAGTGAACATATTTATTTTATTTTTTCCCGTATTTAATAATATTTTATGTTGCATAACTGTTTAGTGTCCCAATTTAAACATCAATTGCAAATGGTTTATATCGGTATAAGCTGTCAACGAAAGATAATCGATTTGAAACACAACTGTACTGAGAGCATAGTAAGCAACATGGTACAAACGTTCCATTATACTTCAATTAGATATCCATATAAAAATTTAACATATATAAAAACTCTTGAGTAAATGATCTTCCTAAAATATGAAATATGTTTAACTGAAAAAAAAAATTATTTTTGGCTATTTGTTTTATAAAATTTTTTTTTTAATTTCCAATCCTGTAACCATAATATTGATTTTTCTGGGCTTTCATGCTAATTTCTTTCTTTCCAAAGCAAAGACTATATTTAATTAAGAAAGAAATAATTAGTTTTATTTAACTAGTTTTATATCACAAAAAGTGCAAGCTTCCCAACCCTGGCATTCCTTATGCTCATCTAGTTCCTATAAAAAATTTATAAAATATGTTAAGTGAACAAAGAAAAAAGAAAATAAGAGAAAAATTAGTTACCTTAAAATCAAAACAAAAGCTCAAATTTTCCAGCTCTGGAGCTAAGGTTTTAATTTTTTCTAATTTTCTATACCAAAATTTTCTTTGCAACACATAAAATGTATTTAATTTATAAAGAAAAAAAAAAACAAATTAATTGGACCTAGTTACTTTTATATATCACAAAAAGTATAAGTTTTCCAACCCTGGAATCATCCTTTTAGATATACCTGATTCCTTAAGCCAATCTGTTTCTCTTAAGGAACGAAAATTACTTTAAGTAGGTTACTTTTGTTTAGCAAAAAAAGCAAAGTTTTCCAACCCTGGAAATGTCTTTATTATTTTTTTTATTTATTTTTTTAATGTCAATTTTGTTTGTACTAAAACGGCGGAATTACCGACGGACATCACTGATTCGTCTGTCCTATGCATAAGGACCCAGAATATATATGTATATGACTATTGTGGAAATTACACTTGCAACAAGGACAAACAACCTACATATATCCTTTACCATTTTTGGTGAAGGGTATACAAATAGTTTCAGTAAGCTCCTTTATTGCAACATAGACATATCTCAACATATGCTTTCTTAGACATTTGCATGTCTTCTGCAAATGCAGACTAATTTTCAAACAATTTGCAAATATTTCTGTGGCAATAAGGAAAAAGTGCTTAAGTCATATTTTAATGTTTTGCAGGAGAGCACTTTTAAGCTTTCAAGTAGATTTTCACAAATTCATTTATTTAACAGCTAAATTGGGAAATTCTCTTTTAACCTTTATTTTTTATGCAAATATCGTTATACACACTATAAGAAATACGCTTAAGTTGAAATATACCAACGTATAACATAGATTAACCTAGATTAATTAATATTAGAAGTCTAAATAAGATAAGTCGCAGGTCATGGTGCTATAACTTCATGAAAAATCACACAAATTAATTGATTGGGGTACTTTCAAATATGCAGTTTACGGAGGTATCATTAACTCAGAATCAGCTTATCTTGACTTAAGCACTTTTTCCTTTTTGCCACAGCTTTAAAGAGTAGCATGAATGGTTTTAATGATGTCTGTAATTGTTGTTATAAGTTGTATTGAACAACAATTCAATATACTTTTGGTGTTTGTTTTGAAAAATTGGTATATAAGTGAAATCACGACAATCGTTAGTTTCCTTATGATAATTATAGATATATATGCAAGAAGGGAAAACTGCTTAAGCCGAGATAAGCTAATTTTGATTTAATGGCATTCCTGTAATCTTCATATTGAAAAATATTTCTGGGAAAAATCTAAAGTTTTTTGTACGATTTTCCAGGAAGTTATAGAACAATGACTTGCTGTTTATTTTCTTTCGACTCATAATCTCATATGAAATAATGATTTAATTAAGCTTAAATATCGATAAACATTTTCTGATTCTCTGAATACAGATACGAGTAGCAACGAATACTGACCGAATGGTTTGAATATTTTTTGTTCTTTCGTATGTCATCATGTCATTTCATTGCTTACGAGTAATATATAACGGGATCACATACATAGATTGTAATGCAGAGTATAGACGTTACTATAAATCGTTCAAGTAAAAACTTTGTAACGTGTTGTCGTACTTATGAAATATATTTTGTATTAAGATATACTGGTTGTGTAACAAAAATAACTTTTACCTAAAATCTTATTTGTCTGTAAAATTTTAAATCCTTACAATAAAAAAATAATTTCACCAGCTCATGCACTGATTTCATTGGGTTAAATTTGATTTAATTTCTTAAAGTCACATGTATAAGAAATTTAGTTATTTTATATTTTAACACACACCCTCACTTCCATCAAAGTGACAGACATTGATAGAAGTGGTAATCCCAAGGGACATTGTGCCACATACCCACCAAAAGTAGTTAAAAAAACCATTTTTAGCTGGAAAGTCTTTAGTCGTTGCCAAAACATTTATTGAAATATTTTTTTTGTCCATTTTGAACTATATTAAATTTTTTGTATTTAGATACAACATTAATTATATATTAAGTAATTTTTCTAACCAGAAATACGAAGCACAATAATGCGGAAAATGGCTGAGATGATGGCAAGTTTTGTATGTAAATTTCTTAATTTAAAAATTTGGTTTAGCATTTCCTAAAATTCTTCTTTTAAAAGAGTTATTTCATTTGAAAAATATTATACACCGGAAACTGGATGAAATAAGTATTCGTAATCGCATAAAAATAATTTTCTATTTTAAAACATCTGCAAGCAAACTAAATAACATAACACAGGCATGTATGTGTCATGTATAATGTATTTAAATTTTCTCTTTAAGTTTTGGCTTGCATTAAACACATTCACCATAGCAAGCTACCGACTACCAATTGTCAAGGATAGAATACACATGTTTATATGAGAATGATTCTTTTGAAGACAGCAGGGCAACAGGGCGACAGGTTGTTGTCTATGCTGATTTTGTCGTTGTAGTACAATTAAACTAATTTCTATTTCTTTGGATACAATGAGAAAATTCAGTATTGCCAGTACAATACAAAATGTTGAATGAATGATTTTGTACAATTATTTCATATTTTTGAACAGAAACAATATCCAAAAATTGATGTAAAGAACAAATTGATTCATTTTTGTACTTTTACGTGAAATAAGTACATTTTAAAAGAGTAATTAATTTTTATAAATGCAAAATATATAAAAGTGGCAATACTGAACTATGTATTTGTACTTGAATATCAGCTGCAGATGGTGCTGCTGCCATCTCCAAAATAATTAAGTAGCCGGCTACGAGGCGACAAATGCTGCTTGCGGCACTTGAAGTCGTGTATTCATGTAGCCTGCTGTGGTGAATGTGTTTAATGCATCACAGTGCGCTGTTACATTAAGTTAAATTTAATGTTTAAAGGTAGAATTAGCCGAACGTCCACGTAAGCTAACGAAACAGCTGATCGGTTTTGTTGATTGAAAACAATGAAAACGCTTACAGAAATTTGCTGTAACGTTGACGGCACGTCTCAACCTGTATAAAATAGAACTTCGTAACGTTGTTAAGTGACGTTTGTAAGCCAGTGATGGTACCATTGTAATTTAAATGGAATAGGGGTATTTTGGCTCTGTTTTTTGGTACTTTTGTTAATAATATCTGTGTGAAAAAACATAAATATATAAATAAATATTTCGGAATGTACATACATATATACATACTTATGTACACAAATATATACATGCATGTGTATGTATATGTACTTATATATAATAAAGAAATGCATAAATATGTATAAGCATAATATAAATGTGATATGTATTAAAGGATTTAAATGGTATCAAAACTTTTTATTGTGTATGCACACATGTAAAAATTATTTCATGTTGCATACATATCGTTGGTCATAAGTAGAAGGGCCCTAACTCAAATAATTGTAATTTTACAGGGGAAGATAAAAACATAATATTAAACAACACAACTCCTTTGTTGAACTGCTTTTAAAAGTGTTATTTTTACGATATTGCAATAAATTTTTGTGACGAGGTGTACTTGTGTCCATCGATATGTATGTATGTATGAACATATTTATTTGTTATAAATGTATAACAGACAGTATACAGTTTTAGTAGCGTTTACATATTTTAGGTACTTTTTCTTCGCTACATTCACTATTTGAACTTTTTTATTTCCCATCACTGTTTTGTGAACAGCTGTTCCTTTTTAATATTAAAACAACAAAACGAAGTAAAGCATACGCACGTTTTTAAATGTTCTATAAGTGCACCAACGTGCTAACAGTACGGTACGGTACGGTACAGCAACAGCAACGTTCGGTTAACCCAGCCTTAAGTTTTGATTTTATGTGAGAGATGAAGAGAGAGATAGGTAGAGAAAGTGATATATATTTACATCTCATTGTCAATATTGCATGTTCACTTATGTCTCAATTTTTACCGAAAGGAACAGTTTCAGGGAAATAAAATGGAACATGTCTGTTAATTTGTTTTATAGCTATGAATGTTCGTTAACGATATGTTTAATGTTATTTTAATTTAATAAAAATTAATAAGAACTTACTTAAGTTGAGACCATAATAGGCAACATATCACAATGCATTGTAAGACTAATGAGTACTTACATATGTTTTACATAGCAGCAATAAAAGCTTCTGAATGTATGGTTAAATAAAATTCTTATATAAAAATAGGAGGAATATGTAAAGAAAAACTCTTGAGTAAAGATATTTCTAAAATATGAAATTTATTTAATTACTTAAGAAACAAAATTTTTACTCCTTTATAAAAAAGACAGTTTCCCACTCGTGAAAATGTTCTTTTGATTTTCTTGATTTCCAATACTTGTACCAATAATTTTTTTTGTAACATATAAAATGTGTTTAACTAATAAAAAAAATTAGTTGTAGTTGCATAATTTTATGTACCAAAAAAAATTAAAATTTTCCAACCCTGGAACCGTTTTGTTTTTTCTTTCAATATCAGCCTATTTCATTCCAAAATATAAAATATATAGCTAAAAAAAATAAAAAAAAAATTTAGTTGTTTTTATACACCAAACAATGTTTCAATTGTCCAACCCTGAAATTGTCTTTTTTTTTTAACTCACAAACAAAAAAATTTAGTTTTGGCTAGTTGCTTTAAAAAAAAAAATAAAACTTTCCATCCTTGTAATCGGTTTTATGATTTTACTGATTTTCAACACAAATCTTTTTCTTTCTAAAAAAACAAAAATTAGTTTTAGTGGGAAGTAATTAATAAGAAACTACTTGTTCTCTACTTCCGAAGTATATATAAGTGAATACTTTATAGCTTTTCAGGAATCGATTATTATCTTGATTGTTAATCAATGCCATAAAAGAAAAAAAAATAGCATACGAAAAATCAGATTCACTTAACATTATGCAAATAATTCGGATTCACTGAATATGTATCAAAACAGTGAACTTTCTCTCACTCAGTAAAAATAATTAGAAATTATCTAAATGTGCACTACTTCCAGATCACAAGCTGAGGATATTATTGACTTCTTTGGAACCTTTTTGTTTATTGGGCTCCTTTTATAATTTTTAAATTTTCCAGCCCTGGAACCGCCTTTTTGATTTTGCTGGTTTTTAACATCAATCTATTTAGAAACATTTCTGATATACATATCACTCCAAGAAGCTGGGAGCTTCGTTAAACCGATTTCACGATGGTCGAACATACGAACATCGCTTATTCGACTTCCCCATTCATAAGAACCCAGAATGTATACATAAACCTTTTGGAGCAAAGTACGATTTATGAGAAAATTACAGAAGGAACTATATATATATATATATATATATATATATATATATATATATATATATATATATATATGTATATATATATATATATATATATATATACATATATATATAATTATATATATATATATATATATACACTACACCCCTGCACAAGACCACTTACAAGAACCTTTAAGACATGAGGGATTTTTAAAATGCTTTAGTACAGCGAAATCTTCTAAAAAAAACGCCAATCAACACTGTTGCCAAGACTTTTGTTTCACTTGTTGCAGGTAAAGGAATAAAGAAGAAAATATTTCGTGACGAAAGAATTTGTGATGCTTGCTTTTTCATATGTATGGGCGAGTACACAAAAGTCATGCATGTACGTTTTATTTTTCAGAGCATATGCAAACGGACACAGATCTGCCAAAGCACCGGGTGTAGGTAAGACGCCAGAGCATCGCCCCAATGCACCCTTTTAGAATGAACCTAAGGCCCACTCCTCAAGGCACATAGGTTGCAATCTTTGATATAGTTATCCCTGTACTATATTCAGTTACCTTGCTGAGGTAATTTAAGCTATCTAAACTCTGCTGCTATGTCCGTGCCCATAGCAGCTTCTTTTGAATGGCAACAGCACATAGAATAGTGTCTGGCTGACCGCGTCAGACCAACCACTAGCATTGATTTCACACTGGGAAGCCAAGACTATTCTCCCAGCGATTTTGGTAGCAACCGCAGCCCCCACGATAATTCTCCGGCTTCCACGCTAAGGTGTTGTGTATACACCCATAGCGAGGTCCCCAAGAGAATTCCTCAACCATTGCCAGCACAGCTCAACCACTCATCCGAGATGACCCCATACCTGTGTCGCCAAAAATCCAGTGCCTACTCCGTACATACCAAAATCATCCCTTAAACCCCGTGGGGTAGGACGAACTGGGCATTTTAGTGAAAGAATCCTGACGACCGCTAAATGCACTTAAAACTTCAAAGCAGCTAGGCTGTCGGGCAACCGGCACCCATGGCACCAGAAGTAGCCTCTGGTCAGACTTCGAAGTTCCACCACAAGGGCTTCACCTCTATCGTCTTTTGAACTCAGGGGCAGTTCTAGGTGACGCTGCACCTAACTGACATTAACAGGACCTGTCTTCCTTTTATAAATATGTGCACATCCTTTGCTCTGTTGCCAGAGATCGGGTAGTAACACATAAATTCTATGGGTAATGTACCAAAGGTACGTCAATGGAAAAAGCCACATCACCCCAGCTGGGGCCCCGGGTTTGCCACACCCGTAGTCAAAAATAGACTCCCCTGGGTGGATGCAAACGGACACACATGCATTGACATTAGTCGTGTGCGTTTGCTTTAAAAAACCACCCTTAAGGCCGGGGCACAATGAATCCGTCATACGTTAAACTTCGCCTTTTTCAACTGACATTATCACAACGACGGAGAAGGTTGGCACAATAAGTACTTTATTGACGGAAGTATTTGAACAGATTCAATAGGTTGGTTCTCCATTTTATTTATTAAATTCAACTTTTTGTATTTATTTCGTTTATTTCTTTTATTTAATTTTATTTTTGCTGTCACAAAACACAAAAATCTAAATCAGAACATACGAAAAAAAAACAACCAATATCTGTCAAAGTACTCAACGTACTCAAAAGCTAAAAATTGACCAGTTTTTATACTTTGCTTTGACGGACACGTACTGAATGTAACAGACTTCGTAGGAAACCATGTATTTCAACTTAGCTGTCAGTTGAAAAAAGCGAAGTTTAACGTATGACGGATTCATTGTGCCTTTAAACACATAAGAGCTTACCATCTAAATCTTACACACACTCTAACGTACAATATGCAAAATAACAACCATACACGCATCAACACTACTTCTTTTGATTGTTTGTTACGAACAAGATGTCTTCACGACATCGCTTGTAAACGCTCATATATACGTAAATCAATACATCCATAGTGCTTTGCTTATTAAACGACATCATTTATTATTGGTTTAGTATAATACATGATACGACAATACATTTAAAAAACAAAACTGTTGAGGGCTGCGTATCTCTGCAGAAGAGGCATAAATAAAAAACGTGACTATTTACCCGACTGCGCAACCCGAAAACGGTATTGTGTAGTGTATGTATGTATGTATGTATGTATAAATATATGTATAAATGTATGTATGCATGTTTGTATGCATGTATGTATGTTTGCATGTATGCGTGTATGTATGTATATATGTATGTATCAGTGATCGGCAATGAATCGGTTTTTCGCTATTAATACTGACTCAGGAAATTTTGAATATAAGTGAGTAGACATCATTTAAACTCAACTGCTCTGATTTACGCATACTCACAATAAGATTGATTTATAAGTATAGATTGAAATAAATATGAATGCGACGTCGACATCATATACATACCACACTCACACTCATAAATCACTTTAGTTTGATTTTTAATTTCAGTAAATTACTTCTACTTCTCACATTGATTTAGATCACTCAACTTATGCATGTATGTTTATTTAAAAGTTAAATTATTAAATAGTTTGCAAGTAGTATACAATAGTAGTAAATAGGATTGTTTTTCAATTCCTGCAAAAAACAGAAATAAGCAACAGAGAAACACATAACCTCATAATTAAAACTTTAATGTTCGTATACGAATTTCGCATTGTGAATCATATTTATTTTGCAACGTCCATAGGCATTCAGTTAAGGAGAGTCGAAATCAACAACGTCATAAATGTGGATAATTATGAGTTCGATGCGCACTTTAAACTTTTGAGTGAATATAATTCATGGACAACATTGCAATAAGTATGAGTGCGCATAAGTACAACAAATTATAAGTCATGATTCAAGTCTACTCACTTTTTCACTAGTCATTGCTGTTCTCTGGTATGTATGTATGTTCCTTTGCGGCACTATATAAACCGAACGCGTGGACCGATTGTGATGATTCTTACGTCAATCGATTTGTCTTAATCCCAGGAGTGTCAGTTGTCCAAATAAATAAATAAGAAAAAATAAAAAGTCAGCGAATTATATACAAAATGAGTATCATTCGACAAGCACCTTAAAATCATCTTTAGGTTTCTCTTATGGTTTATCATTTCGATTGACCATTTAGGATATTTAATGGTTCAAGTTGATAAATTCAAAACTTCAAATTCGTTTTCTGAAAAACAATTTTTTTGATGTGTAAACATCAGGGGGTAAAACGCTAGGGGGTAAAAATCTTTTGATTCTGATTTCTTTGCTGAGATTTATTTGTTGAGATTTCTTTGCATTGTCGAATCGGTGTGAGCTATGTATGAGTGTATTAGTGTTTGAAAGAAGCAATACCAAGCAGAGAAACAAGTCGACCGGCTCGAAGCCGACGGTGCGCCGCCGCCGGTTAATTTTCTGTATATTTCCGTACACCAAAGGTGAAAATGAACCGTAAGAGCTACGGACTTGAAATTTGGACACAATATGTAGACATTTGACCACTGCAACAACAAATACATGAGAGTTAAAAATTAAAGGGTGTTCCAAAACGAGCAACGAAAAATGTTAAAATCCGATGTAATATACATACATACAATTGTATGTACATATATACACTTGAAATTTTAAAAGTTAGTGTATTTTTATACAGACTACAACAATTAACACTAAATTTAAAAAATTTAAATCAATGGGTGTTCCATCAGTTAATGCAATTTTGACTTTGTAATTTTGACCACTTGATGTATCTTGGATGGAAACCGTAAGAGCAAAACTCTTGAAATTTTCAAAAACGGTAAAACTAAAAAATCAAAAAAAAAAAAAAAATAATATAAAATCGCTAAATATAAAAAAATCGCCAAAACGAAAAAGAACACCAAATTAAAAATAATCTCTAGGACTAAAATAAATCGCGAAAACCCGGAAAAATCGCCAAAATGAAAAAAATCCTTAAACAAAAAAATCGCCCATATGAAAAAATCGCCAAAAAGAAAAAATCGCCTAAATGAAAAAACCCCAAAAACAGAAAAAATCACCAAAATAAAAAAAACCCCAAAAAACAGAAAAAAATCGCCAAAATGAAAAAATCGCCAAAATGAAAAAAATTGCGAAAATTAAAAAAACCCAAAAAGAGCAAAAAAAGCCATAACAAGAAAAAAGCTATAAAACTGAAAAAAAATCTAAGTTTAAAATTAAATTAAAAACACTAACTAAAAAAAATCGTTTAAACTGAAAAAACTTAAAAAAGGAAGAAAGCTAAATCAAAAAAAATTATCAAAACCGAATGTGCGCGAGTCAAAGTCGCACTTTACTGAATTTATTTTAATGGCAATGCGTACACAACAACAAGAACAGCAACAACTAAACGATGAACAACAGGAATTAAAAATTAAAAAGTAAAAGTAAAGGCATTTACCATAGATGAGCAATGCAGTACCACTAAAGTTTCAGTAAAAACAATAAAAAATGATTAACAAGTAAATTTTTACTGATTACTAAAATTTTTTTCTACAATTTTTATAAATTGCCTAAATGATTTGTTATATGATGAGGTTGCATTGAATTTTCAGTAATCAGTAATGCTCGTATTCATAATGAAATTCTACCAAGTGGCTAAATGTTTTTCATACAAAAGTTTCAAAATTTGAATGAAAAAACTTTGCCACTTGCTACAATTTTATTATGATTACGGCCCTACGATTTTACTGGTAATGCAAATTAAATTTCATTAGCAGTAAAAATTTACTGAATTTTTTTTTTAGTAATAAGTAAATTTACTGCTTACTGCAATTTTGAATGCAGTACATATACATATACTGCTGGACTTGGGTCGAACTCGTTCACTAGTTCATTTTTGCCACAAACCAATGATCAAACCTATGTAATTTAAATGGGTTTGATCATTGGTTTGTGGCAAAAATGAACTAGTGAACGAGTTCGACCCAAGTCTATATACTGCAGTGTGCCCATTTACTAACCAAATAAGTTTAATAAAACAAACAAAAACCAACAAATTCCTATGTATTTACAATATTGAAAGTTTTGATACTTTTAATTAATTAATTTAAAAAAAGATACTAAAAGCATAAGTACTTCCAACTTAAAAAAAAATTTTCATTACTACATGTTTACACATCTCCTCTGTGATCGGACTCACATTGCTTTTTTTTATGACGTTATTGAAGAGTATAAAATTGGAAAAAAATTTCTCGCAGCAGATCTTTGACCACAAAAGTGTTGCCCCAAAGTACATGGATGCATGATTGAAATTTCGATTTGGTCTGTTAATGGACGCTGAAGTCCAATGCGTTTTCTTGCACTATATTGAACTGTTTGCACTTTTTTTTACATTATATTTTTCTAAAATTTAATATTTTCAAAGCACTGGTTAAAGTAACATTATTTTTACATTTTCAGTACTTTTACTGGCTCACTGCAGTATTTTTCCTGCTGCTGCTGCTATTGTTATTATTGTTTTTCAAGCTACCAGCCCTCCCTTGAGGTTCCCCTACCCTAACAATAATTTAAAATACAGTAAGCAGTTCTTTTTAATCTCTCAGATTTTTTTTGTGTGGGGTTCATTTTGTTGCGGGTGAATGTGGATTAAATGTCGACAAGTGATAAACGACATTGTTTGGCCTTTTTGGCAAAAAATCTCTTGCATGTTTTCTCTCTTCCCTTTCATTTTGCTTTTTTCTTTTTTGTTAAGCGTATGTAACCACTAAAACAGTTAAGAATAAAATATGAATATGAAATAAATGCGAATAGAGTGTATCATTGTGTTTGTGTGCGCTGTTGTCTTTTGAAAAGGATGGCAGCGTTTAAGTTCTGGAGCTGATGCTTAGTAGGTGAATAATTTTGTGTTGTTTTTGTTAAAAAGTTTTTAATACATATGTACGTATTTTTTGGCATTTGAAATTCTTTTTTTTTTTTTTTTTTGATGTGACCCAAATTACAGACCTTGTTGTTGGTAGATGTTGGAAAAATTTTAACTATTGTTTTGCTGTCTGTTTGGCTTTTATGTGTGACGAGAAAGCATAAGCGAACATGAACATGAAGAGAAAAGAGTTTATGTTTCAACAAAAAATATATTGTGTGTGGATGTAAAGGAATAAGGAAAATATATAGATACATATGTATGTACATACATATGTATGTACCAAGTTTAATATTGTAACAGGTTCTGAAAAATGAGTTTAATTTGAAAACAAAAATTTTGTTTCAGGCTTAAGGGATTTGTATATGGTTGTAATATAGCAAATTTATTAAATATTTTAATAATCTTACACTAATTAAATTAACTGCTTTAAGTTAATTTTTAAATGTTTGTCGTTATCTCAGTAAGTGGTTGGAGGAGCATTTTTATTTCTTTTAAGTTAAGCGTAGGTTTTTTTTTTTGTTGAAATTCTTTTGAAATCGAATTGACACTGCACAACATGAAATAACAACAAATAGTGATTCTGGTAGGAAAGGCAAATAAGATATATATAAATATATAAATTATCTTGTTGAAGTTTCTCCACTAGTACAGTATGCTCTGGTGGTCAACGTGTGGCTATCGATTAAAAACATAATTCTGCTGAGGGCATAATAAGCAACACATAGCAAAGTTTTGTTAGACTAATAAGCGTAAATTTTTATGGTTAAAATAAATTAACAGTACAGGTCTTCCCAAAATATAAATTAAAAAATTTTGAACATTTATTAACGAACGAACGACGAATTTTTCGGTGCGAACTTTCGTCATAAAAAATAAAACACATTTGTTCATATGAAAATGAACACAACACCGCCGTAGAACGAAATTCGTCGAGCATGACGAACGCTGAGATAGATTTATTTCTATTTTGTACACCGACGAACGACGAAAAAACAAATTTCTCTCACTCTCTTTACATACACAATAAACAGTGTGACCAGATTGTAATATAAAATTAAGCTAAATCACGTATGTCTTTAATATATTTTTAGAGAATACGCAATTTGGATTAAAAAGGTTAAAATAGCTAAATCAATTTTTAAAAAAGCTAAAAAAAGAAGCTAAGAGCTTAATAAAAATTTTAAAGCTAAATCCAGAAGAAATAAGTTAAATTTAGCCCAAAATTAGCTAATATGGTCACACTGACAATAACCAACTTTATAAAATATTAGAGAGGAATTCGCTAAAGCCCCATTCAGACTATTATACAAGTATTAATACTTTTATCACATTTTACGATGCAGAAATCTAAATACATTCGTTGCGACTGTCAAAAAATCTAACGTAAAATCACATATTGTGTTCAGACCATCACACTTCAAATAAAATGTGTAATACAAGCAGAAAACAACAGCTGTTCAATTAAAATGTCTGTGCTATTCACTGACTAGCGGCGGCAAAGCGGTTTCATGTAGGCGGGAACATGCCGGCACTTGAAAAAATTCAGCAGTTAAAAGTATACTATGTAAATAACAGAAAAAAATTAAGAAAAGATATTACAAAAACGTTAAAAAATTACGTCAACGAAATATACTTCCATTAGACTTGGGTCGAACTCGTTCACTAGTTCATTTTTGCCACAAACCAATGATCAAACCCATGTAATTTAAATGGGTTTGATCATTGGTTTGTGGCAAAAATGAACTAGTGAACGAGTTCGACCCAAGTCTAACTTCCATACGATTCACTTATTCATAATTTTGAGCCGATATACATATGACAAAACATTACATCAATGACGACACGCTGTCGGCGGCGAAACACCCGACTTGGAAATTTTGTTTGTGTGAAAATGCAACCCTGATCTAATGAAAAGTATTATCGTTTAGAAAATTTTCTAAAAACGAAAAAGTCTTATGGGATGTCAAAATTTTTATCGTATTATATGCCACTTTGATGACATTTTGCGTTCAGACTATCACACTTGCACGTATTATTTGAATTTTTGCCAAGTATAAATACAAAGTATAATAGTCTGAACGCGGCTTAAGTAAATTCGTCGTTATTGTGCTTCACACGACGAATTTACGCAGCGAATTGTTGTCGACGTGGACGAAATTCGTCGTTCGTCCCAATTGTGTTCCTAGCATAATCCCAAAAATATTATTTTGCGTATTCAGTAAAATATTTTTTTTTATTAAAAATACATTAAAATTGATTATTGAGGGGTTTAGCTGAATCGTATCCGCATTTCACTGTTGGTAATGCAGATCATTAAGGAATCTTTACCCAAAAATGTCTTAGAACAACTAGAGTTATTATGTTATATGCCACTAACGAAAACAAAAGAGAAACACACGGCAAATTTTGCATTAAATGCAAGAAACTAAATGTGACAACTGCCATCATGCTTCTCCATAATAATTGTATTATATTAATTAACTTTAATTAAAACAATATGTTAAATAGCGTTTTTATTGAACTATATTATATGAATTATTATTGAAAAAAACAAAAACTTAAAAAATTATTATAGATAAACCTTGAAAAAATAAAAAAGAAACATCCAAAAACACTTTCTAAAAAATAAAATATTTTATCATGTCTTTATTAAATTCTGCACAACTCTCACTCAAATCTTTTTAGTGAGTCTAAATTTCATTAAACTCGAAGCAAAATTAAAAAAGTGATTAAGAAAATAAAGTAAAAAATGTCACCCGGGTGGGTATTGGGAAGGCGAAGGTTAAGTCTGTTAGTTTTATACACAAAAGTTAAAGTTTTCCAGCCCTGGAACTATCTTTTTCAATCTCAATCTTTCTTAATATCAATCTATTTAGGTCTAATCCCGATATATCAGTCCAAGGCCGTAATCTCTAGCTTTTCTGCGGTAAATCGATTTTACGTATAGATAGACGGGCAGACGGACAGACGGACATAGCTTATTTGTCTTCCCTATTCATAGGAATTCGGAATATATGTAAATATATATGTACTTTATGGTGTTGCATATAAATGTTGTGGAACACGGAATGACAAACACAGAAAAAGCTAAAATTCGTTTTCAGTAACCAAATTCATTGAATCAGTAAATATTTTGTATGAATGCGGACCTACAAAGAAATTTGTAGATTCTGATAACAATTTTGTAAAAATTTAATTGGAAAAAAATTTTATTTTTAGTTAACTTATTATGGCATTAGAGAAAAAATTTAACTGAAACTCAAAATATTTTCAGTCAAATGTATTAATAGGAACCGAAAAAATTTTTTCCAACTTTTTTTTTTATTATTCAGCATTTTTTTTTTATAATTTACAAACACATTCACTAAAATTTTTCGTATTATCAGAAAATAAATTAACTGATTCAATAACAAGTCTTACCAATTTTTCTAAAAAAAATTAATAAAAGTTTTATTTAAAAAAATCCCTGAATCAAATAAAAGGTTCAACTATTTTTTTTTTACTTTCAAAAATTGACTTGTTTTTATGGTTAAGCATTTCGTTCCCACTTTTGGAACTCGTCAGTAGACTTCAACCCAAAAAATTTTTGAATTTAGCTAACAAACTCCGTATGTTTATAGTAAGACTCTTAATACTATATTAAAAATCACAATATACAAACATAATAAGTTTGAAAACAGCAAACAAAAATCTTAAAAAAAATGATTTTTATATCTATAAAATTATTTTTAGAAAAAATTAAAAAAAATCAGAAAAATTTTTTACAGTATATAAAAATTAATTTAACTGAAAATAACAAATTTAAATATAAAAAAAAATAAATCTAAAAAATTTGTTTACAATTTTTTTACATTAAATAAAATTAGAACAAATAATTTACTGGAACAGTAAAAATATTTACTGAAACTAAATTATATTTGAAAACACACGTTTGTTTGAAAATTTTTTTGGAATAATTTTTTCTGTGTAAGTTCCAAGTTTGTATTGTTATTTTCTATACAATGTAAATGATTTTATTTCACTCTGCTCTAGGGGTCTTATTTCTTGGGGCCTTATGTTGCAGCACACATGATTGCAGTTGTTTGGCAACTAACTTGATATTTGCATAGTGTGAGCATTGTGTGTGTGAGTGTGTGTGTGTGATGTTGTGTATTGAAATGTTCTACTTTTTCAATGTATTAACTTTTTCGTTTTAATTTTTTTTCCAGCATGGAACGTGATCTGATGACACGCACAGACAGATTCGGTGTTGAAGTACGAGAACGTACAATGTGGGATATACGTGATGGTGTGGTGGGCGCTGAAACTTTTGTGCCCAAACATGTTGTTATCACAACTTGGAAAAATGTTTCATTTGCTGGCGGTATTGATAACTCTTTATTTACGGTAAGTGGCATGAAAGGCTAAAAAAACAAACATGTGGTTAGTAAGTATGCATTTGGCAGCACGTTATTTGGCCAGTTATGTTTATGTAGTTACTATTGATTTTACTGCATCGAATGATTTATGATGATGACATGCATAAAATATGTACATATGAATGTATACATGTGTGCGTATTTGAAATTTCAATTTTAAAATTGATGACTCTGGCGTTTTTTTTGTTTGCATAAAATTATTGGAAAATGGTACTTGTTTATATATTTTTCTATTTGATTTTAATTAAAAATCTGTTAATACCTTTGTATTTTATATATATATATATATATATATATATATATATATATATATATATATATATATATATATATATATATATATATATATATTTTATTTATTAGTATAATATCGAAAGTAAACTTTATTTAATTATAGCAGTAGGGAATGTGTGCTGTTTTATGTGACATTGAGAAATATGCATAAAATGTATCAAGCCCATCATGAATAAAAATTGGACTTCATGTTCCCATTAATTTTTATTCTCTTGAAATGAAAAAAAAATGCTATCGTGAAACTCCTGTGTAATTTTTTCCCACTATCACTCATTATCCAGTGAATTAAAAAAAACCGGATGTTGTCTAAATGGTCATTCGAAATGAAGAATCATAAGATAACAAAAATTAAAAATTTTAAAAACCCCCGACTTTTTTCAGAAAAGATGTTATATCTTCTAAGCGGCTAGACCGATTTTCTTTAAACATAGCTAAGAACCCTCTCGATCATGTCATCTTTCAAACAGAAAAAACTAAATGAAAATCGGTCCAGCCGTTTGGCCTGTACGTGGACACGGACAGACACACAGATACACAGCTACACAGATACACAGACACACACTACAAACTTATAACACCCCTTTTTTTAGTCGGGGGTTAAAAAAAATACCTGTCGAATGATACCCATTTTTATTTTTATTTTTATTTTTTCGTATTTACAAAATCACATCTGTTAGCCTCTATATTGAGTTTTGACTACTCTCATATCTTTAGTGCCACTCCCAGGCTTAAGACAATTCCATTGATGTAAGAGTCATCAAAATCGGTGCACGCGTTTGATTTACATAGTGCCGCAAAAGAACACAGATACATATATACATACATACTAGAGGGCTGCGTAAACAGTCTTGAAATGTAAATACGTCTTGTTGCTTAATGTCATTTAATAAGCGAAGTACTATGGATGTATTGATGCACGTGTATATGAGTGTATTTAAGCGATGTCGCGAAGACTTCTTGTTTGTAACAAACACTCAAAAGAAGTATTATTGATTCGTGTATGGTTGTTATTTCATATCATGAATCAAGGAATACAAGATTACTCATTCAGCTTTTGAAAAAATTCTTTTTCTGTACATGTACGTCACATTAGCCGATAAACATAAATACATGATTCATGATTTCATATCGTACGTTTGAGTGTGTGTGTAAGATTTAGATGGTAAGCTATTATGTGTTTAAGGGTGGTATTTTAAAACAAGGGTATTCAACTAATGTCAATGCATAGGTGTGTGCGTTTGCATGTGCGCAGAAAAATAAAAGATTATACACACAACGTGCGTGCGTATGTAAATGCGTGACGTTTGTTTACGCGCCCATGCGTATGAAGAAACAAGCATCACAAATTCTTCTGTCACGAAGTATTTTCTTCTTTACTTCTACACCTGCAATAACTGAAACAAATGTCTTGCAAACAGTCTTGTTTAGCGTTTTTTTTTAGAAGATCTCGCTGTAGTAAAGCATTTGAAAAATTCCTCGTGTATTAAAATTTTTTGTAAGTAGTCTTTTGCAGGGGTCTAATGCATACTTATCGTTCATCGGCTGATAAACACAATATGCTTATTTGGATCACGCGGTCGGCTAAAACTGGAAAAAAGATTTTTTCTTAATAATATGGAAATACAAAGTTTGTATTTCAAATTAAATATTTTTAAATCTAAGGTTGTACTTTTAAATATAGTAGTTACCATGATATAAATATAGAAGGGTACTTCCATTCTCTCATTTTTTCTTGACATTCACCATCTGACAAGTATAAGTATTTTGAAGTTTCCGGTAAAATCGTGCTACCGTATTAATTTAATATTTCCCCCTCTGTTTCCTGTTTGCTTGAAAATTTTATTCAAAAGTTATTTAAAAATTGTTTTTATAAAATACAGAATGTATAAATTAAACAATAAAGCCCAAATTCTGTTCGACGATTGTATCGTCTTGTCTATGGACGAAAAAAAGCCGCAGTTATGATTCTTAAAAAAACATTATTTACTGTCTATGCTAGAAGGTTCGTGTATTTGCTTTATGATTTTGTTCTAAAAATTATATCCAACACATATTTTTTCATATATTTTTCAAACTTTTGTATAATAATTTAATATTATTCTTATGTTTTAAAAACATGGTAATAATATTTTAATTTTTCGTTATGAAAGACAACAACCATTTTTGAAGAAAATAATTTAGAAAATTCAAAAACAAGAAAATTATTTTCAAACAAAAAAACGTCCTAAATATTCTTACTAACTTAGGGCATAAGTAAAGAAATAAGAGTTTCAGCATTTTTTAAATTCCCTGCATTTCCTGGTGTTCGCCAACAGTGACTAAGAGCCTATAAGATCTGTGAAATAGACTTGACAAAAGATCTGACCGGTTATTAAACCAATTTTTTTAGAAAAGGATGTTACAATCAACAAGAAAAATATAATGTAAATTAAACAGAATGCAATATCAATTACTATATGTTAAACTTAATGAAAATTCGTTGTCAAATAATCGAAATCATCAATCAATTCGGCTTCTCAACGCCAAATTTAGATGCAAGTATAGTTAAAAGATTTGTATTAAGCTGAAAACTTAAAAATATGAGATAAGTTATTACATAATCACTTTTTAAACTTCACAGATGTGTAGTTATATATAACTTTATTTATTCCTAAATTTTTATTAAGATAATTATACATTTTTGTCAAAAAATTTCTAGGGGAAGACTTAAATTTTTTATTATATGGGAACATTTTTCTATATTTCTCTCAAAAAACAAACTTCAAAAATACTTATTTTTAAAAACAAAGCGAGAATGGAAGTACCTTCTACATTTATATCATGGTAGTTACAGTGGAAGAAAATTGTTTCCAAAACCACAGTTGTTGTTACACGATCACTACATTTTAAAATGCTAACCCAGTTATGAAACGTACTAGGTTCACACACGGCAATTTGAGCTGAGCAACTTTTGAGCTTGTGAAAGAGAGAGAGAGAGAGAGGATATGATAATGAAAAGGGAAGCTGAAATATTTTCCTCTTCTACGCATGACTTAAAAGGTTGACGAGCTGAAATTTTATTGGGCGCACCAGGTTTTCATTTTCATTTTCATCTAGATATGTTTCCCCTTTTAAATTTCCGTTATCATTAATAACATATTTCAAGGGCTTTTCTTTTACTCTTGCATTGATCTTGTTTATTTTATTGTTGCAGCCGAACTGAGTTATTATATCGAGTAATTTCAATATTTTTCTTCTCATTAAAAACCTAAGATTTATAAATATTTATTTTCCCATATTTTTAATATAAATTCTTTGGAAGCCATTACAATTTAGTTCCTTAAAAATAAAAAAATGACAGTGGGAGAAAAATTTCACCGTAAATTCACGATAGCATTGATCCCTTCGAAGGGAATACAAATTTCCTGGGAACAAAAATTCCCCTTCTTTATAGATACCAAACATTTCAAAAAAATTTTATTACATTCGAGGACCAGAATCTGCACAAACTCTAACTTTTATTTGTATTTTCAATGTTTTTGACGCTTCTTATGTTCTACACTGCATATCGACATGTTGATTCTGTGAGGTTTAAGTAAAAAATATGTGAGTGAAAAGCTCAACAACTGCCCTTAAAAATATTAGAACGGCCACCTTAATTTTTATTTCGTTGGAAGATAGATTTAAAAAGATAAGCCCACACGAATAGCTAATCATAAGCTCAGTAAGTTAACAAAATTAAACATGAACAATTTATGGTTCGATTATGGTTGGCAACCGAATTTTAGTGGCGTTGCCATTACCAAAATGGTATTACGGATGGTAATTGGCAACTAATAGCTGTTAGTTTAAAGTTGTCACATTGTTATTAACATTTTCTTAGTTACTGCATATTTTTTGATACAGAAAATAAAGAAATTAATATTAAATTATGTCAGCAACTAACTCCATATTAAGGATCCCTATTAAGGAAGGCAAAAATGTGCTTTAAAGCTAAAACAGAAGTTGCTGATTAGAGATTATTTCAAGCAATAGTATTTAATCACAGTAGAGGTAGTAATGTCAAAGGATTTCAATTGTCTCTCAAGTGTCTTGAGTGCTACATGTACCTCCTTGTCTTTATCGAAAAATAGTTCCAATGAAGTAATCAACTTTATTATCAGTAATTTTTTGACAGTTTTACTCACAATTTTCTTAAAGATTTAATTATATTATATTTAATTTTCCAACAGTCACATTAGTAATTTTGGCAACTAAAGAAAGTTGCCACACACAATACTATATTTGATTTAAGTTGCAATGCCAGTTGACAACTGAAGCTTGGTTGCCATTCATAATCTAGCCATAAATAAAATAAATAAATTTTTAAATGGAATTTCATTAAAAATAGTTATACTGAAGTATAAATGTATTTTAATGTGTAAGTTCTTCCTGACATGTTGCAAAATTTGTCAATAATATTTAGAATATTTTTAGATTTAATTGAACTGTAGTGAATTTTAATCAGAAATAATTTCTTATTCGGGCTTAAGTTCAGTAATTTCAATTTTTATTGAATGAAATATTTTACAAAATTAAAATAAAATATACTGATATTTTTCTGTGCAGCCACGTACTTCATCAGCACCCTAATCCATCTACTTGGGTAGAGTTTGTTATTAACATCAGCTATTTAACGTAAATTTTAATGAAACAGAATATGAGAAATGATTGCTGTGTGTATAAAAATCTTTACAACACAAGCTTATTTATTCCATTTTGCATCAATTTTCCAAAAAAAGAAAACCAGCAAAACTTTTTAATATACATTAAAAAGTGAATGTAAAATAAATGTCCTTAATTATAATTATCTTAAATTTCTTATTTATACTTTTTATTTCGTTTATTTTACAGACCAACACATTCCAAATGATTTTGGCCACCGATGAAGTCTATACTTATGCCATTTTTAATTACGATCTAATTAATTGGTCTGCCCATACAGAAGCTGGTGGTGATACCACCCATGGTGAAGGCGGTGTTCCTGCATTCGTAAGTAAATTTGCTAAGTACTTTAATTTCTCTCCAAAGATTTCTTAATCTTCTTTCTTCTTTGTGTAATGAAAAAGTTGTTTTATTTGATTTTTTTGTGGCAAAAAAAAAAAAAAAAAAAAAAATTAAGTTTAATCGTCTTAATATTGCGACTGGTGCCTTTTGAGCTGAGTAAAGCGGTTTTTGTGCCTGTGTGCTATAATTGAGTTTTTCGTAATTCTGATCACGTCATTTTACTAAAAAAAAAAGAATTATTTATGCTTTTGTACTTAATTTTAGATTTTAACCAGTTTTGCTTTAACTTTTTTTTTTTACTATTTTTGTTTTTGCGAGTCAACGTCAAGGAAAACAATAAAGTTGTTAACAGAAACAGTGCTGATGGCAATATGCGAATAGGCTGACCATATTTACTTTTAAAATTTTGTTGGGTATACAGAAAGCAACAAAATTGAAGAGTAAAAAGTGTGTGTGGAAATTTGTGTTTAGTATATTTATGTTGATATATGTGTGTGTATGACATGTACTCGTTTTTTTTAATGTTGTGACATAATTCGGGCTTAAGTTTGTTCGAACAAAAGTTTATAAATTTTTTGATTTAAAAATAAAACTAATGTAATTAATATTACCGTCAATATTCATATGTATGAGAACGGTCCCAAAAACTAGCCCACCTATTAAAGAAAACACAACTGATATGAGAACATACAGAGAACTAAGCTTTTTTTCAATTAAAACCCAGTAAAAAAAGACACTCCAAAGTAGTCTCATGACTCATGAATGTAGAGTTTGCAGTCTGGAAGTAGTTCAAATTTCGATCCGATCTAATGATTTTTACATAGGGTTGTCATTGCAAGAAGTTCTCTTTTTCGATGCCCAGTCACCGAATTAGAAGCAATTTTAAGAAAAATTTCCTTTTTTGTGTTCTATGGTAATATTTTCATCTAGGAAAAACTTTAAAAAGTTACATATTTTAACAATTCGTTTCTTTTTATTTGAATTTAAACGCGAAACAGTGTTTTCATGTAAATTTAAGCAAATAACTTCTAATTTTAGGCCAAAATTTGTTCATAAATTTCTTTCAAAAAATCGATTTTTTGAAAGTTTTGGTGATTATTTACTAAAACTATGGAAAAACTACAAGGTTTTGTGTGATTAAAATAAACCTTTACTTGGTTTTCTGCTAACTATCGGCAAATTAAAAATATCGATTTTTGGAAGCAATGAAAATGTGGTTCCTTCAGAATGGCTTCCATTTTTTTTTTACTGGGAAAAAAATAACATAATATTTTCACCATGATACAATAATATAAAGGTAAAACCATGATATAAATATAGAAGGTACTTCCATTCTCTCTTTGTTTTTAAAAATAAGTATTTTTGAAGTTTGTTTTTTGAGAGAAATATAGAAAAATGTTCCCATATAGTAAAAAATTTAAGTCTTCCCCCAGAAATTTTTTTACAAAAATATGTAATTATCTTAACAAAAATTTGGGAATAAATAAAATTATATACATAACTACATATCCGTGAAGTTTAAAAAGTGATTATATCATATTTTTAAGTTTTCAGCTTAATACAAATCTTTTAACTATATTTTCATCTAAATTTGGCGCTGAGAAACCAAATTGATTGATGATTTGGATTATTTGACAACGAATTTTCATTAAGTTTAACAAATAGTAATTGATATTGCATTCTGTTTGCTTTACATAATATGTTTCTTGTTGATTGTAACATCCTTTTCTAAAAAAATTGGTTTAATAACCGGTCAGATCTTTTGTCAAGTCTATTTCACAGATCTTATAGGCTCTTAGTCACTGTTGGCGAACACCAGGAAATGCAGGGAATTTAAAAAATGCTGCACTCTTATTTTTTTGCTTATGCCCTAATTTAGTAAGAAGATTTATGGCGTTTTTTTTGTTTTAAAATAATTTTATTGTTTTTGAATTCTCTAAATTATTTTCTTCAAAAATGGTTGTTGTCTTTCATAATGAAAAATGAAAATATTATTACCATGTTTTTGAAACATAAAAAAAAATAAAAAGAAATTATTATAACAAAAGTTTAAAAAATAAAGGAAAAAATATGTGTTGCATATAATGTTTTAAACAAAGTCATAAAGCAAATACACGAACCTTGTAGCATAGACAATAACTAATAATTGTTTTAAAGATTCTGCCTCCTTTTTTCGTCCATATACAAGACGATACAATCGTCGAACAGAATTTGGGCATTAATTGTTTAATTTATACATTCTGTATTTTATAAAAACAATTTTGAAATAATTTTTGAATAAAATTTTCAAAAAAACAGGAAAAAGAGGGGGAAATATTAAATTAATACGGTAGCACGATTTTACCGGAAACTTTACAATACTTATACTTGTCAGATGGTGAATGTCAAGAAAAATTGAGAGAATGGAAGTACCAAGGCACATTATTTCCAGGTAATATCAGGATTACAAGAACAATGAAAAAATACAACAATGAAAAAAACAACATTGGCTTTTATATTTGTGATTTGAATGGGCTAAAGTTCGTATCGCTTTTTAAGCCAAATTACATGTGATAATTATTAATGAACAAATAACACCAAAGTCTGTTGTAAATATTCCGACTAACAACACATAGTTGAACGGAACAGCCAGCCGTTTTCGAAGGCCACTAAACCTTCATCATCAGCGTTCTTTTGTGTTTGGTCCACTGTGTGTGGTGTCAGTTGATGTAGATTTCTGCTTTATATACTTAGCATTTTATTGCAAATGGAATATGTGAATTGTTTTGATTCATCGTATTTCAATTTGCTGAAAGCTTTTTTGTATTGTAAGCTCAATTTTACCATCACTATATTTACAACAGTCTTACGATTGTCGTTTTTTAGTTGATGTTACATGGCTTTTAGTTGATTCAAAATATCAAAAATAGAATTTGTTGTAAAATAATAATAATGAAAATTATTCACATAAATTTGAAAAAATTTCTTCACGGCAGCTACCACTAACAAAATTTGCAACGTTTAGGCATTTTTCACAATTTTTAATAGTTTTTTCATATTTTTAAATTTTTTTCAAAAGAATTTTTTTAATAAAATATTTTTCACATTGAAAATTTTTTAACATTTTCTTTTAATTTCTCATTCGTAAGCTATTTTTGAAGCTTCGAATGAACTAGAATGTGCCTTGGGAAGTACCTTCTATATTTATATCATGCCGTATTCATTAGTAAAATCCGAGTTTTTTGATTACTTTTTTGACTGTTATAATTTTTTATTAAAAAAAAATGTTTTATAATAAAAATATTGAAAAATTTATCACTTTTGCATTAAATGTTATTTAATAAATATAAATATATATAATTAATATAATAAATAATGGTGATTTGTGTAAAAAAAATAAATATTGAACAATGAGCTGCATATATCACAACAGCATTTCAGCAAAAGCACGAAAGTCAAGTTTTTCAAATATCCTTAAATTCCATATATGTATGCGGCAGAAATGGATAGAAGCATGCGATGTAGATGATGGTGTAAAGGAAGACAAACTGGTCAAAACCTATGAAGTAGATAGTTTGGATTTATCTATTAACTTAATGAAAACAGATATATTTTTGGCAATTTATTATTCAAATACCGAAAATTATAAAGCGCTCTTGCTCTGGAACTAGAGTTGTTACCATTAAAAGTGATGAAAATCGACTCTCGCTTATATTGCATACGTTTAGAATTGGATAACTCTATGTATCCTATAATGTATTTTATACCACAGTCTCATCGGAAACTACTTTGAGTTCAAACCAATCGAAAAGTGTTTATAGAAAACGGAAAGTGGAAACGGGAAATAATACAACACTAAGGAAGTTACTTATTTAACGCTAC
The DNA here is from genome assembly GCA_949987645.1 of Tachina grossa. Classification (NCBI taxonomy): domain Eukaryota; kingdom Metazoa; phylum Arthropoda; class Insecta; order Diptera; family Tachinidae; genus Tachina; species Tachina grossa. The sequence goes on along the minus strand of OX465274.1, from coordinate 148,879,255 downwards.
GTTTACACATGAAAGTACTTTCTTGAAATTTCTGTATACATATTATGAATAAAAATTTAATGAAATAACTGACTTTCATGAAAATTTCTTAAAAAAGTGAAAGTTCATTTTAAAAATGTTGTCGAAAAGTAAAGTTGAAAAAAATGTCTTGTTCACTTCTTAACTAGAGTTACCTAGAAAATCACCTACACAAATTTATATGGCAATTAATTGGGAATAAGTACTATTAATATTTTAATAATATTATTGTTTTAAAAAGGTATGAATTGTTTTCTTCATGTACATTTGAACGCAAGATATTATAATTATTTAAATATTTATACAAAATAAGGATAATTTATTATAACTATTTGTCATAATCCTGTATATTTGTACAAATCTTTAAAGGGGGTAACACTGTTAACCCTTTTTCATTTTACTTTCTGAAAATATCAAAAATTTACTTTCTTAAAAAAATCGTTGAAAGCTGACTGGAAATTAAAAACAATGTGAGTGTATTAGTAAAAAAATTTGATTGTATTATTACTTTCTTGCAATTAGTTTCATGTGTAAATGGTAGGTAAACAACATAGCTAACAAAACTGAATAGAGATATAGTTTGAGCAGTTATATTTATTACAAAAAACCAATGATTTTTTTAATTTATTTCGCATTTATTTCATTAATTTTTGTCTATCTAATAAAAACAAAGCTTCAAGAACTCAAATTTTCATTTATTTATTTGTACATCTAATCGAGCCCACAGGCCTCATGTATATTACAGGGACGTATCAGTATGGTGTTTTTCCTAAAAATACAAGGATATATGGATAGTTTAAAATTATCATAAGTGCCATTAAAACTGCTTAACAACAAATTTTTAAACTTTCAGACTTCAGTCTAAAAGAGATGTTAACAAGACTTAATTATGTCTAATGATATGCATAACTATTAGGGAATTCATAATGAGTATAGGTATTAAAATTTTAATGTGGCAATATTGCGCCATCTTAATTTTTTCATTGTGAGCAAGCAACGATATAAATCAGTGATGCCAATTTAGTGCTTTTTAAGTCATAACAGTGCGCATTTTTTTTTCCAAGTTGGTGCTTTTTTTAAAAAGACTAAATTGGTGCTTATTTAACTTTAAATTTAGTGCTTTTAGAGCGTTTTACAATTAAACTAAATATAAATTTGTGATAGTGTAGTAGCTTCATAAAAAACGCGAATTAAAATTTTTTCACTTTTTTGAAACTCTATATTTAAACACATACTCAATCTAACAAGGCTGTACTCGCTTCTTTGCGTTCCTTCCTAATTATCAAATTTCCTATAAAAATACTGAAAAAACTTAAAAAGAATATGAAGTTTGAGAATTGGACGTAACGTCTTGGTTGTATGAATGATACAATAATATAAATTTTTATGTCAAAAATATCTGATTAGACCATGGGTGACCAAGATAAATTTAAGGTTATGTAAGTGAGCGAAAAAGATAAGCACACAGGCAGAAACAATTAATAAAAGTAATTCTTATATGATTTTTTTTATGAAAGAATTTATTTTCTCGAAAACCGTTTCAACAAAAAATAATAAATTAACATTATTATTCATTTCAATTCTGAGTTTAAAACTACTAAAAACAAATTTGTAAAATAAAATAATTTTTAATTTTCATGTAGGCAAAAGCATTTTTTAACATAAGCAGCATACATAATAAATTTCTCGCAGTGCGTTTGAGTAAAATTAGTTAAAAGATAAGCAAAAATTTGTCTCAGATAAGACTAAATGAAAAAGAATAAGAATACATGTGAATTCGATTTGCAAAAACATGCTACATGATGTTCACCCATGGAATTGGCCATTTTTTGATACGAAATGTTTTCTTTGCAGTATTTATTCAATTGGGTGAAAGACAGATAGGAAACTAAATACTTTATCATTCATAGTGCGCAGAAACGGCTATCACGAAAAAAGTAATTAATTTTAGAGCTAAATCGCTACATAATTTCAAAATTGTAAAAAAAACTTTATGTAACGTTAAGAACATGTTTACAGAAATTTCAGAGCACACATAGACGTTATAAAAAAATATAATAACAAATGCGGTGAAGTTGAAAAAATACAGAAGAACGAAGCATTAAAAATTTAAGACTACAAAAATGGAAAATTAGTTTTAGCGCTATGAATTATTTTAAAAGTTTAACTAGGGCAATCGATAAGGACCAAAATTTCAAAACATTTCCACTTAAATTTTATTTAAGCGTTTTGATATTTCGACTACAGTGGATGATTTAATTTAATATATTAAAGAGTTAAAATAAAATTTTAATTAAAATCTTTATCCTGTACATATGTATGTACATACAAAAATATTTATTGCATTTGGTAGTTTTTAGTGCTTTTTTATGATCGAACAGTGCTTTTTGCTTTAAAAAAGTTGGCACCACTGATATAAATACAAATACTGTGTATATCATAGTCAGGCAAACACACATACATCTTTATATTATTTATATATTAGCGTATAATATGAGAGAGAGAGAGAGAGAGTAAAATGCATGTTTGTACGAATGCTTATGAGAGACTGAATTATTTTCTTCCGTACGTATTAAAATAACAAAAAAATTTTAATTAGAAATAATTATTGAATAAATTTAATAAAATAACTTTTGTTCTGCTTAATATACAAACATTTTTTCATCAACTACATCTACTTTGACATTTTTAACATGTTTAGTTTAACATTACCATATTGCCATATTGAAAATGACATGCTTTTGATACTGTTAAATTTGTCACATGGTAAGTAATTTGATTTAAATACAAAACAAAAACCACAAACTTGCCAGACCATATTAAAGTATTAAAATTGAAACGTTGCAATATTAAGACACATTTTAAAACGCTATTGTGAATTGCCTATATGTAGTGGCGGATACCGCTAAACACTGTAATAAATATCATAAGTAAATATGTACTTGAAACCCTGTTAAAAACAGGGCTATTTTGTCATAGTTAAGACTGTGAAGAAAAGAATTATTAGAGCGAAGCCGTTTAAAATAAGCACATACCATTCAAATGTTTAAAATTCATGTTTGAAAAATTTTTAAAATATCTTCAGGGCATAAACCATTATATGTATTATTCAATATCACAAATTACATATTTCCAAAAACATTCCTAATAACAGTTGCCCGTAATTTCGTGTGGCAAGGTTTTCCTCTCTCTTTACAAAAAAAAAAAACAGTAATCAAATAATTCTGTCAGAATTAATTTTATACGTCAAATGTGTTTGTACCTTTATATTATTGTATCATGATTTTTACTGAATTAGAGCTACGTATCTGCTTTATCAAGTGGCTTCAATGTATTTCTCAAATTAGGCAATAGTCAGATTCTAAATTCAGCATATCTATTATTTTTGTTAGTAAATACAACTTTGCTATATTTAAATTAATAATTTGAATTATGTTTTCGCTGCTAATTTTATTAAAAATAGTTTTAAATATTCGATTATCATTCGAATATTCGAACTTTTTTAGTTCAAATGGCAACTCTAATATACATTTAAAAGATTTATGTAGTTTAGTCTTGCTGTTTATGATAGCAAATTACAAAGGAGTTTTTATATAATTTTTTTAAGACGTTTTTTATTTATTGTATCTTCAATTATGAACTAACAATAATTATTAAAATCTTAATCTAAAGTATAATTATTAGGCCCAACCAATGTCGGACATAAACTAAGTGATAGTTAATAATAATCATAAGTAGTGATAAGCACAAAAAAAATATTTTTAAGCAGCTGCATCTGGAGTGTTGTTTATTAGAGCCCTTGTATCTCTCTTTTTTAAGCGGATGTGTCCAGTAAAGTTCAATATATTACGAGCAAGCGGATTAGGATGTGACTCGAGTTTTGTGAGGTATTTGCCTGCGTATTTTGCAATTTCTTCAGTCACTAGTGTCATATTTAAATCACGATGTATATTTGAATTTTTGATGTACCAAGGAGCCAACGTTATCTAGCGTAAAATTTTGTTTTGCCTTCGTTGGATTTTCTCAGCATTTGAAGCTGAAGCAGTGTCCCATAGCTGAATTCCGTAGCACCATATTGGCTTTAAAAGCGACTTGTATATTAAAAGTTTGCAGTCTAGGCTAATTGTTGAATTTCTACCAATCAGCCAATGTACCTGAGTTAATTTAAGTTTCATTTGAGTTAACTTAGAGTCAATGTGATGTTTCCATGTAAGTCGTCGATCAAGGTGTAAACCAAGATATTTCACATGTGAATGTTGAGGAACAACTTGATTGTTAATCCGAATGGAGGTACAAGTAGCTCTTCGTAAGGTAAATGTTACATGAACACACTTTTGTTCATTTAGCTTAATTCTCCATAATTTTAACCATAGCTCCATCTGGCTAATGTGTTCCTGGAGTTTGCGGGATACCTCATCAGGGTTTTCATGCATACTAAGGCAGGCTGTATCGTCGGCAAATGTGGAAGTATGGATACTACTGCTCACAGGCATATCACAAGTATAAATCAAATATAAAACTGGCCCCAGTATACTTCCCTGTGGCACACCGAATGAGATAGTTTCAGGCCTACTCGTAAAGTCTCCTTCTACAACAGTGAACTTACGGGAAATAATGTAACTTTCCAAAAGATTTAAAATGTTTATTGGTAAGTAAGTCTTTAATTTTAAAATTAGGCCTTCATGCCACACTTTATCAAATGCCTGGGAAATGTCAATAAACAGCGCAGAACAATACTTTTCTTCTTCAAAAGTTCTTCTTATAAATTCAACCAATCTGTGAGTTTATTCAATGGTGCTATGCTGACTTCTAAAACCAAATTGATGGTCTGGTATGCACCCACTACTAATTAGAATTGGGGACAATTTTGTTTTGAACAGTTTTTCGAAAAGCTTTGACATTGTTGATAGTAGACTTATTGGCCTATATGACTCCGCCTTGGTTAGATCTTTGCCCGGCTTCGGAATCATTTTAACCTTGGCAAGCTTCCAGCTGTGTGGATAATACTCCAGTCGTAAAATGGCATTAAAAATGAATAACAGGATTCTCACTGCAATACGAGACAACTTCATCAGCATCTGGTTACTAATTCCATCAATACCCGGAGCTTTCTTCGGGTTGAGTTCAGCAATTAATTTTTGTAAATCACGCGTCTTAAAATTAATGTGTTGAGGGGGTAGAGCGACTTCACTCGGCAAATCAGCAACACCAGTACATATGTTTGGCGTAAAAACGGATTTTAAGTGCTCAGCAAATATGTTATTTTATGTTATTGTTATTTTATGCTTAATGTAACATCTGGCCACTTTTGCTATAACGTATTAATAAGTTCTAAACATTTGCTGTAACTACATACACACACACACACACACACACACACACACACACACACACACACACACACACACACACACACACACACACACACACACACACACACACACACACACACACACACACACACACACACAAATAGATAAATGCTGACATACACATATGTATGTACATAAATAATCATGTGTGTGCACTTTTGTATACCCTTCCACACTTACTTTCTCATAATCACTTGTGTATTTTTAAAAGTTTTTCAAATATACAGAGAAACTTTTTAATAAATTGTTTTTGTAGAATATGTAAGTATTAGCAGATAAAAACAAGCGTGATCCCTGGAAAACAAAACTTTACAACACATACATACTAGTGTCCTGCACAAGACTATTTATAAGACCTTTCAAGACGAGAGATTTTTTCAAATGCTTTACTACAGCGAAATATTCTAAAAGAATCGCAAAGCAACACTGTTGGCAAGTAATTTTTTTCGGTGGTTTTCTTGCCAACAGTGTTGTTTAGCGATTCTTTCAGAATATTTCGATGTAGTAAAGCATTGGAAAAAATCTCTCATGTCTTGAAAAGTCTTATAAATACTCTTGTGCAGGACACTAATACATACCTACAAACAGTGTATTATTTAACAAAAAATATTATATAAATTATTAATAAATATATTTTGATTTAAATAAAATTGCTGGCATGTTTGATATCAATTATCTTTTATAGAAAAATTTTTCCAAAATAAAAAGCTTTAAATACTCTTTATGGTCGTGAAGATAAAAATATAATTGTGTAGGTGCTTTGAAAGTTTATATCACCGTTATAAAGGGTGTCCCAACAAGAACGCAAGATTTAAATTTGGCACCATTCAAAGTGTCATTGTTTGACATTTGAACAATTGTTATTGTTTGCTAGTAGAAGGTACGAGGTTAGTAAAATTGGAGCGCTACACGAATGAACAACGCATTCTCATTTTGAAATTGTTTTACCAAAATGGTGAAAGTTTAGCGGCTACAGTTCGCAAATTTGCGATCAATTTGGGGTCACAATAATGATCCAAAAGAGTCAAATGTAAAGAGATTAATGGATAAATTTGCCGAAACTGGGTCTGTTAGTGATGTAAAGACAACAACGCGCCTTCGACCAGGTCGATCGACCGAAAATGTCGCAGCTGTACGTAATTACGTCGCTTAAATGCAGGTCAAGCGCAAACAGTCAGTCAATGGTGTTCGGTATCGTGAAATGATAACCAATTTTTTCGTGCCTAGAAATGAAGAAATGAATGTGGAGGGCATGTGGTTTCAACAAGACGGCGCCACATGTCATACAGCCAGATAAACAATTCAATTGCTGCATTAGTCATTTCCCGGTCGTGTTATTTCGCGTTATGGAGACCAGAATTGGCTGCCTAGATCGTGCGACTTAGCACCATTAGACTTTTTTCTTTGGGGTTTTTTAAAGTCGATGGTTTACGCGAATAAGCCGACGACGACTCAAGCCTTAAAAGAGGAAATTGGACGCTGCATTAATGAAATACCGCAGCATTTGAAAATTTCATTAAAAGATTGCGTGTGTGCCAGCAAAGCCGCGGAGGACATCTGCCCGATTTGTTATTCCACACATAACCTTATTTTGTCTACTTTACGATATAATAAAGTTTCACGATTTTTTTTTAAATATCTGTGTTTTATTTAAAATTTAAATCTTGCGTTCTTGTTGGGACACCTTTTATTTATAGACATATTGCTGTTAATCGCTTTTGCAGGTGTTTGTGGCAAATCCCTGATTCCTTTGTTATCATTAAATTTTAATTGGATGTTAGTGTTTTTTTTATGGGAATTGTTAAAATTTAAGTTAAAAATTTTTTAAACGCACTAATACTAATAATTATTTCTTAATAAGTAAAATATTAATTTGGGATTATTAGTGCGTTTAAAAAATTTTAAATTTAATTGGATGTGTTCAGCAATTTTATTTAAACTTTTACAAAAGATTTTTTTTGAAATAATTTAACACTCTTTTTCTGCTTAGTGCGAGTCTCTTTTGTCCCTTTAGTGAGAGTGACCAAAAGTTCTACCAAAAAGTAATAAAATTGTGCCTTAAAAAGTTCTACAAAGATACACTCAAAAAAAGACATATACTATTATTAGGGAAAAAAAGTATCTAAGTTTAAGTTATTTTTTCTAACCCCCGGTTTTTGTAAGACGTTTTAGTTAAAAATTTTGCCATTACTGTAATAGATTAAAGAAGTTTCCTTTAATCTATTACAGAAACGCCAAGATTTCTAACTCAAACGTCCTACACAAACAGGGGGTAAGTTTAAGTAAATTTTTACAAAAATCTAGTAAAAATTACTTAATATGAGTAAAAAATAAAAAGTTCATGTCCTTACAAATACAGGGTGGGCCAAAAGAAACCAAGGGGTGTAAAAGTTTAATAACTTTTTTGTTTATTAACTTTTTTTTATTTTTTCTTTCAGATTATATAATATACAAAATGGAAATTTTTTTACACTAAGTATGAAAAATGATGTCTCTTAAATGACCACCGTTTTCAGCTTCGCACTGATGGGCTCTTTTTAGAGCATTTTTCAAAACTTGTGGCTGTAGCGTTCGAATTTCTGCAACAATGTTTGCCTTGAGTTCAATGATTGTCTCTGGCTTGTTCACATACACTCGCTCCTTCAAAAAACCCCAAAGAAAATAGTCGGGTGCTGTCAAATCTGGCGATCGCGCTGCCCAAATAATTTCCGAATTTCGAGAAATTATTCGCTCTCCAAAAATTTGACTTAAAAGTGCCATTGTGTCTCGGGCAGTATGGACAGTGGCTCCGTCCTGCTGAAACCACATACCAGGTCTGTTTTCAAGAGCAGGACGTAAAAAATTTTCTATCATAAACTGATACCGCTCTCCATTTACGGTTACAGCACTTCCATCTTCATTCTCGAAGAAGTAGGGCCCAATGACATTTTCAGATGTGATCCCACACCATACTATACACCTGATGGGCTGCAATTGGCATTGATGAATGGCTCTTGGATTTTGAGAACCCCAGAACCTACAGTTCTGCTTATTAACAAAGCCATTCAAATGAAAATGAGCTTCATCACTCATAATCAAATTTTCAATAAAGTTGATTTCATTTCTGGCCAACTCTCGAAATTTAACTGCAAAATTTAGACATTGCCGATGACCTGCGAGTTTTAATTCTTGGACCAATTGCACCTTATATGGGTATAACTGTAAATATTTTTTTTAAAATGCGCCGTAGTGACGTACGAGACATTTCTAGCTGAGCAGAACGCCTTCTGCCAGATGTTTCTGGTGCTTCGTTAACACTTTGCTGTACTCGTTCAATATTTTCCGCAGTGCGACTTAAACGTGGTCTACCGGTTCGAGGCAAATCTCTTACGCTGCCATGTTGGTGATGACGATTAACTAAGCAACGAATCATCGCTTCAGAGGGCGAAATTCTGACGTTAAAATGTCGACGATATGCTCTTTGCGTTAAAATAATTGATCTCTGGTTTAAATAATAAAATTCTATTGTTCTGGTTCTCTGTTCAGTTGTGAACCTCTCCATTATAAATTCTCCAAGTGTTGTCTATATAATCTGAAAAAAAATAAAACAAAATTAATAAACAAAAAAGTTATTAAACCTTTACACCCCTTGGTTTCTTTTGGCCCACCCTGTAGTTCATAAAAATACACAAATAAATTCTCACACTCAAGGACAAGTTTACTGACTTATAGGAATTATTTACCAATAATTGGAAAATGGTTTAAAGGTTTAGGGAAGCTGTATCCTAGGAACTAGTCAATCTCGTTTTTAATCAAAAAATTAATTTTTGGAAGTGACTTATTTCTGATTACTTCATCAAATTTGACTTACTTGAAAGATATAAAAAGTTATTCTAAATTTTATAAAAATATTTACCAGTTTAAAGAATTTTTTCTTAAAATTATAGAACATATCTCTTGTTTGCATTAAGCAAAAAATCTAAGTAAGGTTCTCATATATTCGAGGAATATTTAAACTTGAAATATATTTTTTTGAGAATATAATAAAATTTTTAAAATCAAAAATTTCAATGCTTATTCAGGCTGCCCTGTTAGGCAATTGGTTAGAGTGCTTGCCTATCAGTCAGAAGGTTGCTGTTTTAATACTTGTCCTCTCTCAAGAAATTAATATGTATTGTAATTAAGAATGAAGATATAATAAAACAAACATATCATGTGCTATAGAATTTAATTAAAATTAAAATTAACTCCCAGAATTAAGGATATAAAAAAATTTGTAAAATTTATTAAGTTTAAGATCAAAGATGAAACAGATTTTTTGCAAAGCTCCGAATTTTATGAGAAAATTTTACTTAATTTTAGAAAAATTTTACTTAATCATTAATGAACTAGAAATTTAGTAAATATTTTACTGGTTTTAAGTAAAAAACAGCTTTGGCGCCATACGACAACATTTTTTTTACTCAAATTTAAAAAATTTTCCTTAGTTTTAGCTAGTTTTTTTTGAGAGTACTCTCTGCTTCAAAACTTAGGTGATATAAAAAGAACACAAAAAATTTGAGAAACATCTTCTTTATTTCTCATCTTAACTCTTTTTACCAGAACAGGGGGCCGATTCTGCTTCTGTGATAATGTGAAATGAAAAGTTTTTTCATCTTATCATAGTGTTTCTGATTCTAGTTCAGTGAAAAAATGAAAACCAAATTGAAATGATTTCATATAAAAAAAAATGCAATGTGAGTCCGATCACAGGGGAGCTGTGTAAACATCTAGTAATAAAAAATGTTCTTAAGTTGGAAGTACTATGCTTTTAATAATATTTTTTAATTGATCAATTAAAAGTATCAAAACTTTCAATATTGTAAATACATAGGAATTTGCTGATTTTTGTTTGTTTTATTTAACTTATTTGGTTAGTAAATGGGCACACTGCTGTTTAATGAAATGTAAGTCCTGATTCACACACATCAGGTTTAGCTGATCAGTTTTTGTGCAATTTTCTTTTTAAACCTGCATATACGTTCATACACACCGTCAAGTTTGTTTCATCAAGTCTCATTAATTTGTGTTGTAGTAGAGTATTACGAATGACAAAACAAAAGGAAAAAGCAAACTTGACTGGTACGGTCAAGTCTGTACCCCTTTCCATTCTCTTTTCCTCTCTCTCCTAAAAACTAAGGACTTGATGACTCAGACCTGACGTGTGTGAATCAGGACTAAGTCGAACTATACAGCGCTAGCACAATTATATGTTAGTGAAAATTAGTAGCTACTATTGCACACAAGATGGCGTTTATATGAAGCTGTTAAGTTTCTCTGTACTTCTTGTTGTCCGTATGAATGACAATCTCAAAGACGATGAAGACTTTTAGTTTGACAAGTTTAGGTTTTTGTTTTCCTTATTTTGCTTTGTTTTAGTAAATTTCTAATTAAAAGTGCAAAAAATCTTTTTAAAAGTTATTAAAATTAAATATTTTTTTATTCATTTTATTTATTTGTTTTTATTTGCCTATGATAACTTAATGCACCACAATTAGTAATAAATTCAGTAAAGTGCAACTTTGACCCGCGCACGAAGGTTTCCGTGCAGACACTTTAGCCTATATAACAAATAGTTTTGGCTTTTTTTCGTTTATTGAGTTTTTTCGGTTTTTGGCGCTTTTTTATTATTATTTTTAGTGAAATTTTAGTGGTACTGCAGTGCTCATCTATGGTATATGCCTTTACTTTTACCTTTTACTTTTTAATTCCTGTTGTTCATCGTTTAGTTGTTGCTGTTCTTGTTGTTGTGTACGCATTGCAATTAAAATAAATTCAGTAAAGTGCGACTTTGACTCGCGCACGAAGGGTTCCGTTCATTCGGTTTTGAGCATTTTTTTTGATGTGGCTTTTTTCCTTTTTAAGTTTTTCCAGTTTTAACGATTTTTTCAGCTTTGTCGCTTTTTTCTCTTTTTGACGATTTTTTTTTCTTTTTGGGTTCTTTTAGTTTTCGAAATTTTTTTCATTTTGGCGATTTTTTCCATTTTGGCGACTTTTTTCTGTTGTTGGTGTTTTTTTTTTCATTTTGGCGTTTTTTGTTTGTTTTTGGGGTTTTTTTATTTAGGCGATTTTTTCTTTTTGGCAATTTTTTTGTTTAAGGGTTTTTTTTAATTTTTGCGATTTTATTTTATTTTGGCGATTTTTTTCATTTTGGCGATTTTATTTCATTTTGGCGATTATTTTTCTGTTTTTGGATTTTTTTTCACTTTGACGATTTTTTTCATTTTAATGATTTTTCCGGTTTTCCCGATTTATTTTAGTCCTAGAATTTTTTTAATTTGGTGCTTTTTTCGGTTTTGGCGATTTTTTTTTGCGATTTTTTTATATTTGGCGATTTTATATTTTTTTGATTTTTTAGGTTTACCGTTTTTGAAAATTTTAAGAGTTTTGCTCTTACGGTTTCCAAGATACAGCAAGTTGTCAAAGTTACAAAGTCAAAATTGCATTAACTCATGGAACACCCTTTAATTTAAATTTTTGAATTTACTGTTAATTGTTGTAGTTTGTATAAAAATACACTAACTTTACAAAATTCAAGTGTATGTATATAACATGGGATTTTAACATTTTTCGTTGCTCGTTTTGGAACACCCTTTAATTTTTAACTGTCATATATTTGCTGCTGTAGCGGCCAAATGTCTACACACTGTGTCCGAATTTGAGGTCCGTCGCTCTTACGGTTCTCGAGGAAATACCCTGTAACAGAGGAACGGACAGCGTAGCGAAAACAATAGGGTTTATCTTCACCTTTGGTGTACGGAACCCTAATAAAGCAAAAAACTTAACGACCCTAACAAACAAAAACCAGCAAATTCCTATGTATTTACAATATTTTAAATAAGTTTGTATTGCTTCTTTCAAACACTAATACACTCATACATAGCTCACACCGATTTGACAACGCTGTGTGCATATCAGTAAAGAAATCTCAGTGAAAAAGATTTTTACACCCTAGCGTATAGATGTTTACACATCAAAAAACAATCGGAATGAAACAAAGCGTTTTCACAGTTACACATCATTACTGATTCTCGTTTTATGAAAAAGTGTAAACAAGTGTCAAAACCTTTTCATATGAAAAGTGAAAAAGCATGGAAACCCATGAAAAACGCATACAAATACTACTTCTACACTTTTAGAATATTTAATTCACTTATCCTCATCCCTAATTTTGTCTGTTAGGTCCATTAAAACATTTTATCCAGACATTTTCTATTTTTATTAATGTTCATATTTGCATAATTTGGCAATTGATCAGAAGGCAAGGGAGGCATAAGTTAAGTTATTATCGGCGGCAAAAAAATAATTTGGCCCCGAGTGAAAGTTAACTTGAAATGTTATTTATAATAGTTTTTATTATGAAATTTTATAGTAATTAATATATCAAAATGCCATACCACACAAAAATTAATATGTTTTCTTGAAAAAAGTTTCAAACTCCAATTGCGAAAGAAAATATGTAGCTTTCTAGTACTGAAAAGAGAAATCAATGTAACACTTCCAAAGTCTTTAAAAACAATTTTTATTTGTGAAGCACTATGAGGAACTTTGCAGAACAATATGTCAATTTCTACATGAAAAATATGTGTATTTACATAAATGTGTACATATGTACGTATGCTAATTTGTGGGTGTTAGTATATTCATATGTACATATGTATGTGTGTTTAAGTCTTCGTATGCACATTCTTAAAAAAAAATAGGTAAAAAAACGCATTTTGTTTAGCTTGTTTATCCTTTTTTTGAAATCCTGCTTTATGCTGGTATTTTACACTTTTCTCTGCTGCCAGAAACATGCACACTAGAATAAAATACATAACATACATATGTATGCATAACAAAAAGCAAAGCAACTGTGTTGTTTGAACTTAACTTTTCCTCATGTATTTACAATACGTACACACAAAAAAATTCATAGGTTATATTTCCTAAAATTATGGTATAATTTTAACTAAGTGAAAGGTTAGAATGCCATTTACAAAGTTTTTTAGGTAATTTAATACAAATTTTAGTTTATTTCTATGTTCGAAAAATCAACTAAAATTTTAGTTAAAACTCCTTTAAGACTAGGGATATTTATATTCTTATTTTTTGTGAATTATCTAAACAGAGAAGTAAATTTATACACATATATTGCGACAAATTATCATGAATTTTAGTTAAATTAACTATATGATTCGATATACATATGTCATACATTTTAGTATATACATTTGACTTTCTCCGTTCTTAAATAATAATTAAAAGAACTTTCGCATTTGTTAATTTATTATTTATTAATTTATCTACATATATACAATTCAAGTTATGTTTTCGTTTTATTTTTAAATCAAGCGTCTATTAGACGGTCATACTTGGCGTGTAAACATGATGTGTAGACCTACCATCATACTTCTGTTCTGTTCTGCAAAGTTCGTGATTGTCAGTTTGGCAAGATGGTTCTAAAAAAATTTTATATTTTGCGTTTGCAATCATACCATCGTATCCGTGTAATAGATGTTCTGTTAAAGTCAGTGTAAATTTAATTTGCGTTTCTTTAAGTAATGGATGAAGATGACTTGGTTAGAGCGCACATTTTCAAAAGAGTTGTACGAAATACACGAAAGTCACTACTCAGTGTAGACTTGGGTCGAACTCGTTCACTACTTAATTTTTGCCACAAACCAATGATCAAACCCATTTACATTACACGTTCGACCCAAGTCTAACTCAGTGCTTGCGAGTATATTGATATTTGATATATGTACTTGGTATGATAGTTTAGTAACACAACAGTATCTCTGATCGCACCATATTCACATACCAAGTGTGACCGTCTATTAGCGGCTTAATAACTGACCATTCATACACAACAAAAATGCATAAATTTTTACAGCTTTTGTATTTTTATACACACAAATACAAAAACAACGACAATAGAACATTTGAAGGCAATATAGGCAAATTGGAAAATAGATTACGTCATGAGCCCTGATGATGGTCAGTTGTATCTAAGAACCGAATTGAACTGCTTCGGACCCCAACTGCCATAATCTGTTTAGGAGAAAAAAACGTTTTAGATATGAAGCCAGACGAACTACATGTTTTTCGTACATGTTATAGCGATAAGCTCACCTGTGTATGATTTCGCTTTGGCCGGGGTCAGCTAGTTTATCTGTAATATGTAATTAAAAAACATAAATTTACACAATTTTAAAATTTTTGAAAATTTCATGTATACATACATACCTTTTTGCTCAAAAATTTTTTTTTGACAATAGAATAGAAAACAATTCAATGAAAGTGATTTCGAAGAATATATCTCAGTACCTTATTGTCATAGTTATACTAACTTGGATTTTAGGCAAAGTGTAATGTACAAATTACCTAACTGCATAGTTAATAAAACCCAAGTTTTTAACTTTCATATAAAAAAAGTTACCTATGCAAGCTTAGTTAATATAACTTCTTTTATTTTTGTGTGTGTATGTATGTATGTACATTGTACATATGTGTGTAGTTGCAAAAACAATTACTATTTCTTATTATTTATATATTTGTTTTTTAATAAATAAATCAGACTCAAAGCATAAGCCAGATTATATACTTCAATCATAAATATAAGCAGCGGCAGCGGCTCAAGCAATAACAAAAAACTACATGCGGCTTAGCGCGGCATCATAACTGCGAAACTTAGATCTCTGCTTTTGACAATTAAAGTTAAATAACATGAATACAAACTTTTCACAGCTACACTGGAATGAAACATTTTTTCATTACCTGAACCAGAATCGCAATCTGTGAAACTGTGAAAAGACGTTGTGAAAAGTTGCTATGAAAACGAAAATGAAACGTTTTTTTTCACTTCACATTATCACAGAACCAGAATCGACCCCCAGGACAGAACAGAAGAGTTTATTTTGTGGCACTAATAAACTGTTTTATTTATATCCGAATCCAACCTTGTGTTGGTGTGAAATTAAACGATAAGTAATACAGTTTTTTGTTTCTTCTAGGATGCTACTCCTCAGATCACAACCAATACAAATTAAAACTACATTCATTCGTGAAAATTTGTTTCGTCCACTCTGTATATTTGAGGATGGATATAGTATGCCGCTCCACTGTTTCCCTTTAGAATTGCAAATATAACCTCTTAGCCTGACAAAAATTATACATTTTATTTGAATTATAAGCTGCTTGAATAAAGTATTAAGGGAAAACATGAGAATCATATTTATACTCTTACATATATATGTATGTATGTGTATATATAAAATTATGCCACATCGTACTTATGTATATAGAATTAGATCACGTTATTGGTAGAAGTCAGTTTTATATGCATTTTAAAAATAGGTATACGATGTATGTAATTACAAATGAATAATGAGGGTTTTCATGAGAACTCTTAAAATTGCCACGACCTGTTCAATGAAGCTTCTTTTCAACTTTCGCACAAACAGTTAATAGGTCTGTTTATTTGCCTTCCCAACCAGTGTTGCCATATTTATTTTTCAAAAATCTTCAAGTCGAACAAAAAAAAAATCTTTTTTTGTTACCAAAAATCTTTTTTGTTATTTGATTGAATAAAAATGATTTAAGATTTATCTAATTTCTTGTGAAATATTAAAAGTAAAGCCAAATAACACAAAATATTTACTGTGTAGAATATGTGTAAGATCATTATGAAGCAAATCAGAATATTTGTAGGTAGTTTAGTCAAAAAATCCGCCAATAATATATTAAAAGTACCAAAAGTAAAATTTTTAAAAATCCTATTTTTAGATAAGAAATCTTTTTTTGTCGTTTTTACATGTCTAAAAACTTCAAAAATAAGATAAATCTTCAAATATGGTAACACTGTTCCCAACAGAAACTAGCAATGAGAGAGTAAAGCACAAACAGTTACAAAATTACTCTCCCAGCTATGAAAGAGTAAATGACAGTGATGGTATTTTAATGCGTTTCGGGTATTTTTTGGTGCTTTTTGCCTGTTCTTAAACGCGAAATTTTGGCTAATACCTTTTTTAAAAAGCGGGTATTTACAGTGCTTTTTGCAATTTCTTACAGTGCTTTTGGTGCTTTTTTGATAAATAAAAATATTTTTAATTTATAAAACTAAATTACTTTTAAGCGCTAATAGCAGCATTTTTTGACTGAGCCTTCTTAAACTATTTTTAATGATAACAACGGAAACTATGTTAAAAACAATGCAGAAAAATTTTCATAATTGGGATTAATTTTTTTTTTTTTTTTTTTTTTTGCAAAATAGAAAACGGAAGTAACTGGAGAGATCCAAATAAATCTCTGCATAATAATTTATTGAAAGTAGTATGCAATAAGCATTTGTTAAGGCTTACACAAATATTTAATCATACATAGCACCTCCCAAAAATTTAAATCAGTATCCTATCATATAGAAAATTAAAAACTAAGAAGAAAAATTATAAAAAAACTTGGCGGTGAGGCTTAGTTTCCGAGTTATGGGCCTCTGAAATTCTAATGCAATATTGTGATTATACAGTGTTTTCCAACGAATATGACCAATATTGATATCATCTTAAAGCTTTTGAGAATACCTTTCATGAAATGGGAAAAATAGACTTTTTGTCGGCCATGCAGGAAAACGCTATTAAGCAGGAAAACTTTGCAAGGCATTAAATCTTTACTAGGCTGTGCCGTCTCGGGAAACATTATGGTGGAGAAAATCATTAACCCGGCCGAAAACCGGCAATGCAAAAAATCTTTATTAGGCAAGAAAACTTTGCAAGGCAGAAAATCTTTGCTAGGCTGTGCTGTCTCGGGAAACACCATAATTATATATTAAATTATACTTTTAATTACAATTTCAGAGGCCCATAACTCGGAAATTAAGCCTCACCGCCAGTCTTTTTGTTGAATTTTTTCTTCTTATTTTTCAAATTTCTATAAGATACGGTATTTTTTTTTAATTTTTGGGATACCAATATTGGTCATATTTGTATGGGATAGGATACTGTTTTTAAATTTTTGGGAGGTCCCCCTAAACTTGATTTGTTCCATTTGAAATTATACATTCAGCTTTTACACTCTAAACTCTCCTCTTTAAATGGCTTAATGTATTAAAATTAAAAAAAAAATATTTTCGTGCTTTTTTACCCCCTTTTTCGTATTTTTTTGTGCTTTTTACCCTTTTTGCAACAGCTTAATGTGCTTTTGCTCTTCGTAGAGATACCAACACTGGTAAATAAACACTTTACTTTTAAAAACTTGCAAGAAAATGTTATTCATATCAGAACCATGGATGGAAATCATGATAGAATTGTACTTTTTCTGATGTATTTTGTTTTATAATGTTTTAAATTTAACTTTTTTTTATAATTAACATTTAATATGAAATACTTTAAATAGTTTCATGTATTATTTAATATTTTTATAAATTTTTCATAATTTTTTAATTTTATTCTATTGACAAAAACAAAAATGCGACTTTCCGTCTCTGATCAAATACGAGAAATAAACAAAATTATTAAAATTGAATTTATGTGGCTAAATGAAAGAAAATCAGTAAATTAAGAAAATAGACTTTCTTTTCATACGTATACATATTTTTTAAATAAAGAAATACATATTTTTCACTTTTCCCTTTTCATATATTTTTTAAATAATTAATTTGAAAACAAAACACACAACACAACAGATGGTTGGATGGTTGGATAATTCTTGCAAGTAAAAATTTTACTAGCAAATATTTCTAAGAATTTTTTTGTCTCTCAATTTTTGTCTCTCTTTTGACTCTCTCTCTTTCTCTCTCTCTCTTTGCAAAATTTTTGAGTTAATGAACACTTTTCAGTAACAATTATTATAAATTCATTACAATTGTTAGTAAATGAATAAACCTTATATAAATTGCAAACAAATGTAAAAAATTTTGTTCAATAAAAATGAAATAGGGAAACTTGAAGAAATTTCTAAATTCATATACATACATTAGACGGGCTCACGTTGTATGGAGGTGAAAGCTGCTACTCTCAAATCAAAGATTGGTCTTTTTAATGTGGACTCGCAAAACATTTGAAGGGTCTAGCGATGACCGTTCGTGAGCTAGACCGTATCTAAAAGAGGTATATTTTTTAAGTTTTTTCTTGCATATTTTCGTATTTTGTCCTAAAAAGTACATTATGTGAAATGTACTTCACAAAGCGGCTTTTCCTAGCCGCTTCCAATGTTATATTAAACTTTACCATTCGTACCATCAGCAATGCGTTATTTCATAATAAATCTTCCACTTTTTAAGCATTTTCATTGCAGGTGCTACTTATATTATAATAAATTCTATTATTTTTTAAGTACACAGAGAAAACAGATTTGTTGCGATAACCAAATTTGTAGCCAATCGAATTTTATCGGTTAATAATATATTATTTGATTTGAGTCATTGTTAACTTATTTAAGTTAAGAGTTTTCACAAAAGTTCGAGCTAGAACTAACAACAGATATAAATTAACGATGACTTAAATCAAGGGGAGTTAATAAACTTGTAAACTTAAGTTGTGTAATTGTGGACTTTGTAAACAACAACTTCTTCGAATACTTAAAGCAATTTGGTTTTTTTAGGCACTTTTCGACACAATTCAAACTTTTTAATTTGTATAGATAATAAATACATATCGTCACCTTAAATACAAACAGACGTAACTAAACTTTTATATTTTTTACGGAACAAACAAAATACCTTTCAAAATCAATAATAATAAAGTGTGCTTTAAAATTGTCTTCGAAATTTGCTTGTAGTATGGATACTTACATGTTTTAAAATATTTATTTCCTTTTTATATACATACATATACTTAAGCTTTTATTTTAGTTACTTTTCTTGCAATAAAAAATAGATGTCGTCATATTTGATCGTAGAGGTCTAAATATTTGCGTGAACATGTGGTTTGAGAAACATAATCAATCAAAAACTCGATTTCGAATTTTTGTGTATTTAGGTCCGTTTGCATTTAAGATGACGATATATAAATATTTGTCTATGTATTTAAATTTACAAACTGCTTGTTTATTTATATTAAATTAATTATCTGGATATTTCATTCAATGCACAAAAGTTGAAGAGCAGCTTCACGAAACAAGTCTCGCTCGCATATTTGCCCAATTATACAAATGGCAAGTTTAAGAGTTCCAATGAAAACCCTTAATGAAATATTGCTTATACGTAAAGATTTACACAAAAACTATAGCATACTTATTTCGTTTGTACTGATTGTTATGCGATGCGTATGAGCAATATGTAAATACTCTAAATTACGTGCAAGACACATTAGCAATACAAAAACGTAGCACACTTTTTGGGCTTTTGAAGAGTGAATAATTTGTGAGTGCGTATGAGCAATATTTTGGTTTATATGAATTAACTATTCAAAACATTAGATCTAATTTTTGATTATGTAATTAATATTTTAATTTTATTTTGTACCAGGGAAAGATTTTTTTTCCTTGAAATATTGTATTGAAAGCATTATTAAAATGTGACAATCCTAATAATCATACATACGATATATTGAGAGATTCAAACGAATACATATATTTAAATAATTTAAAACACTATGACATTATGACCTTTGATTCTTCCAAGTTTGTATTTACCAGAAAAATAGTACGACGACTGTGGAGTGAAGGCCTTTTAGTTATTTTTGCGCGCATTGATTAAAAGAGAAAGTCTTGATATTGCAAGTGATTATAGTTTTTGTTAAGACTTCTATAAGTAAAAGTTTTACAATGGAACCGTCAACTTCAGGTATATGAGTATTTAAAAAATTATTTTTTTTAGAAATAGTAAAATAAAAAAAATTAAATTGCTCTAAAAATGTGGTATTTTTAATGTATACATTAAGTTTCAACAACTTTGCGTATGAGTGCAGGTGAAAAAGCTTTTATGCTCTTAAAATATAAGATCTTAGCTCCAGAATACCTATTTGCATATTTGTGCGATTTTTTAGTTATGAAGGTTCTTGTGAGAGAATTCCAGTTGCTAAAAATCAATGTGAAAAATACATATTAAATATTTATTTTTTTATTTCAACAAAAAAAAATATTTTTTTAAAGGCACATAAAGTATGCTCTAATTTACAATTTAATTTTCTAATTTATCTTTTTTCATTCCAAAGTTAAAACAAAAATATTCAAATAAGATCATTTTCTCCAAAACACGAAAAAGCCCATAAAAGGTTAAATTTAGTTTCAATTTTTTTTAAATCCTGGTGTTTTATATATTTATTAATATTCATCACTAAAAAATAATAGCACTTTAAAATTACGACTTCTATGAATTAATCGTCACTTTCTCTGCCATTCACCCCACTGTGCGACGTCTGTAAGTTATCTGCGAAATAAGTTGACTAAAAAGCTTGATTCGCATACGAATTCTGTCAGAAATCAGACCCAAAAATGTGTGAAGTGATTGACATGAATGCTGATAGACATGTCGGGAAAAATGTAGGGTATTTTGACGACATATCTGACAGAAATGTGAAGAAAATCCTTATGGAAAATGGGAAATTATGAGGTTTTAGCCGATAGTCGTATTATTTTCTAACAGATATCTCAAAGAACATCGAACGCAATTCTAATAGATTAGCCGTATAGATTTCTTACAGAAATTTTCAAGAATTTTTTGTCTCATAGAAATGCAATAGGAAACTAAATAAAACGTGTGTAAATATTTTAAAACTGATTTTTTCCCTGAACGTTTTAAACAGGTGTTTATATCATGCAGATGTAAATAAAGTTTTAAATATAATTAAAAATATTTCCAACTTGATATTAATTTCAAAGCAAAAAATTTTAAAATCTCCTGAATTAAAACAAAAGCACACAAAACAATAGGGATCTATAAACGCATCACTAATTCAGTTAACAATCTATCAGACACACGAGTACAGCAATATCTCAAAACTGATGAGAGAGCGGCCAGACAATTCTTATATTCCATATCTGACAGACATCTGTACGAAGTCTCTAAGAATAAATTCAGACAATGTTGGCCTACTTTACTGGCTGGGTTCTTTCTATCACTGCTTGAGTTTTTATTATCATATTGATTTTAGAAATCATTTTGTTCTATATTTACATATATTATGGTATATTTGCATGCAAAGTAAACATATTTATATTTCTGTATCATATTTTTGTTATAAAATATTGATATTAAAGGAAATCAATAAGTCTAAAACAAACACTGATCTGATAGAAAATGTCATGATATTTCGTCATACTGTAAATTTCGTTAATATAATGGCAACAAACGGGAACTTTGTTCATCAAATTGATTCATATTGCTCAGTTTTTATCTCCGACCAAAAAACGAGGTGTTATATGTTTGTAGTGTGTGTCTGCGTATCTCTGTTTCTGTATATCTGCCCAGCAAAAAATTACACATTAACATTACAACTACTTGCCATATAATGACTTACTTTTCTGATTGCCAAATTTCATTACTCGCTTACAAATCACATTACCTAAAATTTAAAAAAATCATGTACAAATTGCTAAATGAAGAGAATAATTTTTTTTAGATTAAATAGATTACGTGAACAAGTTGCCAAATAAAAAAAGTAAGTACTTCTCAAGAATCGATTATTTTAGTCTCACGCCTTGTTAAAATCATTAAGTTGGTAATCCAGTAGGGAAGTGCTTCCACGAGAAATGCTTAATTCCAAACTCGATTACCTTTTTTGAAATATTTTGCTGGGTGTGCATCTGTACGTCTAATCGAGTACACACGTACAGACCAATTAGCTGGACTGACTTTGGTTTAGAATTTTCTGTTTTTAAGATGACTTGGTAGAGAAGGTTCAGCCATTTAGAAGATATCACATCTTCTCTTGATATATTTGGGAGTTTTTAATATTTTGAATTTTTAATTAGAAAGAATTTCTTAATCGGGCTTAAGTTCAGTAATTTTATTTCTTATTGAATAAAATATTTTTATTAATTAATGTGAGTTTCTAAAGAATATCGGTATTCACCCAAATTAATAAAGTCTAGTTTAATTCTTCTTCTCTTTTTTAGAAACTTACATTATGAAAATATTTCATTCAACAATATGATGCTGCTGAAATTCAAATTCGTATATTTGTGCAGCCTCTTGTGGTCAATATGTTTAATACATAATGATGCAAAGTCTTTTTAAGCCAAGAGAAGAAGAAATTTCCTGTACATCAGCATTATAGTGACTTTTCTATCAGTGTATAGAATAAAAGAAAGCTTAAATACAATATAAAAATTTAAATGTGTGCTCTATATTTGCAACCACATTTACCTAAATGGTGCTAAGAATCATTCTTAGGAAGTTCATATGTTCTAAAAAGTTGTTTATTGAGATCTTAAGTACATTTTTACAGTTGAATGATTCCTTGAATTTTGAACGGTTTGCTACCTATGGATTTGAACAGGGGAAAAAAAGTAAAAAAATCGAGTTTTTTTAAATTTTTTTTCCGATTTAGATCTTGAAAATTAAGTTCTTTTTTTTGATTTTATGTGTTCACAATTTTTGTTCTATATGACAAGAACTAGAACTTTGCCTCAGAAAGTAAATCAAAATTCCGAACGGTTTGCAAGATAGGAGCCTCAGAAAACGCAAAAATGACACTGAGGCCCCAAATCCGTGGGCCCCAATGACTGGAAGCAAAACTAGGAGACACGGGTCTTTTTTTATTGATCTTTTTTTTGTGTAATATTTTCTACTTTAATTTTTAATTACAGACTTCAACTAATCTGCAAAAAACTTAATTTTAGTTCGTATTATATTCGTAGACATAGCTATTGCAAAATAAATATACATCCCTGCAGAAAATTGAACTGACACAATACTAGTCACGTGACCAGTCCCCAAGTGATAGGGATTAGTCCGACTTCTAACACTTCCTATGAAGCGGACCAGTTACTTTTACATGGGAACGGCTTAGTAGGGGGTTAATTGATACTTTTTATGCACCTTGTGACTTGTCACTGAACTATCCCATAGGGACCTATTCGGTGTAGAATAATATAAATTATATATAAATGTCATTTCGACATTTAACTGTAACAATGAAAACTTATAATTTTTTGTTATTGTTGCAAATGAAATTATAATTTATTTTTAAGCCGAACATTTTTTGAAATTCGAACCGACAACCTCGCGCATGACATGCATTCACACTACCCACTCAATAATAGGGCCACTCATGTTTCAAAAGTATAAATACCAGTAAAGCTTAGGTTAATATCTCAGTATAGTTACGGGACTGGTTCCGGAGTCACTGGTTGGAGGGAGTAATTATCATTATACTTACACTATTTGATATATCCATGTATTCAACCACATCGAACATGTTCAGTGCCGTTTACTTCAATATTGCACAGAGACCAAATTAAATTGGCTCAAGATCAAGAATATGTAACCATTTACACGATATGTCTTTTTTTAACTCCCGACTGAAAAAAGGGGTGTTATAAGTTTGTAGTGTGTGTCTGTGTGTCTGTGTATCTGTGTGTCTGTCTGTGTCCACGTACAGGCCAAACGGCTGAACCGATTTTCATTTAGTTTTTTTTGTTTGAAAGATGACTTGATCGAAAGGGTTATTAGCTATGTTTGAAAAAAATCGGTTTAGCCGTTTAGAAGATATAACATCTTTTCTGAAAAAAGTCGGGGGTTTTTAAAATTTTTAATTTTTGTTATTAACCATACACTTCTCTGTACTTTTGATAACACTCGCATTTTCTCAAGTCATAGGACGAGTACGTTTGGACCAATTGTCACCAAATTTTTTGCAGGGATATATGTGCCCTTAATTGTGAAAGTGGTCTAAGCCAGATGCATTTTTTCCTCAAAATATTAAATAAATCTTAAAAAAAATCAATTAATATTTAATACACATTAAATAAATTTACAATATAAGTTAAAACATAGCTGTTAAGTAATGATTAGTAATTGTACTGATTACTAGTATGATTAATATTTTTTTTGAAAGGTGAAGTAATGTTTAAATTACTTTTATATTCAGTTTTGCACGATTACTAATTGATTACGATTACTAGTAATGTAAAAGTAATCTGAATTACTTGAAACTCCAACAAAATAATCAAAAAGAATCAAAAGTAATCAAAAATAATCCGATTATATTTAAAGATTACTTTAATTCCTTTTGTTTATATATTAATAATCAAAAGTAAAAAACTTTGAAAATAGTCGGATAATTTTTTGATTACTTTTGTTTCTTTTTTGATTATTTTGTTGTAATTTCTAGTAATTCAAATTACTTTTCGTTTATTATTAATTATTTGTCAGAAAATGTTTAAAGGGAAGTATATAATCAGTAAAATTCTTTTTAAAATGTAATCTAATTGATTCGTAATCGTAATTGAAATTTAATAGCTCTGATTTAAAATATTGCATAATAAAAAATATTTTTTGATTTCTGTAAATGTAATCTAATCCACACAAGTAATATATATAACTCAGACCACTTTCATAATTATGGAAACATATGCACGTATAGAAGGAAGGTGATATCAAACAAGGCCCAAGAAAATAACCCCGAAATAAGAAAATGGAATAAGGCAAAATAAAACTAAAAATATTTTAATTGATTGATTTTAATTAATTGATTTGATTTCATCTTTAACTTGGGTATTTTTCGGCCTTATTTCATCCTGAATTTGGTTGGTTATTATGTCATTAGTATATATTTAATTTTTAATGGATGTTTTTTTTAATACATTTTCTCTTGTGCCTTATTTAATTTTTTTGAATTTTATTTCATTAGGCCTTATTTAATTTTGTTATTTGGGCCTTATTTCTTTGGGCTTTATTTTATAGCACCATAAACTTTTCTAAAATAATTGAAGTAGATAAAATATTAATATTATTATTGGTTCCGTATATTAACCAAGAAAGATGTTAATTCAAATGAATATAAAAACTTTCTAAAGCACTCAAACAATTTCTAGACACATTGAAGATAACAAAACTACTAAAGAGAGTCTAATATTATGATTTTTTTTATATTCGTTATAATTATAATTACATTGCTTGAATAATAGATTGGTTTCAATGCTGGCAATGGTACACAAGTTTACGAATACAAACCCTACAGCCAAAATATGGTGCTGCGTGATTTAACAGGACGTGGTTGGGGTAATGGCTTTCCAGGACGACACATTTTCCGCATTGATGAACAAATCTTAATAGGCTCTTGTAATAAAGATATTGGTAAGTAAGTTTGCTGTACGCAAAGAACAAAAAAAAAAAACATAAAAAACGGAAATAAAAAGAAGTAAATTCTTGTTGGCTTTCTAATAATATCCAGATGACTCACATTTACCATTGACATTTGCTCCCGAGTCTGGCAATATGTTGGGTGGTACGGTGGTGAATATTACAGGTCCTTGTTTTGATCCCAATAAACGTGTTATGTGCCACTTTGATACGGAAGATGTTTTGGGCAAATATGTGGACAAAAATCGTGTTATTTGTGTACAGCCATTCCTTAAGGCAGAAGGTTATATACGCTTCGAAATATCTGTGGGCAATGAACGTTTCAAATGGCGTGGCAAATACTTTGTAGGTGAGTGAAGTTGGCAAAAGCCACAAATAAAAATATACTCATATTACTTAGCTTAAAGTATTTATTTTAATAAAGTGAAATAGAGTTTTTAAGTATCTATAATGTCTC
The DNA here is from genome assembly GCA_949987645.1 of Tachina grossa. Lineage (NCBI taxonomy): Eukaryota > Metazoa > Arthropoda > Insecta > Diptera > Tachinidae > Tachina > Tachina grossa. Next base: position 148,853,166 of record OX465274.1, on the reverse strand, counting down.
TAGTATGAAAGCAATTTAGTTTTAATTTTTATAATGTTTTGTATTACAATTAACAGAAACACCGGAAGCCGCTACCGAGAAGATTTTCTTTGAAACCGATGATGTTCACAAGAAGGCACCCAAGGAAATACGCATTAATTGGAATGCATACAATTTGACCTCAAATTTAAATGCTAATGTAATGATTTCACTGTGGGGTTATCGTGAAACTACCATACAGTAAGTTGTTAATTTTACATTCTGCTAATAATGATATGTTTTAATTGCTTTGTTATTTATTTACATATATATATATCCATATGAAGCTTATGTTCGAACTTGTGTTTGCTTCAATTTATATCCTTGAATATATGTATACATATCGTAACCTTAATATGAAAAGGCTTTTAATTCATTATTTTTGTGAAATCGAGATTTTTTTGAATTTTTAATAAATAAAAGAACATCTACTTTTATCGAATTATACACAAAAATTAAATTTTAATAAAATAATGAGTTAGAGCCTTTCTATTTTAAGGCAACGATATGTATGTGTATTTATGTATGTATGCAAGTTTATTGCATGGTTTAGTTATGTAATTATGTTTATTGTACTCTTGCAGTCCTCAATTGGAATATATTGATATAATCGAAGCCGGCACTACCAACAGAGGCAACTATATCATATCGCCACAGAATTACATTAACCGCAATAATATTAACAATGATATGCAATTTGGTTTCTTGCAAATCAATTTGACCAATCCACAGCAGTACAACAATTTGCAGATTAGCCCGTAAGTGTTTTTTTTTTAATCTTTTTCACAATACAATCACAAATTTTGAATAAGATCACACCGCGTTATGCAATGGGTGTGAGCTATGTATGATTGTATTTGTAAAATCATACGAACAAGAAGTACAAAGAAACTTGTGAAGTTTAATAGTGTTGCCAGTGGGGATAATTTTTGTTAAAAAGTTGAAAAATATAAAATAAATAAAATATATATAAACTTTTGAATAAAAGAGGATTTTAAATGTCAAATATTTGTTTAAAAGATATATAGCAGTCTTTATAACATAGAGTCTACACCTAACATAATATGTAAGATAAGAGCGTCAAATTCAATCGCAGAGAGAATTATGTTACGTGTTATCTCAATCTTATAAGATTTTTCATGAGAGCGTTGTTATAAGGAATCCTATAACAACAATCTTATACGATGAAATGTCAAAAAAAAAAAAAAAAACACACGTAGATGAAAATAAATTAGTGTGCATGTGTGATTTTATATGTTTAACATGCCTATTCACAGAAAGTATTGTGACTGAAAAATAGTCATAATTTTAACATTGTGCCTAAAGACCATGATACAATTATATAAAGGTAAAACCGTTCTCTCTTTTCGTCGCCATATTAACCTTCTGACGTTTGTCCCGATTATTTTTTACTCTCAAAAATAATGCTACCGTATTCATTTCTGAAATCCGAGCTTTTTGTTTACTTTTTGACGGTTTGTTTTGTTAGTTCAAAAATTAAAAAACTATTTTTTGATAAAAAATTGTTAACAATTTTAATTTTAATTGATTTAATAAGCTGCATTGGTAGCTGTACTATCAAGAAGAATAAACAAAACGGCAACATGTTCAGCCGCTTGCGGTTTGCGGTGAAGAATTAACAATTGGTTAAATCGTTTAAGAATCGGCTGGAGTGGTTACCAGTGAAGGAAAGTACATAAAAATTTCAATGTGCACAAGGGCACGGGCTTATAAGCAGCATATTCAATGAAGATTCCATAAAGATATGGATGGGTTACTTGGGTATTGGCCATACACGTTACTCTGCTTCCGCTGCTTCGTAAGTGGTCAACTGCTAATCTATTGCTGTATGTACAGGCCATGATGCCATTGCCTTGGCATGCATTGGAGAACTGGTAAACAGCGACTTGTTAAGGAGTGAGGTTTTCTTCCGTGGTGTCTGCTTATCCACACACAGTAACAGTGTGCGATATATTCAGTGTATGTGCGGCGCGACCAATTATACAAAATAATTAAGGAAATAACTGCTGGCATGCAATAATATACATATATGTATATGTATATATGTACATGGAAATACCTATGGAATATAATAGAATAGCATAGAGTAGAGCATAATAGGGGAAGATCTGGTCCAAAGACTGGCGCTGCGAGACCTGGTGGATCTTTTGTGCCATAGAACTGTAAATAAAATTAAGTCAATGAGCCTCATTACGAGTGTCGTATTACGACTTCGACTACGACTATTTTTTACTAGACTAAAGAACATTGCAACATTTTTTCTTTAATCTATTACAAAATCGACGTAGTCGTAGTCGAAAAACGACACTCGAATATCTGTATGACTCTACTTATAAAAGTCAGCACAGATATTGGAGAAGCCCGTCTAATATCATCTGAACACTGAATGAAAAATACGACTTCTACTTTTACATAAGACGTTACAAACGCAAAAAATGTGTGATGTTCTCTTGTCATCTTCCAAGAATAAACGACACAAGGGTGAACGAACTTGGTTGTTTTCCGTCTATTAAATAAGAATAAGAAATAAATAATAAATAAATATTTCGAATATATAATGGCTTTGGTCGTTATATATTTCTTTATCTAGTTGACTCACAGATTTTCGGCTTAAAAATTTTCTACGTCAAATGCTTTAGAAAAACTATGCAGGAAATCTTTATTCCAAGAAAACCACTACTAAACATATCGCTTATTTACTTCTACAACGTCAAAACTCAAAAAATGCTATTAATAAAATAACCTTAGAACATTTACTCTTCAAAAGCACAAATTACACGTTTCCTAAAAATTTCCTCAAAGAAGTTCCCCGTACTTGCGTGTGGCAACTCTTTCCTCGCTGTTTACAAAAAAAGTAATCAAATAATTGGGACAAAAGTCAGAATTAATTTTATACGTCAAATGTGGTTGTACCTTTATATTATTGTATCCTGCTAAAGACTAACCCCCATATTTATAAAAAAATAAAATGAATTTGAAATTTATTTTCGGAAAATTTTGTATGGAAAATTTGAACAAAAATACATTTCAAATTCGTTTCAAATTTTATGAATATGGGGGTAAAATTTTCGATTCTCAAAACAAAATTCCATCAACATAAATTTTTAAAATAAAGACTAGGAATGTAGACAATCATAGGAATTGTGGCAGGCATTTCAAATTAAAATAATTAATATAAAATATTTAAAAAAGAGAAATTAATTTAAAAGTAGCAAAAGGTTTGTACATAATATGTATATATTTGCTAATATCCAATTTTAGGAGTGATTTGCAATTTCCAAATCAGATTTTACCTTTATATTTATATTTTTTCTAGCGACTTTGTTCGCACTTAGAAAGAAAGTAAGTAGGATTTAAATTGTATTTAGGCCAATATTATCTAAAACAGACAAAATACCAACAGTGAAAATTTTCGCAATTTATTCTGTTTCGCACTACTTTCTCAATTTTTTTTTTCATATCATTCTTCTCCAGACAATAATAAACCAAACAAGAAAAGGATAGGTGGCCTAGGCCTTCACGCGTGCTGCCATAGGAAAATAGGGATTCATTCTGTGCAGATAATGCGACTAGTCCATACATGCATGTAAGGAGTAGTCCAAAGAGGAGTAGGAGTACTCCGAAACTACTCCAAATATATGAAAAAAGCTGGTCGATTTAATATTGCGATGTTCTAGGGTTGGGCCACATGGTCAAACTTTGCATTAAATGGAACTAACCCCAAAACTACCGCAAATCTGTTTAATAAACCCTTTGTACATACAAACTATTTTTGAATGAAAAAAATTACCCTAGATTTAAATATGCTATTCTCTTATGAAAATTTAATACACAACTTTTTGTTTTACCGTGTTTCTCTTCTTCTGCTTACAACCAATTTTTCAACTTTGAATTCTAAAGACAAATGAATAACTGTATTGAAGGATTGTGTTAAAACTGCTGTTCCACGCTTGGCATCCATTTCCTGCAATGCACATGGCAATTTCTGGTTTTTTACATTCCAACAAGCACTAATTGCATTTCTAAAATACAATGATATAAGTATGTAGAAATTTCAAGTTTAATTGAAATGAATGTAATCTAAGCAAATTGTTAGAAAAAATATAAACATAAATCAATAAACTTTGTTGATTGCAGAATAAAAAAAAACAATAACGATATTTTATATATCCAATAAGCCGGAACAAATGCTGCCTGTGCAGCACTTGTGCAATTATTCCTTTTTAATTTTTATGACAGAAAAAAATATATTTCCACTCCATATAAACTATTATGGATGCCCATATTTGTATCCTTGAATTTCCATTTCATCATAAAAAATAAAAAGTAAACCTTCTCTGCTATTTGTGCACTCGGATTGACTGGCTGGCACAGTTATTGCCATAATATTCAACAAAAATGTTTAGTTTTACAAAGATTTACTATGTACATTCATATCGTTAGCTAAAATACAAAGAGGCGTAACTAATAAAAAAGTCACAATTAAGTTTTTTATTGATTATTATGAATGCCATTAAACTACATGTCTTGACCGAATTTTACACTTCTGCCATAAAAAATGACGTTGTTATTAACAAAAAACAAGTAAGAGTGCTATATTCGCCTGTGCCGAATCTTATATACCCTTTACCAAAGTGCTTTTATGTAGTATAGAGATACATACATAAGCACATACATAAAGTATAAACAAAAAGAAAAAAATAATTTGACCTAGTTACTTTTATGTACAAAAAAAAAAAAAATAAATTTACAAACCCTAGAATCATTATATTAGATTTTTCTGATTCCTTATATCAATCTAGTAGTTCTTAAAAAAATATAGAAAGTGTTTTAAGTAAAAAAAAGAAAAAAGGAAATTAAAAAAAATGTTTTATTTAGTTACTTTAATATCCAGAAAAAAGGTCAAAGTTTCCAGCTCTGAAGCTGTGGTTTTTATTTTTATAATTTTTTACACCAAAATTTTCTTTCCAAAACGTAAAATATGTATAAGCTATAAAGGAAAAGATAAAAATTAATTAGACTTAGTTACTTTTATATATCACAAAAAGTGTAAGTTTCCCAACCCTGAGATCATTCTTTTTGATTTTTCTGATTTCTTACACCAATCTCCTTCTTTTAAGAATTTAAGATATGTTTAATTTATAGAAAAAAGGCAAAATTTGTTTTAGTAAGTTACTTTTGTACACAAAAAGTTAAAGTTTTCCAACCCTGGAATCGTCTTTTTAATTTTTTTAATTGTTTTTTTTTTATTTTAAATACCAATTTTTTTTCGTACTCTAGCATAAAATAAGTTTATTTAATAAAAAAAATGAAAATTAATTTTCGGTAGTTAGTTTTTTATATCACAAAGAGTGTAAGTTTCCCAAGCCTGGAATTTTTGATTTTTCTGTATTCTCAAAAACAATCTTTTTTTTAAGAATGTAAGATATGTTTAAGTTATATTAGAAAATGGAAAAATTTGTTTTACTAAGTTGCTTTTGTATAAAAAATAAGGTTTTCCAACCCTGGAAACTTCGTTTTAATTTTTTTTTTTAATTTGAAATACCAAATTCATTCGTAATGAAGTATAAAATAAGTTTATTTTATAAAAAAATAAAAATTAGTTTTTCGGTAGTAAATTTTATATATCAAAAAAAGTGTAAGTTTTCCAGCCTAGAACCATTCTTTTTGATTTTTCAGATTTCGTACAACAATGTGTTCCTTTTGAGAATATAAGTTATGTTTAATATATAGAAAAAAAGAAAAAATTTGTTTTAGTAAGTTACTTTTGTATAAGAAAAAATTTAAAGTTTTCCAACCCTGGAAATGTCTTTTTCATGTATTAAACTTTTTTTTAATTTTTAATATCAATTAAATGTGTACTGCAGTATAAAATAAGTTAATTTAATAAAAAAAAATAGTAAGACTTAGTTACTTTTATATATTACAAAAAGTGCAAGTTTCCCAACCCTGGAATCATCCTTTTTGATTTTTCTGATTTGTAACACCAATCTCTTTCTTTTAAGATTCTAAGATATGTTTAATTTATAGAGAAAAAGAAAAAAATTGCTTTAGTAAGTTACTTTTGTATATGAAAAAAAATTAAAGTTTTCCAACCCTGGAAACGTCTTTTTAATTTTTTAAACTTTCTTTTTTAATTTATAATACCAATTTAATTTGTACTGAAGTATAATATAAGTTAATTTAATAAAAAAATATAAAAATTAGTTTACGGTAGTTAATTTTTTATATCACAAAAATTTTAAGTTTACTAACCCTGGAATTATCCTTTTTGATTTTTCTGATTTTTTAACCCAATCTCTTTCTTCTTAGAATATAAGATATATCTAATTTATAGAAAAAAGGAAAAATTTCTTTTAGTAAATTAAGTTTGTATAATTTTGTATAAAAAAGTTAAAGTTTTCCAACCCTGGAAACGTCTATTTAATTTTTTTAATTTGTTATTATTTTTTTAGTAAAAAATATTAATTTTATACATACTGAAGTATAAAATAAGTTTATTTAATAAAAAAAATAATAACTAGTTTTCGGTAGTTATTTTGTATGGCAAAATGAAGCTTAAGCTTCCCAGCTCTGAAAACGTCTGCTCGATTTTGCTGATTTTCAATACCAATCTTATTTCGACTATTTCTGACACACCAGTCCAAGAACGAAGTCTCTAGCTTTTCTGGGAGCTTCGGAAAACCGATTTCACGTACTGACAGACGGACAGACGGACATCGCTTATGCGTCTTCCCTATGCATAAGGATCCAGAATATATATACTTTATGGCTCGCTTATTAATATTCTAGAAATTACAAACGGAATGACAAACCTATATATACCCTTTTACCATTTTTTGGTAAAGGGTATAAAAATGAGTCTTGACTATAAGTTTGTTTAGTTTTTTTTGTTGCTTCTGCTGTAAAATTATTTATGTTAGTTAAGCCTTTTTGCATTTTAGCTAACGATATGTATGTATGAATGTATATAGTATATACATATAGCGCTTTTAATGTAATTTGTTGTGCATAAGAACCGATGATGCAGTGATGCCTTTGCCAAGCGGAAAAGTAAGTTGCAAAAGCTGTAAAATCTAAAGCCTTTCGTCGAGACATTTCACTCTTACATACATACATATATTGCCGACCATTAAAAACAGCAAATATTTACAAATTTGATAAAATAGTCATGACGAATGGCAAAAGTATTTAACCCATTTACTTTTAAAGTTGCATAGTGCATTTATTGTAAAAAACACATATATCAGAGGCAAAAAGAAAAAGTGCTTAAGTCGAGTTAAGGTGATTTAGAGTTAATAATGTATCCGTAATCTGCATATTTGGAAGTACTATTGATCAAAATCTCAATTAATTTCTGTAATTTTTCAGAAAGTTATAGCACTATGACTTGTGATTTATCTTTTTTAGAATTCTAATATCATTTGGAATAATAGCTTAATTTTAGGTTATACTTTGATATATTTCAACTAAAATGTATTACTTATAGTGTGCAGAACGATGTTGGCTTAAAAAAAAAACTATTGTTAACATAGAATTTATCAATTTGCCTGTAAGGGCCATTATTACAACATAAAAGTTAGTTAAAAGTAGGATTTTATCGGACGTATAAAAATCTTTTCATTATTGAAAATTGGACTTAACTGTAATTTATCGCTCACTTTAGGTTAAAGTAAAATTTTGCAAATATTTGTTTGAAATCAAACTTAGTTTCTGTAAATATTCTGTACTGTTCCACTAAATTAATTTGTACCAAAAAACTGTGTAGAGAAGAAACAGGCCACGACGTTTGTCGGCTACTTTTCGGCATTTACATGTATACAACACGATCAATCAAAATAAACAACAACAACCGCAGAACAGCACGTTGTTCCTATCAACAAGCAAGACAAACACCAACACACTGAAATAACATTTTATCTCAGCCGAATTCTGATTAATTTAAATTTTTACAAAATTTTTATCAGAATTTACAAAATTATTTGTAGGATCGCATTCAAATAAAATATTTACTGATTCAACGAATTTGGTTACTGAAAATGAAATTTAGTTTTTTTTGTGTAATAATGGCCCTAAACGAAATAAATATTTAAAAATCGAATTGAACGCTTAAAAGTGCTCTCCTGAAAAACAGTAAAATATGACTTAAGCACTTTTTCCTTATTGCTACAGATATAATAATACAAAAAAATATAGACAAAATACCTCGTTACTATTTAAATATTTTCCATCTTACTATTAAACGTTAGAAGTGGCTTATTAACTCACATCAATATTCATGTATGGTAACCGAATTTAATTTTTACATTAATTTAAATACGTCTTATGTATGACAACTTTCTCAAGTTTCTCAAGTTACCTAATGGTGGGTACACACCAGGGAAAGCCAATCGATACAAAAAATTTTGGATACTCCCGCACATATCGAACATTTTTTATGCTAGTACGTGTTGATATCTATTCATTCTCATACTTGCGTATATCCCTGCACACTTTATTTCATACTTGTATGTATCGATGGGCATTATTCGTTACATCCCGCATGTCTACGCATATCTATCGATATACCCATGACTTGCAACACATTCGTTTTTTTAAATATTTTTTGATAAGTGTTACCAGAAATACTAGTTTGTAGTTGTTGAGGTAATAACATTTTTTTCAAACTATTTTAATATAAAATTCAATAAAAATGTTTTACCCACACATACACTCTTCTCAGTCCTTAGATCTAAAAGTACTATTAAATATTTACGGCAGTAATTTGAGTGCGGGTATAGAAACACGCTCCATTTTGGATCTGAGCTAAGAGCCGAATTAGTGGAAGAAAGGTTGAACCATGGCATTCCTTATAATTTTAGCAATTTTAGTGCTTGTTCGCAATTTGTCGCCAATTTTCGCTATGAAACTGACTTTTTAGCCAAATCTTGGCTTTTTACCATTTTACCGATTTTTAATCCATCTGCATATTTATTTGATATAAGCGAACTTAAGCCATTTTGACATTTCTTAGATCTTTAAATATTTGTAAATTATTTTAGGGAAATTTATCGCAAATTTTGTCTTTTTTTCGCAATTAAAGTGATTGTTCCCAATGATTTGTTTTTTTTTTTTGGCAGTTTTAAAGATTTTCAACCAGTATCAGACTATGATATTTTTTATCTTTTTTTATGTTACCAATTTTTTGCTAATTTTTCACATGGTCGCAAATTTTTACAAGTTTTTGACATTCGTTACAATTTTGGTGTTATTTTTAAATACATTTTAAGGCTTTTTTCAATTAAAAACTTATTCAAGAATTTTCGCAACTTTTTGTAAATGAGATTGTTTTTGATTTTTAAAATCTACTGAGTATTTTCGTTCACATTTTTTAGGTTTTGGACATTTTTTTTTTAAATAATATTCGCATTTTTGGAAGTTTTCGCGATTAATATGCTGAAAAATTTTTCGACTTATTGCTTTTTTGAGGTTTATATAATCAGCTCTAGGGGATTTTTATACCCTTTACCAAAAAATGGTAAAAGGGTATATATAGGTTTGTCATTCCGTTTGTAATTTCCAGAATATTAATAAGCGAGCCATAAAGTATATATATATTCTGGATCCTTATGCATAGGGAAGACGAATAAGCGATGTCCGTCTGTCCCTCTGTCCGTCTGTCTGTACGTGAAATCGGTTTTCCGAAGCTCCCAGAAAAGCTAGAGACTTCGTTCTCAAACTGGTGGGTCAGAAAATAAGATTGGTATTGAAAATCAGCAAAATCGAGCTCACGGTTTCAGAGCTGGGAAGCTTAAACTTCATTTTGCCATACAAAATAACTACTGAAAAGTAGTTTTTATTATTTTTTTATTAAATAAACTTATTTTATACTTCAAAATGAATAAAATAGGTATTTCACTTTAAAACAAATTAAAAAAAAAAAAAAATCAAAAAAAATTAAAAGGACGTTTCCAGGGTTGGAAAACTTTGATTTTTTTTCTTATACAAAAGTAACTTACTAAAACAAAATTTTCCTTTTTTCTACAAATTATACATATATTATGTTCTTAAAGTGCAGAGATTGATGTAAGAAATCAGAAAATCAAAAAAGATGATTCCAGGGTTGGAAAACCTACAATTTTTGTGATATATAAAATTAACTACTCTAAACTAATTTTTCATTTATTTTTATTAAATAAACTTATTTTATACTTCACCACGAATAAAATTGGTATTTCAAATAAAAAAAAAAATTTAAAAATTTAAAAAGACGTTTCCAGGGCTGGAAAACTTTTTTTTCTTATATAAAAGTAACTTATTAAAACAAATTTTTCCTTTTCTTTATAAATTAAACATATCTTACATTCTTAAAAGAAAAAGATTGGTGTCAGAAATCAGAAAAATCAAAAAGGATGATTCCAGGGTTGGGAAACTGGAACTTTTTGTGATATAAAAAATTAACTACCGAAAACTAATTTTTATTTATTTTTATTAAATAAGATTATTTTATACTTCAGTATGAATAAACCTGGTATTTCAAATTAAAAATTAAACTTCAAAAAATTAAAAAGATGTTTCCAGGGTTGGAAAACTTTAACTTATTTTATACCAATTAACTTAATAAAGCAAATTTTTCCTTTTTCTCTATAAATTAGAGATATCTTATATTCTTAAAAGAAAGAGATTGGTATAAGAAATCAGAAAAATCAAAAACCATGATTTCAGGGTTGGTAAACCCACAGTTTTAGTGATATAAAAAATTAGCTACCGAAAACTAATATTTATTTATTTTACACTTCAGTACGAATGAATTTGGTATTTCAAAATAAAAAAAGTTGAAAAAATTAAAACGACGTTTCCAAGGTTGGAAAACCTTATTTTTTATACAAAAGTAACATACTTAAACAAATTTTTCCTTTTTTACTATAAATTAACATATCTTATATTCTTAAAAAAAAAAGATTGATATTAGAACTCAAAAAAATCAAAAAGGAGGATTCCAGGGTTGGGAAACCTACACTCTTTGTGATATCAAAAATTAACTACCGAAAATGCATTTTTGTTTATTTTTATTAAATAAACTTATTTTTTGCTTGAGTACGAATAAAATTAATATTTCATATAAAAAAAAAAAAGTTTAGAAAAATTAAAAAGACGTTTCCAGGGTTGGAAAGCCTTAACTTTTTTTTTATATAAAAGTAACTTACTAGAACAAATTTTTCCTTTTATTTACAAATTAAACATATCTTATGTTCTTAAAAAAAGAGATTGGTGTAAGAAATCAGAAAAATCAAAAAGGATGCTTTCAGGGTTGGGAAACTTACACTTTTTGTGATATATTAAAGAAACTAAGTCTAATTAATTTTTATCTTTTCCTTTATAAATTATACATATTTTACGTTTTGGAATAAAAAGTTTGGTTTGAAAAATTATAAAAATAAAAATCACATATCCAGAGTTGGAAACTTTGAACTTTTTTTCTAGATATTAAAGTAACTAAATAAAACATTTTTTTTGGATTTCCCTTTTTTTTATCACTTAACACACTTTCTATATTTTTTTAAGAACTACCATATTGATAAAAGGAATGAGAAAAATCTAATTTGATGATTCTAGGGTTTGAAAATAAATTTTTTTTGCACATAAAAGTAACTAGGTCAAATTGCTTTATGTATGTGCTTATGTATATATCTCTATACTACATAAACGCACTTTGGTAAAGGGTATATAAGATTCGGCACAGGCGAATATAGCACTCTCACTTGTTTTTTATTGTTTTAATCCTTGCAAGTTTACATAATTTTTGCGATATACAACTTTTTTAATAGAAGTTTGCTAAAGAAACCCGCCTCGTATTTACGCATTTTTTTTCATAAAATTGGTTGTATGTTGTAAACAGGCTCCTGGAGAACCAAATTACATAAAAAAAGTTGTGAAAAATGCTCCAGAAATTAATGCTACATGTCTTCTCCATTAGCAAATAGAAAAAGTTTCGTGAAATAGATTTCATGAAAAAAATGTTTAATACAAATTATGCATTTGTTAAATTCATACATAACGATTTTTGTTTTTATTTACTTACATATTTGGTAACATTGTTCATATAGTCATACTCGTCATTATATGCTTGTACGCACATGTATTGATACGAATATCTATAGCACATTTGTTTGATCGAACCCGCACCTGTCGATATTTGCACTTATTTGTGTTGATAGCTATAGATATGTATGCCTGTATGCAAGCATGCTTGTTATCATACTTATTGTACTTGGAGTATCGATATGTATTGAGCATTCAAAAATTAACTTTTTGGCTTTCCCTGGTACACACCTTGCAACACGTGTATATTATATTGGCATTAGCATTTAGTGGTTATGCTTTGTTGGGCAAATGTTTGACAAGTGTGACCGTACCTTAATTATTATAAAAAAAAATCAAAATCACTTAGTTTTAATTTCTTGTTTAGTTTTTCAAAATACTCTTTTAGCAAAGTAATTATGCTGAACTTCAACAAATTTTTAAGTTCAATTAAAAAAAAAAAGAAAAAAACATCGCCAACGTATTTATTTATCGCTAGAAAAATCGCCATCTTGCCAATTAAGAAAATTAGACGCCACGTACGACGATATCTTCATTTTATATTTTTTTTAAATCTTGCATTTTTAGGCTAGTGACAAGCGTTTTTGAATATTCTTCTACGAGAGTTTTGTGACAGATTAAAGAACACTTGTACACATTTGCTCCAATCAACTGCAAAATGTTCATAGACAAATATTCGACTCGACATACGTGGCTGTACGAAATATCGCCCAAGTTACTATCGCCCGAAAAACAAAAATGTTGCATCGCCAAAAAATTGTTGTAAAAAAATTGGGCGATTGTTCATCGACTATTCCCCCAGGGGAGTCTATTTATAGACTACGGGTGTGGCAATCCCGGGGCCCCAGCTATGGTAATTTAGCTTTTTCCGCTGACGGACCTTTGGCTCATTATCCGTAAAACTTATGTGTTACTACCCAATCTCTGAACATAAACAGAGTAACGGATGTGCACATATTTATAAAAGGAAAACAAATATTGTACACCCGTTGTTGTCAGCTAGGTGCAGCGTCACCTAGAACTGCCCCTGAGTTCAAAAGACAATAGAGGTGAAGCCCTTGGGGTGGAACTTCGAGTTTTAACCAGAGGCTACTTCTCGTACCATGGGTGCCGGTTGCCCGACAGCTGGGCTGCTTAGAGATAAATGTATTGCGGTTGTCAAAAATTTCTGGTCCGAAATGGATACGACCCCAGGACATGTTCACTTTTTAGTGTCGGGTCTTAGTAGGCACAGAAATTTTGGTGGCGAGCTTGCATTCTTCTCGCGTGAGTGGTCCTCGTTGCTCTGAAGTTCTGAGTGCATGTAGCGGTCGTCAGTTTCCTTTGCTGAAATGCCGAGTTCATCCTACCCCTCGGGGTATACCCCACGGGGTTAAAGGGACGATTTTGGTAGGTTTGGAGTAGGCACTGGTTATTTGGTGACACAGGCATGCGTTTATTATGGATGAGTGGTTAGCTGTGCCGGCTATGGTTGAGGAATTTTATTGGGGACCTCGCTAAGGTGTATACACAACACCTTAGCGTGGAAGCCAGAGAATTATCGTGGTGGTTGTGGTTGCTACCAAAATCGATGGGAGAATAGTCTTGGCTTCCCAGTGTTAAATCAATGCTAGTGGTTGGTCTGACGCGGTCAGCCAGACACTGTTCTAGGTGCTGTTGCCATTCAACAGAGCTGCTATGGGCACGGACATAGCAGCAGAGTTTAGATAGCTCAAAGTACTTCAGCAAGGTACTTGAATATAGAACAGGGATAACTATATTCAAAGATTGCAACCTATGTGCCTTATGGAGTGGGCCATAGGTTCATTCTAAAAGGGTGCATGGGGGCATGCACATCTGTTCATCGACTTTGGGCGACTGAACATTTTTATATATTTGTTCAAAATTTTCACACTTTCGCAAAATATTAAAAAACTCACAAAAGAAAAAATAAAAAAATTTTGGCGATTATTCATCCCAAATTCGGATGATTGTACGTAATGAACAAACACCTAAAAACTTCGGGTGGTTATTCGTTTTACACTATTGAGGTTTTCTTAATTTTTTTTTTTTTTGGCAACCGGACACTGTTTTTTAGGTATTTCTTCACAATGACTAATTACCCAACAATTTTGGGCGTTCCTTCATTTAGCTGTTTCGGGCGATAGTAACTTGGGCGGTAATTCGTACAGCCGATATATGAATTCGGCAATTCGGGTGAATATGTAATAGCTGCTTTTGATTTTTAAACCAAAAAGGTTACCAGATTATTGGCCGTGCTGGCATGCTGGCGGTTCGCTCCGGCTGAAGCTCGCCATTGTGGAGAGATCTTGCCAACCACTGTAGTAACTTACAGCTACAAAAATAAATATCATGCCAGCTGCTCTATGGTGTGATAAGAGAAAAGTTTATAATAATAAAAAAAAGAGCCGAAGCAAGTCTGTTTTACTCCCTGCGCACACACACTATAAAACCCTCTGGCTGATGGTCTTCCAGGATGTTTGCCCACCCCTCTTGAACTTATGAAAGCTCACCATGGCATCATAATGAAAAGAATTTGTGATTTTGTGAATTTAATAATATTTCAATTAAATTTTAATTGAATCTTTAAAAACATAAAATCACTACGTTTAAGTTGGAAGCACTTGATATAAGCTATTGTAAATAGAACCCTTACTATTTCATTTAATTTTGATAATGATTAATATTAATATCAAGAACAAGTGTATTTATTTCGTTTTAAAATACTACTGCAATTATTTTAAGATCTACAAAAATCCTTCAAAATTTGAACTTTACTTGCAGTCTAATGAATATAACGAAAGTTTATACTTAGTAATGACAGTAATGAATTTAATTATTTGTACATACTAGCAGTTATTCAATTTCTACTAAGATATATATATTCGTATAGTAGAGATGAAAGCCATGCATTGTCTTATTACTCTTATCCAGTTTCGTTGAAAAGTACTTTATACATTTAATTTCATATACATAGATCCCATTCAGAAGTAATTCAGTTTTAAATCAATTGTGTGTAAAAAAAGAAAATAGTTAAATGCAATAAAAACAAGTAAGAGTGCTATATTCGGCTGTGCCGAATCTTATATACCCTTTACCAAAGTGCGTTTATGTAGTGTAGAGATACATACATCAGCACATAGTTACTTTTATGTACAAAAAAAAAAAAATAATAATTTTCAAACCCTAGAATCATAATTTTAGATTTTTCTGATTACTTATACCAATCTAGTAGTTCTTAAAAAAAATATAGAAAGTGTGTTAAGTAAAAAAAAAAAATAAAAAAAATGTTTTAATTAGTTACTTTAATGTCTAGAAAAAAAATCATAGTTTCCAGCTCTGGAGCTGTGGCTTTTATTTTTATAATTTTCTATACCAAACTTTTCTTTCCAAAACGTAAAATATATATAATTTATAAAGGAAAAGATAAAAATTAATTAGGCTTGGTTACTTTTATATAACAAAAAAGTGTAAGTGTCCCAACCCTGAACTCATCTCTTTTGATTTTTCTGATTTCTTACACCAATCTCTTTCTTTGAAGAATTTAAGAAATGTTTAATTTATAGAAAAAAAAGGAAAAATTTGTTTTAGTAACTTACTTTTGTAGAAAAAGTTAAAGTTTTCCAACCCTGGAATCGTCTTTTTAATTTTTTAATTGTTTTTTTATTTGAAATACCAATTTTATTCGATATCAAGCATAAAATAAATTTATTTAACAAAAATAGAAAAAAATTAGTTTTCGGTAGTTCATTTTTTATATCACAAAGAGTGTAAGTTTCCCAACCCTGCAATGCTGCTTTTCAATATTTTATGATTTGTTACACCATTTTATTAAGAATATAAGATATGTTTAATTTATACTAAAAAAGAAAAAATTTGTTTTAGTAAGTAACTTTTGTATAAAAAATAAGGTTTCCAACCCTGGAAACGGCGTTTTAATTTTTTTTATTTTGAAATACCAAAATAAAAAAAAATAATTTTATTTATTTAAAAAAAATTAAAATTAGTTTTCGGTAGTTAATTTCTTATATCACAAAAAGAGTAAGTTTCCCAACCCTGACATCATCCTTTTTAATTTTTCTGATTTCTTACACCAATCTATTTCTTTTAAGAATGTAAGATATCTTTAATTTATAGAGAAAAAGGAAAATTTTGCTTTAGTAAGTTACTTTTGTATAAAAAAACTTAAAGTTTTCCAACCCTGGAAAAATCTTTTTAATTTTTAGAAGGTTAATTTTTAATTTGAAATATCATTTTATTCCTGCTAAAGTATAAAATAAGTTCATTTAATAAAAAAAATAAAAATTAATTTTCGGTAGTTAAATTTTTATATCACAAAAAGTTTCAGTTTCCCAACACTGGAATCATCCTTTTTGATTTTTCTGATTTCTTACACCAATCTTTTTCTTTTAAGAATATAAGATATGTTTAATTTATAAAGAAAAGGAAAAATTTCTTTACTTTAAAGTTACTTTTGTATAAGAAAAAAAAAAAGTTAAAGTTTTCCAACCCTGGAAACGTCTTATTAATTTTTTGAAGTTTAATTTTTTATTTGAAATACCAATTTTATTCGTGGTGAAATATAAAATAAGTTTATTTAATAAAAATAATTAAAAAATTAGTTTACGGTAGTTAATTGTATATATCACAAAAATCGTAGGTTTTCCAACCCTGGAATCATCCTTTTATATTTTTCTGATTTCCTAAATCAATCTCCTTCTTTTAAGTACATTACATATGTTTAGTTTATAAAAAAAAGGAAAAATTTGTTTTAGTAAGTTACTTTTGCATAACAAAAAAATTTTCGGTTTTCCAACCCTGGAAACGTGTTTTTAATTTTTTTAATTTTTTTTTATTTTTCTTTAGTTAGAAATACCAATTTTATTCATACTGAAGTATAAAATAAGTTTATTTAATAAAAATAATTAAAAAACTAGTTTTCGGTAGTTATTTTGTATGGCAAAATGAAGTTTAAATCTCCCAGCTCTGAAACCGTGTGCTCGATTTTGCTGATTTTCAATACTAATCTTATTTCGACCATTTCTGACCCACCAGTTTAAGAACGAAGTCTCTAGCTTTTCTGGGAGCTTCGGAAAACCGATTTCACGTACAGACAGACGGACAGACGGACAGACAGACAGACGGACATCGCTTATTCGTCTTCCCTATGCATAAGGATCCAGAATATATATACTTTATGGCTCGCTTATTAATATTCTAGAAATTACAAACGGAATGACAAACCTATATATACCCTTTTACCATTTTTTTGGTAAAGGGTATAATAAAGAATAAATATAAAGAAGTACGAGTCCCATAATCGAAGCTAAACCAAAGTGAGGAAGAAGTGCGTCATTTGAATTGAAAGAAAACATGCAGATAATGAGATTCACTGCACCACGTAGGTTGCTGTACATGTTTGGTATTGATATTGAGTTATTATATGGTGATTTCCTAAGAGGTACTTTTTTCAATATAGATTCATATTTACATACATTCCTACATAACCACTTAATTCACAAGTTTTGGTATATGGCTTGAAGTTGTGTTTGAAAAGAAAATTTTTATTTTTTATTTTTTATTTTTATTAAAAACATTAAGGAAACAAAAAAAAAAAAGATTATTTATGAAAAGCCTTATTAAAAATAAATATATTTGATTTATAAAAGGCTTATAAAACAGATTTTTATACAAAAAATTGATTTTATAAAGTTTTTAAAAAACAAAATAAATTGTTATGAATAAGATGGAAAATGTTTTTCTTTTGATAGATTTTGTTTTATAAATAATAAATTGTCTGTTTCGAGTACAACAATAAACAGATTTTATATTCTTACACCTCTAAACAAAGCACTCATTTTATTTGCAATATTTTATGGGGAAGAAATATTTGTGATACTCGTACCAAACTGGTGCATATTTAAAAGGAAATTACTGGAAGTGCAAATGTCAAGTACAGCCTATAGAAACAAATTATTTATATTACGACTTCTTGTTTATTAAATTTATTAAATAAATGCGTTTGCATTTGCTTAAAAGGACTACAGAAAAATAATACAAGAGTAAGTTTATGGATTTTTATATTAAATTGTTTATATAAAGCTTATATAAATTAAAGATGCGGGAAAATTTTGTGATATTTTTCATATAGAAAAGTCAAATGTGCTATATACAGCAATTGTTAATTTTAACATGTTATATGAGCTATACACAGCACACTTTTCAAGGAAAATCAAATAAGCTAAAGGGTGTTTTTTTTAGAGGTATAGAACTTCGAATTGAAATAAAACACGAGAAAATCGTTTTAATGTCCATCAATTTGGCTTTATTGGAAAGATAATTTTATGCCATTAATGTTTAAATATGATTTCGGGCATGTAGCCGCCGCGGCTGGCTCGAATAAAGCCAATTCTACAGGTCCAATTTTCAACCACTTTTTCGAGCATATGGGGCCGTATGTTCGCAATAACGCCACGAATGTTGGCTTCCAAGTCCCCTAACGTTTCTGGTTTGTTGGCGTAGACGAGCGACTTCACATATCCCCAAAGAAAATAATCCAATGGTGTCAAATCACACGATCTTGGTGGCCAATTGACAGGTCCATTCCGCGAAATTATGCGCTCATCGAATGTTTCCTTCAATAAATCGATTGTGACGTGCGCTGTGTGGCATGTAGCGCCGTCTTGTTGGAACCACAACTCATCCACATTCATGCCATCCAATTCGGGAACAAAATAGTCGGTTATCATGGCTCTATACCGGTCTCCATTAACGGTAACTGACTCTCCAGCATTATTTCGGAAGAAGTATGGCCCAATGACTCCACCAGCCCATAGAGCACACCAAACAGTCAGATTTTGTGGATGTAATGGCGTCTCAAGGGTCTCATGTGGATTCTCTTCACTCCAAATGCGGCAATTTTGCTTGTTGACGTAGCCATTCAACCAAAAATGAGCCTCATCACTGAACAAACTTTTGCGATGAAAATCAGCATCGAGATCAATCTCATTTTCGGCCCATACACCAAAATCACGACGCATTGCATGGTCTCGCGGCTTTAATTCTTGCACAAGCTGGATCTTGTAAGGTCGCAAGCCAAGATCTTTGCGCAAAATCTTCCATAAAGTTGATGGACAAAGCTCCAATTGCTGTGCACGGTGGCGAATCGATTCATTCGGGTCCTCTTCAACACTTTGCTCTACAGCGGCAATTGTTTCTTCGGTGCGCACTGTTCGACGTCTCTGCGGATGCGTATTATCACATAGAGTAAACGTAGTGCGAAAACGATCCATGGTTAACCGAATTAATTGCTCTGATGGACGATTATGTCGACCATAAAATGGACGGAGCTTGCGGTAAACTTCGCGAACTGAACCATTATTTTCGAAATAAATTTGCACGATTTGCAAGCGTTATTCTTTTGTCAACCTGTTCATGATGAAATGGCAAACCAAACTAAATATTAATCACTTAACAGCTGACAAAATGGTCGCCAGTTAAAAAAGTGATGCTAAATTAAAGTTCTATACCTCAATAAAAAACACCCATTATATACAGCACTTGTTCATTTAAAGAAGTTATACAAGCCATACATATCATACTTTTTATATAGAAAAGTTATGTGAGCTATACACAGCACACTTTTTACATAGAAAAATTTCATGTGCTGTATATAGTACGAGGGCTGATCAATAAGTCCGTGACTTTTTGAATGAAACACAGTTATTTTTTGCAAAACATTATTTTTTTTGTCAACATAATCTTCTTTTAACTCAGTTTTTTCCAAAAAATAGAATTTTTCGAGGACCTAAAAATAGGCAATAATTTTATAGTTGGATCTAAATCTCTTTCCACCGAACCATTTTTTTAAGTTTGGAAATAGGCAGTAGTCACTAGGGGCTAAATCCTGAGAATATGCTGGATGCGGTATCAATTCGTAGCCCAATTCATAGAGTTTTGCCATTGAGACTGCACACGTGTGCATTCGTGCATTATCTTCATGAAAAATAGCTTTTTACTTGGCCATATGGGGTTGTTTTCTTTTTAAATCCTCATTAAATCGGTCTAATAGGTAGGCATAATATTTGCCGTTGCCATCACCTTATTGGCCGACAAACTCACCTTGGCTTTCTTCGGAGCAGGTTAAGACTGCTGCTTGATCTGCGGAATATAGTAATGGATCCATATTTCATCCACAGTTACAAAATGCCGCAAAAAACTCTAAACAACTCCAAGCAATATTTTGAAGCTGTCACTCGTTTACGTTTATGGTCAATTGAGAGCAAACGCGGCACCCATCTTGCAGACAACTTTCTTAAACTTAGCTGATCATTTAAAATAGAAAGCACACTACCATATGAAATGCCTATGGCATCAACAATCTCATGCACTTTTACTCTTCGATCGGCCAATACCATATTGTGGATTTTTTTCGACATTTTCGGGTGTACTGACCTCAATTGGCCGTCCAGAACATTCAGCGTCATTTGTACTTGTGCGACCACAACAACCCCCAGGGGAGTCTATTTTTGACTACGAGTGTGGCAATCCCGGGGCCCCAGCTAGGGTAATGTAGCTTTTTCTGCTGACGGACCTTTGGCTCATTACCCGTAAAACTTATGTGGTACTACCCAATCTCTGAACATAAACAGAGTAACGGATGTGCACATATTTATAAAAGGAAAACAAATATTGTACACCCGTTGTTGTCAGCTAGGTGCAGCGTCACCTAGAACTGCCCCTGAGTTCAAAAGACGATAGAGGTGAAGCCCTTGGGGTGGAACTTCGAGTTCTAACCAGAGGCTGCTTCTGGTACCACGGGTGCCGGTTGCCCGACAGCTGGGCTGCTTAGAGATAAATGCATTATGGTTGCCGGAAATTTCTGGTCCGAAATGGCTTTCGTCCTGGATACGACCCGAGGACTTGTTCACTTTTTAGTGTCTTGCCGTAGTAGGCACAGAAACTTAGGTGGCGTGCTTGCATTCTTCTCGCGTAAGTGGTCCTCGCTGCTCTGAAGTTCTGAGTGCATGTAGCAGTCGTCAGTTTCCTTTTCTAAAATGCGAGTTCATCGTACCCCAATGGGGTATATCCCACGGGGTTAAAGGGACGATTTTGGTAGGTGTGGAGTAGGCACTGGTTATTTGGCGACACAGGCATGCGTTCTTTATGGATGAGTGGTTAGCTGTGCCGGCAATGGTTGAGGAATTTTCTTGGGGACCTCGCTTAGGTGTATACACAACACCTAAGCGTGGAAGCCGGAGAATTATCGTGGTGGTTGTAGTTGCTACCAAAATCGCTGGGAGAATAGTCTTGGCTTCCCAGTGTTAAATCAATGCTAGTGGTTGGTCTGACGCGGTCA
Organism: Tachina grossa; assembly: GCA_949987645.1. Lineage (NCBI taxonomy): Eukaryota > Metazoa > Arthropoda > Insecta > Diptera > Tachinidae > Tachina > Tachina grossa. Next base: position 148,831,688 of record OX465274.1, on the reverse strand, counting down.
GCCAGACACTGTTCTAGGTGCTGTTGCCATTCAACAGAGCTGCTATGGGCACGGACATAGCAGCAGAGTTTAGATAGCTCAAAGTACTTCAGCAAGGTACTTGAATATAGAACAGGGATAACTATATTCAAAGATTGCAACCTATGTGCCTTATGGAGTGGGCCATAGGTTCATTCTAATAGGGTGCATGGGGGCGTTGGTCTGGGGTCTAACCCACACCCGGTGCTTTGGCACACGTGAGATTAGGCCGTAATGACAGGTACTCACGTAAAGTAATTGCACATCTGTGCGACCACAACGAAAGTCATTAAGTCATTTTTTTACCACTGAAATCGATGGAAGAGAGTCTCCATAGTATTTATTGAGCTTTTCGTTGGTTTGATTTACGGTTTTTTTCGCAAAAAATAATGTTTGATGAGCATACGAAATTCACTTATTTCAATTTTCTTCTCAAAAGACGAGGTAGTCTTTTATCAACGGCTGTCAAACACCAACTAAATGACACAGCTTGTTCAAATTTAGTCAGGAATCAACTGGCACTTGTTTCTTAGCAGAAACCGTATTGCCAGTTCAATCAAAAGGCGGGAAATTCAAAAAGACATTGAATTAATGATCCACCCTCGTAAATTTTTCTATAAGAAATATGGGCTGTGTATATTGCATTTAGTTTAGGGATGGACATTGTAAAAATTCATTCAATGTGATGCATTGCAAACATATATTGATGTTACATTGATATTTCATAATATACATCGATTTTTTTTATACATCGATTGTCTGCTTTATAATCATTTATTATTATATTTTCACAAAAAAAACTTTATTTTACATCCGGCAATACTTTGTTGCAATACTATTTACAAATAGAAGTCTTTCTTACCAAGTCTTTTACAACTCAATCCTTCAGACGAAACCGATGTTTCCACCATTTTAAGATATTTTAAAGCGACATTGTAAAGTGTTAGAATCTTCGTTTTATAATCTTTTTAATTATCCAGTGGATTTTTATTCAGCCTTCCAACAGCAGTATTAAGTATTATAGAGCTGCATGAACAATTCCATCCATGAAACTACTGAAATGTTTGTTTACTAAAGCCCAACTTCGAATAAATATGTCAATACTCAACAAACTGTTGCTTTTATCATACTGTGAGTGAAAACGTTTCGTTTCATACTGTTCACAGAAAGAGATTGTTCATTGAAACGACTTTTGTTCATGCTGCTTTCTCTCATCTCATCTTTTGTTATTAATTCGCAATAGCAATGTTGCCAATATAGTAAAATCACGGAATTTTTTGTATGGGTCGCACATGTGTAATAGGTTTCACTTTTAAATTAAAGTTTTAACTTTTACAAATACATACATAACTAAGTATATACATATTTATGCATCATACATATTAGTAATACATATTTTAATTTATCATTTGCATTTTTAAATAATATAAATATCTAAACTATTTTAATATATTATATATTATTGTAATGAACTGCACACAACCCTGAAATGAAATGCTATGGAAAGAAACACACACTTTAAGATGAAAAATGAAAAAAAGGCATTGGTTTATGAGAAATGAATATATTCTTAAGCAAATTTGATTATTAGTTGTGTAGGTGTTTAACGGTTTTGGTCACGCCCAGCTAAAAAAATATGTATGGAGCATATATGATATCCCATATATGGTTCGGATCCGAAAAATGAGGGTATATGGACATATATGATAACATATATATTCATACATTTTCATACATGAATGTGTATTCCCTATATAGTATGCAAAGTTCATATTGATTCAACAAGCGCACTGCTGTGCAATAAATTAAATTATTAAAATTATTTTTTTGTAAAATTTGTTCAAACAAAATAATACAAAACGAACTAAAAGACATTTCATTCGACATTTTAATAGAAAATGTGAATCGATTATTAAAAAAAACTACAAAACACACATTCGCACACAACATATAATCAGATTAAAAAGTTATGCAATTATAAAAGAAAAATTAATCCGTTTTTATACTAACACTAGTTTTTAATATTATTTTTTTGCAGTCATATGAATTTTGTTTCTTAAATACATATATCTTAGAATTCTGTTACTTTTTATAAAATTAATGACTAAATTATCTTTTTGATTATTTGATTTATTAAATAGGTCCACAATATATAAAATCCTACAAGTACGATTTTTTGGTTGCACGAGTTTTTATTTTTTAAACCTTGAGGCTCTACGCATATTAACTTTGCATCCGCTTATGTATTTTTTAACAGACTTCCAATTCACCAGTGATTAAAAAGAGGGAAAAAGATCGAATTAATAAAATTTAATCTTTTTTGATCTTATGTGATATATGCATACATTTTTATGTGTCACCATATATAACATCTTATTTCTATATATGAATCAAATATGAAGAGCTTCATAATTAAAATTTCCATATATGAGTTCATATATTATAATACATTTCATTTATTAGTCCATATATCAATTCATATATAATGGTTTTGCCATCTATAATCCCATACATTTCCATACATGAATGTATACATATTCATATATATTTATATGCATTCATATATTAAAAATATATGGACCATATATAATTTTTTTAGCTGGGCGTGCTTGTTTTTTTTAATTTCATATGATATAAAAAGAAAAATTGAAATTGACAAAAATTAAACAAAACACAACAAAAGTACTCGTTTACAAGCGAAAATAACTATTTATATTCTTCCAAGCAAAACTATAACTAACAATTTTTTTGCAATTAATATTTGTAATAAAACTCAAAAAAATTGATTATCATCACCCTATGTAATAACAAAAATTAAAAATTTTAAAAACCCCGCGACTTTTTTTCAGAAGGGATGTTATATCTTCTAAACGGCTGGACCGATTTTCTTCAAACATAGCTAAGAACCCTCTCGATCAAGTCATCTTTCAAACAGAAAAAACTAAATGAAAATCGGTCTAGCCGTTCGGCCTGTACGTGGACACGGACAGACACACATATACACAGATACATAGATACACATATAAACAGATACACAGATACACAGACACACAGACACACACTACAAACTTATAACACCCCCTTTTTTAGTCGGGGGTTAAAAATACGAAATTTTAAACAACAATAATATTGCAATGAAAAGAAAGATAATTATGTGTAATTTTTTAACTTCCTTTTCGGCGATTATTCTTATATTTTCCCTTTTCCTACAACTGGCAACACTGATCTTTAAAAGCATATTGTTTTTGCATGAAATTAATCGAGATTTACTCAACACATGTTCTGTTTCTCATTTGTAAATGTTAGTATGCTCTTGTATAAGTAAACAAACCAACATCATTTTACTGCGTTCTTAACTATTGAGTATTCATTGCTCTTGTTTCATAGTCTGTATGAAATAGAAATGAAACGAATAAAAAATTATAGCGAAAGTTTCATAAACATCATTATTTAGTTTCATGCAGATGTCTATTAAGTATTAAAAAATTATATCAATCGGCAGCTAATTTTTAATCGCTTATTAGCCAAAAAAAAGCAATGTGAGTTCGATCACAGAGGAGATGTGTAAACATCTAGTAATGAAAAATTTTTTTTAAGTTGGAAGAACTTATGCTTTTAGTATCTTTTTTTTAAATTAATTAATTAAAAGTATCAAAACTTTCAATATTGTAAATACATATGAATTTGTTGGTTTTTGTTTGTTTTATTAAACTTATTTGGTTAGTAAATGGGCACACTGCAGTATATGTATATGTACTGCATTCAAAATTGCAGTAAGCAGTAAATTTACTTATTACTAAAAAAAATTCAGTAAATTTTTACTGCTAATGAAATTTAATTTGCATTACCAGTAAAATCGTAGGGCCGTAATCATAATAAAATTGTAGCAAGTGGCAAAGTTTTTTCATTCAAATTTTGAAACCTTTGTATGAAAAACATTTAGCCACTTGGCATTATTGATTACTTAAAATTCAATGCACCTCATCATATAACAAATCATTTGGGCAATTTATAAAAATTGTAGAAACAAAATATTAGTAATCAGTAAAAATTTACTTGTTAAATATTTTTTATTGTTTTTACTGAAAGTTTAGTGGTACTGCAGTGCTCATCTATGGTATATGCCTTTGCTTTAACTTTTTAATTTTTAATTCCTGTTGTTCATCGTTAGTAGACTTGGGTCGAACTCGTTCACTAGTTCATTTTTGCCACAAACCAATGATCAAACCCATGTAATTTAAATGGGTTTGATCATTGGTTTGTGGCAAAAATGAACTAGTAAACGAGTTCGACCCAAGTCTATTCATCGTTTAGTTGTTGCTGTTCTTGTTATTGTGTACGCATTGCAATTAAAATAAATTCTGTAAAGTGCGACTTTGACTAGCAATTTTTTTTAGTTTTCGCAATTTTTTTTTCATTTTGGCGATTTTTTCATTTTGGCGATTTTTTCATATTGGTGATTTTTTTGTTGAAGGATTTTTTTCATTTTGGCGATTTTTTTCGGTTTTTCGCGATTTATTTTAGTCCTAGAGATTTTTTTTAATTTGATGCTTTTTTCGATTTGGCAATTTTTTTTGGTTTGGCGATTTTTTTATATTTGGCGATTTTATATTTTTTTGATTTTTTAGTTTTACCGTTTATGAAAATTTCAAGAGTTTTGCTCTTACGGTCTCCAAGATACAGCAAGTTGTCAAAATTACAAAGTAAAAATTGCATTAACTAATGGAACACCCTCTAATTTAAACTTTTTAAATTTAGTGTTAATTGTTGTAGTCTGTATAAAAATACACTAACTTTACAAATTCCAAGTGTATATATGTACATTGTATGTATATTACATGAGATTTTAACATTTTTCGTTGCTCGTTTTGGAACACACTTTAGTTTTTAACTCTCATGTATTTGTTGTTGTACGGAAATATACAGAAAAATAACCGGCGGCGGCGCACCGTCGGCTTCGAGCCGGTCGACTTGTTTCTCTGCTTGGTATTGCTTCTTTCAAACACTAATACACTCATACATAGCTCACACCGATTTGACAATGCAAAGCAAAAGCAAAAAGCAAAGAAATCTCAGCAAGGAATTAAAGCCAAAAAATTTTTACCCCCTAGCGTATAGATGTTTACACATCAAAAAAAAAAAAATGGGCGGTGGTGGCTGGTCAAAACTATTCGGCGGCTCGGCTTAGCCGTCTTTCAGTGGATCGGTCTTACATACGCTTTACGCGTGCTTCGAAAGACGTTTGTTGGGAGTAAAAATGCCAGACAGGATTTTATTCGCCGCCCATAATAGTGTTGCCAGTTGTTCACATAACATTTGCCACGTTTACATGTAAAAACTTGAAATATGCCAACACATATAGATATGTATAGATGCTTATATGTCAATCTACATGTTCTGTATACAATTTGTCATTTCGATGCATCAATAGAAAACATCGATGTTTTCCAATTGCTTAGGAGCAAAAAATACAGATTTATGTCGATGTTTCGACACAATACATTCAGTGTTTTTAAAACATCGCTGTTTGTGTATATCTCTAATTTAGTTACTGTCTATAGCACTCTTTTGGTGTAGAAAAATTAAATGTTCTATCCAAGTAAAACTTTCATATAGAAAAATTAAATATGCTATACACAGCACACTTTGCATAAGGTTCTCCTCTCTTATACTTATTCACTTATTCTCTTCTTCATACACATAAAATAAACAACAACTAAAAATAATTAGGAATTAACATTACTGAATCAAGTTGATAAACAATAAAATTCGGTTTTATTTGATGTTAAACAAAATAATCGACAATTAGTTAATATTAAAATTGTTGCTGCCTTTTATTAATTGGAGTATTTGCTTTCAAAGCTATTTAATAAAGAATTTTCTTAATGTCAAAGTACTTAAGTTTTATTTTTCTGCTATAAGATTTAACAGCTATTACCTTTTTCCAATCCTTGTGAATTGTCATTCAAATATTTCTTTAGCTTTATTGCACTTGTTAAGCAAACTTATTGTTTGGTTTTTCTTTTATTTGTCCTTTTGTTGCCTGGCAGGCAGTAATGCCGTTTAACATCACATTATAAAATGAAGTTGATTCCAGGGATCCTTGAATCGGCAGCATTTATTTTATGTTAATGTATTGCGCTATGGCAGGAGAGTTAAGATGTGTGCATAGTTCTCATTTCAATATATTTCTTCTTCTTCGGTTTCCTTGCAATTTAATGGTATTGCCTTTGGGTGTCATTAGCATTATTTTTATGTGGCTGCTTTTACATTTAACATTCGACGACCGTGCAGTAACTCTAAACAGAAACCAAAGGTCTGCAAGTTAAGTATGCGTAAGTAGGCATTTTCACTGGTATTTCATTTTGATGTTAATGTTAAAAGGTTTTCATTTTATTAATAGAGAATTAGATTTATGTTGCTGGTATTGAAAAATTTGGTTGGTAGCACTCACCTGAATAACAGGAATAATAAAAAAAGATGATGTTTTATTCATTACACTATCAAATTCTTGTTAATCTTACTAATGATACTGAAATTAAAAATATTTGGAAAGACTTAAATTGATGTGATGAATTTGAGTTATGTAAATATTTAGCTTACTGAGATGTGACGTGTGCTTTAGGGACATGGAAATGTTTTTTTCTTGAGAGAAGTAATACTCAGGCCTATAGACATACATATGTATGTATGCATGTATATATGTGTATTACCCTTTCTTCGAAAGAGAGGATACATGGTGAAATATTAACGCGTTTTATAACTCTGCTATTGTGCGTTTTGCTAATTTTTTTTAGCATTCTTGCAGCAGCGCCTCTGGCATTAAGTAGGCACATTACTGTAAGCTATGTTGTCATTTTAGTAGTTACAAACATTAACAAAGGAGGGTGCTGTGATATGAATTAGCATAAAAACTACTGCATACCAGAAAATCTAATGGTATAATGTTGATCTGACAAAGTCTGGCCAGGTATTGAACTCAAGCTTTCGAAGACCGTCATTCACTTTATAGCCAATAGCACTAACAAGAAAGTTTTTGGTGGATGATAAAAATATGCAGCACTACACAATGAAGTACTGCTAAAGCTTAAACTCAAAAAAAGGAGCAAATACTATCTGTAAATGCCTTAAACATTTAATTCACGCGATGTTTAGCATTTTAAATAATAAAAATTTTGTTAAATCCTGAAGTTTTTTTTAAGTGTTTGGGATTTAATTTAAGTAAAAGCTATGATTAACAAGATGTACGTCTAAGCCATATGTACAATAAACGAGCTTTTATAAAAGAGATTGTGCTTTCACACTAACGAGACCCCATCAGTCAATCAGATCTCAGCAACAAACAATGTTTGCTGTTTACATTGCCTAGAAACAAGAACAAATTGTATAAAGCTTTCAAAGCTTTTAACCTCGAATGCAAATGTCAGAGTACGCGTGCTGCGATGTTGCTGCATTAAAGACTTAAAATAACCAGTTTCTTGTTTCTAACTAATGTGCTTAAAAGCAAATGGATACAGGCGCAACACTGGAAATTCTGTGTAATTAAAGTTCAAAGTTTTTTAGTAAAACTTTTGGTCAATATATTTCACTTTGAGGTTGTCACACATTTCTGAATTTTTGTAGGGAAATATCTAGGCGCACGGCAGTGCGCCAGGCCAAGTTCTGGCCAATGCACGCAGTGTGTATATTTACACGAAGCCGTTCGAGCTGTTTTTACACCCTCCTAACTTTGTTGTCCGCAATCGTAAAATTATGATATTTAAACCATAATTAGAATAAATTCATATAACCTCATATGTGAAAGATTTACAATGAAAGCTTCCGGAGATATAGAGGCGCAAAAAGTTCGTATTTTCAGACATATTCACTGACCACTGACCACTGACCACTGACCACTGACCACTGACCACGACCACTGACACACCCATCAAATTGACGAGGCACTTCCGCTATAGCTAGAGAGCTAAAATTTGGTACACGAGAAGATCTAGGTGAGCAATGAACCTAAAAAATCTGAAAACTCAAAAATTTTAACCAGGAGGGCGGGGCTACGCCCACAAAAATTAAAGTTTGTGCTATTGAGCTGAAATTCGATACAGAGCTAGGTCTAGGTGAGAAATAAAATAAAAAAGATCTGAAAACTTGGATATTTCGACCAGGAGGACGGGGCTACGCCCATAAAAGTCAGAATTAAAAAAGCTAATATAAGGTGCTTAATGGAAGCTTTTTTTATTGAAATCGGCATATATACTGCTATAATGCAAAGCTACATTTTTTTTAAAAGAGTGGGCGTTGACACGCCCATACAATTTAAACCTCATTTTAATGCCCTGCGGCCCAGCATATTCATATATATTATTTATCTAGCTATTATTATCCGTTTGTAACGAAACTAGACATGAATAATTAGCACTGACCCAAAAAATTTTGACTTTGGAAAAGTGGGCGGGGTTACGCCCATAAAAATTAAAAATTAAAAGTTGCGCTAAGGAGCTGAAATGTGATATACAAGTAGGTCTAGGTGAAAAAACAATTAGAAAAATCTAAAAACCCGGAAATTTTAGTTAGAGGGGCGGGGCTGCGCCCATAAAAATTAAAATTAAAATTTGATATACAAGTAGGTCTAAGTGAGAAACTAACTAGAAAAATCTGAAAACCCAAAAAATTTTACCAGAATGGGCGGGGTCACGCTAGTATTATTTTGAACTAAAAACTTAATACACAGCTTTTTATTCGAGCCAATTTAGTGAGATCTTCCGTACGCGTTGCACGTACACAATACTTTAAACTATCACCTTAATAATTTGGCGTGATCACTCCCATAAAATGTTAGCCTTGTGTTTAATTTACATCAGTCTAGCATATCTTAGAAGAAAATTAGCATGAATTATAAGCGCTGCTCACAACAAAATTTTGAGTTAGGAATAGTGGGAGAGGTAATGCTAATAAAATTTAAAGATATAATTCGCGCTAGAGAGCTGACATTTTATACACTGGTAAGTGTAGCTGCGTAGGCCAATCGGAAAATCTTAAAACCAAAAAGTTTTACCCGGTATGTGGGACCACGACGTTAAAACTCCAATTCGCACTAGCGAGCTTAAATTTGATACACAAATAAATCTAGATAAGATATCACTAAAATAAATCTGAAAACCCAAAAGTTGCTATCAGAGGGCGGAAACAAGCACTTCAAATTCAAAATTAATATACATTTTATTAAAACTTTTCATACACATTGCACTCCTCCAAAATAAAAATTCCCTATTTTGAAAAGTAGCCATGACTTCACCCATAAATCTTAGCTTTTTCGTTCAGGTACTTCGGCCTAGCAGTTTTTAATTTAATACTCAGGTATTTGTTATTAACTTTTTAATACAAAACTTTGCATGAACCATAAGCACTAGCAGATATAAAAGTCTGCGGGGCCAGGCCCATAAAAATTTTACGTAATATTATACTATAGAGAGCTGACATTTTGTACACCAATAGTAATTGATTTACTCAATCGGAAAATCCAAAAATTAAAAGCACCAGCTACCCTATTGAAACTTTGCATACACAGTAAGCATATCCTTTCGATTTATGTACTTTGGCTAAGCAGAGTTTAATATGTAAATATATTGAGAAAATAGTCGGGATCATGCCCAGTAAAATTTACGCTGTATTTTACATGTTTCTTCCAGTCGGCTCTTACCAAATTGCATACACACTGGCGACCCGTTGTAATGGCACAATAGTGCATTTTTAAGGTCAACAATTCAACAATCATCACACTCTTACCCATTATTTTATGTACCTCTGCCATTTTCAACTGGCACAGTGATCATGAATAGAAATAAAATGCACTATAAATTTAAAGTTTAAAAAGTGTTATTATCGAACTCTTTTCAAAAAGTACTCAGATCCTCACAAAAACATAAATGTGAAAAACGGCCAAGTTCTTATCCAAAATTTCAGCCATTAAAAGTTTTGAGATGATATAAATTTTGACCAAGTTCTTTTTTGCCACAATACCTAATACAGAAATATGCTATGCGTTATATAAATTTGTAATCGTAAGGGTGTCATACAATTCCTAGATAGTCTGCTTACTTGGCAATATTTTTACCTTTCTAAAATAGAGAGAAAAATGTGTATTTCTTCATTTCTTTATATTGATAAAAATGTGGTCAAGTTGGCAGATTATCTAGAAATTGTATGACACCCTTACGATTACAAATTTATATAACGCATAGCATATTTCTGTAGTAGGTATTATGGCAAAGAAGAACTTGGTCAAAATTTATATCTCAAAACTTTTAATGGCCGAAATTTTAGATAAGAACTTGGCCGTTTTTCACATTAATTTTTTTGTGAGGATATATAATTAGTTTAAGTGGTGAGTGCTGCATTTAACTAATTTTTTGTTGGCACTTGTAAAGCTTTGCCCCCCCAGGGGAGTCTGTAATGGACTACGGGCGTGGCAACCCCGGGGCCCCAGCTGGGGTGATGTGGCTTTTTCCATTGACGTACCTTTGGTACATTACCCATAGAACTTATGTGTTACTACCCAATCTCTGAACATAAACAGAGTAACGGATATGCACATATTTATAACAAAAGGAAGACAGGTCCTGTTGATGTCAGTTAGGTGCAGCATCACCTAGAACTGCCCCTGAGTTCAAAAGACGATAGAGGTGAAGCCCTTGTGGTGGAACTTCGAGGTCTAACCAGAGGCTACTTCTGGTGCCACGGGTGCCGGTTGCCCGACAGCCGAGCTGCTTTGAAGTTTTGAGTGCGTGTAGCGGTCGTCAGTTTCCTTTGCTGAAATGCCGAGTTCGTCCTACCCCAAAGGGGTAGACCCCTAAGGGGTTAAAGGGATGATTTTGGTAAGTGTGGAGTAGGCACTGGTTATTTGGCGACACAGGCATGCGTTCTTTATGGATGAGTGGTTGAGCTGTGCCGGCAATGGTTGAGGAATTCTCTTGGGGACCTCGCTTAGGTGTATACACACCACCTTAGCGTGGAAGCCGGAGAATTATCGTGGTGGCTGTGGTTGCTACCAAAATCGCTGGGAGAATAGTCTTGGCTTCCCAGTGTGAAATCAATGCTAGTGATTGGTCTGACGCGGTCAGCCAGACACTATTCTAGGTGCTGTTGCCATTCAACAGAAGCTGCTATGGGCACGGACATAGCAGCAGAGTTTAGATAGCTCAAATTACCTCAGCAAGGTAATTGAATATAGTACAGGGCTAACTATATTCAAAGATTGCAACCTATGTGCCTTATGGAGTGGGCCATAGGTTCATTCTAATAGGGTGCATGGGGGCGTTGGTCTGGCGTCTAACCCACACCCGGTGCTTTGGCACCCGTGAGATAAGGCCGTAATGGCAGGTGCTCACGGAAAGCTATCGCACATCTGTAAAGCTTTGCTTTTAAGCCACTCAGTTACCAATTTGTACTGGTGCATTAGAGGAAATTTAGCAAATTTTTGTGGTCATAATTAACTTTAAACATATGATAATACCTATCTGAATACTTTTTTGAAAACAAACTTCGAAAGCCCCTTCATAACGTGCATAAAATTTTTGTTGCTTAATCTCACGTAATTTTTTGTCTTTCAAGCTCACTGATTGTCACGCGTAACAGCTTTTGATTTTAATTAATAATACCTGAGAAATTAATTACCTATTTTTGCATTTATCGAAATTTACTAAAAAACTCGATATCAAAAGAATAATTAGTTAGGGCCTTTCTATATTAAGGTAACGATACATTTTTATTAAGCAAACTTTTACTAAAGTCGATCAGTCGTGATTAGTTAATTAAATTTTTTCATTCATTGTTGTTTCACTAACAGAAATCTTATAAAATATAAGATATTTATTTTTTACAGGACAGTTAAGCTTTAATAGTTAAATAAAATTGATTAAAAAATAATTTTATTAAAATAACTTAACAACACACAAAAAAGTAATGTGAATAATTTTATAAGATCAATTAAAATATTTGTAATATCAATTAAAAACATTAATTAAATTTTTACCTATAAACTATTTGATAATATTAATTAAGAGTTTCCACTCAACAACAATTAGAAATTTAATTTAATCAAATAAATTGTTAATTAAAAATATTAATTGGTGAACTTACTTTAAATAACTAATATTATAATATGTAATACTAATTGTTGTCGTATTAAATGTTTTTCTAATCGTTGCAACGAAGAGTGATTTCTGCTAATATGTATTTGCTCATAACTGAAATACTGATATGTTGACTAATACGCTTTTATAGCATAATAGCCATCCATATTCATAATAAATTTTTCAATTTTATAAAAGGATAATTAAAATTATTTTCCTAAATAATTTTTGGTGAGCAACGTTTATAACTTTAAAATGTTAAATGTTAAATAAAAAATCATTTAAAACAAATAAAATGTCATTTAAAAACCCTTTCGCTTATATTTCATTTGAATCAAGAGAGTTTTTCAATTATTTTTTAATGCTAATTTTTTAACTAGCACAATATGTAAAAATAAACAAAAAATCATTTATTTTATTTAAAAAAAGAATTAAACTTATTTATAATTTAGATATTTTAGAATTATTTATTTACAATTGAAAATAACTGAACATTTTGGCTGCTCGAAATATCATTTTAATTTTGTAGTTGTTTCTTTAGCAACATACATAAAAAGTTAAAATATATTTTTTTTCATAGGCCAACTGCATTTTCATTTAAGTTTGACTTTACAGTAAAATAATGAAACAACTACAAACAGTTAATGTAAAACTTTTTTGAGTGTATATATGAATAAAGTTAAACTTATGTATTCATATGTAACTGGGCACGTCTTTAATGGATGTTGAAACGCTTGAGGAAAAGTAGCGTATGATTAATATAAATACAAATTGTTTTAAATAAAATATTAATCATACGTAAGGTGACCTGCAATTAAATTACGCGTAAAACATATACATATGTACACTATCGCAAAAAATAATTTATAGAATCAAATTATTGTTACCGCAAACGATAAGTATTACGAAAAAGTTACTGAATCCAGTAGCAGATGGTTTTTGCAAAAAGCGGGATATGATCGATCAAAAAGCAGTATTTAAGCGGCCCACCCACTTGCAATATAATTGTGCAATTTTTCGTATTGTACAATAATATCGCCAATGTGTATGTCATATTCAAAGGTGGCACAATATATCGCAAAATATTAAAAGACTTTTGATTTTTATTGTACAATCAAGACAATTGTGTATTGTGGTGGCAATATTGTTCAATGCTGTTTACTTTTTCACTGTTAGGAAAATAGGGCAATATTTTTTTTCAACAGTAATATGTACAACAACATATGCAATAATATTGTATAATGGATGGGCCGCTTTAGAAGAAACTACCTCTAAAAATGGGATTTAAACATAACAATCTGTTATAAAAAGGAATTTGTTATATAAACATACACAGTTTCGTATGTACTTACGAAACTCAGTTTTTAGCGCAAGAGCAAAGGGGCCCATACACTACAATAGCATGCATGCGCAATCAAGTGTTTGTGCCAGCGGTTTGGTCGTGTATGGGCGTTTTGTACGATTGTACGGTTCGCTGTAGCGATGTCAAGTAGAGTTTGTTATTTTGCTTATCGTACCAGCTTGCTGGTGTGGTATATGGTGAAATTAGCTCAGTTGAGCAAATTTGTCATGGAGTAAACATGCATGCATTTAAGTAATATTATTTGTTGAAATATATTTTGTTTCAATGGGAAACAGAATTTTAGCACTTTAGTTATACATGGCTGCTAATTTTAACAACATACCATTAATAATTGCAGCAAAAACTGTGTCACTATTCATAACCACCCTTCCCGCAATTTTGTAAGAAACGAATATTGTACCAGCTTGCTGGTATGTTGTGTGGTTCGAGCATGAATGCTCAATCGCTTGATTGTGCGTGTATGCTGTTGTAGTGTATGGGCCGCTTAACGCTTTTAAATAAACAAAAATATTAATCTATATGAATAAGAATTAAATCTCGCTCTTTAGAAAGCGCATCAATTAAGAACGAATGCACCGATTTCTATTTTTGGGGCTCCGCACACCAAAGGTGAAAAGGAACCCTATTGTTTACTCTACGCTGTCCGTCTGTTCATCTGTCAGCCTGTCCGTCTGTCCGCCACACGCTATTTTCTCAGCAACCGTAAGAGCTACGGACCTGAAATTTGGATAGATTATGTAGAACTTTGGCCGCTACAACAATACAATTGTATGTACATATGTATATTGACACTTAAAATTTGTAAAATTAGTGTATTTTTATACAGACTACAACAATTAATACTAAAATTTTAAACAATTTAAATTAAAGGGTGGTCCATCAGTTAATGCAGTTTTAACTATGTAACTTTGACGACTTGCTATATCTGGAAACCGTAAGAGGCAAACTCTTGAAATTTTCAAAAACGGCAAAACAACAAAATCCGAAAATAATAAAATCGCCAAACCATAAAAAAATCGCCAAAACGAAAAAGCACCAAATTAAAAAAATTCTAACACTAAAACAAATCGGCAAAACCGAAAAAATTGAAAAAATTTAAAAAATAGCCAAAATGAAAAAAAACGCCATAAACAAAAAAAAATGCCAAAACACGAAAAAGGCCCCAAAACTAAACAAATCGCCTTAAGGAAAAAATTGCCAAAATGAAAAAAAAACAGCAAAAAGCGAAAAAATTGCCAAATCTTAAAAAATTGCCAAAAAAAAAAACGCGAAAACTATAAAACGAAAAAACCCAAAAACGAAAAAAAACCAAAACTATTTATTATATAGGCTAAACTTCGTATTGAATTACATGTCTAGTGTCCGTACGGAACTCTTCTTGCGCGGCTTAAAGTCGCACTTCACTGAATTTATTTATTTTTTATTAATGTTTGTCACCTAAGCTGGATAGGTTTCAATAGAGAGAAAAATCAACCACTCCCATTTTTTATTTATCTAAAATCAAATAACGGCTGGACCGATTTGTCTAATATCTTTAATAATAATTAATTCAAGGAAATAGTAGTAGGCAGTGCTCAAGTGGGCGTGGCACCTTCCTACCTAAGATTTTGAAGTTGTTACTTCATTGAACTTATAAGTCGTTAAAAAATAAAAAAATCTAAGTAAAATAATTGGCCGTGGCACGTCAAATATACAAGCTTTTTTATTTTGTAATATCTTTGCATTTAATGCAGCAAAAGTAAGAATGTGCGTTGCCTGAGAAAAATTTAAATTGGATGTGTGAGTGAAACACCTCCCACACAGAGGAAATATTTATTTTAAGATATATTAAAAACTAATATAAGTATAAGGTTGTAATTTTTTAGGGATAGCTCTGTTAATATTGTGCATTGTGCACCTACTTGCGTGGTGCCTCTCATAGAGTGTACATTTTTGTTTGTCTCTTTGTCAATCTAGTTTGCTAATCTAGCCGGACTTTATGATTTTTTAGTTTATATTGCTTGCAACAAGTTGTTGTTTTAGAGTCATTAACTGTTAAAAATTGAAAATAGGGAAAATCGGACAAAGAGAAAAACTATTAATAATTAATAATTAATATTAATATTAATATTAATTTAATATTAAAATAATATTAATAGAGATGGTAAAATTAAGCTTACAATACAAAAAAGCTTTCAGCAAATTGAAATACGATGAATCAAAACAATTCACATATTCAATTTGCAATAAAATGCTAAGTATATAAAGCAGAAATCTACATCAATTGACACCACACACAGTGGACCAAACACAAAAGAACGCTGACGATGAAGGTTTAGTGGCCTTCGAAAACGGCTGGCTGTTCCGTTCAACTATGTGTTGTCAGAATATTTACAACTAACTTTGGTGTTATTTGTTCATTAATAATTATCACTTGTAATTTGGCTTAAAAAGCGATACGAACTTTAGCCTGTTAAAATCATAAATATAGAAACAAATGGAGTTCGAATAATAATAATTAAATTAACTAAAAAATAAATATTATTAGTTTTTTAATATACTCTAAAATACTCTGGATTGGACAAATGAGCGTGGCTGCTCTCATAAATAGAAAAAAATGTTTGATTAAAAAAATAACTTGGAAAGGAATGCCGTAAGAGTCTTAAAACTATTCATGACTATTTATGTTAATAATGAGTATTGTATTCTACAAAATAGTGAAGGTTGAACTGCAGGCGTTTTTCTTTTCTCTCAAAATGGTGTATGGCTAGTTAAGCAATAACCGCACTTAAAAGTATATATGGAATGAATTTTTATTAGTAAGATTTTACTAAAAGTTCAATTAGAGATTGAAAATTTTTAAACTCTGAAAGGCGGAATAAAGCGGTATAGAAATTCGAGGTGTAACTTATAATTTTTTTTTTATAAAATTTTTTTGCATACACTTCAGTGGAAGTGCGGTATAGCACCACCCTTCCTAGCCTCAGCATTATTTGTAACAGCTTTTTTTGTTTATTTTTTATTTAATTTTTTTTTATATAACTAATTTATAATTTTATTAATAAAAAGATCTGCCATTAACATTAACAAATCTTTAGAAAATTTAACAAACAAAATTTAAAATAAATTTAGTAAAGTGCGACTCTGACTCGCGCACGAAGGGTTCCGTACGAAAACTAGATATGTAATTTAATACAAACTTCATCCTATATAATATATATGTAGTTTTGGTATTTTTTTCGTTTTTGGGGTCTCTTCGTTTTTTTTTTTGTTTTGGCGGTTTTTGCGTTTTTTCGGTTTTGGCGATTTTTTTAAGTTTTGGCTCTTTTTTTAGTTTTAACACTTTATTTTCATGTTTTGGCGATTTTTTTCGGTTTTTTGCGTTTTTTGATTTTGGCGATTTTTTTTTATTTTTTTTTTTTTTGGCGATTTTTGCGTTTTTTTTTATTCTAATTTTTTTTTTAGTTTTGGCGACATTTCCGCGTTTTGGCGATTTTTTTCGATTTCTTGCAATTTTTTTTCATTTTGGCGTTTTTTTTCATTTTGGCGATTTTTTCGAATTTGGCGATTAATTTTAGTGTTAAATTTTTTTTTTAATTTTGGCGATTTTTTTCGTTTTGGCGATTTTTTTTAATTTTTGGCGATTTTTTTTTTTTGGTTTGGCGATTTTATAATTTTCGGTTTTTTTAGTTTTACCGTTTTTAAAAATTTCAAGTGTTTGCCTCTTACGGTTTCCAAGATATAGCAAATTGTCAAAATTACATAGTCAAAATTGTATTAACTGATGGACCACCCTTTAATTAAAATTTTTTTTTAAATTTTAGTGTTAATTGTTGTAGTCTGTATAAAAATACACTAATTTTACAAATTTCAAGTTTCAATATACATATGTTCTTACAATTGTATTTATGTATATTACATGGGATTTTAACATTTTTCGTTGCTCGTTTTGGAACACCCTTTAATTTTTAATTCTCATGTATTTGTTGTTGTAGCGGCCAAGGTTTTCACCTTTGGTGTACGGAACCCTAAAAAGCAACTTATTTGAATTTTAATTGGCTTAAAACATATTTACAATAAGAAATATCAAGCTGCCTATTTGCCTCTTCAAATTAATAGGATTATATTAGAATTTATGAAATTTTAACTAAATTACAAATTATTTTACACACCTGCAGCCTTGATAAAATTTATTATATAAATATATTAACAAAACACAATTTTATTAAAATTATGCTAAAATGTAAATATTTGCTTATTAACTTTTTTTGCAGTATTCTGTGGTCAAAACCAATACCGCTGGGATGGTATTTTAAGCCTCAATGGGAGCGTAAATTTGGTTATAAATGGCCTAGAGCTTTGTGCGATAATTGGATACGAACCGATAGATACCTTAGGTAAGTTTACCAAAGAAAAAAGCCATACAGTTTACTTGTTTCTTAAGCATCCCATACACGTTTCAATTCAATTGTGAATTCAGTCTTTCAATTGAATTGATTCTTGGCCACACACTTCGTAAACTGAATTGAACGATTTTCATTCAACTGTCAAATTTATATTTTTTTCACAAATAAAAATTTAAAAATTTAAAATTTCTATTGTATTTATTCATTTATTTTTATATTTTATATTTAGAATTCAATCAAATTAAATACAATTTTAAAAATACATAACTTTTTCTATACAAAATAAAGATACAAACATAAATTTTGACAGCTAATCAAGAGACTCGAACACACACAGCACAATCGAATTGAAAGATTTACTAGTCAACATGAAAAATCAAAATCTTTTGATTTTTCTTCAACCAACTCGACAACTGCCAAACTAATCAATTGGCAAAGCCATACACGCTTTGATTTGGACAACAACCGACTCAATTGAAAATTGAATTGAATTGTGTATGGGCTGCTTTATACACTACTCTATTGTTTATCGTTCCCTCTTGCCATGCTATTGAATAATGTTTGCAGCAATAACAGTATCAAGAAGTTGAAACAATATAAAACAGTTAGTTACTGGTGTATGTGTTTACAAGCACTGCAACCATAATTTTTTTGGGTAGTACTCTCAAGTGCCACTGCGCTCATTTATATTGCAAAGTGTGCGACTCAAAATAGGGCAAATAAAAGAAAAGAATATTAATTAAATGAAACTGTAATATATAGTATGTAATTGGATTGAGCTGAGAGTTATTTAGTCATTGAAAAAAGTTGATATTTGTAAAATGATAACTTTAGAAATCGCCTTTTGGAAAATCATAATTAGAAAACTATTTAGCGATTTATTCTGAAACACACACACAGAAAAAAATGATTTTGATATTTGAATACGAAAATCGTTGATTCAATAAAAAAATCTTTCGAATTTTCTGTGATGACGATTTTTCATTCTTGATAAATAAAATTGTATGCACGTTTATTGAATATATTTTTTCAGTTAGTAAAGAAATTTAATGAATCAAAGAAAAAAGTTGTTGACTGAAATTTTATTTTCAGTGATAATTGTTATTGTGTTGTGTGTGTGGATGAATGTCACATTTTCAACCCCTTTTTGTTTGCTTTTGCTTGACTGCTATTAAATTTTAATAATTAAAACTAAATGTGTTTGGGATGAGTCGAACCGGCAATCTCTTGACTAATAAACTAACGTACTTACCACTCAGCTAAAGAGCAAATCGTTTTTGGATACATAAATAATGAATACACGCAAAACATAATTTCTTTTGTTTCTTCTAATCTAAAAATAACTTTGTTGAGTAAAAAAACACAAGCCACGACGTTTTTCGGCTTCTTGTCCGAATGCACACGTATACAACACCAACAATTAAAATAAACAACAACATCAGCACATGACCAGGTTAAGTCAATCAACAAGCAAGGAAAACACCAACAAAATGACATTAAATGATATTTTAAAATGTGCGGAATTGAAAAATACAATATTCAAGTTAATGACAAATATTATTGAAACTAAAATTTTATTCAATAACATGGTTTTATTGAAAATAATTCTCGTCTATTTTTTCCTGTGCATAGACTTACATATACATATTTCATATCGGGCTTTTGCTTCAACAGAGTCATAACTCCAAAAAACTTGTTTTGATTTTTGCACATTGTACGTTTTAGTGTGTGCTTAAAATGAAGATGGTAAGCTATTATGTGTTTATGGGTTATTTTTTTAAGCAAACGCACGCAACTAATGACAATGCATGTGTACGTTTGTATGTGCGCAGAAAAATAAAAGATCATACACACAACGTGTGTGCAAATATACATGCATGACGTTAGTATACGCTTCCATGCGTATGAAGAAGCAAGAATCACAAATTTTTCCGCCACGAAGTATTTTATTCTTTATCCTATACCTAGAATAACTGCAACAAATTTCTTGCAAACATTGTTGTTTAGCGTTTGTTTTAGAAGACTTAGCTATAGTAAAGCATTTGAAAAATCCCTCATGTCTTAAAAGTTCTTGTAAGTGGCATTGTGCAGGAGTCTAGTCCGAGTATATAGATATATACCTATACATAACATACTGGTGATTTTTTTCTATATTTCACTCATTTAATAAAACAACGTCATAACTCAGAAAAAAAAAAATCAAAAAACAAGTTTAAAGTTTGACATTTGCACACATATTAATGGAAAAAGAAAATTCTAGTTTTCTTTCAAGAGCTGAGTTAACAAAATATTTGTATGAAAAACGATATGAGAATTAATTCTGCATTCATTAATTCCCATTTTGGAGATATGACATTCTTTCAGTAAATGAGTAATATGTGCATACGGAACTATAGCGTGAGCAGTTTTTAGTTTTCTTTTTTGGGAATTGTTTTAATTTAATTTTAATATTTGTTAATGCACTAATAATCCCAAGTTATTATTTACTTATTCAGTTAAATATATTTTTATTAAAAATACATTGAAATTGATTATTAAGGGGCTTAGCCGAATCCTATGTGCAATTTACTGTATTTTTTGTTGAACAATTCCATGCACTTTTTATTGTACAGTACAGTTCCACTACAACGAACTGTGTGAGAGTGTGCAATTTCATTGGAGGCTTTTCGTCGCCAAATACTATCAAAATTTTTTGTTCGTTTGAAAGGCAAACGAGTAGTTAACAAGTATTTATAAAAAAAAATCCCGACTGCGACCAACTTTGACCCATTAAATATCCTAAATGGTGCTTCAAAGTCAAAAATCTTAAGATTGATTCAAAAATACCAGTCAAATGATACCCATTTTGATGGAGTTCGCTGATTTTTATTTTTTCGTATTTACAAAATGGCGTCTGTTGGCTGCCATATTGAATTTTGACAACTGACATATATCCATAGGGTGACACTCCAGAGATTAAGAGAAATGGATTGACCTAAGAGTCATCAAAATCGGTCCACGCGTTTGGCTTATATAGGACCGCAAAGGAACACACATGCATACATAGACTGATAAGTACAATACCTTTTTTTGCGTTGCACAGTCGGGTAAAAAGATAAAAGTTTCGAAAAATTTCAAACTGACTAAAATTGTAAGCCCCTTTTTTTTTTTTTTTTTTTTTTTTTTTTGTAAAAGAGAAGTAACACTCAGGCAATTAATGCCTACTACTATTACTAGGTGTTACCTTCTTTAGGAAAGGGATAGTGATAGAAGACAGGTGGTGAAGGAAGAGATAGAAGAAAGCTTCATTCTTTTACAACTTTTTGCCCGCTTTTTAATAATGCAGTGTTGCAGCGACTTCTGGTGTTAATTGAGGCGTATTAATTTTGAAGCTGTGTTTAGTAGCCATTTTATTGGTTATTTTACTTCGCCGATGATTTTTGCTACACAATACCGACGAAGGAGGGCGCTCTGATGTTGCATTAGGATTAGCATCTGCTGAAGTCGGTATAGTTCAGTGACCAGTGGCTATGCCTTCATCACTTGAACTTTTCCCACAATAACTGATACAAAGGACACTAATGCACATCAGAAAAATGCGTGGTGTTGTTATTTTGATGACTGTCGGATGCAGGGATTGAACCCAGGATCTTCAGTTTTGTAGTCAACGTGCTAACTACTTCAGCCAACGCCACCCTCAATTTTTTTCCACAATTTGGACGGTCGAGTGATTCTTGTACACATTTCCCAGTTGAGTCGCCTGCCTTACTTGTTCAAACAGGGTATAAATAAAAGCCAACAACATCGGTAAAGTTGAGGATATCATAGGCATCAATTAAACTAAAAAAAGCTGAAGTAGAAAATAGGCAATACATATGTATATGCAAAATATGTAAAAAAATCCAAGCATAAATGCATATAAGAAAGTCCATAAATTCAAGCTTTTCTTTCATGCTAAAAATCAGCAGCATTCCAAAATGAAATTGTAAATTTCTAACTGAGCAGCGGAATATTATTCCCCATTGTGTCTAATGTACTATTAATTTCAACTAAGAACAGCTTTTATTAAACACTAAAAGTACTTTAGGAAATATTTTACGATCTAGTAATTCCTGCCTGATTACTGCATACGAAAATTAAAAGTTTACAGTCGCATGTAATGTAACACACGTATTTGTAAAATTGCTAATTAAAATGTGTTGCGATAAATTTGTGGTGTTTTTTCAGCATTGATGTAGATGTATGTATTTCCTTGATATGTTGCTGCCGTGAGTAATGTTGCTGTTGTTATTGCTGGCAATAATGTCGTTTATGTAAAGCAGGTTTTTGCATTTATCCTCTCTCGTGGCAGTTAAAACTGTCAATTACTTGCACAAAAAACAGATATAAACAA
The DNA here is from genome assembly GCA_949987645.1 of Tachina grossa. Classification (NCBI taxonomy): domain Eukaryota; kingdom Metazoa; phylum Arthropoda; class Insecta; order Diptera; family Tachinidae; genus Tachina; species Tachina grossa. Next base: position 148,809,425 of record OX465274.1, on the reverse strand, counting down.
ACACACACAAATACACTTTAAGACATCATTAAAATGTAATAAAATTTGCATGTATTTCGTTTATGTAATCGTAAAGTTTTTTATGTTTTATTCATTAGGAAAATTTGCTTTAACTTCTACACAACAAATGTAAAATGAAATTGCTTTAGCTCTTCTTTACACAATGTAGGCAGGGAATTTCTCACGAAAATGAAGTCTACGCACACAAATCTTCTACTCAAGTCAACCATCTGGATTGTTTCAACAAGAATTTATATCCTAATCTAGTAAGAAAATTTATGATGTGTTTGGTTGAAAATATTTTTGAGTATTTGAATTAAAATCCTTATGAAAATCTATACCGTGTACACCAAGTTTTTTTATTGACTTTTATCAAGTTGTTTTTATCCAAAATAAGGCCCATGAACTGAAAAAATTTCCAAAACTACAACCAAACAGCTACAATATAGACAATTCACACATTTTTTAAACAGAACGTAGCTAATTTGCTCATAGTTTATAAATATGTTGTACAGGGTATTAAAGAAAAGCAATGCGAGTCCGATCACAGAGGAGATGTGTAAACATCTAGTAATGATTTTTTTTTAAGTTGGAAGAACTTATGCTTTTAGTATCTTTTTTTTAAATTAATTAATTAAAAGTATCAAAACTTTCAATATTGTAAATACATATGAATTTGTTGGTTTTTGTTTGTTTTATTAAACTTATTTGGTTAGTAAATGGGCACACTGCAGTATATGTATATGTACTGCATTCAAAATTGCAGTAAGCAATAAATTTACTGATTACTAAAAAGATTCAGTAAATTTTTACTGCTAATGAAATTTAATTTGCATTACTAGTAAAATCGTAGGGTCGTAGCAAGTGGCAAAGTTTTTTCATTCAAATGTTGAAACTTTTGTATGAAAAACATTTAGCCACTTGGTTGAATTTCATTATGAAAACGGGCATTATTGATTACTGAAAATTCAATGCACCTCATCATATAACAAAACATTTAGGCAATTTATAAAAATTGTAGAAAAAAGTTTTAGTAATCAGTAAATTTTTTTTTTGTTTTTACTGAAACTTTAGTGGTACTGCAGTGCTCATCTATGGTAAATGCCTTTACTTTTACTTTTTAATTTTTAATTCCTGTTGTTCATCGTTTAGTTGTTGCTGTTCTTGTTGTTGTGTACGCATTGCAATTAAAATAAATTCAGTAAAGTGCGACTTTGACTCGCGCACATTCGGTTTTGATCATTTTTTTTGATTTAGCTTTCTTAATTTTTTAAGTTTTTTCAGCTTAAACGATGTTTTTTCAGTTTTATCGCTTTTTTCTCGTTTTGGCTTTTTTTTTCTCTTTTTGGGTTTTTTTAATTTTCGCAATTTTTTTTCATTTTGGCGATTTTTTCATTTTGGCGATTTTTTCATTTTGGCGATTTTTTCTGTTTTTTTTCGAGGGTTTTTTTCATTTTGGCGATTTTTTTCTGTTTTTGGGGTTTTTTTTTATTTAGGCGATGTTTTCATATTGGCGATTTTTTTGTTTAAGGATTTTTTTAATTTTGGCGATTTTTGCGGTTTTTCGCGATTTATTTTAGTCCTAGAGATTTTTTTTAATTTGGTGCTTTTTTCGTTTTGGCGATTTTATTATATTTGGCGATTTTATATTTTTTTGATTTTTTAGTTTTACCGTTTTTGAAAATTTTAAGAGTTTTGCTCTTACGGTTTCCAAGATACAGCAAGTTGTCAAAATTACAAAGTCAAAATTGCATTAATTGATTTAAATTTTTTAAATTTAGTGTTAATTGTTGTAGTCTGTATAAAAATACACTAACTTTTAAAATTTCAAGTGTATATATGTACATACAATTGTATGTATATTACATTTGATTTTAGAATTTTTCGTTGCTCGTTTTGGAACACCCTTTAGTTTTTAACTCTCATGTATTTGTTGTTGTAGTGGCCAAATGTCTACATATTGTGTCCAAATTTCAAGTCCGTAGCTCTTACGGTTCATTTTCATCTTTGGTGTACGGAAATATACAGAAAAATAACCGGCGGCGGCGCACCGTCGGCTTCGAGCCGGTCGACTTGTTTCTCTGCTTGGTATTGCTTCTTTCAAACACTAATACACTCATACATAGCGCACACCGATTTGATAATGCAAAGCAAAAGCAAAAAGCAAAGAAATCTCAGCAAAGAAATCAAAGTCAAAAGATTTTTACCCCCTAGCGTATAGATGTTTACACATCAATAATTAAAAATATTATATTTTGAGTACATTTCCTACATATCTACTGATACAAAAAATTTAATTTTGTATGGGAAATCTAGTAAAAAGCAGCTGGATTTAGCTCGTAATCTCTTTTACCCTTTCCGCACCCACTACCATCTTTGAGGAATGCGTGGAATATGTTGAAAATTGGAAAAAGGTGTTCACATTACAACAGCTTTCTTGTTCCTGTTCTTTCCTGTTCTTATTATAATACTATTTTTACGAGTGTGAGCAACTAAAAATTAAATAACAAAGTGCAATTTAAAAATTGATTTAATTGCTGGCTCCTGGAGAGCAGAAACAAATAATGCTACAATATGCAGAATTATTAGAAATTATGCCAGCAGACAATGATGACGAAGAAAAATTACAAACTTTATCCGCAAAGATTTCGCGTAGACATTTGCAACTACTTTTATGTAATTTATTTCGATTTGGAAAAATATATAACAGATTTTACTATATGCATACATGTTTAATAAAATCTTAGAGTAATTACGGATGTTTTTTGGAAGGATATTCAAAAATGTAGCCTTGAATGTATGTACATATGTACATGGATATGTAGATATACATACATACATACATATGCATACATTTTTATAGTATGTATGCATGTATGTATATAATTGTATACATTTTTTCTAGTGATGACACTAAAATAATCGAAAGATGTTGAACGGAAAAAAGTGAGATAGGAACTTCTTTTGAAGATGTTCAAAGATGGTGAACATTCTTATGGGAAGATGTTATCATCTAGCCAAATTGATGAAAGATGAAAGATGTGAGTTAGTGTGAAAAGGCTATTAAGTAATAGATTAAGAGACAATGTAAATGCCGTATAAATCATTTTCTTCAAAAATGATTGTTGTCTTTGATAATGAAAAATAAATATTATGATTACCAACTTTTTAAAATACAAAAATTAAATTAAAGTATCCCTACAAGAATAGTATCAGACAAGTGACCGATCATTTGATCGGTAGTCATGCTGGATATATTTATCATTGTGTAGAACAAAGTTTCTATCACATTATTAAATACAAAATGAAAAATGTGATGGAAACGTTTTTTGTACGTGTAATGTTGCATCTCTCTCTAACTAATGAATTTCATTGTATTGCTCACTCTACTACTTTTTACTAATTAGAGAAGTTTTCAACAACTCTTTTCGAACTAGTTCGTTCTGTTGGACACAAGTCCGGACAAACACATCAATGTAAATTAAATGGGTTTGAAACAACTTTTGATTCCAACGCTCTCTACTTCAAAAAGATTTGTTGATCACAACTCTATTACGAATCAATGATAGCATAAATATTAGAAAAGTTTGACTGATCATAATTGACTAATACATATATCCCCCACAATTGAGTAAGCATACATGATTGATATACTGACAATAAATATACTTTTTTAATTATTTTATTTTTTTACTATAAAAAGTAATTGAAAATGCACAAATAAATAAAAAAAAAACAAAATAATCTAACCCCCTGTTTGTGTAAAACGTTTGTTTGAGTTAAAAATCTTGGCGTTTTTGTAATAGACTAAAGGAAACTTGTGGAACTTTTCTTTAATCTATTACAGAAACGCCTAGATTTCTAACTCAAACATCTTACACAAACAGGGGGTAAGCGGTATCTAGCCCTCTTCACACCTTTTTACCTCCAATGTACCTTGCTTTTTACAACAATATACATATAAAATTTTGAAAATAAATATATATTAAATTAAATTTTGTAAATTCCCTGCAGAAACAATTTGGTGACAATTGAACAAAAGATACTCGTCCTATGACTTGAGAAAATGAGAGTGTTACCAAAAGTACGGAGTAGTCTATGGTGAAAAGAAGACATGTCGTATAAATGGTTACATATTCACCATTTTCGTGATATAGCGTCTTGAATTGGGATTCAGTCTAGCATTGTAGTAAACGGCACTGAACGTGTTCGATGTGGCTGAATCCAGAACCTGTGAAATAGTTTAAATATATCTCTTTTTCGTTGGATTTTCTCTACATTGGAATCTGAAAGCGGGACATGATCCATCAAAAAGTGGGATTTTGAAAAATGTGTAATATGCACGTACTTTTTTTCACAGTTTCTAACATTAGAAAATTTTTAATATAGGTAGGGCAAATTTAAAGCTTTTTGAAGAACTTCTAAAAACTCGAGCTTCAAGAAATTCTAAATATGCATTTTCTTAGAGGACCCACTGGACATTAATCTGTTTCCAATATTATCCGCCAGCATTGAATACAAAAAAAAAGTGCGTATCCTGCAGAAAATGCCAAGCTGAAAACTTGGCAATACGAGTATCTAGTTCAAATTCATGATCTTCAGATATATATTTATGGGCAGTAATAAAGCAGTAGCACCTTGCCTATAAATTTGAATTACTTTTTTCCTCCTTGGTTGCCTCATTTGCGGGAAAAGACTGTATAAGCTACAATCATATGCATGAGTATAAAAATACACTGACTATTAATCGGCTACATATACATATATAGAGGGCTGTTTTATTTACACACACAAATCATGTCTTTAAACAGAGACACACTTCTATATTTGCCATTCCATTTTATATACACAGATGTTTGTATACGGTGGCGAATAATGAATAAATATCCCGAGTATCATGAGTATTTTTTTTCTGATTAAATATCCATAGCCTGAGTACGAACATACTCACCCTCATATGAAAAAAAAACATACGCTACAAGTGTACGTTACGGAAATTTTGTGTTAACGTACACTTCAAGCACACGTTATTTTTTTTTTTGCATAAGGTTATAAGTATGAGAGAGGGAGAGAGAGTAAATACGTTTCATATGTATGTGCATTTTTATTTTTAGCTGCAGCGTATTTTAGTTCTTGCATAAACGAAGTAGAAGAACATTTTTGTGTGTTGAAATTGGCTATAGTTCTAGGTCGTTGAGAAAAATTTCTTAGCAAAAGAATTATTTGCCCTTCAATTAACTAAAATTAAGACTATTGACTTATGTATATATATTTTTTTTTAATCATTGTCATTATCTTTCTTGGAACAACAGCGTTAAACATATAAAAATACCTCCTTGTATAAACAACAAATAATAATTATAATTGTCTTAAAGAATCACTAGCTGCAACTTTTTTTCTTCCATGGACAAGACAACTCACTTGTCTTAGAGAATTAGGGCATTAATTTTCATATTTTTATTTTATGAATTTTTGTTTTTATATAAAAAGTTTTATAAATATGTGTTTCTTTTTCAGAAATTTTGCTGCTGACTTGCCTTTGTGTCCTTGCACCTTGAAACAGGCTGTTAATGACAAAGGCCGTTTTAGACCGGATCGTGATTGCGACAAAGACTCGAATCCATCTTGTTTGCGTCACAAGGGCGCCACACATTGTGTTGTTAGTGGTACGCCAACGTAAGTAATACCAAAAACTTAAATAAATTAAGCACTGCTTCTTTTCTAAAAGTGATAACGTTTTCTTTTCTACAAAATAATTTAATTAAAAAAAAAAACAAATATTTTTTGCGTTAAAGAAGTTTTTTAACATAAGAATATTAAAAACATGTGAACTTTTTAGGCAAGAAAATATTTCAAGAGCAACCTTTGTTGCATTTTCAAAGAGCAGGAAATGAGTTCCAGTGAGATTAGCGTTGGCTAAAGTAATTAGCATGTTAACTACAAAACCGGAGATCCTGGCTTCGAACCCGATCGCCGATAGTCACTCAATAGCAAAACCAGGCATTTTTCTGATATGCATTAGTTTCCATTTGTTTCAGTTGTTGTAGGAAAGTTCAAGTGACAAAAGTATAGACATTGGTCACTGAACTACACCGGCTTCAGCAGATACTAATCCTAATGTAAGATCAGAGCGCCCTCCTTCGTCGCTATTGTGTAGTAATATCATAGGCAAAGTAAAATAAGCAATAAAATGACACCTAAGCACTGCTTCTAAAAGTCTAATACACCTCATTGACACCAGAGGCGCTGCAAACCTACGTGCAAAGGGCAAGTTGTAAAAGAATGAAGCTTTCCTCTATCTCTTTCTTCGCCAAATGCCTTCTCTTTCACTATCTCTTTCCCAATGAAGGTAACACCTAGTATTACTTCTCTTAATAAAAAACTCATAATATCACCGTCATTGTAAATAGAGTTTTAAGCCATAAATATATAAAAACGTTGCACTTTTTCAAAAAAAAAAAAATCACCCTTAATTAACTTTTTTTCAACCGACTTCAAAAAAGGAGAATGCTATCAATTAGTCTCTTCATAACTTGATACAGTTTAGACCGATTGCAAAAATTATTATTTTTGTTTGAAAGAGCATAGCTTTCAATTGGTCCCATTGTAAAAAAAAATGAGCTGGAACACGCCCACAAATTTTTTGCTTGTTTAATTTTATGACATTCTATTATTTTAATTGTAGAGAAACATATCAAACAAATTTGGTTCTTCTTGAAAAAATGGGCGGGGTTGTACTTAACCGATTCTTACGAAACTTACCACATACCTTGAGTTCTTAAAAGGACACAATCCTCTATCTAAAAAAATGGGCTAAGTCACGCCCATTAAAATTTAATATTTTATTTTAAGTGGTTCTACTTCACCGATTTTTACAAGACCTAAAACGCACAAGACTAAGGCGGAGGAACGCCTATTAAAACTTAATTTTATATTTCACGGAATTTTTCTCATCTCTTTCTATCAGATCTTTGCATTGAAGTCGTTTTTTTTTTTGACAGAATTATTTAATAAACTTTTATTATCGTCCACAGGCCTCAAGGTGCTGAACAACAATGTTGCTACGACCGTTATGGCTTCCTGATGATGACTTATGATCAAATGTGGGGTTCACGACCGCGTCGTATTCACAATTTGGGTAAGATGCCTTGGAATGAAGCCAGTAAAGTGCCCACTCTTTCCACCTGGTTCCATGACATGCGCCCCTTCTACTCTTGCTGCTTGTGGCAGCACGAACAAGCTGTCGGCTGCGAAACTTATCGCTTTGAACGTCGGCCCTCTCAAGACTGTGTAGCTTATCAGGCACCTGGTGTGGCTGGCGTCTTTGGTGATCCACATTTTATAACATTCGATGGCACCCAATATACGTTTAATGGCCTGGGAGAATTTGTATTGTCACGTAGTATTGATGCTGAGCAACAGTTTGAGGTGCAGGGACGTTTTGAGCAGCTGCCCAACAATATGTATGGTGCAGTGCCAGCAACCCAACTCACAGCTATGGCTATGAAAGGCAATACCACTACTATCATTGAGGTGCGTTTGCGTCCGAAAGATGCTCGTTGGCGTTATAAATTGGATGTGTTGGCTGATGAACGACGCATTTATTTCGATCGTGAGAGCCTGAAATTTCAACATTTTGCTGGTGTAACGGTATATACGCCCACCTATTTGTTAAATCAGTCACAAGTTATAGTTATGTTTGATTCGGGTGTTGGTGTCGAGGTTGTAGAAAATGAGGGCTTTATGACGGGACGTGTTTATTTACCCTGGCAATTTATAGTAAGTGAAGGTTTCATTTTACTACAAGTTCATACTTTTTAACTTCTTTCTTTTCTTCGCTCATAGAATAAAACTGCTGGATTATTTGGCAACTGGAGCTTTAATCCTTTGGACGATTTTACTTTACCTGATGGCCAAGTTTTGAGTTTGAATCCCAGCGCCAATGACTTTAAGACTATTCACCGTGAATGGGCTATAAAATGGGCTTTAGCAGATCGTGATCTACCCGGCCTAGGTCCTGCCCTGTTCAAGCGAGAATTTGGACGTTCTGCCAGTTATTATTCAAATGCTTCGTTTGTGCCGAATTATCAACGAGAACCGAAAGATTTCCTGCCCTCGAATCGATCATATGACATAGAGCGGGCGGAAGAGCTGTGTGGTGAAAGTTATCAGTGTCGCTTTGATTATGGCATGACACTAAATCGAGACTTGGCTCACTTTACTAAGAACTACTATGACAGTTTAGTGAACATCAGGAGTGAGAATACAGAGTAAGTTTTCATTTATAATTTACGTTTTTTTTTATGTTTGGCTATTATTATAATACAAAAATTTTGAATCGAGTGGGAAAATTTAATTGATATTATTTATTTGTTTATTTATTAAGTGTTACAAATACAATTACAAATTAAGCAGTAACTTTTTTTGACGAGCATAGTAGCAAACACTTTCAGCCCTTCATTGATATTAATAAATCAGAAAAAAAATTTTAATCAGAAATAATTTCTTATTAAGGCTTAAGTTCAGTAATTTCAATTCTTATTGAATGAAATACTTTTTTTAATTTATGTGAGTTTCTAAAGAAGAGAAGAAAAATTTAACTAGACTTTTTTTAGCTGGGAAAAAAATACCTTTAGTTTTCTGTGCAGCCTTGCACTTCATCAGCACTCTAGTCTATCTACTTGGTTAGAGATTAATATTATTTATATTTTATTTTTCGGTTTTTTTCGGCATTTTTCTACTTTCGTTTCGTTCTTGGACTGTATTTTTGTACTAGAGCCCTACTGTTTACGACTTTATTTATAAAAACAATAATTGATTCAGAGTGAGTAGCAGGTTTGCTGGGTAATAAGTGTATGTACAAATAAATTCAGTGAAGTGCGACTTTGCCCCGCGCACGAAGGGTTCTGTGCGGACACTATATATGTAATTCAATACGAACTTTAGCCTTTATAATATATAGTTTTGGTATTTTTTTCTTTTTTTGGGTTTTTTTCGGTTTTGAGCATTTTTTTAGTTTTGACGTTTTTGCGCTTTTCCGGTTGTTTTAAGTTTTAGAACTTTTCTTAGTTTTTGCATTTTTTTTCCTTGTTGGCGATTTTTTTTCTGTTTTTGACGTTTTTACATTTTGCCGATTTTTTTTCATTTTGGCGATTTTTTTTCATTTAGGCGATTTTTTTTAGTTTTGGCGCCTTTTCCGCTGTTTTGCGATTTTTTTTCGGTTTTTGGCGTTTTTTCTCATATTGGCAATTTTTTTAATTTCAGCGATTTTTTCGGTTTTGCCGATTTATTTTAGTGCAAGAAATTTTTTTAATTTGTTGCTTTTTTGGTTTTGGGGATTTTTTTTTTGGTTTTTGGCGATTTTTTTTTGGTTTGGCGATTTTATAATTTTGGGATTTTTTAATTTTACCGTTTTTGTAAATTTCAAGAGTTTGCCTTTTACGGTTTCCAAGATACAACAAATTGTCAACATTGCATTAACTGATAGAACACCCTTTAATTGAAATTTTTTTAAATTTTAGTGTTAATTGTTGTAGTCAGTATAAAAATACACAAATCTCAAGTGTCAATACACATATTTACATACAATTGTATGTATATTACATGGGATTTTAACTCGTTGCGCGTTTTGGAACACCCTTTAGTTTTTAACTTTCATGTATTTGTTGTTGTAGCGGCCAAGGTTCTACATACCCTGTCCAAATTTCAGGTCCGTAGCTCTTACGGTTCTTGAGAAAATAGCCTGTGACGGACAGATGCCCAGACGGACAGACGGCCAAACGGACAGACGGACAAATTAGCTGAAACTATAGGGTTCCTTTTCACCTTTGGTGTACGGAACCCTAAAAACATGCTTTGTATATAAAATTGTTCAAATTTTTATAATACGAACTTGTAAGCAGTGAGAAAATTATTTTCCCAAATAAAAAGTAAGTTCGGCGAGAAAATCAGGTCACGCTTGCAGTGGATAAAATAATTTTCGTAAAAATTTCTACAAATATTTTTATTTGATTTCATTTCTATGCTCAAGAATTCGGAAAGTCAAGAAAAACAAATGAAAGAAGTGCTATTGAGTTCTCATCCGTGTATTGTGCGATTTTCTTTTTTATTTAATTATCCAAACACGTACTTAATGTTGTGTTGATTATAAGGATATTTGTTTTGCTTTTAAATAAACACTTCTATTTGAAATATACACATTTTTTATATACTTTTCACCTTTGCAGACGTGTGGTATCCTGTGGCGTTCTAGAAACTCCACGTTTCGGTCGTAAATTGTCATTTGATTTTATGCCTGGCGCTAAAGTGTCCTTTGAATGTAATGAAGGTTTCGTTTTGATTGGGGACCAAAGACGTGAATGTCTATCAAACGGACTATGGAATTTACCTGAATACGGTTACACTGAATGCTTACGTAAGTATTTTTTTTTTCAATTTTATAAATCAAAAAATAAAAAAGAAAATCAATTTCATTCTTGAACACACAGTTAATCAACACAAAGTATTCTTGCCTTGTTTTTAAGTTTATAGTTATTTATTTTTCATTTATTGTATTAATTTTATTGACTTTCCTTATTAAATATTTGTTTAGGTGAGGTTTACTATACCAGACGTGTAGCTTTTATAGCAATTGGCATTATCATAGCCGTCATTTTACCGCTCATGTTGTGTATAATTTGTGGTGTGTATCGCTATCGCCAGAAGCAGCTGAAGGATGATCCACAATGGCAGATGACTTTGCCGCGCTCGAGAGCCTCTTCGCACACCAATTTAAGAGCCGTGGGTACTGGATTGGACGATGATAGCGATACGGATAATACGGGAACTATAAAGAAAAGTAGGTCATATGATAAAGTATATCGTACGAATGAACCACTACCGGGGAAACCCCGTATTGACTTTCCAGCTAAAAAATGGGATCTGGATGACGAAGATGTGACATCGTCTGAAGGTAGTGAAAATAAAGATACAAAATTAGCTAAGGATATTGAATACATTAATAAAAAAAATAGGTGATAGGCCCAAGCAAATGGGAAGACGTTCTTTGCGTGAAGCCTCTGGAACGGAATTGGATAAATTGGGAACGGGCACACCGATAGATGAACACGAAGAGCAAGGTGCCCAAGAAGATGAAGACGAGCATGGTGGTGTAGGTAATCTACATCCCGCAGGCTATCATCAGCCGCCATCACCCGAAAATGATGATCGTAATAAGCGTGTCGTGCCATTTGCTCAACAATACAGTCCCACATTTAGTGGCATCGATAGCCCCAATAGTGCGGAGAGTACAATGATTTTCCGACCCAATTCTGCGGCTCAAAATCGCTATGGAGGTGTTCCGGTGCTGCCAAATGCCAACAGTCAATTCTTTAGTCGTCCTCCCTCTACTATGCAAACAAGACCAGCTCCACTTGCCGGCTCTTCTTCAATGCAAGACAATGGTTTGCCTTCACCACCTCATACTGCCTCACCAACTCCATCAAATCAGAGATCCACTGAAGTTTAATTTTCATGTTTACTAACAAATTCAAAGCAAATTCTAACCAAAACATGCAACCACTAGCCACCACATTTCTCTAATATAAACTAACACAATATCACATTTTCAGTCGCCTGCTAATTGACTAATGGCTTCATATTCTGCAAAATTCGTAACAAAATAATGCGCATTAAGACACCCCACCCGACCCCACCCCACTCCACCCAGCAAAGCACAAAGTTCAAATTCCAGCCATCAATTATCCTTTTGTTCATAATATTTACCTTTAAGTCTGTTCAACAATAAATCAGCGTCTAAAAACTCTTCACTGTTTGGAAATGAACGTCAGCATTTTATCATAAATATTTCAACAATTTCCTTACCTTTTAGTAAATCACTATGTATTGTAACATTGTTTGCCCATTAAGCCATGACATCCATCAAATTAGACAATAAATCCACCCAATCAAGTTGCCTGTCAAACAAGCCATAACACAAAAAACTTTTAAGTCTTTTACATGCTATTTTTATTTCTACTCTTAAAAAATTTTGTACCTTTCTTTTGTCTTGAAAAAACAAACAATTCTTTGCCTATAATGCTGTTAAAAAGTGTGTGTAAATATTTAATTTGCTAACAAAATTTGTCGTTTTAATTAAAAATGTTTTTTTTTTTTATATTGGCTGGGTAATTTTAATTTTTTTCGCTAAATCTTTTTAACTGCTTCTTTATTGTTTCAAATCAAAAATAAAAATTAAACCAATTATTATGTACCTTTCAAAACAAGCAAATTTTTAATTAATAATAAATTTTAATGAAAATAAATAAACCTTTTTCTTATGAAGTTTTAAATTTTTTTCAGTTCTTAAATTTTTTTCTTTCAGCCTTGATAATGCCAATGGTTATACAAAAGTGAGTCCTTTCAATCGTCTGGTATAAGAATATTTGAATGTTTCTCTTTTCTAAGCTATTTTTTTGTAGACTGATTAATGTATTTTCTAATTAAAATCAATCACATATTTTTGCAACATATTGTTGCATACATTATTTAAATTAGTTATAGGCCTGTTCATTTACTTTCCCAGCAGAAACTAGCAACTTAGGGCAGAAATTTAAGAAATTGTTCTTCAAGATATGGAAAAGTAAATGAACGCCTTACTTGTAAAAATTTGCAAGCAAATTTTATTCATATCAGAACCAGGGATGGAAATCATGATACAATTGTATTTTTTTTTTCATAATGTTTTCAATTTAAAATTTGTCTAAAAATTAAAATTTTTTTTTTTAAGAGAAGTAACACTCAGGCAATTAATACCTACTACTATTATTACTAGGTGCTACCTTCTTTAGGAAAGGGATAGTGATATAGAAGACAGGTGTTGAAGGAAGTGATAGGAGAAAGCTTCATTCTTTTACAACTCTGCTTTTTGCATGCTTTATAATAATGCAGTGTTGCATCGCCTTGTGATGTCAACTGAGGCGTATTAAATTTTTGAAGCTGTATTTTAGTAGCCATTTTATTTTATTGGTTATTTTGCTTTGCCGATGATTATGCTACATAATATCAACGCAGGAGGCAACTCTGATATTACATTAGTATTGCATCTGCTGAAGTCGGTATAGTTCAGTGACCAGTGACTATACCTTCATTACTTGAAATTACCTACAATAACTCATACAAAGGGACACCAATGCTCATGAGAAAAATGCGTGGTATTGTTATTTAATGACAGGCAACGCCACCCTCTGTAAAGTATTTCATTTAACATTTAAGAAATTTATTATTCGACATATTGTCATAAGTTTATTTATTAATTTGAAATTAATTTGCTGGTGGTTCAGCTTTGTCTATATGCATTTCATTGTTACTGTAACAAATCATGAGTAGACTTCAACCCCAAATTTTGAATAGTTCAGATTCAGATTTAGATTTATTTTCAATAGTCACAAACCTCTTATCTTATGCACAGACTTTCAAGAACCATTTAAGAATTCACAAATAATAATATTTTTGAAAATCACAAAAGAAAACTTAGCGTAGTAGGCTTAGAAACTTATACAAAACCCAGCAAATAATTTATTTTCGATATGAATCTATTTTTTTTTTCATTTAATATGAAATATTTTACAGAGTTTCATGTACTCGTATTATTTAATATTTTTATGCATTTTTCATCATATTTTTAATTTTATTCTATTAACAAATACAAAAATGCAATTTTCCATCTCTTATCATTAGGGACAAGGTCTTCATGCACTTAAAATAGGTGTTTTAAGTGCCCAAAATATGACATCAAAAATTAAAAATATACACTTAAAACAATAAAATATATACGTATTTTAAAAATGTTTAGTCAAAAGAAAAGTTTTCAATTTACATACACCCAGAAAAAAGATTGGTTGGAAAACGGTTAGTCCAATAAAATATCATTTGCATTAACTATATTTCAGTTAACGCTATCAATTTTCTGTTAATCCAAAAAACAATCCATGTTCACTGCCATAAGGGCATAATTGTAACAAAGATATGATTGTGACAATACTTAAATTGATTGCATCAACCGAGCGTATGCTTTTGTCATGACTAATTAACTGATTGGTTAACCCAACCGAATAAAATATTACAAATTGGATTTTACGACCAACTTTTCGTATTATCAACTAAAAAATTGTCGTTCTATATTAAACTTAAAATAAAAACTTTCAATCAGTTGCTGCAACTAACTAGAGGTTGTGTTTACTATCATAGTTTATAGCAGCAAATTAAAAAATTAACTTTTGTGACTTTCAAAGATATTATGATTTGTGAATTCTCAAACGGTTTTTGAAAGTCTGTGGATAAGATAACAGGCTTGTAGCTTTTCAAAATGTGTGGTTGAAGAAATGTATATAGACATGCTTCACCATTAGGAAATAAATTTCAATTAAAATAAACTTATGACAATATGTCAAATAATAAATTTCTTAAATTGTGTATTTTTATTTGCGTTTATTGTTTATTTTTATTTCAGCAAGGAAGGCCAATTTTTCTTTTACAGGTACCAATGATGATATTGTTTTAATTATATTAACTAAATTTTCGGTAGCAAGAATAGCATTTATTTCAAATTCCATACTGTCAACCAATTTTTTCTGTTGCTGCAACTATTGGGTTGAGGGTTATAGTTAAAATATAGTGGTACCACAAGAAAATTTCAGTAGCTATAGCAGAATTCTATGATAGTTGCTGCAACCGCCAAAATTCAATTGGCAATAAATTCGGTTGTCACAACGAATCTGTTTTCTCTGTGTACAACTAAATAAAGATATAAAAATATTTTCTTTTCTCAAAAGGTGCGTGTACAAGACATTTAAAATTTTTTTTACACAAGATTAAATATGATATAACGATTTTTTTCTGCATTTTTCGAGATATGTTTATATTACAGTAAAGGAGCTATACGTAAATATAAAAAAGAAAAGTGTTGTTATTGATTTATTTTCATTAAAAATTGAATATAAGGTTCGTAGCGCTTTATAAGCCAAATTATATATGTATATTTTTTATATTTTCGAATGTGAAGCCCAATCAATTTGTTCTTATTAAGCTTTTGTGCATTGAAAAAGACCTTGTAGTGTCTGTGGATGTAATCGGCTTAAATTTAAATAGCTCTTTTTATATAATCTTATATATTTATTTAAGTCAACCATTACAATGAATTAAATTCTAGCTATTACATTTTTTTTAATCCGTTATCATTTTTAAAAACAGTATCAAATTTCTGCAGAATTAATTCACTTCTTTCGGCTCTAATAGCAGACCATTTCCTCTTGAAATCATCAAAATGACAATTTTCATTAAATTTGCTATGTGTGTGCTTGTACAATCCTTTTACAATTGAGGAACTGGTGGACAAAACTAGACATGTGCTCAGTAAATGATTGTTTTTATATTTTTTCGTACTCTCCCAGAACACATCTATAAATGCACGAAATTTTCCAATTCAAAACCAGTTCCATCTTAACTTAAAAAACTAACGAAAACTGACTTTTCCTTGCTAGACTCCATCTATGTATTTTAGTTATTTGCGTGTCCTGTAAAACACAGTTAATGGGAATAGTCTGATTTTGTTCGTCAGATCCTCAATTCTACAAAAATATAAGCGAACAAATTTGCCTAAAAATAGTTTTGTATTACAGTCAAATCCCGATAATTCGTAATCGCAAGGGACCGGCCATTTCTTACGAATTATAGGGGTTTTTGATTTAGCGGGGTTTCGATTTAACGGGTTTAAAATAAAATAAATACGAATTAACGGGGTTTTTCAATTTATTTACTAAAACGATAAAAAAAAAACAAAAACATTGTTAAAAATAAAATATAAAATAAAAATTTGTTGTTTTTGCAACACTGACTGAGTTTTATGCGTACGCTTTAACATTTTTGATTATTATTCATTAACAAACTGATCTTAAGAAAATAAACAGACACACAAGCAAAAGCAAAAACCCACGCAAAAAAATAGCGGTAAATAAAAAATCATTATTTTCATGTTTCTGTTGTTTTTATTACGAATTTAAAGTGGTAGTTAGCAAACAATTACGATTTATAAGAGGTAAACAAGATTTTATATGAAAAAAATTACGAATTAGCGAGGGGACCAAAATGTATGGAAATTTTACGAATTAACGAGATTTTCTCAAGGGACCGACAGTTTATTACGAATTATCGGGAATTGCGATTTATCAGGGTACTAATTATCGGGATTTGACTGTAATAATTTATCAACAATACGAGTAATATGTTTTGAAATTTGAATTTTTGACAAAATATAACACGAAAACATGCATTATACCAAAGTATGAGAAAAAATATGCATTTATGACCAAATTATGCAAAATTATGCATTTTCACCAAAATATGCAAAAATATGCCCTAAAAAATCGATGCCATTTTTACGCAAATTTATTGTTTCGTAAAGATATCTCGCTTTTGCCATTATCAAGGTTAGTTAAGAGAAAAAACAATTTGCATGAAACCCCTGTCCCTGCTAATCAGATATGATAAACAAACCCAATTCTTTGACAATAAAATTGAATTTATGTGGCTTAATTAAGGAAAAACAAAAAGTTAAGAAAATATGCTTTCTTTTCGTCATACGTATACATATGTATGTATATATTTTTTAAATAAAGAAATGCACATTTTTCAGTTTTTCTTTTTGTATATACATACATATCAAATAATTATTTTGAAAACAAAACACAAAACAGGTGGATAATTCTTGCAAGTAAAAATTTTACTAGTAATAATTTGTAATAATTTTTTTTCTCTAAATTTTTTCCTCTCTTTTGACGCTCTCTCCTTGCAAACTTTTTGTATTAATGAACTCTTTCCAGTAACAATTGTTACAAATTCGTAACAATTTTTAGTGAATTAACAAAACTTATTTATTTTGATCACTGTTCACAAATATACTAATTCATTTAGCGATAAAAAATATTCTTGCAAAATGGGATACAGTTAAAATACACACAAATATACCAAAACAACAATTTTTGAAAATACTGCAATTTTTTTTAAATGATAATAATTATTTTACTTTCAACGGGAAATTTTACAATCAAACATATGGTATGCCCATGGACAAACCACTATCACCGACAATTGCAGACATAGTGCTAGATAACCTTTTAGATGAAGTAATTAGTGAATTGACAAAAAAGAGCTTGAAAATAAAATGTAACGCAAAATACGTTGACGACCTGTTTGCAGTAATAAATCAAAAAGATGAAGGAATTATTTTAGAATTATTGAACAAGTACCACAATAAGTTACAATTTACAATGGAGAAGGAAATTGACATGGAGTTGCCCTACCTGGATATGAAAATTATCAAAACAAACAATAAATTAATAACAAATTGGTATATAAAGATAACATCTTCAGGAAGAATAATAATAAATTACTATTCTACGCAACCTCAAAGAATGAAATTAAATATGGCAACAAATCTTATACAAAAAGTATTGAACTTAAGTCACGAAAAATTCAAAAGGGGAAATATAAAAATAAATTAAGTAAAGTGCGACTCTGACTCGCGCGAAGGGTTCCGTACGAACACTAGATATGTAATTTAATACAAACTTCATCCTATATAATATATAGTTTTGGCATTTTTTTCGTTTTGTGATCTTTTCGGTTTTTTTGTTTTGGCGTTTTGGCGTTTTTGCGTTTTTTCAGTTTTGGCTCTTTTTTTAGTTTTAACACTTTATTTTCTTGTTTTGGCGGTTTTTGGCGTTTTTTTATTTTGGCGATTTTTTAATTTTTGGCGATTTTTTTCATTGTTGCGATTTTTTTTTATTTAAATTTTTTTTTTAGTTTTGGCGACATTTTCGCGTTTTGGCGATTTTTTTAGATTTTTGGCGTTTTTTTTTTCATTTTGGCGTTTTATTTTAGTGTTAGAAATTTTTTTTTAATTTTGGAGATTTTTTTCGTTTTGGAAATTTTTTTTTAATTTTTGGCGATTTTTTTTTTGGTTTGGCAATTTTATAATTTTCGGTTTTTTTAGTTTTACCGTTTTTGAATATTTCAAGTTTTTGGCGATTTTTTTAAGTTTTGGCTCCTTTTTTAGTTTTGACACTTTATTTTCTTGTTTTGGCGATTTTTTTCGGTTTTTGTCGTTTTTTCATTTTGGCGATTTTTTTTTATTTTTAGCGATTTTTTTCATTTTTGCGATTTTTTTTTATTGAATTTTTTTTTTAGTTTTGGCGACATTTTCGCGTTTTGGCGATTTTTATCGATTTTTGTTGGATTTTTTCATTTTGGCGTTTTTTTTTCATTTTGGCGATTTTTTCGATTTTTCGTTGCTCGTTTTGGAACATCCTTTAATTTTTAATTCTCATGTATTTGATGTTGTAGCGGCCAAGGTTATACATACTGTGTCCAAATTTCAGGTCCGTAGCTCTTGCGGTTCCTGAGAAAATACCGTGTGACGGACAGATGGACAGACGGACAGACGGACAGCGTAGCGAAAACAATAGGGTTCCTTTTCACCTTTGGTGTACGGAACCCTAAAAACTAAAAACAATACTAACAAACAACAACTATCCCGTGAAGGTTATAAATGCAATAATAAATAAAACACTTAAAAACAAAAATAATAATAACATAACTCAACAAAAAAAGGATATTATTTTTCACAGTTTACCATACATACTAAAACTTACAGAAAGCAGAATTTTACAAAAGATAATAAGCGACGAAAAAACAAAAATAGCACACAAATCCAATCACACCACTAGACACATATTTACGAGCGAAAAAACCAAAATAAGTAAGATGAAAATTGACGGTGTTGTTTACGAAATTAAATGTGATGGGAACAATACAGAAAAATGCAACAAAATATACGTTCGGACCAGTGCCACCAGATTAGGGGATTTGTCCCCAAAATGGGGATTTCGCCTCTAATTTGGTGACAGAATTTCGTGGGGAGGGACTTGGGGACTTTTCATTTTGAGCTCTAACAATTTGCATGTGTCAGGAAAATAATCGTGGATGTTGACATAATATATTAGTACTGGTAACATTTCAGGTTTTAAAAATCTCTTAGAGTACTCATACTCTATAATGAAGATGATATACCATGATGGTAATACCGCGAACATATATATCGTTAACTTAATACGAAAAGGCTCTAACTCATATTTTTCATAGTTTACAGGAGGAGGAAAAAACTAAATTAAAAAATGCAATATTGATACAAAATTTTTTTTAACGCAATATTATGTGCTTATGTAAAGTGTTTAAGTGCGTTTAAAAAAATTTTGTATCAATAATTCATCTTTTTTTATTTAGTTTTTTCCTCCTGTTGTAAACTATGAAAAACATGAGTTAGGGACTTTTCGTATTAAGTTAACGATATGTAAATAGGCAAAACCATGCTCGCAGCTGCAGAACCAGCTTTTTGGCAATTAACATTTTTTTTCTTTTGAAAAAGAAAAATGACTGTTGAAAATTTTGATTGTACAATTGTTCTACGTACGATTCTACCTAAGTTATTGTGTTTCGCATAAACAAAAACTAAGGGTTTTCATGAGAATGTTCAAAAGTCTCGCAAACTGTGCAATTATGCATTTCTACACTCTCGTAAATAAAATGTCAAAAATTATACAGAAATTTATTTACACAAACCTGGTAAGTTTGCCCAATTATGTTGACTCGTAAACTTAAGCTGTGCAATTGTGAATTTTGTGCAACAACTTCTTGCTTTTTTGGACTTCTCTAGGCATTTTTAGACACACACACACACTTTTTTATTTTTATAGAAATATGTATGTAAATATGTTTTTAACTTGAAAATTGCTTGAAATTTTCTTATTTTATTTTTAATTAATGAACTTTTTGACGTTTGTTTCCAATTTACATAAACTGTTTGCACAATAGTTCAAAAGGGGCTTCATGAAACTAGTCTCGCAAGTTTGCCCAATTGCACAAATGCCAATTGTAAGAGTTCTCATGAAAACCCTTACTATGTATTTGTCATTCCCAGAAAATATGAAAAGCTTTGCACTTTTTAAAAATTTGCAATTTAATGAAAAAATTAAAATTTTTCTTGTAACTTTGTGAAAATCCTATTTCGCATCCCTGTGCATAGGACTTAATAATCGTTTTTTATGAATTATATATTTTTGGGGACAAAAGTTAGAATTTTTCTGTTGAAATGGGGATTTTTGGGGACATGACGTTTTAAATTGAGGACAAGAGTCAAAATTTTTCTGGCAGCACTGGTGGGGAAAACAAAAATGAGGCTAGAAACGAGAATATCTGAACATGCAGCTGATGTTGAGGAGGGGAGAGAAAGCACGGATATATCTCAACATGTAAAAGAGAGTGGACACAACATATGCTTTCAAAACGTTAAAATTCTAGACAGAGAAACAAAACACAATAAACGCTACACTTTGGAGAGCCTACGTATACAAGAATGGATCAAACAGACAATGAACACAAAAGAAGACAAAGACAATCAAGGCAAATTCATAACAGGTAAAGTTGAAAACACAGCTGATCTATTTTTTTTTGTTCCTAATTCAAGGCGAATTCATATAACTGTTGGCTCGTATGTCAAAAGTTATTTATATATAGAGACCTGCGCCAGACAATTTTTTCGGCGGCGCCAGCTCTTGGAAAAATTGTCGGTGGAAGCTGATAATCAAAAAAAGAATTAAAAAATAAATAAAGTAGATATTTACGTGCTGGTGGTTAAGCATTATCTATATATTTCATTGGTGCTTTGCCAAATCATCAGTATACTTCAACCACATATTTTGAACAGTCACAAACCTCTTATCTTATACACAGACTTTCAAAAATTCCTGTGTCAAAAACTATTTGAGAGTTCACAAATAATAATATTTTTGAAAATTACAAAAGAAAAACAAGCGTAGAAGAACTTTAACAAAACCCAGCAAAAAGTTTATATTCGATATCAATATGTTTTATTTTTCTACACCTTTATACAATTAAAAATCCATTGGATAGCAATAAAAGTATTTATAAGGCAAAATTAAAAATAAAATCTAAAATTTAACATTTAAGAAATTTATAAGTCGACATATTGTCAGAAGTTTATTTTCATAGAAATTTCTTTGGTGCTGGTTTGGCATTGTCTATATATTTGGTTGGTGCTTTTCCAAATCATTAGTAGACTTCAACCATATATTTTGTTAAAGTTTCTAAGCCTACTACGCTTACTTTTCTTTTGTGATTTTCAAATATATTATTATTTGTGCATTCTCAAATAGTTTTTGAAAGTCTGTTCTTATGAACAAGGGGTTTGTAACTGTTCAAAATATATGGTTGAAGTCTACTGATGATTTGACAAAGCACCAATGAAATATGTAGACAATACTTAGCCACTATCAAATACATATCAATTAAAATAAACGTATGAAAATATTTCAAATAATGAATATTTTTAAATAAATAAAATAATTATTAGATTATATTGTACATGAAGAATCGGCGGCTGTTTTTCAGGCAACATAAATCAAACTTTTTCCAGCGGCGGCGTAGCTAACTAAAATTATCGCCGGCTCAGCTCAACCGGTTGTTAGCCATCATGGCCTAGATCTCTGCTTGAGTAACTTCACTCAGCTGCTTTTGACATACGAGCCTCCAAGGTAACAACAAAATACCATATTAATAATTAGTGTTTTTTATGGGAATTGTTACAAAAAAGTCAGCCAATGTAGCAATGGTAAAGTGGGAAAATAAAAAGCATGTTGATTATTGAGTTCTTGTTTTAACTTTGTTATTTGTTATTGAGCTTCTCATTTGTTTAAATGAAGGTTTGTAATATAAATGACTCTAGTTGTTCTAAGAGGCTTTGGGTAAAGGTTCCCTGATGATCTGCATTAGCAACAGTGAAATGCGCGTAGGATCCAGCTAAACCCCTCAATAATCAATTTCAATGCATTTTTAATAAAAAAAATATTTTACTTAATAAGTAAAATGTTAATTTGGGATTATTAGTGCGTTTAAAAATGTTAAACTTAAATTGTAACAATTCCCATAAAAAACACTAATTATTAACTTGACTGCACCCGGTCAAAAAAATACTTGTGTGGCAACACTCTATACTTAAATAGCTATTGTTGTTATTTACATTTATTTTCTTTTACATACTCTTACGACTACAATTTGAAGCTGAAAAAAGTCAGCCAATGTAGCAATGGTAAAGTGGGAAAATAAAAAGCATGTTGATTATTGAGTTCTTGTTTCAACTTTGTTATTTGTTATTGAGCTTCTCATTTGTTTAAATGAAGGTTTGTAAAATAAATGACTCTAGTTGTTCTAAGAGGCTTTGGGTAAAGGTTCCCTCCCTGATGATCTGCATTAGCAACAGTGAAATGTGCATAGGATCCAGCTAAGCCCCTCAATAATCAATTTCAATGTATTTTTAATAAAAAAATATTTTACTTAATAAGTAAAATGTTAATTTGGGATTATTAGTGCGTTTAAAAATGTTAAACTTAAAATACCATATTGTTTTTATTGTTTGTATTTTATTGTAGTATTAACTTTACCTGCCATGAATTTGCCTTGAAGACAATATTAAATTACAATATTCAATTGCTATACACCCTGACTAGTCTGTGATAAACAACTGAAACCTGAACTGTGATAATTTGTGTTGTACCGTAAAAATTAATTTATTTATTTATTTTATTTTAATTTTTGACTACAAACTTGTGTTGTGATGTCCAGTTTTCTATTTATTTTAATTTCACATAATTAATTGTGCCGTGATGTCCAGTTTTTTATTAATTAAAAACTCTTATAAGCAATATGAAAAATAGTTAAAACGTAAGTTTACACACACATGTATACACATGCATTTTCATTGCATTAATTATAATTACATTTATTTAGTTTGTCAGAATTAAAAATAAAACAAAACTCCTGAAGAAGTTGGAAAAAAGCCAACAAAACATCGAGCAGATGTTATATAAATATATCCACATTTTAAATAACATTGTTTTATTAATGATTTAAAACATAAACTGACAAAAAAATCAGCCTAAGGTAACCCCTAGTAATACTAAAATAATTCATTGGTCAAAAACAAAAGCTAACACTCAAAACTTATTTATATTGATAATATTATATATGATTTATATTAAAAAAAAGAAAACTAACCTACTAAAACTATTTTTTTCTTTTTCTCCATAAATTTAACATATTTCGTGTTTTAGAAAGCAAAAAATTGTTATAAGAAATCAGAAAAATTCAAAATGGTTGGAAAGTTTACTTACACTTTTTGTTGTACATAATTTGAGGAAAAATTTGAAAAAGCTTTGTAGCTTTCTTTAAAAATTTTTGGCTTTTATAAATATATGTTTTCATACAATAAAGTTTAAAATTATTTCACCACTTTAAATAATCTACCTAAGGAAAATTATTTAAAATCAAGTTGTATAAAAACTGTGAAATAATCTTGCAGAAGTAAGTGTTCTATTCCATTTAATTCATTTTAATTTTAGAACGTTTTATTATGGAATAAACGAAATAAGTATCTTCCATTCATTTGATAAATTGGCTCATCGCACTCGTATAAAATTCATGCAATAAATTTTATTAAACTAAAAAATATATAGCGACAACAGTCACGGCCCATTGCAACCATCAAAGTCTCACACAGCCTTAATTAACTGACATGCAAAAATAATGGAACACTCTTTTTCCATCTAATTAAATTTTCTATTATTCATTTTGGTCATTATCCGCAATTTTTGCACAAATATGTCATTATCTAACAATTTTCATTTCAATCAAAACTTAATTATAATCTTTACAGTGTGATAAATGTCAGTTGGTTTGTGTAAAAAATTTGTGTAGCATCTAGGAAAACTAGCACGCCTTCACACAATTTTCTTACAACCTAAAATTTTTTTCGTTAACGTTGTAATCTGTCATAGAGAAGATAGATTACAATATTTATTGCCACTGAGCCAGCAATGGGTATGGTGAGCTTTAAAAATACATTATGGCCTAAAAAGAACTTAAAGTATAAATGGAAAAATGAATTTAAGAAATACATACATATTTACATACATATGTACATACTCATATATCCTTAAAACTATTAATACCCTGCAGGAGAAGAGGCGATAATTGTCTAAAAGCTACTAGTATAAATACTAGAATAACAAGAACTAGTGCAAAAAGGGTTAAAGTTGTTGTGTAAAATTACTAGTGCTGATGAGTACTAGTATATATATGAAGTACATATATACATATACATATGAAGTAGTTCAAAGGCACCACAATGCAAAATAAATTTTAACTGTCTAACAGAGCTCTTGCACTGTATGAAAATTGGTATCACATAATTACTAAGGGTCTTATGCAAAAAAACTTAATAAAGCTTTGCCAAGCAATGTTAAGTAAAGTTGTATTCTAAAAAAATTATTGTATAAAAATTCTAAAGTAGGCACCTACGTTTGTTAAGACTACTTTAAGTTGATATTTCCAAAATGTGTATTTTGTACCTCAAATATTTTTAATAATATAGCACATACTGTTTCATGTTACATCTGAAAATGAAGCTAGAAGTGCCCGCTCTTATCTTAAATTTATTATTTCTGTCAATGTAATGGGAAACATCACCAAATTATCCAACTGCTTCGAAATACATAGCAAAATCCATAAAAAAATATTAAAATAAATACAATTACACAAAAATGTTTTAGTGATGTACATACAATCAAAACAAATCGAAAAAAGCTGGATATTCAAATACTCGTTTCATTCGAATAAAACAAATTGTGATAATTTTTCACATTTTTTTACTTTTACTTCATGGTTGTGCTTATCTGTTTTCCTATTAAGTCAGAAGCTCATATTTTATAAATTAGGTTGCTTTACTTCAAGATAATAAAAATTTATTTAATAAAATAAAAAATATATTTGAATACCCGAATGAAATTGTATTCAATTTTGTACATCATAAGCTGTGAAGTGGTTGTTGAACACGGTGGTGTTACCAGTTTTTATTATTAAATCACAAAATATTTAAAGTTGTCTTTTGCATATGATTTTTTAATAAACCTATGTTAGCCTTAAAGTGCTTATCAACTACTATGAACTTTAAAGCTAAAGTAAAATATTTTTTTGCATAAGGGGGTAAAATTTTAGCTTGATATAAAAATAATTATAATTAAATAATTATAATTACCCTTTGGTGTTTCTGAATTTTTGATAAATAATTGAAAATTTTAAGTAGAAGTTGTCACTGGGTAACAAAGGAGTAACCCACCAATTTTATAGAATTTTTCTTTACAAAAGAACTGGCAATAAACTAGTCCTAAACTAGTACCAATGGTACTAGTAGTTTTCTAAACACACTCAATGCTAATTTGAGCATTAAGATAGTATAGGAAAGTATACAGTTGGGAACTAGTGGTGGTGATTTCTGTACTAGAAAAATACTAGTTGAACACTAGTTCGTTCTCCTGCAGGGTACGGTTGGAATATAATGTATGAAAATTTATATAAAATGAATAAAACTTTCAACAAATTAAGTTCATGAACGTTGTAGAGAAATAAATGGTTTGTTCATTTGCAAACAATTTTTGAGAAGTCGTAGCAATTATTACTGGAAACAGCGTGACCGTTGGACCGACAAAAGTGGCAAATTGCCACTTTTTCGACTGCCTATCCACTTTTTGTCCCCCTTTTTTTAGGGTGAGTTATACGAAAAAACATTAAAAATAAAAAGTTTTGTGTAGTTTTATCGTTTTTTTTTTAATTTTGCCCCTTTTTTTGATAAATCCCCTTTTTGAAAAATGTTATCGGTCACCCTGACTGGAAAGTGTTCAAGGTATTATTGCCATTTTGGCATTTTCACTGCCAGATCTGGCATTTTCATTATGTGAAAAGCATTCAACTTTTAAAAAATTCTGCCAGATGATTTTTGGCAGAATTTGGTTAAAATAATAAATGTTAATTTATTAAATTTTTGCAGTGTAGAGAGTATTTCTATTAATAAATGTAAATTTTTTATAATTATGTGTTTCCTTCGTAATGTAGATACAACGCTATGTATTGTATACATATTTATATAGAGCCCTATTTTCAATTATCCGTAAGCGACAAAAATTAAAGTTTTCATAAAACAGGTTTTTATAGTATCCAAATATATTTTAACATACATAAATTGTCGCTTAAGTAAAAATTTTACAGCCTGAATTTTAAAAGATATCAAAAATTTCGACATTTTGACAATTCTGAACTATGGGTAGGCCATAGTAAAGCTGGGATACTATCGATAGTACTACCGATACTATTGATAGTTTGAAAATATCGAAAATATCGATAGGAAAAAATATCGACATCGATATTATGCAATTTCGAAAACCTGAGGTATTATTAAATTATTTTAACTGACCGAAAAAATTTTCAAAAACTATCACCTAAAATAACGTTTCTAGATACATACATACATATTAAAATAAACATAACACTATATACTTTCAATAAAGGGATAAAAAGCTAATTGTAACCTGATATAAAATTAGTTATATATTTCTTTCTCAGTCAATAGTAATATCGATAGTATCGATAGTGAAATCTGAACTATCGATATATATCGATAGTAGAAAATATCGATAGTATCCCAGCACTAGGCTATAGTTTTAATTTCAATTACAAAAGTCTATTTTTTACAACATCTTGCTTACAGACATACCAACCAGATTTTATTGGTACATTTCTATACTTTGCGTACATGAAAATTTAGTTATATTAACAAGTTGTTGAAGAATTCGCCAGAAATACACCATATATGTTTTCTCTCTTACCTTTGTTCTGATGAATAGAAGAAAAACTGTAGACAATGTAACTAGTAAAATTTTCATCATAATTTTAGTGTTGACATAAAGAAACTTCGGACTGGGACCGAAAATACATACATAAATATTCATATCTATGGATAATAACAAACATATGTATGTATGTATGTGCTATAAAAACACCTGTAAGTACTACTAAGTTTGTATAAACATCAAATTCAAAGCTATTTCAATAAAATTTTTAAAATTTAAATCTGGCATTATACATTTGTTTGGTAGAACATTTTAGCAGAATTTTTTTACAGATCTAGCATTCTCTCATCATCATTTTCTGGCAACACTGGTTCAAGGAGAGAGAAATAGTTTGCAAGGAGAGAGAGAGAGAGAGTAAAAAAATTGAGAGACCAAAAAATTCTAACAAATTATTACTAATAAAATTTCTACTTACAAGAATTATACAAACACATGAATGAAGAAAACAAGATTGCGCATTACGCAGGTCCGTTATTTTATTTTCTGCCTGTGACGCAGATGTAGAATTTTGTTGTTAACAAAATGCATACATTTGTTTGTGGAATGTGCTCTCTCTTTCACACACTTTTTACAACAAACACACGCGTGTATTCTATATTGACGTACATGCGCACTAGAAATTTTTTTTGTACGGCTGAGTGCGCAATCTTGTTTTCTTGATTCATGATACAAACAGTTGTCCTGTGCTTTATTTTGAAATTAATTATTTGAAAAATATCGGAAAAAGGATAACTAAAAAATGTGCATTTTTTTATTTAAAAAAATATGTATACGTATGAAAAAAAGCATATTTTCTTAATTTATTATTTATATGTTTTTGTTTAATATTCGAGCTTGAGGTCACTTTTTAATAATTATTTATTTATATTTAATTTTCCAATATTTCGCAACTCCGTTGTGTGGCTTCTTCAGGGAATATTTTATTTTTATTTTAAAAAACGTTATAAAATCTTTTGCAGTTACAATTTTTCGATGTTTGAAAAAACAATTTTAAGTTTTGTGTCAATAATTTTCAATAAGCAAAATTCAAATTATAAAATCCAGGAAACAACATTTTTAAAATAACAATTCAGGAAACGGAATTATAAAATTAAAATGAAGAAATGAACAATTAAATGAAATTAAGAATGAAAATATTTGTTAATAAATTAATAATTTATGCATTATTATTGTTTTTATTTATCAAATATCTATAATTTTGTGCTAAATTTTCTATATCTGCCTTAAAATTGATTCTTTTTTCTGGTGGTACTTTTATAATTTCTAACATTTCTAACATATAACGCTTTTTATAATTGCTTTCTTTTTCTAAAATTGAAGTATTATCAAAATCAGGAAAGTGACCTAAATGAAGACAATGTGTGGATAAAGCTGTTTTTTGTAAAGAAATATGTTTGTATTTTTGATCTGTTTTATGCCCTGCTAACCTATTTTTAAGTTTATTTTTGGTTGTACCTATATATACTTTATCACAATCCTCATTGTTATTCCCTTTACAAGGAATTTTATAAATTAAGTTTGACATATCTAACTTGTTAATCTTATCTTTGGTTTTGGTAAATAATTTTCCTACAGTATTATAAATTTTATGAGCCATTTTAAATTTGTTGTGATCAAATATATTTGATTTTTTTAGTCTCTCCGATAATCTAGTCTCTCCGATAATCATCAGTAGAGTTTAACCTAAATAATGTTTAAGTATTTTCGGACACTGTCGCATATTTTTGCATCTAAGTCAATAGATTTAAGTTCTTCTGAAAATAAACTTGTGAGTTCAGTAGAAATCGTTCAACTTTAAATGCGATTTTCTCGAATTGCGTTGGTATTAACTCATTGCTGTGAAATGGAAAATAAAGCGACAAGTAATTATTCATGTTTTTTATAAAAAGTGTTTTAAATTTATATCGCTATGCTGTAAAATAACTCATTATAATCAGCTATAGCTTAAACGGTATAATGTATCATAAGCACTGACTTTATGTAGGCCCTCAAAACTTTTGACCCCTTTTGACCCCTTTCAAATTTAAAGTATAAATTAAGTAATAATCAATCAGTTATTTGCAATTTATTTCAAAGTGCGATTTTTTGCGTTTTGCGAGTAATGCCTCTTTTTAGTAGGTAACATTTGTATGAAAACAACTGAACTCTTGATGAAATTAATGAAAAAAAGAGGATTTTTTGAATTTAAATCTACCAAATAAACTAGATTTAAGCAATTAGCTAATGTTTTGTTAAAATTAAAATATTTTAATGCATATATCAACTGTTGTTATTAAAGGATTAATTTCTGGTCTTTAATGGGTTAAATTTAATTCTGAAGATGTTTTCTTAGAATTTGCATTAAATACCATGATTTGGCAAGCGGATTTAATTTCGCACAGAAAAAGTGGTGATTTGACCCATAGTGCAATGTAACGATTTTCATTAATAACTACAATGAACTATGAATAACACATGAAGGGCAGATATGGAAAGATTTCATGCATACAATAAAATTGTTCATTGTATTAATGAAAAGTTTCATTAATATAATGCAGAACATTTAATGAAACCGTTTCATTCTCTGAATGAATGATTTTTCTTTCAATGTGATCGAGCAATTTTGCGTATTTGTGTATCAATCAAAGTCAGAACATAGGTCATGGCATGTAAAACATAATTCGTTCTAATTAAAATTTAATGAAATTGAAGCAAATAATTAAAATTTTTATTTTTCAATAGTAAACAAAAATATTGAAAAATAAGCTTATTTAACAATTGCAAAAATGAAATTATAGTTTTAATACACATGTTATAATATCCCCAGAGTTCCGTTTTGATTTTTCTACAATTGTTACGAAAACTTTTTTTCAACATATTTGTAACACTTTTTCAGGCTTGAGAATAACGTTAGTAATTTTACTATAATATTTTTCTCAAGCCATTTGGTATATTGGGTATTGATTTGTTAGTTGCCGTCAGTAACAGAGTTTTCGGAAACTGATGAAAAAAATCTGTGGCAAAAAGCAAAAAGTGCTTGAGTCGGGATTAGCTGATTTTGAGTTAATGATACCTTTGTAATCTTCATATTTGAAAGTATCTCTGGTCAAAATCTCAATTAATTTGTGTGATTTTTCAGGAAGTTACAGCACTATGACTTGCGACTTATCTTTTTTAGAATTCTAATTTTATTTGGAATAATAGCGTATATTTCAACTTAAATATATAACTTCTAGTGTGTATAACGATGTTGGCTTAAAAAAAATAAGTTAAACTGAGAATTTTTCAATTTAACTGTAAAAGAAAAAAATGTATGAAAATCGACTTTAACGCTTAAAAGTCATCTCCCGCAAGACAGTAAAATATGACTTAAGCACTTTTTCCTTATTGCCGCAGAAATGAATATTGGTTTATATGTAAATCTGTATACCTGAGACTTTTGCTTTATTCACAATATTGAACTTGAATAAAAAAACATTTTAAGAAGTTAAAAAGAAGTAGCAATAATGAAGGTTAAAAAGAAGACTTCTGCAAAGATGTCAATGCAAAATATCAATAGAAATTAACAATAACTTTGTGTCCAGAAATTACATCTATTGAAAATTTCTTCTGTTATTTGTCAGTTACATATTTTTTATAACTTTCAATGCAAATAGAGTTAGGTTATTATTGATAACTGACCCATTATTTAATACAGTACTTATGTTCAGAGAGAGAACTTTAAATTAAAGTAAAACCGAGAAAATAAATTGTATTATTTACGAATTTTGCTTTGCTTGATAGATTTAATGTGTAATTCAGAAACTCCTCGAAAGCAGTTCATTAATTGTGTGTAAGAGAATAATGAATTATTTCTTTTCAATATTTTAACCAAAATTTTCTTATTATTTTATTTATTTCTTATTTTAATGAACCTCTTTATATATTTTTCTAAAACCTTATTGTTTTCTACATTAAAAAAAAAAAAAAATGCAAATCTAGGTAAGGAAGAACATCATGCTCGTGTGGCAAGTGTTTCTTTGGGTTTGGTGTTGTTGGTTTTAATACCAGCTCTTTTGTTGTTGGTGTGTGCAGCTCACTACTGGATACGAGAGAAAATTGCACAGGAAGAAGCTGCTGGAGCTTTGCTGGGGACACAGGAAAAAACTAAAATAAAAAGGACAAAATAAATACCATGGCTTAACGAAGAAAATCTACTGTCATAACCGAATGTATTTGCTGCGACGGGCAACAATCTTTTATCATTTATAATGATGAGGGTGAATATATTACTTGAACAAAAATAAATATGTGTGGTTACTAGTAAAAACTAGTTTGTGATACTGAAAGGAGATTAATCAAATTGATTTGATTGAAAAAATAGAATAAGATAACAATCATGAAATAAAGCACTGCCATGCGATCATTTTTCTTTGCAATTATTATTATATTTAAGTTGATTTTCGTTTGCCATTTTTAAGTTAGTCCAAAAAGCTAAAATGTACGTTAAATATATATTTTAGTTTTCACATATACATATGTTTTTTAAATAAAATCACAAGTACAATTATATATAATTTTATGTGATACATATTAAAATATAATTTATCTAAAATGAATGTTAATCAAAAGTAATTTCTTAATACAGTTTCAGTTTAGGATATTCAATTATCATAGAATAAAAATATTTTAATTACACTCCAGCCGCACGTTCAATAAATGGCTTTCAATTTCATCACACATACTGAGTGTCAAAATTCCTTCAACTTGAAAGCTGTGACATAAATTGATAATCAATTTCATTTTTAAAATTCCACCGACGAAGAAACAACTCAAATTTGTAGCTTCAGTCAATGTGTACTGTGACCAGTCGTTCAAATTAAAAATTAAATTGAAATATGAGTGGCTAGTTGAATTTGAAAGTAATCTAGTTTTCAATTCAAAAATTTTGATTGTGTTAGTAAAAAAAGTGTGAGTACATTACAAATTAAATGGAATTGAAACCCTATAGGAACTCAAACCCATTTGTAATTAACTTCAAACTGGTTTTTTAATAACCACATCTGGTTGATTCAGTGAGAAATGATTGTTGTGTACAATTATTGATTTACCTTTGGTAAATACATATGTAAGTATCACTATTTATTTCCCCTGTTTTTAAATTTTTTGCATTTTTCTATTTAGGTTAGCACGAAGTTATATTACTCTACCTACGTATGTTTAACTATTCTTGCTTATATTTTTACGATCATCACATTAATTATTTTTACTTATTCTACACAACAATCATTTCTCACATTCCGTTTCATTAGAATTTACGTTAAATAGCTGATGTTAATAACAATCTCTACCCAAGTAGATATACTAGGGTGCTGATGAAGTGCGTTGCTGCACAGAAAAATATCGGTATTTCCCCCAGCTTAAAAGTCTAATTTAATTTTACTTCTCTTTTTTAGAAACTCACATTAATTAATAAAATATTTCATTCAATAAAAAGAATTGAAATTACTGAACTTAAGCCTGACTAGAAAAATATTAGTTTTTTTTTTCAACATTTGACATTTGATTTCATGACATGCTTCTTTTGTTTTTTTATTTCCTTTTCATTTACTTATTTTGCTTTTATTTATTTCTTACGTGTGGCTTTTATTCAATATGTTTGGTTGATATCTGCATGAGACTTAAACCAATTTATAGTCACTTGCAAAATAATTAATTTATAAACTAGTATTTTTTGTCAACTGATTATTTTAATTAATGTGATTTTCTTAAGAAGACAAAAAAAGTTAAACGAGACCTTACATGAAGGAAATGTCTACATTTTTCTGCGCCAGCACTTACTTTTCATTAGCACCCACGTCTATCTACTGGGGCAGAGATTTTCTGTTAAGTTTAAAATTTTTTAAACGCACTAATAATCCCAAATTAATATTTTACTTATTAGTTAAATATTTTTTTTTATTAAGTATACATTGAAATTGATTATTGAGGGGTTTAGCTGGATCCTATGCGCATTTCACTGTTGCTAATGCAGATCATCAGGGAACATTTACCCAAAGCTTCTTAGAACAACTAGAGTTATTATATTAAAAACTTTCATTTAAACAAATAAGAAGCT
Organism: Tachina grossa; assembly: GCA_949987645.1. Classification (NCBI taxonomy): domain Eukaryota; kingdom Metazoa; phylum Arthropoda; class Insecta; order Diptera; family Tachinidae; genus Tachina; species Tachina grossa. Next base: position 148,776,500 of record OX465274.1, on the reverse strand, counting down.
CAATAACAAATAACAAAGTTGAAACAAGAACTTAATAATCAACATGTTTTTTATTTTCTTACTTTACCATTGCTACATTGACTGACGTTTTTTCAGCTTCAAATTGTAGTCGTAATCCCAAATTAATATTTTACTTAATAAGTAACATGTAAATTTGGGATTATTAGAGCGTTTAAAAAATTTTATACTTAAATTGTAACAATTCCCATAAAAAAACACTAATGATTTTCTGTCAACATCAGCTATTTAACATGCACTTTTAATGAAATGGAATATGAGAAACTATGCTCTATTATATCGTTTAACGTTATATTTGAAAAGACAATTTCAAATATAATTTCTCAAAACTAAAACATTTTACAAATAACTTGTTTTGCGAGTTTTTTTTTTTGAAATTGTCTTTTCGAATACATACAACCTTAAGCAATACAAGAAAGCTTGTGAATTGAGCAAATATAATTTTATTTTAAACCTGCATGAACCATTAAATTATTTTAAAGAAAATTATACACTTTTTTGAATCAATTATTATTATTCCTAAAATTTTTTGAAAATTAATAAATTAATATTATTCTGAAAAATTCCTGTAAGCTGAATTCTCCCATTCGTTTCGGAAGACATTTTTTTTTTATAAATACTTAAAGGGTATTTTTTACCTTATCCGTTCTTACAAAAGATAAACATTTTATGCACTAACACTTCTTAGTATGGTTTGACAAAACACCATGAACAAAAATGCACTGAAGCAACGATTCTAAATTGTAGATTTTTTTTTCAAAGGATAGTTTCAGATTAAATAAAAATATAAACAAGCCAAATTGACGAATATAGTAAGAAAAAGTCCAAAGCAAATAAAAGGTATTATTGCATCCACAAAACTAGAATCTTTGATGTGGATTGGCAGCCAATAGCATATTGTTTTTTTTTCCAAATGAAGTACGAGAGCTACTAACAGCAGTGAACAGCACGCCATACCACAATTGTGGATAACAAAATCACACACATGCTCATTACAACTTTTTTAAAATTTTCGAAAATATCAAAATTGCCCTATCCATACCATGTAATGCATAAAAAGCAATAAAAACTGCATCTTTAGATTTTCGATATCGTTAAAAAATGTTCTGCGTCAAATACATTTAAAGAAACTCTAGAAAAATTTAATTTGATGAAGTCAATAAAAATGATAATTTGCGACACAACCAGTGTTAATACAGCAAAAACTAAAGTTGCTGTAACACTACTGCAGAACCATTTTAAATCAATTTATCTGCAACCACCGCAGTACATTGGATGTCAGCACCATGTGTTGAATTTAATACTTCGATATGTAATGGATGCATCATTGTTGATAAGCAATTACAATACATTAAAACAAGAATATCAGCAAAAAGAGAAACGGCTATATGTTGGAAATTTAAAATGGCGTAATGATATGTAATATTTAATTGAACTAGGACAGGCTTTTAAATACTATATGGAGCAAAATAAATTTCCATTTATAAACTTTAAAACAATACCACCGATTAGTAATGCTAGATGGAATTCTGAAGAAATTCTTGCGATTCTAGCTTATATACTAATTCCAAAATATCGTAGCAAATAATATGCAATATGCGAATTTATATGTTACCCTTGGTACAACATTTGGTTTTCAGACCATTGTTACAATAAAAATTACTTCGAATCTTTAAAAAAATCATTATCGGGCCTTGCTAATGCTCAGAAATGCTTTCTAAGACATTGGGTGAAAGATGAATCAAGAATTCCAAAAACACAAAGCAGCAACATTTGTGCGGACGCGCCATCAAAGTCGTACAAGATATTTTACCCCAGTGCAAAGTTAATTTCACTTAACAAAGATAGATTTTAGATTGTGATTTTGATTATAATCATATAATTATATTAAGAAATGTAAATAGTTAAATAATTATAAAATAAAAAATTTTGAAAAAATAAAAAATTTTGAAAAATAAGAAATTTTGAAAAAATAAAAAAAAATCTTAAAGGGCTTTCAGAAATCGGCTTCGACACGAAACGCTTCTGTTCCGAAATGACCTGAGGGGAAACCTTTTTCGGTTTCAGCACAACATCTGCTACAGCGTGGTGATAGGCCCTTATTTTGCTTGTACCCCTAATGCTCATGCTCTTTCATGTAGTCGTCACTGAGAAAGCGACGAATGAAGTTTTGCATGCATGTAGGATTTTTTTTGGTTTTCTTGTTTAGTTTTATTGAGCACATCGAACAAAATTAAAGTTCCAAAATATTATTAATAAATACAAAAAAAAAAAAAAAATAAAAAATAAAAAAATGGAAGCTAAGTTATATTTAGTGATAAAAAATGCTTTTAACAATATGCAATGCATTTCCATTCCATTAGCACAAATGTATACGGGGACGCATGATGAGTACAAGTGTCTCAAGACGCTCAATCCTTATGACCCTTTCTACTTGCAATTGTAGAGTATAAAAATTATATTATTATAAGGTATAAATTAAACAGTGCAACATGAAAAAATATAACCATATACGAATACCACTAGGTGATAAAAGACCAAACTGTTCGGAATTTTGATTTATTTTCTGTCGCAAAGTTGTAGCTCTTGTCATAAATAACAAAATTTGTTAACATATAAAACCAAAAGAACTTCATCTACAAGATCAAAAACGCGAAAAATTGCAAAAAATTCGATTTTTTTTACATTTTTCCCCCTGTTCAGGTCCATAGGTAGCAAACCGTTCAAAATTCAAGAAAACAACCAACTACAAAAATCTACCTGAGATTTTATTAAAGAAGTTCTTAGAACATATGAACTTCCTATAAATAATTCTTAACACTGTTTAGCTAGCGCTTAAGTAGCCACAAAAGTGAAAAATTTCCCGAAATGTTTTTAATTTCAATCGTTTTGAAATTTTTCACTCTTGCGGCTACTTAAGCGCTAGCTAAACAGTGTTAACCCAGCAAAAAAGTAATCGAGATTTCGAAGCAATTGCTTATTATTAAGTCTTTTTTGCATTTTTATAGCTTCCTTTTCTGTTTTTTTTTTCTATTTTGGTTTCTTATATTCCTTCCATAAGAAACACAGTGCATCGCTCTGCCTTGCAATAACGTTAACGAATGACGAAATTTTACACAAACACTACGATGTAAGTCGGCTGTTTATATTCAAACTCTCAAAGTTTTTTTATAGATCATCCTCTCTCGCTTACCTGTACTCAAAATTGAATTGTGTACAAAAATAAATATGTGCTTCGGTAGTTCAGTGGGTAGAGTTCTAGCCTAACATACGGAAATCCTGGGATCGACTCCTGATTCAACGCGCGAACAGAAAGTAAACAAATAAGAGTGCTATATTCGGCTGTGCCGAATCTTATATACCCTTTACCAAAGTGCTTTTATGTAGTATAGAGATATACACATAAGCACATACATAAAGTATAAACAAAAAGTTAAAAATAATTTGACCTAGTTACTTTTATGTATAAAAAAAAATTAATTTTCAAACCCTAAAATCATAATTTTAGATTTTTCTGATTCCTTATACCAATCTAGTAGTTCTTAAAAAACTTTAGAAGGTATGTTTAGTGAAAAAAGAAAACTCAAAAAAATGTTTTATTTATTTACTTTAATATCCAGAAAAACAAGTTCAAAGTTTCCAGCTCTGGAGCCGTGGTTTTTATTTTTATAGTTTTCTACAAAAAACTTTTATTTCCAAAACGAAAAATATATATAATTTATAAAGGCAAAGATAAAAATTAATTAGACTTAGTTACTTTTATATATCACAAAAAGTGTAACTTTTCCAACCCTGAAATCATCCTTTTTGATTTTTCTGATTTCTTGCACCAATATTTTTCTTCTAAGTATATAAGATATGTTTAATTTATAAAGAAAGGGAAAAATTTGTTTTAGTATGTTACTTTTGTCAAAAAAAAAAAAAAAAAAGTTTTCCAACACTGGAATCGTGTTTTTAATTTTTTAATTGCTTTTTTTTATTTGAAATACTAATTTTATTCGTACTCAATCCAAAAATTATTTTATTTAATAAAAAAAAAATATAAATTAGTTTTCGGTAGTTAATTTTTTATATCACAAAGAGTGTAAGTTCCCAACCCTGGAATCCTCCTTTGTGATTTTTCTGATTTCTTATACCAATCTTTTTTTAAGAATGTAAGGAAAAATTTGTTTTAGTAAGTTACTTTTGTATAAAAAATAGGGTTTCCCAACCCTGGAAACGTCGTTTAAATTTTTTAATTTTTGTTTTAATTTGAAATACCAAATTCATTCGTACTGAAGTATAAAATAAGTATATTTTATAAAAAAAAATAAAATTAGTTTTCGGTAGCTAATTTTTTGTATCACAAAAAGTGTGGGTTTTCCAACTCTGAAATCATACTTTTTAATTTTTATGATTTCTTATACTAATCTCTTTCTTTTAAGACTAAGATATTTTAAATTTATAGAGAAAAAAGAAAAATTTGCTTTAGTAAGTTAATTTTGTATAGAAAAAGTGAAGTTTTCCAACCCTGGAAACGTGTTTTAAATTTTTTTTAAATTGAAATACCAATTTTATTATTACTATAGCATAAAATATGTTTATTTATTTAAAAAAATTAATATTAGTTTTCGGTAGTTAATTTTTTATATCACAAAAAGAGTAAGTTTCCCAACCCTGGAATCATCCTTTTTGATTTTCTGATTTCTTACACCAATCTCTTTCTTTTAAGAATATAAGATATGTTTAATTTATAGAAAAAAAGGAAAAATTTGTTTTAGTAAGTTGCTTTTGTATAAGAAAAAAAGTTAAAGTTTTCCAACCCTTGAAACGTCTTTTTAAATTTTTATTTATTTGAAAACCGAATTTTATTCGTGGTGTATTATGAAATAAGTTCATTTAATAAAAATAATTAAAAAATTTGTTTACGGTAGTTAATTTTAAGCTTCACAAAAATTTTAGGTTTCCCAACCCTGGAATCATCCTTTTTGATTTTCTGATTTCTTACACCAATTTCTTTCTTTTAAGAATATAAGATATGTTTAATTTATAGACAAAAAGGAAAAATTTGTTTTAGTAAGTTGCTTTTGTATAAGAAAAAAAGTTAAAGTTTTCCAACCCTTGAAACGTCTGCATAGTTTTTTTAATTTTGTTTAATTTCATTTTAATTAGAAATACCAATTTTATTCATACTGAAGTATAAAATAAGTTTATTTAATAAAAAATTATTAAAAACTAGTTTTCGGTAGTTATTTTGTATGGCAAAATGAAGTTTAAGTCTCCCAGCTCTGAAACCGTCTGCTCGATTTTGCTGATTTTCAATAGCAATCTTATTTCAACCATTTCTGACCCACCAGTCCAAGAACAAAGTCTCTAGCTTTTCTAGGAGCTTCGGAAAACCGATTTCACGTACAGACAGACGGACAGACGGACAGACGGACATCGCTTATTCGTCTTCCCTATGCATAAGGATCCAGAATATATATACTTTATGACTCGCTTATTAATATTCTAGAAATTACAAACGGAATGACAAACCTATATATACCCTTTTACCATTTTTTGGTAAAGAGCAAATTTCTTAAGTAGACGAATATTTTTGCTGAATTCAGGTCACTCCGACAGGCATGAAAGAATCACATTTTAGATCGACAAAATTTCATTCATCGGTTAAGCGCTTGCATACCAAAAGAGTATTTATAAAGGTGCTTCCAGCGAAGCACCATTTTTTGCTGGAAAGAACTTTTTATGGAAAGTTCATATGTTCCAAAAAGTTATTTTTTTTTAGGTCTGAGGTACATTTTTGTAGTTTATTGTTTTACCACTACACTCAAGCTATTACTGATGTAGATGCTAAATATTTATTCGGTTTACCCTCTAAACATAATTTGCTTGCTAACAACAACTGGCACAGTTCACAAAACTTAAATATTCTTGTGTCGTCGTGAAGCACCTTCTAGATCAGCAATTGTGAAACTGGTGGATAAGTTTTAAATTGCTAAAAACTTCATTCCTTGAGGATGCATGAAATATGTATAGGGGATATGCTTGTGGCTCAAATCATTTGAATATTACAAAGATGGAATTTTTTAAGTTATCGAGGACGGACTTATAGTAATGTGATTGTAAGTGATAGATTATTTCTTGAAAAGAATATGGCTCACAAGCGCTTATATTTTATGTACTTTTTAAATAAAGAAAATCTCAACGAACTCACTTAAAAATACTTTTTTTTTTAAATATCAAAACAAAACATTTTATTGGAAGACCCATTATCTAAAACTAAAATTAATTTCAATTGAAATACAGTGTTACATATTTAGGGTTTTCATAACCACCGTTCTGGCACGGCTATCAGCTGTTAAGCATATGTCATCTAAAGTGTCATTTATTTAGCGAAAGGTTTGATATTTATGAATATAGATCATTTAACAACCAAATAACGTGTAAAAATAGTTAAAACTTACCATACGTGGACATCTTTCGAGCATTAAGACGTGATTATGGTTCCATATTATGTATATTTTTGTCAGTTGCTTTTTTAGCATAAATAAATACTTACAATCATTGATTTCATTTCCAATTTGTTACTTTTAACATATTTAAAACATCATCTTTTTTTTAATACTCACATTTTCTACAACAATATCTTTATTTGCCCAATATATTTATTTAACTTTTTTTATATCTAAAATTTGTGGTTTTGTTTTAGTGTTTAATAAATTTATATTATATTAAGACTTGTTTAAATATTTTCCTTTAGACTTAAAACACTATAAAGCTATTATTCAGTTTCAGTTACATAATTTAAGAGATTATTTTTTTCTTCTTAACTGATTCATTATTTGTTTGTAGTTTCTTGTGTCTTATATTGATATAAGGTTTTTTTTTGTTTAAAGAGATTCAGCAAAGTTTTTTTTACTGTTATATAAGATGATTACACGGTCTTAATAATTAATTACTTAGTTAATAAATATGAAATTTGTTTACTCGTATTTAGTACTTAAGAGATTGTTCGATTGGTCTATATTGCATTACATACTTTATTTGTTATATTTGTATTACTAATTCAAAGTTAAAGTGTTAAATATTTACGTTAATAACTAATTATTTGTAAGAATTATACAGTGGGATGAGTGGCCAAAGATAATAAAAAAGGAAATATATATTATTATGTTTTATTCTTTTAAAACACTTTTCTGTGGACTCGAAGACTTGCAAATGAATAAAAGACCTCAGTGTACTAATAAGGGTGAAGAATGACACCGTTAAATACACTTACACTAATCAAAATAATAGAGCTTAAATACGCACAAATAAATTAATTAAATATGCCACAACTGGTTACCACTATGTCTTCCTCGCATAGCTAATTCCCGCTGACTGCTTCTCACACAGGGTGCCTCTTTTTATAGTATAGGGAATGGTTCTAGAATGTTTGCTAGATGTCGTAATGACATCTGTGTACTCAGTAAAGCCAAACGGCAGAAACTGTATTACTGCTTAACGTTGTTGCTTCTAGGCGCAGTTTGCCAGTAGTGCGATTTTTTTTTTAAATAATTATAACGAAAATTTATCGAATATGCTACTCCGTAACATTTTTAACGATATTCGCTGTAGGTTAATGTCAGCAGTGTCGTTATTTAAGCGACAATAATTTCTGTGCTGTTAATTTTATCGACAAAAATCAACAGAAAATATCAGCTGCGTACTATAGTTAAAAAGAAGTTACAGAATCACACAATCTTTATTGCAAGCGACAAAATCTATAGACAAAAATTACGATTGTCGGATCGTTAAAAGTTACTGAATCGCACTACAGGTGATCAAACAGTCTTCTAACACAATCTGGAAAATTCATGTTACTGTTTCTAAATGTTTGTAGATAATTCGATTGGCCGTTATTTTGAATATCAGTGTTAAGGTAGAATTAGTAAAATCGTATCATTCTACTTTACAGCTTGCCGTATCGTTCAACTTTGTGCACAAGTTATAGAAAATGTAACAGTTTGCATATCACTTTTTTTTTGTCTGGCATTAAATGCGGCGTTTTTGACATTCGCTACAGAAAAATCTGTTTTCTGCAGATTCATACCTCAACAGTGCTACCACCACATATTTTATAACTAGTAACATGCATTGTAGTTATATGGTACGGTTTTTGTCAGCTGACACGCAACATCACGATACGATTTTACTAATTCTATCTGTACTGTATAATGACTTTTATGTCGGTAGTACCGTGTGTTACTGGTAATACAGGGTTGTTACCATATGTGTTTGCACTTTCATGGGTATGTGTGTGTGTGTGTACGTTTAGTTCTTTAGCTAAATACTTCTAGATTATGCTTTGCGTTGACCCTGTAGGAATATTTTCGCGTAGCACTTGCATTTAGGATTTGGGAAACGGGAATTCCCCGGCGGAATTCCCGTGAAATTTTTGAGATTTTCCCGGGAAAACGGGAAACTAAAAATAAGTACTCGTTATTTTACAAATATATAGACTTTTGTGACACACAAACAGCGAAAGTGACAGTGAAATTTATCTTCATCCATTTAAGAAATTTCTATTATAATCCTGTTTTACTTTAATATCAAAACTTTCAGTGTTTTTATATATTACAAAAGTTGGTTTGAATAATTGTATGACTAAATTTACACGAAGAAATTCTTTGAAATATTTTTTATGAAATTTTTCATTCTAAAAATTTTATTTAAAAAAAAATAAATTTTTAAAGTTTGTTTTTGTTTCAAATGTAACTGTATGTAACTGTAAAGAAATAATTCCTTCAACAACGATAAACAAGCAGTAAAATTTCCATAATTTTCCATAATTGCATAAATTCCACTAAATTAAAGTCATACCATTTCTCCTAATTCGTCTACTAGAAAAATTACTGCTTGACTCGAAAACTATATGCAATCATTTCGTAAAGGCCGTTTCTGACTAAAATACAAGTATTAACACTTTTGTAAACTATTAAATTTTAACATGCTGAATTTGTATTGTTTTTTGAAATTTTTGAAACAGAAATTAGATCAGGCATGCTTTTTAATCAATAGTATTAATAACTTTAATGAGTGTCTTTTAATCACTATAATATAAAAAAGTGTAATACTTTGTAAATAATTCGATGTTAAACAACTGACTTTTTCCGAATTAGTGAACAAATTTTGGCAATTGTAGCAAAAATTTTGAGCTCATAGAAGCTGTAAGAACTGTGACGTGACAGTACTTAAATTTAATATAAGCCGACGTTATTATTGAAATCCTGAAGGAAATATTTTGGGAGAAATAAAATGAAAAATCAAAGACATTTAGACAGACTGTTGATTATAATAATGTAACTTGCTTGTACTTAACGATAAGAATCCTCCTGGAAAATTCTCAAGAAGAATGAGAAATAAGCAAGGCAAATTCTTCATAAAATAATTTGGAAGCCCTATAAAATTGTTTACTAATTGTAACAGTCATCATTTAGTCTTAATATGATCTCTTACTGTGTAATTGCTATTGGCTTGAATTAAAATTGAATTACTTAAAATTTTTCAAAATTTGTCTTAGAACTGCTTTTGTATTAACTTTTATTTAAAAAAAAAAATACTTACATTGATAAAACAATCGAAATTTTGCCAACTTTCATTCAATAAATGTAATTAGTTTGGAAAATTATCTTTTTCCGGGAATCCCGGGAACGTGATTTTTTCATTCCCATTTCCCGGGAAGTGCAAAAGTCCGGGAAATCCCAAACCCTACTTCCATTAGCCCTATTGGAATATTTTTGTGTAACGCTGCTTTAACCTTGTCGACGGCCATTTCCGTAGCAATATGTTAAAACCGGTTGATTTTCAACTTAGTTAAAAGCTGATAAGTGCTTACGGGTACGAGAAGCCTTTTCTTTACCCGTCACTCAAGATTTTGGGGGAGTTTTTAAAATTTCAAATAAATATTGTTGTTATGCTCAACAATAACTACCAATTGTTGTTATGCTCAACAATAACTACCAGGAAAATAGTAATACGTTTCAGTATTTCGATTGTATTAATTTTTCTCACACTTGATTTTAAGAAGTATTGTTATATTGAGGATGCGGACACTTTTTGCAATATTTTTTTTTCTGAAATGTTTAGCTTTCTCATTTTCGACTCAATTAGAAATCATAAATATTTTTAGTCTCTTCATCCCACTGTGCTTATTACATAATTTATTTACTTTCTCTAATGTGCTGTTTATTATAAATTGCATATGTATTATTTAATATATTGTTATATTGGATTATTAGGTTTATCATTTCATATTGTATATTTTTATATATGTATGTATATATTTTCTCTCAATATTTTTTGTATAGATATCTTGGTGCCTTTAGTTCAACATATTTTTGGTTCACATATAATATTCTAAAAATGAATTTGTTTTAAGGATTAGTAAATCATTCTGTTAGTTTAGAATTATAGTTTTTGTTCTTATTTTTATTTTTTGGTTACAATGTTTGCTTTACGTTTAATATATTATTTTTCTTTAAAATGTGATTGCAAAAGTTTTTATCGATAGACTTTATAAGGGGATTTGGTTTTAAATATATTTATAGTTTATATGAAAAGATTAATAAGTTTTTTCATAAACATAGAGTAAAGTAAATATGTTGGGGAAACCATTTGTGATGAAACATTTGAATTTTGAAAAAATTAAAACAAAATTAAAACAACAATTTTTCAATATCAATTTTAACATAAACTTACAAATACATACATACATATACTGTATAACCAAACCAATACTTAGGTTCTAGACAAATTTTTATATGTATATTTCAAATAATTTGATTTAAAGTATTATTGCTGTTGTTTCAGTAGTTAAAGAATATAAGAATACTTCTAAAAAAATGTTTCGCAAAATGTTATAACAAAAATACAGCCGACGAAATATCAGGAAATCTCCTCCGGAATTTAAACTAAATTATTAGCTTGTTTTCATTATACCCTTTACCAAAAAATGATAAAAGGGTATATATCTGTTTGTCATTCCGTTTATAATTTCCACAATATTAATAAGCAAGCCATAAAGTATATATATTCTGGATCCTTATGCATAGGGAAGACGAATAAGCGATGTCCGTCTGTCCGTCTGTCTGTACGGGAAATTGGGTTTCCGAGGCTCCCAGAAAAGCTAGAGCCTTTCGTCTTGAATGGGTGTGTCAGAAATAGTCTAATCTTGTATTGAAAATCAGCAAAATCGAGCTGGAAATTCCAAACTTTATTTTGCCATACTAAAGTAACTATCGAAAGCTAATTTTTATTTATTTTTTTTTATTAAATAAACTTATTTTATACTTCAGTATGAATAAAATTTGTATTTTTATTAAAAAAAAAATTTAAAGACGTTTCCAGGGTTGGAAAACTTTAACTTTTTTTTATACAAAAGTAGCTTACTAAGACAAATTTTTTCTTTTTCTCCATAAATTAAACATATCTTATATTCTTAAAGGAAATGTAAATACAAGAAATCAGAAAAATCAAAAAGGATGATTTCAGGGTTGGAAAACTTACACTTTTTGTGATATAAAAAATTAACTACCGGGAACTAATTTTTATTTATTTTTATTAAATAAACTTATTTTATGCTTCAGTACGAATTAAATTGGTATTTCAAATTAAAAATACAATTAACAAAATTAAAAATATGTTTCCAGGGTTGGAAAACTTTAAGTTTTTTCTTATACAAAAGTAACTTACTAAAACAAATTTTTTCGTTTTTTTTTTTTATAAATTAAACATATCTTTTATTCTTAAAAGAAAGAGATTGGTGTAAGAAATCAGAAAAATCAAAAAGGATGATTTCAGGGTTGGGAAACTTATAATTTAGTGGTATTTTATGTATCATATAACTAGGTCTAATTAATTTTTTTCTGTTTCCTTATAAATTGTATATATTTTACGTTTTGGAAAAAAAAATTTGGTGTAGAAAATTATAAAAATTAAAACCACAGCTTCAGAGCTGGAAACTTTGAACTTTCTTTCTGGATATTAAAGTTACTAAATAAAACTATTTTTTTAATTTGATATTTTGATATTGCATGACGTGACGTCATTTTTGACAACTGTTATACGGGTAAATGTAAAAAATTTCTTAAATACAGAATGTAGAATAAAATATTCAACTTATTGCTAATATCGAAAAAAAAAATATTTAATCGAAAAATACCGAGAGGTCACTTACTAAAATTTGGACTAGAGCAGAAAATTATAAATTTTTTCATAAAACATATGCATATGTATGGATGTGCTTATGAATGTATCTCTATACTTTATATACGCACTTTGGTGAAGGGCATATAAGATTGGGCACAGCACTCTCACTTGCTCTACTCTAGAATAGAAATTATTTTTTATGAATAGATTCATGCCACAATTTTTATTGCTTTTGTTACTCATAAGTTCTGATTTAAGAACTTCATTTTACCTGCTTTTCAGTTTTCTCAAAATAAAAATACAAAATAAAAAAATTTGTTTGACTAAACCCATACAGTTCGACTAAAACTCATGACGCCATTTAATTTGGTTTTATTAAAAATTATAATAGCATGTTTTCTTGATTAATCGCGATTAACCGATAATTGCGATTAATTTTAATATTTTTTAATTGTTATCGCGATTATGAAAATCTTTTCTGCCAAAAATATTTATAAATGCGAATTTTATAGCATTCCTTTGTGTGAGACCTCTGTCTTCTCGGAAAACTATTCATATGTTATAAGCAGATAAAGGTAATTATAAAAATAATTAGTACATATTTGGAACAAGATTTTTGGTTGGAAATGCTCGTTTAGGTACAAAATTATGCAATTAATATACAGAGATTAAGAACATTTATAATTAACTTTTGAGTTCCCGGCAATTCCCAAAAAAAATTCGCATAATGCTAAAAATGGGAGCTATTTATGTAATTAAAAAGGTTATAGTCTCTTCTTTAAAAATCTGTTTAGAAACTTAAAATCGTTTGACATTCAAGTTAGTTACGGGTTGATAAGTGCTCACGGGTATGAAAAAACTGGGGTTTTACCAGTAATTAAAGATTTTGGGGGTGTTTGGACAATTTCAAATACAGGTTGTTGTTATGCTCGACAATACTTATGTAACACGTCCCAGGTATTTCGATATCATTAAAATTTCTCAGACAGTGGTATTTACGTAAATAGTTAAGAGTTTCTAAAAACTTTTGGATATTATTATTTTTTTTTAATTTTTCCATGAACGCATAATTTAAGATGAAAGGAATATTGTTTTAAAAATTTCAAAAAAATAAGATAACGAAATTTTTAATAGCGTTCATAGTTGATGTTTTATTTAGGGTAAAATATGTTAAAACCCTCTTCATATACTTTATTACATACTTAAAACATTCACTTTCTGAAGTTTCTTATATCCTTTAGCTACTGACTGAATCGATAAATTAGTGCAGACATACAAACTTATATTACTCACAAAAATACAAACAAACAATATATAACAAAATCTTCGTAAATTTTTCAATATACTTGTAATCATACATTTATATACTTATATCTGCTGGAGTGCTGGAGTGCTGGAGTGTGTGTACGTATGTGTAGGCATCGGAATGCTTTAAAATAAAAGGATTGAAGGCAGTTGAGTGTTACATTTTCTTTTTTCAAACATGTGTATGCTTTAATCCTAAGAGACTATTTTTTATATTCCATTCCACATAAACACGTTCGTTGCTGCAAAGAGAGAGTGAGAGAGAGAGAGAGAGAGGAAGATAGATATTAAATTAATATATAATTGATTGAAAAGGAACATTTTTAAGGCATAAATATGTATATACATACATCAATGTATGTTTTAAGTTATGTAAATTGAATAAAATAAATTTTAATTATATATCAAGGCACACTTATGTGAACACATGTAAATGGTCTTTTAATAAAAAGTTTAATTTATTCAAAAGCAGATATATATTATAAAACGCTTCTATAATACTAGAAAAACAATAAGAGATACGAGACGTTAGGATTAAACAGATCTACACTCAAAATAAAATTCAATCCATGCGTACTTAAATCAATCCAAAGCGGTGTCATAAGTACGGTAAGTATGGATTTACTTAAATCAAGTGCAGAAGGCTTGATTCAAGTACGTATTATTCAAGTCCTAAATACTTAATTTTATTCATACCTGATCCCGAATCCGTACTCGAAGTAATCCCAAAACGTGATTGATTGATATCAGAAAAACTGATATTGAATCAATTTCAAAATGCGCTTAATTTAAGTATTTACAAGTTAATTTTATTCCGAATTAGTACTTGAAATAATCCCAAGACGAGATCGATTTAAGAAAACATGAGATTATATTAAGCAGAAAATGCGCTTGTTTTACGAAATCCTAAAATGCTTTAATAAAATAAAAATAAAATTAATAGCCATGGGCCTGTGGCAAAAATTAAATAAAAATATACTTAATAGTAACAAACCAAAAAAGTTTGTCTTAAGTAGAACAAAAAATAAGCAAATTAACTAAAATATGTATAATTAGTAAAAGAACAAAAAAAACGACAATGGTAAGACTGTTGTAAATATAGAGATGGTAAAATTGAGCTTACAATACAAAAAAGCTTTCAGCAAATTGAAATATGATGAATCAAACAATTCACATATTCCATTTGCAATAATGCTAAATATATAAAGCAGAAATCTACATCAACTGACACCACACACAGTGGACCAAACACAAAAGAACGCTGATGATGAAGGTTTAGTGGCCTTCGAAAACGGCTGGCTGTTCCGTTCAACTATGTGTTGTCAGAATATTTACAACTAACTTTGGTGTTATTTCTTCATTAATAATTATCACATGTAATTTGGCTTAAAAAGCGATACGAACTTTAGCCTGTTAAAATCATAAATATAAAATAAAAATATTTTATGTTATTTTCAATTAAATTTATTAACCCCCGACTAAAAAAAGGGGTGTTATAAGTTTGTAGTGTGTGTCTGTGTATCTGTGTATCTATGTATCTGTGTGTCTGTCCGTGTCCACGTACAGGCCAAACGGCTGGACCGATTTTAATTTAGTTTTTTCTGTTTGAAAGATGACTTGATCGAGAGGGTTCTTGGCCGTTTAGAACACATAACATCTTTTCTGAAAAAAGTCTGGGGTTTTTAAAATTTTTAATTTTTGTTATTATTATTCAATTTCAAATTATTGACAATAATTTGTACAGCAATAATTACTTATTTTAAAGTACAAAGTCACAATTTATTATTATACTAGATATACCAAACGGACGACACACTCGTCCGTATTCTAGAATCAAAATGTAAATAATTCAAGATTCAAAGAAAATGTATCTAAACTTCATAAAAAAATTCATTAAAACACAGCCACACACAAACTTACATACATATGCAAACATAATTAAATAGTACATGAAATTAAAAAAACATAAACAAAATCCCTTTAACCAAGTTAATTCAATTTATTCAACTCTCTTCCTTTAAGTATTATGGCTTTCATTCAACAATAAATAAGAGAGAAAAATTGTTAGATCAAGAGAAATACTACAAACCCACACACACGCTCATGTTTTGTTTCTTTTTTACTTGTAAGCTAATAAATGCGTGTGTAATATGTTTGCATGTAGTAGTAGCAACTTTAAACGCTTATAGCTCCCAAAACACTAAACCGATTTCAATAAAATATAGATTCTGCACATCTGTATAAAAAATCCTTTAAAACCATATAAATCTTTTTAAAATCGGTGCAGTGGTACCAGCGTAAAAGGGATTACAAAAAACATGTTTGCCTATTAATTATATAGATGATTATAATTTAAGAAAATCAATGTTAATAATTATAATGAATTAATTTGTTAAGTATAAGTAAATTGATAGCACGATAACCATAATTTAAAAACAAAATATTTTATTATATAATTGGATGGACATATTTGTATATGTAATCTACATAGTTGAGAAAAATAATTATCAAGAATTACTAATAAATACTGCTTCGTCTTCTTTCTTTCTGCTTGTTGCATTCCAATTAATATTTTAATGAAACTCTAATGGGTATAATTTGTAAAGTTGTACTTTTTGTTACAAATAGTTTTGGGTTTTACCTGGTGGAAAGTTTGTTTTCCTTGTAAATCATCGATTCAGTTAACCAGTTGTCAACTATTGTCTCGTCGTCGCTTTCGAACTACATAAAGATAAAGAATTGAATATGCGTACATATATACATATATTACATATTTATTAAACTACCTGTAGTTTTTTTCCTCTTCAAACAATTTTCATGAAATTCCAAAAGCAGTCCAAGAGGGGGCATTACTTCCATTACGTCGCTCTATTGCAAGCATTGCAAACTGTTATGTGTTACCTGAGCAGCTGCATACGTACAAAAAGATATGTATGTATAAAAAAAAACCAAATATTTATGTATGTTAATAAATAGTTAAGTCGAACCAATTTTGAATAGTTTCAAAAGTAAAACAGTATAATTTTTAAATAAATACAAATAGCTGCACAAAACTGCCTCTCCGTCATCAATGAATAATTATATATTTTGCTCTCAACTAAAGCCCACGTTTCTAAGCTGATTATAAATACATATAATCGTCATTGCTCCAAAAGTGCAACCCCATCAGTGCTCTAAGGGAAACTATGTCATTAAGAAGCTAGGGGTTCTTGGTCACCTAGAGCGATAACATATTTCTGAGTCCGGTCTTACAGCGAGTTGAGCAAAAGAAAATAATTATACAATCAGACCCAACGAGGCATGTGTGTGCAGAAGGTTTTCATATCTTTTTATCTGTTTTACCTAATATGTATATTTTTATCTGTGGTTGAACGATACAACTATAAAACATTACAAATTAACACTTAAATCCCAATGTTAACATTAACTTTAGAAAAGTATGATTAATTTTTAATTGACACCATTGACCACCAAAAGTACATTTTAACACTTTTTTATCACTTACTTGAACAACATCATAGCTCAAAAAATTAATTTTACAGAAAACAAGTTTAAGGTTATCAATTTACACACAACTGAATGGAAAAAGAAAATTCTTTTTTTCTCTCAAGAGTTAGATATACGAGATATGTGCTTTTCTAAAATTTTTACATGTTGCGAATAATGAAATGAGGATAAATTCTGCATTATTAACTCAAAATTCTAATTTTTGAGTTATGACGTTGTTCAAGTAAATGCAAAAACGCGAGCAATAAAAACAACAAGTGCACTCGATAAAATGTATAGCACACACTGAGCATTTGCTTATGAACCCATGTTTATTACTTACTCTTATAGTGATAGGCTGCTACGCAAATCCAAGTTCCTCTGAAGCTGGAACAGTTGGGAGTCGTCATTTGTTTCCATTGTTGAATTTCTGTCATCTCAGAAAACAAAATATTTTATTAAATTCACTTTTACATACATATGCACATGCATATGTACATATGTATGTATGATTATTATTGAAAACACAATTTTTTTCACACTACGAGTTTAATTAACACCACACACTCAAATAAGAACTTTTCTTTTATTATAAATTTTTGATTTTTATTCAAAAAGTTGTATATTATATTAGTTTTTATGTTATATTTCGTTTCTTTTTATTTATTTTATATTTATATTGAATTTCAATTCAAAGCACACAAAGGAACTTAAATTTTTTATTAAAAGGTGTTTTATTTTCTCTTCATATGTCGTACTTAAAATAAAAATTTTTTACTCACTTTAAGAACTCGGTACTTTATTTAAGATTTTTTACATAATTTAAACGCTTCATACTCAATTTAAGAAAGTTTAGGATTGGTTTTCTAAAGTGATCCCGTTTTCGGATTATTTTAAGTATATGTTAGTGCTATTCCTACTTAAATTTTTAAGTTTTTATCACTTACTTTTGTAAGTGATAATAACTTAAATTTAGTACGTCTTTTTTCTTTCTGTGTATAGATCTATAAACTTTACCCCAGGAAGCGGTCTTATCTAATTTTTGTTTTTGATTTTATAATATACCTGAATGTAACTGCAGGATAACACAGTTCAGTTTTGACTGGAATTCAATATTCTTTTATTTAATTGCGTTGGTTTTTCTTTATTTACTGTTGCACTCAGTTGTGTATATTGTTTTTATTTGGTTGTTATTTGTTTCGATGTTCAGTTGTGTAAATAGCTGACAAACTCCAAATTAACTACAAAAACATTATGCTGCTCGTTAGTAGACAGTTTATAAGTCTAACAGTGAAATGCGCATAGGATCCAGCTAAACCCTTCAATAATCAATTTCAATGCATTTTTAATAAAAAAAAAAACATTTTACTTAATAAGTAAAATACTAATTTGGGATTATTTGTGCGTTAAAAAAAATTTAAATTAAATATATTAAATTAAATTTGTTTTCGACGATTTTACATAACATAATTTTAATAATTTTTTATTCAACAATACAAAATAGTGCAGATTTACAGATTTGAACTTGGATCTTTGAATATGCGAGTACCTCTTTAAAGATAAGTATTTTTTTGCCATAGTGTATTTATTAGAGCTGTGTAGCTCATGAACGAACGGGTTAAACTGAACGAGTCACTTAATTGAACGAACTGATCTGGTGATTTTACTGAACGCTTTTGGATCAATAGTGTACCGCTCGATGTTTTCGTTCTTTCAGTTTGTGTTTCAAGTCTTTTATGTCAAATTTGCTTTTATGTTATGTCTTTTTGCTTGAGTTGAGTTTTTGTGTTTTAAAAGGTTTAGGTACGTGATAACTAAATTTTATTTAGCATCGCTGTGGCACTGCCATCATTCTTTTTATAATTTGATTTAACAGTCTTTTCACAAGAAGTATTTTTACTAGTGTTTTTTATAAAGTGTTTTTACAAAGTAAAGATGTTAGATATATGTATATACATACATTTCATTACCTGAATCTAAAATGAATTTGTAGTGCCTTAGAGATATTTTTTTGTTTCCGGTAAAATATTTTTGAGGACAAAACTTTAACTTAAACTTTGAGAAGTAACATTCAAACATTGATGCGCTTTTAGTATATAAATAACGATAAAAGAGTTACAATGCTTTTATTAATTATCTAAAGAGAAAAGTCTAGTAAAACTAAGTACCTTTCTTATCCTCTGTTTGTGTAAGATATTAATATTAAACTAAATATTAAGCCAAAATAAAATGTATAAAATTCTAGTCGAAAGAACAAGAAATTATTTATAAAATGAATTTAAATATAATTTTTTAAATAAAAAATTCAACTTTTTTTAACAAATTATTCAATTCATTCATTCGTATTATTTAAATACTCGTATATACAACCGATTTTATTATTCGTACAAAATAGCATTGTTTCATACTGTCGTTCAAAAGTGAACGATTGAACGAACGGATCAATTTTTTGCTAATTGAATGAAAATGACTGGTTACTTAAAAAAACGATTTGGCACAGCTCTAGTATTTATGTTTTATTACCACAAAGTACAAAATGCTTACATAATAGGCCGTATGCAAACAATAGATTTAAGATGCATAATTTAATTTTCTTGGTGATTGCTCGCATATTTTTGGAAAATGTTTATAAAATTTCCAATACATATGGTTTTGTTTAAATCTTTTAATAAAGTTTAATGTATTTAATATGTGAAAATGAATATACAATAGCCGCAGAGATATTTGAAAATTTATATACATTTTATTTGCACGTGTGAGTTTTTATAACAAGCTTTTAAGGGCATGTGCTTCAAATGTGATCGTTAAAATATTTCAAAATTTCCCTCGAATTTCATTGTATATAAATAAATTTTTTCTACAAATAAATATTTCTGTTTACAAAAATTTATTGTCGTATATTTATATAGCATCTGTAAATATTATTAAGGCCAATAAAACTATATGATAATCAAATAATAACAAAAAGATATTAAATAACTACAAATTATACATTTATCAATATAAATAAACATAGTTGATGTTAAGGAATGTGTGTGTTAAATTGTATAAATTAATGAAAAATTTAAAAATTTAAACTTTACGTATGAAACTTATGTTGTCAACTTTTAAATATTATATGAATAAAAAACTAAATTTAATGAGAAAAAACTATAGGTACAAAAATTGTTTTTCAATTAAATATTTCCTCCATGAAGATACTTTTTTATGGATGAAATGTTTAAAAAATGTAGATCTTTCAAACTGTTTTTTTTAGGAAAGGTGTTTCCTACAATTAAAACTTCACGAATGTTCAACGCTTTGACGATAGAGTTTTTTAATTCTAGTGAAGTTTTTGCGCTTCAGTGCCCACTTTCGGCATTGATAAATAAATTTTTCTTTCAAAGAATTTTTCCCGTTTTAAAAAATTTATCTTTCATTTAGGTTTTTGCGTCGCGAATGATTTTTCCTATTTTAGTATGTTTTCGCTTTCAGTGACCTTTACTGTTTTGGTGGCTTTTGCGTTTTTTAAAAAACTTTCACATGTTTCTATGATATGATTTATTTTGAAAAGTATCAAAACTATTGAGATAAAAATTTAGACCGAATTTTAGTTCAGCACAATATAGCTATCACTACAATATGCTATGAATTATATAAATTTTAAAATCATCAGAGTATGCTGTCATTTTCCATCAATCTGTTTACTTAACATAATTTTCCCCATATAAAGAAGTAAAAAAATATCCGTTGTTATCTTCTGTATTACAAGGATAAAAAATTGCCAAGCCCTATGGCGTAAATTTCCGGATTTTCAGACCTTCACCTAGACCTATTCGTGTACCAAATTCCAGCTCTCTAGCGGAAGTGCTTTGTAATATTGATGAGTGAGTTAGTCAATCAGTGATATTTTGAGTCAGTGAGTAGGTCTTGAAAAAAAAAAACATTTCTTGCACCTCCATATCTCAGTAAGCTTTTAAATTTAAACTTTTAAAAATCCAATTAATTATTTTTTTTTAATTCAAATGTCTTTTTTAATTTAAAAATATTATTTAAGTTAAAAATTTTTAAAACGCACTAATAATCTCAAATTACTATTTTACTTATTAAGTAAAATATTTTTTATTATAAAAACATTGAAATTGATTATTGAGGGGTTTAGCTGGATCTAATGCGTGCTCCACTGTTGCTAATGCAGATCATCAGGGAACATTTACCCAAAGTTTCTTAGAACAACTAGAGTTATTATGTAATAAGCTTTCATTTAAACAAATGAGCCGCTCAACAACAAATAACAAAATTGAAAAGTGTTGAATTTTTGAAAGCCTGTGCATGAGATAAGAAGTTTGTGGCTATTCAGAATATGTGGTTGAAGTCTACTGATGACTTGGCAAAGCATCAATATGACAACAGAAATTTCTAAGAAATATTCGGTTTAAAAAATAAAATCTCCCTATATATGTAAATAATGTTTTTTTTTATAGAGTGACACAAGTTTAAATCATAATAAAATAAGGAAATACATATATTTTTAATATCAATGAAACGGGCTTTCTTGTAAACGAAATTTTATGAAATTGTTGTTTAAATATGGTTTCTATCATGTGGCTGCCACGGCTGGCGCTTAGAAGGCTCAATATGGAACAACAATTGTCAATAACTTTTTGCAGGATTAGCGGCCGTATTTCGCCGATAACTCCTTGAATATTGATTTCCAATTGTTCAATTGTTTGTGGTTTATCGACGTAGACAAATGACTTAACATAAGCAAAAAAAAAAAAAATAGTAATTCAATGTTGGTGGCCAATTAACTGTGGGCCATTACGTAAAATAATTTTTTTTTTATCAAATGTTTCTTTGAGTAAATCAAGTGTAGCGCCCGCGGTGTGGCATGTGACTTCATCCTGTTGGAATCACATATCAGCAAAATTGATGCCCCGTAACTGAGTTACAAAATAATTTCGAATTAATTTCCTATACCGTTCACCATTAACAGTGACAATCTGACCATCATCGTTTTTGAAGACATATAGACCAATAACTCCGCCAGTCCATAAAGCGTGCCAAATATTAATTTTCTGTGGATATAATGGAGTTTCGACAAAAGCTTGTGGATTCTCACACACTCCAAATGAGACAATTCTGCTTATTTACGTAACCATTCAACCAGAAATGAGATTAATTGATTATAAACGCCATAAAATGAAAGAAATAAATGATGAGTTTGACGAATAGAACAATTATTTTTATTAAAAATTTCAGTTATTTGCGCGCCTTGCTGTGGTGTAAGCAGTTTCATAATGAAATTCCAAAGCAAGCTAAACAAAATGCAACTATCAGCTGTTAAATGGGTGCTCAAATAAAGCAGTGATGCCAACTCAAAGTTGTGGCACTCTAAAAAATCACGCTTTAATTGCTGTTTAACTTCATATAGAAAATTAGAAGTTACATTTTCAATATAAGTATTTATGTTGTTCCTCTAATAATAAATGAAATCTTTCTAGTCATGTGTATGTTATGTGCTAAAAACTTAATTCGAAATCGTAAATATAATGCTAAAATTTTATCTAAGGCTCGTATGACAAGTGCTTAATAATAAGTCCGTTCTGAATATAAGATAGATTTTCTTTGCTGTTTTTCGAAAATAAAAACACCATTTCCACAAATTTGAATAAAACATTTTTTTCATAAATTGTTTATAATTTTCTTTATCCGAAATACATTTGTCATTTCAAAAATAAATTATTCATCCCTGTTTTAAAAAATATAAAATTTTAAAAAATGTTTCATTTGAAATGGAACGATTGACTGTATTGAAATTATTACTCATACGCACTCACGAAATTTTAATTTTCCAAAGAACCCAAAAAGCATGCTATGCTTTTGTAATGCTAATGTTCTATTTATTTTAATATTGCTCATACGCACTGAATAATAATATATTATTTGGTGACATAAGATAAGAATGAAATGGTTTTGAATACACACACACATACGTATTTACATATGTACATATGGATATGTACGTATACGTAATATTCCATTTATTACAATACTATTCATATAATATTAGCATACTTATGCTGGCAATATGGCTGCAATAAATATTTAACTAAATTTTTGTTACCTTATTGTAACTATTATTTTAATCGTACAGAATATAAATTTATTTTTAATTTGTATAATTTATTCTTATAATTTTATTTGAAATTCATGTTGCATAAATGCAAATGAAAAAGACTAAAAATGACAGAAGGAAAAATTGTGCCTTATATAATGTTAAGCATGTATAGTTTTAAGCTTTTTATTGGCATAAAGTCGAGAAGTGACGAAGAAAAGCAAAAATATTAAAAAAATATCTCGAAAGTGCGCATTATTTGATAAAACGGTTGAAGCACTTCAATTATTATCACATTTTTATATTGCCACAGAGAGAAGGCTGCTAATGTTAATAGTAGTTATTAATAATAGTAACAGTTAATGATCATCAAACAAGCAATACACAAACACCTACATGCTTTCAAAATTTATGTTAAGTCTGGTGCAGTTAAACAGACATCACACATTCACCATTATCATAACTATCTTAATAAAAATATGGACATCAACAATTTCTAGGGAAAAAAGCAATGTTAGTCCGATCACAGGGGAGATGTGTAAACATCTAGTAATGCAAATTTTTTTTAAGTTGGAAGTACTTATGCTTTCAGTATATTTTTTTAAATTAATCAATTAAAAGTATCAAAACTTTCAATATTGTAAATACAAAGGAATTTGCTGGTTTTTGTTTGTTTTATTTAACTTATTTGGTTAGTAAATGGGCACACTACACTACATGTATATGTACAGCATTAAAAATTGCAGTAAGCAGTAAATTTACTGATTACTAGGGAAAGGATTTTCATGCACTTAAAATCACGTTTTATGTACATAAATTATGCAGTTAATATATAAAAATATGTATTCAAAACTATTAAAATATGCATTTATCAACTTTTTTTTCAACATTTAATAACATTGAAAACTTGAAAAAATCACCTTAATAACTTAAAAAACATAAAAAGCTCAGCTCCAATGCCTTCTTAACAACTATTTTGTCAAATCATATGAAATACAAAATAAAGTTCAGTTGAACTTTTATTTACGTACATGAATGAGTAAATGTTTTTTTATTGTCAAAGATAAATCTTTGAAGATTTTTTCTGAAAAAATTTTATGTAATAAAAATGAATATTCCACGTCAGCAAAAGTTATTGGTGCGTACTTAAATGCTGCTATTTCGTTTGTGGAATATTCAGTTTCTCAGTTTTCGTTCTTAGAACTATAAACTATTGATCCAATTTGTTGCATATATTTTAAGTTCATAATTTTTTTGTATAACTATTTCTAATTGATGTGTTAAGGTAACGAAAGCCTCTACTTCGCCTATAGTGAGAAAAAGAAAGTAATACTATGTGTACCCAAATATCAATTAAGCAGAAGGCTGTTGGATACTAAATTTCTATGAATAAAATTAAAGAAACTTTAAAGTCAAAAAACTTGCACCCATATGCAAAAACTAGCATGTTCTGCAAGTATAAGTTAAAACCAGTTTTTGTATGGAAATTTAAATTTAACATACACTTAATGGACACATTTTTTTTGAGTATGGGGAAAGTTTTTTGACTTTAAAATTTCTTTAATTTTATTAATAGATATTTAGTATCCAAAAGCCTTCTGCCACGTTCCCCATCTAGTTACATAGGATGTATCCGTATCACATCATAAGATATTTTTCATTTAAGGCTGAAACACGCAAACATGATTTCAATAGCACTTTATATCCACATGAAACTAATGCGGAACCAGTAGAGAGCGCTGAAAAAATTACATAAACATTTTTATCCCATGCTATTAACCCAATGTATATCGAATAATATCACTAAATATACGATTTTATATATTTCTCGTTTTCCTCTTTTTTTGTTCTTACATAGTCGTAAAAACTGCAGCTTTTAAATACTTTACAACTAATAAAAAAAATCAAAATTAGATTTATAGCTTGAAAAAAACTAAAAAATGTATTAAAAATATACATTTATAATAAAATATGCAAAAATATGTATTTATTATAAAATATATAAAAATATGCACTAACAAATCGATGCCATTTGATGACAAATTTGTTGATTTGCAAATATATTTTATTTACGTTGATCAAAGACCAAAAAAAGAAATCATGTATTTACATGAAAATAATTTCCCTACTGATTACTAAAAAATCCAGTAAATTTTTGCTGATAATGAAATTTAGTTTGCATTACCAGTAAAATCGTAGAGCCGTATTCATAATAAAATTGTAACAAGTGGCAAAGTTTTTTTCATTAAAATTTTGAAATTTGTGTATGAAAAATATTTAGCCACTTGGTAGAATTTCATTATGAATATGGGCAATACTTATTACTGAAAATTCAATGCACCTGATCATATAATAAATCATTTAGGCACTTTATAAAAATTGTAGAAAAAATTTTAGTAATCAGTAAAAATTTACTGGTTAAAAAATTATTTTTACTGAAAAATAGTACTGCAAAGTGCCCATCTATGGTAAATTCCTTAAGTACAAATAATTAATATTGGCTTATGGTAACTAAAATAAGATATATAAATGTTTGACTCTACTGTATTTAAAAATCTATGGAAAACTGCATCTATAGTAGTGGAATTATTAGTTGTGGGGGTTTGTGGAGAATTGATCATATGCAAGTGGAAAACGTCAAATAAAAATTTTGATAAAGCTTGCGACTGTGGGTTTGCAAAATTTGTATTAAAATCTCCACTCATAATAATTGGCATGATATGGAGATTGTTACCCATTGTCGTGCACCAGCTTCATTGTAAGGCAACAGTACGTAATGAAGATATGTTATAATATAATGTTATAAAATCTTTACATAGCGTCTACAACTGCGATTAACTCGGACATAATATGTGACGTCGGCAGAATAACAAAAATAAAATGCCGATATTTCTCTTCATCTTATACAAGAGGAAAACGTAATTTAACTTTTCTTATAACATTTCATTTTATGCAAATTTTCATCAAGTTAACATGTTTTATTTTTGTATAATTAGTTATTTTATTTTCACTTTTTCACACAAACTTTAATTTATAAATCAATTAAACACATTTAAACATATAAAATCACACATGCACACTAATCTTATTTTCATGTAGGTGTGTTTTTTGACAGTTCATCGTATAAGATTGTTTTTATAGGATGGATTCCTTATAACAATGCTCTCATGAAAAAATCCTATAAGATTGAGATAACACGTAACATAATTCTCTTTGCGATTGAATTTGAAGCTCTCATCTTACATATTATGTTACTTGTAGACTCTATTTTATAAAGACTGCTATATATCTTTTAAACAAATATTTAATATTTAAAACGCTCTTTTATTTAAAAGTTTATATATATATTATTTATTTTATATTTTTAAACTTTTTAACAAAATTATCCCCACTGGCAACACTATTACACTTCACAAGCAATTTCTATTAAAATTAACTCCTGAAGGTATGCTTTAAAATTCGGATGACTGTATTTCTATGCAGCTGTTAAGTTTCTTTGTACTTCTTGTTCGTATGATTACACTAATACACTCATACATAGCTCACACCGATTTCATAAAGCGGTGTGCATCGTACTCAAAATTTGTGATTGTATTGTGAAAAAGATTTTTACCCCCTAGCGTATAGATGTTTACACATCAAAAATAAATATCTGTTGTAACTCAAACAATAATAACGACTTGCTGAGAGGAAAGTACCTACTAGTCTATTAGTCCAGAAGTTGCCGGTTTGACTCTGCCCAAAGACATTTAGTTTCATTCGTAAATAAGCAAAAAATCGTTGCGAGGATTGTGTGGAAATAACTTTGTATTCTAACAAAAAAAGTTGTAAAAGAGGAAACGTAATTAGAGTTTGAAAAACAAGCTTATTAAAATTATATTCACAATAATTTTAATTGGAAATAATTGAGTGGACTTTATTTTCTTATATTGCAAATGTGTGCTTGTATTTATAAAAATCGTTTCAGGTGCCCTTTCAGATAATATTTTAAATTGCATTCACATAAAAACATTAATTGTTTATACACATTTTTTTCTCTCTGTGTATTATTTGCTAGAAACTTAATTTAGTTTTGCTGATAATAATTTAGTTACACGATTTGTTCAGGCTTGTGTATTACAATGATTTTAAGTTAAATAAATATCTACGGAAATGTATTATTATTAAAATTTAAAGTTTGATTTCACTCTTCAAAATGAGTCTTTAAACCTTACTTAAACTATTTCGTTCTAAGAGTGACCTTCCAAGAACTTAGCCGACAACTAAACTTTCCATCAACATTTCAAATACGCCATGTTTCATGAATACATATTTTTTACTGTTATCAGACCTACCGCAGAAAATTCGTAATGAATTAATAAAATGGAAAACGCAGTTTTTCTTAATTAAAATAAAGAAATAACAAAACTTAAAATCAATTTCAAAATCATTTTTGTTAAAACAAAAATTTATCATATTTTTTTCTGTATTATAAAATAACATGCAATTTTTTTATGCAGCACCCAACTGTAATTTCATTATCAGCAAAATGGAATTTAAAAAATGTTATAAAAAATTTCCTTGCTTAGGTTCGATGTAGAAATTGTTCATGAACTTGAATATTTTTTCTGACAACAAAATTTTTTTATTTCCTTTTTTCTTTTTGCCCGATGTGCTCTACAACTTTTAATTTTTCTTTAACTTTATCTTCCAAACATTTTCACTATCATCTTCATCATCATGATCATTACCAACTTCATTAATGCGGACATTCTAAATGATTGCTAAATTGTCTATATGATTTTGTTTATTATTATTGTTCTACTATTCGTATTTTGCTTTCACTTCTAACAACATTATCTTCATGAGTTTCTAATTGTACGTTGTACGTGCTGTAAATGCATTAGTATTTCTTTGAATTATCCTTTTTGTCTAATGTGTTTGCTTGTGCAGCAATTTAACTTTGACTACATAACTACTTGAGTTCGTAAGGACGAAGTATTCACATGTAATAAAAATATTTGGGAATGTTTAGTGATGTTCTGTAGTAGTTTTGGTAACTCAACAAACAAAACATCATATGGTTGACGTCATTTGACATCAAATAAAGCTTAAGCTGCCCACATATGTATGATTTGTTTAAATAATTTGTACGTGCTCAGTGTCTTGTTAGAAGTTAAAAGAGCATGTTCTGTTTTATGGCAAGCTAAAAACGAAAAATTTCTTCCTAATCAAACCATTATAAGCCTCACAAGTGAAATTTTTATTTTTAATACTTTAATGCCAACAAGTTTAAATAAACCAACTTAAAATGAAAGATTAAATGCTGCCTTTAGTTATATCATATAATTTTTAAAATAACCAAGAAAATATATCGACCATTTACTAAAACAATGTAATAACTTTAGAAAACTATTTTGCCTGCAAACAAAGTTAAAGTTTTCCATTTACACACAACTTAAAGAAAAAGTAAAAGTTCAGTAATTTCAATTGTTATTGAATGAAATATTTTTATTAATTAATTTGAGTTTCCAAATAGATAGACTAGGATGCTGTGCATCAGCGTGGGTGCACAGAAAAATTTCGATATTACCCCCAGCTAATAAAAAGTCTAGTTTAAGTTTCCTTCTCTTCTTTGGAAACTCACATTAATTAATAAAAATATTACATTCAATAAGAATTGAAATTACTGAACTTAAGCCCGAATAAGAAATTATTTCTGATTAAAATTCACTACAGTTCAATTAAATCTAAAAATGTCTCATGAAAAAGGAACATTTTATTTTTCTATTAAGATTGGAGTATAGTTACAATATATTTTTATGAAAGTTCTACATAATATAAATAACCATGTCAGGACTAAGTCAGTATCATTAACTTAAAAATCTAATTTATTTTCCTTATGACGTTGTTGCTATGTAACCTAAAAAAACTTATTGGAAGTATTTTAAAAATGAAAAGCGAAAAAAAATCTTTTTGTTCCTGTATACATATTATAACTAAAATATACATTTAATTACATAAGTTGAAAACGAGTGTGTGTGTGTGGGCTGTTTCAATAAATACTGTGAGCATATATGTATGTATGTATGTATATAGTTACCACATTTGGAGGACGAGTAAGATGTAATAGCAAAAGTTCTAGGTCACTCACTCTCTGTCATATTAACACTTCAAACAAATTAATTAAGTGTTAAACGGTTTATGTCTGCCACAATTTCATAAATGCATTAAATATTGAAACCATAAAAAGCTTGTTTTTGGAAGGGGCTTATTTCATACCTCCTCGTTTGCTGGTTTTATATATAGATATATTTGTATTTGAACACTTTCAGTGATGACTGTAAATATTTAATTATATATATTGCGTGATATAATTTTTTTTGCTGGATATTCCTTTGGGTGTTCTGAAATATATAATAGTTTCAAATATTGGCTGAGTTGTTTAGAAAATGCTACATTTATTATTCATTAACTTATTTGATTTATTTATTTATTTTTATGTTGTTTCACTGGGTTTTATTTATGTTGTCCTAACAGATCTTTAAAGTAATGAATTGTATAGCATAAATTATTAATTCTTACAGTATACTTTGTTTTGATTGTGAATATGCGTTAATGTTTGAAAGCCGTTAAGAAATCATTATCTTATACCTACATCCAGAGAAAAAACAGTTTAAAATCAATAAAAACCATACTGAATTAATAAGAAACATTAACGAAAGTCTACAACTTTTCTTAGTTGTAGTTCAGAAAGCGTTAATTGTAATTTAGTTTTATCAATTTAATTTCAGAAAGCGTCACTTGTAATTTAGATTTATCAATTTAAATTAAGAAAACTTCAATTGTAATTCAGAAAGTGTCAATTGTAATTTAGAAAATATTAAGTATTATACAGAAAAATTACTACATAAAAATTTTATGGCCAAAACATACACAACTGTTGAACATAGTGCTTATCCAATCTTCAGAACAGTAATTATTGGAAAAGAAGCGATTGAGAAGAAACAAATTATAAAAACATAGGTTCTTTTCTTTAATAAAATTAAAATAAATTCCGATTTAATAAAATTTTGTTCTTTTTCTGAATTACAATTGATGTTTTATGAACTTAAACTAATACATCTAAATTACAATTGACGCTTTCTGAATTATAATTGACGCTTTCTGAATTACGACTGGAAAAGGTGTAGTCATGTTCAAATGTTTTATTTCAATATAGAAAAGTATTAATTTACAGTATTAATTTATTAATTTCATTTATTTTTAAGTATCTCAATATGCATTTTCTATTATATTGAAAATTATTGAATTAATGTGACGCGTTCTTATTTTTAAGTTGCAGCTTTGCTCTTCACTGAAAGGAAAATCATTCATTCAGAGAATGAAACGGTTTCACTAAATGTTCTGCATTATATTAATGAAACTTTTCATTAATACAATGAACAATTTCATTGTATGCATGAAAACGTTCAATCTCTGCTCTTCGTGTGTTCTTCATAGTTCATTGTATTAATGAAAATAGTTACATTGTTTAAACGAATTTTCTTTTTGTCGAATTTGGAGCAAATATAAATAAGTTCCACAAATTTCGTCTTCTTACTGTATACAGTTTGTCAAATCAGTATACAGTTTGTCAATAAATCAAAAGTGATTTTGTTAAAAAATTATTTCTATTTCTCATTTTTCTAATCCCTTTTTATTTCAAAGCAGTATGGTCGTCATAAATGCAATGAAATCATTTCATTTATACAATGTAATATTCTTCAGATGTCTCTCTCTTTCTCTTTTTTTTTATCCCTTCACGTCACTCACCTCTATACAAACACAAGAAGGTTGTGCCAAACATCCCTGTAGTCAGCCTAGAACCATATGTCTCTATGTCAATACTCTTTCTCCAGTGACAATTGCACTAGTTAAAATGTCGACAACTTTCCTTTCATTCGCGTGTAGAGATACGTTAGAGACAACCGTTCTAGTGTATATCTGATGATATTGTCAATGAACGCGTCAATAGTTTGTTTTTTCTTTTTTTATTATGTTGTGCAATAATATTTAAGAAATATATGTTGACGAGGGTCACTAAAATCTGCTAGTGAAATTTTGGTTCAAATATATCCATTTGGTCGTAAAAGAACTACCTTGTAAATAGCGCTAAAGTCTACTGGTAGATTTTCAATGGCAACCCTATGTTATATGTCAATAGGCGATTACATTGGCTGGGGTACACCTAGTTAGTAGCACTATTGACAATGTCACTAGAAAATCACTATAATCTTACTATTGACAACGAGCGAGGAAATATCTATATTGTAGACCAGAACCTCTAAAATTTACTAGTGAATCTTTGGTGTCAATGTCCCCATGTTGTCCCAAAAGAACTACTTAGTCAGTAGTGCTACAGTCTAGTGGTGGATTTTCAATGACAAGCTAATGTTAAATGTCAATAGATGATTACATTGGCTGGGGTACACTTGGTCAGTAGTGTTACTGACAATGTCACAAGCAAATCACTACAATTTCACTATTCGCACTTTCTGCAGGGATCTTATAAAGATTCTTGTTTCCTTAAGGTTCTCAACAACATATTAAGAGTTTTACTATAAACATGTAAGTTTTTCGGCTTACTTAAAACATTATTTGGGTTGAACTCTACTGATGAGTTCCTTAAATTTTAAATGTTTTATACTAATAAATACATACACATGCGCATATATTATGTACATATGTATGTATTTGTATATATTAAATTAAATAAAAAAATCTATATATCTATTATTAAGTAGGTGGTTTCGAAGGGATTATATTTCATTATATTTATGAAATTTTCTATATGTAATGAATAAACTTAATTTATAGTATGTAAAAACTTCATTAAATCAATGAAACAACTACATTATATTCATGAAAAAGTTTCATTGAACTAATGAAATAGTTTCATTCTATTTATGACATAGCCGCCAAAATTAACTTCATAAATACAATGAATCATTCTTCATTGATCCAATGAAGGGCTTCATTAGCTGACTTTTAATGAAACATTTCATTAATACAATGAAGAATTTCATTGTATAAATGAAGGTTTTCCTTTCAGTGTTAGTATAGATATATTCAAGTTAATTTAAACAAATACTATTAATAAAGAGTCAAGTTTGAAAAGACGTTATGTGACATTATACAAAACGGACTAAAGATAGCAAAGAAATAGTTCCTATCTCTGGGTCTAACTAAAAGGATTACGACTGTTCTTATTAAATGGAAAAGGAGACTTCCCAGCTTCCAAATCATCTAAGTAGATAAAGTGCTATTAAAATGTTCGTTATGAAAGGTCAATAAACTAGGAGTGTTGTTAGATCTACTGTAGGGAAAACATCAAAAATCCTAAGATGGACATACAATATGGTAGTGAGACCTATCATCACCAATGATGCTGTTGGTGAGGGTGGGTCGACAACCAGAGATTTGTTGGACAAATTACAGAGGCTAGCTTATCTCTATATAATAGAGGCAATGAGAACTTGTCCTACGTCGGCAATCAAAGTTCTCCTAAACTCACATGTCTGATAATAGTGACAGAAGCTGCTTCTAGGCAAAAAAAAGCTCCAATGGCTGCCTAAAGTTTACCTCTATTTATGCCTAATTTTGGTGTGATGAATAGAGCGTATGAGATGTTTGATAATATTTTGGAAAATAGAAAAGAATAAGGGCATAACGGCAACATATAATACCTGTACGCTTGGAACCAAAATGTGGTGCACGGTTGGTTCCTGAACTCTGAAAGATTCTGGTGAGGAGCTTTTAGAACTTTGGGGAAAACTGCTAAAATCTTTCAATTGGAAGCTTATGCCATTAAATAAATAATAATATTGTTAGAATCTACCAAGGAAGAGAAATAGCCATATCCTCGCATGGTCAGGCTGGATTTAATATGAGTGCCATCTAAGGCTTAATCCAGTAAGCAGCACGAATAAAGCCAAACTCTACTGGGATCCCGAATACGGTGGAGTAAAATGAAACAAAAAGGCAGACAAACTAGCCAGAAGTAGGGCCAAAACAGCCATGGTCAGGTCAGAACTTTTTGTGAGCTGGAGTCGCATAGAATCCAAGAAACGAGCAATGTAGATCAAGAATATAAGGAAACGCTTATTTTTAAATCTTCTATGAATGAGAAATGCATAGTAGTGCAATGCGGATTCTGTGATTATGACGGCGAAACCCCAAAGCACATTCTGAAAGACTGTGAAGCTTAATGCCACAGTAAAACAGCCAAAAATATGAGACACTGCAAATATTAGAACCAATGCTAGTCTTGATAATCCATTTAAGGAAATAATGCCCAAATAAGAAATTGAAATAGGACACAATAAAAATAAAGGATTTTAAATCAGGCTTTATTTCATTTATCTTGGGCTTTACTACATTTTGAGATTGGTTGATCTTTATTAATTTTTTTTTTTTTGGTTTAATTTCATCTGGAGTTAAGTTTCATTGCGCTTTTATAATTAAGCTTTATATCATTTATATTGGATATTTTTTCATACATTTCCTAGTGGGCCGTATTTAATTTTTTTTGGTATTATTTTAATGGTACTTATTTATTTTTATTTGGGATTTATTTCCTAGGGCCATATTTCATAGCGCTGTAACTTATCCTTTAGGTAGCAGTATCTTGTTTCCTGTAAACAATTTAAATGCATTCATTTATTTATAAAAGATAAGCAGACAGCCAATAGTTGCTAGTGCTTTTTTTTGTTTACTTTCTTGTATTTTAAATTGTAATGCACTTAAATTAATAATAGTTAACATTTGTAAAAGGTATAGATATAGATTTAAACATATAGAAAAAATAATCATACGTTTGTTTTGCAATTACCGTCATTGTTTGATTTAGAGTTCAACTTTTGTTTAGTCATTAATTGAATCAATCACTCTAATAATTGGAAAATTATTTGATTAATTTTTAAGAACATTTTTAGGGTTCCGTACAACAAAGGTGAAAAGGAACCCTATTGTTTTCGCTACGCTGTCCGTCTGTCCGTCTTTCCATCTGTCCGTCACACGGTATTTTCTCAGGAACCGTAAGAGCTACGGACCTGAAATTTGGACAGAGTATGTAGAACCTTGGCCGCTACAACAATAAATACATGAGAATTAAAAATTAAAGGGTGTTCCAAAACGAGCAACGAAAAATGTTAAAATCCCACGTAATAGACATACAATGGTATGTACATATGTATATTGAAACTTGAATTTTTTAAAATTAGTGTATTTTCATACAGACTACAACAATTAACACTTAAATTTAAAAAAATTTAAATTAAAGGGTGGTCCATCAGTTAATGTAATTTTGACTATGTAATTTTGCCAATTTGCTATATCTTGGAAACCGTAGGAGGCAAACACTTGAAATTTTCAAAAACGGTAAAACTAAAAAAACCGAAAATTAGTAAATCGCCAAACCAAAAAAAAAAAAAAATGCCAAAAATTAAAAAAAATCGCCAAAACGAAAAAAATCGCCAAAATTAAAAAAAATTTCCAACACTAAAATAAATCGCCAGATTCGAAAAAATCGCCAAAATGAAAAAAAAACGCCAAAATGAAAAAAAACGCCAAAAATCTAAAAAAATCGCCAAAACTCGAAAATGTCGCCAAAACTAAAAAAAATTTTTATATAAAAAATCGCAAAAATGAAAAAATCGCCAAAAATAAAAAAAATCGCCAAAATGAAAAAACGCCAAAAACCGAAAAAAATTGCCAAAACAAGAAAATAAAGTGTCAAAACTAAAAAAAAGAGGCAAAATTTAAAAAAAAATCTCCAAAACCGAAAAACGCAAAAAACGCCAAACAAAAAAACCGAAAAGACCTCAAAACCAAAAACGAAAAAAATGCCTAAACTATTTAATTATTATATAGGATGAAGTTTCTATTAAACTACATATCTAGTGTTCGTACGGAACCCTTCGTGCGCGAGTCAGAGTCGCACTTTACTGAATTTATTTAAATTTCATTTTAAATTTCATTGATGTTTGAATATTGTCTTACTGTCTTTTTAAACATTTCTTAAATTTAATGCATTTCTGTACTGAAAAATATTCAACTTACTTGTTATCTATGTAAGCATGTACCTACGCATATGTATTCGATATGTTTATTTTAGGGGGTTTAAATATTAAATATTCTAAGTACAGAACATTTGAATACACATTTACTTTTTACCTTTTTGGCCAAACATCCATACAAGAAATTTTATTAAATTTGTGTATGTATGCAAAATGTTATATTGAGACAATTAGTATTAACAGCCTTAAAATGGCTTTAGAGCCTAAAAGATTTCCTTGAGTCAGAAGCTGAAACTGAAGAAAAATCTGTTTGCAAATTCTGCCTTAACAAAATATACAATTTTAGATAATCAAATCAATTTGTAAATATTTAATTTAATATAAAGTCTTACAATTTACTCGATTATTGATAAGGCAAAACACTTTACAAACACATAATAGCCAAATGGCCAAAAGCAAAAATAAAATTTTATTTCCTCAAGGTTTAATGTGAGCTAAAATTTTATGTTTATTTTTATTGAGACGAAATCTTTTTCAAAAAAGCAATTCTTATGTGACAACCAAGGATTTTGTTTATGTATGAATATTTTGTGGTGTTCAAGGTAATCGTAAACTTCAGGCTCCAGATGTAATATGAGTAAATTTTTTACATACTCGTAATTCAATTAAAAATATTTAATATGAAATATATATATATATATATATATATATATATATATATATATATATATATATATATATATATATATATATATATATATACAGTTAAAAACGACCCTTGCACAGAAGATAAGTTTATTTTAATTCAAATTTATTTATTTATTTTCTGGTGGTTAAGCATTTTCTATTTGTATATTTCGTTGGTGCTTTGCGAAATCATCAGTAGACTATTTGAGAATTCACAAATAATATTTTTGAAAATCACAAAAAAATATGCCTGCTGCGGCTTAGAAACATATACGAAACCCAGCAAACAATTTTTATTCGACATGAATCTATTTTACATTTCTACGCTTTTATACAATTAAAAAATGTAATAAATGGATAACAATAAAAGTATTTATATAGGGGCCCATAGACACATTTTGCTACTTGCAGCTACTGCCGATGAAGCCATGGTATATTTTTAACGGTTTATTTTAAAAATTAAAAATTTATAAAATAAACATGCGTTTGAGAACAAAAAAAAAAAATTATTGGTAGAATTCAAGAAGATAAGAAAAAACATATTTTCTTTACACATTTTTTTCAAAACTTATTTTTTGTTTGTTTTATTTAGTTATTTTTTTTAGCAAAGCATCAAATTAAAAAAAAAAACATTTCAGAAAAATGAATTAAATCATTTTTGGTTCATTTGAAAAACTGTCAGCAGTATGAGTTCATTTCAAAATCAAAACTATTTTGATTTTTCATATTAAATTGTCTGTGTGACGAATACAATAACAAAAATTTAAATTTACCAACACATGCTTGTTGCATGAGTATGAGCACTATGTGTCTATAGGCTTATTATTAAAGCAAAATGAAAAATAAAATCTTAATTAAACAAAGAGTTTTTAAAAGTCTGTGCATAAGATGAGAGGGTTGCTATTGTTTTTTTTATATAAACTAGGACTTGTCTTAAAATTTTCGTTTTTTATCTGACGCCCGGGAGGGCATGTTTATTTTTTAGGGATCTCAGTCCGTTCTGGATTTGATACAGTTGGGGGTATTTTTGAGAATATCTGGTAATTTTTATTTTTTAGTTTTTGAATTGACAATGTTTTGATATTCACATGGCGACGTAGTGACGCTCCTGATCTTACAATATTTTAACATTTATTAATGGACTAATAATCCCAAACTATTATTCTACTTATTCAGTAAAATATTTTTTTTTTATTGAAAATACATTGAAATTGATTATTGAGGGGTTTATTTGGATCCTATGCACATTTCCCTGTTGCTAATGCAGATCATCAGGGAACCTTTACCTTTATATTTTGTTTGTGAATTTTTTACCATCCGCTTATAGTATTGAAATATCTTTTTTATTCCGGTGTAGTAAAAACTATATCTGTCATTTACTTCAATAGTGTCACAACTCATAAAAAGCAGTTTTGCAGACAACACGTTTTTAGTTTTCAATTTGCATATAATTCAATGCAGACATGAAAATATATTCTTCTCTCAGGAGGCGATGGTACAAGCTATTTATATGGAATTTTTCACAAAATAAAATTCGAAATGCTGCTTTATTCTGTATTAATAATTCAAAAAATTATTTTAAGTTATGACACTATTGAATTAAATGAGCGATATGTTTTTAAATTTCTGATTTTTTTCGTTCATATTTTTTATAATTGAACCTTTTCTTTCACTTATTAAAATAAGCGAAAGGTTTAAGGTATTTGTATAGAAGCATATTATAGTTAAACAAAAACTTTTCTTCGGTTAATTTATTTCCTTAAATCCCATTTCCATGTTTAAAGAGTATCTTCCTAACATTTTAGCTATTAGCCTTATAAGAACCTGATTTTGGTCTTATAAAGTAATTAAGTTTTAAATAAATAAGAAATTATAGTATGTGTGAGTAACAGTACGAATCGAAAATTTTTTTACGTGGCTGCCTGCTTACTTCACCCAGGTATTCAAGTAGAATCTAAGTTTGTCCTTTTTGAAAATTTTTATCATATTTCCGTATTCTCTAATTGAAAATTTTTCACGTTTTGCTTTGCTTGCTTAGCTAAAAGCACGACTTTATTTAAGGGTAAATTTCATTTTCTTTTTACTAACTTGTAAAACAGGGAACAAGAAACAATAATTAAGAAAGCGTAAAATCTTTGCGTCCTTGCACTCTCGTTAGTAATTATTTTAATTGGCTTAATATTTGCAATGGTCTTACACTTTATTCTCTCTTAATGCATTTATTACTTTCAACTTTCTATTAAATACAATAGCAGAGTTAAAAAATATCTTCTTTTACTAACATAGTCAGTAGCGAAATTTAACAAATTAAGAGCGTAAAGTATAATACAAGCACATGACCCATACTTTGTGCAACAGCATTATTTTATTTTAATTTATATTTTAAGATTTATAAGTGCTCATTAACTTGAATCTTTTTTTAACAATTATCCTACTTAGTAGTCCTTCAACTGTACTTGACGTTTTTAAGGAAAAATAAAATTATCAGTGGAAAGATATTTTACTTTGAGTTCTGTTTAACCCTGCACACATAACCCTCGAACGTATCCCTCTAAACCTAACCATTCGTCGTTTCGACGAGCACGTTTTGGGGCGTATAATATCGGTTCTAAACATATATATTTTTGTACTTGCAACACATACATACCTTTAGCAAGTACTTTGTTAGTAAATACAACTATATATTTCTATTCTGTTACAAGGATATTTATTATAATCCATTTTTCCAAAAAGCATTTTTTTTTGAGATCACATTGTTATAAAATTTATTTAAACAAACAAAACAAAAAAGCCTTTTTCTCTTTGGCAAAACTTAACTATAACACTGTTGTCATTTAAAAAAATATATAAAATAAATTTTTTGAAGCGCATTGTGTGCAGAAATCAACTTTATGCTCGCCAACACTCGTCGAAGCGACGAACAAGTTTATCATATCTCAATAATTACGTGCTCACGCGCCGAGTTTGGTTGTCTCCTGCAAAAGCTCAGCGAAAACTAAGTTGGCAAGAAATTTAGCGGCGATCGGTGCACGTGTTAAAAAGAAATAGCAATTTTTTTGTCCGGTGTTCGTCGTTTCGACGAAGGTTATGTGTCTAGGGTTAAGCAATTCAGATTTAATGAAAGTAAAAATTTTTTATTGCTCGTTATTTTGAGATTTTTAATTTTGTTTTTATATAAGACTACATGTTTATTTCGAAAGGTTAAAATTAATGCTTTTGGAGGATGTCTCTAGATAAGCGTGAGATGAAATATCTTCTTTGCAAGAACAGTAAGCTCTTACATAGTCAACCATATTTTCAATCATAGCTGTTCAATATGATTTTTTTATTTGAATTTTTTCATAAAATTAAATTAAACTTAAATTTTATTTCTGTTTAAGAAATAGAATTTCATTCAAATTATTGACATTTCTCACGAAATGAATTAAAATTTATTGTTATTGATTTGAAATAAAATTTTTCAAATGTAAATTTATTTTTTTGTCAGAAAATTTAAAAAAAATCACGCCTTCAGAAATTCAAATAAAAATATAACAAATTAATGCTTTATTTGAATTCAGCGACTGAAATTTTTTTAAATTATATTTCTATAGTTTGAATGAAATTTTATTTTATTTCATTTTAGTTTTTGAAATTCAAATAATTTTTTGTTAATAAGTCAAATTTATATTATTCAACGAAAACTTTATTGATTATTTCAAATTCATAAAAAATAGTTTCAAATACTTTTAAATTGTAAAAAGATATACAAATAAAAAAAATTCTTTTATTATTGAAAATACTCCTTGTAAGATGATTTGAGGAGGTCCATAACAAAATGCAACATTTCCACTTGAGAAATTTTTTGAATAAACGAATAACTGTAATTAGACTGTTAGAATACATATTGGAATTATTTTATTTTGGTCTGAATATATAGTTTAGGTATTGAGTCACAATAAAACTGTAGACCTTTGGTATGTTTTATGAAAATGTTTACATAGATTTTAAGCTGTAGAACTGTATTAAATAAAAAATCAGAAAACTCAAAAAGTTGAATTGTTGCATTTTGTTATGGACCTCCACATTTTTAGTAATGAAGAGAAACCCACCTATTGCCTCAAATATCTATCACCTTGGATAATTGAGAAATACACTTAGCTCCATATCTGTATTTTGTCTACTTTTAACGTTATTTTCATATAACAAAATATTTAGCTCAATAAAAATAATAAGCTATTGGGTTTTTGCAAAACTTGCTATGTGCTAGCTATGTGCTAGCTCTAAATGAAATTCAGATTTTTTTGTACACCTAAGGAAATTTCATAGTGAAAAATATAATAAATACCAGAGGCTCAGTAGTAATAAAAGAGATAAGAAAAACGCGTTCGCACAAAAAGTGCTCTTTTTCGTTGCTGATACATGAGTCCGTTTTAAAAAAAAGTTGTTATATATTTTTAAGTCTAATAAATATTTCTTTTTATTTTTCAGAAATAGTTTTTATTCAAGAAATAATTTATTGTTTGTTTTTCAAATTAAATTCTGAGAAAAAATATTTTATTTTTTCGTAGTCAAATAATATGGAAATGAATTTTATTCAAATTTTGAATATTTAAATTCAATAAATTTTCTTTTGTTTTAAAAATACGAAAAAAATTGTATTTCGAATATTGTAAATTGATTTAATACTCTAAAAAATTGATTTGAGCAATGTATAATTTAAAAAAATTTCAATCGTTCTAAAATAAATAAATTGTTTTGAATTTTCACATATTAAATAATCGTTTGAATTTTTATTATTTCTAATTTAAAATAAAAACTATAACTGAAATAAAAATATTTTTATTTTTCATTCCATTCACTTACTACAGCTATGTTTTCAATAAATATGCTATTACATAATTATATGTTCTGCAAGAAAAGTCAGCTATGACCTATAAGGATATAATACGTTAAATATAATTTCTATAAGAAGTTAGTGCTTTTACAGCTTCATCGATTTTTTATGTACGAACAGATCACTTTTATATAAGATTATTGCTTTCGCGTCTATCATCCAGCTTTTAATTTATAAAAAGAGTAAAGTCTTCAATATTTTTCACAAGAACAGTGTGCTTTTACATTTGTACACAACATTGTAGTGAAAATAAGATATGGCAACACTTGTGTATTAAGAAAATTTAAATAAAAGTCGAGTTATTTAATGATCACTAAGAAAGAAAGACGTGTGTTTATTCAGCTTCAGAAAAGATCCACAGCATGGCAATTGTTACAGGACCTGCAATTAAAAAAACAAGGTTAAAAAGCCTTTGGTGTTCGATCACAAATTCACCAGAACACTATGTACATTGAACCGTTTTTTTCTTTCTATTAAAACAGCTTGCTGTTACATAGTCAGTTCTCTTTTCTATAGAAACAGTGTGTGTGCTGTCACATAGTCAACTATGTATCTCTTCGATAGTAACAGTATACTCGTCCCACAATCAATCACTATTAAATCATAGCAAAGTGCAGTCGCATAATCTTTTCTATCCGAAAATTTTAATGTAAAACAGTAAATTTTCTATACTAAAATGTGCTGAGTGGCAGTCCAGTTCTCTGTTAGAAAATTTTATTGAGAAAACGCAAAATTTTTCTATAATAAAGTGTGCTGACTTACAGTCCAGTTTTCTATAAGAAAAGTGTGCTGTATTGATGGATAGTTTATTTCCCTGCAAAAGAAGTGTTCATTGATACAACATTTTCTATTAAAACAGTAAGTAGTCAGTCAAACATGTTTTTTAAATAATCAGTGAGCTCTCACATAGTAAGCAACCTTTTCTACAAGAAAAATCAGCTGTGATACACTTAGTTTTTCTGTAAACAAGATGTCTTATGACACAGTTTCCTTTTCTTTAAGAAAGGTGTGCTATGACAAAATCTGCTGTGACACGGTCAACTTTTCTATAAGAGTAATCTGCTGCTATAACGTCAGCAATATTTTCTATGATAAAATACGCTGCCGCACAGTAAACCATATTTTGTGAAAGAACTATGTTTTGTACACATTAAAACATATTTTTGAGAAGAATTTTAGGCTGTCACACAGTCAACCATATTATTTATGAGAACATTGTGCTGTTAAATAGTCGACCATATTTTTCATGAAAGTCAAGTGTGGCACAGCAAACATTTCTAAAAGTAAAGTGTGCTGCCAGACAGTCACTTTTTTAAACAAAAAATATATCACACTAGGGTGATCGATTATTCGACATTTTTCAGAAACCGGTATTCGAATAATACGAATATTTAGAATTATGAAAAACCCGTTATTGGTTTTTTTAAGTTCAGGAAAAACCGCTTTTATAGTGGGAACATTATTATACAAAAGTTTTAAATTTCAATTGCTTTATTAAAAAAAGAAGTTAAAAGTTCATGTAAATACTATAAAATATTAAAAAAGTTAAGTTATACGTACATGTGGGTAATTCCAAAAACAAGACAACCAAAAAATTTTTTTAATTTAAATTGTTTTATGACCAATTACATATATTTAAACTTCTTGTAACAGGGGCTACCTTCGGGCTAGTTATGGTCAATTCCAATTTTTAATAACACAAAATTATTTTATTTTATTTTCAAAGCATCCAACGTTTCGTTTGTTTTATTCAAACTTCTTCAGGGGTATTTTTTATTCATAAAATCTAGCAAGAAAACAATAGTTCAATCAGATTTTGAATTCTACAATTACAGCAATTACTTTTTGACTTACAATTATTTGTTTCACATATTATCACTATTATCACTTATTGATTAAAAATAGAAAAACTGGACTTCACGACACAGAGTTTGTATAAATAAAAAATAAATAAATTAATAAGAACAATACAACACAAATTTATTCGTCAATCTTAACGCTAATATGACAGAATTTCAACTAAATAAGATTATTGCAGCAGAATATTGTAGTTTGGTATTATCTTTATCTTCCTTTGTGTTCATTGTGCTTTGTATTTTTTGTTGTATTCGCAAACTTTCAAGAGTGTAACGTTTGTTCTCTTTCTTTTCTTTGTCCAATATTTTTATATTTTCTAAGTCCGCTACATGACTGCACTCTTTTATATGTAGTGATAACGCCGTTGCTTCCTTTCCCTTTCTTATGTCTGCCTTGTGTTCATTAATTCTCGTTCCTAGCATTCTTCTTGTTGTGCCTATCTATATAAACTAAATCACAGCTTTCTCTCTCATTTCCATTACATTTTATTTCGTAAACAACATTGTTTGTTGTTAATTTGTCGATTTTTGTTTTGTTGTTTGTGAACAAGTGTCTTAGGGTTTTATTTGATCTATGTGCAATTGTTATTGTTTTGTCTTCAATTATACTATTTAAAGATCTTGTTTCTGTGAGTTTTGGTATGTAAGGTACACTGTAAAATTTGGTTTCTCCCCCCCTCCTTTTGTTTGTGGAATTTTTATTTCCTTTTTTCAGAATTTTATGAATCAAATTATTTATTATGTACGATGGATAGTTATTTTTAGATAATGTTTCCCATATTGTGTCTCTGTTTTGTCTTTTGTATTTTTTTTCACTTAGATGTAGAACTTTTTTGATAAAATTTGTAGCCGTATTTAGTTTCATTTGTAACGGCTGTGTCGAATGAAAGTTTATTATTCTTCCTGAAGAAGTAGGTTTTTTGTACCAATTTGTAATAATTTTGCCATTATCATTAATTATATATATGTCCAGGTAAGGTATTGCACTGTTTTGTTCTCTTTCTACCGTAAACTGTATTTTGTTGTGATACGCGTTGAGTCTTTTTAATACAATTAATTCGTCCGATTTTTTTATTACAGCAAAAATGTCATCCACATATTTCGTCAAAAATTTAATTTTAATACCCATTGATTCCAGTGCATTGATTGCATCGTCCAAGAGTGTGTTAAATACAATATCTACTATAGTGGGGGATAAGGGGTTTCCCATAGGCACACCATATGTTTGATGGTAGTATTGTCAAAATTGAAATAATTGTTTTCGTTTAAGCAGAATTGTTCAAAATTGTTCAAATTGCTCAAAAATTTTTCTCTTATTTTTAATAAAATCATTTTTAATTTTTTAGATTTTTTTACTGAAATATGCGACTGTAAAATTATATTTTAAGCCTTTTTTTTAGCTTTTATTTAAAGTAATATTAGTTATTTTTATTTTTTTTTGTAATTTACAAATTTTCTACTAACAATAACCTTGCGCATTAGCACAAAAGAAGAAGAACGGAGTTCTAATAAAGAAAGTTTTTTGGGTTTGCGTCCACTTATACCTTAATGTTGCATCCTTCGCATAAAATCAACATTTATTAAATTTTTTTTCAGCAGTAAATAAGCATTTGTTATTGCTTAATTTCTTTTCAATACAAATTTTATTAATATTAGCACCTTTAGTTCTCTTGGAAAAAAACTTGTGCGTCCGCTTCGTCACGTCCGTATTTATACTTTACCCATTAAAAAAAAAATAAATAAAATTTCCATATTATCATTTATTCGTCGTCTGGGAATTGCCCATATGTAAAGTCCTTATCGCGCAATAAATCATAAACAGTCACAACTCAAAAT
Organism: Tachina grossa; assembly: GCA_949987645.1. NCBI lineage: Eukaryota > Metazoa > Arthropoda > Insecta > Diptera > Tachinidae > Tachina > Tachina grossa. Next base: position 148,732,130 of record OX465274.1, on the reverse strand, counting down.
TATTAAAATGGTTTTGTCTAATTTGTACAGTATCAATAGTTGGCTGCCACTTCTGAACATCTGAACACTTTTTATTGACATCCACTCAGTGTTGTCATATTTATTTGTTCAAAAATCTTCAAGTCGAACAAAAAAAATTTTTTTTGTGAGCAAAAATCTTTTTTGTTATTTTATTGCATGAAAATGAGTTAAAATATGTTTTTCTCTTGTGAACTATTAAAAATAAAGCCAAATAATACAAAATATTTAATGTATAGAATATGTGTAAGATCATTATGAAGCAAATCAGAAAATTTGTAAGTAGTTTGGTTAAAAAATCCCTCTATAATATATTAAAAGTACCAAAAGTAAAATTTTTAAAAATCTTATTTTAAGATAAAAAATCTTTTTTGTCGTTTTAACATGTCTAAAAACTTCAAAAATAAAATACATCTTCACATATGGTAACACTGCATCCACTGTACTTAATTCGCCTTCGATACCAGCTTATAAATTCGCTGTAATTTCATGTTGCAGTAAGTGTTGCCATACCAAAACAAAAACGACAAAAACAAAAACAACGCCTAGAACTTAGGCACTGAAAAAAATACTTAGGAAAATCAACAGAACATATTCATCTTAGTTTTAATATAGTGAAAACTAAAATTATTGCAAAATCTACAAATCGAGAACTATTCAACTGCGCTGAATATTTTTATTATAAAAGACCGGACTATTTGACATTTGAAAAAAATCAAGATTTTTTAAAAACCGACAATCACCCTGGATGTGACATAATCGACTATTTATAAGAAACATGTCCATTTACACTGTACAATTTTTCCAAGAAAAGTCTGCTGTGATACTTAAAATGATGCTTTAAACAGAGCCTGCTATTATACAGTCAACTTTTATATAAGTTTACTATGATGTTGCTAAATTTCCTATAAAAAAATTGTGCTGTGACACAGTTGAGTTGTCATTAAAAAAATTTATAAAAGAAAATTCTGCTCTGATGTTTTAACTTTTCTATTGTTGTTTTGACAAAAAAATACTTTCATTAAATAAAGGGCGCTGTGACGCAGTCAGCTTTCCTATTCTTTGACGCGGAGAATTTTTTTTATGAGAAAAGTGTGCTGTGAAACGGCCTATGAGCAAAATGAGCCATGAAACAGTCCACTAGCAGGAGTAATTTAATAAATTTATTTTCATGATTCTTAAAAAAATGACAAAATCTTTAAATTAAAGTTAAAATACAAAGTTAAGTGAGTGCTTTTATATTAAATCGAACTTAATCTTCTTTAAGCATTCAAAGTACATTGTATTCAAAAAATATTATTAAAACTGAGAAGTATTGCTGCTAATCACTAAACAAATGGGAATACATTTGCATTTTATATACATAATAATCATCCATCTATTTGCTGATTATTTCAACAAAAAAAAAAAAAAAAAGAATTTTCATATTGCAGCTTCATCTTAAATGAAATCTTTACAAATACGGTGCATTAGACTTGCAACAATGGTATAAGCAGGCATTAATATATTTTTACAGTGATGTTCAATAAAGTAGTGAATATTAATATAAGTAACCAAAGGCCACTAAGACAACATACGTTAGGTAAACCTGTGCAGCTATTTGGTTGGCGAATTTTGATTTTGAGTACGATGTTTTTTTAAGGAGCTAAAAACGAAATATCGCAGTCGAGGCCGAAAAATATTAATTAAATGTAATTATAAATTGTATTTCAACCTAATAACTTTGCTACATTCGGGCATGTTCTGCATTCCACATGAAATTAGAACTAGTGGAATTGCCATACAATTGTTGTTGGAAATATGTAATTATAACAACAACGCTAAAGCAATTCCGAACGATTCAATTTCACGTGGAATATAGAACATATCCGAATATCTTGTTAGTAACCCTATGTTTTTATTAAATCAATGTTTCCCTAGTTCAATTTCTTAAAAAATTATATTACTCGTGTTTTAGTTAATTAAATTTTTTCAATGTTCAAGACAATTATTGATTGTATTGCTAAAATATCGCGAGCGAAATTAGCCTTAGTTTGAAGCTTTTATCGCCAACATATTTGATGTTCTTCACATCTCATTCTTTACCAATATTCGCCAGAATTATACACATAATATTTCAAATAATTTTAAATAAAATTAGTTTCACGATGTTGAGTCATAAGCTGCTAAAAGTAAAAAGTACAAATTATTCACCAAAGCTTATTTCTAAGAAATATATTCCCAGCAAAGAAACCCGGATTTAGTTCAAAAGGTTTAACATTTTCATTGCATATCAATCACTGCAGGTACTGAATTAAATATTCGGAGAATGTTGTCCCAGCAAAAAAAATTCTGATTTGGAAGCACTTACAACTGAGTGCAGCAATGTATTGCTTACTTGGTAAAAAAAGCTTTGAAAAATGCTTCTGAAAAGCACTAACATAAGACGGGCTCTCACAAAAATGATAAATTACTACTGTGAAGCACTTTAGTAAGGCAAAAAAAAAAATTTGGAAGCTAAATGTATTGCTTCAAAGAAGTGATTCTGTAACATTGTCTCCCTTACAAAAACGCTTCTGGAAAGTACTAAGTTTTGCTAGGGTTTATTTAAAAAATTGTTCTAGACATCATTTTAAGTGCATTAAACCCATAAATTAAATTAATTGATATTTCACCAGAAATAGAACTGATTGGAGCCGAGTACATTAATGCTGTAACTAATGATTTGATTGTTAATTCTTTGCTGGATAACTTCTTGTTAGTTTTAGTTACAATCTATTGGGCCGAAGACATAAAAAAAATTTATATATTTACCTTAAACATCAAAAATGCTCAAAGCACTCATCCTCAAATAATGATATTTCAATTACTAGAATCTCTAAAATTGAAAAAAAGTGTGATTTTCAATTGAATGAAGAAAAAAATGAATCAAAAATAAAATCAAGTTCAAAAAATCTAATGATGGAAATAAGCAACCCAGTAATGAAAAACTTTACTAGAGCAAAAAATGAGCTATATGGTTTGAATTCTTTATAACTTTTTTAATTATTATTTTTTGTTTGTTTTTTTTTTTTTGTAGCATTTTGTAAAGAAGACTTTGGGAATTAATTATGAATCATTACACGATCTAACAACGTACAAAAATAATTGAATTTTATTTTTCAAACCAACAGTCTATTTTGTTGACACAGCATGCATATCGTCGTCATTTTAATGTACGCATTGCACCCACAGCGTCAGCAATAAACCATATGATTGGAAATTTTCATCCACATGAGTCTGTAAGAGAACTTCCTGGTGCCGGAAGAACTCCTACAGTGCACACTGGGCAAAATATTGAACGTGTACGGGAGAGTGTGCAGCATAGTCCATCAACATCAACAAGAAGGCTTCGCCACAAATTGGACTATCACGGCCGTTGCAGCAGAAAATTTGGGTACATTAGACTTGTTCGCATATAAAGTTCTACTTGTGTAAGAATTAAAGACGACAGACTACCAGACACATTCGGCGAATGCATTGTTTCGAGCACAAGCGATTTTAACTGGCTTCAACGTTCATCAGTTGTAACAGCTCCTGACAGTTTTCCTTGGAGATATTGGAAAAAAAAGTCTACATTAACAAACCAAGAACCATACTACAACTAAAAACCAACATTCGAAATGAAATGATGGCCATTACACCCTAAATATTGCGAAAAGTTATGGAAAATATGCAAAAAAGAGCACGTATGTACGAAGCAGAAAATGGAAATCACAGGATATCATTTTTCAAAGCTAACTGCAAAAATTTCTCAATAATATACTGTATTTAAGATAAAAATTTATAATAATTGCATAAATAGAAAAGTTATAAACCATTTAAACCATATAGCTCATTCTGCAACATCCTTTATTAATCAGGTTGATTGAAATTAGCATTAAAAATAATTAAGTGAATTTTAAGTCTATTGAAATTTTAACTTATTTAATCATCTAGGGTAAACAAATTAGACTTTAGCCCCTAACTGGCAAGATATCGATGAAGAGTATAGAACATAAAAGAAAGAGAATGGTCACCATAGGTGCTCTTGAGTTTCGAAAACTTTCTGCCGTATCCAGTATCGAACTGCAACGTATTATTAGTTTTATATTGAGCAGAGTATCTGTGGTATCAAAATAGACCAGGGACTGCAACGGTTATAAGTTTTATTTAAAAAATCATTTTTTAATCATTTATTCAGAGGGCTGCGTAAAGAGTCTTGAAATGTAAATACGTGTTGTTTTTTAAATGTATTGTCGAACGATGTATTATACTAAACCAATAATAAGTGATGTCGCTTAATAAACGAATCACGATGGATATATTGATGTACGTGTATACGAGTGTTTACAAGCTAAGTTTATACTCAGGGCTTATTTGCAAATAAAACTGTAAATTATTGCCATATTATTATTTTTATTTCGAATTCCTAATTCAGAAAACTATTCACGATTAACGCACTATTTGCAAATAAAATGCTTTAGATTGTCAACATAAGTAAGTTTTCTATAGAAGTGCTACCAAGTTTGTGTACTTTTGCTATGCCATATAAAAAGTGAACAGCGTGTATAAACTAGGGTGATCGATTATTCGACTTTTTCCAGAAACCGGTTTTCGAATAGTTCGAATATTTGAATTTATGAAAAACCCGGTTTCGGTTTTTACAATTCAGGAAAAACCGGTCAACCGGTTTTTTTAAGTAAGAAAATTATTATACAAAAGTTTTGATTTTAAATTACTTTATTAAAAAAAGAGTTAATAGTTCATGTAATAATACAAAAATTAAAGGTAAAACATAAAAATTAACTTTATATACTTATGTATAGTACATAAATATTTATATATAATATATGTACAGTTGAGGAATAAACTCTACATACAACCATCATTTTTAGGGTTTGTGGAAACTAGGGAAGAAATTAAAAAAATTAAATATGCCAATATTTAGGGTGCTAATCAATGTTTATACAAAAAAATAAAAAAAATAATTATGATAACACCTACACTAGCAAAAATATTCAAAATACATAATAAAAAAGTCTACATACAGGCATAAAATACCTGAAAAAATACGTGCAAAATGTTTGATGTCGGCAACTTGTTTGAAAATTCTGTGATTTCCGGTACCAAGCTGTCAACAAATGGCATTCAAATATGTTGTTATTATAATAATTTTTTAATTTTTTATTTTTTGTACAAACATATTTATTAGCACCCTAAATATTGGCATAATTAATTTTTTGAATTTCTTCCCAAATTTCCTCAAATCCCAAAAATGATGGGTGTATGTAGAGTTTAATCCTTAATGGTATATACATATGAATGTATGGACAAGGTGGATATCTACTTCTATATAAAATATGAAGCAAAATGGCAACCAAACTAATCAACACTTTTTGCAACTGTATTTTGACATCCATTGCACACCATAAGACCAATTAAATTCGCCTCTGCTATTACCTCATAAAATAAATTCTCTTAAATTTCATGTTTCAGTAAATGTTACCATGCCCTAAAAAAGCTTAGAGCTTTTGCACTAAAAAATTACTTACGGAAATAAACAAAACATGTAAAATGTACAAATCGAAAAGTATTCGACTCAGCCGGTTTTTAAATTGTAAAAAAACCGAACTTATTTGCTTATTCTAGTGATCATAACCGGTGAGCATTTAACTACAGTTGAATTAGTGCAAAAAAAAAGAAGGGAATTAACCCATTCCTTATTTCTACCCCCACGATTGTAATTGCTCCATCCCATAAGTATTTACAATTAAAATCCTTTACAGATTGGCCTTATTACCCATACCCTATTCGCTTACATTCGTAAATGAATACTTAACTCGCCGTGTGTACACGGACTATTCGACATTCGAAAAATCAACACTTTGAAAAAACCGTCAACCGAATTTTGAAAATACCGGATTTTAAAACCGGTTGACAAACCGTGTCGATCACCCTAGTATAAACGTAGTATATGTCGCGAAGACTTCTTGTTTGTAAGAAACACTCACAGATATATAAAAGATCATACACACAATTTGTGTATGTATGTACATGCATGACCTTTGTATACACGCCCATGCGCAGGATGAAGCAAGCATCACAGTATTTTCTTGACAATTATTTTCTTCTTTACTCCTATACCTGCAATAAATGAAACGAATTTCTTGCAAACAGTGCTGTTTAGCATTTGTTTGAGAATATTTTGCTGTAGTAAAGCATTTGAAAAATACCTCATGTCTTAAAAGTTCTTTTAAGTGGTCTTGTGCAGTGGTCTATTATGTTTTCCTCAGAAAATAACAGTTATTTATTGATTTTTATTTCTTTTTTGGCTTAAAACAAAGTTAATTTTTAAATTTAATTCTTATCCAAATATGGTTAATGCTCACATTTTTTGCATTGCTGTTTAGGCTATAACAAATAGAATTTGCATTTTCTCTGATATACACACTGAACAATATTTGCACAAGCGCTTGTAAGGACAATGTTTGTACAAGTGTTTATCCATTCTAGCTTGTATGTGCATTAAAATAAATTACCTTTAGTTAGATAGATGCATATTACAAACACGAGCAGACATTGTTTGCGGATAAATACAACTATGAATATAAATGTGTTTATATGATTGTCTTTGTATTTAACCACATCCTTAACATGAACTAGTTAAAGAAAGAAAAAATCAAAATGTATACTCACCAACAAACTAGAAATTTTATAAGCACACGAACGCATCCTTAGAGTACGTTTCAGCAGCAACAGGACGATTCTTTACACATTTTCTATGTTTCTGTTGTTGTCTGAGTATTTGCATGCTCGGCAACAGTAGCTGCTGTGACTTGAGAGTTTTTAGAAGAAGATGCAGATGTTGTACTAGCACGGGATGCTTTTCTTGATGATACTGATGTTGTTGCAGCTACGACATGACTGCGCACAGCTGGTGTTCGATGTGGCTGTTGTTGTACACAAGTTGTGGACGAGGACGAGGACGATGATGATGGGTGCACCAAGGTTAATGGTTGAGATGCTGATGGCGTTGATGTAACTGTGGGTGTTTGTGGCGGCAGGGGTGAGTCATTAGGGCCACTAGTACTGCCACTAGTATTGCTGGCAGCATTTGTGTTTCGGGTGAGAAACCAGCAGTCCATGGGTGTTGGTTTGCCCTTCATAACAACTGGCCCACGGTATTCGAGATGAAATGAATCATCCTGGTTAATATCCTGGCAAAGTAATCTGCAAATGCAATGTGAGAAAAAATGAAAAAATTTTACAGATAATATAGCAACAGCTTTAAAGGATTAGATTTAACAACATGGTTTATTGACTGACTTAACAGTTGGCAGTGGGAGATATACAATGATATAAAGGCATTTAGTAAATTGTTTGTGTAGCAACGAATTAGTAAGAAGATGCTGACAGTATGTGCATATGTACAACACTGAGGGTGGAACTATCTTGATAATAAGATGAATAATTTATTATTATTTTCATCTCGTTAGCTAAAATGCAAGCAGGCATAACTAACAAATATATAGGTTTACAGGAGAAGCAAAAACCTAAAAAAAATCTAAAAAAAACTTCAAGTTAAGTCCTCTTGTTTTTTGTTAACAAAAGTGTAATTTTTGATCGCAGAAGTTTAATATTTTGTCAAGACATATCATTTTATGATATTCCTAATAATCAATAAAAAACTCGATTTAGATTTTTTTGTTAGTTATGCCTTTTTGCATATTAGCTGACGATATGTAAGTATATAGGGAATGAAACTGGGCAAATTATCGTTTTTAGCAGAATTTAGCATTAAGTTTAAGTTTATAAATAAAGCAGTAATTTTTTTCTAGTTATACATATTCTATTTTAAAAGGTTATATATCGCCAGCTGAAATGCAAGAGCACGTAACTAAAAAATAAATATTCAATATCATATTTTTAGTTAGTTATTGGGTATTACACCAAAACACATGACCCTAAAAATCTTCAAGTCATTATCATAATAATCAGTTTAATTTAAAATTAAAGACACTTTACTTCAGTCACTTGAAGAATTTTCTTTAGTTCTTTTCTCTTTTCTATACAATTTAAAAAAGTGTTGTTACATGATTTTTGTACTTCAGCTAACGATTTGCATGTATGTACGTAGTATTTTTGCTAAGTAAAGATTAATTGACTCTGTGTGTTTATTTTAAAGACTATAATATATTACTATTTCAAGCGAAGAAATTAATAAGGGGAATTATTTTCTTGCTCTAAGGATTTTTAGTGGAAATAGTTTTCGTAGCGAATTATTATCTATTAGAAATAGTTTGTCAGATTTTAGTTAATGGAAAAGGTATAATTTGGTGGCAGACTCGTAATAATGAACATAAATTTTGAAAGATGTCTCTAGGATCCATGGCTGGAAACCCTAAATAAACAAATAGCCGATAGTGCGGCTATTTCAAAATAGTGAACCAAAACAGAGAAAATAGTACGTAAACGTTTCTTGCAAAGGCAAAAGCTTTTGTTGCTCGTTTATCCAGGACCGCATAGCTATTCATATTAAAAACAAAAACAAATTTGAGTTTTTTATTTTCAATATAAATGGGAGCATTTGGTGAGAATTTTCGAAAGAGTGAAAGTTAAATTTTTATGCCCTGCACAAAAAATGGTAGAAGGTATATATAGGTTTGTCATTTCGTGTGGTATTTCCATAATATTAATATCCATCCAATAAAGTATATATATATTCTGGGTCCTTATGACCAGGGAAGACGAATAGTCATTCAGTACGAAAAAATATAACCATAAACCGATACCACCACGTGATAAAACACCAAAAAAAAAAGCAATGTGAGTCTGATCACAGAGGAGATGTGTAAACATCTAGTAATGAAATTTTTTTTTTAAGTTGGAAGTACTTATGCTTTTAGTATCTTTTTTGAAATTAATTAATTAAAAGCATCAAAACTTTCAATACTGTAAATACATAGGAATTTGTTGGTTTTTGTTTGTTTTATTAAACTTATTTGGTTAGTAAATGGGCACACTGCAGTATATATATATGTATATGTACTGCATTCAAAATTGCAGTCAGCAGTAAATTTACTGATTATTAAAAAAATTCAGTAAATTTTTACTGCTAATTAAATTTGATTTGCATTACCACTAAAATCGTAGGGCCGTAATCATAATAAAATTGTAGCAAGTGGCTAAGTTTTTTCATTAAAATTTTGAAACTTTTGAATGAAAAACATTTAGCCACTTGGTAGAATTTCATTACTGATTACTGAAAATTCAATGCACCTCATCATATAACAAATCATTTAGGCAATTTATAAAAATTGTAGAAAAAAATTTTAGTAATCAGTAAAAATTTACTTGTTAATCAGTTTTTATTGTTTTTACTGAAACTTTAGTGGTACTGCAGTGCTCAACTATGGTAAATGCCTTTACTTTTACTTTTTAATTTATAATTCCTGTTTTTCATCGTTTAGTTGTTCCTGTTATTGTTCTTGTGTACGCATTGCAATTAAAATAAATTCAGTAAAGTGCGACTTTGACTCGCGCACATTCGGTTTTGATAATTTTTTTTTGATTTAGCTTTCTTCCTTTTTTAAGTTTTTTTCAGTTTAAACGATTTTTTTCAGTTTTATCGCTTTTTTCTCGTTTTGGCGTTTTTTATTTTCTCTTTTTGGGTTTTTTTAATTTTCGCAATTTTTTTCATTTTGGCGATTTTTTCATTTTGGCGATTTTTTCAATTTGGCGTTTTTTTTCTGTTTTTTTGGGTTTTTTTCATTTTGGCGATTTTGTCTGTTTTTGGGGTATTTTTATTTAGGCGATTTTTTCACTTTGACGATTTTTTTATATTGGCGATTTTTTTGTTTAAGGATCTTTTTCACTTTGGTGATTTTTCCGTTTTTTCGCGATTTATTTTAGTCCTAGAGATTTTTTTTAATTAGGTGCTTTTTTCGTTTTGGCGATTTTTTTTGTTGTTGGCGATTTTTTTATATTTGGCGATTTTATATTTTATTGATTTTTTAGTTTTACCATTTTGAAAATTTCAAGAGTTTTGCTCTTACGGTTTCCAAGATACAGCAAGTTGTCAAAATTGGAAAGTCAAAATTGCATTAACTGATGGACCACCCTTTAATTAAATTTTTTTAAATTTAGTGTTAATTGTTGTAGTCTGTATAAAAATACACTAACTTTTACAATTTCAAGTGTATATATGTACATACAATTGTATGTATATTACATGTGATTTTAACATTTTTCGTTGCTCGTTTTGGAACACCCTTTAATTTTTAACTCTCATGTATTTGTTGTTGTTGTGGCCAAATGTCTACACATTGTGTCCAAATTTCAAGTCCGTAGGTCTTACGGTTCATTTTCACCTTTGGTGTACGGAAATATACAAAAAAATAACCGGCGGAGGCGCACCGTCGGATTCGAGCCGGTCGACTTGTTTCTCTGCTTGGTATTGCTTCTTTCAAACACTAATACACTCATACATAGCTCACACCGATTTGACAATGCAAAGCAAAAGCAAAAGCAAAGAAATCTCAGCAAAGAAATCTCAGCAAAGAATCAAAGTCAAAAGATTTTTACCCCCTGGCAAAACTGGGAGCCACGGGTCTTTGTTTTGGTCATTTATCACGTAGTGGTATCCGAATGTGGTTATATTTCAATGACTTTAAAAATTACAGACAGTGTATCCGACCATCTGTTCATCTGTCTGTATGTGAAATCGGGTTTCGGAATCTCCCAGAAAAAACTAGAATCTTCAGTCCTAGACTGATGTGTCAGAAATGGTCCGAAATAGATTGTTATATAAAATCAGCAAAATAAAAAAACTGTTCCAGAGCTGGAAAATTTAAACTTATTTTGCCATATAAATAAAAGTAACTACCTAAAACTAGTTTTTGTTTGTTTTTTTTATTTTTTTGTCAAACAAATCAATTTTACATTTCGGTTAAAATTAAACTAAATACAAAAATCAAAAAAATCAAAGAGGTGATTCCAAGGTTGGAAAATTGTAACTTTATTTTGGTATATAAAAGTGTAAAATTTGATCAATGTTTTCTTTTTCTCTATAAATTAGATATATTTTATATTTTTAAAACAAATGGATTTGTGTAAGGAATAAGACAAATCTGAAATAATGTTTCCAGGGTTGGGAAATTTGCACTTTTTGTGGTATATACAAGGACCTAGGTCTAATATATTTTTTATTTTTCTTTATAAATTCAATATATTTTATATTTAAGAGAGAAATAATTTGGTATAAAAAACTAGAAAAATTAAAAACATGACTCCAGAGCTGGAAAATTAAAACTCTTTTTGGCCCATAAAATTAACTTAATAAAACAAATTTTTTCCTTATTTTCTAACTGTTTATTCTTTGTTCATTAAACATTTTTATGTCATAGATAGAAATAAATGTGTATTGAGTATCAAGCAAATCTTTTCAGGGCTGGAAAATTAATTTTTTTTGCTAAAAAAAGTAACTAAATAAAGATATTTTAAGAAGATCTTTACTCAATAGTTTTTCTTATATTTTTTCAGCTTTGATATGTAAATCTGATTAAATAATGGGCGCTCATTAAGGTATGTTCACACTTGGCAAACATTTGTCCAAAAAAGCGTAACCACTAAATACTAATGAAAAACGTTTTTATTTAGATTCGAGTTTATTAAGTTAAACAGTTTACAATCCTGTATGATTCTATAAAATTTTCTATAAGTTATGCATGAAACTGTTTTACTTAATACGAATGAGTATGAATCGAAAGGTTTTTCATTAGTATTTAGTGGTTACGCTCTTTTGGGCAAATGTTTGCCAAGTGTGAACGTACCTTTAGTCTTACGAAACTTTGTGATATATTGTTTATTATTATCTCAGCATAATTATATTTCAAGACGATGGTGGTACGTTGACAGCTTGCAATGACTTCTTATAAATTTTTATTAAATGGATATAACATAAAATATATCGTAAAGAAAAATTATTTCAGTCAGTTGCTTTCCCAAAAATTATACCTTTCTGCTAAACCAAATCGAAAAATTCTTTAGTAATAAAAAGTTTAATATTAAAATATTAGTGAACGTGTGACATTGGCAATTGCATGTTTGAATTGAGACACTAAACAGTATTTTAAATTTAGGTATAATTAAATACGAGCAAATATGAAATAAGTAAGCTCAGTTGACATTTCTACAGGAATGTCCACTTTTTGTAGCGTGCGACACCAGTATTTTCAAAGTAAACGAAACTTTTTTTCCACGTCTTTATATATTTGCGTAGGCCGTCAGCAGCTCTACATTTGCTAGAATTTTAAGAAAAATCGAGCCACATTATTTTGAAATACAAGCTTGATTGCTTACTGCCGAATGCGACAAAAGCAAGGAGTTTCTTGTGGAAATGCCCATATACAGATTCAAGTCGCTATAGATTTGAGCGAATAAATTGCGATTAGAAAGTGCTGATCTCTCTAATTAATTTTTCCTCATCCATAGAAAGTAAAGAAAACATTAATAATGTAAGAAACTTCTTAAATACAGAGTGAAGAATAATATACTCAACTATTGCTTATATCGAAAATAAAATCCATGAACCAAATTCTTTTGTCAAAAAGCATCCATATATCTCATGATAAATTGTGCTCACTAAAGCAAAAAATACAGGATTAATTTTTTTTTCACAAAAAAAAAAAATATGTATGTATGTAACGGGTGTTTTTTTTAGAGGTATAGAACTTCGAATTGAAATAAAACACAAGAAAATCGCTTTAATGTCCATAAATTTAACTTTATTGGAAGGATAATTTTATGCCATTAATGTTTAAATATAATTTCGGGCATGTGGCCGTCGCGGCTGGCTCGAATAAAGCCAATTCTACAGGTCCAATTTTCAACCACTTTTTCGAGCATATGGGGCCGTATGTTGGCAATAACGCCACGAATGTTGGCTTCCAAGTCCCCTAACGTTTCTGGTTTGTTGGCGTAGACGAGCGACTTCACATATCCCCAAAGAAAATAATCCAATGGTGTCAAATCACACGATCTTGGTGGCCAATTGACAGGTCCATTCCGCGAAATTATGCGCTCATCGAATGTTTCCTTCAATAAATCGATTGTGACGTGCGCTGTGTGGCATGTAGCGCCGTCGTGTTGGAACCACAACTCATCCACATTCATGCCATCCAATTCGGGAACAAAATAGTCGGTTATCATGGCTCTATACCGGTCTCCATTAACGGTAACTGACTCTCCAGCATTATTTCGGAAGAAATATGGCCCAATGACTCCACCAGCCCATAGAGCACACCAAATAGTCAGTTTTTGTGGATGTAATGGCGTCTCAAGGGTCTCATGTGGATTCTCTTCACTCCAAATGCGTCAATTTTGCTTGTTGACGTAGCCATTCAACCAAAAATGAGCCTCATCACTGAACAAAATCTTGCGATGAAAATCAGCATCGAGATCAATCTAATTTTCGGCACATACACCAAAATCACGACGCATTGCATGGTCTCGCGGCTTTAATTCTTGCACAAGCTGGATCTTGTAAGGTCGCAAGCCAAGATCTTTGCGCAAAATCTTCCATAAAGTTGATGGACAAAGCTCCAATTGCTGTGCACGGTGGCGAATCGATTCATTCGGGTCCTCTTCAACACTTTGCTCTACAGCGGCAATTGTTTCTTCGGTGCGCACTGTTCGACGTCTCTGCGGATGCGTATTATCACATAGAGTAAACGTAGTGCGAAAACGATCCATGGTTAACCGAAGTAATTGCTCTATGTATGTATATATTTTAGAAACGCACTTTGGTGAAGGGTATATAAGATTAGGCACAGCCAAATATAACACTCTTAATTGTTTTCACTTAAAACTATTAGTTCTTGATATATTACACTTTTTTTCGAAACGACATGTAAAACTTCTTCTTTAGAAATTCAATAGTTTCTTTTTAGAAACTTTACTCAATCAACTGCCAACACATTGCTTATAAAAGAAGAAGAAAAAAATCATTCTAGAGTTCTCTCTACTCTTCCATTTCAAACTTTTCTACATGTCGCAGCATATAAACTCGTTTTTATCACACAACGTAATTAAGACATGACACTTTTAAAGTATGTCAGTGCATATTTAATTGAAAGTCAAGGAATAATGACAAATTCATGCATACCAAATATGCACTGCACTTTATAATAAGTTGCAGAATAATTCTGATAATATTTTCATACAGACACAAACAGATGTGCTGATGTGGCATAATTTTCTCCTAAATTATCAGTTAATGTGCTAAGTTTTGCAAGTGAGAATAAATGTGTATGTACATATGTACGTTGTTTCCAAAAAAAAAAAAACTCTGGCATTTCTTTTGTGTCATTTGCCCAAAAAAGCGTAACCAACTAATTACTAATGAAAAACTATTTGCAATCATGCCGGATTCTATAAAATTGTCTATTAGTTAAGGTACCAATACACTACATGTTTTTGCTTGTGTTTTTTCAAGTTTACAATTCACATGTTTTTTTTGTGTCTGTCAAACTTGATTAATTTACATACGGTTTTTAATTTTTGGTCACCAACTTGTATGTACAATTACACGTGACATCGGCCATGATTGTTTACAACAGCTTTTATTATAACATTAAAGTCGCTGGAAATTTCTTTGGTAGCGTTGCTGAAGTGTCGGCGTCACTGAAAAGCCGGCGTCACAAATATTTATTTAAGTTTTTTTCTTTTTAATCTGCAAAATATGGAGCTTGTATCAACACTTGTTATATACTTTATATCATTGTTATTAAAATTTTAAAATGAGATAAAAAATAATTAATTTATCACTAATGCAAATACTTTAAACGGACGGCTAATGATATCGGAGACATTCAACCGTCGATAAATGTTTTCACATAGCATAGACATTTGAAAACACATATGTGAACATAAGAAAATAGAACATGCTCTAATTGAAAATTTGTCTTATGTTTTTGCTTGTGTATTTTTACACAAGCAAAGTTTTTGAGGTCACCAACTACATGTTTTTACCGAATTATCTAAAATTTGACAGGTGCACTGTAAAAAACAGTAGTGTATAGGCACCTTTATGAATAACACTATTTAACTTAATAAATACATGTCTGAATCTAAAAGTTTTTCATTAGTAATTAGTGGTTACGCTTTTTTTACGCTTGTGTGGCACATGGCACACAGATGGAAACCTAGCCTAAGAAGAAAATGTGAACATACAATTTAATGCTAAAATTTATGTAGTTGTGCATTCAGTCATTTTCTTACCCCTTTCGTAAGTACCCAGTGGGAAAAGGTAAAGAATAGTATATTAGAAAATAATGCACATAATGTATAATTTTCATTCCAGAAATCATCACTATTAACACAGAACATGTTCTAGGAAAGTAATGAATTATTTTAATGCGTACATTCCTTCATCTGTAGATGTGGTAATGCACCTGGTAATCAACGTGAATTTATTGTGTTTGATGAAATTATCCCATCGTTTTTAAGGTAATGCTTTGGAAAATAATATATTATTTTTCCAATTATTATTATGTAAATAATGACCACTTCTCGCACTGGGCATTAAAGCAAAATATTTTCTATCTACGCCCGTGCTCGGCAGCCTATACTATTACATTTTACGATTGTATGAGTTATGCTAGGAACACAATTGGGACGAACGACGAATTTCGTCCACGTCGACGAATTCGTCGATAAGAATTCGTTGCGTAAATTCGTCGTTTGAAGCACAATAACGGCGAACTTACTCAGCGAACTCAGCTCTTATAATTTATAAAGTTGGTTGTTGTCAGTGTGACCATATTAGCTAATTTTGGGCTAAATTTAGCTTATTTCTTCTGGATTTAGCTTTAAGATTTTTATTAAGCTCTTCGCTTCTTTTTTTAGCTTTTTTAGCCTTTTTTAATCCAAATTGCGTATTTTCTAAAAATATATTAAAGACATACGTAATTTAGCTTTAAAATTTTTATTTAGCTCTTAACTTATTTTTTAGCTTTTTTAAAAACTTATTTAGTTTTTTTAGCATTTTTCAATCCAAATTTTGTATTCTCTAAAAATGTATTAAAGATATACGTGGTTTAGCTTAATTTTATCTTAAAATCTGGTCACACTGTTTATTGTGTATGTATGAGAGAAAATTGTTTTTTCGTCGTTCGTCGGCGTACAAAATAGAAATAAATCTCAGTGATGGTATATTGGTGCCTTTCGGGTATTTTTTGGTGCTTTTTGCCTCTTCATAAACGCGAAATTTTGGGTAATACCCTTTATTAAACAGCGGGTATTTACAGTGCTGTTAACAATTTCTTACAGTGCTTTTGGTGCTTTTTTGTTAAATAAACATATGGTTAATTTACAAAACTTAAATGCTTTTAATCGCTAATAGCAGCATATTTTCACTCAGGTTTCTTAAATGTTAAAGACAGTAACAGAAACTATGTTAAAAACAATGTAGAAAACTTTTCATAACTGGGATTGAAAAATTTAATTTTTTTATTTTTTTTTGCAAAATAAAAAACCGAAGTAACTGGAAAGTACCACATAATTCTCTGCATAATAATTGATTGAAAGTAGTATGCAATAAGCATTTGTTAAAGCTTACAAAAATATTTAATCATACTATAGGTTGGTTAAATTTTAAGAGCCGATTTCGGAATTTTCATAAGGCCGTTAGTTTGTAAGTGCAAAGTAAATCAAAATGTTCACGCTTACAACAAAATGTAGGTAATTTTGTATTCAACGCACAAGAGTGGTTAAATATTAAAGGCCGATTTCGATTGAAAGCATGAGGTTATCCATAGCAGTCAGTTGTTTTAGACAACGAGTAGCCAACCCCCACTTTTTTCATATCGATTATTTGACTCCTGGTTTTTTTATTATTTGTTTTTACATACTTATTTTTATTAAATTAATCAAGATTATTTTTTTAATTAATATGTCAATAAATTCTGTTACTACATCTCAAATACTTTGTTTATTTTGAAGCAAAAATTTGAAATTATATTTTGAGCTTTTACACTCTAAACTTTTCCCAAAATATTTTTTGGGGAATAGGACTTTATTACAGAATAAGCATTAATAGAATCGTTCATTTTACAAAAGAGAATCTGTAATTATTTTGTAAGTTTTTTTATTTCCGTGCGCATTTCTGTTTTTACTTTTACGAATTGTTGTAGAATTAAATTTTGAAAGTCGCGTTCCGCTTTTGATAAATAAAGGCCTTTAAGTCTCAGAGCACATGTGTACCAGATGTATTAAAATTAAAAAAAAAATATTTTCGTGCTTTTTTGCGCTCTTTTTCGTATTTTATTGCGCTTATTACCCTTTTTGCAACAGCTTAATGTGCTCTTGCTCTTCGTAGAGATACCAACACTGATAAATCTATCTCAGAGTTCGTGACGCACGACGAATTTCGTTCTACGGCGGTGTTGTGTTCATTTTCATATGAACAAATGTGTTTTATATTTTATGACGAAAGTTTGCACCAAAAAATTCTTCGTTCGTCCCAATTGTGTGCCTAGCATTACTCTCAATGCAAACCGGTGTTGCCAGTGAAATTTCGTCACATATCCCTAATTTTAAATTTTAAATCTCCAAAGACAAATTAAATATTATTATGATCAGAAGAAACACTCGATTTTTGTTTATAAAGAAAGGCATCTTTTGTTGCTTCTACGTCAATGTAATGGTAAGTAAAAAGATGGTTTTGTAGAAAATTTTGTTAAAATATGCTTGAAAATGCTTTTGCATGTCACGTTTTTTCATGCATGGCAACACACTTTGATAAAACAAACCTTCCGGTTTGCCATAATAATTTTCTGAAAATAAAAAATTTGTTGAATTCTCATTACACATATTTTCATATTGTTACGGGAACATTTTTTCTCTGGCAACGCTGATTCTTAAGAGTTCTCAACGATACGTAATAGAATAACACATACGTAATAGCAGAGTATATTAAAAGGCGTGGCTCCCTAATTTTGCCGAACACGGACCTATGCATTAGAACGTATGAACAAGTATGATTGTTTTTTGAGTAAAAATATACCAGTTGGCATTTGGAAGATTATTTAATGACCGCGAACATTTCGCGACTCTTTTTCTTGTCTTCTAGATGATTGTTAGAGTAAAACTAAATTTGAATCTTCCAAATGCTGCTTTTGTGAGTCATTTGACATTTGTGGATTTGGCCAACATGGGAAGTTTATTAGTATTGCACTAGTATTAGTATTTGACTCTTTCAAGTAACGTTTTTGCGAGCTATTTTGCTGATGGTTGTACAATTGCCTTTTAGTCTTGTAATTTACATTTTTGCGATCATTTTTGAACAAGCCAGTCAAATCAGTGTATTTATGGTATCAGGCAAATTAATACTCATCATAATATAGAAAGAGTTCGTACCCCTCCCGTTGGATTTGCGCACCTGAAGTATGACATTGTGGATAATTAATTTAATCGCCCGCTAGGATCGCGGAAGTTTCATCTTAAATTGCAAATGCTCGCAGGGATATTTTACGTGTGCATTTTTGAATCTTTAAATGTATTGCATTCATTTTGCTTAAGATATAAATGTGCACACTTAAATGTGCTGACACAAACAAACGTACATATATACATGAATGTGTACATTCTTAATGTTTTCGTTCTTCGTGTGCTCATCTAATTCATCAGGCATATCACTGTGGGTCTATTCGCAAAATAAATGGTTATAATTAAAAATATTTTAAGCTCAATTATGGCTTTGGATGGCAGCTATAGTATTAATAGAAGTTGAAAAATTGATGGTATTTATGGATGCAAAAATGCCAAAAATCATATTTTGTTTCACCAGTTGCCCTTATTGAGTTAAACTGCTTTGAAGCAGAATGTTTAGACTATTTTTTTCAATAATCTAGATGCAAACTTAAGAAATCAATATAGCTATGACAAAAAAAAGAATTCAAGTTCTTAAGTCAACTTAAGGTTCAAATGAGAGAACAAAACCGCTACAATTTTTCAGAGCAAAATTGCAAAATTTTAGTTCATTTGCGTGGTTTTTAATTACTTTTAAGTTGGTTTTTAATTTAAATTTGTTTTAAACTTCTTTTTTTTATTTGCCTGATTAAAACAGGGCTAATTTAAATTTTTTTTTAAATAGTGGCCTAATTGAGTCGAGTAAGGAAACAAAAATAATTTCGATAGAAATTAAAAAATAGATTTTATGAAAAGTTGCACAGTTGAATTAACAAACCAATAACTTTGTTTTAAGTTAAATAAAAACATATAAACATATTAAATAAAAACATATAACATAAAAATATATAAAAACATATAAACAGGCATGAGCCTGATTAATAAAGAACAAATAATAATTTGAAATTACTCATGGTAAATTTGAGCTTTCAGTACAAAAAAAACTTTCAAGAAATTGAATCGTATTCCAATATAATCAAATCAAAAAATTCACGTATTCCATTTTCACTATAACGAAAGACTACCTAACAAACATTTTAAAACCTACTTTTCTTAATAAATTATATAGTGTTTTATCAATATAATTACCAGAAAGAATACCAAACCTGCATGAACAAGAATTGCAATTAATATTATTTCATTGCAAAAATTCGCCTTAAAACGCTTAATATTTTTCATTTTAATAGGATTTTCCTCATTCTGCAAAACTATAAAAATGTTAGTTAGGGTGTTTTGCATTTCAGGTAACGATATATATATATATATATATATATATATATATATATATATATATATATATATATATATAAGGTTGAAGTTTGCATTAATTGACACCACAAACTGTAGACCAAAGACGTGAAAGGTGATAGTAAATGTGTATGGGCCTTCGAAAACTGCTAAAGTATTATTTTGGTAGCATTTAATGCTTTTTATGTTATCAAAGCTTTAACGAAAAAAAAAGAATATGTGTCACTAAAAGACATTATGATGATTTTCATAGTGATATGAATAAGTTTAATGTTAATGAAAGGGAAAACTTTTTGATTAAAAACATTTACGATGTGGGCGATACCAAACTTTTTTTACTTTTCTTAACTTTTACTTTTTACTTCAGTAAACACTCATAGATCAGGGTTTTTCTTTCCAACCGCATATTTTTATTTGGCGAATATTTTCCGTTATGCTACATCAAGCAACAATTCTAGTATTTACTTTTTTTCTTGAATGGAAAACAACAAATTATTGTGCCATCTTTTTAAGTTTTTTCAATCGATTGTTTACTTAAAATATTGAAAATCTGGTGCAAACTATAAACAATTTTACAACAAATATGACTAGCATGATGCAAGAAATGCTGCGAATGCAGAATATTCTGCTTCAAGCATTAATTAATAAGCCATGAACACGTTAACAATATGTTTCTGGAACGCAAACGGCATTCGCCAACATAAAAATGAACTTGAGCACTTCCTCACGGAAAAAAATATTGATGTAATGTTAGTATCTGAGACTCATTTGACTTCGAGAAGTCTTTTTACAATTTATGGCTACACTATATATGATACAAAGGACCCTATAGGAAGGGCTTGCGGTGGATCAGCAATTCTAATAAAGTCAAGACTCAAGCACTATGTTCTTGATAACATTTGTGAAGAACACCTACAAGCAACAAATATTGGCATTGAAAGTTTTTGTACAAATTTTGTTATATCATCAATTTACTCCCCTCCCAGATTTTCAATCACTGAGAATCAATATGAGGATTTCTACAAATCTCTTGGACCTTGTTTTGTAGCAGCTGGCGACTACAATGCTAAGCATACGTTCTGGGGTTCGCGTCTTATTACCCCCAGAGGTCGAGCATTGTTCAACACTATTTCAAAAATGGGCTTGGATGTCATTTCGAGTGGGGAGCCCACTTATTGGCCTACTGACATACAAAAAATTCCGGATGTTATAGATTTTGGCGTCATAAAAAATATCTCTAGGGATTTAATTCAAGTTCAAGCTTCTCTTGATCTTTCGTCCGATCACTCTCCGACGATCATTACAATTTGTAGTCCCTTAAGAAGTAACTTACCTGACCCATATGTGAAGATGATCAATCGTGTTAATTGGCTGGGGCTCAAAAAATATCTCAGTAGTCATTGTACGGAAAACATTACGCTTAGAACATCCGATGATATTGAATCTAACATTGCCAATCTCAGCGAGAAATTAAACAGGCTGCTTAACATGCCATTATCTCCCATCCGCAGACTGGGTTTAATAAAATTTATTCTACAGACATTGAACGTCTCGTACGTGAAAAAAGAAGAGCTAGAAGGGAATGGCAACAGCACAGATCACCACAAAATAAAATCAGATTTAAAGAGTGCACTAAACGACTCCAAGAGTTGCTTGCGTCTGAAAAAACTGCATCTCTTAAAAATTATCTGCAAGGTCTTGATGTCACACCAGCGTCTAATTACTCTTTGTGGCGCGCTGCTAGAAAGCTTAAAACACCCATTGAGTATAAGCCACCTCTACGCACATCTACCGGAAGTTGGGCAAGAAGCGATACTGAAAAAGGTAAAATATTTGCTGAGCACTTAAAATCCGTTTTTACGCCAAACATATATACTGGTGTTGCTGATTTGCCGAATGTAGTCGCTCTACCCCCTCAACACATAAAGTTTAAGACGCGTGATTTACAAAAAATAATTGCCGAACTCAACCCGAAGAAAGCTCCGGGTATTGGTGGAATTAGTAACCAGATGCTTATGAACTTGCCTCGTATTGCAATGAGAATCCTATTATTCATATTAAATGCCATTTTACGACTGGAGTATTATCCATACAGCTGGAAGCTTGCCAAGGTTAAAATGATTCCAAAGCCGGGCAAAGATCTAACCAAGGCTGAGTCATATAGGCCAATAAGTCTACTATCAACTATGTCAAAGCTTTTCGAAAAACTGCTCAAAACAAAATTGTCCCCAATTCTAATTAGTAGTGGGTGCATACCAGACCATCAATTTGGTTTTAGAAGTCAGCATAGCACCATTGAACAAACTCACAGACTGGTTCAATTTATAAGAAGAACTTTTGAGGAAAAAAAGTATTGTTCTGCGCTATTTATTGACGTTTCCCAGGCATTTGATAAAGTGTGTCATGAAGACCTAATTTTAAAATTAAAAATAGGGTGCCCCTGTGGCTGAGTGGTAGCGATGCTAGCCGCTCAGTCCAGAGGTCGTGGGTTCGATTCCCACCATAGACCCTGGGTGTTTTTCGCAGACAAGCTAATCGCTTTGCGAGTTGTGTTTGTGTTTGTCATAATAAAAAAAAAAAAAAAAAAAAAAAATTGAAGACTTACTTACCAACAAACATTTTAAATATTTTGGAAAGTTACATTATTTTCCGTAAGTTCACTGTTGTTGAAGGAGACTTTGCGAGTAGGCCTGAAACTATTTCATCCGGTGTGCCACAGGGGAGCATTCTGGGACCAGTTTTATACTTGATTTATACTTGCGATATGCCTATGAGCAGTAGTATCCATACTTCCACATTTGCCGACGATACAGCCTGCCTTAGTATGCACGAAAACCCTGATGAGGCATCCCGCAAACTCCAGGAACACATTAGTCAGATGGAGCTTTGGTTAAACTTATGGAGAATTAAAGTCAATGAACGAAAGTGTGTCCATATAACGTTCACCCTAAGAAGAGATACTTGCTCCCCCATTCGGATTAACAATCAAGTTGTTCCTCAACATTCACATGTGAAATATCTTGGTTTACACCTTGATCGACGACTTACATGGAAACATCACATTGACTCTAAGTTAACTCAAATGAAACTTAAATTAACTCAGGTACATTGGCTGATTGGTAGAAATTCAACACTTAGCCTAGACTGCAAACTTTTAATATACAAGTCGCTTTTAAAGCCAATATGGTGTTACGGAATTCAACTATGGGGCACTGCTTCAGCTTCAAATATAGAGAAAATTCAACGAAGGCAAAATAAAATTTTACGCATGATAACATCGGCTCCATGGTACATTAAAAATTCAAATATACATCGCGATTTGAATATGCCACTAGTGACTGAAGAAATTGTAAAATACGCATGCAAATATCTAACAAAACTCGAGTCACATCCTAATCCGCTTGCTCGTAATATACTGGGCACATCCGCTTAAAAAAGAGAGATACACGGGCTCTAATATTCAACACTCTAGATGATGAAGCTGCTTGAAAACACTTTTTTCTTTTTGTTGCTTATCACTACTTATGTATTATTAATAACTATCACTAAGCTTATGTCCGACATTGGTCGGGCCTAATAATTTTTTTATAGATTTAAGATTTGAATACTTATTGTTAGTTCATATTTGAAGATACAATAAATAAAAAAACATGCATTAAAAAAAAAAAAAAAAAAAAAAAAAAAAAAAGGGTTTATTTTCAATTAATATTTTAACTTAATCGACGCTTTTTTTAAGATAAAAAAATATGTCTACTTATGTATAAATACATAATGCACCATCATCTTTCAAACGCTTGGCTTTGTGTTTGGTGGGTAGCTCACAACCTCAACACATACACAATTTACCAATATATTCGCAGCGCCCACCAGTGGTGTAAATAAAACATAACGACCCAGCGGTAAAACTCAGAAGACCTTCTTGGTGCAGGCCTTATTAAAGGACTCTTTCGCATAATAACACTCGCTTCTATGAGAAGGGAGAAGGGAAGGAGTAACATGTTTTGTTTTGTTTTTTTACCAAAGCAAAAATAAAATCTATTAGTTTGAAGGCCTTCCAGAATCTCTGGCGAATGAGGCAAGAACAGAAGGCCTGCTGCGCAATGACAATGCGTGTAAAAAAGATATGAGTATGGAGTGGAGCGAGCAGGCCTTCTACATCCAAAAGAAGGCATACAGAGGCCTTCTAGAAGGCATCCCTACTCCTTCTAGTTCCCGCTGGGGAAGTTTCCACGTGTGGCCTTTTGCTTGTCTCCGCTCTAAAGACAAATAAATAAAACAGATTGATCATGTCACAAAATAAAGTTGTGCATTTTACTCAGTTTGTAGACTTGAATGGAATATTTTATTCAGGTTTATTCAGGTTTATTAGGAACAGCAGCGTGTGGTTGATAAAAGAAATTTTTACAAAAATGCTAATAAATCAATATTACTAAACGCCAGCCGCTGAAAAGAGAGAGCAACATCACTGTTATGAATAGCTGTTAAAGGAAATTTATTCTTTTTTTTTTTTTTGGTAACTACAAAATAGTAGCAGAAAAATATTCACTTGAAATGTAAGTAGTAATTAAATAGAAATATATATAGTTAGTTATTTATTTGAAATTTATTTGAGCTGATGGTTCAGCTTTGTCTATATGCATTTCATTGTTGCTGTAACAAATCATCAGTAGACTTCAACCGTACATTTTGAATAGTCACAAACCTCTTATCTTATGCACAGACTTTCAAGAACTATTTGAGAAGTCACAAATAATAATATTTTTGAAAATCACAAAAGAAAAAATAAGCGTAGTAGGCTTAGAAACTTATAGAAAATTCAGCAAATAATTCATATCGCATCTAATTCATTAAATAAATAAATAAAACAATTGATTTTATGTACAAAGCGCGTGTGATGTGCAATAAAAAGAGAATTGCAAGCCTCGTAAGCTTGATTTTTCGTTCAACTTTTCATAAACGCTCAAGAACCTTTCTTTGGAAACCCGAAATTTTTTGTAAATCTGCAAAATTTTAAGCTTTAATATGATTTTTTTTCTAGAACTTACATTTACATACATACACACATATCATCATGAGTTTCCTATAAATTTGTTGCTATTTGTAAAAGTTGCGGTGAATCGAGTTCAGTTTGAGGTTTTTATAAAGATCTGACTTTTTATAGAGTAATATATATTAATATTGAGAGTTGAGTGCTGCATCTAATGCAATTTTTTTAGTTTTACTAATTGTACCCTTCTGCATGCAAAGAAAATATATGATTGTAGAATGGTTGAGAAAACAATATTATGTTCTCTGAAAAAATGTGTGGTCGTCGAAAACTAGTTATTGTTATTTTAAACATTTATTTCGTCACGATAAACAGAGTAATGTTTTAATTTAATAATTACATTATCACATCCATATAAAAGTGTGATATGGTTAGAGTTTAACAATATGGTTTTGTTAAAAATTTATGACTACAACATAATTTGTATTATTATTTAAAAATAATATGATGTAAATAACGATATAATGTTTTCCAAAACCATACTATGTTAAGTTAAAAAAAAATCTTTTTCAGAAACATCTGTCAGTTCAGTATTTCGTTTGTAAGCTATCGGTAGTGTTAAATAACTCATGTTTTAGACTCGGCAGTTTTTCTTGAAGCAAGTCTGAGTTTATGGGAGAGAGAGGAAAGAAGAAAGAAGAGGGGTACTGACTTGCTTGTACAGAAAAGTTACTTCAATTCTCTTTTGTTTTTTCATTTGCAGCATTAAAACGATAGGAAAATTGAACAGAAACCGTCTGAGTGTAAACAAACGAGCAGTTTTAAAAGAGAATTGAAGATAATTGCTTCAAGAAAAACTGCCAAGTCTAAAACATGACTAAAGGAATAAATAAATAAAGTATAAACAAAAGGGTAGATCAATAAATATATATAAACTTTTGTGTATCCTTTTATACAGACATGTCTGTATGTCGTATAAGTATACATTTCTATATATACAATTTCTTTCAACAATATTAATTTATTTTTATTTCGAATTTAACGCACAGCTGTTTCTAAAATAAACCCAGATAATATTATAATTAACTCAGATAATAATATTGTTAA
Source organism: Tachina grossa (assembly GCA_949987645.1). Lineage (NCBI taxonomy): Eukaryota > Metazoa > Arthropoda > Insecta > Diptera > Tachinidae > Tachina > Tachina grossa. The sequence continues at coordinate 148,706,302 of OX465274.1, read as the reverse complement.
ATTTTTTTTCTATTAACAATAATATGATTTGACTGCAACCATATAATTCAATCATAGTATGTTGCTGTTTGATTATGGTTACCTCAACCATATTTTTTCTTTGCGTGTGCGTTTAACACCTTCATCTATTATTTATGTAATTTTATACTGTTTTCTGACAGTGTGAATTTAAGCTTAGTTTAATCCAGCACAATTAAATTTTACTCATTTAATTGCAAACATCGATGCAAGAAAACTTTCATTATCTGAACTGGGACTAAGCCAAGGCAAATCCATCAAAGACTGAATTAATATTATTGTTCTTAAGATGATATATTATTTTCGATTTGTTACCTTTTCTAAAATTTATGCAAAATTACGCCACCTTTGATACTTTTTGGGACACTATAGCTCGATAAAAAAAAATTTATCTCATATATTGACAGAGCACACTACTGTGCATAATGTTGTCGGAACGATTTATTTGAGTCTATTTTCATGCACTTCAATGAATTTAGTGCAACAACAACAAATAGCACTTCTTGGCAAATTCACTTTGATTGTGCCTGTGTAAGGACAGCATCAAATCGAACTGTTCTAAAAATTTATTTGTGAAAACGAAAAAATTTAAAGCGGCAAATTATTTGTTTAAGCTGGAAATATAGAATCTTAAATAACACGTGTTTTTTTTTAATTAAAGAAGAGATTACGAAGTGATATTTTAGTAATGGTCAAAACATAATTTTGTGCATATTTTTAGGGCTAAAAAGAGCAGGTTAAAAATTACGCCTTGAGATAAGTGAAGCCTTTCATAAATTGAAAACAAAACGAATTATCTCCAACAACAATATTTAAGGGAACACGCTGCACTCTCTTTTTAGGTTTCTATCAAGGCAAATTGATACAAGTTGGACTTGATTTGTAACTCTACGTATTCGCCTTGTTTATTTGTTAGTGTAAAATTTCCTGCTGTCAGAATATTTCCTAACGTTTTAAATTCATTTGACAGCAGGAAAATTAAGTCAGCTAGGTGAATTAAGTTCGCCTTTTGCGAATTCGCCTTGGTTCCTATTTAAAAGCTCATATTTTTCTAGTCACAAGGAAATAGTAAGGAAAATTATTTCTGAATGCAGCAACTGAATGTAATCCTTAACAAATGGTATCAGTTTTGTGAAGCTGCTAAGATTTATTTTTTTTCTTACAATGAGAAGAAACTTGTATTCTAAGAATATTTTTATGCCATAAAATATATACACAGTCAGTTGAAATGCAATTCATGTAGTTAAATGAATTACATTTTCAAAAAGAGATCGAAGTGAATTAGAACTGGAAATTTAAATTATATTAAAAGTTTTTTATTTTCTCCATAGCACGTAAAGACTTAAGTATGATTGTAAATACTTTTAATCCTTTTCTAGTTTTCTAGTTTCCTTTATTTATTGAAACCCATTTTAATGTGTATTTTAAATTTAGCAAAAACCAACAGGCAAATAGATATCTTCAGTTCAGCTTCAGTTGTTTCGTGTTTGTGCAAGTAAATAGTTTTTAAGAGCTTTTGCTTACAAAATATAAAGGCAATCGATTAAGCTTAAAAATTTAAAATTTTAGGTACTAAATATTCGTCATGAGCACGAAATATTGTCTAATAATAAGAAATAATTTGGTTACACACTTTATTATAAATCAAAATCTTAAAATTTATCTCTTTGAATTTCAAACACTTATTAAAAGATTTTTCTACATAATCTTTACTTTGCTTAATTAATGTAGTAAAATTACATTATATTTCAAACTTCAGCACTAATTAAATATCAATACTGTGCTCACTTTGGTAATTAAGACCGACCAACAACCTTGTCATTTAGTTAATGTGTGTGCATGTTCGAAAATCACTTTCCGCTTAACATGTCCATTTCTTTCTACGAAGCATGGTAAGTACTCGTAATAAAGAAAAGGGCGATAAGATGATAACAGTATTTTCACATTTTTCTATTTTAGAAAATTAACAAACAGTTAGTTAGTCGTTGAATTGCTGTTGTGTATAAATAAGTAAACGTTAATAAATACCCCCTTTTTAAATTTCGAAAAACAAATAAAAACTAATCAATAACCACACACCAATATAAAAAAATACATTCTCTTATTGTTTAATTTACAAAAAATAAACTAAATTAAATAAACACTTATCCCTCGACTTACACGATCTTTTTTACACGATTTCAGTTTTACAGGATTATTTTGGTTTTCGTGTAAATTTAAAGATTTATGAAATACTTCGGTTTACACGTTTTTTTATGTGTTTTATTGAATATTTTTATCTCTAATGAATAGCATTTATTTTTTTTTAATGAATAAAGATTTATTTTTATGTGTTTTGAGTAAACGCTTCTGATATTTTAAAAACTTAGTTGAAATACATATATATTTTACACGATTTTTCATACAAATATTTAAAATTTCGATTTATACGACTTTATCAGGAACGTACCTATCGTGTAAATGGAGGTATAGGTGTATTGTATTAAACATGTTCAGAACTAGCTATCGTGTCTATTTAATTATTATGTTGAATAAAGCTTTGCGGTTTTATTTCAAATATCACTGTTACTATATATTAAATTTTATTTTATTTAGTTTTTAATTAAAAGTGTGCCTTTTTTTAACGCTCCCATAATGAAAGCGTAATGCCCTTATTCTGTTCGACGATTGTATCGTCCTGTCTATGCATGAGTCTATGCCACAGTTGTGATTCTTTAATACAATTATTATTTATTGTCTCTACTAGAAGGTTCGTGTATTTGCTTTATGATTTTGTTCCAAACATTATATCCAACACATATTTTTTTTTATATATTTTTCAAAAGATTGTAATGCAATATATGCAAAAATATGTACATATGTATGTACGAACATACACATTAGTTTTGCGAAAAAAATGTAGGTCTCATTTAAAAACACACACAAATTAGTTTTTGGTAGTTACTTATATATTCCAAATATGTTTAAATTTTCCAGCCCTGCAACAATCTGTTTTTGTTTGTTTGATTTCCAATACCAATATTTTTCTGGCTAAAATATTAAAAATGTATACTTTTATGTATGAAAAAAGTTTTAATTTACCAGCCCTTCAATAACAATCTGTTTCGACTTCCCTATTCATATGGATCGAGAATATACATATGTATGTATACTTTATGGAATAATTTATAAATATTGTACAAACTGCAAACATAGTGACAAACCTATACATACATAAAATTACCATTTTTGGTTAAGTGCATAAAAATATATACTTGACTACTAATCAGTTTCTTTAAGGTTAATGACACCATGTTATGCATGTGGTAAAATACTCGTACAGCAAAGAAATAGTATAGAACTTTTAAAAAATTGTATACGTAATTTAAAAAAAAAAAAATATTTCTAACTACTTTTCTATGGCTTCTTGTTGAGATAGATAATGACCGTACAAGTGTCAACGCGTTTAAAGAAATTTATATGTAAAATGTACGAGTTTATTTTGCTTTCACAATTTTATTTTATGTGATGGCCGCAGACAGACTTTATTATATTTAAACGGCTTTAGTAGCAATACAGTAGTTTGTTGAACAACAACATGGAATTTATATTTGAATGTTTTTATGAGGATACTTTGGACAAATTGTGTCGCAATGGCTTACAGGACAGATCGTCCAGACGGGATGTGTTGGATCATTTAAATGCCATAATTGGTGGTTGCAGTGATGGTAAGCGGTAATTTGCTATAAATTTTTATTGCATTTAAGTTTTTATATTTTTCTTCTTTTATGGTTTTAAATGAATACATATTTGTATGTACATATGTATGTATGTATGCATGTATGTATATATTTATACTTATGATTAATTCAAAAGGACAAAATATGCACACTGAAGAAGTGGCTCGTATTGCTGTCTTGGCTGCCGTTCGTTATCATCGTGACAAAAAGGATGGAAATGGTGATGTAAGTAATTTATTTAAATGATTTCTCTTTCTTATCGTTATTATGTATTTTAAAATTAAGTATTTGTTGACAGAGATATTTGTGGCTTAGGAGAAAGTAATTTGAGTGTTAGAGCTTGACAGCTAAGATTTTGTGAGAGCTAGCTTTGCGGTTCATGTCCAGTACAAGAAACACAGCATATAAATAGTAATTACAGAGGGAGAGGGTATTAAGTTTTTTGATGAGTACATCAAAATTTATTTCCGTTTTGAAATAGATTAGTTTTTAATATCGATGATATTTAAGGCAGAATTAATGCCTAACATACTCCTACGAAAGATCACTAACAAGAACTTTTAAGACATAAAGGATTTTCCAAATGCTTTAACACAGTGGAATCTTTTAAAACAAACACTAAACAACACTCTTGACAAGGCATTTGTTTCAGTTATTGCAGGTATAGGAGTAAAGAAGAAAATACTTTGTGACAGAAGAATTTATGTTGTTTTCCTGCAGAAAGTGCGAATAGTGAAATTTTGGTGATTTACTAGTGACGTTGTCAGTAGCACTACTGACCAGGTGTACCAAAGCCAATGCTATCATCTATTGACATTTAACATTAGCTTGTTACTGACCACATGGAGACATTGGCACCAAAGATTCACTAGTAAATTTTAGGGGCTCTAGTACGCAATTTCGATATATACTCTCTCATTGTCAATAGTAAACTTATAGTGATTTTCTAGTGACATTGTCAATAGTGCTACTGACTAGGTGCACCCCAGCCAATGCAAATGCCTATTGACAGTAGACTTTAGCACTGTATGGAGCATACCGAAATAACGCGGCGGCAACGCTTTGCTATTGGAAAATCCGATTTTGACATCGCGTTTCACAATGAAGTTAGTTGCAAAAGAAAACAATTGCTTTCTGTTTGCCATCATCAGTGTTACCATATGTGAAGATTTATCTTATATTCGAAGTTTTTCAGGATGTTAAAAATACCAAAAAATATCTTTGTTAAAAATAAGATTTTTAAGAATATGAGATTTAATACTTTTAATATATCATTTAAAGTCCTTTTGACTAAAGTATTGACATATTTTCTTCTTTCCTTCATTAAAAGTATGAATTATGCGCATACATATATTTATCCTATACATGTTCTATTTTGTGTTATTTACCTTTACGTTTGTTCCCTACAAGAAATGAATGACTGAAACTAAAACAAAAAGAATTTTTTCACCATAACATTTTCAGCAATTTTACACTGAATTCAATAGTGACAGTCAATTGACTGGTCATTTAATTATAGTTGCTCCACTCTAGCATATATGTATGTATGTCAGAGTAGGACATCTAATATAAACTTTTAAAAATCGAGTTTTATTACAAAAAATACAAATCATTCTGCCTGTGAAAACTAAAATTTATAAGTGTTAAAAAAGATAAGTAAGAACAAAAGTGAATAAAAGAAATTTACAAAACTTAATTTAATATATATGTATGTAGATATTTCTTTTCAAAGTTGTAGATATTTGTAAAAAGCAAGATGCGTTGGCGGTGAAAAGGTGTGACGAGGGCTGGATACCGCCTAGGTTATTCTGATTTTGCTTTAATTTTAAATATTTTATTTACTTGCATATTTCGAATTGACTTTTTAAAATAAAAACAATTAATATAATAAAAATTATATTTTTTGCCAGTATATCAAACATGTATGATAGCTCAATTGTGGGGGATATATTAGTCAATTATGATCAGTCAAACTTGACTAATATTTATGCTATCATTGATTAGTAAAAAGCACTCGTGAGCAGTTGACTAAATTTTATATTCATTAGTTATAGAGAGATGCAACATGACACGTACACAAGAGTTTCCATCAGATTTTTCCTTTTCCCCTTAATAATGTGATAGCAACTTTGTTCTGCGCAATGATAAATATATCCTTCATGACTTCCGATCAATTGACTGATACTATTCATGTAGAGTTAGTTCATTTGAAACAAAATAAATTTTTTTTGAATTCGAATTCAGTAAAATCAATGCATATTAATATATTTTGAGTAAAATCACTAAAAAAAAAGATTTTTAATTTTTGTCCGACTTGAATGTTTTTGAGAATAAAATATGGCAACGCTGGCCATCATCCTTAACACAAGTAACTTTTTCAAATCTTATAAATAACTAAATTTTTCAAACTTTAATTATTTTATTTTAATTGAAGTAACAACATTTTAATAACAAAATCACAAACAACAATGTCGTCCGTGCAGCAGTTAAAATAATCAGGGTTGTTTTATTTATTTGTTTGATAACCCTGTTTTTGACATAACGCTGACGCTTTTGTTTAGGTATGGCATTTCAGCGTTAATGCTCGGCGGAAAAAACCGTTCCGCTTTCCGTCCTTGTTTAGGGATGGCTGTAACGTATCTCTACTCGCGCATAAAAGGAAAGTTGTCGACATTTTAATTAGTGCAATTGTCGCTGGAAAAATAGTATTGACATAGAGTCATATGGTTCTAGGTTGACTAGAGGGTTGCTTCTTCATACGTATGGGCGCGTATGTACATACGCACACACGTTATGTATGTATACGATTTTTTATTTTTCTTTGCACATACCACCGCACACATGCATTGACATTAGTTGTACACACACTCTCAAACATATTGTATGCAAAATAACAAGCATAAACTCATCAACACCACTTCTGTTGATTGTTTTTTATGAACAAGAAGTCTTACCGACATCGCTTATTAACACTTACATATATACACGAACAGCAATGCATTTATTATTGGTTTCGTATAAAACATGCTACGAGAATACATTTAAAAAAACAAGATGTATTTACATTTCAAGTCTGTTTACGCAGGCCTCTAATGCCTAATTAGTCTTTATTTTCTGTAACTGTTCTATGCTGTGCTAAGTTTTCATATTTAGTTTTTCTGTAAAAACTTATCAGCTGTTTCTGGCAAACAAAGAAAAAATGATGACTTGATATATAACTTTATGCTTTTTATTTTATGAAAGCTTGTAAAAAATATTATTTTTTTCAATTCTAAAAGCATAATTACATTTCATTTCAAAGTTTATTTTAATGCATTTTATGGTAAGTTGCAATTAGTTCACAAGTTCTTGGTTTTCACAGATTGAACTGAAACAGATTAGAACAGAAACATAATCGAACAGACAAACTTGCGACTTGTAAAAATATTTCTGTAAACAAAAAAAAAGTCAGCTGATTTGTACCAGAGCAGAAAGTAACTATTTCTGCCTTTAGTTTATTCTGTTATGAATCAGCTGTTTTTTTTTCTGTTGCATTGAAAACCTGTATACGTGGTTTGTTTCTCTCTCTCTCTCTCTCTCTCTCTGTTATATTGTGGACAAATCTGTAAAAAAGTTAATTCAACGTCAACTGACAGGGAAAACTGCTGGCATATTAGTTTTTTTTTTGGGTATGAAAAAATATTTATAATATATCTTTTTAAAGGCTACAAAAATTTCTTTTAAATAAAGATTTTTTTAAAGTGATCTATCTTTGTCAATTTAACAATAATGAAATATAAATGGTTTAATTTTAGTGGAAGAAAGAGACATTTTATGGAAAGAGTTTAAGAAATTCTAAACATTAACAGCTGAGTCCTGGTCACAGAACAACTAATTGCAAAATATTTTCTAAAGAAAAGAACGACGTCGAACGGCAATAAAGAACAAAAACTAACTGATCAGCCCTTTATATTTTTTTATGCAGCATATTAAGACCTTTTTTTTATTACAAATCACATTTTGTCACGAACATCTATATACCATATGAATCTTGTATTGGAACAGGGACATAGTTCAAATAAACAAGTTTTAAGTTTCAATGAAGATACTCGTATTAAAATATTTTCTTTTCTCAAGAGATGCGTGTACAAGACTTTTACATGAAATTTATACACACAATCAAATATTATAAAACACAACTTATCGCTTTGAAATTTGTTTGTATTTTTTTTTACATCAAGCTGAACCGACCTTGGGGGGGAGAATATAAGAAATCAAACAAAAACAAAAAAAAATCTCCATACAACTAATGGCCACTCTAATGTAACACAGTATTCTTAATTTCTTTTTCTTTTTACAAATGTTTCTTGAAATTGAATGGTTTCGCTTTGTTTTCTATTTTTAGGTCTGTTTGATGGGTAAATTCCATAATATTTTATATATTGCATTACGTACGTGCTGGGATTGGGGTGTCAGAGACTCAGCGGTTGTTGTGGTGTTGCTTGGTAAGTTACACGTAAATATAAAGAAAAATTTAAATGCCAATGATAATTGATAATTATACTTTTTGCCACCAAAATCACTTGGCAATTATTATGCTGTTTATTAATATCATAACTGGTGACAAAACGCTTATTATAAGTGTATTCTAACAGTTTATTCATGGTTTTTAAAATTTTATGTGTAAATGTAGAAATTAAATTATAATATATTTTAAATTTTATTATTCCAAGCACGCTATTTAAAAAATTTAATACTTCGTTATTTAAATTCGTATTTACATAATCGTATTTATCCAAGTACTTTATAAAGAGAAAAATTGGTTTTACTCTAATAGTGAAAATAAATAATATACATACACATATTTTCTGTTTAAATAATTCATCCTGTTTAAATGTGGCAACAAGTTATGTTGGCTTGTTACGTCGCTGTTTTAACTAACTGACCTAACTAACATTTTAAAAATTTAACAGGAGAGCATGTTTTACGGTTGTTTTATACATTCATTCTTATGGCTGCGTCGGAAATCTTTTTACTTATATGGGCACAAAAGTAATGCTTACAGTCATGAAAATTGCAGACAATGTGTACTATAACTTATAAAGTCCAGTAGAGGACTTAACTCATTTTTCATAAAAATGTCAGTTAGGTCGGTTAGTTAAAACAGCGACGGTTAGTGTGTCTGTGTGAAAAATAATTTCCATATTAATGCTTCTTTTAAAAATGTCCTGAGTGAAAATGTGAATGGAAATCAGTTTGATTATGATGCTTTTAATTCAAATAATTTAATTTAATAGTATTTAAAATAGACGCTTTTTTCTTTCATGAACTTTTCATAGAAAATTTTTCTCTTTAACAAATGATTTTACTTTATTAAAACATTGAATGGTATACATATATGTTATATATGTATGAAGTAAAAATAGTTAATCTACTATATTACTAAAATATTATTAAGACGTAAAGTTTGTACTTATGTTTCCATATTTATATTTTTTAAAGGATAATATCGAGAATTAACGTTCCGATATTTAACCTTCTTTCACTAAAATGATTAATGGATCCTTCACACAAACAAAGGATATTAATTTTTCCTTTTGAGTCCTTAGAATAGGATCGTAGGGTGGTAAGCTCACCACACCAAGATGATACATATTATCATATCTTTTTCAGTAATTGCTTTAAGGGTTCCATACTAGTCTCCTGCATAAGAATATAAGAAAGAATATAAAAAAGAACTTTCAAGACATGAGGGATTTTTCAAATGCTTTACTACAGCGAAATCTTATAAAACAATCGTTAACAAGAATTTTTCGTTTGCAAGAAATTTGCTTGAGTACTGTAGGTATAAGAGTAAAGAAGAAAACACTTCGTGACGGAAGAATTTGTGATACTTGCTTCTTTCTACGCATAAAGCGCGTGTACAAACGTCATGCATGTATGTGTGTATGATTTTTTATTTTTCTGCGCACATGCAAAGGCACACACATGCATTAACATTAGTTGTATGCGGTTAATCACATAATAGCTTATCATCTACATATAACACACACACTCAAACGTACAATATGAAAAATAACAAGCATACACTAATCAACAGTACTTCTTTTGAGTGTTTGTTACAAACAAGCTGTCTTGCGACATCGCTTGTTAACACTGATATACACGTACACCAATACATCCATCGTGCTTCGCTTATAGGATGACAGCATTTATTATTGGTTTAGTATAATACATGCGACGTGAATACATTTAAAAATCATGACGTATTTACATTTAAGGACCTTTTACGCAGGTCTCTATTCCATAGCCATCAGAAATACAGAAGATTATAAAATTCATTTTATAGCACCTCCAGTCCGTCCTACCATTCGCTGATGGAATGAAAACGTAACTAAGTACCGTATTTGATGAAATTTAATATATAGATCTGAGTCTTAGACAATACATGAGCTACAATTTAAAAAAGTTGGATAAAAAGGATCAACGAATTTTTATAAAATTCAAATCATAGATACGACTACATCGGCATCTAAAAGAACACACGGTTTTCATAATTTGTATAAATTATTTTCAAAACGGGGAGGGGCAACTGGTCTTTTCTGCCTCTATTAAAAAATGATAATTAGTTAAATTTTTTAAAACCTTAAACTACGATCAACAAATTGTTAAGAGGGTGCAGCAGGGTAGGAGCGAAATCTGGCTCTCCAAAAATATACAATCGATTTTAATGAATTTCAAAAGATATACAGTATTTGACAAATTTCTCATAGAGAGGATGATCTATAAAAAACTTTGAGAGTTTGAATATAAGCAGCCGACTGAAATATGTCAAATAAGCGTTTAACAAAACTGAAATATTTTTTATGAATAAGGCAGATACTCATCTGCATTTATGTTAAATAGGCTACATATTAAAACAAAGTAGGACCAAGAGGATCCACAAAGAGTGGCGTTTCCAAAACGGATTTTTATGATATTCACAACATAGTTAGATCTATGTTTAAATAAAATATAACTTAAATATTTAAAAAAAGAAGTAGGAGCAAGAAAGGAACATGCGAGTAGTTTCCGCCTTTCGAATTTAGCCGACTTCTGAAATATGCAAAGATGAATACATCTGCGTCTACAAGACACCCATTGTATGTATTTTAAAAATATAACCAAAAAGAGGGCAAAGTAGCAATATCTGACTTATCGAAACTATCCAACAAGTTTGGATGAGTCTTAAAATATATATGCATAGATACGAGGATGGGTCATTAACTCAGTGAATTTTTGAAGAAACACAGGTTTTTATATAAAAAGTTGTTTTATTTTTTAACACAGTCTTCTTTGAATTCTATATACTTAGAGCCAAATTATCAGTCATTAGTTAATTATTAGTAAACTAAAATGATAACTATTGTTTAACTAACTTTAACTTCGTATTCGCAGTATATTGTTTAACTAAAGTTCTTAATATGAGCAAATAATTGTCCCTCCGTCAAACTTTTAAGTGCTTTTTTACATTTGCTACATTATTTCTTAAAAATAAATAAAACTGTGCTTGCTCATCTAACTTTATCGTGCAAGATATTGAACTAGTGCTAAATTGCTTCGGAAAAACAAAAATATAATAGAAAATGAAATAAAAAAATGTTTTACAGCTAAATATAAAGAAGATGCTTGACAACGTATGTGAGAAATGTGTATAAATTTTTTTCACAAAACCTCAATACTAATAAAGTTTACAACGAATCAACTTTTGTTAACCAATGACATTTGGCAGTTTAGCTAATGGTAAACAAAGAGCTATGAATCAAATATTATTGTTTAAAGTAATGCTATTTGTTAACTAATCACTGTGAATTTGGGCCTTAGTCCAACGTGACTGCAATTGTTGTATCTGTTTCGAAAAATATGATTTGTCGACTTCATAAAAATAGTTATTTGTTTTTTAGATGATACATCGTTGGAGTCTAATTTCTTTCCATCGAGCTATTTCTTCAAGTTTGAAAACAAAAAATAGTCACTCGGCCCTAGATCTGGAGAAAAGAGTGGACGAGGGAGCAATTTGTAGCCCCATTCATGGATTTTCGCCATGGAAACTGCACGTACGTTTGTGGTTGATTGTGAGCAAACCAGGAAACCATCTTGCAGAAAGCTTTCTTATATTCAAATAATAATTCAAAATTTAAGTCTTGCAGCCATATAAGATACCTATGGTTTTCACAATCTTTCTCAATTTCAATATGCTACCGGCTAAAATCCATATCGTGAATTTTTTCAATTGTTTCGAATGTAGAGACCTCAACTGGGAGTCCTCAACATCTGGCTTGTACGGCCACAACGAAATGCAGTAAACTACTCTGTTATCATTTAAATTAATAGTGAAGAGTCTTCATAGTATTTATCAAGCTTAACTTTGTTTAAAGTGATGGTTTTTCTGTAAAAAATAATAGTTGATGAGCACATCAAATTCTTTTTTTCCCCATTTTCTTCTCAAAATGTGCTATCAACGGCTGTTAAATACAAACTAAATGATGCAGCGTACTCAAATTTAAGCTTAAATAAGACGTGTCATGCCATATTGCCACATTTATAACCAAAACCGAAATTCAATTGGTTTATATGGTTATGGCGCTATGGCGAGTCATGTATAATCAAACACAGTGTTACCAAGTACAGGGTGGGCCAAAAGAAACCAAGCAGTGTAAAAGTTTAATAACTTTTTTGTTTATTAACTTTTTTTTTATTTTTTCTTTCAGATTATATAATATACAAAATGGAAATTTTTTTACACTAAGTATGAAAAATGATGTCTCTTAAATGACCACCGTTTTCAGCTTCGCACTGATGGGCTCTTTTTAGAGCATTTTCCATAACATCTTTCAAAACTTGTGGCTGTAGCGTTCGAATTTCTGCAGCAATGTTTGCCTTGAGTTCAAGGATTGTCTCTGGCTTGTTCACATACGCTCGCTCCTTCAAACAACCCCAAAGAAAATAGTCGGGTACTGTCAAATCTGGCGATCGCGCTGGCCAAATAATTTCCGAATTTCGAGAAATTATTCGCTCTCCCAAAATTTGACTTAAAAGTGCCATTGTGTCTCGGACAGTATGGGCAGTAGCTCCGTACTGCTGAAACCACATACCAGGTCTGTTTTCAAGAGCAGGACGTAAAAAATTTTCTATCATAAACCGATACCGCTCTCCATTTACGGTTAGAGCACTTCCATCTTCATTCTCGAAGAAGTAAGGCCCAATGACATTTTCAGATGTAATCCCACACCATACTGTACACCTGATGGGGTGCAATTGGCGTTGATGAATGGCTCTTGGATTTTGAGAACCCCAGAACCCCAGAAATTCTGACGTTAAAATGTCGACGATATGCTCTTTGCGTTAAAATAATTGATCTCTGGTTTAAATAATAAAATTCTATTGTTCTGGTTCTCTGTTCAGTTGTGAACCTCTCCATTATAAATTTTCCAAGTGTTGTCTATATAATCTGAAAGAAAAAATAAAAAAAAATTAATAAACAAAAAAGTTATTAAACTTTTACACCCCTTGGTTTCTTTTGACCCACCCTGTAGTTTGGTCCAAACAGCTGTTTTGTATAGTTATGATTATGGCACGTCTAATTTAGGCTATAGGAGTCAATTTAAATGATTTTAATTATCCTTTAAGCGCCGTCTAAGAGTTGTGATAATTTGAAAAATAATTCCATTGAACTAGTCATCTTTATGGTAAGGACTCGTTATAGTACTTTAACTTGAAAATTTTTGTAATATTATCCTTATATTGATTATGTCTTAAAACCTTGTTTATATTATTTTCAGTTGGCCCTCTGCCATAATCGTATGTTCTATGGCCTTTAAGAAACTGAAGAAAGTTGCCATACATTATACTAATATTACTTTTAGCTGCCAGTTGACAATGCAACTAAACTTAAGTTGCCATCCATATATGTTTTTATTATGACAAATGTCAAATCCATATGGAAAAACCAGCCAACAAAAAAAGTTTTTTTTTTAATATAAAGTTTGACTTTTTTCTTGATCAAAATATATTATGTTTAAATATAGAGCAATGTAGCCCTTATGCTTCCTAATAGAAAGTATTAAAAGAAGAAAATAAATACGTTATATGGACAAATGTGCTTATATTTTTAATTTAAAACATAATATAGAAAAATTAATGAACATGTTAAAAAGTACTTAATCTTTTTTATAATAAACTTTTTTCATTTACTACACTTCTAAACAATTTTATTATTGACTTTTCTTTTTCTTATAGAGGAGATTTACTCGTGCGAAAGAACATTCGAACGTATTTTCTTGGGTGCTCTGTTTGGTCCAAATGCACCACATTTCATAGCTGGCTGGCGTAGTGACTTTAGAGATCAGGTTAAGCAGCTTTAAAAATTCTTAAATTATGAACAAAGAATGATTGTAAAGGATTTATGTTTTGCTCTTTGTTTTAAGTACGGTTGTTTCTTTAATTTATTTTTATACCCTTTACCAAAAATTGAAAAAGGGTATATATTGGTTTGTCATTCCGTTTGTAATTTCCAGAATATTAATAAGTGAGCCATAAAGTATATATATTCTGGATCCTTATGCATAGGGAAGACGAATAAGCAATGTCCGTCTGTCCGTCTGTCCGTCTGTCTGTACGTGAAATCGGTTTTCCGAAGCTCCCAGAAAAGCTAGAGACTTCGTTCTTAAACTGGTTGGACAGAAATGGTCAAAATAAGATTGGTATTGAAAATCAGCAAAACCGAGCAGACGGTTTCAGAGCTGGGAGACTTAAACTTCATTTTGCCATACAAAATAACTACCGGAAACTAGTTTTTAAAAATTGTTTATTAAATAAACTTATTTTATACTTCAGTATGAATAAAATTGGTATTTCTAACTAAAAGAAATTAACAAAAAATTAAAAAAATTAAAAAGACGTTTCCAGGGTTGGAAAACTTTAACTTTTTGTCTTATACAAAAGTAACTAACTAAAAGAAATTTTTTTTTTTCGTTATAAATTAAACATATCTTTTATTCTTAAAAGATAAAGATTGGGGTAAGAAATCAGAAAAATCTAAAATTAACACACTTTCTATATTTTTTTAAGAACTACTAGATACCAATCTATAAGTAATAAGAAAAATCTAAAGTTATGATTCTAGAGTTTGAAAATTATTATTTTTTTCTTTGTACATAAAAGTAAGTATGTGCTTATGTATGTATCTCTACACTACATAAACGCACTTTGGTAAATGGTATATAAGATTCGGCACAGCCGAATATAGCACTCTTACTTGTTTTTATTATATTTTTATTGTTTTTTTTTTGTTAATTTAATCTTTGGTATACAAGTTTTGCTATAATACTTTTTTTTTAATTATTATTAAATTTTTTCAGGATGAAAACACCAGAGCCATGGTATATTTTTTACATCACGCCACGAGTCTTGACATGACACTACCCGTATGGATTGCACGTTATGAAGAGGAACGTTTGATTAAGTGAGTTTATTTTATGAGAATTTAGATATTTATATATAAATATAATAAATAAATTGAATTAGAAATAATGTTTCAGTTCTGTAAGAGTTAAATTTTAGTTGTTTATACTAAATTGTTTGAAAAAATATATCTGCGACAATGAGGAAAAAATGTTTAAGCCTAATATAACAGTTTTTCGGGAGAGCACTTTTAAAGTTAAAATAATTTTTTCTAGACTATTCCTATGTCTAGAAAAGATGTTAATTTCTTGTGAAACCATATTAATTGAAGGGTCTTATATCGAACCATAAGAGCCAAAAAAGCTTAGGTGACATATTTTTTAATTTTCGTTTTTTAGATGAAAATCGATTATTTACGACCGCAAATAATCGATTTTCTTTAGAAAATGTCGCTTATGCTTTTTGGGCTCCTTTGTTTATAAAGTAATATAAAATACTGATTTTATTCACTTCTGAAGCAATCGTCTAAAAGAATTAGAAAATTATAAGAATAAGATACGTTTCTGTTGGAGTAACTTGAAAAACAATCGTCCAACAATCATCAAAGTGACTATCGAAAATATAATTTTCGAAGAGTCAAATACGATTGTTTACTATTAATTGCATTCACCGGTCCAACAATTGTTAAAAATTACTCGCGAAACCGTTAAATAAAAATGTGATTTTATTCCAACAATCGTCTGGGAGACTAAGTATAGCGTCGCTTAATTGCTTATGTTTGCTCAAAAAAGCACAAATATTGTTAGCTGGCTAGTTATAAGCAAATTGCTATTAAATGGTTAATATATTTCTTATAAAGGATTTAAAATAAATACATGTGCCTTTGTTTTTGTTATTTATAGATAAAACGACAATCCTTTTTAGTGTTGAAACTGAATCGTTTTAAACAGTTTCGCGCCAAGGAGAACAAAATAAAAAGTGCTGCCTTTATAGAATGTTTGTTTTTCTTTACCAAAGTGTTGGTGTAAACAAGGTGAAATAAACGTGTTATTGTATATGCGAGTGTGCTATGAGTGGCAACAAGGCTTGAATGTTGATATTATTTGTTTGCACTCGAATGTGTTATAGTTTGGGAAATATGTTGACAAAAAGCAGGTTTGATACTTAAGCAAACAAAAGATTTTTTTATGTGCTTGCAGCAATTTTTCCCTGATAAAATCTAGCAACATTTAAGAACTCAAATAGTTTTTGGTGGTGCTTATATGTTTATAAATTTAAACTGGTGGAAAAAAGCAGGGAATATTTATTTAAATAGTTGCATGGTTCCTTCGAACCAATACATTTTTATAATTTTAATAGAATTAGCTTCATATACATATGCAAATACGGGAGGCAGTGCTTCTTTATGCTTACTTCCTGTGCGACAAGATTAACATACTGCTGTTATATAAATACAAATCTTAGTTTTTTTTTGTGATTGCACCGGCAGGTTCCCTCTAAGCGAAGTTCTACTATTATTGAACCCAAAAAACAAACTGGGAATTCTTACAATTTAATAGCACGTTTCCATATACGTCTTTTTTTTGGGGGCAGAAAAATTGTTTTGCTCAAAACCAATGTTTTGCTACATGTTTTCCCATACATTTTTCATATTAGCAAAATAACTCAAATAAAAGTTGTTTTCCTTCAAAACATGACAAAATTTGTCAATACAATAATGCGTTGCTGGCTGAAACTTCGAGGAGAAGACGCAATATTCTGATACAAGATGCCACTAATACAGAATATTCAATTATTTAAACAATTGCACAAACCACATCAGTTGTATTTATATGTTGTTTATATGTGAATGAGTGAACAATTTACTAATCTAAATAATAAGGTTTGCGGCCTTGACAATAAAATCAAATAGGTTTCGAAAATTAAATTCGTATAACCAAAACACACAAAAGGATAATGGAAACGCTTCGAAGTATTCTGAGAAAACAATCTAGTATTGCTCATAGTGCAAACTTACTACAATAAGTTTGACATTTATTAACTCCAATCGGTCAAAAAATACTTGTGTGGCAATACTCTATGCTTGAATAGTTGTTGTTGTTTTTACATTTATTTTCTTGTCATACTTCTAAAAACTACAATAAGAACTGAAAAAATAAAAAACATGTTCATAATTGAGTTTTTGTTTCAACTTTGATATATGTTTTACTTCTCATTTGATTAAATGAAAGTTTAACATCATAAGTAGTTAGCACGTTGACTACTTAACCGATGGTACTGGGTTCAATCCCTGTATTCAACAGTCATTAAATAACAAAACCACTTATTTTTCTGATGTACTTTAGTGTCACTTTGTGTCAGTTGTTGTAGGAAAGTTCAAGTGATGAAGGCATAGTCACTGGTCACTGAACTAAACCGTCTTCAGCAGATAAAAACTCTGATGTACGAGGGCGAATCAATAAGTCCACGTCTTTTAGGATGAAACACATTTTTTTTTGTAAAACAAAAATTAATTTTTCAACATAATCTCCTTTTAACTCATACCACTTAATCCAACGTTTCTCCAGTTTTTGTATCCCTTTCAAATATAGGAATTTTCGTGGTCCTTAAACTAGGTATTTGTTAGTTCGTTGGAGCTAGATCTCTTTTCACCAAGCCATTTTTTTGGTTAGGAAATAGGAAGTAGTCACTAGGGGCTGAATCCGAAGAATATGGCAGAGAAAGTATTATTTCGTATCCCAATGCATAGAGTTTTGCCATTGAGACTGCACACGTGTGCACTCGTGCATTATCTTGATAAGAAGAACTTTTTTATTTGGCCACATGTGGTAGTTTTCTTTTTAAATCCTCATTAAATCAGTCTTATAAGGTGGCATAATAATCGCCGTTTATTGTTTTTCCCTTTGAAGGTAATCGATGTGGATTATCCCGCGTGAATCCCAAAAAATTGTTGCCATCACCTTATTTTATTTATATTTTTATTCAAAAAAATTTAATTCGCCTTATTTAACACCAGAGGCGCTGCAGCACTGCATTATTTAAAAAACGTGCAAAAAGCAGTGTTGTAAAAGAACGAAGCTGATCTCTGTCTATTACTTCACCGCTTGTCTTCTCTATCACTATCCTTTTTCTAAACAAGCTAACACCTAGTAATATAGATAGGCATTCATTGTCTGAGCGTAACTTCTCTTTTACAAAAAAAAAAATAAATTAAACTTTTGAGCAAAGGATCCCTGGTGATCTGGATTAGCAACAGTGAAATGCGCATAGGATCCAGCTAAACCCCTCAATAATCCGTTTCAATGTATTTTTAATAAAAAAATATTTTAATTAATAAGTAAAATAATAATTTGGGATTATTATTGCGTTAACAAATTTTAAACTGAAATTGTAAAGTCTAACCAAGTTCAGTGTAATTTTTATAGTTCACGGAGGAGTAATCTTCAAACCATGATCCTGAATAATATTGAAAATCCTTTTGTAAACAAAATAATATTAACTTAAAATTGCATAAAATTTCAATTTAAATCCTGAATTCTACTGCTTTATATTCCTGACATAAAGGGTGTTTTTTATTAAGGTATAGAACTTTAAGTTGGCATCACTTTTTTAACTGGCGGCCATTTTGTCAGCTGTCAAGTGATTAATATTTAGTTTGGTTTGCCATTTTATCATAAACAGGTTGACAAAAGAACAACGCTTGCAAATCGTGCAAATTTGTTTCGAAAATAATGGTTCAGTTCGCGAAGTTTACCGCAAGCTCCGTCCATTTTATGGTCGACATAATCGTCCATCAGAGCAATTAATTCGCTTAACCATGGATCGTTTTTGCACTACGTTTACTCTATGTGATAATACGCATCCGCAGAGACGTCGAACAGTGCGCACCGAAGAAACAATTGCCGCTGTAGAGCAAAGTGTTGAAGAGGACCCGAATGAATCGATTCGCCACCGTGCACAGCAATTGGAGCTTTGTCCATCAAATTTTGTTCCCGAATTGGATGGCATGAATGTGGATGAGTTGTGGTTCCAACAAGACGGCGCTACATGCCACACAGCGCACGTCACAATCGATTTATTGAAGGAAACATTCGATGAGCGCATAATTTCGCGGAATGGACCTGTCAATTGTCCACCAAGATCGTGTGATTTGACACCATTGGATTATTTTCTTTGGGGATATGTGAAGTCGCTCGTCTACGCCAACAAACCAGAAACGTTAGGGGTTTTGGAAGCCAACATTCGAGGCGTTATTGCCAACATACGGCCCCATATGCTCGAAAAAGTGGTTGAAAATTGGACCTGTAGAATTGGCTTTATTCGAGCCAGCCGCGGCGGCCACATGCCCTAAATTATATTTAAACATTAATGGCATAAAATTATCCTTCCAACAAAGCCAAATTGATGGACGTTAAAACGATTTTCTTGTGTTTTATTTCAATTCAAAGTTTTATACCTCTAAAAAAACACCCTATACATACATACATAGTATCAATTTATTTTCAATCAATTTCATAAACTTATTTTACTATTTGAATTTTTATAAATGTTTATCTTTGCTTATTTACTCAATTATTTTTATTTAATTTTGTGCAGTTGTTTATATTTGCACTTCCGTTTGAGTGGCGAGTTTAATTAAACATTATTGTTATTATTATTGTTACACAAGTTTTAATTTATCTTATGTCGTTTATAATTGACAGGTTCATTGATATTCCCATCGAATCCTGTGGTCGTTCGTCGCCATTACGTGTTGCTTTACAAGCGAGTGCACCTGATTTGCTGTTGATTTTATTGCGGTAAGTCACAGTTAATGAGTTTTGGGAAATGTTTTTTTTTGTGCATAAATTCATTTATTTTTGCTTTAGAGCAACATAAAGTAAATAAAAAATATTAAAAAAGTAAGGAAATAAATTTTGTACATTTTTAAACTTCACAAAATTGTATCTATATTTTCTGCTAACAATGCGAAATGACAAGCACAAAAAAATAATTTCATAAAAATTACAAAATAAAATAAAATAAAATAAGATATGAGGAAATAAAAATACTTCATTGAAGTAACGTCTTGTATTATAGGAAATGTAAGCACAGAGAAAATACACCAACTTTTGCAGGAAAAAGTTGAAGAAAACTAACTTTGAAATATGCAAGAATCAGAAAAATATATAACAAATTTGCAAAACTGACATAAACTTGATGTGTGTTCTTAATAACACAACATCTTTTTTTTGTGATGTTTAAGTTTTCTATGCTGTTTTGGAATATAATTACTACTACGTGACAGTTTTTTATCCAAATGTACGTGACGCTCAAACCTAATGTAAAATTGTTCGTTAAGTCCGAATATGAAGTCAAAATTGTCGAAAGTAGAACAGTTTTGCAGATATAGCTAAATTACTGTTACTTGGGTTTTTAAAAAAGATGATGTGGCTTAAATGCAACTATCTTCAAAAATATTCGATGGTTTATGTTTTTTTTTTGTTAAAAGATAGTAAAATTACTTAAATAAACACATGCCGCATGTCAAGATTTGTCAAGAAATGATGGAGATACAGTGGACAAAATTTCAAACTTCATTAAAAATTTTATGGTTTTTACAGTTTTGCTGTTTTCAAGTTTTCTTTTTTTCAACCAAACAATTATATTTTTTTTTATTTTTAAACATAGGACATAAGCTAATTTTAATACAAACATTTTGCGCCCCACCATAGGCGTAGCTAGGCCTTTCTGGGGAGGGGGGCAATGCCCGCCAGACTTGATTTTGCCCCCCCCGCAGGATTTATTACAAATTCTTTTTAAACATATTCTTTTGCCTGTAATATTAAAAAATTCTATTTTTTATTTATTTTAAAATTACTCATGAAAATCACCAGTAATTTTTATACAAACTTTTCGAATAATCGCTAAATATGCATACTTTTATTAGATAACAAATACCCAAAAAACTATAAGTTTACAACACTTCAAAACATCACAAATAGTAAACTCCATGTGAATTTATAATGCATGTGTGTAGGTATGTATGTGTGTATGTATGTATGTATGTATGTATAAAATTGTATTAGTTCACGTAGTTAGTAGCAAGACAAGTTGTTTTAAGGTGTTCTTAAAATTTTCTACTTTCAAATTGTTTGTAACAATAGCCACCAATTTTTATTTAGAGTAAAATTAAAAAAATAGCGAAAAATTATGATCTGCAAATACCTTATATATATTCATATAGTATATATACTCGTACACACACATGTATATATGTATGTATGCATATTTATGGTTCAATCCAGGGCTGCCAGATAAAATGATGGAAATATCGCCGAAATCCCGATAAAATATAAAATAATCGTCATTTCCTGTCCGAAAAATCGTCAGAAAATCGAACAAATCAAAATTTTCTCTTTAAACATGTATACATATGTTTTATTTTTGTTAGAAAACAAAACAAAACAATTCATGTTCATATACAACTTTGTTAGACTGGTGAAAAACTTGTGAAAAATATTCCTAGGTCCAAATTTTGGTATCAGTACTTTTGATGACCGAAATTTTTAATAGGATATCAACTTACACAGGTCAATATATCGTTGGTCTCAAATGGAAAGGCCCTAACGCAAATAATTGTAACTTTACAGGAGAAGGTAAAACATAATAGAAAGTGTAATATTATAAATGTAACTTTATTGTACAACTGCTTGTAAAAGCGCTATTTTTTACACTATTGCAATAAATTTTTGTGCTGAGGTGTATTAGTGTGAAATTTGTTGAAATCACTGAAAAACTCAACTATCGATATGTATGCATGTATATATATGCACATAAAATTTTTTTCAATTGAACACGTATACATACATACTTGCATACATATGTTTGTACTTATTTATGTATGTATGTTCATTCATAGTATTGATTCAGAACTTCAATATTGGAAGGGTAACTAAATAATAAATGGCAATTTTCTATTTTTATTTATGCACCAACAGATAAATTTTTTTTTTAAATTAAATAATAAATTATTAAGAAATGAAAGCATGAATGATGAATGAAATCATTTCTTGCTTGTATCTTTTCAAAATATTGTATTCAAATATAGTATATACATAAATAATTTTTCCATATGAGCATATAAACTTGTTGGAATCGAATATTAATTTTATTATTATTTAGTTTATTATTATTATTATTATTTAGTTTTTTTCTAATACATACTTTACTTTTTGTCTATATATTGTTTTTATTTTGAATGTTTTGTTTTGCTAGTTTTAATTACAACTAAATTTTTGTTATTGAAAATAAATGTTAAATAAAAAAAATCTGTATAAAATTTTTTAAACGCATTAATAATCCCAAACCAATATTTTACTTATTAATATTTTACTTATTAAGTAAAATATATTTTTTTATTTCCAATTTCAATGTATTTTTAATAAAAAATATATATTTAACTTAATAAGTAAAATATTAATTTGGGATTATTAGTGCGTTTAAAAAATTTTAAGCTTAAATTTTAACAATTCCCATAAAAAACACTAATTAAAAAAAATTGTGTTTGCCCCCCCCCCCCTCCCCCCAGAAAAAATGTCTAGCTACGCCAATGCGCCCCACAAGGTTCAGGTTAGTACAAAATTGACAAAGCTACAGAAGATTTAGTGAATTAACCCACTTTTCGGTTTTATTAAATGAAAAATCCAAAGGAAGTAAATACGCAGAATTTGAAAAACGTACGCTTTAAGTGTTATAAACATTGACATTTCAAAATTTTAAATTGTCAAGTCAATTTTTGATTCTCTTGAAACGCAGAATTTATACTAACAAAAATAAAATGCATAGTGCAAAACGTGATTTTTTTTTTGCCAGAGCAATCCGAAAAAGTTTTGCTATGTTTGTAGAGTTTATTGTTTTGCGTAGCCGTCAAATTTTTTAAGCCAAAAAATTCATTTTGGCTGAATTTTAGAGTCAATCCGGAAAACATTTTGAAATCTTGGAACCCAGTTGATTTCTAGCAATTTGGTGTGAGCCTACAAACCACGAAATTTACTGTTATTTTTGCGTAGTCAAAGTAAAGAAAAATGGACGCTTCAATTCTGTTGAGTATGTAGATGTCAACTCATTTACAAAACCAACTCCTCATATGCCTGAAGTCCAATATTCTCTTTGTCCAAAGCGGAAGCATTAGTCCGATTCATCTGATTCAAGGGATTTTGATGACAGTAATTTAAAGGAAAAAAAAAAAATTCAATAAAGCCTCTGACACAAGCTAAACTCAATGACTGGATCAGAAATTTGGAGTTACTGAAAAAAGGTAGAGTTGTTAGCATCATGAATGAAGGAATGTAGTTTTGTGACATCGGACCTATATACATATTTCTATATTTACTTGTTTTATTTATTTTTTTTTTTTTTTTTGATTTTATAAAAGTGATATAATTCAATTAATCTTCTGTAACTTTATAATTTGTGCACCGATCTGTACTATATATATGTACTATATTGAGCACAAAATATTTCCATTAAAATAATCTAATGTGATAAGTGACAAAACTTAAAAAAATTAATTATTTGGTTTAAAAAAACTAAATTGAAAAAAGCAAAATTGCAAAAAATTTTTCAAATTTTTGAGAAATTTTAAGTTTTGTTCCACTGTAGCATTTCTTGATACATTTTTACAAGCAACACGGTGATTGATTTAATAATTTTATATTTTTTAAGTAAAAAAAAGATATGAAAAATTTCTTTTATTAAAGTGATATCATCTTTTTTAAAAACCCAAATAACTGTAATTTTAAAATATCTTAAAATCTGTTCTACTTTGGACCATTCTGACTTCAAATTCGAATTTGGTGAAAACTTCAAATTTATTTTGTCACAACTTTGTTGAAATGTTCTATAGCAGTGTTATTTAACATTTACAAAAACTATGGACTTTATTCCTAAGAAATATTCTTGAGGTGATATATTTATAATAGATAATAAGGTATTCAAATGGTACTCATAAATTAACACGTTTTAAAGGAATAATGCTAGGGCCATTGCACTCATTTAATTGAGAATTAAAACTTCTTACGATGCACAGTGGGACTGAAAGCATTTTTTCGCAGACCAATTCATATCTCCACAACTACAATAGTGGGAGTCACTATATAGGTAGCTCCTAGAGCAACAAAATCAAATTTGGATGTATACAGGTATGTGATGGAAATCGCTTCGATTTGAAATGAAATCACAATCTCAAAATGTAGAAAATTGTTTTTGGTGTGACAGGAAACGCATAGATTTCATATTTCAACTTTGTTTCATTTTCAGTTGGTTACAAAAAAAAAATCAATTTGTTCCTTTATATTTTTTGCTGGTTGCCAAAGATATTTTCGGCGACGGCGAAACGAAAATCGTTGGATCGTGATTTGCTGAAGCAATTGTTGTAAGGAATGGCATATTGTTTCTTCATTTCAAACACCGGGTTTTATAATGAAAAACTTTTATATTAAAACCATGGAAAGGGCTTGGAAAAAAATGGCCACATCGACGGCGGCTAAGTGTTTCAATACATGTCGGCGGCAGATTTTTGCTGATCGGCTTCAACATATGTACATATAATTAAATTGTTTCAAACAAAAGTAGGGATGTAACGAATGTTCGCATTCGCTTTCGCATTCGCAAATTATTCGCTTACTTTTGCTATTTGCATTCGCTTTTGCATTCGCTAAATGTATGCGAATATTTCAAGCGAATACTTAAGACGAAAAAATTTTGTACTTTACCTGATTTACATTAGGCATTTTTTCATGAAATTTCATGAAATTTGTTGCACGCAACTTTTTTATTTGGTAATATCAGCGCTATAGATGAGAGTCATATATAAAAATTGATGGAGCATGAATCTCTGAAGCATTTCTGGCACTTTTTTAGATTTGATTTGCTTCTTCGGGCCTGCTATTGACAAATGAAAAAATTTTCATACAACTTTTTTCATGAAAAAATGCTAAATGTAAATCAGGTACTTCTTTTACAAAAATAATTTACCATTAACAAACGCCAAAAACATGAAAATTATTTTAAGCCAACATGAAAAAGATACATATATGTATGTACTTACAACAGCTACGTGCAAACACACATAATATGATATTTGCATTTGAGGTAAACAACTTTGAAAACTCTTAAATTTGTTCTTGTTTCTTTGCAAAATAATAGCAAGCTCTGTTGTCGCCGAGATCTGATTGGCTGTTGTGATCAGTGATGCCAACCTTTATGGCTCTAAAAGCACATTAAAATTTAAAAAAAGCACAAAAAGCGTAATCTTGAGATCTAAAAAGCGTAAAAAGCACTACCGTGAAAAAGAGTGAAGGTCCAAACGAGTGAAATTTAATAATGTTTAATAAGGTCTAATATTTTCGAATCTATTCTCTGTTTAATGAAATATATCAGACGATAAAGGTATTCTTTACACTGAAAAAATAAAAACACCATGTTTTTATTAAAGTAGTTTTAAGAAATACACAAATTTCCTAAAAGCACTACTTAGTGCTTTTTCTTAGTTTGGCACTAATGCTCAAAATTTGGCGTTTTAAATCTTCAAAAAGCACTAAAAATAGTGCCAAAAGCACCAAGTTGGCATCGCTGGTTGTGATCTAGTAGGTGTGAAAGCACAAAAAGCTCTTTATAAAAGTTTGCACATTGTACATATAGCTTGGAAGTAGCTGACTCATAAGTAAAGCATTCTTCAAAGCTTTAAAATTTTAGCGGAAAACTTTTCTATAAAAAAGTTCTCATAAGCATCAAAATTAAACCAAAGTCCAGCGGTTTTTGGAAATATTTCTTAGTTTTTAAAAAAGAAAAGGCAGTGTATTTTCTACCTAAGACTAGTCGGTTCAAACTTTTAAAAAATGTTTTGAGCACCATTCATTAGTTCGTACAAACAAATCTGAAACGCAAACAATATTAACTAGTCATTGTTTGTGACAAATACCACACGAAAAAAGTGCCACTTATTAATTTCATATATCTTTCGGTTTTATAAATAAGTATTTTTAATAAATTAATAAATATTTACTTATCCAAGACTCAATTTAAATAAAATGCTATATGTAGTACATATATCTATGTATGTATACATATGTTACATATATGTTCTTATACAAATATATTTTCATGTGATTTTTTAACGTCTTGTAATATTTGCATTCGCTTTCACATTCGCATTCGCTTTCGCAAAAATTTAAATCTAGTATTTGCTTTCGCATTCGCATTCGCTAAACTGGTATTCGTTACATCCCTAAACAAAAGTAAATTTAAATAAAAAATTCCTTTTATTGTAATATCATCTGTCTTTAATTATTTTAAAGCATTTTACTTACATTTTTACACAAGTTATTGCAGGAAAATTCTGTTTAGATATAAAATAATTTCTAAATCGTCAACTCATGCCTGCTCGATTTAATAACGAAAAAACAATACAAATTTCGTTTTCCATACACCAAAGGTGAAAAAGACCCCTATTGTTTTCGCTAAGCTGTCCGTCTGTCCGTCTGTCCGTCACACGGTATTTTCTCAGGAACCGTAAGAGCTACGGACCTGAAATTCGGACAGAGTATGTAGAATTTCCGCCGCTACAACAACAAATACATGAGAATTAAAAATTAAATGGTGTTTTAAAACGAGCAACGAAAAATGTTAAAATCCCATGTAATATATATACAATTGTATGTACATATGTATATTGAAACTTTAAATTTGTAAAATTAGTGTATTTTTAT
Source organism: Tachina grossa (assembly GCA_949987645.1). Classification (NCBI taxonomy): domain Eukaryota; kingdom Metazoa; phylum Arthropoda; class Insecta; order Diptera; family Tachinidae; genus Tachina; species Tachina grossa. The sequence continues at coordinate 148,679,394 of OX465274.1, read as the reverse complement.
ACAGACTACAACAATTAACACTAAAATTTAAAAAAAATTAAACTGAAGGGTGGTCCATCAGTTAATGCCATTTTGACTAAGAGGCAAACACTTGAAATTTTCAAAACGGTAAAACAAAAAAAAAAACCGAAAATTATAAAATAAACAAACAATGAAAAAAAATCGCCAAAAATTAAAAAAAATCGCCAAAACGAAAAAAATCGCCAAAATTAAAAAAAATTCTAACACTAAAATAAATCGCCAAATTCGAAAAAATCGCCAAGATGGAAGAAACGCCAAAATGAAAAAATGCCAAAAATCTAAAAAAATCGCCAAAACGCGAAAATATCGTCAAAACTAAAAAAATTTTTTAAATAAAAAAAAATTGCGAAAATGAAAAAATAGCCAAAAATAAAAAAAATCGCCAAAATGAAGAAACCGAAAAAAAGCTAAAATTTAAAAAAATCGCCAAAACCGAAAAAACGCAAAAAACGCCAAAACAAAAAAACATGAAAGACCCTAAAAACAAAAAAAGTGCCAAAACTATATATTATATAGGATGAAGTTTGTATTAAATTACATATCTAGTGTTCGTACGGAACCCTTCGTGCGCGAGTCAGAGTCGCACTTTACTGAATTTATTTTACTAATATTTTCATAGAACAAGATGGGAAATGAAATCGATTTCGATTTAAAACAAAACCAGAATGAAATCGAAATAAAGGTGTGCATCACAACTATTTAGGTTTTTCCGTCGATTTTAAATCGAAAAGGATTTCTACAACATACCTGATAATTGTTGTTATAAACATAATGAGCAAACAACTATGGAATCACTGAATATAAGTATGTTAGCCATATACAAGTTCAAAATTTTATTTAAAAAATAATCGAGTAAATTGATAATTTATTTAAATTATAAATTCCTTATTCAAAAAATTAATTTTGGTTTACAGTAAATAAATTTTGTATGGATATTTTTTTGCTGAATGTTTTGTAAACCAAAATAATTTTTTTCTGAATAAGGGCTTTAATGTATATTATGTTTTAAAACTTGCCAAGGACAAATTTGTTATGTCTGGCTACTGTTGAGCAGCTTTAATGATTAACTTGCTTGAGAAAATATAAGAACAAACTTTAATTTCCTTTACACCCCGCTTTCAGTTAAGCGAATGGATAAATACCACACACATCCTAATTGACATTTTTCTAACAAGTGTTTTCTTTCTGCACTATTTCTTGCCAAAGAGCGAAATTTATTTTAAGTACTTAAGTATGTATTAGCTAAGACTCCTCGTTTATAAATACAAACACTTAGCCAACAACCCGCTGCTTGACAGCGCTAATGTAAAAAAGTAAACAAAAACTATAACATCTCTATTATTTGTACTCGTATGTATCTTCCTTCCACAGTCTCCAAAATGTCTCACGGTTCAGGGAATTTGCTCAAGTATTTGCTTGTATACGATAAAGTCTTGTTTGTTGTGTTTGTATAGAAATATGTACAAGTAAATAAAAATCAAGTATGTATGTTTGTATATAATGTCTTTATCTCATATGTACAGTATTGTATGCCGTCATTATATGAAACAATTTTTTTTTTAGCTACACTATCCCAAGAGGTATTCTAATTTACATAATTTTATAAGGTTTACGAAAAGGCAATTATAATATTTACATACAAAGGAAGAATAGAGCCATTACCTACCGCTTTCACTTATGTATATCTATCGGCAGCTTTTGGGCCTTATTACGAGTGTCGTTTTAGGACTTTGACTACAACGGCCTTGCAGTAGACGAAAGAAAATTGCTGTATTTTGTAGTACGAGTGTACGACCCACGTTATCAGGTCCAATAGATTTAATACATTTTTTAGCTTTTGGGTTGCAGTCTCTCTCTTTATTTTGTGGCGCTAATTTTGTTGAACATTAAAACACAAATTCATAATGGAATTAAAGGACACACATGACTTTAATTACGGTGATATTATCATCATCATTTATAAAAAAAATTGTCAAAATAGCAATAAAATAGTGAAAGCTTTATTTTTTCCGTTAAAACCGATATTTATGTATATTTTTCGGATTAATCAAAATCAGTTGAATATTTTAGAGGGCCAAACTTTTGGTCCCATATTACTACAACGTTCTTTTACATGACAGAAAATGTAAACTGCCCTTCTTTTAGGTCTTGTCTTAAAAATACACAAGGCATACTTATGTATTCTTCTAAATTTAATTGTAAGGCTGATGCTTAACAAGAATTGTTTGCTCATACATCAAAAAACTGCTTAGAAACTAAAAGTAGAAGAAGGAGTAAATATTTTTTTATATTGCGATTTCAAATTTAGAAACATATTACTATGAAAATACTTAATGTAGTTTGATTTTACTTTAAAAATTACTTTTTTTGTAGAAAAGATAAAAAACTGGATTTTTGGGACACTCTAATGTGTGATAACAAGAAAATTAGTATGTATTACATTTTTAATGTAGACAATGTAGATGTAGACATACTCATACTTGTTATTGTTGTTTATTTATATTCGTATATTTATACACATACATATGTATAAGGAATTTTTCTTCCAAATACCGATGCCAAAAATCAACAAATATACGACCCTCGCTAGGAAACAGCTAAATTTGCAGGAGTGCATTTCTACTCAATGGCGTGAGCTAGCAATTTTTTCCAAGAATTAAGGGGGGCGGGAGGCATTATAACTGGTGATTTTCATAAGTTATATTAAAACTAGCTGAGCGCGGCAAAAGTTATCTTATGCCTCTGCTTGAATGCATACACAAAAATTCATTCAAGTCGATCCAGCTTTTTTAGTTGCAGTATAGGTAAATAATCTACCGACTGCAGCACTGTCTGCCGGAATAATTTGTAAATTTAATATATCTAGGGCCCTATCCAAACGCACACAAATTCATTCAAATCAGTCCAGCCATTAAGGAGGAGTTCATTGACATACACACGTACAGTTGATTTATTTATATAAATAAGTTAAATAATTACATGCAATTTTTAATAGTTCTTGAGGAGCAATAGCAATCTTTTTTGGGGGTGCAGCATGCTCTTTCTACTGTAAAAATTATACACACACAAACACATATAAATATATATAAGTACATACAAATTTGCAAATGGGTTGCTGTTGCAATTTTTCCTAAGCTAAACAATCTTTCATTAAGCGCTTGATATCTTTTGCAATAAAAAAAAATAGTTTGTGTTATATCATCGACATTTTTTATTACTTTGAAAGACGTATCGATGCCATTGTGTATAAAATATAACATTGTCTAGCACACCTGCGAAATGTCTGCTTCACATCACCTCGACGTGAAATATCAGGGCCCTCAAATCACTCATGCAGAATGTCCAAAGTGGCATGCCTGTATGACGATATGCCGCTATTAATATTTTTTTTTATAAAAATTAATATGTGATAATTCTTACAAAATATCAAGAGATATCCGAGAAGATACACCCAGAAAAAATATTGGTTGGAAAACGGTTAGTCCAATAAAATATCATTTGCATTGACTATATTTCAGTTCACGCTATCAATTTTTTGTTAATCCAAAAAACAATCCATGTTCACTGCCGTAAGGGCATAATTGTAACAAAGATATGATTGTGACAATACTTTAATTGTTTGCATCAACCAAGTGTATGCTTTTGTCATGACTAATTAACTGATTGATTAGCACAACCGAATAAAATATTAGGAATTGGATTTTAGTACCAATTTTTGGTATTGGTAACTAAAAATATTGTCCGTCTAAATTTACCTTAAAATAAAGATTTTCTATCAGTTGTTGCAACTAACTAGAGGCTAATGTAACCATAATAGTTTATAGCAGCAAATTAAAATTAAATATTAAGGTTTGATTGATATTCCCAACCGATTAATCGGTTCGTATTAACAATTGTCTATTATTGTTAAATATTTTTTTTAAATAAGTAAAAAACAAAATACTATCAGCATTATGTATAACGAAAAACTGGCATAAAGTTAACGTAAATGAAGAAATTAAATTAAATTAAAAATATAGTTGTACCACAATAAAATTGCATTCGTTATACTAGACTTCTATTAATTCGATTGGCAACTAGTTCGGGCTTCTCAACCAATTTGTTTTCTCTTTTAACCAATTTTATCTTCTGTTGGGTTAGTGGTAATAATTAAAAATATAGTTGTACTACCAGAAAATTGCAGTCGTTATACCAGAATTCTATGATAGTTGCTGCAACCGCCAAAATTCAATTGGCAACAAATTCGGTTGTCTCAATCTGTTTTCTCTGTTTAGAGGTCTTACATAAATGAATGCTATACAATTCGAATTTATCAATATATTTGGCTGAAAATTCTTTCTTAGGTAGAAAATGATGCAGTTAATATACAGACAAATAGAATTTGCTTATTGGTTCCCAGAAGTTCCAAAAGAAATTTCACAAAATCTCGAATATGGGATTTTTTTGGAAATATTTTAAAACATGTTATGCCTTAAGGAGGCATGATGGATTTTTTGGTTCCAGCTTTGCAATTTTATAACAAAAATACGTCTATTTCGAAACGATCTGGTTCCTTCAATAACGAAAATTTTAAACAAAAAAATTCATATATTTATGATTTGAACAGGCTAAAGTTCGTATCGCTTTTTAAGCCAAATTACATATGATAATTATTAATGAACAAATAACACTAAAGTTAGTTGAACGGAACAGCCAGCCGTTTTCGAAGGCCACTAAACCTTCGTCATCAGCGTTCTTCTGTGTTTGGTCCACTGTGTGTGGTGTTAGTTGATGTAGATATCTGCTTTATATACGAAACTTTCTTGCAAATGGAATATGTGAATTGCTTTGATTCATCGTATTTCAATTTGCTGAAAGATATTTTGTAATGAAAGCTCACCTTACCAGCTCTAAATTTACAACAGTCTTACCATTGTCGTTTGTTCCTTACTAATTATACACATGTTTATTAGTTTGCTTATTTTTGTTCTACTTAAGACAAATTTTTTTGGTTTGTTACTATTAAGTATATTTTTTATTTAATTTTTGCCACAGGCCCATGGCTATTAATTTTAGTTAATTTTAATTATTATTCGAACTCCATTTGTTTCTATATTTATGAAAAAATTCTTTGTAATATTTTTTATAGTATAACTTTAACTTTTAATATAAGCATGCTTATTTATGCATAAATATGGGTTTAAAAATTTAAAAAATATTTTAATAATAGCTAAATGGTAAACACACTATTTTCAGCAAAAAACGCCAAAAAATTGAAATTTTTCCCAATTTTTATTAAAATTGCGTATAACTTTTGACGAGATTATGTTTTTGAGTTCAAATTTTCTTTTAAAATATCAAAAGGTTTGTTTCAAATCCACGATAATTTTTTATTCCAAGTCGGTCAATATTTGACTTCTCCATTAGCAGAACAATGAACCAAGATTGGTAAAAATGCATTTTTTTAAGAGAAGTAACACACTTTTTAAAAAAGCTTCATTCTTTTATAGCTCTGATTATTTAAATGAAATGTTGCAGCGCCTCTGGTGTTAAATGAGATGCATTAAATATTTTTTTGGGATTTAATTCCCATTTAAATGGTTATTTAACTTTGCCGATCATTTTGCTACACAACGAAGGAGAGTGCTCTGATGTTACATTAGGATTAGTAACTTCCGCTAAAACCGGTGTAGTTCAGTGACCATTATCTATGCCTTCATCACTTGAACTTTTCTACAGCAAATGATAAAAAGGGACACCAGTGCACATCAGAAAAATTTGTGGTATTGTTATTTAATGACTGTTAGATGCAGGGATTGAATACAGGGCCTTCGGAGTTTATAGTCAACGTGCTAACTATTTCAGCCAACAACATCCCCAATTAATTTATTGTTTTTCTCCAATATTTTTATGTAGCGTACTTGTTTTTAGTTCTTTGATAGAAAAATCCATTTGCAAAAAATCATTTTTATCAGATCAAAAAAATTTGATTGGTATCTGTTTTGTTGTTATTAAATTTTCACTGTTATCTTTATCTACTTATTCTAATCCAAAACAAAAAAAAAAAAAAAAAAAAAAATACGGCCTTATATTTTAACTTAAAATTGGCATGAAGTTAGCATAAGTGACAAAATTGAATTTCGTGTTGACGACTTCCTCTATGCAATTTCACATTTAAGTTCGCCGCATAACTAATGTAGTTTTAACACCCGATTACATCCTAGCATGATTTTTAATGTAAAATTGTATATAAAAATACGTTAAGACCATGTTCAATTTTGGCACTTATGCTAATTTTGTGCCAGTTTTTGATTATACATAAGGCCGTTAGTAATCATCGTCCTACAGTGCTCTTAACCGTGAGATGGGCCATAAAGCAATTTTATTATTTGCTGCAATAGAGTCATAACTCAAAAAACGTGAACTTTTAGTAGTTCAGTTTTAAGATGCAAAATACTACATTTCTTCATATTGTTGAAAAGTTTTATACACTCAACTCTGGAGAGAAAAATAAAATGTTAATTATTCATTGAAATTGTGAATTTGTCTTGCGGTTAAAAATATATCAAAGCAAAAACAAATATCAGCCGATTTATGGGCACTCGAAGTGGACATTTGCAAGTAACGTTATGCTATATACGACTGAATAAACGATAGCGAATTCAACAGAACAATGTAGCCGCAAATAACTGTAAAATTTCACAAATACCTATTGAAAGACCCTTTAAGTAAAGTCATGCTTTTACGCTGCGCATCAGAAGTTACTTCAATACAACAATTCCATTCAAATCAATTTCACTAAGAAGTTTTAGCTCAATTAAAGACCTTGTGAATTTCACAGAAAACAAATTTTTATTAACAAAAAAAAAATTAAATACATAAAAGCAAGTAACATACATACTCAGAAATCTTTAAAGTTCATCATCAGTATTTTATTTTGTTTATTTAAAGAACTTATAATTGTATGTTAAATTTTGTTTTTGAGCTTCACTGGCATGACCGTTTTGCACAAACCAGTCATTTCTTAATTATAATGTAATCTTCAAAGAAAAAAAAAGAGAAAACTTTTGAAAACTTTATTTAATTTGTTATAAAAGAAATTTGCTTAGCATGTGCACCAAAACTAAGCAACCTTAGTAAACGAAAAAAGTTCCTCCTTTGCCTCAAAATTTAGGTTTATTTTTGGCTAAAATATATCTTATCAAACCAACTGAAAATGGCAAAACCTCGTAAGTCAAATAAGTCAAACCACATGTTTGAAGAAATTTAAAATTAAAAGAGATGACAGAAAAGTTTTAGATTTTAATTTTAATATTTGTTATGCACAAGACGATGAATAATAGACCCCTGCAAAAGACCACTTACAAGCACTTTTAAGATGTGAGGGATTTTTAAAATGCTTTACGTTATCGAAATTTTTAAGAACAAACACTGAACAACACTGTTTGCAAGACATTTGTTTCAGTTATTGCAAGTATAGAAGAAAAGAATAAAATACTTTGTGATGGGCGTGTATACAAACGCCATGCATATACATACGCACACATGTTGTGTGTATGATCTTTTATTTTTCTGCGTGCATTCAAACACTTACATGTATTGACATTAGTTGTGTGCAGTTGTTTAAAAAAAAACACCCTTATGCAAAAGCATAATAGCTCAACAACTACATCTTGCACACACACTCAAACATACAATACGCAAAATAAAAAGCACACACGCATCAACACTACTTCTTTTGATTGTTTGTTACGAATAAGAAGTCTTCGCGACATCGCTTCTAAACCTGAGATAACAAAAGGCCGCCCGTGGGCATTTCGTTATTCTCCTACTTTCATATAAAAACAAGACGCATTTACATTTCAAGACTGCCTACGCAGCCCTGTAATGAATACTGAACAGATGAAAGTTAGACATACAAAAGTACACGTACATACATGCACGTGCACGGGCATATTTTTTTTCCAAATTTATGTATGTAGGAGATATTTTTGCTCTACCGCACCTCATTTTATGCTAAAGTAAATTTTTCTGATATAATTTATTGACATACTCGTATTTTAGAGAATATGTTGTACCAGCAAACAAATTATCGTAAACTAGCTTTTATTCGCGGCTTCGCTCACGTTGATGTATTAAAAAAATACTTAACAACCGTTTCAAATACCATAATAATCAATCGTTAGAAATCTTTATTTATAATTAAGGATCGCTTATTTTACTCGTGCATAAATTACCAATAGATTTTAGTCCTTAAACCTTTTTGTTTGCAATTGCCATCATTGTAATTGGTCGGCCAGTTTTGGTTTCTATATTAATTTTTTCTTGAATAGTGAACTTATATTTGTTTTACTTTAGTATCTCTGGCTCATATTTGCCAGTATTTTAATAATCTCCCAAGCCAAGAACGTTTAAGGCGCCTAATACTTCCAAACCAAAAAATTGCTGTTAAAATATACTTAAGCTTTTTTCTTTTCTAAAATTTAAATAAGAAGCATATTTCCGTTCATCTAATGCTTGTGCTTTATATGATAATACAAGTTAAAACTCTTGTTTGATGTATAATTAAATTAATATTAGTCTCTCAAGTTTTCTAATAGTGTATTAAAGTCCCCAAAAGAATGGCAGTAATTCATATTTTCGATAATTTTCCATAATACGATTTTGACTTCAGTTGAAGTCAAAACCTGTTTTGTTTTTGTGCCAACTAAACAATAGCTTCAGGAAACTTGAGAACTAATAAAGGGTGTTTTTTATTGAGGTATAGAACTTTAAGTTGGCATCACTTTTTTAACTGGCGGCCATTTTGTCAGCTGTTAATTGATTAATATTTAGTTTGGTTTGCCATTTTATCATGAACAGGTTGACAAAAGAACAACGCTTGCAAATCGTGCAAATTTATTTCGAAAATAATGGTTCAGTTCGCGAAGTTTACCGCAAGCTCCGTCCATTTTATGGTCGACATAATCGTCCATCAGAGCAATTAATTCGGTTAACCATGGATCGTTTCCGCACTACGTTTACTCTATGTGATAATACGCATCCGCAGAGACGTCGAACAGTGCGCATCGAAGAAACAATTGCCGCTGTATAGCAAAGTGTTGAAGAGGACCCGAATGAATCGATTCGCCACCGTGCACAGCAATTGGAGCCGACTAACCGACTATTTTGTTCCCGAATTGGATGGCATGAATGTGGATGAGTTGTGGTTCCAACAAGACGGCGCTACATACCACACAGCGCACGTCACAATCGATTTATTGAAGGAAACATTCGATGAGCGCATAATTTCGCGGAATGGGCCTGTCAATTGGCCACCAAGATCGTGTGATTTGACACCATTGGATTATTTTCTTTGGGGATATGTGAAGTCGCTCGTCTACGCCAACAAACCAGAAACGTTAGGGGACTTGGAAGCTAACATTCGTGGCGTTATTGCCAACATACGGCCCCATATGCTCGAAAAAGTGGTTGAAAATTGGACCTGTAGAATTGGCTTTATTCGAGCCAGCCGCGGCGGTCACATGCCCGAAATCATATTTAAACATTAATGGCATAAAATTATCCTTCCAATAAAGCCAAATTGATGGACATTAAAACGATTTTCTTGTGTTTTATTTCAATTCGAAGTTCTATACCTTTGAAAAAAACACCCTATACAACTTCCATTCAAAAAAATTTTATGCGCCCCATTTAACACCAGAGGCACTGCAACACTGTATTATTAGAAACGTGCAAAAAGCAGAAGAGTTGTAAAAGAAAGAACTTTTCTCTGTCTCTTCCCTCACCGCCTTTCTTCTCTATCACTATCACTTTACTAAAGAAAGTAACACCTAGTAATAGTAGTAGGCATTCATTGTCTGAGTGTTACACCTCTTTTAAAAAAAGAAATTATAAAATAGAGCTTCCTGCAATGCAACATAAAAGTTATTAGAAACAATCTAAAGTTACACTACATCCTCATGTACATCACTATATTTTATTGCTTTTTGGAGCATTTATTTTTGCTGGGTTTGGTTAACTTAAAAAAGTAAAATTTAATTTTTAGATTATCATCATATCGAGTATATACGCACATTTTTGGCATAAGATTTTTGTGTAAATAAATAAGGATGCTTAAGACAAAAAATACGCGATATATTTACTGCTTTATAATTTTATTTTTTTATTTTATTTATATGTCTTAATGGAATAAGTAATAAGTTCTGCAAAACCTTTGTGTCTGATGCTTAGTCTACATTGTGCTAAAGTGACAGTGTTTGTCATTACTGATGTTTTTAGTTGTGTGGCTTTGATTTCCCAATTAAAACATCAAGTGCTTTTGGAAAATGCCATATATGTACTTAGCATTATTTTAAGTAATTAAAAAAAAAGATTTCGTTTTTTCCCGTGTTGTATTTTGTCAAATAGATGTGTTGTAATATTGTTTACTTGTCAAGTTTTTCATACGAATTAATCAATGTTGATAAACATTTTTCACAAACATTGATTAATTCGTACGAAAAATTTGCCCTGTAAACAATATTAACTGGTGCCTGGAACTATGCTACAATTTCTTATGTTTGTAGAAACACCCCATGTGTTTGTTGTAAATTCCATATGAAATAAGTTTCACTCTACTTATTGCGCATGAAAACTTAAAATGTTGTTTCTCCCAAGATAAACAGAGTACTATTACTGCAACATTTTTTCATGAAAAATCCGTGCCAATTATTTTTTATGTATTTTGGCAGCATTTCACCAGATATGTTGAACATAGTACCAGGCTTTAATTAAGAAATTATGCCCAGATATGTATTACCTTTAAAAAACCTAAAAATTTTACAAAATAAAGACCAGCAAAAAATTTTTGCCGCATTCAGTTAGAATTCTGTCAGAAAATCTACATTAGCTTCGGAATTGATAAGAAATCTCACTAAAATTCTTGTTGATGATAAGAAAGTGGACGTCTTAGTACGAATAGGTTCGTAAAAATTTTAGCAAATGTTATGGAAAAAAAATTACACGAGTATTTCATTCGAAAGTCCTCAGTACTCTATTAAATTTCAAGTGTTTTTTTTATCACAACTGTGATGTGTGCGTCTGTATAAACATACATGTATTTCACATTTGCCTGGTAACGTGCCAAACTTGTTTTCAAATCTAATCGAAACATAATTTGCATACTTGGCAATAAAAAGATTTAACGCTTTATTTGGCACAATTTCATTTGTCCAAAAAAAAAAACATAATTTTAACAGTCTTTATTAGAAAGGATAGTGGATAAATAGCAAATCAATTTATTTTTTTTTCATTTTATGGTTTCATTAGGGACGCCCATTAGTTTTGAATGCTGTTTAATTTTTTAGAACAAAACCATATGCTATATTGATATTTTTCTACTTTTAAATGATTTTCCATGTTTATATCATATAGTTAATACAATTTAATTAAAATTAACTTAAGTAATTTTTCCCACATGACTTAGCATGAGACAGCCTTATATTTTCATTTACGCCCTTATTGCTGTTCAAAACTAAACCCAGTTTGAATATCAGAGAGCCAACCAAACTTTTACTTAAACCCATTATTTTTTAGTACTGTGAATCACAACTAATTTTCAATACGGTTGGCAAATTCTTCACATCCATCATTATGTACTTACTTATCATTATTTTTGTCACCAACCTCGAATATGTCTGTCTATAGGTAACACACACAAAAATGTTTTAAATAACTGAATCTGAATTATTTTTAACATTTTATTGCTTATTTTTAGTGTTAATTTTAAATTTCTAGGGGTGTGGTCACACCCAAATTTAGCGAATGTTAGTAGTGTCATTCACTTATAGAAATGCAAGATATCTCATCTTTTGGGAGTTTAAGTTGTGTATTAGATTTTGTAAAAATTGGTCAAACAAAATCTTAAAACATAAGCGTACATTTTAATGGACCCGACCACTTTTTTAAGCACGAGATTGCGACTTTTTAATAGCCGAAAACTTTTTTTTTCGGATTAGTGAAAGTCCATATATTGTCAGAAGTGTAGCTACAATAATTTAAATTTATTAAATGGTGGTCAAGTATTTATATAAGTATTTCATTAGCGATTCAACCAAATCATCAGGAGACTTCAACCACAAATTTTAAACAGTATAAGGATTTAGAAAAATAAAACGAGTTCACAAGTCCATATCAATTCATATTTAAATGTCGATTTTTATTAATTTTTGAATGGAAAAATGACTTTTAAATATGAACTTATATTTAAATAACTTGGTGAAATGGGCTCTAAATCTTAAATGCAGGATCATATAGTTTTTAAAGATTAGGTTGTGCTAAAACATTTGTATGAATTGGTTGAGTAGAAGTATTTGCAATATAATATTGAATATTAATGGTAATAACTCAGTCTATTTTTTAAGTTTAAGGTTGTTGCAAGTATTTTGATCCTAATTGTGCTAAATTTTGCGGAGAATCGATAAATAAGAGAAGAAAATTTAGTTGGTTGGTCGGTTGGTTGTTTTTTTTAAGTGAGTGCCTTTTACTATTACTAGGTGTTAATTTCCTTAGAAAAGAGATAATAATAGAGAAGAAAGATGGTGAAGGAAGAGGTAGAGGAAAGCTTCACATTTTTACAACTCTGTTTTTTGCACGTTTTTAATAGTGCAGTATTGCAGCGCCTCTGGTGTTAAACGAGGCCTATAAACTTTTGTTTGAAGCTGTGTTTAGTAGTCATTTCATTTGTTATTTTACTTTGTCGATGATTCTGCTACACAACGAAGGAGGGCGCTCTGATGTTCCATTAGGATTAGTATCCTCCGCTGAAGTCGGTATAGTTCAGTGACCAGTGACTGTGCCTTCATCACTTGAACTTTACTACAACAACGTATATTAATGCGTGGTGTTGTTATTCAATAAATGTCAGAAACCAGGCTTGAGCCCAGGCAGTTTGGTTTTGTTGTCAACATGATAACTACTTCAGCCAACGCCTTTTTCACGTAGGAATTCAAGTAGAATATAGATGATCTCTTTTTGAAAAGACCACTCCACTAGTCGCTGTCAACCTATATGAAACCGTATCTAAGAATTCGGATGATAAAGTCACTAAACTAAATATCAGATAAATCTTAAAGTTTCAAGCAAACGACTGTCGAGATGCAAATGAAAGCTCCATCCTTTTAATAAAATAAAAGATTTTCTAAAATCGGTCTTAAAATAACGGAGTTTTGAAGTAACTTGTGAATTTAGAAAACCCATAATAGAATTTAATGGAAAACATATTTCCAAAACACTCTAAACCATTACATCCCTTCATACCAAAACTTATTTGGCCCCCTTTTTAAACAAAAAACAAAAATATTCCTTTTTCGTGTGAAAGTTAAAATACTCCACCAACAAACACATACTGTACATAAAAAGGAAACGTTAGTAAATAAAATATGTTCCTTTAAAATGGTTTAAAATTTTAAATAATACCTCGTACTCTTAATAAAGTTAAGTTTCCTTTTTAGAGAGAATTTTAGTTCAATTTCACAAAATATTTGTGGCAAAAAGGAAAAAGTGCCTTACTCGATAAAAGCTGATTTTGAGTTAATGGTATCTCCGTAATCTGCATATTTGAAAATATGTTGATCACAATCTCATTTAAGGTTTGCGATTTTTCAGGAAGTTACAGCACTATGACGTGTGACCTATCTTTTTAAGACTCTTCTAATCTTATTTGGAAAAATAGCTTAATTTAGGTTATACTTTTGTATATGTAAACTTTTATGTATTTTTTATAGTGCGTTGGAGAATGCTAATAAAGCGTCCACCAGACAACTTTTTTTTTTTTTTTTTGAAAATGCTATAAAAAAAACTACTGAAGCTTCGGCTGTGTGGCACATAGCACCGTCCTGTTGAAACCAAATGTTGCCAATATCCTCCTTCAATTTTTGTGAGTAAAATTCGTTCAACATGACCCGATAACGATCGCCATTGACTGTAACGGCCACTCCTTGCTCATTTTCAAAAAAAAAAAAAAATGGCCCAATTATGCCTCTGGACCAAAATCCGCACCAAACAGTGACTCGTTTTGGGTGCGTCGGCTTTTCAATGTATGTGTGCGGGTTTTCTGTGACCCAAATGCGACAATTTTGCTTGTTTACATACCCGCCAAGATCAAAATGAGCTTCATCTGAAAAGATGATTTTTTTTGGCAAAATCGGCATCTTCTGTAAGTCGGTCGCAGGCCCAATTAGCGAAGCAAAAACGCATTGGATGGTAAGTTGGCTCGTTCAGCGGAAGGATAAAACTAATTATTTGTCAAATCAGACATGAGCTAAGTGTTACCATTCACGAAAGAAGCACAAGTTGAAAAAAACGTTAGATGGCGGACCCTTTATTTGCTGGAAAAAATTAAGATTAACAGAGAATTTTCCAATTTAACTGTACAAGAAATAAATTTCTGAAAATCGACTTGAAAGCTTAAAAGTGCTCTAATGAAAAACAGTAAAATATGACTTAAGCATTTTTTCCTTATTGCCACAGATATATTAATTTTCTCGTTTTTTGGAAGAGAAAAATTAAGCATGCTAGGAACAGGGTTAAAATATTCTTAAAATTTTATGCTCGTAAAATTTTACATAAAAATGCATTATAGCTTTTATATGGTAATTACAGGGGTCACATGATAATTTGCAACGACTCTTTAATTTATAAACTTGTGAAAGAATACAAAGTTAATAATATGTATGCATATTTTTTTGGTATCCTCTGTCCGAATCACTCGTAACAATATTATTGTTTGTTTGTGTGCTGTACACTGTAAGAGACAATAAATTAAATTTAGAGAATGTCCTTTTTAATCCTTGAAGAGTTTTGATTTTAATTTATTGGAATTTTTAAATTTATTTTACGTTATATACATATTTATTTTTTATTTGGAATAAAAAGCAATTGCCAAATTTTAATTTATGGGTATCTAGGGAGAAAGTAAATATATATAAATATATACATATAACGATTGTATAATAAAATTTGATTAAAATATTTTTATACATACATACATATACAACATTGGCAAATAAAAGTTTAGCTAATTTGACACTCACACTTTCGCATAAACATATTTAAGTATGTATGCAAGAATGGCGCCAGCAAAAATTATTTAAGTTTATTAGCCTTTTGATAACCATTTCATTTGCATATTGATAATAAATTTTTATCTGACAAAGTAAGTGTATGTATGATACATATGTAAATATAATATGTTTTGATTACTTCTTTTTGTATGAGTTCAATCATTTGTGATTGAATTAAATATTTAAGACATTAATTAAACATTTCTTATACATTTTCTTCTCTTTCTTCTAGTTACGGAGCGGCACCAAATCCTCCGGATGGTGGCAGTTCGGTTGTTTTTGCTTTACTTGACAAACTAATTGAAAATGGTCGAAATTATGTCTATCAAAATGTATCGTGCTTACAAATATTGCTGCGTAATATACCGCTAATTGAAATACCCTTTAAGGTATGTACTCTTATGCACGTAGTTTATATTCAGACTTATTCTTACGAATGTATTTATATAATTTTTTATGAGTTATATACTGGTTTTATTACTTTCAATAAATATGAATACTGTAAAGGATTGATTGAGTATATTTTGATAAAATTTTCTTATTATCAAATTTATTCACCATTCACTCTTGTGGAAATGAGTACGTATGATGAATATATTATATATTATTCTTCATCAATATAACTCATACGTATCCATTTACAAAAGGGTAAATGTTAGCGTATTCATTTACAGCCTGTTTTTCGAAAATGAATAAGTGTACACCTAATCATAACCGCACAAAAAGCTTAAATAACAGAAACAAAACTTTATAGGAGAAGGTTTTTTTAATTATCTTCGCTGTTATTTCAGTTAATTCATTGAATTTTGTAATTAAGGTGTTATTATGCCAAACACAAGTAACGCAACGAATTTTAACTAAATATTTCTATGATAACGGCATTTTTTTGTCCCTTAAGCTTTTTTTGCTGTCTCCCTGATAACCTAATGTGTATATTTTTGTGTTGGTTAAGCTAAAAAAAACATATTTTAAGAAGGAGTAAATATCAAGTTTTACGTAAACTTGTCTCCAAATTGCTTAATTATTGGCTTCTTGATCGGCTCCATGAATCAAGAAGTGAATGTTCTACAGACTTATCACTTTTCAAATTAAAGAGGTCGCTATTAAAATTTTTGTGTATAGTTTTACTGATGGAAATAATTTTCAAGTCCTTATACTCTGTGAATAAATCTTTAATAAATTGCTACGTACCTAAACTGAACTGGCGACTATCTCAGTTTTTTTTTGTCTGGATCCCGTAATAAAATTTAAATCATAATAAACTGTTCCAGAGTTATCAAAATAACCATATTTAAGACTTTTGAATGATTTTTCTTTTTAAGCTGGGAAACATAGCCTTTAAAGCAATGGTAGCTCACTTCAATACAATCATATTTTTTGGTATAGAGTTGAATAATGGACTTTATCGTGATTCGCGTATTTCGAATTCGACTAAAAAATTTGGTTCTAGATTAAAAAATACTTTATTTATTTACTTTTATATTTTTGTAGAAAGAATTCTAATAATATGTTCGTGGATTTACATAATATTTGTATACAAATATATACGCAGATTTTTTTGCACCAAAATATGTTTCCTCTATCTTCTATATATGCACATCTTACCTTATTAAATAATGAAAATGAATTATAATTATCGCTATCCAATTTTTATCGAGAGCCGTTGAAAAAAGTCTGTCCGAAAAAAACTTTCATCCCATTAAAGGACTATGATAGGCCGTATTTAGGGGACAATTATGTGGAAGAAAGATGTTGCGGTATTCATTCTTAACAAAAATGGTTATTCAAATTTTCCGAAAATCGCTGCATTTTAAAAGTTATGGTACCAAAAGTGTATAAAGCCAGGATAGGTTATTTTTTAGGTAAAAAATGCAATGCGCATGGCCGGTAGGTACGCGAGGTATCAGTGCAATTTTTAGACACTGGTGATTTTTTATGGCCAGTCTATCAGAAACTGCCGGTGGAGCGAATAGTATAAATACTTTGGGCAATTTGGGTGGTCTAATGTGTATTCCAGGTTTTTAGATGTGGGTGTGTGTGCTATCAGAATAGGCTGTTCCATGTTGAAGTCCTCTATAGTTAATTATTTTAAAAATAAATAAATATTAGCAATGTAAAAATGCAAAATAAACTATTCAACTATTGCTTATATCAAAAATAAAATATTTGAATCAAGTTGGTTAGTCGAAAAATTGCAATAGACCAAAAAATAAGTAAACTATTTTTCTTTTACAAAACAAATATGTATGTCTGTAATGTTGTATGTGTGCATATACGTCGTCCAATGTCGGTGAAGGATATATAATATTCGAATATTCCGAATATAGCCCTCTTACTTGCTTTATTTTCAAAAGGAAATTTTAGCTTAAGTATCATGTTGCTGTTACAAAAACTGTAAACAAAAAATAATGTGTACTTAAGCTTAAATTGTGTTTGCTATAAAATTGAAACGATATATCCTATGGTTGCAAAATTTTGACATATAATGGAAATGATAACAAGTTAATGATTTTTATAAAAAAACGCATTTCGAAAACCATGTTGGTTAAGCTTCTTTGGTGGTAATGGCTCGATACGTTCTTTAAAATCAGGTTTTTGTTTTAATCGGTTAATCGCTCGATTAATCAATCGAAATTTTTGGCATAACGTTATTAAAACGAGGTTTTAATAAGGTTTTTTCATAAATTAAGTAATTTAAACAAATAAAAGTGCATAAATTGTTTAATAATTTGAGTTTATTAGTAAAACAAACAAAATGCACACACACACTTAAGAATTCTTAAACTAACATGTAGGAGAGTAGGCGTTAATTGTCTAACAACTACTCGTATAATCACTAGAACAGCAAGAACTAGTGCAAAAAGGGTTAGAGTTGTGGTGTAAAGTTACTAGTGCTGATGAGTACTAGTATATGATGTATGACATCCAAGGCACCACATTGCAAAGTAAATTTTGGCTATCTCGACGAGCCCTTGCAGTCTATGAAAATTGCTTTCATACGATTATTAACATTTTAGGTTTATCTAAAAATAGTTGTAATTAGAACATACGATTTTGTATTGTGGTATTTTGATAAATAAAGTAAAATAATTACGAATTTAAACTAGCAGCTATCACTAGGTAACTAAAAAAAACACCAAATTCATAGAATTTGGTAATAAACTAGTCCTAAACTGGTATGAATGGTATTAGTAATTTTTATAACACACTCAATGCTAATTTGAGCATTAAGATGGTACAGTTGGCAACTAGTGCTGGTGATTTCTGTGCTAGTAAAATACTACTTAGCACTAGGTCGATTTCCTGCAGGGTAAATCAAGCTAAAGATATAATCATAAATATGTTTTCACTAAAAATTAATAAATTTGTTAGGTTATTATAAATATTAATGACTTCAATAGTTTAAAGGGATCTTCAAACACAAACTTTCAGACAAATAAATGTTTAGGATTTATCATTTAAGAAGTTTATTATTCGATATATTGTCATAAATATATCTACTAATTTGAAATTAATTTGCTGGTGGTTCAGCTTTGCCTACTACACTTATTTTTGTTTTGTGATTTTCAAAATGATTATTGTTTGTGAATTCTCAAATAGTTCTTGAAAGTCTGTGCATAAGATAAGAGGATTGTGACTATTCGGAATGTATTGTTGAAATCTACTGATGATTTGTTACAGCAACAATGGCATGCGTTTAGGATTTATGCGATTTCCTTCTTTAGTTTTGATAAAACTTGATTTGGAAAAATCGAAAATGTTGAGGAAATCGTAAACAATTCATATTACAGAATATCTAGTTACTCAGTTTTTTCCTGGATTAGAGAAAACATATAAAATCTTTCATTATGCCATTAGAGTCCGGTTTTTTTTTGCAAATTCTTAATACTTCTAATTGATTCAGTTAATTATGTTAGAACGTTTCTTGTATTACTGTCGATAGTTTCTTCTATTAGTGGGTCATCATCTGAGTTTAGCGATAAACATTATGCAAAATAGTTTATTTCAAACTTTATATTTCGTATTGTATTCCAAAACACAATTGCTAAAGAGAAATATTTCAAAGTGAAGGTATAAAATAATTTAATTTGTCTGTCATTAAATCTTATCTTTAATTAAATCCTTGGCACCAGTAATATTTGTCTTTTATTAAAATATTTAACAAAACTTTAATAATTCCTTTTAGTTCATTTAGAGTAGCGGATTTATTTAATAAACTCTCAGAGTTACGTTCAAAGACTTTAATTGTTACTTAAGTTAGGATCAGTGAAAACATTTCTTTGTTTCTGTGAAAAATAATTTTTAAGCACATAACTTTTGTGTATAAGTTGAAATAAACAATTAAACAATAGAAAATATTTTCAACTTTATTATTTCTCGATTGCCATAATTTGCCTCCAAGCATTATATATATTTTCATTTTACTTGCACATTCAAGTTTTTCGCGTTTTCTTTTCTATTTTCATAATTGTCATACTAAATCTTATTTTATATTCCCTTAAATTAATTGTAATTAGTATTTGATGCTTGAAGTAGAAAATTAATTCTATGCTGTTATGTTTTACTTTTATGTCCCTGATTAATTTATAATAATTTGATTTCTGCATTTCATTTTACTCCAGCCTATTGTTATGTTCGACACCCGACGCGAAATGTTTGTTGAACGCTATGGCTGCTTGCTGCGTGATAATATTTTGCCAATTGAACAAGTCTTTGGCGTTATGTCCCTGAGGCATTTATGTCGGTAAGTGGGAAATAATTTATGCTTTTTTTTAATTAAAAATTTAATAAAACTGAGACTAGATAAATTATTATGAAAATTATATAAATGCTCAAATCACATGCACACATTGTAGGATTTGTAGTTCGTATTTAAGTTGTTGGTTATTTTAATAAAAATATTGTTTACAAACAAATACTAATACGTATATGTATATGGAAGTTATCAACATTATTTAAACGACCTTCAACAAATATAAGAGGTCAGTCCAAAGGTCGTGGATTCGATTCGCGCCATAAGGCCCTGGGTATTTTCCGCAGACAAGCTAATCTGTTCACGGGTTTGTGTTAAAAAAACATATGTATATTAGTTGTTATTATACTTTTATTTCAAAATGTTATTTAATAGCCCATTCAGGCTGAAGCCAAATTAAATAATTGCGTGATTTTGGTCGAAATCAAGTTCAAATTAAGTAATTTCCCATATATTTTGACATTTTCCAAATTAAGTTATTTTACTTAATTTCGATGAAATTAACAAGAAATTACAATATAAAATTCTGTTGCACTAAAACTACCTTTTTTCAAGCGTTGGTAAATTTACAACTATAAGAAATAACAATTAAAAGAAATAAAAAATTATCAATACAATATGAAATTAAAAGAAGATTGAAAATTTATAGATTTATAAAAATTTTTGAAAAAAAAAATTTGCAAAAGTATAACAAAGAATTTATTTAACTGAAAAAAGTACTTCAGTGTCTGCCGCAGTGAATAAGATGTTTGAGAAATCAACTCAACTGTCATTCAATAGCTGTATAAACTCTTTTAATTTTGTTCGTAATTTGAGCTTGAAATTACTTGATTTCGTGTCCACCAGATTGTAAGAAGACAGAAAAATAGCATTAGAATAATGCAAATAATTGTAACCTATGCGGAAATAAGTAAAATAAAAAATTTAAAAGCAATTTATATCAATGCCGTTTGTTTAAGCAAATATCTACAAAGTAAAATGTTTTAAAAATATTGGCCACTAATCATAGACGTACAGCAAAAACAGTTGGTTTTAAAAACAAAATAAAATTGAAAATGAATATATAATAAATTCAGTAAAGTGCGACTCTAACTCGCGCACGAAGGGTTCCGAACGAACACTAGATATGTAATTTAATACAAACTTCATCCTATATAATATATAGTTTTAGCATTTTTTTTCGTTTTTGGGGTCATTTCGGTTTTTTTGTTTTGGCGTTTTTTTCGGTTTTGGCGATTTTTTTAAGTTTTGGATTTTTTTTAGTTTTGACAATTTATTTTCTTGTTTTGGCGATTATTTTCGGTCTTTGGGGCGTTTTTTCATTTTAGAGATTTTTTTATATTTTTGGCGATTTTTTTCATTTTTGCGATTTTTTTTTAATATAAAATTTTTTTTTAGTTTTGGCGACATTTTCGCTTTTTGGCGATTTTTTTCAATTTTCAGCGTTTTTTTCATTTTGGCGTTTTTTTCATTTTGGCGATTTTTTCAAATTTGGCGATTTATTTTAGTGTTAGAAATTTTTTTTTAATTTTGGAGATTTTTTTCGTTTCGGCGATTTTTTTTTAATTTTTTGCGATATTTTTTGGTTTGGCTATTTTATAATTTTCGGTTTTTTTAGTTTTACCATTTTTCAAAATTTCAAGTGTTTTCCTCTTACGGTTTCCAAGATATAGCAAATTGTCAAAATTACATACCCATGGGATTTTAAAATTTTTCGTTGCTCGTTTTGGAACACCCTTTAATTTTTAATTCTCATGTATTTGTGGTTGTATCGGGCAAGGTTCTACATACTCTGTCCAAATTTCAGAAAATACCGTGTGACGGACAGACGGACAGCGTAGCGAAAACAATAGGGTTCCTTTTCACCTTTGTTGTACGGAACCCTAAAAACAACTAAAGCAATTGAAATTTTCCTAAATATAGTATGTATAAATAACAATACAGGCACGGATACTTAAAAAAAGCAATTTTTTTTGACTAAAAAAAGTAGTTTCATCAAAAAAAATAACTTTTTCCCACAACGGAAAAAAACTATTAATTCCTACAATAAACAACATATCTACTTCTCAAAAATCGATTATTTTAATCTCACGCACACATTAAGTTGGTAAGCCATTAAATAACAGCTTCCACCAAAAATGCTTGATTCCAAACTCGTTTACCTTTTTTTTGAAAAAATTTGCTGAGTATGTTTTAAGAGACACACAAGCTTCATATTTCTTGAAATCTATGATGAAGAGGGGTGGAAGACAGATTTATATCTGCGTAAAATATTTATATATTTAAAATAATAGGACCCAGATAGTGCCAGTTGAGTTGACAATTTCTGCGTTTCCGAAACTATTTGACTATTTTATTTATGAAATTCTAAAAATATATACATCTGCATATAAAAAAACATACACAAGTCTCACATATTTTACTAACTGGAATCAAGTGAAACTATCTAACAATTTTAATAAAATTTAAAATTTATACAAAAGGTCCACATGCTTCATATTAGAAAAAACCGGGACAACCCCTTGTTGGGAGAGGTTGAACAATTAATGGCCCTTATTATGAGCAAGTTTTGATCTTCGACTGTAGTTGAAGGTATTGATCGAATATCGCTCAAAGTGATTTTTAAAATTTGCAACAACTTTAGCTAAAAATAAAAAACAATCGTCTTTAATAATTTTTAATACTAAAATATTTCATCGAAAAGTAATTTCTGTTCGATCGAAAATTCATTGCTCAATGGATTTTTAATGTCTGATAACAAGCGAAAGTCGAAAATTGAATGCAACTCATAATAAGGGCCTATATTTATTAAAAACTAGCATCAAGAGTGATATACAGGACAAACTTCTGCCTCTCTCCATCTATTCAAGTGGGTTTTATGAAACTTAAAAAGCAACAAGTAAGAGTGCTATATTCGGCTGTGCCGAATCTTATATACCCTTTACCAAAGTGCGTTTATGTAGTATAGAGATACATACATAAGCACATAGTTACTTTTATGTACAAAGAAAAAAAAAATAATTTTCAAACTCTAGAATCATAATTTTAGATTTTTCTTATCACTTATACCAATCTAGTAGTTCTTAAAAAAAATATAGAAAGTGTGTTCAGTAAAAAAAAGGAAATTAAAAAAAAATGTTTTATTTAGTTACTTTAATGTCCAGAAAAAAATCATAGTTTCCAGCTCTGGAGCTGTGGTTTTTATTTTTATAATTTTCTATACCAAAATTTTCTTTCAAAAACGTAAAATATATATAATTTATAAAGGAAAAGATAAAATTAATTAGACTTAGTTACTTTTATATATCAAAAATATGTAAGTGTCCCAAACGTGAACTCTTCCTTTTTGATTTTCTGATTTCTTACACCAATCTTTTTCTTTTAAGAATATAAGATATGTTTAATTTATAAAGAAAAGGAAAAGTTTCTTTTAGTAAGTTACTTTTGTATAAGAAAAAAAGTTAAAGTTTTACAACCCTGGAAACGTCTTTTTAAATTTTATAATTTTTTTTTATATGAAATACCAATTTTATTCGTGGTGAGGTATAAAATAAGTTTATTTAATAAAAATAAATAAAACATTTGTTTACGGTAGTTAATTTTATATATCACAAAAAATCGTAGGTTTTCCAACCCTGGAATCATCCTTTTTGTTTTTCTAATTTCTTACATCAATTTCTTTCTTTTAAGAACATTAGATATGCTTAACTTATAGAAAAAAAAAGGAAAAATTTGTTTTAGTAAGTTACTTTTGTATAAGAAAAAAAGTTAAGGTTTTACAACCCTGGAAACGTCTTTTTAATTTTTTTAATTTTTTTTTATTTTTTTTTAGTTAGAAATACCAATTTTATTCATACTGAAGTATAAAATAAATTTATTTAATAAAAAATTATTAAAAACTAGTTTTCGGTAGTTATTTTGTATGGCAAAATGAAGTTTAAGTTGAAACCGTCTGGTCGATTTTGTTGATTTTCAATACCAATCTTATTTTGACCATTTATGACCCACCAGTCTAAGAACGAAGTCTCTAACTTTTCTGGGAGCTTCGGAAAACCGATTTCACGTACAGACAGACGAACAGACGGACAGACGGACAGACGGACATCGCTTATTCGTCTTCCCTATGCATAAGGATCCAGAATATATATACTTTATGACTCGCTTATTGATATTCTAGAAATTACAAATGGAATGACAAACCTATATATACCCTTTTACTATTTTTTGGTAAAGGGTATAAAAAGACATGCATTTAAAATCACACATAATATATGGATTTGTTTTTTTTAATAATACCATGAGAGAGACATTAATAGTATTGTTCCCGAATAACTTTAAACTGAAATTATTTGACAACACTACTAATAAGTCAATACAGAAATAAGTAATATGAAATATTATTATTTTTTTTAATTTTTACCTATAAACAACTTGATAATACTCACGAAGTGTTTTCACTCGAATTAATCAAAGCAATTAAATATTTATTTGAATCAATTAAATTTTACTTGGTGAAAAATTTTTTTCTGTGAAGCACTGTGTATAAAAAATCATGATGTCAGAAAGAAGACGTGCGTAATAAAATATATTTTCCTAGAAAAACAATAGTTCATACATCTATTGTTTAAATGTATTTCAAAAGAATTTACAATTTGCTTTTGCTATTGCTTTCTTTCTATTTATTTTTACTCTTTTATTTAAAATTTCTGTTTTTTTTATTATTCAGAGCAAACTATGTATCATTATTTGCAATTTTTTCTCATTAATTTCATGAAATTCTAAAACAATACGTGTTTATTTTGACAACGTGAAGGGAAACCTTTGTAGTCATTGTAATTTCTATTGTTTTAGATTTGTTATTGTTTTGCCTTTTCTACCAAAATATTTTTTTTTGTTTTCATCTACTCTTCCGTGAACTACAGAGTTTTGTTACTGATTTTGAGGCATTTTCTGGCAAAAATATCTTAGAACATATAAGAGTGCTATAGTCAGCTCTGTCGAATCTTATATACCCTTCACCGACGGACGTATTGAGTGTATGTGTTAATATATGAGTATATATATATACATACATATTCGTTTTGTGAAAAAATTAATTATATACTTTTTGCTCTAAAGTAATTTATAGTGACCTATAGGTACGAGTATTTTTCGACAAAAGAATTTGGTTTATAGATTTTATTTCCTAAAATACTCCAAGTATTGTACTTCCAACAACCAACTGAGCTAACTTAATTCACATTTACCGACATTTAAAAAAAAACTTGATATTACAAAACTGCTTAGTATCTCAAATAAAACATCCCTTTGACAGTATTTAGATTCAATTATGTCGCGGTATTATGTAAACTATTTACTGACAAAGAAGTATTCGATTTTGCTAAGCAGAAATAAAATGAAACATTTCCTTTAATTTATTTTTGTAGTTATGACTATTCTTGAGCGATATATTTTACTTAATAAAAATTCATAGAAACTCTTTACAAATTGTCAACTGATGTTTGACTTGAAACATAATTATGCTGAGAGCATAAAAAACAACATACGAGCTTTGTAGGACTAATGAGTGCCCATTTTTTATGGTTTAATTAGATTTTCATATCAAATTTGAACAAATATAAAAAAATCTCGAGTAAAGATCTTTCTTAAACATAAACTGGGGTATACAGAAAAAATAATTTTGACTAACGAAAGGTTTACAAAATTAATTTTATGTGAAAGTTTGTTTGTTAAACACTTTTTAAACCAAATTATTTTTTTCTAAATAATTCCTAAAATAAAGAAAATTTATTATTTGACATATTGTCAGAAGTGTACATAAAATAATTGAAATATAATAATTGAAAAAATAATCTTAGTAGGCTTTGAAATACTTTTATTGTTATCCAATGGATTTCTAATTGTATAAGGAATTGGAAAAATAAAATGAGTTCACCTGGATATAAATTATTTGCTGGGTTTTGTATCAGTTTCAAAGTCTACTAAGCTTGTTTTTTCTTTTGTGATTTTCAAAAATATTATTATTTTATGAATTCTCATATAGTTCTTGAAAGTCTATGCATAAAATAAGAGGTTTGTGACTGTTTAAAATTTGTGGTTAAAGTCTACTGATGATTTGGTTCAAACGCCAATGAAATACGTATATAGACATGCTAAACTACCAGCAAATAAATTTCAATTCCTAAAATATTTAATTAAAAATAAAAGAAAAAAATAGTTTTAATTAGTTACTTTTATTTATCAAAAAGGGTTTAAGTTTTCCAACCCTGCAATCATATTTTTCATATTTAGGATTCTTAATACTAAATCATTTTTTTCTAAAGTTGTGAAAAGGGACGTTAGGATCCTTAATACTGATTTATTTATTTTTTTCTAAAATATAAAATATATTTAATTATCAAAGAAAAAAATAGTTTTATTTGGTTACTTTTATATATGATAAAAAGTTTAAACCTTCTAGCTGTGAAGCTGTGTTTTTTATTTTTTTGATTATTACTATCAATTACGCCGACGACAAAATAAGCCAACTCCTTTTTTTTTTGTAAAAGACAATGTGAAATAAATGATCGATTAAAGTTAATAACTATTCCTTCTCATGCTATAACTAACTGCCGACGTCACGTCGATACAATACTAAACAAATTACACTTGACTACAAGCTTTCTATTCTCTAAGGTCTAAAAAATGTCTGTCAATAGCAGTCGGTTGCTTATGACAGTGAATAGATAAGCGGTAATATTTTTGCATTATATTGACGTAACATTGACAGATGGTTAAAGGGGAAATATTGAACTAAAAGAATATTATATTTTTAAATAGAAAAAAATGTTCCCAAAATAATGTTTTAAATTAAGAGTTTAATTGATGAAAATAAAAAAAAACTTTATTGATATTATCAAATTGTGTATGGGTATCACCACAAAAATACTTCAAAGTCAAGTGCTTATAATATTAATGTGATTGTCCAAATTATTTAATAGTTGACTGTGCGGTCAACAGCAGTTGTAGTTGTGTTGTTGTATAGCCTGCTGCTGTCTTTGTATTCAATGCACTAAAAAAAACCAAGATGTTTTAAGGCTCAGTTATTCAACTGCATTGGTTGGAAACAGCTGGTCCATATTGTTATATAAAACGTAATGTACAGATTCTTGCATTTCGGTTACATTTCTATAACCATTTTCATTATTTTTACTTAACAATATCAATTAGCTGTTTCCTACCACCGCAAATACATTCCACCACAGTTGGCTAACTGAGCCTATAGCTCTTAGAAATTAAACATTATTATATTTAACCAAGTTAATTACTAACATCTTGTCTTACAAATTGTTTTCTCAATATCTATAATCTTATAACAACAAAATATTCTTTTACGACCCAAATATTTACTTTTCTAAGAAAATTTAGTATTAAAAAAACCCCCTATTCAGACAAAATTTCTTAGAAAACCTGGCAATCAGTTTGTAATTTATTCTTTGTGAACAAATAGACCGGAATTAAATATGATAAATGAACTCTACAAAAAAATGTCAAATTCTTAGATCATTCATGGTAATGACAAAACAAGAAAATTCTTTTCAATTTTGTTAAAGACACTGAAAGATAAAGTTTTTATGGACTCTTAAGAAATTAAAAATATTTTAAATTACTTTATGATGTTGATAAATAAAAAAACAAAAAAGTTACCCAGAATTCCAATTATTTTTGGTACAAAAAAGTTTAGTTTTTTCTTTTTGATAATATTTTAAATTCAATTGCTTTAAGGTGCTTAACGAATTTACAATTTCACAATTTTTTTTTATCGATTTTATGCTGTCACAAACGGTTATGAAAACCGTTTTACTTTTGAAATGTATGTTTTTGTATATTTTTAAAATGTTGTTAAATGTTGCATGCTTTTCATGTTTTTTTTTTATTTCTTTGAAACAGTAACACACATACACACATATGCTCACAAATATACATACATGCAATATTGTATACCGTGTTTTATGTGCCAGGTGATGTCTCATATTGAAATCTTTTAGGGACGTTACTTTTCATTCGATTTAAATTTATTTTCGTAGTAATATTTCGTTTGATACGATTATGTAACGGAGTAAAAAAAACTTACATGAATTCTTATGAAATGATTTTTTATTAATGTTAAATGTTATTTGACTTATCGTCAGAGGCATTTTATTATAAATATTTTTAAGACATAAAATATTTGCAAGACTGGAATATCTACCTGACATTTTGTGGATTATGGAAACATTCTTAAGAAGCTAAATATTTGCCCTTTTTTTTGTAAAGGGTGTTTTTTTAGAGGTATATAACTTCGAATTGAAATAAAACACAAGAAAATAGTTTTAATGTCCATCAATTTGGCTTTATTGGAAGGATAATTTTCGGGCATGTGGCCGCCGCGGCTGGCTCGAATAAAGTCAATTCTACAGGTCCAATTTTCAACCACTTTTTCGAGCATATGGGGCCGTATTTTGGCAATAACGCCACGAATGTTGGCTTCCAAGTCCCCTAACTTTTCTGGTTTGTTGGCGTAGACGAGCGACTTCACATATCCCCAAAGAAAATAATCCAATGGTGTCAAATCACACGATCTTGGTGGCCAATTGACAGGTCCATTCCGCGAAATTATGCGCTCATCGAATGTTTCCTTCAATAAATCGATTGTGACGTGCGCTGTGTGGCATGTAGCGCCGTCTTGTTGGAACCACAACTCATCCACATTCATGCCATCCAATTCGGGAACAAAATAGTCGGTTATCATGGCTCTATACCGGTCTCCATTAACGGTAACTGACTCTCCAGCATTATTTCGGAAGAAGTATGGCCCAATGACTCCACCAGCCCATAGAGCACACCAAACAGTCAGTTTTTGTGGATGTAATGGCGTCTCAAGGGTCTCATGTGGATTCTCTTCACTCCAAATGCGGCAATTTTGCTTGTTGACGTAGCCATTCAACCAAAAATGAGCCTCATCACTGAACAAAATTTTGCGATGAAAATCAGCATCGAGATCAATCTCATTTTCGGCCCATACACCAAAATCACGACGCATTGCATGGTCTTGCGGCTTTAATTCTTGCACAAGCTGGATCTTGTAAGGTCGCAAGCCAAGATCTTTGCGCAAAATCTTCCATAAAGTTGATGGACAAAGCTCCAATTGCTGTGCACGGTGGCGAATCGATTCATTCGGGTCCTCTTCAACACTTTGCTCTACAGCGGCAATTGTTTCTTCGGTGCGCACTGTTCGACATCTCTGCGGATGCGTATTATCACATAGAGTAAACGTAGTGCGAAAACGATCCATGGTTAACCGAATTAATTGCTCTGATGGACGATTATGTCGACCATAAAATGGACGGAGCTTGCGGTAAACTTCGCGAACTGAACCATTATTTTCGAAATAAATTTGCACAATTTGCAAGCGTTGTTCTTTTGTTAACCTGTTTATGATAAAATGGCAAACCAAACTAAATATTAGTCATTTAACAGCTGACAAAATGGCCGCCAGTTAAAAAAGTTATGCCAACTTAAAGTTCTATACCTCAATAAAAAACACCCTATATATACTAATAGATTTGGATTCTACAAAGTAAAAAATACTTCTTATATTTTGCATGTAATTAATATTAAACTATATATAAAAAATGCTAAGATAGGCTGAGTTTACATCTGGCATTTCTTGTGTGTCATTTGCCAAAGAAAAGCGTAACCAACTAATTACTAATGAAAAACTGTTTGATTGAGACATATATTTATTGATTTAAATAGTTTCCAATCATGTTGGTTTCTATAAAATTGTCTGTTAGTTATGTATGAAACTGTTTAACTTAATAAATACGTGTCTGAATCAAACTGTTTTTCATTAGTAATTATTGGTTACGCTTTTTTTACGCTTGTGTGGCACATCGCACACAGGTGGAAACACGGTCTTAGTATAATTATTTAAATTTAGCTTCAAATATCATTTTATTTCAACTTTAAAGTTTGGGTTTTTATCCCAAATAAATAATTTTTTATATAAATTAATTTTTCTTCTATAAACCCCAATTAACGATAAAATATAATTTTCTATTAATTCAACTAAAGACAAAATTCAAGGAAAAAAATTTTGTAATGGCACTGTTGAGCAATTAAGTAAATTAATAAAATGGCTTTTTTGTAAGATTATGCTCATAGAGGTTGTTTTTTAAGGAACAATTTGTGGTGTTCTTCGGAGTTAGCATGTTGTTCCATTATGCCAAAGTCACTCAGAAATTATCACACATACTTTGGCTTGCAGAGCAATACGAACTTTAGCCGAAAGACATTTCATTCATCATTTTGATAAAAAAACAAATTTATATTAAGCCCCTCAAGGTCATTCAATTTGTTTAAAATGTAAATAAAAGACGTATTTTTATTTAATTTTTAATGTATCGTTGGGATTTTCCAACATCTTCAGGGATAATTAATTTTATTGAAATCTGGTAACATTGGTAATATATAAAAAGAGCGACTTTAATATATGTATGTACATGCATATGTATGTAATTATAATTAATTGTATTGGCGGTTGCATTGTAGGTTGCATAGTCTGTATCAAAATATGCGACATGAAATATTAACGTGTTTCGTAAACACGTTGCAAAGTGTGTACCCACTTTAAAACACATAACGCAAAATAT
This sequence comes from Tachina grossa, assembly GCA_949987645.1. Classification (NCBI taxonomy): domain Eukaryota; kingdom Metazoa; phylum Arthropoda; class Insecta; order Diptera; family Tachinidae; genus Tachina; species Tachina grossa. The sequence goes on along the minus strand of OX465274.1, from coordinate 148,648,864 downwards.
TTATTACCAATGTTACCAGATTACAATAAAAATAATTATACCTGAAGATGTTGGAAAATCCCAACGAAACGTCGTATACATTAAAAATGAAATAAAAATATGTCTTTTATTTACATTTTAAAGAAATTAAATGACCTTGAAAGCCTGAATAGATATAATATCTATAAAACCACACTAATTCATATTAAAAATAAGGTCAAATAATTAAATACAAATACATATATATATATATATATATATATATATATATATATATATATATATATATATATATATATATATATATATATATATATATACATATATATATACATATATATATATATATATATATATATATATATATATATATATATACAAATTTATATTCTTACACAAAATTTCATTTGAGAAATATGATTGAAAGCTTTTGCAATTATAAATGAAAAAAATCTGTTTTTATACGATTAATGTGAGTTTTGTTTTATAAATATATCAAGAAAATTCCGTTATTTTCTATAAAATTAAAGACTGAATTGTGCTCTTGATTATTTGATTTATTAAATGGGCCGAAAGTATATAAAAACATATAAGAATGGTTTTTTCTATTTTTTAAACGCTCAGGCTGTACGCATATGAACTTTGTATACCGCATGTATTTTGTGATGGGTTTTCAATTCACTAGTGATAAAAAGAAGGGAAAAGATCAGGTTAATAATATAAAAGCTTTTTTGATTGCAAGAACGGTTTTATGTGAGATATCATGTACGCATACATTTTTATATGGCTCCATATATTACATCTTAATTATATATATGAAGAGCTTCATAATTAAATTTCCATATATGAGCTCATATATTATAATATATTTCATATATTAGTCCATATATTAATTCATATATAATATTTCTCCCATGTATAATCTGTACATGATTTCACACATAAACAAGTATATATTTATACACATTCATATATTAAAAAGATATGAACCACATATTTTTTTAGCTTCATACACATTATGTATCAAGTGAAAAATATAAGGTTATTTCAGTTTTAAAAGCTTATCAGCTTAAGAGTTTACCTCTATGCCCCGGGATTCTAATCTTAAACTTCTCTGCCATTCCGCTTAAGTGTGATGTGCATTTAATTAATGGTGGTTATTTTTTCTTAGAAAGAAGAATTCTAGTGGGATAATAACTGCTCAACTATCAGTGTATGTATATATTAATTAAATTTGTTGAAGTGAAGCTCCCTCTTAACCAATCTACTACTTTCTTGATAGAAAAGATATTTGGTTTTAATGTCACTGGGTGTGGTCAGTAACCTACGTCCACTTGAATTTTATAGCCATCCATATTAAATTCAAAACTACTTTCTTTTACCTGGAGTGTCATAGCCCACGCTTATTGAAAAGCTATCACTAAGCTATACTACTGTGACTAAAACGTTAGGTTCTCTTCTAACTTGTTTATATACATATGTTAATATTTTGAACATTGTCCATTTTCAAAAGTTTGGTTTGTTAAGCTTTAGTTACACTTGGTCCCTATTTACACTATGCAAGTCTTATTGCTAAGCTGATTAGTTTATTAGGAGAGAGAGACTGGGGGAAAAGAAACGTTGCTGTTCCCCTCGTCTCTCTCTCCCTGAAACTAATCAGCTTAGCAATAAGACTTGCACAGTGTGATTTTGGACTTGTCAAACATTTACCCAAAAAAGCGTAACCACTAAATGATAATGAAAAATCTTTCAATTCAGACAAAAGTTTCTCAAGTTAAAGACTCTATGACATTGTGCATTAGTTGTGTTCGAAACTGTTTAATATGATAAACTAGTATCTGGATCAAAACCTTTTTCATTAGTGTTTGTTGGTTACGCTTTTGTGGGCAAATGTTTGACAACTGTGACAGCACCTTAACAGATTTCTGCTTATCTTCACTACGCGCTGCGTATATTTGATATGCAAGTAAAGAAATTGAACATTACGTATACGTTTGCATTGGGATTAATAACTTTCATCCTAATGCTAGGAACACAACTGGGACGAACGACGAATTTTTCGGTGCGAACTTTCGTCACAAAAAATAAAAAACACATTTGTTTATATGAAACGGCGTAGAACGAAATTCGTCGTGCGTGACGAACTCTGAGATAGATTTATTTCTATTTTGTACGCCGACGAACGACGAAAAGAACAGTCTTCTCTCACTCTCTTTACATACACAATAACCAGTGTGACCAGATTTTAAAATAAAATTAAGCTAAACCTCGTATGACTTTAATACATTTTTAGAGCATACGCTATTTAGCTAAAAAAGCTAAATAAGTTTTTAAAAAAGCTAAAAAATAAGCTAAGAACTAAATAAAAATTTTAAAGCTAAATCCAGAAGAAATGAGCTAAATGTAGCCCAAAATTAGCTAATATGGTCACACTGACAATAACCTACTTTATCAATTGTAAGAACTGAATTCGCTGAGTAAATTCGTCGTTATTGTGCTTCAAACGACGAATTTACGCAACGAATTCTTATCGACGAATTCGTCGACGTGGACGAAATTCGTCGTTCGTCCCAATTGTGTTCCTAGCATTATTTATAAAAATTATTAAGACATTATAAAGGCTTTATAAGAAAAACTATGTAGGAAAATTTGTTTAAAAACCCCCTTTATAAAGCCTTAATAAGTTTTATTAATAAGGCTGTTGGCATTGAAAATATCCTCGTCCGGGGGTTTACACGCCTTTTTGACAGTTTTGAGTTAAGGATGCCATCTTAGGTTTTCGACTCCAAATTTTTCAAATCTGCAATCCGTTTTCGGCTATCTCTTCTCCCTGATGAGATAAATCGTGTCCATTTTGCTCTATATGCTTGAAAACGGAACTTTTTTGTTCCATCTTGCTCTATACACCATTCGATGGCGTAAATTTAAATTGATTCTGAATGACATTTTGCTATACTTGCAGTTAATATTGTTGGATACTAATATCTGTGGCATTAAAGAAAAAGTCTTTTAGCCCAATTTGGCAGTTTTTTAGGAGAGCAATTGAAGCTTTAAGTAATTTTTTTTAAACTATTCCTATTTCTGTAATATATGTTACTTTCCTGCGGTACTAAATATAAGTTTAAAATATATTAGATCAAACTCAAGTTAAGTTTTTATTTCAAAAGAAATCAAATATGGAGTAACAACCCTCCAACCCCATTTCAGGAAGATTTTATTGCGATCAGTTCAACCATAATTTTAATTTGTCCTTTAGAAAGACTAGAAAAGACCAAAGCAACCCTTGCGTACAATTTTCAATAAAAAATAATCCAACGGAGGATGAAATTGAAGAATTCGATATTCGCAGAAATGAAACAAAAGGTTTTAAAACAGAACGTGACGCAGATCCTTTCTCTTGTGTTGTATGTTTTGATTTGTTTTCAATTTTCCAAGCAAATATGCTTGAGGTGGCGTATAGAGCAAATATAATTTTCGTTACTGTTACAAACTATTCCTTTACAGATGTTTTCCTTAAAATTATCTTTTTAAAATAAATATATGATATAAATATCACAAAATCCTATCGAGTAATTTTTTTTTTAGAGAAATTGTGTTAAACTTGAACATCGATTTCCTCAAAATGTATTTTTGCCATATGAGTTCATATTACGTTTGTATTATAAACAAGTCGTATGTTACAATTTTTTGTAGCACGTATTTTTAATTCGAATTTTTACAAAATCGTTGTAGTTTTTTGTTCTTTCGTCTGCTTACAAAATTTATCTGAATTAAATGTTTGATATATACATATATATTTTTTTTTTTGAAAATTTATTAAATTTTGTAAATTTTTTTCTACAAGGATTCATGGTGTTCTAAATATATTGCAATTTTTTATTTTAAGTTAAGGTACGTTCACACTTGCCAAGCATTTGCCCAAAAAAGCGTAATCACTCAATGTTTGTGAAAAACCATTTGATTCAGACAAGTGTTTCTTAAGTTAAACAGTTTCATAAACAATTAATAGACAAGGTCATTGATTCCAACATTGTTGGAAACTATTTAACTTAACAAACACGTATCTTAATTTAAAGCTTTTTCATTAATATTTTGTGGTCACGTTTTTTGAGCAAATATTTGCCCAAGTGTGACCATCCCCCCAGCTAAAAAAATTATATATGGTCCATATATTTTTAATATATGAATGTATATAACTATATATGAATATGTATGAATTCATGTATGGAAATGTATGGGATTATACATGGCAAAAGTGATACATATGAATTGATATATGGACTAACATATGAAATGTATTATAATATATGAACTCGTATATGGAAAATTAATTATGAAGCTCTTCATATGTGGATCCATATATAGAAATAAGATGCAATATATGAAGCCATATAAAAATGTATGCATAGATGATATCTCACGTAACATTTTTGCAATAAAAAAGCTTGCATTTTATAAACTCGATATTTTTCTTATTTTATCACTAGCGAATTAGAAATCTATTAAAAAACACATAGGGTATATAAAGTTTTACCGCGTACCCATCGTTTAAAGAAGAAAAATTTTTTTACCAAAAAAAAAAAAGAAATTCTTGTCTATTTTATACGTTGTGGCCTTATTTAATAAATCAAATAACCAAAAGGATAATTCTGTCATTGACTTGATAGAAAATAATGGAATACTCTAGATACCTTTAAGAAAAGAAGTTCATATTACTGCAAAAAATTATATTGAAAACTAGTGTTAGTATAAAAACGGATTATTTATTGTTTTCTAATTGATTAGTTCTTAATCTGATTTCTTAAATTAAACTTTGTACGAATATGAGTTTTGTGTTTTAATCTACTTTTTTCTTAAAATGACGAATGAAATGTCTTTTAGATCGTTTTTGATTATTTTGTCTAAACTAATTTTTCATTACATAAAACCTCCCTGTATAAATCTTACAAAGATTTAATTTTAGTAATTTAATTAACTGCACAGCAGTGCGCTTTTTTGAATCAATATGAACTTTGCATACTATGTAGGGAATATTTACACATACAAGTATGAAAGTGTATGAATATATATAATCATATATGCCCATATACCCTCATTTTTCGGATCCGAACCATATATGGGATATCATATATGCTCCATACATATATTTTTAGCTGGGCCGTTACACTCATTCGTAGGTATAAATATTTTGAGATAGTATATGGAATTAAGCTCAAGAGTATTACCTCCTAACACGGTTTTATGTGTTAATAAAGTTGAAGCTTTATTCAAAGAATAGCATTAGAAATAAACGTTTTGATAGCTTTTAAAAATTTTAAGCAACAAATGGCTTAAATGTGCCATAATAAACTTTTTTTTTTAAATATAATGACTTTTGTCATGTTGTAAAATTTAAGGAGGGATTTTAGTATTTGTTGATAAATTACAAGATTAATCAGCAAAGTTCTGAAACTTGCGGAGTTAAAATTAAAGTTTTAAGCAATCAAGAAATATATATTTAATTCGAGTTAAGGGCAATGTCATTCACACTAACACCAACTAAAGGGTCCGCCAGATAACTTTTTTTTTTGAAAACAGGGTGCAAAACATCGAGTGTAGCTTCGGCTGTGTGGCACATAGCGCCATCCTGTTGAAAACAAATGTTGCCAATATCCTCCTCTTCAATTTTTGTGAACAAAAATTTGTTCAACATGGCCCAATAACGATCGCCATTGACTGTAACGGCCACTCCTTGCTCAATGGCTCAGTTATGCCTCTGGACTAAAATCCGCACCAAACAGTGACTCGTTTTGGGTGCGTCGGCTTTTCAATGTGAGCGTGCGGGTTTTCTGTGCCCACTTAGGCCCACTGGTTTAAGTGTATACACAACCATATTCGTTCAGCGGAAGGATAAAACTAATTATCTGTCAAATCAGACATGAGCTAATTGTTACCATTCACGAAATAAGCACTAGTTGAAAAAAAAAACGTTAGATGGAGGACCCTTTAATCAGGTTCTGATACAAATTCATGCACACATAAAAATATATTTTTATCGATGAGCATGAATGCTTTAAAGCCAATTAAACAAATAAGTTGCTCACCTTAATTATGAATTGTTCACAGTTTAAAGAGTTGATTGTGAATACCTTTAGCAAAAAGCTGTGACGTGGTCATTGTATCCATTTTGAATATATTTTGATGAAATTCTTTTCAAGTCCGTTTCATTTGATTTAACGCATTTTCGATTATGCATATTAACATAATTTAAAAATAAACTTTATTTCTTTAAAACTGTTTGTGTCTGTATTTTTGGATAATATTACTTTTATTGTTAAAGTTTCTAAGCCTACTACGCTTATTTTTCTTTTGTGATTTTCAAACTTATTATTATTCGTGAATTCTTAAATAGTTTTTAAATGATGGTACATAAGATAATAGGTTTGTGACTATTCAAAATATGTGGTTGAAGTGTAATGATAGATTTGCAAAGCACCAATGAAATTTAGAGAAAATGTTTAACCACCATAAAATAAATTTCAATTAAAATAAACATATGACAATATGCCAAATAATAAATTTCTTAAATATTACTTTTATAACTTATGTATATGTATATTTAAAGTCTTAATTTTCTTTAATTTATTTTTATAATACTGTGCAAATTGCCTTTATACTTCTTTAAACTTTAGCTTTTGTCTCAGTTAAAAATAAATAAAATATGCTCTAATTGCCTTAATAAAATATTTTTTATTCACTTAGTCCTTGTAACATTATTGTTTTTTTTATTAGATATTTCAAAAATAAAATAAAATATTGATAAATAAGCACTAAAATTTAATTTCAATATAATTCGTACAATAAAAATAATTCAATTACGAGTATTGTTAGAAATTAATGTTACAGTTTGGAATTTTTAAGAGTAATTAAAAATGAAGACGCACAATGTCATTTTCTTCCTGCTTAAATCAAAAGTTTATTGCTTTACTGAGTGATTTTTTAAAGCACTGAAGCTATAAAAATAAGAAAGTTATAAATAGAAATGAAAATAAAATGCTTTTTATTACATAAAATATTACGGCAACTGTTTTCTTTAAGTTACAGCTCACAAAAGTTATGACGATATTAAAATAATGCAGCTTACACTGAACTTGTAATTTGTTTACTAAATAAAATGGGGAAATTTCCAAAATACTTTGATATTTTAGGTTTATATTCATAAAAAAATTAATTGTATTGAAAATATATTTTAGGAAAATTGTCGCATACAACAAAATTTAAATAAAATATACTTCAAATTCATTTATAATTTTATGAATATGGGAATCATTCGGAATTTCAGGTTCTCATACAAACTTTATGTAAAAAAAAAAAATACGGAAATTCAGGTTGGTAAATTTCAGAAAGAAGTTTCCATTTGCTAGTACGGGATTTCAAAGGAAATGTACACGTAATTTTAAAATTCATTGCCTATCTTAGGGATGTTATAAGTATAAGTGGGAACTTTGTTCAGTCAATGGAAAGAAAAATTAATGTTCAAACAATTGTTTGGTCACGGAATTTCTGACATTTCTAATTTTTATCAAATAGTTATTAATTTTTAGTGTTTTTGTATTTTGTGAATTCAAAAATAAACGATTTTGTGTGTATGCAAATATAATTTTACACCAAAGGCTACACGATTATTTTTCCGTGTAGAAATAAATGTAAATTTACAAACTTGAAATTCCGTAAGAACTCCTAAAATTGGATTTCAGATTTAAAAAATCAAAAGAAAAATGTTTCGTATATATAAAATTGGATTAGCCTAAGTTTGTATCGCTCTGTAAGCCAAATTATATGTGATAATTTTTAAGGAACAAATCACAAAGTTAATTTTAAATATTCTGACAAACATTAGCAAGTTGATTTTTTTGTGAGCAGCAGTTGATCTTAAAAGGCAAATTATACAATTTAAACTATACAATTATAAAATTGTCTTTAGAACATTTAAGATAAAATAATGCATAATTCAAATCACAAAATAATTCCCAATTGTCGCATAAGATCTGAATTATTATTGACCTATTATTGGACAATTTAAAATCATTTTATTCTTATTCCACTGTAAGTATTATTTGGTATTTAACCTGCATGAGAACATTTTAAAATACAAAATTTTATCTATGCATGTACTCGTATACATTTTTTCCTGTCATTTAATATTCCCTGTCTTATTCTTTCACTAAAGTGAGCATACAATTTATGTGCATGTTTGTATATATGAACATAAATTTGTAATTTAGTCAATAATTTCTATACTTTATTTTATTTAACCTCCTTTTCCAATAGCCATACAAACTTATATTCTATTTTGCTGTAACAGCCTTGTGCCCCTTTTTTGCACCGAGTTCACACTTTTGAAAGTGTTGACAAATGACCTTTAAGTTATTGCCGTTAGAAAAAGAAAATGTGTATATAAAAATCTCGTAAAACCATTTATGTACTCGTACAATATCCTGATAGACAATTACACTTAGTGTTGCATGTATTCATACAGACACATTGTGTTGCATATTTAACCCTTCACTTACACTTAATTTTCTGTAGCAATAACTAGCATTTTTAGGTCATGTCATTGAAACTGAATATGTTACAAGAACAATAAATGAATGAAAATAAAGTGTAGGTTTATCAGTGTGGTACTAAATGAAATCGTTAATACTTACTCAAAGTCTATGAATAATTAAATATTAGTGTGTATTTTTGCACATATATTTGGAGGAATATATGTGTAAAAAATTCGTTGCGATATAAAGTTAGATTTGTTTTATAAACACAGTGGATTTTAACAAAAAAAAAAAAAAAAAAGTTCATACTTTCTTAGGGCAAAATATATTAATTTGAACAAAATATTTTCAAATTATATTTTATTAAAAAAAAAGGTTTAATGATCGGCCTTTTTACATATAGATAATTTGGCTTATTGAATTTACGTTACATGATAGGTATCTGTACAATAATAGATATATATTTATGTAGAAAATAGAGGCATTAACTAATCAAGTCAAGTAGTTTGAAAGATATCGAGGTAAAAAACTTAAACAATTATGCAAATTCTGTTGAAAAGCACTTTATTATATACATTACACTTTTTAGTATGGTTTTTGTAGGTACTAGTAATGTATTGTATCCTCACCAAAACTTCAATGTGAAAAAGGCCAAGTTCCTATCAAAAATTTCGGCTATCAAAAGCAGTGAGATATAAATTTTGACCAATTTCTTGTTTGGCAAAACACCTTTTATTGACATATGCTATGCGTTATATACATTTGTGATCGTAAGAGTGTCATATAATTTTTAGATAATCTGCTAACTTGACAACATTTTTACTGATATAAAGAAATGAACATTATTCTCTATTTTTTTAGAAGGGTAAAAATATTGCCAAGTTAGCAGATTATCTAAAAATTATATGACACACCCCTGAATTAAACTTCTGATTTCTTAGATTTTTCTTAGTGATCTCTGATCCAGATTAATTTGTGTACCAAATTTCAGCTCTCTAGTGCGAATTGGAGTTTTAGCGATAAAACTTTTTGGTTTTAAGATTTTCCCATTGCCTTACTCATCTGCAATTGCTTGCGTATAAAGTTTCAGCTCTCTAGCGTAAACTGTACCTTATAAGTTTTTGAGCACTACCCCTCCCACTATTTTAAACTCACAATATTGTTGTGAGCAGCGGTTATAATTCATGCTTATATTCTTCTAAAATATGCTAGACCGAAGTAGATTAAACACAAGGCTAAAATTTTATGGGAGTGATCACGCCCACTTTTTTAGGTAATAGTTTAAAGTATTGTATATGTGCAACGTATATGGCTTAAGTTAAAAGCTGTATATTAACAGCCTTATTTATATAACTTATTAAGGCTTTATAAAGGGGTTTTAAGACAAATTTTCATAAAATTTTTTTCTTTTTTTATAAATAAGGTTGTAAGTTTTCAGGTTCAAACAATAGTAGCGTATCCCCGCCCATTCTGGTAATATATTTTGGTTTTTCAGATTTTTCTAGTTGGTTTCTCACCTAGCCCTACTTATGTATCAAATTTAAGCTCATACGCGCAACTTTTAATTTTTAATTTTAATGGGCGCAGCCCCGCCCCTCTGACTAAGATTTCTGGGTTTACCGGTTTTTCTTGTTGTTTTCTCACCTATACCTACTCGTGTATCCAATTTCATCTCCTTAGTGCATCTTTTAATTTTTAATATTTATGGGCGTAACCATGCCCACTTTTCCAAACTTAAGATTTTTTTCGGCAAGTGTTTACTATTTGTGCCAAGTTTCGTTGCAAACGGATAATAATACATACAGAAATAGTATATCTAAATATGCTGAGGCGTAGTACACGAAAATGAAATTGAAATGGTATGGGCGTGTCAACGCCCACTTTTTTAATAAAAAAATTTTAGGCTTGCCCTATCGCAGTATGTATGCTGAATTTCAATAAAATAGCTTCCATTAAGCGCCTTAGATTTGCTTTTTTAATTCTAGCCTTTGGGCCATCCTAGTTAAAATTTTCGGATCTTAAATTTTTTTTAGTTTATTGTCCACCTAGACCTAGTTCTGTAGCAAATTTCAGCTCACTAGCACACATTTTAATTTTTATGGGCGTAGCCACGACCCTTTTGTTAAAATTTTCGGGTTTTCCGATTTTTCTAGTTCATTGCTCACCAAGATCTACTTGTGCACCAAATTTCAGATCTCTAGCTATAGCGGAAGTGCTTCATAATATTGGTGAGTGAGTCAGTGAGTATGTCTTAAAATATGCACATTTTGCACCTCCATATCGCCGGAACCTTTCATTGCAAAATTTTCATGTACCTTTAAGGTTACATGAAGTTATTCTAATTATGGTTTAAATTTTAAAATTTTAAGGTCGCGGGGAACAAAGTTATCAGGGGGGTAAATATACACAATGCGTGCATTGGCCGGAACTTGGCCTGGCGCACAGCAGAAGTTTGAAGTAAACCAATAACTACCATATGAGTTCTTATAGATTATGCAATTGTTTCTGTTTATTCAGAAATATATAATAAAAAAAACACAGAAGCAAATGTAGAAGTTTTATGGATAAGAGGTTATGTATATAAATTTTATTACAACTGTCCTGCTATGGTCACAGATCTGAAAATTCATCAACGAAATAAGGTTTATAGATGCTTTAATTAATTTTGTATTTCTATCTTACAAGTATTGCATTTAAACTAAAAAAAATTCTTTTATGCTATAAAGCATATTTTATTCATCTTTTTAAGAAGCCATAATATCTATAGGAGAGCTGTCTGCTCATCCTATAATGCCAGTAAAACATATTTTCTTCTTTTAAGAAACACAATTTGCATCCAGCCTTCTTTTTTTTCATTTTTTTTCAAATAAAAAGTGGAAAAAAACAGATGACTCTTTTCAAAATATCTAGCGTTTCTTCTAAAATTAAAGATACATAATTCAAGGTTAAAAAGACTCCCAATTTTCATTTGGTATAAATCCTGAATCAAGCACTGCAATATTGTTAATTATGGAAATCGATGTTCAACAAATTGCACTCTTCTTTAAAGGCTCAATTTTTTTTTTTTACATGAAACTAAATTCCATTTGATTTAATTCAAACTACTCAATAAATCTGTTTGAGAGCACATAAAACAAGTTTACTTTTTATTAAAAATATGTAGCAAATTTATAATTATCTGTTATCTTTTATCTTTTTCTCATAATTTTTCTCTGAAGCTTAAGCATTTCTATCACTAGATTCAACCATTACCAATATACTCGCACGGAAGTTTAAATTATAAATTAAATTATAGTTAAGATATATGGCGATGATATATATTTCTTTAAAATTAGGCATATCATGTCCACATCAACACATACTCCCAAATTAGTACCGATTTAGTATTGCGTTAATGTGTTATTTCTTGAAAATTTTAAATAAAGGTCATTCAAGAGTTATAGAAAGCTGAGAATGTCTTCCTTAGATGAAAAGAATATCTCGGAAATTTCTGAAATAATTAAAAAAATATAAACTTCTGATGAGTCAGGAAACTTGTCAAAAAGCTATTGCATACTTTTAGGTCAAATAATTACTGAATATTGAACGAGGTGAAAAAGTGCATAGAGATAGTAATGAAAATGTAATAAAAATAACAGCGTGTGCCCAATAAATTAATTCGAAAAGTTCAAATTTGCAATTTTTTCTTTTTTGTGGGGCAAGTGAAGAAGCAGTAAAAACAAGAAATAACAACTACAGGATGAACACTTCAGTGTTGGCTAAAAAACGTAATAGACTTTCAACAAAGACTAATATTTTTCGTCACTTACTGGTTTAACCAGACCTTTTTTATATTCAGTTTGACACATGAACCATTCAAACAGGATTCACAATGTGATGATGTGGTCAGGGAAATAATAGATAAGGAATAAATTAATATTTTTGTCATATGATGAACAAAATATAAGAAAAAAGTCTAATTTATATTTTTATAGGTTTTATGGGATGTGGGCGTGGTATCCATTTTTATTTATTCTAGAATAAACTTGTACTAAATGTCAAGACTTTGCTTGAAAAGGAAGGATTTTGCAAAAAAAAAATCGATTTGAGTTTCATGGGTGGTACGCCATGAACGTGGTAAATTTTGATGAAATTTAAATTTTTTCTCAATTAATTCTATATAATGCTTATGCCAGCTTTCAACAATCTGAGACCACAGTAAATGTTCAAACAGAACACCTAACCAAGGTGTATTGAAGAAATGTGACTCTTTATTTATTGGATATGTCAGGTTTTAATTAGCAAAAATAATAGGGTTTTCCGAGTAGGGGTCATATAGTTGATGAATGTTGCGTTCAAGAATACATGGAAAAGACAAAAATGCTTTATCAAATTTGGTGTTCTGTTCGGAAAACGTTCAGCATTCTTTGTCCATTTTATGGTCGCCATAATCAGCCTTTCAGAAAAATTATTCGCACTGTTCTGGATAAATTTGGGTTCACCAAAAGGTACCAAAATATAACCAATGTTCGTGAGAGTGTAAAGGAAATTCCGACCTAAAGGTAAGCGACCATAGACAATGCCATGTGCTGGATGAATTGGCTCTGGAGCAGTTGGAAAGCAACGTTAATTTTCATTGGGAAACCACCTTTAGCAATAAAACTCGTTTATAGATGAACAAAATTATCGAATTAGGGATGATACCAATACAAATAAGACTCAAGAGCATCATCATGAAAAAACAAATGTTGGGTATGTATTTCAGCGTGGTGGCATGATCGGTCCATAGCATCGGTCTGCCCAAGTAATTTTAGCGCCTGGTCAGCTCTTTCTTGTAAAACTTTCCTAAGTCACAGGTCTATGAAAATAACACAAAAATCACAGCTGTTATCACAGACAATATAATCCACGAAATCTTTCAAATTTTATTTATATTAATGCGCTAGAGTCATGTTAGAGTTGCATAATTTAAATGCGCATTACCCAGTCCTTACGGATATTTGAACGATGTGCTTCCCATACATAACGACATCAATATTTCTTGAAATTAATACAAAAAATTCAATAATATCTCTCACACATTTTGTTTTATATACATTTTAAAATAGAAAGTGTTTCATGAAAGAATTTTTATTTCGAGACATTTAACATTACAGTGGGAATACTTTGTATATACTATTTTTTATTAAAGTTTTCTTTGAAAAATTTTTAGCTCAATTAATTTTTGATAAAAAATGTTTACAACTAATGTAAATTATAGTAAGGTAAGTCTTTATAATTAATTAAAAAAATTGCATTTGAAAAAAATTATTACATAAATATGCTCTACAATATGGAAAAATTAAACAAAAAAAAAAAAATTGTTCATGATTTTTTTATTATATTTGTTTTAAGCATATTTTAGAGAGTAAATTTTTCTTTAGCTCAACAGTGATTAGAACCTTAAAATACGTGAAAAATATAAAATGGTAAAATTGTTTTTTATTAAATACTAAAAAGTCTAATTTTATTGACAACTACTATTACGTTTTTAGTAGTGAAATCGAAATGTTTTCAAGTAAAATTTAATTGTATAAAATTAAGCTTGCCATTTTTTTAATTCAGCAGTTTCTGCAGAAAAGTAAAAAAAAATAAAAAGCTTACTGAGTGGTGGAAAAATAGGGTTTCTGATACCACGATCCCATTGTGCACTGTGTTGCCTGCATTCGATATTTCTAACATTGACAGTTTTTGGTGCTACCAATATTATTGCATAGCTTAAATTGTCAGTATTGCAATTTTTATGTTAAATATAGGGCGACGACCGCACTATTGAATTCAAGATTAATTTCGATAAAGTTTTTATCTTGGACATAAAACGATTTATTTCGCTACCTGTCAAATATTAAAAATAATGGAAAAATCAGTGAATTGCCACAGCACCCACTTTGATCTCTTATTCCTCTATAGGTCATATAGTTTTCAAGTTTGGTAAAATTGATTTCTCAATATATTCAATAAAATAATTTCGTGTTAAAATTTTCACTTTAACTCTTCATAGGGTTAAATCATTTGTAAAGCTAATGGCTGTAAAACAAATCCTGTATACTGTCATTGCCAAGCGCTTGATATGAAGTGAAACGAAATAAAAAAAGTTCTTATAGCGATTGTTGCAGCTCAAGTCAAATACATTTTATTTCATTCTCATATAAATTTTATGGATTTAAGTTATAAAACAATACCAAAGCAATATTTATTGTAAAAAAATATAAATTCTAGATTTGACGTTGTAAAACCAGAATTTTGCAATACATACATATGTATTCGTATAGAACGAGTAAAAAAAAAATAAGGGTAATCAATAATATCTAAAAAATTATATTTATGTTATAGATGTTCCGTAATATAGAAATATTTATTGTTGGTGTGTATAAATTTATCTGGTGTATACATCCTTTACTTATTTACATTCTTATAAATTTATATAAATTTATTCATGATTGATGCTTTTATGTCGCATCAATTATCGCAATTTGTCGTAGACGAGTAATGTCTGCAATGTTCAAGTTGATGATGTTCAATTGTGCATGGAGGAGTAGAATAAAGGTATGAAAAAGGATATTGCTGACATTCAATGTAAGAAGATCAAGAGATTATGCTGAAAAACGAGCAGATGGGCTTAATTTTACAATGTGAACAATAAATAATAAACAATAAATGCGATTAGTTTATATATATATGTTTATATATATATATATATATATATATATATATATATATATATATATATATATATATATATATATATATATATATATATATATATATATGTAAAAATGTATGTGCGTTTTTGAATTTGATTATAATAAATCATTTACGAAGCTTTATTTAAATATAAAGAAATATATGTATCTCATTCATTAAATTATAATTATATACATTTACTTTTTATACTTTGTTTTGACCATAAATATGTGTGATTGATTTTATGTAATACAAATTTAAATTTAATTGAAGTAAAATTAATTTTAATCAGGAATAATTTCTTAATCAGTCTCAAGTTCAGTATTTTCAACTCTTGTTAAATAAAATATTTTTATATTTATGAGTTGATTAGGCTAAAGTTCGTATCGCTTTGTAAGCCAAATTACATGGTATAATTATTAATGAACAAATAACAGCCAAGTTAATTGTTAATATTCTGTTAAACACGTCGTAGGACAGAACAACTAGCTGTTTTTGAAGGCCACTACACCTTAAAAATCAGCCTTCTTTGTGCTTGGTCCACAAATCGCAAACAACGATTAATTTAAAAGTTAGTGATTTTTTTATGGAAATTGTTAAAATTTAAGTTTGAAATTTTTTAAACGCACTAATAATCCCAAATTAATATTTTACTTATTAAGTAAAATATTTTTTTTAAATTAAAAATACATTAAAATTGATTATTGAGGAGTTAAGCTGGATCCTACACCCATTTCACTGTTGCTTATGCAGATCATCAGGGAACCTTTACCCAAAGTTTCTTAGAACAACTAGAGTTATTATGCTATAAACTTTCATTTAAGCAAATGAGAAGCTTAAAACAAATAACAAAGTTGAAACAATAACTCAATAATCAATTTAATAAGTAAAATATTAATTTGGGATTATTAGTGCATTCAAAAAAGATTAATTTAAAAATTTAAACTAAGAAATCAAACTAATAGAGAAGTTCTACGTACAGAAGCAATATAACAAGATACTTCTTGTTATATGGAATACCTTCAGATGCATTCATTAGGTTTTATTTTTTTAATTTTTGCTAAAAAAACTCAGCTTTACTGATTATTATTTATTCCTCAGATAATAAAAGTTATTTCTTGATTTTTATTTATTCCTCACGAAATAAAAATTATTCTTTCAGTTTTATTTTTTGCTCAAAAATTTACACTTACTGTTAAATTTTTCTATTGCTTAAAAAAAGGAAAACTAAAATTTTATAGCTCTATAGCTGTGTTATTAATATTCTAATTTCTTTTACTTAATTATTTCTCTCTATAACACAAAATATATTTATTTTACAAAGAAAAATAAACAATTAACTAGACCTTAGTACATCTATGTACCACAAAAAGTGCAAATTTCCCAACCCTGGAATTATTCTTTCGGATTTTTTTTTAATTTCTTATACAAATATATTTCTTTAAAAATATAAAATATGTTGAATTTAAAGAGAAAAAGAAAACATTAATTTTAATTGGTTTTTTTATAATATACCAAAGAAACTTAAAAGTTTCCAACCCTGGAAACATATTTTTTATTTTTTTTCTGGATTTTTTATACAAGTTTTATTATTAATTTACTGAACTGTAAATTATGTTTATTTAACAAACAAACAAAAAATTAGTTTTGAGTAGCTACTTCTATATGGCAAAAAAGTTTAAATGTTCCAGCTCTGGAACCATCGGATTTTGCTAATTTCCAATACTTATATATTTTGGACCATTTCTGGTACCCCAGTACAAGTTTCTGGCGTTTCTTCATCGCTTATTCGTCTTCCCTATTCATAAGGACCCAGAATATTTATATTAATATTGTGGAAATTACACAGGAAATGAGAAGTGATGAAGTGTATAAAAACATATTTTTTGCTATTTAATTTGATTTCGTGTGTGTTGTGCAGTTTCGTGTTGTAAAAATTTTTCTCGCATCTGCTTCGTTCATGTTAGACCCCTAATTATTCTTGTTAGGGTAGTGTCGTGTTTGAAAACTTTGATACGCACCCATCTTTAGTCTCACCATATGAGTAGAGATGACACCTTTTACAATAAGTTTAAATAGGAAATTTGTTTGTGACGTCATTCTTCCGACATTATTGCTCGTGTTAAGAAATAGTCAATTTCTCGTAAAGGCGTAGAGTTAAAAATTATTAAGGGCCAATCTCTTAATTTTGACAACCTTCAATTTGTCGTACTCTTACATTTGAAACTACAATAAAATATTTAAAATTAGGTTTTATTTTAAATCTAAGTGTGCTAGAAGTTGAATGCCCTAAATACAATTTGGCTTCCTCCAAAGATGAACTTTCACAAACAAATTTCAATACAAAATTCATTTTGTTAACCAAATATATTTTTTTATGAGTAGGGCAATTGATATTTCAGTTATTAGAAATGTAAAAATTAAAAAAAAAAAATACAAAACAATGTGGATTTAAGAACTTTAAAAATTTCGCGATATCAATATAAATGCTCGTGTATATGTATGTATATATATATATTCATATGTATGAATATCAATATCATATAAGCCGATTATTTATGTTTAAGCTACGAACGATCCTGAAATATGAATGTACATTAATAATAAATATTGGTATAAATGCAAGAGATTTTATGGTAGTTGGAGCGTTTTTCATATAAAATATTTAGTTCCTTGGCACAATCTTTTATAACGACAAAAAAAAATAATATTATTTAATGTTAAAGTTTTTATTCTGCTTTCATGGCAAAACCATTGCCGTTTAATAATTATTGGCCAATGAAAAAATTTCGTCCGATAGCGAAGCAATACACTTTTATTATTGACCTCAATATGCTGCAGAAAAGAATACATTTAAAAATTATCTTGAAAAATTTTAATACCTAAGAATATATTTAAACTTCTACTCTTCTTTCTTTATTTTTTCTTCTCTATATATTTTTTACTTGAACAACACAAAACCTAAACTAAAGCCAAATTGTTTTCCTCTTTCTATTTTTCAGCTGTCGTATACGTGATTTGTTGCGAAACAATGGACAATTACCAGACGGTATTGATACTCTGCGCCTGCCAAGACGCCTGCAACGTTATATCGATTTAATGGAAGAAATTGAAGACACAAAATATAATAATGAAGACCATAATAAGTGTAATAAAAAACCCACAGAGCTGAACACCAGCGAAGCTTATGCCAAAAAAACTAAAGCAAATGCGAAAAAGAAACAAGTAATAATTACAACTGATAAAATTTTAACAACACTGCCAGAAGTTGCAGAGCCAGCAATAGATACTGAAAGTGAGCAGCGAAAAGCAACAACATCCATGATGACATCAACCGAGTTATCTACTTCTAGCTCACACCTGCCAGCTGTAGTATGCGAAGATGTTGCGGAAATTATAATGGAAAAACCACTGATACTTTGACTTTATACAACATTTTTCAACTTCTCAAAAGTATTTTTAAACTACCTTTTACGTGAAATATTATTCAGGTAAAACGTACTTAAATATGTTAAATGGTTCAAGAATCAAAAATTAGTTTAATATTAGTTTATGTAAATTTTAATAAATTAAATAATGATTTAGAAAGTGTATGTAAATTTTACTCACTTGTAAGTCTCTTCGCTGACATTTATGCAGCCGGCTACACCTGTTGTTTCAGTGCGACTTGTTAGATTTACCGTGTTACCGAAAAGGCAATAACGTGGCACTCGATTTCCTATAACGCCGGTCACAACCTCACCGGAGTGTATACCAATTGTGATTTTCTGTAATAAATAATCATTTAAAATTAAAAAAATCTTTTCAGATCTAAGTTTTATTTATATGCTATTCAAATATTAATGACTTGTTATTTTTAAGAATATCTTTTAAGAACTAATGTTTGAGATAAATATATAATATATATATTATTATATATATATTATATATTATAAAATATATAATGATAAGATATTGAAGCGAACAAATTGTATTAATTATTCCGAAGTTTAGGTAAATGAAAGATGGCATATGACTCAAATAGCCTACGCCCTAATTCAGCAATAGTGCCTTTATTTCTTAGCAAAAATAAAATAAACTTATGTGCTAAAAAAGGTGCGTGAATTAGTTATATTGCACTAGTTTGGTTGTAGCGTAGGAAAAATTTCAACGGTTCTTGTTTTGGATAAACAATCTATATAATTAATAGGAAAACATGTTTTTATACCCTTTACCAAAAAATGGTAAAAGGGTATATATACGTTTGTCATTCCGTTTGTAATTTCTAGAATATTAATAAGCGAGCCATAAAGTATATATATTCTGGATCCTTATGCATAGGGAAGACGAATAAGCAATGTACAGGGTGGGCCAAAAGAAGCCAAGGGGTGTAAAAGTTTAATAACTTTTTTGTTTCTTAACTTTTTTTTATTTTTTCTTTCAGATTATATAATATACAAAATGGAAATTTTTTTACACTAAGTATGAAAAATGATGTCTCTTAAATGACCACCGTTTTCAGCTTCGCACTGATGGGCTCTTTTTAGAGCATTTTCCATAACATCTTTCAAAACTTGTGGCTGTAGCGTTCGAATTTCTGCAACAATGTTTGCCTTGAGTTCAAGGATTGTCTCTGGCTTGTTCAAATACACTCGCTCCTTAAAAAAACGCCAAAGAAAATAGTCGGGTGCTGTCAAATCTGGCGATCGCGCTGGCCAAATAATTTCCGAATTTCGAGAAATTATTCGCTCTCCAAAAATTTGACTTAAAAGTGCCATTGTGTCTCGGGCAGTATGGGCAGTGGCTCTGTCCTGCTGAAACCACATACCAGGTGTGTTTTCAAGAGCAGGACGTAAAAAATTTTCTATCATAAACCGATACCGCTCTCCATTTACGGTTACAGCACTTCCATCTTCATTCTCGAAGAAGTAGGGCCCAATGACATTTTCAGATGTGATCCCACACCATACTGTACACCTGATGGGGTGCAATTGGCGTTGATGAATGGCTCTTGGATTTTGAGAACCCCAGAACCTACAGTTCTGCTTATTAACAAAGCCATTCAAATGAAAATGAGCTTCATCACTCATAATCTTTGCGTTAAAATAATTGATCTCTGGTTTAAATAATAAAATTCTATTGTTCTGGTTCTCTGTTCAGTTGTGAACCTCTCCATTATAAATTCTCCAAGTGTTGTCTATATAATCTGAAAGAAAAAATAAAAAAAAAATTAATAAACAAAAAAGTTATTAAACTTTTACACCCCTTGGTTTCTTTTGGCCCACCCTGTACGTCTTTCCGTCTGTCCGTCTGTCTGTACGTGAAATCGGTTTTCCGAAGCTCCCAGAAAAGCTACAGACTTCGTTCTTGGACTGGTGGATCAGAAATTGTCGAAATAAGAATGGTATTGAAAATCAGCAAAATCGAGCACATGGTTTCAGAGCTGGGAGACATAAGCTTCATTTTGCCATACAAAATAACAACCGAAAACTAGTTTTTAATAATTTTTTATTAAATAAACTTTTTTTATACTTTAGTATGAATAAAATTGGTATTTCTAACTAAACAATATCAGTATCACCTATTAAACAGCTTTTGGCTATCTGGGTTATATAATATTACTAAATTACATATGTGTTTATGTATGGACGTGTTTTTCATACACATTTTTATAAATTTATGCCAAAATGTATATATAGAAAATAAACCCAACTCTTTGTTCAATTAACCAACCATCTGCTCTTTAGACTTATAATAAAAATTAAACTTGATAGCCTGTATGTATGTACATAAGTATCAATGTCTTGGGAATAAGTTGAGGTCATAAAAAATATTGTGGTCATGTAATTTGTGTAAGAAGGAGTAAACAAGAAGTTCAACATATCACAAAACATTCTTTAATAATTTCTGTTGTCAAAAGTAATGAAACGAACATCTTAAAGTGTGTAATAGTTAATGGACCAAGAAATGAGAACTTCGTATACACTTTTATTTACATCAAGCAACATATAGTCATTACCAATTGTCCTTCATACTATTATAGTATATGTACAGCCATATATAAATATTTATAGTTAAGTTAGCACAGAGTAAGTAAGAAAAGAAAGAAGAGTATAAAAATATAAATCGCCAGACAGAAATTCTCATGACTTAAGAGTACATATCGTTGTTCTTCTTTCAAATGGTGTCAACTGAAAACTTTATATTTGTTTAGTACACCGAAAGAACTTTGCTTCATAAATCCAACGAAAAACAATTTCATTAGATTTTTTTCATAAATCTAATGATAATTTCACAAATCTAATGAAAATTTCATAAATACTGTGAAAGAATTTCATTGAAATTGCTTCATTGGTATTCTAGTTTCATAACAATATTTCATTGGATTTATGACAACAATATTTTCTAATTATTAAGAAACCCCTTTATATTTAAGAAATATTTATAGTTTTTGCTTGAAATAAACATATATAAGTACATACCTTAAAGCAATTAAGTTAGAGATTAAATTCTTTAAAATTAAAAAAATAAATAAAATATACAGCAATTTAGAATTTAATTAGGGCTATGAAATGTATTCGTTGTCCCAATGAAAATTTCAGTGTAGTCAGAAAGGTCATGATAAGTTAAATGTATTTTAACAGCTGTCAACCAAAAGCTTGCATCAAAAGTAGTTTTGTATGATTGTTTTTGTACTCTTTGTATGCTTATTTACATATACAACAATGAAATGCAATGAAATAATGTCATTGTTTTAATGACATTATTTCGTTATTTGAATGAAACTATTTCGTTGTTTTAATGAAATTACTTCGCGGTTTTAATGAAATTATTTCGTCGTTTTAATGAAGTTATTTCATTGCATTGACAACTATGTTTAATACATTTGACGAAGTTTTCATTAAAATAATTTTAACGAAACTGGTTTCATTAATCAAACGAAGCGTGATGTTGGTTAAATTTTAATGAATTTTTTCATTAAATTAATTTCTAAATTCATAGAACTTATGAAAAAAATTCTTTCAGTGTAGAAGTAAAAAAATATATATTTTTTCTTTCTTATATCATAAAAAGTGATGGATAAAACTATATTTTTGGTGAAGGAGTTGATAAAATGTTATAAGTTTCTTACAGTGGGTAGATGCAATCAACATATATTGCAATTTTTTAAGTTGACTGCCTTTAGAGGAACAACTGCGATATATTGCTCATAATGTACAAGTACATAAGTTTGAATGAAAACGACAACAGTTTGAAAGAAACTTTATTTATTGCTCGGATGCTAGCATATTATTAGAAAAAAAATTAATGTAATAACAAAACAAAGGCGAGCAAGAACATAAGGTCATTTATTTATTAACGATGCGTTAATTGTTGTTAATAAAATACTAAACTTGGGAGAATTTTGTGTTATTGCACAATTAATGTTACATAAAAGTCTAAGATTATATAATTTTAGCACTACACATATCGATATTAGCAATTTTTCTTATTTGAGTTACTTTTTAAGCCCATTATTAACACTTGTTAATAGTTAAAGTTTGTATGCTATCGTATAAATGAATATGTTTAAAATTTTTCTTAGAAGCTAATTTTTTTCTTTTCTGGCAACCAATTCGAAATATAATTACTTTTAGCACAAATATGAACCAAGTGTTAATGAGAAAGTTGTTTGCACATCTGTGCTTATACTCCATGGTTCTATATAAATATTTGTGATTTCTAAACATATTTGTAGAAAGTTTTCTCAATTGCATTTAATGTTATTTGTAAAAAATGGGGTTATTTCCAGCCATTAAATTCTAAAATGGATTTGCTTAATTGTTTTTTTTTACTGTACTTTGCTACGATTACAAGTAAACCATTAGAAATTCTTTACATTTATATACATATGCATGTATGTATTAGAGGGCTGCTCAAGCATTTTTGAAATGTAAATACGTATTGTTCTTTAAATGTATTATCGTCGCATGTGTTACACTAAACCAATAATAAATGCTGTCGTAGAATAAGCAAAACACGATGGATGTATTGATGTTCGGGTACATGAGTATTTACAAGTGATGTCACAAAGACTTCTTGTTCATAAGAAGCACTCCAGATATCACAAGAAGAAGTAGTGTATACACCTTTCTGTATGTGTTAAATATAGATGGTAGGCTATTTAAGGCTATTCGAGAATACGCGCTTCACTTCTTTGTCACTTTTGACAGGTTGACGTCGATATGTACGAAGATATATCGTCGTTTTCAGTAATCGAGTTATTGTAATCTCTTTTAAAAAAATCAACAACATTGAAAACAGCTGACTTGTATGCAGAAAGAGTTGAGAGCAAAAAGGGATTTAAAAAAATAATTAGTAAAAAAACTTAACACTATAAGTGCTAAGTAACTTAAAAAATAAACAATAAACAGTGAAAACAGTTGTTTTGTTTTAAAAACGTGTTTATATCATTGAAGAACCTTAAAAAAATTTAATTGTATTGTACAGCCTGGCCGAACGCCTTTAAAGCTAAACTAACTTTGGTAGACACCATATAAACACTTCATATTTCCTTTTTTATTTATTTAAATTTAACGCACTAAAATTGGCGTCGAACGAATATGACATTAAATAATTATCACTAGGTTTCTATCACCCATCTCCCGAATAGACCTGAGTATTCGAAGGTGGTTTTTTAAAGCAAGCGCACACAATTAATGCCAATGCATGTGTGCGTTTTTATGTCTGCAGAAAAATAAAAGATCATACACAAAATGTGTATGTGTGATTGTTTATGCACATGCATGACGTTTGTATACGCACCCATGCGTGGGAAGAAGCAAGCATCACAAATTGTTTCATCACGAAGTATTTTCTTCTTTAATTCTTTACCTGAAACAAAAGTTTTTCAAACAGTGTTATTCAGGGTTTGCTTTAGAAGACTTTGTTGCAATAAAGCATTCGAAAAATCCCTCGTGACTTGCAAGTTCTTTAAATGGTATTTTGCAGGAGTCTAGTATGTAAGTCATACTGTTGAACATATAAAGTTTTTTCTGGAAGCACAATGAAGCTGCGTAGGGCGCACTTCGTGTAAGGTATGTATGTTTCGAGTGTAACTTAAGAAAATAATGAAATTTTAAAAGCGTATTATCTTATTTCTACCCACCAAAAAAGAAGAAAAAAAGTAGCACAACTACTGATATGAACCACTTAAAAATCTGAGCCAAATGAAGTGAATTTCACATAAGCCTTTCATTGCAGCGAAGTGGTTTGTCTTTTCTAACCGGTAGGATAATAAATTGGATTTTTATTTGCTGATAAGGTGTGATTTTAGATTGGTGAAGTAAATCAAATAAATTTTACATTTAAAATATGGTAGTAAATAACACTTTTCCAAAGCAGTTAAATTTCTTGAAGGAATCATAAATTCAACAAGTAAATGCCTAAAGATATGTAAAACTTTGTGGATCCGTTATTTTAAAAATATGCGTTTCCGAAAATTTTTGTGGTTCACTTGTTTTTAAGAATTACCTCTTCTTTGCATATGATAATATTATTCAAGTGGGTTAAAGTAAAGTTTGTAGTTAAAGTAAATTTAGAAAAAATTGTCTTCTTCATGACTGGTTCATGGAATGTTTAATTTTTGAAATGTATTCCTATTTAAAAGATAATGTTAAGCTTGGTTAAAGCAAATAGGTGATTTACTATTTATTTAGATACTCGTTCTGTACAAAAAAATCCCTGGTTAAAGAATAAAATAAAATATAAAAGTAAAACTTTATTCTTATCCATAATCCTACTATGATAAGAATTTAGTTTAATAAAGAAACATCCAAAAAAGGAAAAATGAATCCCGGTATTACACATTTTTCCAGATAACATTTTTCTTTCGTAACGCATAACGAATGAGCAATTTTTTTACTGAAATATTAATCATACGCCTTACAATAGCCATGTTAGTGGCACTGTGTTGGCTTTGGTAAGAAAACCTTTTTTGACAAAAACTAATTTTGCATGTGACAAGCCAGTTGTCAACGATGTTCGAGGACATATTTTTTTTTAATTTTGCATATGTGCAAACCGTGATATACATGTTTATTGTTCATACTCTTATGAGCATTGTTAGTTAGTTTGGTCTATTAATTTTTTCTAATGAAGTGTTTTATGTAAGCAAATTAACACATATATAAATATATACATATGTGGCATAGAAAAAGATGCATTTTCCCATCCTTCATGAAGAAAATCACATTAATGATTATCGATATATTGCTAAAATATATTTTTATATTAATAATTTGAACAGGCTAACAGTTCGTATCGCTTTTTAAGTCAAATTACATGTGATAATTATTAGTAACAAATAACATCAAAGTTAGTTGTAAATATTCTGACAACACATAGTTGAACGGTACAGCTAGCCGTTTTCGACGGCCACTAAACCTTCATCATCAGCGTTCTTTTGTGTTTGGTCCACTGTGTGTGGTGTTAGTTGATGTAGATTTCTGCTTTATATACGAAACTTTTTTTGCAAATGGAATATGTGAATTGTTTTGATTCATTGTATTTCAATTTGCTTAAAGATGTTTTTGTAATGAAAGCTTACCTTGCCATCTCTAAATTTACAACAGTCTTACCATTGTCGTTTGTTCTTTACTAATTATACACATGTTAGTTAATTTGCTTATTTTTGTTTTACTTAAGACAAACTTTTTTGGTTTGTTTTGTGTTGTTAGAATATTGTTGTTGTTTTTTTAACAGCATTTAAATGTATCAAATTTTAAAATACCATGCACTGGTGTTTATTTAAAATTATTTGCATTTTGCAAAAAAAAAAAATATTTATATATTTAATTAATTTAAAAAAAAAAGCAGGAGGTTATCAATTTGTCTCTATTTTTTGTGGCGGTGTTACTTCATAACTTGGTACATTTTAAACCGATTGTAAATTTTTTTTTGTCTGAGAGGGTATAGCTATCCATTGGTCCCATTGTATAAAAGGGGCGAGAAGACGCCCATATTTTTTTTTAATTTAATTTTATTGTTGAATTGAAATACGATGAATCAAAACAATTCACGTATTCCATTTGCAATAATGCTAAGTATATAAAGCAGAAATCTACATCAACTGACACCACACACAGTGGACCAAACACAAAAGAACGCTGATGATGAAGGTTTAGTGGCCTTCGAAAACGGCTGGCTGTTCCGTTCAACTATGTGTTGTCAGAATATTTACAACTAACTTTGGTGTTATTTGTTCATTAATAATTATCACATGTAATTTGGCTTAAAAAGCGATACAAAATTTTGCCTGTTAAAATCATAAATATAGAAACAAATGGAGTTCGAATAATAATTGAAAATTAACTAAAATTAATTTTATTTTATTCTACTTATTTGATTGCTGCACGCAAAGAAAAGATATGGTTATAGAATGGTTGAGAAAACAATATTATGTTCTCTGAAACAAATGTGTGGTCGTTGAAAACTAGTTATTGTTATTTTAAACATTTATTTTGTTACGATAAACAGAGTAATGTTTGAACTTAATAATTATATTATCACATCCATAAAAAAGTGTGATATGGTTAGAGCTTAACAATATAGTTTTGTTAAAAATTTATGACTGCAACATAAGTTGTATTAATATTTAAAAATAATATGATGTAAATAACAATATAATCTTATCCAAAACCATACTTTATTAAGTTCTAAAAAAAATCTTTTTTAGAAACATCTGTCAGTTCAGTATTTCGTTTGTAAGCTATCGCTAGTGCAAGGGTGGTGTTAAATAAATTAATAAATAAATAAAGTATTAACAAGAGGGTTGGCCAATAAAAATATATAAACATTTGTGTATCTCTTTATACAGATATGTTTGTATGTCGTGTAAGTATAAATTTCTATATGTACAATTTATTTCAACAATATTAATTTATTTTTATTTCGAATTTAACGCACAGCTGTTTCTACAATAAATATATGATTAAAAAACAAAATAGTATTATTATATCAAATGATACTGTGGCCGTATTTAGCAATATTAATATAATATTAGAACATGGTATGGTGAGTCTCAATTATAGTTTAGTCACATCTAACAATAGTGTTGTCATATTTACAATACTAAGTTTAGGTGTAACAAAGTTCATTGTTCTTGTAGATAATATTATTATTAACTAAGATAATAATATTATTAAAGTTTGCTTTTCTATTAACAAGAATATGATTTGACTGCAACCATATAATTCAATCATTGTATGTTGCTGTTTGATTATGGTTACCTCAACCATATTTTTTCTTTGCGTGTGTGAAACCTATCAAACGCCTTTGGTTCTTGTAATTACACAATTTAAAGTTTAAAAAATGGGCGGAGCCACGCCCAATAAAACTTAATGTTACATTTTGCATGCTTCTATTTCACCGATTTTTGCAAAACTTGGAACACAACCTAAGCTGAAAAAAATTCACAAAAATTTTAATATATTATTTCAGGTGCTCGTACTTAACCAATTTTTATAAAACTTGGTACATACCTTGAGCTCTTTGAAAAACAAAATTATGCATTTAAATATGGGCGGAAATATGCCCATTAAATATTAAATTTTGTATCCAATAAAATAAAGTGAAAATGAAATCGGTTTTTTTTGGGAGAATTATATAAAATTTTATTTTATTCACAGTCGCACTTGACATTTTTCAAATCGTGATACTTATGTAGTTCTCATTGTTCTTTTTACGAAATTATACATAAATTAGCGTAGTTAGATTGTTTTTAAATTAACAGAAGTATTTAACATATTTTTTTCCTCAATAATTTAATTATATTCTTCAGATAACGCTTTGCACAGCATTCCTCATTCTTTGCATTTTTTGTTTTTTGTTTTTCAACTTATGATTGGGTAATAATATTTTGTCTTTCCTTGACTTATCTCTCTTTATTCGCCGCTTTTCTCACCTAAACTTAAATAATTTAGAAGTAAGTAAAATTTTTTTGTGTAACTTATTTAAAAAATTTACATTTACGATGTCGCAGGTGGCTAACTTGATATATCTATTACTTTTACAAATCTTAAAAATTTTCAGCATGGTTTTCTCTTTTAATTTAATATTAAATATCTCTGTTGTTGCTGAATATTTGATAAGCTTTGCATATTAAAGGCACTCATAAGAAATTTAGTTTTTCAATGTCACACGTGACATCAAAATAAGTATACGACCTTAAAAATCAATTATTTACAATCATTTGTAATTTTATAGTTTCACGTACAATGTTCTTACTCTTTGTACAGTCGAAAAATTTATAAAGAGCAAAAGTATCCATTGACGTTTGCAGGAAAAATATCCAAATGAAAAAAGTTTCGCTTTCCCGGCGATTTTGATTTTGAGGCAATAAAAGCTGAGGGAATCAATGTATTGCTCATTTGATAAAAAAAGCTTCGAAAAATGTTTCTGAAAAGCACTAACGCAAGGCGGGGTCTCTAACAAAGTAGAAAATTCTCACAGAAAATTTTGCAAACCAGTAACTTTTGCATCTGAGTATTACTTCTGTGAAGCACTTCAGTAAGACAAAAATTTCATAGCTTTTTAGAAGCCGAATGTATGGCTTTTAGCTGGCTCATTTTGAACAAAAAAAAAATGCCTTATTTATGCGCAACAGCAACTGATTCTGTTACATTGTCGCCATTACAAAGACGCTTCTCGCTTTAAAAAAAAAAGAAAAAAAATCTCGAAATGGGTTAATTAAATCGGATTTTTTCTCTATGAACTTTATATGTATCCTTTGGTGTAGGTGTAAATTTCAGTGGAAATGTCCATATGTAATATTTTTATTTATACCATAACTTTGGCCTACTTTTATATTCGCATATTGTTAATTTATTTGCCACAATAAAGAAAACTTTTTCCTCTGCCCCAAAAATAAAGGTAACATAAGCCCAACATTGCGCTTTATAAATTTAACAAAAATGAAATAGACATTAAATGTTTGCCAAAGTTTATGATATGGAAAAATGACTGATAAGTATTAATGGCGTGTATACATAAAATTGAGTTTATGTTTTTAAATAAAAGTTATTAATGCTTTATGTAAGAATATTTATAAGATTTATGTAACTAAAGAACAAAAAAATTTATTTAAGAACAACAATTAAACTGTTTTATATAGTTTTAAGAGATTTTGAAAGTAAATTGAAATTAATAAAGTATACTTTTAAAAATTTAAGGTAAGTTAATAAAGTATACTTTAGCAAAAGAAAATAAAAAACAGAGTTACAAAAAAAAAAAAGTTTTTTCTGAGATTTCTGTAAATCAATTGTACCACTGCTATGTGCAAATAAAAATGTTAACGTTTACTTTGGAAGTAAAAATATATTTAATGCCATAAAGTTTTTAATTGCTTGAACTAATGCAAGTGTAAAAATCTAAAGGATATTAATAATTTACTTGCTGGTGTATATTTACTTACGGTCTAATTTATAAAAATTCGTTATTTCAGCTTTAATCTGTACATTAATTATGAAACAGATTTTGCTTTATTAAGCTCTAATAAAAATTTGTATTCATAACTGATTAATATCACTGAATTAACTATTAAACGATTTTGCTTCTTTTGTAATTTTATGTTGGCAACATCATGCTACTTTCGCTCTCATTTTATGTTTAGTGATGCATACAACGAAAAATTGATTATCTAGGTAGTCTGTTTGAGTCGAAAAAAAAGTAAATCATTACGCATAATGTTATTAAAAAAAACTTAAACAGTAGGCGTTTCACTTTTTATTAATAAATAAACCAAAAAAAATTATATGTTACAAAAAATTTTATTTAAACACATTTATATTCGGCTGAGTACAGAGGTAGGCAAATACCCATTTTATAGCGGTCGATTATGCATCACTATTTTGTTTTAATTTTAAAATTTATTGTACATACATACATACATATGTAAGCATGCAGTACCATACAAACATACGTATGCTTGTACTTACATATGCCCTTATGTTTATAATTCTATTTTTTTTTGCCAATGAATGGAATTTCTTTAATTTTCAACGATGTTTGTATGTATGTATTTTTCTTTTTGTACAATTATGCATACATACATACATGTACCAACTTACATAAATTAATATATTTGCCCAAGAACATTATTCAGGAGACATGCATAAGAATAAACAAGAAACATAAAAGTGAGAAACCACAGAAAATCTCACATAAGGAATAAAAATATCAAGAAAATATTATTTATAATTGTTTATCAAACGCTTAAAGTAGCATGGAGGCTACATTAAAAATCTCTGAGTTGTGAAACGTTTATTAAACATCTAATAGGCTATTAATCATTTATAAATACACATTTAGCGATTTTTGACTATTAATGTGTTATTGAATTGTTAATAATCATTTATGAATTAGACCGTTAATATATTAATTGATATTACAAAATTTTAACTAATACGTAATTTAAATTAAGCATTTTTCATGAAATTTCATGAACTATTTTGCACGAAAAATTTTTCTATTTGCTAATTGCAGCGCTATAGAAGAATATATGTATAAAAAAGGACGTAGAATGAATCTCTGATGCATTTTTTCAACCTTGTTAATATGAGTTGCTCCTCCAGGCCTTCTCTTGTTACTAATTTCATGAAAAAAAAAAAATAAAAATTCTTAATGTAAATTAGGAATAATATAATTTTTTCACATGTGTAAGTTTGCCATTCAGCCTTATTCCAGTTGTCGACACACACAATACCAAAAAACTGGGGCTTGTGTACCTGTTGTCGAAAACAACTGACTCCTGTTAGCAAGTTTATGTTATTTTCTGCACCTTACTGAATAGAAATAGATTGTCAGTAGCACAAAATTGTTCTCGAGAGTGAGTAAACAAGCTCCATTTTTTTTGGTCTTGTGTTAAAGTGACGTCGATGTCGACAACTGGAATAAGTAAGGGTGATTAATTTGCTTGCTCGTTCATGTTTAAGTTAACTAAAATCTTGTAAAAATTAATTTTTCTACACCCAAAAAAATAGTTTTTATGACAAATAATTTTTGCAGTTGATAAATTTTTATTTGTCAGAAATGAAACTCGGCAAATACGCTGCATTTATCGCAATAGAAAATTTTCACTTGATAAAAATCATGTGCAATGTGATCCAAACAAACCCAACGATTTGAACGCAATTTTTTTTTCTGGTAAGGCATAAAATCATTTGCTATTATTCCTCATTTTTTCGGTGTATACATATCGTGCCATAACCGCGAAAATAGCTTAAGCGACATAATTTTCAATTTTCAATTTTGGACCAAAATCGATCATTTGCGATCATAAATAGCCGATTTTCGTCAAAAAAACGAAGTCCACCAAAATATGTGTCGCTTAAACTATTTTTAGCGGTTATGGCTTGATATGTTTTTTTTATGATAACATTAAGTTTGCCTGCAGTAAAGAACATAGATTTAATAAATTAAACTATATCAAACTGTAGGAAAAAATATGTTGTGTCCTTCTTAATTGATTTGTTTTTTGTTTCGAAATTTAGAATATGCGTTTGCATGCATTTTGAGTAACTACTTAATATCATCAAATATCAGTTTTAAAAAATTCGACTCTTTCGAACTTTTGAATTAGAAAAATGTTTAACACAAGCAATTCCAATGAGACAAGTGTGACTATGATTATCAAGTTCTTTTTTATGAAAAAATATAAAATTTACATAAGGATTTCCCCATATTGAGTTCTTCGCTTTAACTATCATATATTTATTGTTGTAGCAACTAAAGTTCTGTATGTTCTGTAAACATTTCAGATCAGTACCTCTAGCGATTCTCGAGAAAAAAGCCTGTGAAAATCTTACATAATTTTATCTACTCTATCACCAAAAAAATCTATATAAAAGAGTATATGAAATAAAAAGTTGTTATTTGCTTAATCCGAAATCCCACTAACGGCACAATGTACAGATTTTCGTCGGCTCACTGAAATAAAATCATAAGTAAAGCAGGAAATTGCTTTATTTCTCAACTAATTGAAAAATAAGGACATGATTGCACTTCACTGCAGTGGTAATAAAGCCTTAGCTTAGCCTTATTTAAGAATTAATTGAGAAATAAATCTGTTTTTTAGGGTTCCGTACACCAAAGGTGAAAAGGAACCCTATTGTTTTCGCTACGCTGTCCGTCTGTCCGTCTGTCGGTCACACGGTATTTTCTTAGGAACCGTAAGAGCTACGGACCTGAAATTTGGACAGAGTATGTAGAACCTTGGCCGCTAGAACAACAAATACATGAGAGTTAAAAATTAAAGGGTGTTCCAAAACTAGCAACGAAAAATGTTAAAATCCCATGTAATATACATACAATTGTATGAACATATGTATATTAAAACTTGAAATTTGTAAAATTAGTGTATTTTTATACAGACTACAACAATTAACACTAAAATTAAAAAAAATTTAAATTAAAGGGTGGTCCATCAGTTAATACAATTTTGACTATGTAATTTTGACAATTTGCTATATCTTGGAAACCGTGAGAGGCAAACACTTGAAATCTTCAAAAACGGTAAAACTAAAAAACCCAAAATTATAAAATCGCCAAACCAAAAAAAAAAAATCACCAAAAATTAAAAAAAAATCGCCAAAACGAAAAAAATCGCCAAAATTAAAAAAAAATTTCTAACGCTAAAATAAATCGCCAAATTCGAAAAAAGTCGCCAAAATTAAAATAAACGCCAAAATGAAAAAAAAACGCCAAAAATCTAAAAAAATCGCCAAAATCGCGAAAATTTCGCCAAAACTAAAAAAAATTTTTGTAAAAAAAAAATCGCAAAAATGAAAAAAATCGCTAAAAATTAAAAAAAATCGCCAAAATTAAAAAACGTCAAATACGCAAAAAAAATCGCCAAAACAAGAAAATAAAGTGTCAAAACTAAAAAAAGAGCCAAAACTTAAAAAAATCGCCAGAACCGAAAAAACGCAAAATACGCCAAAACAAGAAAAAAACCGAAAAGACCCCAAAAACGAAGAAAAATGCCAAAACTATATATTGTATAGGATGAAGTTTGTATTAAATTACATATCTAGTGTTCGTACGGAACCCTTCGTGCGCGAGTCAGAGTCGCACTTTACTGAATTTTTTTATTGCTTATGACTTGATTACACTGAGCCAATGAAAATCTGTACATTGCGCCGATATTGGATATTGGCTTTATATTGAAAATGTTTAAATTTTGAGATGACGCTCTGCGATATTGACTAGTGCGATATGTATATATATCGAAATTTTGTACATTGCTTTTTTATTTCCTTTCTTAAATTTCTTTCTATTTTAATTTAAAAACTTTGAAACGTTGTGCATCCACTTTAACAAAAAAATCTATATGATATACTATATGCTTCACTACTTCCACACACAGTTGCGAAAAGGAAATTGAAAATTGTAGTCAATAAATAATGTTTCACTAACAACTTCTTGCATTCATTCGTTCGTTCATTCATTTATTCACTCTTGTATAAACTTTTTCATAGACAATCATAGGAAAAGGAACAATGAAGTACATTTTCTGAATTACTTGAGGGAGAAAAATAACGAAATAAATGAAGAACACATAAAGTTAAGCAAAGTGTTACTTTTGCATTTTACAAATAATTGATTGGAAATTTAATCATTGAGCTTTGTGCTGAATTAAAAAGATTCTTTGTCTGCCATTTAAACATGAGCTGCAATTGTTAATTGATTGAAAACAATACATTTACATACTTTTTATATCGTTTGGAAAATTGTGAATAAATATTGTGAAATAAATACTTGGAATTTAATTGCTGCACAATGTTTACATATTATGGCCTTTACTTTATATTAATTTTAAGAAAGTTTAGCTATGCATTAAATTTTATAACAATACTTAAATATTTAATGGAATATCAAACGGTTTCTTAGTGAAATAGCTAAAAAGTATTCACAAGTTCTTGGCTTACGGCGAAGCAGTAATTTTTGCTGGATTAGAGGTTCACTTTATACTTACCAGACCAAACACTTGATTGAAGCTTGTAAGCTGCGAATAATTCAATTCATTGACCTTGTCTAATTGTGTGGCTCAAGTGGTGCAGAACACTGAAATCATCATATATAATCACTAGGCTGGGTCGATTTGTATGGACAAATATTAATCGATATTGTGCCATCGATTTTGCGAAAGCTCTTGACATGTGAGGAAAAAAAGTTCCACTAGGGCACACCAAAAAAATCATGTTCGAGGCGCCGAAATTTAAATTTTTTTAATAGTTTTTTGAGGTTTTTTAGTAGGTAGTAAAAAAATCATCTTATGAGCACGTGAGAATAGAAAATTGACTGGGAATGCTCTTTTCTAAATTATTTTCGCTAAAATATTCAATGACAACAAAAACGCCCGAATCTAAATTGTATTGATTTTTTCTTGCCGATTTACCCACGTCAAACTCATTACAAATTATGTTCTTGGCACTGATAGATGAAATATTTACTTTAGATAAGCTCTTTATAATGCTCCATTTTGGTGGAACCAAAATGGTTCAAGTTTTTATTATTTTTAAGAAAAAACTTCTTTAGTACTTTTTTTGCAATATCAAAATGTGTGCTTTCATTTTTGCCCTTGTTTCTTTCTTTATAAGTTTCTCAGAATTTGTGTATATTTTTAATGTTTTATTGTAGCTTAAAAGCGAATATTTATTTTGCTTTTCTCTTCTTAATATTTCGAAATATATTAAAATATTATCAAAGTTTCGACTCTTTATCAATTTGCAATTTATTTGCTAAATAATTGTTTAAATATTCATAAATGATAATGGCAAAAAAAGAAAACATTGTTTGTATTTATGAACACTGGATATGCAGGTTCAATTCAACTACAAGCAAAAGTTTCTGGCATAAAAATTCATAAACTCTTTGTTTGCTTTCGTATTGGCACTTCATCTTATTTTTTGCTCTCTTTTTTTTCTGCCATCAAGTAAAAAAGTTTGTTTAAAACTTTTAAGTTCTTTAGTATGCAAGCTCTGGAGAGGCAAAATAAGCGTAGCAGATGATGGTAAAAGCAATTATATGATGTATGATATGTCAAGTTGGCAGAAAATTTGTTTTTAATAATACGAGGGTGGTGTTGCTCTTTTAGATGAGTTAACATAATAAAAAAAATTTAAGACTGGCAGAAGCTACATAGCCTCAATGTTCGAACGTTTTGAAACCATAAGGTTAGTTTTTTACATATCTACACATATCGCACTTGTTCCTTAAAAGCGTAACAACTCAAAATTTTAAATTTTTCACTTTTTGCAAAAAACGAAACAACAGAGGTCATATCTACCCACTGTAAAAATCTCCCTTTGATTTGTCTTCTTTTCCGTGAAAAAAAAACGTTATGACTCTCTTTATGTTTTTAGAATAACTACTTTAGTCTCAATTAAAGGAAGATATTTTTATTTGTTTGCAAGTGTTTGAGCAAAACAGATCAAAGTTTTTTCATACAAAGAGCGACATTTCAAGTTGTTGTTGTTTTAGTCTGTTAACAATTTATTTAATCCAGAGTAAATTTTCAGTTAAACTTGCTCAACTCGAAATAACACCACTAGTTAAACAAAAACAAGTTCAGAAAAAGAATAACAACTCAAAAAGTAAATTTTCTTTTGGAAATCACTTAAGCAATAAATAGAAACAAAACGTTATATTCTTTTTTAATGGTATTTTCTTACAATGACATCATTTTTTGCTGTAATATATCGTTAGAATCTACAGAAACAGATTTTGGCCTCTACTGAAAATTTATGAATTTTGAGTTGTTACGCTTTTGAGTAACAAGTGCGATAAGTTCGATATATTTACTTGCTCCTCGCCAGTGATCAGCAATGAGTAGTGATAAAGTGAGTGGAGCTGAATCATGACTTATAATTTCTTGAACTAATGCGCACTCATACTTATTGCAATGTTGTCCAACTTCATATCCAGTCGAAAGTTTAAGTGCGCTTCAAATTAATGCTTAGCTACATTTATGATGTTAATAATTTTGACTTTTCGATGCAAAATAAGTATGATTCGCAATGCGAACTTCGCATACAAACATTAAAATGCTTATTATGAGGTTTGTATTTGATCTGTGATTTTTTTTGTTTTTCTTTTTTAACACAAATTGAAAAACAACACCATTTACTAAATACTATTAAATGTATACTAGTTGTAAACTATTTAATGACTAAAGTTTAAAATGTGTATATGGATGAGTTGGGTGAGCTGAATCAATGTAAGTGGTATAAGTATTTTTCTGAAATTAGAAATCAAACTGAGGTGATTTATGAGTGCGAGTGTGGTATGACTATGATCTCGACGTTGAATTCATATATGCGCCTTTAATTATGAAAGTCGTCTAAGTCATGCTCATTTTTGCTTCAAAATACGAAATAAATCTTTAAAAAACTTCAATAAATATTTAACGAATATTAAATAAATTTGTATAGATCGGGACTAGTTCAACTATAAATTAAAATGTTGCATAATATAAAAATATTTTTTAATTTGTTCGAATGTAATCTACTAAATATCTCTAGCAGAGAAATATATGACTGAGACCACTTTCACAATTAAGGGTGCATATATTTTAACCTATACTTATTACTCAATGTCATGATGAGTATGTGTAAATCAGAGTAGTTGGGTTTAAATGATGTCTACTCACTCATATTTAAAATTTTATGAGTCAGTATGAATAGCAAAAAAACGATTCATTGCCGATCACTGATCCACATATTCCTAGAATAGAAAACATGGAAGTAAAAGGAGTAACTTTTTACGCCGCAGAACGCAGATGTATATATATATCTTCTCCAGGGAGACATAAAGTAGAAAGTTTCAGTTCCAACATTTAATTTTGCCTCATTGCCACAATATTCCAAGAGCTTGTGATTGAAAGTTTATTATATAATATATATATATATATATATATATATATATATATATATATATAAATATATATATATATATATATATAAATATATAAATTGATATTACTTTGACTTTTGGATACCTTACACATTTTGTGTGTGTGATCAAACACGTAAAATTTGACTCATCAAGTCTTGAGTTAATTTTTTTTTTTTTTTTTTTTTTTAAGAGAAGTAACGCTTAGGCAACTAATGCCTACTGCTATTACTAGGTGCTATCTAGGGCTAAAAATTCTACTCTACTAGCATTTTTGCCATATTTTTAAATTTCACAATCTTTAATTCAACAAAAAAAAAAAATTTTTTTTTTGTCATCAGAACTCTTTTTTTTTTAATTTTATTCAAAAAAATATTATTGTATAAATGACTTAAGAGCAGCGTTACATTAACAAAAAAAAAAAAAAAAGCTTTAACAGCTTCCGAATGAAAGAAGCAGGCATGCAACCAGCATGATAAGAATATTGATCACGTTTGTTAGGAAGAATAGCATAAATAAAGCTAAAACATGATTATATGTTGTGTTGTTTTTTTTTTTTAATAGTCCTATACAGTCTGAAAGAAAGTCGTATGCTATCAATTGAAAATAATTATTATTTTTCAAAAAAAGAAGAACTAGTGAAATTTAGTTCCAATTTAGAGCCATTTTCACAACTTACCTTTAGCTAAAGGTAGGATTTTGTCTGCCCAATAAATATTTTTGCATTGTTACAACTTAAATTTTTAAATGGTACTATTATCAATAATAATGATACTTAATGGATAAAATAATAATAAGTGAAGGTATTGTAATGCAAAGCCATTTATCGCGCAGACAAAATCCTACCTTTAGCTAAAGGGAAGTTGTGAAAATGGCCCTTAGAATTTAATTTGGTGCTTTATTATATTTATAAAGCTTGTGGTCGCTTATTATTATTAAATTATAATTAATTTTATATATTTTCGAAATTTTATATAATCTTAACATGAATGGTAATATTAATGTTTTATAACAATTAATAAAAATATAGTTTAAACTTTGATTTGATGCTTTAAATATGTACTTAAGATGGATAACTATGACTAGTCGTTTAATAATATGAAAATAACTCACCATTGGATTTGCACCCATTTTAACATTTTTAGCCATATCCATCATATCGAGAGCCAGTCGCGCAATACATTTGGCGTGATTTTCACAGTGATCGGGTAAACCAGAAACAGCCATGTATTTATCACCAACAGTTTCTACCTGAAAATAAGAAGATTATATTATTAACATAATGTATGATCATTTAATTTAAAATTTCTGTAAGGATTACTCTCCATAGACAGTTAAAATAAATAAATAAATTACTAGACTTGAGTTGAACCCGTTCAGCTAACCAAGCAAGTAATTTAAATATATATAATATAAATATACAAACTTTTGAGTATTCAATAAAAAAAATTGAAAATAAAGATAAACTTTTTTTTTTTAATTTGCATTAACTGTCTTAATGCAAATTAACTTGTGAATTATCCTCATTTGTAAATGCACTAAATGACAGTGAATTAATACTGAATTCAGCTATATGATAACAAAGTCCTCATATGGTAACACCGTCACAATCAATCAAATGTTGACAAATTGTTTTGGTTTTCAAAATTAAAATGCGATTCGGTCAGAAAATATAAGTTATTTTAATTGTTTTTAGAAAAAGAGCAAAGAAATATTAAAATCGAGACACATTTTTTCCATTTTAAAATTATCGAAGTGTGTGGCACGAAAGATATGTACAGATTTTGTTTACTTAATGCAAATACTTTCGTCTGTCAGGGTAAATTTTTAATTCACATTAGTGATATTTTAATGCAAATTAACGCTTTCGTCTGTCTACGCTATTAGTTTCTAGTAAAGCATAACTCTCTGTTCAAATTTCTGAAAATTTTTTATCGACATTGATTAATTCGTACAAAAAATGTTACATGTAAACAATATTAATTGGCGCCTGAAACTATGCTACAATTTCTTATGTTTATAGAAACATTCCATGTGTTTGTTGTAAGTTCCGTACGAAACAAGTTACACTCTGCTTATTTCGTATGAAAACTTAAAATGTTGAAGATACATTTCAATTGTTTTTCCCAAGATAAACAGAGTACTATATCTGCAACATTTTTTCAT
The DNA here is from genome assembly GCA_949987645.1 of Tachina grossa. Lineage (NCBI taxonomy): Eukaryota > Metazoa > Arthropoda > Insecta > Diptera > Tachinidae > Tachina > Tachina grossa. The sequence goes on along the minus strand of OX465274.1, from coordinate 148,609,580 downwards.
GAACAATTCGTGTATATTTTTTTTATATGTACTTTGACAGCATTTCGCGTGAAATGTTGAACATAGTACCAGGCTTAAGATTCGAAAAATACATACAAAATATTTTCATTTTAGATTTTCAGTTCAGAAAATAATTTATTCCAATACAGTAGTTTTCCGATTTAACGAACATCCAATTTTTTTTCCTACTGAGTGCCTTATATAACGAACAAAAATTCTATTTTGTGCTCGGTATAACGAACAAATCTAAAATTAAATAAGAAACATAATTGCTACCAGAAAGTTACTAAAAAAGAAAATAAATAAAAATGTATTGTTAGTTTTCTTCTTTCGATGGTTTTGTTTGATATCATTTGAGGATAAGTCGTGTGAAGTAATTTTTGCTACGAATATCAATATGGGTAAAAAAATATATTGTTTTTAAAGGATAAAGTTAAAATTATCGATGATCATCGAAATGGTATGCGGTTTAAAGATTTATGTAAAAAATATGGGCTGCATAAATCCACTAATAGTACAATCCTAAAATCAAAGGAAAATTTTTTAAGGAATGTTGAAAACAGTCATTTTGGGTATCGCAATAGAAGTGCTGTAAAGCAAGGTGAATTCCCGAGAATCGGAAACAAAGTTTTTCAATGGTTCCTCGTGCAACGCAATTGCCATTTTGTAATACAAGGCAAAAAAAAAAACTCACAACAAAATTTATGGGGGATAGTTTAATGCAAGCCATGGTTAGCTGAACAGATTAAAAAAAAATTAATTTAAATTTGAATAGATGGATAGATAATAGCCTTTTACCCGATGAACAAAACGAAAGTGAAGAAGAGCTGGATGAAAATGAAGATGTCATTAAGCATTTCGAAATTTGTATTCAATGCGCTCTACAAAACAAAATTAGTATCTCAAATTTAATGCTTTGGAGAGAGCTTTTTAGAAGATGCAATTAAGAGAAAGATATCAATTCCAAAAAAAAAAACAGACTGCACTTAATCAGTTTTTTATATAAATTATTTTTTTTTATTATACTTAGTGCTTTATGAAATTTTCTTTTACTGATATTTTAACTAAATATGTATTTAAATATTTTCTTTTAATAAAATATTAGAAATACTACGAGCACATATGTATGCCTTGAGTTTTTAATAAAAACGAGAACACTTTTTCTTTTAAACTTAGTACTGGATATAACGAACAATTCACTTTAACGAACAGGCCTGACAACAATTAGGTTCGTTAGATTGGAGAACTACTGTATAAGCAGAGATTTTCGGCAGGTAAGTCAATTGCTTGCATTGAAAACTTTTGATATTAAACAGTGCTGCCAAGTTAAGGATTTTCGAACGAAAAAATTTTTATGTTGCCGCAGTTTTGCACTATTAATGCTTATATAGGGATTATTTCTACCCGTTACTTATATTGTTTTAAATAGCACTTGCATGATAAATTAATGCCCACAAAATAAATTAATCCTGATAGGGTAACGAAGCACACCGAGTTGCACTTAGTAGTACTCGTATATAAATGGAACTTGACATTAACATTCTTTTCTATGATACGGAAAGAACGAACTCCTTTTAAATTTAATCATTTATAAGTTTCTTTGACTCCAGCAAAAATTAACATTTATTTGAAAATCAGTCACTTCCCATTATATGACGATAAGCCAATAAAGCTTGAAAACAGCTTATTTTGAATAATTTATTAAATTAATTGTTTGCATTACTTGAATATTTTATTCGTATATAATTATTTAATTGTTTTCTTATCATAAAAACCATAAAATAGCTGCATGAGGTATTGTATTATTAAAAATTTGTGGTTTCTTTTGTTGTTTTATATCCGTCGTATAAATATCTACTTGCACATTTTGAAAAACCATGAAGACAAGCTTGGTTACTTGTTTAAGATGATTGTATTCCTTACTATAAAAATAGGTATTATATTTTAAATATAAAGCAAAATAAAAAAAAACAAATAAAACTACATAGGCCTAAAACTGACACGAAATGACTAACTTTCACGCTAACTTCACGTTAATTTCCATGTTTGTAATGGCGAGGATGTACGCTGTTAAGCCTGGTACTCTGTTTACAACTACGTGCGAAATTCAATCAAACTACATGTAAAAATTTTTGTATGAAATATTTGCGAAATAAACTTGCAAAAGCAGTACTCTATTCTTGTTGCAAAGAATACGTAAAATGTATCTGTCAGCATGTTTGTGTTAGCAAAATGTCTCTGGCATCATTTTTGTTTCAGATGCGAAACAACATGAGCCGTACTTTTTTCGCGTGGAATTTTAAACAATGTTGTTAGAGCGAGCGAGAAATTTAACAAACTCATGAGATGGGCTACAAATGGAATATCTCAAATTTTTTGCAAGGAAAAATCTATCTTGCTCAACAGTTTTCGCCTATTCAAACAGAGTACCAGCTTTTAGAAAGAGTTCTCTCCAGCAGCAGAAAATTTTGGGATACAGAATAAAGATCAACCTGTTTTTCCTTTTTGCGTGCCAACTCTTTTTTTCAATATCAAATTTCATAATAAACAATTTAAAAATTTTAGCAAACATTAACATAAGCGATCTACCCCTAACATTAACACGGATATTAAATTACATCTAGTTTAGACTTAATGCACAAAAAGTTGACTCATAAAAAGTTAACTGGCTTCAATTTCAAGAAAATCTATACAAGAAAAAAATATATAATAAAAAAGTAAACTCACTCCGCTTAAAATAAAAAGGTGTCATATAAAATACTAAAACATTGTCAAATGGAATATAAAAGAGTTTCCTGGCAAATGGCACGAACACAACCAGCAACGAGTATGTCAACTGGGGGTAGATTTGCGCAAAACAAAGGAAGAAACTCAAGTAACAAAATCTGCGAATGAAACTTTTAATGCTGAAAGATAATTTTCGTGATTTGTTTTCCTTTTTTACAGTGTCCGTTTGTAATGATAAATATCACTTACAAAAATTTTTTATGCTTATCAAAAAGATTTATATATCTGTATGTTTTCAACAGAAAAGTACTCTACAATTAATATATTTAATATTTTTTATAAAATTACTTTAAAGCTTGGTACGGAATTCATAAGGAATTTCAGGTTCTGATACAAACTGTATTTAAAAAAAATTACGGAAATTCAGGTTGGTAAATTTCATAATGAAATTTCCATTTGCTAGTACGGACTTTCAAAAGGAAAATACAAGGAGTTTTAAAAATTTATTGCCTATCTTAGGGAACTATAAAAATGAATGGAGACTTTTTCAGTCAAATGAGACAAAAATTAATGTTCAAACAACTGTTTGGTTACGGAATTTTTGACATTTCGAATTTTTATCAATTTGCAAAATTAATTTTGTGTGTTTTTGTGTGTTGTTAAAAAATAAATGAATTTGTGCGTATGCAAACATAATTCTACACAAAAAATTCTACTCGATTATTTTTTCGAGTTAATGTTAAATTCCGTAAGAACTCCGGGCTGGGCTTAAAGCTGAACTTACACACTTGTGTGGAATAAAAAGTTTTTGTACACAGAAAAAAATATCACCGAAATGCAACCAACAAAACAAATTGTTATTTTTTTATTTAATAATTAACAATCATCATTGCTGATATAACAAATTTAAATTTTTGTTGTCAATTAAATTAATCAACAAAATTATTTGTTAAATTATATCATAACGAAATGCGCACATGTAGAAGAAGCAAGAAATCATATTTTGTATGTGTTCATAATTTGAGTATCTAATAAAGTGTTGCTCTTTAGCTAAGAGGTAAGTGAGTTAGTTTATTAGTCCTTATGTTGCCGGTTCAACTCCGCCCAAAGTAATTTAATGTTTTCCACAGCTAAGCAAAAAATCGTTTAGAGGATTGTAATTGTGTATAAAAAACATTGTTAATATAGCAATTATGATAATCGGAATTTATACGGAAATTCAACAATTCGAATTGTTAACATAACAATAACTTTAATTGAAATAACTTTGAAATCTAACAAAAATAAATGTTGAAAAATAAATAAATTTCAACAAACTATTTGTTGATATATTTAATTGAAAATATTTTTAAGATATTCCTTTAACTTACAATTTCGTTAATTGTATTTACAAAAATCGTTGTAGGTTCAAAATCAATTAATTATTTAATTGATATAACAAAAAAAGTAATTGTATTTACAAATCATTTTTTTCTGTGTATGTAAATTTTTTTATGAATAAATATTTTTGTCAAATTACATAAAAAAATTTATGTGCAGTTCCCACAAGTTAGGCAGATGACTCGTCGAGAATATTTTCTTATAAAAATCACTCAATAAATTAGTGCTTTCCATATAAAATTTTTTACCCAAGTCAACCGTCTGGGGTGTAGGAACAGGGGGTTAGTAAGGTTAGTAATTTCATCTAAAGCAATTGGGCGAATTCAACTTGATATTTGTAAAAAAAAAACTACTTTTCTAGAAAAATATTATTGAATTTTTTCCACATTATTAATTTTATTAAAAAAATTTAATTTACCTTGTAAATATTTGGATTCCGCTTTGAATCTGTCAGAGCATCAAATACAGTATAGAGTTCATTTAGCATTTTAACAATTTTCATGGCCCCTTCTGGATCGGTGTTTTCAGCACAATATTGTCCAAAACCAACGATACCAGAAAACATTAAAGTAACTGAGTCGTATCTGTTGAAAAAAAATGTAAAAGTGATTAACAATAATTTTCGAAGATTTTCAATAAAAAGTTAGTCAAATAAATTTTAGAAAATATATATGTATGGCACCTCCGTAATATGCATATTTGAAAGTACCTCTGGTCAAAATCTCAATTAAGTTATGAGATTTTCGAGCAAATTATAGCACTATGACTTGCGATTTATATTTTTTAGACTTTTAATCTTATTTGAAATAATAGCTTAATTTAGGCTAAACCTTGTTATATTTCAATTAAAATGTATTACTTTTAGTGTGTACAACGATTTTTGATTAAAAATATAAAAGTTAACAGATAATTTCCCAATTTAACTGTAAAAGAAATATATTTTTGAAAATAGACTTGAAAGCTTAAAAGCGCTCTCCTACAAATTAGTAATATATGATTTCAGCACTTTTTCCTTATTGCCACAGATTTATAGATTAATGTTATGATTTTCTATTCTCAAACAATTGGCAAAAATTCACTTGCATGAGATTTAAAAATTAACGTCTCAAATATGTTATGAGATTTAACTATTTTTTTTTCAATAAATATGGGATAACATTTTCAATTTACCTCTTTGGTGCAACTGGTCTTTGGTGGCGCAGTTCATTGGCAACTGATTTAGGTAGCACTGAATATAAAAGCCTATTAAAAAAAATATTAATAAATGTTAGTATATATTTTTGGAAAACGAAAGAATGAATAATTCTGTATTTCCCTGAATTTGTATGAAAATCACTGAAAAAACTGGATGCTTTTTATATATATTATATATTTTTCCACTCAAGTTGTCCGTCCGTTTAAGGGAAACAGAGGATAAAATTAAATACAGGGTGGGCCAAAAGAAACCAAGGGGTGTAAAAGTTTAATAACTTTTTTGTTCATTAATTTTTTTTTATTTTTTCTTTCAGATTATATAGACAACACTTGGAGAATTTATAATGGAGAGGTTCACAACTGAACAGAGAACCAGAACAATAGAATTTTATTATTTAAACCAGAGATCAATTATTTTAACGCAAAGAGCATATCGTCGACATTTTAACGTCAGAATTTCGCCCTCTGAAGCGATGATTCGTTGCTTAGTTAATCGTCATCACCAAGATGACAGCGTAAGAGATGTGCCTCGAACCGGTAGACCACATTTAAGTCGCACTGCGGAAAATGTTGAACGAGTACAGCAAAGTGTTAACGAAGCACCAGAAACATCTGGCAGAAGGCGTTCTGCTCAGATAGAAATGTCTCGTACGTCACTACGGCGCATTTTAAAAAAAGATTTACACTTATACCCATATAAGGTGCAATTGGTCCAAGCATTAGAACCCGCAGATCATCGGCAACGTCTAAATTTTGCAGTTAAATTTCAAGAGTTGGCCAGAAATGAAATCAACTTTATTGAAAATTTGATTATGAGTGATGAAGCTCATTTTCATTTGAATGGCTTTGTTAATAAGCAGAACTGTAGGTTCTGGGGTTCTCAAAATCCAAGAGCCATTCATCAATGCCAATTGCACCCCATCAGGTGTATAGTATGGTGTGGGATCACATCTGAAAATGTCATTGGGCCCTACTTCTTCGAGAATGAAGATGCAAGTGCTGTAACCGTAAATGGAGAGCGGTATCGGTTTATGATAGAATATTGTTTACGTCCTGCTCTTGAAAACAGACCTGGTATGTGGTTTCAGCAGGAAGGAGCCACTGCCCATACTGCCCGAGACACAATGGCACTTTTAAGTCAAATTTTTGGAGAGCGAATAATTTCTCGAAATTCGGAAATTATTTGGCCAGCGCGATCGCCAGATTTGACAGCACCCGACTATTTTCTTTGGGGTTTTTTGAAGGAGCGAGTGTATGTGAACAAGCCAAAGACAATCCTTGAACTCAAGGCAAACATTGTTGCAGAAATTCGAACGCTACAGCCACAAGTTTTGAAAGATGTTATGGAAAATGCTCTAAAAAGAGCCCATCAGTGCGAAGCTGAAAACGGTGGTCATTTAAGAGACATAATTTTTCATACTTAGTGTAAAAAAATTTCCATTTTGTATATTATATAATCTGAAAGAAAAAATAAAAAAAAAGTTAATGAACAAAAAAGTTATTAAACTTTTACACCCCTTGGTTTCTTTTGGCCCACCCTGTATAAAAAAACTGCACTTTTCTTACCTATCAGTTTTTTGCTTTTCACTTTCCAAATCTCTAAATGTTTGTTGCAACTTATCGGTCAGCATTTCCAAATTTTTTGTTAATTTATATTCAGCTTCAAATTTTTCAGACAGCAAAACCAAATCTCTAGTCGCATCATGCAGCGGAACATCGGATATGTGTAAGCCCTTTCTGCAATAAAAGAAAGACAAAAATTAATTTTAATTTCGATATTATTGCATTACTTTTAAATGCAAGTTGTTCATTTCTGCATAAAAAAAGTCAATTAAAATTTGGACATTTTATTTTGATGATTTTTAGTTTGAGCATTTTTGCTCAAGCGGTTTTATTGATTTGTATCTTTCTTTTCAAAGACTTTTTCGTTTTAACGATTTTTGTGTTATTTTATTCAACTTAAAGATTTTTAAAATTTAAAGTTTTTCTTTGAATGGAAATGTTTTTACCCTACTGCTCAAAGCAAAGAAGGGTATTGTGTTTATTAGCCTATATATGTATGTACGCTAAAGGAAATATGAAAAGTGAAATTGTAGTGATTTACTGGTGACATTGTTAGATTTTCACTAGACTGTTGCACTCCTGATTAAGTATTTCTTTTGGGAACACATGGAGACATTGGCACCAAAGGTTAACTAGTAAAATTTAGGGGCTCTACTCTTCAAAATCAAGATTTCCTCGCTCGATGTCAATAGTAAAATTGTAGTGGTTTTCAAGTGACATTGTCAATAGTACGATTGACCATGTATACCCCAGCCAATGTAATCGCCTATGTACATATAGCATAGGGTTGTTATTGAAAGTATACCAATGCACCTTAGAACTATTGACGAGGTAGTCCTCTTACGACCATATGCAGACATTTGAACCCAAGATTCACTAGTACATTTAAGTGACCCTGGTCAGCAATTTTAAAAGGCTTGGGGGAACAAACTTAAACACATATATACATACGTATTTCTAAATATTATTGCACAACATAATAAAAAACAAGAACCAACTATTGACGCGTTCATTTGCAATGTCACCAGAAATACATTTGAACTGTTGTCTCTAACGTATCTCTACTCGAGCATAAAAATAAAGTTATCGACATTTGAACTAGTGCAATTGTTGCTAGAGAAAATATTGTTTACATAGAGACATATGGTTTCAGGCTGACTACAGGGTATGTGTGTATGTATATGTATGTGTGTGTGTGTTTGTGTGTGTGTGTGTGATCCTTTGCGGTCTTATGTGGAAGTGTCATTAAAGATATGACAGTTGTCAAAACTCAATACGGCGGCCAACAGACGCCATTTTATATATACGAAAAAATAAAAAGTCGAAGAACTATTTCAAATTGGGTTTTATTCGACAGGTATTTTAAAATTATCTTTAAGTTTCTTTTATGATCTCTTATTTCAAATGACTGTTTAGTATATTTCACAGTTCAAAAATGGTCGCAGTCGGGTTTTTTGATTATTCCAAGTACTTCTTGTTACATAACGATTATCTTTTTTTTGAGATATTTATTTTTAGCAATTTTTTGTTGCGTATGCTTTGCTTTACACTAAGTGTTTATTGGAACTTATCGGACAACATTTAAAATTTTTTATTTAAATTTATATTCAGCTTAAAATTGTTCAGATAGCAAGACGAATTCCCTACGAATTTCTGCAATAAAAAAAGGAGAGGGAAAAAACTTATTTCGGTTTCGAAACTATGGAAGACGATTTTTTAAAAAAGCCGAGAAATTACATTCTACGCTCTTAGCACTTCATTCTTTAAAAAAATCTATTAATATTAGTTTTTTTTTTTATTTTGGCGATTTTTATCGCGTGAGAATTTTTAACTTTTAAGCGTTTGGATTAAGTTGGACATTTTTTTTCGTAAAAGAGCTTCCTTGACCTTTCAAAGACTTTTTCGTTTTAACGATTTGTTCTTATTTTTTTAACTTCGCGATGTTTCAATTTTAGAGTTTTTCTTTAATTTCACGCGAAATGCTGCCAAACTACATATAAAAAAAAAATTACACGAATTGCCCATGAAAAAATGTTTCAGAAATAGTACTCTGTTTATCTGGGGAAAATATTTGAAATGTATCTTCAACATTTTAAGTTTTCATACGAAATAAGCATAGTGCCAAATTTATTTCATTCGTAACTCTTGAATTTTTACTTTTATTTTATTTATCACTAGATTGTTCTATTGGAGCTTTATTTACATTAACAAAAAATTGTGCGCAAATATAAAAATTATTCTTTTGTGTAAATAATTGAATAATGTTCTTCTAAATAAATAACAAACACAACTCAAAGACAAACAGGACATTAAAGAATAAAATTTTGCTGCAACTAATTAACCAGATTAAAAGTGTTGGCGTATTTGATATATTAAACCACAACATTAATAACTTTTTTTTTTCTTTGTAGGGAAAAATGTTTTCCAACTTTGCTATTTACTAATTAAATACTGCCGTTAAGTTACTCAAATAAATGTCCAGAATAAGCAATGGATAAAACTAATGTGGGCGACATATTGTCAAAACTATGGCCACAAAATACTTTTATGAAGAAGCTTTTCCCAAGAGAAATTATATTAAGGGAGTGGGTATTCTTAAGCCTGAAATACAGTGCGACAAATTATAAATTAATCTTGTGCTATTTTCGCTTTAAATTATCATCGTTTATGATGACAAAGTGTCACGTAGCTGCGGCTAAGTGAGATTCTTTAGAACTAAAGTGCAGATTTTTTTATTTTAAGCTTAAAAATATTTACGTAAATCTGTTAGACAATTCCCTAATCACACTGTTTGAATAAGCAGATGCCATTTACTTGATATTTGTTTGCAGTGCTTAAATAAATTTTCAGTTTTCTTCCTAAAAATTTTGTGTTAATGCGAAGCTAAACTACATAAACGAAATAATTTATAAAAATGCTTTTTTACATTACATAAACCAGGAAGGTATATTTAGCTAGGTCACCGGTTTCTAACATCCCATAACGGTTGAATAGACTTAAATTTTTATAAATGTAACTAAAGTCCAGTAAAATATTTATTACATTTAACTCGATTCTAAAACATATTTTAGACACATCAATTTTTTTCAGGCAAGTCAAAGTATATAAATATATTTTAAATATTAAATCAACAACACATGCTTACGTACACAGCTACTCTGTCGGAGTTGACGTTAGCTTTAAACTAACTATTTCGCAACTGGTACTGATTGACAGTTGGATTACTTTTAATATAATCAACTGACTATTTTAACATTGCGATGTTCTAGCCAGTAGTCAGTTGTCTCACTCTGCATTACTTTCAGCTAACTTAAAGTTGATATTTTTAAATCATCTGGTAGTCAGTAAATTGAAAAAAATTTTCTGGGGTTCGAGCATGTATCATCACACGTTGTGTACTCAGTCAGCTAAGGTATCATCTCAAATAACAACAGTTAAATGTTAATATAAAACTGAAATGAGTTTGAAAGTAGTTGAGATAAAATTTCTTGGCTCGCATTAAATTCGATTACGTATTAAACCTCAGAATTAATTTTGAGTTTCTTCTAAATGGTATTGCAGTTAGCCTTTAGTCAGTCTAAGAAAAGCTAACTATAAGTTAATTTTTTTTTGTAATCAACCACACATTCTCCGACATGGTATTTTATTTACATACACATCTAAAGCATGTTTTCGAATAGCCACACATCCATTCCATTTTATGTACACAAATATTTGTTTACGGTGGCGAATGATTAATAAATATTCTGAGTATCCCTATATTTTTCGTTATGACTGAATAAATATTTTTAATCTGTGTATTAACATACTCAAACTGAAAGTATGTGGATAAACCAATTACTTTCATACACATGTACCTTTTTATTTGTTGTTGTAGCGCAGTTTAGTTTTTTGCACAACCGGATTAAAGATGCAACGCAAATAAAAATCTATTTATTTACAGTTTTTCCGACATTTCGTAGATTTTTTTGTCTACTTTTTCAAGGGATCGTAATTTATGGAATAAGTAGACAAAAAAATCTACAAAACGTCGGAAAAATTCTAAATAAATGGATTTTTATTTGCATTTATATATAAGGCCCAATTAGCTTAAAAGGAAATCAACTTCCACCAAAATAGTGGCCAAAATAATAAACAGATAAGATTATCTACTTTATGTGTTTTTTTTTTGAGTACTCATTAACATTCCCTGGTGTGTACACATGTGACGATAGCAGTTGACTTAACTCGGTATAACCGATAAAATTATTTGAAAATAATGTTTTTATTTATTTCTATCTTAATGGTGTCTGCTAAGTTATCTCTATATAACTCTTAAAATTCAAAGGTATGTTAGTATTATTACTTTTGGTTGCTTTTATTTTTATATTATGACATATCCTTTAATGTATTTTTGGAGTAATTGTAAGCACCAGCAAGAAAAACAAGATATTTGTTTCCCTCAAATATGTGAATATATGAATAAATTTTGGTGATGATAAATATTTCTTATAGAATAAAAATTTTTCACATATGTACACATAAATAAGAAAAACAAAAACATCCCTAAGGAGTTCTTTTCAATGCTTTAATGGTAATAAATACTAGCGGCAAGCTTTAAACAATCTGAAGTTGTATATGCTGAAATAAAGTTGAACACTTTTAAATACGAATATGCAAAAATACTCAAGAAATATAGTAGGACGTCAATATAACATAAAATTTTTTTTTATTAAAATTGCCTTATAAAGCCTTTTTAAGTTTTATTAATAAGGCCCAAATCTTGTTTTATTTTTGATTCTCTTTAAAAATTGCTTGCAAAAACATTTTACAATCATACGATGATTTTTTCCATGTTTCTAGTTTTTATTTATTTTTCTTCCAAAAATTGTATCAGTGTTGCCAGTAGATTTTTAAAAAATGTGTTTATTTTCCTTACCTACATGTTAAAAAATTTACCCCATACGAAAATCTACAAATTTTAGCAATTTAATTTAAAGAAAGATAAATAAAAAACATTTAAGGCCTCAATGCTCAAACAGAATTGAGGCATAAACACATTTTCCATAAAAATTGACACAAAAAAGTAGCGCAAGATAGCAGTCGAGAGATAGAATTTATTTTATTTTGACAGCGTTTTTTCTTATCCTCTCACATATAAATAAATATTCTCTCTGAAATGCTACCAAAGACAGGCACTGTGACACCAAAATAATAAGATAAAAGTCTATGTAGTTTCGAAATTTTGAAAGGGTTTATGAGCAAACACATATTTTTAATATAGTTATTTTTACATTTATGCACAAAAAATGCAATATGAGAATAAAAATACCTACATTTTGTCCAAAATAAAATATTTCCCCGATATTCCCTATACTCATATATTAGTGACAAAAATACCTATAGGTAACACTGTTTTGTATTAAAAAAAAACTGTTGTCGCATTCAATGAAAAAATAAAATAAAGCAACTTAAAAAAAATTAAAATATGTGTTTTTCTACCCCTTTTGTTTTTCTATACCCTTTGCCGACAAACTTTAAAAATCGTGTTTCAAAAAATCATTGAAAAATCAACGTGTGAATTACGTGTAAGGCTGTTATTTATTAATATGTATGACCTCAGATTCTAGACTTTAGCTTTTAAGTTCCTTATACATATTTAAAATGCAAAATTAATTTCATTATAATTTGTTTTGCAATATTATAAGAAACTCATTTAACATATTTATTCTAATTTTCATAATTACCCAAATTTTGCTCAAATATTTTTTTCTATATGCTGATTGTCTGGCATTTTTTTAATGACAATTGTTTTGTTGGCAATCTGCTGCTGTCACGTAGTTTTGCAGCAATATTCTCGTAATTATATACACGAGTCTCGTATTTTTGTAATAAGACTTATGTTTCGAATTCCAAAGACTTATGTTTTTTTCTTTTTGTTTTTGCTTACATCCTTAAAATGCTCAGAAAATATATACAACTTTCTAAAGCAATAAGGTGAGCTTAACTTGGCTTTTTGTCATTTAATGTCCGATTTAATTAGTTTTGTTTAACCTTAAAGAGATTATTTTGTACTCTTATGACTGTGAGGGCACATCTAAAATAGCTAATTGATGTGCTGCTAAAATAGCCTAGAAATGTATAATCGGGAACTTAGAAGAACTTCAATATAGGGTTATCCGTTTCTCAATATTAAAAGTAAAATTAAATAAAACACACATACATAAATCTATGATTTTCATTAAGCTTTTATTTAATTATAATACTTTAACATTGCTATAATCGCCTCTAGATGTATTACAGCAGTCGATCTTTCTGAGATATTTTCGACCTCTTGGCGAATGTTGGTTTCCAAATGTTATAACATTAGGGAATTATCCGCGTAGACACAGTCCCTGACGTAGCTCTTTAAAAACATTTAACGTTCTGAAAGCTTCCCATACAATAAAGACAAAATCGGTGACACCAGCTGGTATAAACCACATATCGTCCAGTTCAAACTCTTCAATTGCAGGCCCAAAAAGTCACCATAACGCCCTGAATTGACGGTAACGGGTGTTTGCACTATCCTGCGTTTTACTACAAAACTATTGACGACGGTATAAAATAAATTACCGTCAATAAAACATATTCAAAAATATGTGAAAAACTACACTAACAAAAAAGGATAGACAAAAAGTTTTTATTATACACACAGAAAAATTTCAACTTAAAATTAACGTACACAAGGTTAATGTAATCTATTTCGGCAATGATTTTGCTTAATCAGCATTTCATGTTAATAGTTCTGGTAATTTTCAAAGAAAATTTTTCCTTATGAAATAACTTTATTTCAAGTTGATTTAACATTTACGCAGTGTTAAAATCAAAATGAAGAATCATGTTGAATCAAAGTTATTTCAAGTTGGTACAACATGAATTTAATTTAATGTAATAATTAGTTAAATTCATTAATAGTTTAAATGTTTGTTTGTAAACATAAATTAGCTTCTCCGGCAGAGATTTAAAATTGGATCTCATCATGTGGTAGTCAACGTACTAACTCCTGCATCCACAACAACTTTTAATATTCTTTAGTTACACACTAAATATGTACCATTATGAATAAAATTTTAATTCAAGATTATTTCATTGGTAATTTAAAATACGAGTACAATTTATTTGAAATATTTTATTTAAAAAATTATAAACTAATTTGACGTGACTCAAGGATTCGAACCTGAGATCCTCGGACTACAAAACTAGTACACTGTCTAGCAGCCAGCAGCAGTTTGTCGGCTGTTTACAAACGTCAAAAAACAACAACAATACGAAAATAACTCACACAACTAAGCACAAAAGTGTATTGCTGCTATTAGCAGTGTAAATAAGCACCAACACATTTAAAAAACATATTATTACTTGTAAATTTAATATGATTTGAATGAACTTGAATTAAAAAATTTTTGCATGATGATTTTACATTGGTATTTTTTTCTGTGTGTACATATGTATTTGCAAAATTATCGATGAACAGCCGATGTTTCTTAAAATTACTAAAGAATACCAAGTATGTCTTGATGTTGAATAAAAGTGACGATGGCATATCATTGATAAAGATGTTGAAGAAAAAATATAAACTGTTGAACAGGGGTGTAAGCGTCGCTTACGATAACGTGCTGATTCGATCACGTGTCTTCAGTTTGAGATTATGGCATTCGATATCGATCAATATTATTGCATTGTTCGATATTCAATGCCATAATCTCATACTGAAAAAAACTGATCGAATCAGCTCATTATCGAAAGCGACGATTGTACAAACATAATTATATTTTATTATTTCTTGTTATTTCAAGAACCTTTTTTAAGTTCAATTCTTTTCTACATTTGCAACTCGCACTATATTGAAATCGAATCAGTGGTTTATAATTAGTCCTTTAGACTTGTTACGGCATTATTAACCATTGTAAAAATATTACGCTTTTCCGCGTGTAAGCATTTACTTTCTTTATTATTAAAACTCATTTCAAATGTAGAAAGTGTTGTAGTTTGATTTCAATAATCATTATTTTCATTCATATTATAATACCAAGAGCAATATTTAAAGTTTTTTATTCAATAAAATAAGTTTTTTTTATGAAAATTACCGTGATTTTTATTCATTTTATATAAATTTTTGTTTCTTCTTTATTTAAAATATTAAATTTTATTTTAATATAAATTAATATAATTAATATAATTTAATATACTTTCCACCAGCTTTATTTTAGTTAATAACTGTCGCAAAATATTATGACAGATTTACTCAGGATCAAGTTTCATATAATTTTTAACAGAAAATGCATGAAAGGAAAGTTATTAGATAACAACAAAGAACCAGCAGTTTGTGGTTAAGAAAAAAGTAAAAAAAAAGATAAACCAAGTGTCTTTATTTTACAAAGAACTAACAATGCTAAAGCAATATTTGTGGGGAGAGTGTGGGATGGAACACAAGCAACTGATGACATCATTATCTTGAATAGGGTTAAATATACTGACATTGATTTCTAGTGCTTAAAAATTTGTTGATTGGTATAACATCGTTAAAAAATTGGCTAATGACATTCTTATGATTCAAAGTTAATAGTTTAAAAATTTTATGTCTATTCAGGGTGTCAGAATATTTTTCATATATAATTCAGCGTTTTTAGCACTATATTTTTAAACAGCTTCAGATTGGTTGATTAAAACTAGGAGTTAACGTATTTCATCTATATTAGTCAGCCCTTCTCTGCCTTTGTTATCCAGAAAACCTTATATTACTTAGAGCCATTATTACAACTTAAAGTTAGTTAAAAGGAGGATTTTATCGGACGTATAAAAAGCTTTAGATTATTGCAAATTGGATTTAACTTACCAGGTAGGATAAACTTGCCTGTAATTTATCGCTCACTTTAGGTTAAAGTAAAATTTTGCAAATTATAAAGTTTTTATACGTCCGATAAAATCCTACTTTTAACTAAGTTTAGGTTGTAATAATGGCCCTTAAAGATATATAACAAATAAATTTCATTAACAACGCAGTATGGTCTCAGTGATGAAATATTAAATTTGATTTTCTTATAAATTAAAAGTTTCTTTAAGGCGGTCGAAGTTTGTAGACTATTATTTAAAAAAAATTATTTAAAAACAATTTGATTTTTAAAAAAGACTGCTCTAAATCAAAAACTAAAGTCTTTTTTTTTTAATTTTCGCAAATCAAAATCTGATAGATAATTTCATGGTATTTAATTTAAGGCGTCATTAGTCTTTTCTGTTGCTATTCTGTGCTGTGCCGTTCTGTTGCTAAATTCTAATAGTTACTTTCTATGTAATTATCTATCAGCTCTTTTCGACAAAGAAAAAGTGATGAGTTTTTCTTAGTATTTTGTTATGTTTTAATATAATTTTATGCTTTTCATTTCATATAAGCTTGTTAAAATTAATTTTTGTTTTAATTCTAGGAGCACAATCAGAGTTTTTTTTACAAAATATTTTAATATATTTTACTGTCACTTAACAAGTTTTTGATATTTTTATAGGTTGAACCGAAATCGAAAAAGAACTGACTTGTATAACTTTTCTGAAAACAAAAAATAAATAAAAATTCGTTGGTTGGTAGCAGAACAGAAAGTTATAAATAAATTGAATAAAGTGCAACTTTAAACTCACCCACAAAGGGGTCCATGTGGACACTACATTTCTAATACTATAATATACGAGCAATGGAATATTTTACCTGATGTAGAGATTAAACGGGTATTTTTACCCGTTAAACTTTTTTTAATTTTTGACGATTTATTTAAGTCTTGGCGATTGTTTAGTTTTGGCCCTTTTTTCGTATTGGAAATTTTTTTAAGTTCTTGCGATTTTTTCATTTGCCTGTATGTTACATAGGATTTCAATAAATTATGTTGCTCGATTTAGACAACCCTATAATTTTTAATTGTCATATATTTATTGTTATAGCAATTTTAAATATTCTGTGAAAATTTCTTAACAGACGGACAGAATAGCGAAAACAATAGGGTTATTTGTCATCTTTGGTGAACGGAACCCTAAGCACTGTTTCCTCTTCAGTGTTTATTTGATCAGTTGAATTGTTGAATACTTTTTCCAATAAATCTTTCATGGCGTCAATGGTCACTCAAACATTCGTTTTCAATACTTCACAAGTTGCTGGTTTGTCCTCATAAGCCAATAACTTAACATAGACGCATACAAAGTAATATGGGCCAGCAAGCAGGATCACTTCTGGATAAAAGGCTATATCCAAATTGATTTTGAAATTAATCGGTTGTTACGCAAGTAACATTTTGTTGGAAGAACATGTCGTTGATATTTAAAGGGTGTCCCAACAAGAACGCAATATTTAAATTTGGCGCCATTCGAAGTGTCATTGTTTGACATTTGAACAATTGTTATTGTTTGCTAGTAAAAATAAAGCGCTACACGAATGAACAACACATTCTCATAGTTAAATTGTTTTACCAAAATGGTGAAAGTTTTGCGGCTACAGTTTGCAAATTTGCGATCAATTTGGGGTCACAATAATGCTCCAAAAGAGTCAACTGTAAAGACATTAATAGATAAATTTGCCGAAACTGGGTCTGTTAGTAATGTAAGGACAACAACACGCCTTCGACCAGGTCGATCGACCGAAAATGTCGCAGCTGTACGTGATGATGTCACTCAAACGCAGGTTAAGCGCAAACAGTCAATGGTGTTCGGTATCGTTAAATGATAACCAGTTTTTTCGTGCCTAGAATTGAAGAAATGAATGTGGAGGGCATTTGGTTTCAATAAGACGGCGCCACATATCATACAGCCAGAGAAACAATTCAATTGCTACATTAGTCATTTCCCGGTCGTGTTATTTCGCGTTTTGGAGACCAGAATTGGCCGCCTACATCGTGCGATTTAAAACCATTAGACTTTTTTCTTTGAGATTTTTTGAAGTCGATGGTTTACGCGAATAAGTCGACGACGACGCAAGCCTTAAAAGAGGAAATTGGACGCTGCATTAATAAAATACCGCAGCATTTATGCAAAACGGTCATTGAAAATTTCATTAAAAGATCGCGTGTGTGCCAGCAAAGCCGCGGCAGCCATCTTCCCGATATGTTTTTCCACACATAATCTCGTTCTGTCTACTTTACGATATAATAAAGTTTCACGATTTTTTTTTTAATATCTGTGTTTTATTTAAAATTTAAATCTTGCGTTCTTGTTGTGCAAATTTCTTTGTTTTGTTGCTAGTTTTGAATCGAGAAGAATAAAGTTAGTGCTGTATCAAACTCGCGAATAGAATAATTTTTTTTTCAAAGTAAATTTTGTTAATGCGTTATCGTTATTCTAGTGTTTCACAATTCATTATTTCATTTCCAAGCCTTGCTGAACAGAAATCTAATCACAGTTAAATATTCTCAGCTGACAAACAGCTGAGGCCATCGATATCAATAGCTGTTATGCAGCTAAAAAAAACACCCTTTATTTCTGTTTAAGAAAACATACAGTTCAAATCTCTTTAATATATATTTATCTTTGTCTGTTATTTCTTAAATTTTTTTTTTATTCTATAAATTTTATTTAATACCGATATAATAATTTACAAAGTCTTTAAATAACTGTTGCAATAATGTTATCTCTATTTAAAAAAAATACAATTTAAATTTGAAATTAATTTTCTCCAACAAATGCAACCAACAAAGCATAAAAATATCCAACATAAATAAATAACATTTCATTCATGTATCAAAGAAAACTTCGAACAAAACTTTATGATGTTGCCTTTAGAAAGTAGAATAATTTAATACTTACTTAGCCAAATCATCTAAATTCATAACGCTTGGATAGCATTGAAAGAGTATACGATCCGACTCGGGTATGTACATCATTTGACCCTAAAAAAAATTAAGAAAACACATTAAAGAATATTGTAATTTGTAAGAAAAAAATAAAAGCAAGAAATGGAAGTATGATTTAATTTTATTTCACGTGTCGAGAAAATTTAATGGTTTTCCGAAGAAACACGTAAAAAAGCCGTTCAATGGAAAAGTAATCAGTTATTTTTCAACAGAAAATGCTTTTTTAGTTAACAAAGTTTTTATTTATTATATACATACGTTACTTCATAAATAGAAAAAAAGTTCATAATGTTGCTTTGAATTTTATTAAAGTCTTCTCTTTAAGATGGCAAATAATTACAGTGAAAAGTTGGATTGGTTTTTATTTACTTTACTCTCAGAAAATTTTCGCGGAATTAGTATTTATCCACCTGCAAGAGTTTTATTTAATTAGTTGGCCAAAAAGGTTGATTTAAAATTTTTCAAAATGTTCACACTGAGGCCAAATTGTCTGTCAAACAGGCCTGCGTTAAATTAATTTATTTGTTATACACTTACTAATGAAATATTACTTCCGCCTCTTGACTAATTCAGCAATACATTTTAATTTATATTTAGCAGTAAATTAACTAAAAATATGTACTGGTAGTCCAGCAAGAAAAGTGTGTTAGGCTTTTGTCAGCAGTAAAAAAGTTTGACGTTTTGCAAATCTGCTTTTCTCAAGCATTTTTGTGATTAGCAAAATAGATGAGAAAAATAATTTAGCTCCATTTTTAGCACTTAATCTTAGTAAAAAAAATTATCACAAGAGTTCATCTCTCCTTCCACGTATTCAATTTTGTCCACACGCCTATGACTAAAATTGACACTT
Organism: Tachina grossa; assembly: GCA_949987645.1. NCBI lineage: Eukaryota > Metazoa > Arthropoda > Insecta > Diptera > Tachinidae > Tachina > Tachina grossa. The sequence continues at coordinate 148,590,020 of OX465274.1, read as the reverse complement.
AGTTGTGATTGAAAATTTAATTGCATTCAACAAAATTAGCTCTTCATAATAAAGGAAAGCTTTCGGATGGAATACAATGATCAAAAATTAAAATCATGTAGGAGCGCTCCTCGAAGGTAGTAACAGCTTTTACAGGGATAACCAACACTTTTAACAAATTATTAATGCCCCTATTGCCGTTATCAACTCAATGTATGACATTAATTTTTGTTTCAGTTGACTGAAAAAATTATCCAATTATAGTTATAACATCCTTAAGATAGGCAATAAATTTTAAAAATTGTGTTAAGTTTTTTTTTTTTTTTTGAAAGTCCGTTCTAGCAAACGGAAATTTACCAACCTGAACCCCGTAAGTTTTTTTGCACATCGACGGCTCTATTCTAAAACATGCTAAGTCAAAAGGCTAGTTTTAGTTTATTGATGATATCTCGGGAAAGTTATGAGATAGAAACTTGAGACTTTTTGCAATCATATAATAATTGCAATAGAATTTTTTTAAATTTATTTGAACTTTATAAATTTGTCGTAAATCATTGTTAAAAGTGACTTAGAATCACAAATCTATGTAATAGTAAGATTCTTTCTCACCTACAATAGTCATCTAAGTACAAATAGCATGTTTTATATTTTTATGTAATTTCTCGACCTTATTTTTAATATAAATTAATATTTTAGTTTGGAGAAACATTTAAATAATTTTAGTTAATTTTAATTATTATTCGAACTCAATTTGTTTCTAATATTTATGATTTTAACAGGCTAAAGTTCGTATCGCTTTTTAAGCCAAATTACATGTGATAATTATTAATGAACAAATAACACCAAAGTTAGTTGTAAATATTCTGACAACACATAGTTGAACGGAAAATAAAATTAATAGCCATGGGCCTGTGGCAAAAATTAAAAAAATAAAATATGCAATGTTAGATTAGGTTAGAAAGAGTGGTGCTATAAGGCACCTCCACTCGGAGACCCAACTGTGTCCATTGTGATTGCCTTCTATTGCCAATTAAAAGTAATATTTACCCCCTCCACCTTTGTAATCAGAAGTGTTCCTATCCGTCATTAAGCCACTGAATTCCTATATCCTTCCTATTCCCTTGATATCCTTAAGTTTACACTTCTCTCAACACAGAAAAAATTTTAGCCAAAATGCTTCCAATTAAATCAATTAATGCTGTTTCAAACAATTTTATAATTGTTCCAATTAAATTTTGTTCATTGAAAACAAAAAAGTTTAATGGTTATATGGATGATAGCAAATATACAAACATACAGACGAATATTAAACTTTTGTACGCATCATTAAAAATTCAACCAATTTTTTGATTGTTTGAATTAACTTTAATGTTTAATGAAAAAAAAAATATTTTAGTTTGTGTTTGTGCTTGTTCATGTTTTCATGGAAGTGCGTCAGCCTGTTATTCTAAAAGTACCAAGTTCTTAAAAAAATAATTTGCCACGATAGCCTAGTGGATGTGTGTTAGCCTGTTAAAATGGAGGTACCATGTTCAAAGCCTGAAGTGTAAGTTACGGAATTAAACAAATAAATAAAATAAGTTAAAAATAAATAAATAAAAAAATTACTTTTTATTTAAATTTTTTTTTTAATTTTTAAAATTTTATACAATTCAATTACTTTTATTAATTCATCCAACGAACAATTTAATTGTTTAAAATCTCTAAATTCAATTATTAATTTAATTGGGCAAACTAATCATTTGTTTAAAATAAACGTGTACTTTAAATTAACTCTATTAATTGATCTCAAACAGCAAGAAAACCTCATTTTTACAAATTAATTAATTGATATTATCAATTTGTTTGCAGGACGAAAATCAGTACAGGATTTAATTAACAGTACAAATTTCTAACTAAACTATTAATTAAAGTTGATTTTAAATTTTTTCTGTGAAGGAAACGTCTGCTCAACCATCTAACCCTGTGACATTGCAGCTTCGGGCAGTGGCATTCATTGAACCCATCCCAAAGATTCCATTTTTAGTTTCCTGTTCGTCTTGCGTTTGCGGTTACAATCGTTAGAAATTTGTGGAGTGAACTTGGGGCATCCAGTTTTCCCACATAGATAGTTGCTTGTAGCATGTTCTCGTATTGATAATCCATTGGTGTTATTTATTTATACTGTGAACGTAAAAACCAAAAATATCTCTATATTACGAAACATTACAATAAAATCTATTTATCACTGATTTAAATGAATTTAAAATTGATTTTTTCTATGTTTTGCACTACAATGTATGCAGAAGGTTTTATAGTCGTGAAGGAAGGAACTTACTCTCCCAGGGCAGAATCTTGCTTGGCTTTAATATTTCTTGGAATGGAATCTTTCAAATTAAGGTATTGATTTACATACTGGTGACCAATTTTTTCCATTTTTAAAAATTCACTGAAATCTTTAATTTTTTATGCTTCAAAAACAAAATACTAAGCACATGATACCTTGTTATTTCAACCACGTGCTACGTAAGGTTCACACTTTTCACCAAAGTAATTTTCTGGATCGCCCTCGTAGTGTGGAAGTTTCTAAAAATTACAAAATAAACCACACAACTGGGCCTACAACCTGCCTTTGAAAGTATATTTTCAATGTAACAATTGGTAGCAGATAACAGGAATTTTTTTTATGTATTATAAAGCCATCCCCCCACCCAACTACCCAAAATTTTCTTCATGAAGCACCATTGTTGAAATATTAAACCTCTTAAACTCTCGTCATTCGCGCTTTTTATGTTCTGATGTAGATTATTATTAACGCCTAAAACGCGACTAGAAACTTTAGTGTGTCATGAACACAACATCATTGTGATTTCTTTAAGAATAAATTAATTTAAAAGAACAACAACTCAAATATTCATATGAGAGGCATATTTATACCATAATTTACTTTTAGAAAAAAAAAAAAAAAAAAAATTCTCAAAAGAAGTAACAAATAATATGACTCGTGTTGCTCGAAAGCATATTGTTACAAAAAAGAAAGATTTTAATAAAAAACAGATTTACTTTGTGGCAAAATTTTGTGGTTTGATGTTATTGAAATGTTATATTTCCTTCCTATCAACTTCGTTCGCCACTTTGCGGTTGTTAAAAATATTTTTGTACGTTTAATGTCAGGAAGTGCTTATTCTTATCTGCAAACCTTAAAAGGAATTTTATGTTTCTTCAAAGCTGTAATGTGAGAAATTGTAAAAAATAAGACATTAAATTATTATGAAGCAACAGTTTATAAAAGAAAAAATATATAAGAAATTGCCCAATTGACATCATGAGAAAGTTAAGGAACTTTTTATTAGAAAAGAAGAAGTAAGCAATTAAATATTTTGTATCAAATTAGTTTAATAAACTTGTCAAACTGTTGTTTAGTGAAAGTAATAGTAGCTTATTTATGATTTTATAAGCTTTTTAGCAGAGATGACTAGTCTTAAACACAATAATATTTCGTAGGAACGATTACGCACAATATGGCTTATTGAGAACTTTAAACATGTTAGTGTGCGTGTGTATAGATGGGACAAAACGTGAATCACATTTTTACAGACATTCAATATAAATTAGCGAGAAATTAAACAAAGTTTATAACCACGCAGCAAAAAAAAAAAAAAAAAAAAAATAAAGAAGCGAGTTATATTTGGCTGTACCGAATCTTATTTAACTTTCCCCCAACATACGTATGGGTTTGTTTAGCAGAAAGGATCAATTCGAAGGAAATGGAATATATTCTTTAATTAATTTTGTAGTTATGACTTTTTTTTAGCGATAAATTTTATGTTATCTCCATTTATTAAAAATTAATATCAATCATCGTTGCATGCTATCATCGAATGGCCATCGATTTAAAACATAATTGTGCTTAGAGCATAATTTTTCCAAAAAAAAAAAAAAAAATTTCCAACCCTGGAATCTTATTTTTGAATCTTTTTCTGATTAACCCCCGACTAAAAAAAGGGGTGTTATAAGTTTGTAGTGTGTCTGTGTGTCTGGGTATCTGTGTGTCTGTCCGTGTCCACGTACAGGCCAAACGGCTAGACAGATTTTCATTTAGTTTTTTCTGTTAAGATGACTTGATCGAGTGGGTTCTTAGCTATCTTTGAAGAAAATCGGTCCAGCCGTTTAGAAAATATAACATCTCTTCTGAAAAAAGTCGGGGGTTTTTAAAATTTTTAATTTTTAATCAGAAATAATTTTTAGTCAGTTCAGTAATTTCAAATCTTTTTATTGAATGAAATATTTTATTAATTGATGTGAGTTTCTAAAGAAGAGAAAAAAAATTAAATTAGACTTTTAAGCTGGGGGAAATACCGATATTTTTCTGTGCAGCAACGCACTTCATCCGCACCCTAGTCTATCTACTTGGGTAGAGATTGTTATTAACATCAGCTATTTAACGTAAATTCTAATGAAACGGAATATTAGAAATGATTGTTGTGCACAATTATTGATTTACCTTTGGTAAATACATATGTAAGTATCACTATTTATTTCCCCTGTTTTCCATTTTTTCATTTTTCTATTTAGGTTAGCACGAATTTATATTACTCTACCCACTTATGTTTAACTATTCTTGCTTATCTTTTGCGATCATCACATTAATTATTTTTACTTATTCGGTGTACCGTCGGTACATACATATAAGTATTATAGTAGTGGATATTATGGTACTTTGTTGTTGCATTCTCCCGTTTTATTTTGGTTTTCGAACATTAGTGATTGCCAAGTATACAGTGATTGTCAAGTGAACATATTTTTGTCACGTGCCCATGACGAATTGAGCCATTTTTAGATTTTTAATTGAACCATAGTGAATTTTTAATCAGAAATAATTTTTAGTCAGGCTTAAGTTCAGTAATTTCAATTCTTTTTATTGTATGAAATATTTTATTAATTAATGTGAGTTTTTTAATTTTTGTTATTTTAAAACAATTTGTTTCATTTTAAAATATAAAATATGTTTAATTTTTAAGGAAACAAAATTAGTTTTATGTAGTTACTTATATGTAACAAAAAAAAAAAGTTAAAATTGTTTAGCTCTGGAGCTGTTTTATATATTTGAAAATTTTTATACCAGACTATTTCCTTATAAGAGATTAAATAAATATTTTTAACTTATAAAGAAAAAGACGAAATTAATTTGAATTAAAAGTAAATTTTATGTATAAAAAAGTATAAATTTTCCAAGCCTGGAATTATCTTTTTAGATTTTTATATTTTGTTATCTCATTCTATTGATTTTGGTCTAGGATTTTCTTTAATTAAATTTTTTGTGCTGAAAACAGGTAAGAAGGTCGAATATTTATGCGATAAAAGCTTCAGCTAAAAAATAATTTTACTCAAAGTACTCGTATTGAAGCAATAAAATACAATACCTAACTTGGACATTCACAAAATATAATCAAATAAAATGAGGGTAAAATAATTTGTTTTTTACGATTAAATCTGTTTTCCTCTAGCAGATACACTGATTTATTAAAAATTAATTTTATAGTTTGAAAGTAGATATTATGTTATAGTTATTGAGTTGAAAGTAAAAATCATAAATGCATTTAATCAATAGTTTTTATAGAAATTTAATGGTTTGTAACATATCTTCCACAATAAACAATAAAACTATTACAGATACTAAAATTACTTACATTTTATTTTCTCAAATATTTATTGTAAGAAGAAAATAATTGCCTGTGAAAATATATTGCAGTTTAAAAATATATTGCTTACAGACATCCCTGACTAAGCTTTTGAAAATCTTTTGTTGTTTAAAATAACAATATGACCTTTTCTATGAAAACCATAATTTTCCTCTTAATTTTCTTTTATATTCATGAAAATTAATACTTTATGTAGATACTAGCATTGTTCAAGAATACATACCTTAAGTCTAAGGTAACGTTGGTGCTTGCCCATGGCTCCTTGGCGTGTCTGCAGTACGTATATTGTATTGATGTGGGCTAAAATATTTTCGAATGTCAATTGTAAATGAGGACGTATAGCTTCGAGCACTTCTAATAATGAACAATTTTCATCGGCCACTCTAGTAAAAATTAAAAGAAAGATGTGTTTAAAGATTAATCACAAACTTGAAGTCAATATGGTCATTTAGTATCGTTATAACTGCGTTTATGCATACTGCAATGTAAAGGCATTTATCATTCAGATGCAATTAGATTTACGTTTATGTATGTATGTATGTATGTGTGTATTACACAGCCATAGTTATGTATATGTATGTATGTGCAAATAAATGTTAGTGTTGCCATTCTAAAGTAACAAATGATGCTGTGATGGCGCTCATCCGCACACATTTGTCAGCATTAATTTCTTTTTGCCTAAATATGAAAGTGTTTCTCAATTATTTCTTAAATTGAAGGCTAGATATTGTATTCACCATTCAATACACATATATGTAAGTGCATGCTATAAAGTGTGTTTGTTTATAAAGTTCTAGGCAAAAGTACTTACATACAGCAAAATATCTTGAAAATTGCTTGCTAACAGATTTAGTAGCTAAACGACGAATGTCAGATCTTACAATATTGCCAGTAAAATGTGCTAAAAATTTCTTACAACCGGGTGAACTGACAATTTTTGTCTGACGTCGTTGCCAGAAAAAGCATTGTCAGTCCATTGCAAGACTAGCAGCTGACAACAAATTGTCAGACATGTTACAATCCATATATTTGTCAGACATTTTAATATTGTCAGATGTGCGAAGTTTATGCATCTGACAATGGCGTCATTGTAAGAGAATTCTTTCTATAGGCAACACTACACGCGCATGATTTAAAGAAAAAAATAAATTCAGTAAAGTGCGACTCTGACTCGCGCACGAAGGGTTCCGTACGAACACTAGATATGTAATATAATACAAACTTCATCCTATATAATATATAGTTTTGGCATTTTTTCGTTTTTTGGGTCTTTTCGGTTTTTTTGTTTTGTTGTTTTTTGCGTTTTTTTCGGTTTTGGCGATTTTTTTTAAGTTTTGGCTATTTTTTTTTTTTTTTTTTTGTTTTGACACTTTATTTTCTTGTTTTGGCGATTTTTTTCAGTTTTTGGCGTTTTTTTTTCATTTTGGCGATTTTTTTTTTATATAAAATTTTTTTAGTTTAGGCGGCATTTTCGCGTTTTGGCGATTTTTTTCGATTTTTGGCGTTTTTTTCATTTTGGCGTTTTCTTTCATTTTGGCGATTTTTTCGAATTTGGCGATTTATTTTAGTGTTAGAATTTTTTTTTTAATTTTGGCGATTTTTTTCGTTTTTGGCGACTATTTTCTATTTTTTTTTTTTTGGTTTGGCGATTTGATAATTTTCGGTTTTTTTAGTTTTACCGTTTTTGAAAATTTCAAGTGTTTGCCTTTTACGGTTTCCAAGATATAGCAAATTGTCAAAATTACATAGTCAAAATTGCATCAACTGATGGACCACCCTTTAATTTAAATTTTTTTAAATTTTAGTATTGATTGTTGTAGTCTGTATAAAAATACACTAATTTTATAAATTTCAAGTTTCAATATACATATGTTCATACAATTGTATGTATATTACATGGGATTTAAAACATTTTTCGTTGCTCGTTTTGGAACACCCTTTAATTTTTAATTTTCATGTATTTGTTGTTGTAGCAGCCAAGGTACTACATACTCTGTCCAAATTTCAGGTCCGTAGCTCTTACGGTTCCTGAGAAAATATCGTGTGACGGACAGATGGACAGACGGACAGACGGACAGCGTAGCGAAAACAATAGGGTTCCTTTTCACCTTTGGTGTACGGAACCCTAATTATAATAAAATATATGCAGACAAAATCATTGCAATTGCTTATTTATGGTCCATAATAATTTATACTTTCACTTTTTAAATTTAATACAAGCACAAACGATTGATATTTAACAATTTCTAACAAATGCTTTGAGTCTGGCAATGCGTTCAAACAGATCTGACAATTTCTGCATATGACAACCGTGTGAACTGACAATTGTCGATTGTCAGTACATTGCCAGATCTGACAATATTTTAAGATCTGACAATCGTCTGTTCATAGCTTTAGGGCGAAAGTTAAAGAAAACTCGTCTAAAAGTTTCATATAATAATGAATCATAGTAGTGTTCCAAATAGCTTTTCCAAGCATTTGCATTAGATTTTAAGGTAATGTTTTACTGTATTAAGCAGTCAGTGAAAGAATATCACATATCAAACACAACATTTTTTAATAATAATTATTAGGCAGCCAAAAATGAATTTATTACCAGCATCTGAAATATTCTGCTGCGTGTATTTACTTTTGACTAGTACTGTATGTTTTACTTAGCTTTTTATGATTCAATACATACCGTGGTAAAACTCTTGACACTGATTTGCCTGCTTGTACGATTTTCATTTGACGGTCGAACATTAGATGAAAGGGAAATATTTTACAAAATGATGCTGGTGATATTAAGGGATCTGAAACAGAAATCAAAATAATTTTATAAAATGTTTAACACATGTAATAGAAGTACACAAAAACAAGTTTAAAAACTTAAAACTTTGAAAATAATTATACATCCTAGTATTACATAAAATTTATTCTTTTCGCAAGCTAGACTTATTGTTTCCATGGAAAAGTCCCCTTTTTTTGACAAACAATCATTTTCCCATTAAAAAAATTTTTCTGAATATCAATCGAACCGCGTTTTTCAAATTTTATATCTGTACTGTTGGTCCGCTTAAATGATTCCCGGGTAATAAATTTACAGACAAATCAAGCAAGCAAGCAAAAGTAAAAAATATGCGCATACGAAGGTCTTACTGACAGACAGATAAGCAGACACAAGGACCCAAACATGTAGACAGACAGGGAGACTGACAAAATATCAGACTCCAGCAGCTAAAGATGTAAATAGAAAGGCAGACTTTCAGACACACTGATAGGCAAACACAGATACAAAAAATCTTAACTGATATATATGTGACAATAAGGAAAAAGTGCTTAAGTCGTATTTGATTGTTTTGCAGGAGAGCACTTTTAAGCGTTTAAGTCGATTTTAACATATTTATTTCTTTTACAGTCATATTGGGATATTCTCTGTTAACCATTATTTTTTGAAGCAAACATCGTTCTATACACTGTATATAGTACACTTTAAATAAAACATACCAAAGTATAACCTAAATTAAGCTATTTTTCCAAATGATATTAAAAGTCTAAAATATATAAGCCGTAAGTCGTTTTGCTACAACTTCGTGAAAAATCGGACAAATTAGTTAATTGAGATTTTGACCTGGGGTACCTTCAAATATACAGATTACGAAGATATCATTGACTCCAATAAGTATATCAAGACTTAAGCACTTTTTCCTTTTTGCCACAGATATATGAACTTTAATTTATATATATTTATTTATATTTTTGTTTCAAAAAGCACTAGCCACTACAAAGGCTACACTTTGCCAAATAAAAGTGAGACTTTTGAGAAAAATCAGCTCTTACATACATATATCAGGCGCTTGTATACCAACTCTGTAAAAACATTAATAAGTTATCTAATCAGGGTTGTATTTTCCCAAGAGGCAAACGTAAACATAGAAGCATAAATTTCCCTGCCGTTGTTTCTACAGTACTTAAAAAAAAGTTCGTTAAAAATAAAAATTTCCTATAGCCAGAGTTTAGTACAAGCGTGATTATTCGTATAAATTATAAATTCCAACCCATTTTTGTTACATGCAATAGTTCATCACATTCACTATTCATTATAACCAAGCCCTACTGTAAAACACATTATGTCATTTGAAAAACTTACCTCCATATAAATTTTCTATTTCATCCGGTGGTTCCTTGGCCGCTTCATCTTTTGCTCCCGCAATTTCATTATCTTGTTTATTATTGGATGCTATTTCTCTTATCAAAAATTGTACATGGTCGTAGCGTTCAATATCATCACTTTTATTTTTCAGCAAACGTAAGCATTTTTGTTCTTTATCGTCAGTATCGAAACTATCTTTAATTGTGGCAGTCATAGATGAGGCGGAGTGTGATTGTTTTCGTGTAAATGGACATTGTTCTGAAAGTAAGACAATAAGAAACACACATTAAAATATAAGTTTAAATATAATGATCAACTTGAAGTACAATAATGTCTCTAGATTAGGGATGCCAAACGGGAAATCCCGAACCCGGAAATCCCGGGATTTTCGGGATTTGGCAAATCCCAGATCCCGGAATTTGTAAACTTCAATCCCAGGATTTCATTTTCGGGATTTCTTAGCAATTTTTGTATAAAAACTTTATAAATTAAAATTTTCGTTGATTTAAGGTATTTTTTATAATTTTTAAAAGTCCCACACAATTGTATACGTACTGTTTTAACAATTTAATGACTATTCGTGACATATTTCGTATAAATTAACAACAAGAGCAAAATAAATAAACTACTTTCTTACGGTTATTTTCATCAAAGGTGCTACAATATATGTGTACATTTTAGAATTATTTTGAAAACAAAAGAAACATATTACCTTTGAAAGAGAAATAACATTTGAAAAATTCATAAGTTTGACAAATTTATTCCGTCTTATTCTATATTATGAGGCCAATTATAATTTAAATTCCACGAGACATTTTTCCTGGGGAATAATTTCAAACAGTAGCAAGTAATAGGGAAAACAAAAAAATCTAATTGGAAAAAGTAGAAATTTCTTGCGGAAATTTATTCATAATTGCAGTGTATAACTATCTGTTTGTCGACTCCTCAACGCTAAAAAAATTAGCACTTATCTACTTGTCGGTAACAATTGAGTACTCTTGACCCCTCCTTATAATTGGAGTAGAATACAATACAAGGCAAGTGAAAACATTTTGTTGTCGGGTTGACGTAAAAGCGAGAAATATTTACAGAATAATGCAGAGTATTTTGTCTAAAAAACTGCTCGAGTGTGTATGTTTTTTACATTGCAGTTCAAAATTATTATGTTTTTTATTTAGGCCGTTTAGGTCGTTTTTGATACAAACCTAAGATCAAACCCATATAAATTACATGGATTTCATAAATAGTTTTAGTCAAAAACGACAGACTGAATGAGTTCGACTCAACTATAGTTGTATTCGAGTTGCACAATAGAAGGCCATTACACTAATAAACCATACTCCTTTTAGCGAACGTATGAATATATACATATCGTTAACTTAATACGAAAAGGCACTAACTCATGTTTTAATAGTTTACAGGAGGAGGACAAAACTAAATAAAAAAAGGTGCAATATTCATACAACATTTTTTTAAACGCAATATTATGTGCTTATGTAATGTGTTTTTAATAGAAATTGCGTTCAAAAAAATTTTGTATCAATATTGCATCTTTTTTATTTAGTTTTTTCCTTCTCCTGTAAACTATGAAAAACATGAGTTAGGGCCTTTTCGTATTAAGCTACTTGTAGTAAAAAGCTTATGTATGAATTTAAAATTTTTCTGTTGAGCAAAAATACTGTTCAAGTGCTCAGACAAACTTTTAATGTATGTGCCTATAAAAATGTGATCTTTAGAAGTAATTAATCGAATTTGATTAGAATAGTGTATACATTTCTTTTAATTTTTCGACATGTTCAGCGTTATTAGTCGTAACGAAATCGATAACAAATTAGATAATGCTTGGTATACATACATATGTAACAACCGTTATACTTGTTGTTGATCAATCGCAATTAAAAAAAACGTTAGTAGATATATTTTTAACAAAACAATATTGTTTTTGCAACTTATTTGTATGAAAGTGAATCTAAAAATTTTCGTAAGTCAACTTAAGCGGTAGTGCTAAAAGTGCACCGATATGTATACTCGTTTTGGTTTAGATAATAACGGGTGTTTTTTTAGAGGTATAGAACTTCGAATTGAAATAAAACACAAGAAAATCGTTTTACTGTCCATCAATTTGGCTTTATTGGAAGGATAATTTTATGCCATTAATGTTTAAATATGATTTCGGGCATGTGGCCGCCACGGCTGGCTCGAATAAAGCCAATTCTACAGGTCCAATTTTCAACCACTTTTTCGAGCATATGGGGCCGTATGTTGGCAATAACGCCACGAATTTTGGCTTCCAAGTCCCCTAACGTTTCTGGTTTGTTGGCGTAGACGAGCGACTTCACATATCCCCAAAGAAAATAATCCAATGGTGTCAAATCACACGATCTTGGTGGCCAATTGACAGGTCTATTCCGCGAAATTATGCGCTCATCGAATGTTTCCTTCAATAAATCGATTGTGACGTGCGCTGTGTGGCATGTAGCGCCATCTTGTTGGAACCACAGTTCATCCACATTCATGCCATCGAATTCGGGAACAAAATAGTCGGTTATCATGGCTCTATACCGGTCTCCATTAACGGTAACTGACTCTCCAGCATTATTTCGGAAGAAGTATGGCCCAATGACTCCACCAGCCCATAGAGCACACCAAACAGTCAGTTTTTGTGGATGTAATGGCGTCTCAAGGGTCTCATGTGGATTCTCTTTACTCCAAATGCGGCAATTTTGCTTGTTGACGTAGCCATTCAACCAAAAATGAGCCTCATCACTGAACAAAATTTTGCGATGAAAATCAGCATCGAGATCAATCTCATTTTCTGCCCATACACCAAAATCACGACGCATTGCATGGTCTCGCGGCTTTAATTCTTGCACAAGCTGGATCTTGTAAGGTCGCAAGCCAAGATCTTTGCGCAAAATCTTCCATAAAGTTGATGGACAAAGCTCCAATTGCTGTGCACGGTGGCGAATCGATTCATTCGGGTCCTCTTCAACACTTTGCTCTACAGCGGCAATTGTTTCTTCGGTGCGCACTGTTCGACGTCTCTGCGGATGCGTATTACCACATAGAGTAAACGTAGTGCGAAAACGATCCATGGTTAACCGAATTAATTGCTCTGATGGACGATTATGTCGACCATAAAATGGACGGAGCTTGCGGTAAACTTCGCGAACTGAACCATTATTTTCGAAATAAATTTGCACGATTTGCAAGCATTGTTCTTTTGTCAATCTGTTCATGATGAAATGGCAAACCAAACTAAATATTAATCACTTGACAACTGACAAAATGGCTGCCAGTTAAAAAGTGATGCCAACTTAAAGTTCTATACCTCAATAAAAAACACCCATTGCACACCCATTGTGCAATGATAAATTATGAACATAAAACCTTTTAAAATGCATTAAATTGTTATTAAAGTAATATTTATTTAAAAAAATAATTTATTTTACGAAAAATTTTTAGATCCCGAAATCTCGAAAATCCCGTGATCCCGAAAATCCCGGGATCCCGAAAATCCCGAGATCTCGAAAATCCCGGGATTTCCAAAAATTGATCCTGATTGGCATCCCTACTCTAGATAAAATATACGAAACTGCTCTGAAAGATTGTTCAATAAAGAAGCTCTATCGGTAGTAAGATTAAATTTCGAGTAAATATTAAAAAAAAATATACTATTAAATTCAAACAGTCAGTTTTGTGGTACAAGTAAGAACAACGAAACAAAAATCGAAGTGTTTTGGATGTTAACAGTTTCACATTGCAAGTCAATACAGTTTTAGTGTATAGGCTCTGAGGTTATGAGTAAATAAAATTATCTAAATTATATAAAACTTTTAAACGCGTCATTTTTATTTTGTTTGCAATTACAAGCTCGAATAAATTAACATCTTGAAAAGGTTTATGTAAATCTATTGCTGTACCTCTTTATTTGAATTTATTGATACATAAAATCTTTACCCACCTTTTCTACTGTTACTTGCAGATTCATCGTTGTTGTTGTTAAGATTAATGTTGTCGTTACTTAAATTATTATTTTCTTCATTTAAGCAGGTATCACTCGGTTGTTGTTGTTGTAACTGATTCGTCTGATGCAAAAACACATCGTCTCTTTCGTCATCTTCCACGGGATCACCTTTACGCTTAACAATTTCTATTTCAACATCAACACCGTGCAACTTGGAGGCAACAGCCTATTTTTCAAAAAAAGAAAATTTGAAAAATATGTTTGTCTCATATCTCAACGAATTGTTTTAAGATGTAATGTGAGGACACAAGCTATTTCAAAACTTTTACTACTTCTAAAAATCAACTTTGCAAGTTAAGAGACAAGCTGTAAGCTTTTTTGTACGAAATTCAAATAGTAAATATCAGGAGACTAACCAGCTTTCTTCACGGCCCAAACGGTGACTTGAGTAGAAAATTTGTAGGAAAAGAACTATTTTTTTTAATGATTTTGATACAAATTTTCCAGACAAGTTGGCGGCTTGGCTTGTGGAAGCCGGGGTTAACCATTTTTAAAAAATGCTTCTCTTTCTGCTTACAACTCTCTCAAACTTTTTCCATTTACTCTCTGTGTCTATCTGTCTGTCCGCTCTCACTATCTCCCAATTTTTCTCTCTCCACCCTCTCTTACTTTCTCCCACTCTCTCTCTCTCTCTCTCTCTCACCTAAAACTCTCAGTAAAAAACTTTTAAGTCACCTGCTTTCAGAACTGAGGAAAGCATACCAGATTATATGGTATCCAGAATTGACTTTGCCAGAGCTTTTATAATTCTTTCCCTTTCTAGAAAACAATAAGCCAAAAAGGGAAATGGAAAACAAAATTACAACTGAGCCTACGCTGAAAGATCAAGAATGCTGTACGGTGTTGGGTGAGAAGTTTTCCCAAGTGACCTGGGTATACAGTTATCTTAACATCTTTCCAAGGGTAAAAGTGTATTAACGGCTGAAAAACTACCCAAAGAAAAGCAGGTAGTATACTGTACTTTAAAAGTGTTCTGGTAAAATAAGAATTTGGGTAGACTGGCTGTCAACCTCAGTGGTTTTTGTACAAAGTATCTTAAGGTGGGATATTTTTGCCTTCAGAATACCAAATTTTTGGCCCTTGAGGTCATTGACCTCAAGTATCACGTACTTATATTGACCTCTTAGATCTGAGTTCCTAGCATCCTAATGAACATTTCTACTGCAAGAAAATTAAAGCTAGCCAAAAACCATTATTTCCATAATTGTATCAAAACAATTTTAAATTTATATTTTTTTTAAATTCGCAGGCATGTTTTGACACTGCTATTAACTTTACCCACGAAGTATTTGTTAAAAATATAAATAAAGCAAAACATTGCTCTCCTTCAGATAAAAGCATCGATTTATTATACTTTAAAATCGAACTGTGAATGCCGAAATAATACCGAAAACTATAAAAAGGCGACATCTACGTTCAGTAAAAAAAAAGTACAAAATCCATTTTCCATTTTCATTAAAAAATAATTTCTTCCAGTACTTTCTTCAGAAAGTAAAAGCAAATATGGCCATGCTCGTACGATGAAGGTTTAGAACAAATAGTAAAAATATGTATACATATGTATATGAAGATTTGCAGATATCCTAATAGAATGTATATTCACTATTCTGCTCTGCGATTGCCCGGCGTTGCTTACTACGCTAAACAAATTTCTAGGAAAACACGTACTACACGACCCATCAGAGGTATCAGCGATTACTGTAAGGGTCCTCATTCGCTACTTCAACACAGCCGTGTAAATCCAAGTACGACTACTCACTGGATCTAGCATTGGATCCGGATCTTTTTCATAAGTTAGGACTCGGACGAGTAGACTGATATACATCAAATGGAATCGAAGGAAGCAGCTGCATAAACTAATTGACCTCTGCCAGATTCTCTTTGTTTGGCCTATAAAACTAGTATTTTGAATGGAGAGCTTGCTTGATGTTGACATTTTTAAAGAATTTACTTTATTAACAAAAAAATAATAATTTATTAAAATATTTTTATATATTATTTACTAGTCCACTTACCTTGACAATACCGATAACTATATGCTCGAGTCCTGGACGTTCTGAGTAGTAGTGCAATAACAATAAGCCATCCTTTTCCGTGCAACGAAATGATGGTGCTCGCATGCCTGGATACAAAGTGCCCAAATGATCATGCAGGGCATCCAAATTCTAATAAATTTTTATTATCCATTATCCATTGCAGTAAAAAAATTATTACAAATGTTTGCAAAGTAGTTTAACAAAAGGCCATCGAAACAAATATACAAATGCCAAAGGCATGCATGTCATTCAACACACAAACATAAATTCCAGCAAAATTTTATTTATTCATTTGTAAGCATTTTATTATATCGAATTATTGAAGGTCAACATCCATCAGCATACACAATAGAAATATTGTTACATTTGCAACATGACAAAGGAATCCATAATAATGTGAACAGTCACCAGCAGCATCCGTATGTGTTATTTGTTCCATTTAAAGCACCCACATTGATATTCATTGCATTTGATAGAATGTCCACAAAAAGAGTATGAAATATTTTACATTTTGCGAACAACAAGAAATAAAATTTTGTTGCAGTTGAAAATGAAATCATCGACAATTGTTCAAATTTATGATTGTTAAAGGGGCAGTAAGCAGAGGTATCAAAAGAGTTGCATGATTATTTCGATGCAGAGGTGGTAGATGGGAACAAAAAAAAATAAATATTCATTGCATTATGTCAGCACCAATAGCATCAGCAACAAGGGTTTCGATGTTAATGCAGGAAGCAGTAGAAATATCCAAGAAATCATACGCACACACACACACACACACAGTCATTGAAACAGAAGCCATTGAATTTTTTATTATTATTATTTTTTTTATTCGAAAAAAGAGAGAAAAGAGAAGAGATACACAAAAAAATTAATACACATACATATAGTCGTACAATAAATAATATAATACAAGGACTTATAAATAAACGAATCAAATTGAAAACAAATCGAACGTAGATTCTATTACTCAAAACGGAATTGAAAAAAGCATACATATTTACAAAATGTACATCAGACAGACAAATATTTGCACAATTCACACGCCATTGTACCATAACTTAGTCATAATGTTATTAGTGTGAATATAAAAATGTTAAAGGGTGCCAAAGAAGAGTCTTTTGGAAAAAAAATGAATTCACTAAACTCACACTGATGAAGTATAAGCTTACTTGAAAAAATTTACGCGAACAACGTTATCCATATAAATTAGTGACTTCCACTAACAATTGAGTTTGAAAAAAGATATACTGCAATTACTTTAATAGTATTTTCACATTGACATAATTTGATTACTCGTACATTGCACACTAAATCATAAGTAGTCACAATTCCCAAAATTTAAGATGCTGAGGAATTGCAAACAACTGTTGATACTGCACAAATGACGCAAGTATGTAACATAAAAACAAGCATAGTGGTATTTTATATTCGTGAAGAAGGTTGTATTGCGACTGTTTATGATTTAGTGTGCGACATGTTGTTTTAAAGTTGAAACCAAATCTTAAAACCTAGTTTTACTATTCAAAATAATTTTGTTAAAACCAACTTTACCCAGCTAAAAAAATATGTATGGAGCATATAGATATTTCATATATGGTTCGGATCCGAAAAATGAGGGTATATGGGCATATATGATTATATATATTCATACATTTTCATACATGAATGTGTAAATATTCCCTCCACATTATGCAGAGTTCATATTCATAATCTCTTGATTCAAAACAGCGCACTGCTGTGCAATAAATTAAATTACTAAAATTAGTTTTTTTTTTTAGTTTTGAACAGGGAGGTTGTATTTAATGATACATTTGTTTGGACAAATAATTCAAATCGAACTAAAAGTCATTTCATTCCTCATTTTAAGTCAAAAGGTGAATCAACTATTTAAAAAACACAAAGAAATCAGATTAAAAACTAATGCAGTTAGTTATAAAAGAAAAAAAATTCGTCTAACAATAGTTTTCAATATATTTTTTGAGTAATATGAACTTGGTTTCTTATCTACAGAATTCTTTTATTTTCGATAAAATTAATGACTGGATTATCCTTTTATTATTTGATCCACTATGTATAAAATCATGCAAGAATGGTTTTTTTTTTGTAACAAAAGTTTTTCTTTTTTAAACGTTGAGGGCACGCATACCGCATGTATTTTCTAATGGATTTCCAGTTCACCAGTGATAAAATACCAAGCTTTTTTGATTGCAAAAACGATCTTATGGGAAATATCATGTCTGCATACATTTTTATATGGCTACATACATATATTAAATCTTATTTCTATATATGGATCCACATATGAGCTTCATAATTAAATTTCCATATAAGAGCTCATGTATTACAATACGTTTCATATATTAGTCCATATATTAGTTCATATATAATAGTTTTGCCATCTATAATTCCATACATTTCCATACATGAATTCATACATATTCATATATAGTTATATACATTCATATATTAAAAACATATGGACCATATATAATTTTTTTAGCTGGGTAATCTTTTTATTTTTGAATTGTTTGTAAGTAGGGTTTATGAAATGCAGCCTTGGTTTCGCTGTACTAAAGTCAGTGCTACCAAATTGTTAAACTAAAAGTGCATGCAGCCGCAACAACAATCGAAAAATTCGAGAGAAAACTAAACTTTGGAATGGAAAACAACGAAAATATTTGCATTGGCCTCTGAGAGGAGAAAATATAGATGATGCAACTTACATCCATGCAAACAAAAACAGCTGTTATATAGTTCACCAAATAAGTGTTATGAAAATAAAAAAAAAATGCCGCAAGTGGTTCAACAGGAGATTTATTTTATTTTGATCAAATTTATAAGGCAACGTATGTGTAAAAATCTGAACTTATTAAACTGGAAAAATCAGCTGTCTATGGTTTTAATGTTAAAAACTGGTTTCAACTTTAGGCTTAAGAACGCCATAAGGTTCTTACTGCACAAATCACATCAAGGTGATATTTTTATGAAAACAAAAACAAAATTTAAATTTCTTTACCTTTTTTTTACTTTTGAAGTTCATACATATTCTTAATCGAAAAAAAACAGAACATATTTAGGGTTGGCTTGAATTTGCACACTTTTAAGAATCTTTTAATAGCTTAAACAAGGTTTTAAAGTCTTGTTTTGATTCAATGTAAGTATTACTTTGGTAACTTGATCTAGAAAATTCGGCTCAAAGAGTCTACAAAGTTATATTAAAACTATATTAGAGTTCAAAAATAACCCTGAACTTTTTAAGAATTAAAACAGAAAAATTAATTATGAATTTAGTGCAATCCCAATATACCATATTATAATCAAACTTCAATACAACTTGATAATGAGCTTATTGAAATAGTTAATTTTAAACTTTTATTAATTTTGTTTATAATGATGTGATTATAAGATGTGAATTCATAAGCAGTTTTTAAAAATGGTTGAAAAGATTGATAATTTAAAAAGATTTATCAATTTTATTGAGTATTTTGCAAGTGAAATTGGTTTTAAATTTTAAAGTGAGTGCGCTTGCAATTTTTGTATTAATAGTATTAAACTGCAAAAAACAACTACAAAAATAATAAAAAATAAACATAATAAATTCAGTAAAGTGCGACTCTGACTCGCGCACGAAGGGTTCCGTACGAACACTAGATATGTAATTTAATACAAACTTCATCCAATGTAATATATAGTTTTGGCATTTTTTTCGTTTTTGGGGTCTTTTCGGTTTTTTTTTGTTTTGACGGTTTTTGCGTTTTTTCGGTTTTGGTGATTTTTTTAGTTTTGATACTTTATTTTCTTGTTTTGGCAATTTTTTCGGTTTTTGGCGTTTTTTCATTTTGGCGATTTTTTTTTATTTTTGGCGATTTTTTTCATTTTTGCAATTTTTTTTATTTAAAATTTTTTTTAGTTTTGGCGACATTTTCGCGTTTTGGCGATTTTTTTCGATTTTTGGAGATTTTTTCAATTTGGCGATTTTTTTTTTCATTTTGGCGATTTTTTCGAATTTGGCGATTTTTTCGAATTTGGCGATTTATTTTAGTGTTAGAATTTTTTATTTTTTTATTTTGGCGATTTTTTTCGTTTTGGCGATTTTATTTTCATTTTTGGCGATATTTTTTTTTTTGGTTTGGCGATTTTATAATTTTCGGTTAGTTTGGTTTTACCGTTTTTGAAAATTTCAAGTGTTTGCCTCTTACGGTTTCCAAGATATAGCAAGTTGTCAAAATTACATAGTTAAAATTGCATTAACTGATGGACCACCCTTTAATTTAAATTTTTTTAAATTTTAGTGTTAATTGTTGTAGTCTGTATAAAAATACACTAATTTTATAAATTTCAAGTTTCAATATACATATGTTCATACAATTGTATGTATATTACATGGGATTTTAACATTTTTCGTTGCTCGTTTTGGAACACCCTTTAATTTTTGATTCTCATGTATTTGCTGTTGTAGCGGCCAAGGTTCTACATACTGTGTCCAAATTTCAGGTCCGTAGCTTTTACGGTTCCTGAGAAAATATCGTGTGACGGACAGACGGACAGACGGACAGCGTAGCGGAAACAATAGGGTTCCTTTCCACCTTTGGTGTACGGAACCCTAAAAAAGATAAATTGTTATTAAAAACACTTTAATGAAATTGAAGTAAATAGTAATTAAAATTTTTATTTTTCAACAATGAAAAATTTAGTAAAGGTATTTACATCAGTTTTTTTTCTTGTTGGAAAAATGGAGAAATGTAATTTTTTTACAACAAACACAGGGAAAAAATTCACAAAAAGTTGAATTTAAAAACTCAACTGTAGGTGGAATTTTTTTTCCTGTGTTTTTTGTGAAAAAATTACATTTTTCCATTTTTCCAACGAAAAAAAAAACCGATCTGGATACCGTTACTGTCTTTTTTATAAAAAATTATTAAGGCTTTATAATGTATAACGAAAAATTGTCATAAAGTTGGTATGAGTGGCAAAATTTAATGTGATATGAATTTTATTATAAAATATCACATTAAAAACCACACTAGAACTTAGTGGTGGCTTAAAACTACATTAAGCGTCAATTTTTAATGTTAAATTGTATGGAGAGTTCCTCCATAAAATTCAACACCTAGCTCAATTTCTTCACTTATGCTAACTTCATGCTAAATTTTTCTTATAGATAAGGTTGTTATTAAGCAAAATTTGGTATGATAACTAATTTCAAAAACCCGTTTTAAGCCTTAATGTTTTTACATATAAGGCTGATATTATTTAAGACGTAATTATGTAACAAATCTTATAAAAACATTGAGAAAATGAGCCTTTCTATACAAAAGTTAATACAATATTATTCTCGTAAGCTTATTATACAGTTGCAGTGATAAACATATTATAATTATGCGCATATAAAATTACCACGAGGGTTCCGTTTAGATTTTTTCAATACAATTTCAATAATTTTAAAAGCTTCAGCTTATGTTAGTAAGATTATTATAGTACTAGTCACAAGGCATTTGGTATGTTGGGATACCACATGCACATATTTTTACCTTAATATAGAAAGGGCCCAACTAATTATTTTTTTATCGATATTTTGGTATATTTCGATAGGAATCGAAAAATGCAAATATATCGATTTCCAAAATATTGTGATTTAGGGCCTTTAAATAAAAGGTAATGATATATATTTACTTATGTATATGTATATTTTTACTTAAATTGAAATTCACCTGTAAAAAATCCCTTGGTGTTGCACCCAGCACTTGTAATATTTTATCGTAACCAGAATCTTGGCAAAACTCAAAAAACGTTTTCCCAAACAGTTCCAAAATATCATCGGCTGGTATGTCTGAAAAACATGTAATATTTAAAAAGATAAAATAAGTAATATTACACAATATCGTCCTTATGCAAAAAAATATTTTACTTTAGCTTTAAAGTTCATAGTAGTTGCCAAGTACTTTAAGGCTAACATAGCTTTGTTAAGAAATCAGACAACTTTAATTATTTTGTTATTTAATAATAAATTCTGGTAACACCACCATGTTCAACAACCATTTCACAGCTTATGATGTACAACATCGAATACAATTTCATTCGAGTATTTAACTAATTTTTTATTTTATTAAATACATTTTTATTATTTTGAAGTTAAGCAACCTAATTTATAAAATATAAGTTTCTGACATGTATGTATATTTGAATTGTTTGTATATTTCAATTTATTTTAATATTTTTTTATGGATTTTGCTATGTATTTCGAATCAGTTGGATAATTTGGTGATGTTTTCCATTACATGAGAGAAATAATAAATTGAAGCTAAAAGCTAGCACTTCTAGCTTCATTTTTATATGTAACATGAATCAATATTTGCTATATTAACAAAACTATTTAAGGTACAAAATACACATTTTTGAAATATTAACTTAAAGTACTCTTAACAAACGTGGGATCCTACTTTAGAATTTTGATACAATAATTTTTTTAGAATACAACTTTACTATATATTGCTTGGCAAAGCTTTGTTAAGTTTTTTTGCATACGACCCTATATGTTTACGAGTATACATGTATGTACATATACGAGTATTTTTTGCATTCCACGTGAAATTAAAACGAGTGGAATTGCCATACAATTGTTGTTGGAAATATGTAATTATAACAACAATACTATGGCAATTTCACTTGTTTTAATTACATGTGGAATGCAGAACATACCCGATACACTCCATACATATGTTCGTTGGTGTCGGGTATATAAGATTCCGAATAGTGGAATGTAGCATTCTTAACTGTTTATTTTTGTTTAAGAAAAAAAATTTTATTCTTTAATATTCCACATTGACACAATATAGACTTCAAGTAATTCTCAAAAAAAAAAAAAAAAATTAACATCCTTGTTTATTAAATCAAAATTCATTACATTCATTAGTTAAAACAATAAGTATTTATGGTTTCTTATTTACTCACTCAATATTTCCACTGCTGCACCAATTATATTGTATGTGATTTCATCGTCATAAATTTGTCGCACTAAAAATTGTCCTTCCATTATGACCATGGCTCTTTTTCTGAAAAAAAAAACAAAATGAAGATTGATAAATATAAGTGGGACTGCAATTGCATGTACTGACTTAAGCAATTTGCTGCATAAATGGATTTGGAAAATTTATGCATCAAACGTGCAAACAATTTACAATTTTAAAAATTTATTAATAATGTATGTATGCAATAAATTTATATGCCTTAATATTATTCGTATAATTAACTCATAATAAATAATATGAGGAATTTAAAAAAACTAGAATTAAATAATAGTTCATTTTACTTTAGACTTGACGACTGTAAACTTGTAAGACTTGTATAATTCCTCAGGCATTTGTAGACGAGTATTATACAAATATTTTAAAATATAAATAAATATTTAAAAAATGTCATGAATAAAAATAAAGAGTGATTCAAATCTCTAGACATTTTTTTCGGCTTGAAGTTATACACCAAAAAATAAATTTCTATATGATAAATATTAGAAATACTCATTAAAATCAACTTGAGCTCCAATAATATTTTGATCAACATTTCGGTCCTTATTGTCTAAATCACTTCAACAAAATAATCACCCGTATTGGTCGACATACGAAATATATTCATCTGGGAGAATTTTATCCTTGATTAAAGAAAACTTGCGGAAGTTTCCTTTGATATATTACAAAATTCTCGTAGATGAATAATTGACTTGACATACATATGCAAAACGGGTGAATATTTACATTAAGATATTTTTACATAATTTTTTTTATATTTTTCAAACAAATTTTAAAACTTGTAAAATGCCTGTAACTATATTCAGTAACTTTTTGCAAACCGATAGTCGTAATATTTATCAATATATTTATTCGTTTGCGGTATGCGTGATTCTTTACTATATTTTCTACCGGCAGTTTCTGATAGAATGGCCATAAAAAACCGGCCATGCGTATTGAACTTTTCACAGAAAGAAAAAAAAATATAATAGAAAATAAAAAATCTTCACTATAAATTTTTTTGCACCATATCTTTAAAATGCCGCATTTTTCGGAAAAATCCATTACAACCATTTTGATTACTGTTAATAAAACAATATCTTTCTTGTACATAATTTTGCTCTAACTATGGCCTATCACAGTCCTTTAAGGAAAAAATAAGTATTTTTGAACGGATTTTTTCAACTGCTCTTACCAATAAATTTGATAGCTATAATTAAAATTTGTTTTCGTTATTTTATAAGAAGATCTTGAGATTATATAGTATATATCATTTAATAATATATGTGTGAAAACATCATATACTAGGTTATTATAAGCTTTGGTATATATTTTGATATATTCCTTTAGCTGGTGATCCATTAAATATATTTCAACAAAACTAGGCACAACTATAGTTGATGGACAAAAAAATACATTTTTGTATAAAAAAATTTGCGTACATACTCGTACTTGCGTAAATTATGTTAATTCACAAAAAAATCATAAGCATATTTTTTACAAAAAAAAAACAATAATTTTTATGTAAAAAATATTGGTACAATTTTCATCACTGCATTTTTTTATTTTTATTTGTTTTTTTCTAAATGACGCTTTTTGCATTTTAGTTAACGATATACATACATGTCATTTGGATGAAGGTTTTAGATGACGCGTAGAGCATCACATCACCTGGTCACAGCACGTCAATAATTTTCCATAAATTTCTTTTATGTGAAAAACTACCTTCGTATAAAACCTTTAATTTAATAATCCCTTTTGTTGCCAACAATACTGACAGATTTCGGTATCATTACTTTCGTACAAAAACACCATTTATAATTTTTTAAATACACAAAAACATAAACACATTCACTTAAAAACACAATGTACAATTAATTTTTATTTATTGCTGTCATACGTGTCCAACACGCGAAACAAGGCTAACAAACACCCGCAAACATTTTCAGTTATCTGTTACACAAGTTTGTATGTATATATGTTATATAAACGGATTTGCTTAAGTTTGAGTTGAATTTTAATGTTAACTGCGTATTACACGTATTATTGCACAAACACATTATCTATTTAGGGCCACTATGGATAAAATTCAGCTGGGGGGCCTTTCAGTAGGCCTTATTTTGCTCAGAACGTAAATCCGAGCAACAACTCACCCCGTAGATAAACCGTATTGAAATTTTATGTAAGAAACAAATTTGATTGACTTTTCAGAATATATTCATAGAATTATTGTGGAAAAAGTTTAAATGAAATTAATACATGAATATTTTATTTGCACAAAACTTCAAACTACAGTGCTGCCAGAGAAATTAATCCATCAAACGCCAAAATGCAAACTTGTTTAATTGACTGCATGACAAAGATGGAAAGTGCAATATAATAACTGACAACTATACTAAAAATGTTTCAAACTAAACATTTATTAAAAAAAACATTTATTCCTTCACAAATTACTAAATATCAATTTATTAACAATATATGAAAAAATTTTAAATATTAGTTATTTTAAAATTATATTTTTCTATTTTATTATTTGGTTAATATTTTCAGCCTTCTATTATATTTTAGACACAAAAATGCATATAACAAACAAATACTCTGTGTACAATGTGTATATTTATTTAATCCGAATAAATATCCATACTGTGAGTATAAGCATAATACGTGTATAAGTATGACAATATTAATGCATTAAATACATTCACCATAGCAGGTTACATAAACACACGATTTCTAATACCATTAGCAACATTTGTCGCCTCTTAACCAGTTACTTAATTATTTCGAAGACGACTACGACGTCATAAATTCCTGTATAACATATTTTATCAAATATTTCATATAAAATTACTCTTTTAAAATGTACTTATAGCACATAAAAGTATTTAATATAATTGTGAGGTGCCATTCATTCGATATTTTTTATTATACTGGCAACACTATGTTTGCTCATTGTTGCAAAAAATTGATTGCATTACAACTACAAAATCAGCATGGACAAACAGCAACTTGCTGCCATATTGCCTTACTGTCGTCAAAAAATCATTCTAATATAAACTTGGTCATTTTGAAGTGAGTAGCTTGCTGTAGTGAATGTGTTTAATGCTTCATGTGCCTTAAGGCTCAGTTAGCCGACTGTAATGTAAAGTAACTGCAACAGTAAGAAACAGCTGATCGATTTTGTTATGTGACGTAACCTACTTTTCATATAAAAATATCGATCAGCTGTTTTCTACGTTACAGTTACATTACATTATAGTCGGCTAACTGAGCTCTATAACAATTTTCATTTGTCGGCTAACTGAGCCTTAACTGAGCCTTTATTATTTTTAATTGTAGAGTATTTTAGGGTTTCGCATAAATGAAGTAGAGACTCTCTTGTGTGCTGGAAAGCAAATCAGCAAAGCAAATGTTTGAAAGCAAATGAGTGAGCGTACGAATTTTTTATGCTGCAATCATGAGTACACCCAGTTATATAAACTAAAGGTATTTATTTAAAAATATTTTTTGCAGTATTTATTATTATTATCTGGTTTGTATTTGTAAAAAAATTAATATGTATATTTGTATAGTTTGTATTTGCTTTCCAATATTACTTGTTTCCATTTGTTCAGTATTATGTTTCGAAAAAATAAATAAAAGCGAAGAAAATCTACCACCAAATTTCACATCGTACAACAAAGCTAGTAAATTAATGTAAACATTTAAGGCCTTTCAGTTTTCCCAATTGTGAACACATGAGTGTGTATACATGAAAACATACATATTAATATTTCTTTATAAGCATTAATATGGTTGTGCATTTAATGCATATAAAAATTGCTATTGCATGCAGTTTATGGCTGGAAAAATATTTTTAATTGTTGTCATAAATAATTAAGCGCCATTACTTCTTTTATTTAGCAGTTAAATTTATTTTAATTGATTAAAGTGCTACATCGGATGTATGCAAAAAAATAGAACTTGTTAAATTTGGAACGATTTTCCACACTCCCATGTTAAATTTGGTGGATTATTCATCACCTTCAGTATTCTCTTGAATACTTCAGGCTGCTTAAGCAATCTCCATCGGAAGAAATATCATATCACAAAAAAAGTTCATTTTATCTTTTGCTCAATGTATCATTTGTTTATTTCAAACTTCTTTAGCAGTATTTGTTAAAATAAAGCAACGAACGCCATTGTTGTAATGAGTGCCACATTTCTGCAACTTGTGAGAAGTTTTCACATCAAAAAAAAAAAAAAAAAAAAAAAAAAAAAAAATAGATAAAAAATAAAAAAATATATATATAATTATATAAGTTGTTCCTTTTTACACAGCGTTCACGGGGTTGATACAAAAATATCAACGATAAGACGTTTTATTGATGTTTATATTTATTCTAATCCATTGTCAGTTGGGTAGTCAAATATGCGATGTTTGTCCGTGTGTTAGTCCGTCTGTCAATTTGCCAGTATGTCCGTCTGTCTGTACGTTAAAGCAATTTTCCGAAGCCCCCAAAAAAGCTAGAGTATTCAGTAACTATTAGACTAATGTATCAGATCTAGTCCTTAGTAGATAGGAACTTAAAATTAGTGAATCAATAACACACTTCTAGGGCTAGAATAGTTTTTTGGTATATAAAATACATAACTGCAACTAATTTTTTTCTTTACTAATTACACATATTTTATATTTGAACAAGAAAAAATAGGTATTCGAAAAAATTAAAAAGGGTGGTTGCAGGGTCCGAAAATTAAAATTCCTTTTTCTTTTCTTGAAATGTAAACATATCTTTTTTTAATGTATTCCCGTGGCACGTATTATACTACACAAATAATAAGCGAAGCAAGATGGATGCTTTGGTATTCGTGTATATGAGTGTTAATAAGCGATGTCGGGAAGACTTCTTGTTCATAAAAAACAATCAAAAGAAGTAGTATTTATACGTGCATGCTTGTTATTTTGCATATTGTGCGTTTAAGTGTATGTGTAAGATGGTAAGGTATTATGTTTGCGTTTAAGTTTGGTTTTTTAAAACAAGCGCACACAACTAATGTCAAAACATGTGTGCGTTTGCATGCGCGCAGAAAAATAAAATATCATACACAGAATGTGTGTATGTGTATGTACATTAAGGTGGCCGTTATTATTTTTTTTTTGATTTCTTCTACTCTCACCCTCCAAGTCGGTTCAGTTTTATGTATGAAAAATACAAAAAAATGTCATACCGATAAGTTTTGTTTTAGGGGGTGCGTCCGGCCCACAAAGTTGGCCCTCAAGCCCATATATATACAATGCAATTTACTTTTAGTTTTATTTTGACTATATGTATATGTGTGAAATAACTTAATATATATAAGCTCTTATTTTACATGCTTTAAATAAAAAATTTTCATATAAATATAATTTTGTTACATAAAATTTTTGGTATTTTGTTGGTTATTTTCCTCACTATTTTACAAAATATTAATATTTGCAAAAAACTTTCTTTGAGACTAATGTTGTTGACTTGAAGAGCTAAAATATTGTCATATGTTATATTCTTGTAAAATGCTTTTTTAAAAAGATAGTCATATGCAAAATATTACATTGAAAAATGGGCTTGAAGGCCAACTTTGGGGGCCAGACACTACCCCTAAAAGGCAACTTATCTCGGTATGAAATTTGTTTGTACTTTTTTTTTACATAAAACTAAACCAATTTGGGGGGTGAGAGTAGAAGAAATCAAAAAAAGTCTCCATACAATTAACGGCCACTCTAATGTACATGCATGACATTTGTATACGCGCCCCTGCGTAGGAAGATTCAAGCATCACATATTCTTTCGTGAAGAAGTATCTTCTTTATTACTCCTATATCTGCAATAACTCAAACAAATTTCTTGCAAACAGTGTTGTTTAGCGTTTGTTTTAGAAGATTTCACGTAAGTAAAGCATTTGAAAAGTCATGTCTTAAAATTTCTTGTAAGTGGTCTTTTGCAGGGGTTTAGCATGTAGAAGTAAGCAATTACCCCTTTCTTTTCGGTATAAGTTAATCTTATTTTATATTTAGGAGGAATAATGTTGCTACTAAAGATCAGAAAAATTAAAAAGATTGATTCCAGGGCTAAAAAAATTTAATGTGTTTTGGTATGTGTGTAAAAGTAACTAAATAAAACAATTTTTTTGAATTAAACATGTTATATTTTGGAAATAAATACATTCGTATTAAAAATAAATTACAGACAATTCCAGAGCTGGACAACTTATATATTTTTCTGATATATAGAAGTAACTTAATAAAATTAATTTTGTCTCTATATTACTTAAACATACTTTATAATTTAAAAACAAAAATATTGTTACAGAAAGTTAACAAAATTCAACAAGTGGTTTCATGGCTGGAAAATTTAACCTTCTTTTAGGAATATATAAACGTAACTCACTAAAACATTTTTTTATTAATTAAAAGTATTTTTTACTTAAGAGTTATTTATTTTCATCTGATTTGTATATAAAAATCTATTTTTACTACCTATATATATTGTAAAATATTTGCACTCAGTTGTTTTACCAAACATTCTGATATGTTGCTTAGTGTGCTCTTAGCAATATTACATTTCAAATTGATCATCGTAAGTTGACAACACGTAACTGAGTACTTAATGATTTTTAGGGTTCCGTACACCAAAGGTGAAGAGCAACCATACTCTTTTTGCTACGCTGTCCGTTTTTTTCAGGGAAAAAATTAAATTAACTATACATACAAAACTGAATGGGCTATACATCGTCCTTTTTTAAATTTTTTTATGAAAAAAATTATTGGACCATAAATTGTCCCTTTCGTAAACAAAAAATTAAATTGAATATATACGTTGTCAATTTTCCACACAAAAAATTTAAGAGACTATACTACTATCCATTTTTCATGAAAAAATTTTTTTATGAAAATATTTTAATGGGCTATAAATATAATACATCATCCATTTCTCAATTTTTTATGAAAAAATTGAATGGTATATAAATCGTCCCTTTCGTATGCGAAAAATTAAGTAGACTATGCATCGTAAATTTTTCATGCAAAAATTAAATTAACTATGCATACAAAATTTAATGGGCTATACATCGTCAATATTTTAATTATTTTATAAAAAACTTTATAGGAAAATTTTAATGGGCTATATATACATCACTAATTTTTAAATTTTTTATAAAATTATTTAATGGCCTATAAATCGTCCCTTTCGTATGTTAAAAATTAAGTAGATTATCGTCTATTTTTCATGGAAAAAAATTAAATTAACTATACATACAAAATTTTATGGGCAATATATCGTCAATTTTTTAATTTTCTTATGAAAAAATTTATTGGTCCATAAATTATCCATTTTGTAAATGGATTATATACGTTGTCAATTTTTCGTACAAAAAATTTAATTTTATGAAAAAATTTTAATCCATTTTTCAATTTTTTATGAAAAAATTTCATGGCCTATAAATTGTCCGTTTCGTATGCGAAAAATTAAATAGACTACGTATGCATCATCGATTTTTCATGCAAAAAATTAAATTAACTATACATACAAAATTGAATGGGCTATACATCGTCCATTTTTTCATTTTTATGAAAGAATTTGCTGGACCATAAATTGCCCATTTCGTTTTTTTTTTCATTTTCATTAAAAAAAATTTTTATGAAAATATTTTAATTTGCTACACATTTTCAATTTTTTATGAAAAAATTTATTTAAATTTTTTATGAAAAAATTTTAATGGACTATTATACATCGTCCATTTTTAAATTTTTTATGAAAAACTTTAATAGAATATACATCGTCCATTTCGTGTGCAAAAAATTTGAAAGACTAGACTTCGTCTATTTTTCATGCAAAAAATTAAATGGACTATACATACAAAGTTTAATGGTCTATACATCGTCCAGTTTTTAATGAAATATATATATTCAATTAAATTTTTTCATAAAAAATTTTAAAAATTGACGATGTATAGTCCATTAAAATTTTTCATAAAAATTTTTTTTTCACTAAAAATGAATAATGTATATTCCATTTAATTTCTTGTACGAAAAACTGACGACATATATAGTCTATTTAGCAGTTTGCGTACGAAATAACCAATTTATGGTCCATTAAATTTTTTCATAGAAACATTGAAAAATGGACGATGTATAATTAAATATATTCATAAAAAATTTAAAAATGGAAGATGCGTAGTCCATTAAAATTTTTTCATAAAAAATTTTTTTCATCAAAAATGGATAATGTATAGTCCATTTAATTTCTCGTATGAAAAATTGACGACATATATAGTCTATTTTGCAGTTTGCGTACGAAATAACCAATTTATAGTCCATTAAATTTGTCCATAAAAACATTAAAACTGGACGATATATAGCCCATTAAACTTTGTATGTATAGTCCATTTAAAAAATTTAATAGAATATATATCCTCCATTTTATATGCAAAAAATTTAAAAGACTCTATTTCGTCTATTTTTCGTGCAAAAAATTAAATGGAATATACATACAAAGTTTAATGGGCTCTACATCGTCAATTTTTTAATGTTTTTATGAAAAAATTTAATGGACCATAAATTGGTTATTTCGTATGCAAAATGCTAAAACGACTATATATGTCGTCTACTTTTCGTACAAGAAATTAAATGGACTATACATTATCCATTTTTAGTGAAGAAAAATTTTTTATGAAAAAATTTTAATGGACTACATACACATCGTCCATTTTTAAATTTTTTATGAAAAAATTTAATAGAATAATATTGTCCATTTCGTATGCAAAAAATTTAAAAGACTATACGTTGTCTATTTTTCATGCAAAAAATTAAATGGACTATACATACAAAGTTTAATGGGCTATATATCGTCCATTTTTTAATGTTTTATGGAATAATTTAACGGACGATAAATTAGCCATTTCGTACGCAAAAAGCTAAATGGAATATATACATCGTCTATTTTTTGTACAAGAAATTAAATTATCCATTTTGGATGAAAAAATTTTCATGGACTATTATACATCATCCATTTTTAAATATTTTATGAAAAAATATAATAGAATATATATCGTCCATTTCGTGTGCAAAACATTTGAAAGACTATACTTCGTCTATTTTTCATACAGAAAATTAAATGGACTATACACACAAAATTTAATTACATCTATATCGTCCATTTTTTAATGTTTTTACGAATAAATTTAATGAACCATAAATTGGTTATTTCGTACGCAAAATGCTTAATAGGCTATATATGTCGTCTATTTTTCGTACAAAAAATTAAATGGACTATACATTATCCATTTTAGTGAAAAAAAATTTTTTAAGAAAAAATTTTAATGGTCCATTTTTAAATTTTTTATGAAAAAGTTTAATAGAATATATATCATCCATTTCGTATGCAAAAAATTTAAAAGACTATACTTCGTCTATTTTTCATGCAAAAAACTAAATGGACTATACACACAAAGTTTAATTACATCTACATCATCCATTTTTAATGTTTTTATGACAAAATTTAATGGACCATAAATTGGTCATTTCGTACCCAAAAACTAAATGGACTATACACGTCGTCTATTTTTTATACAAAAAATTAACTGGACTATACATTATCCATTTTGGATGAAAAAATTTTCTTATGAAAAAATTTTTATGGACTATTTACATCATCCATTTTTAAATATTTTATGAAAAAATATAATAGAATATATATCGTCCATTTCGTGTGCAAAAAATTTGAAAGACTATACTTCGTCTATTTTTCATGCAAAAAATTAAATGGACTATACACACAAGGTTTAATTACATCTATATCGTCCATTTTTTAATGTTTTTATGAATAAATTTAATGAACCATAAATTGGTTATTTCGTACGCAAAATGCTTAATAGGCTATATATGTCGTCAATTTTTTATACAAAAAATTAAATGGAGAAAAATTTTTTTATGAAAAAGTTTTAATGGACTTTTAAATTTTTTATGAAAAAATTTAATAGAATATATATCGTCCGTTTCGTAAGCAGAAATTAAATAGACTATACAACGTCTATTTTTCATGAAAAAAACTAAAAAAATTATACATAAAAAATTGAATGGGCATCGCCAATTTTTTAAGTTTTTATGAAAAAAATTTACTGGACCATAAATTGTCAATTTCGTATGCGAAAAATTAAATAGACTATGCATCGTCTATTTTTCATGAAAAAATTTTAATGGGCTATACATCATCAATTTTTAGAGTTCCGTACACTAAAGGTGTACGCCTGGCCGTTTGTCCATCTGCCCGTCACAGGCTATTTTCTCAGAAACTGTAAGAGGTACAGACCTAAAATTAAAAAATTTAAATTAAAGGGTGTTTTATCAGTTAATGCAATTTTGACAATGTAATTTTGATAACTTGCTGTATCTTGGAAAACGTAAAAGGCAAACTCTTGATGTTTTCAAAATCAGTAAAGCTAAAAAAAATCCCAAAATAATGAAATCGCCTATCCGAAATAAATCGCCAAAAATCGAAAAAAAATCGCCAAAAACAAAAAAAAAAAAAATCTCCAAACTGAAAAAAAAATCTAACAGCAAAATAATGCCAAATCCGAAAAAATCGCCAAATAAAAAAATCTCCAAAAAGGAAAAAAAACGCCAAAAACAGAAAAAAATCAACAAAACGCGAGAAGGGAGCCACAAATAAAAAATCGCTTAGAACTAAAAAAAAAACCCAAAAACTAAAAAAAAAATTGCCAAAACTATACTTTATGTATTGAATTATATATCTAGTGTTCATATGGAACCCTTCGTGTGCGGGTCAAAGTCGCACTTCACTGAGCTTATTAGTAATTAGAAAAACATTAAGTATATTGCTAAATAGTATTAAAAACAATTGCTTCTTTTTGAAAAAAAAAAAAAATAAAAATATTTAAAATAGGTGATTGCTGAAGTCTTTCTTAAGAGGATGTGTGATGAGAGTGAGTACTACTCTCTCTTCACCTTCTCATGTAAATGCTTTCGTATTGGCTGTAGATTCCGCAAAACTCACTGAAAGAATGGTTTTCGAAGTCTAGTGTAAAATAATGCAAGGGGTGGGCGTGACGCGGTCAGTCATATATCATTCTAGGTACTGTTGCTATTAAAGAGATGTTGCTATTTATAGTGGCGGATGGTTCAGATATTGGCAGATCTCTTTAGGTTTATGTCCCGCACGATGATTGTTTTCAGCAATCGGGCCAACTTTTTAAGCTTTCCAATAGCGAGAGATTAGACAACTTGAAGCACCTCTGCAAAGTGAGTGCTCACAGTGTTTTATAACCATGTGTAAAGACTGCGACCTGTGTGTTATAGCCTTTTCATACTTACTCACATTTTTCATCTTTCATCGATTTGGCAAGATGATAACATCTTCCCATAAGAATTATACAGGACTGAATGTTCAACATCTTTCAACATATTCAAAAGATGTTCCTATCTCACTTTGTTCCATTCAACATCTTTCGATTATTTTAGTGTCATCACTAGAAAAAATGTATACAACTATATACATACATGCATACATACTATAAAAATGTATTCATATATATGTATGTATGTACACGCAAAGAAAAAATATGGTTGAGGCAACCATAATCAAACAGCAACATACTATGATTGAATTATATAGTTGCAGTCAAATCATATTATTGTTAATAGAAAAGCAAACTTTAATTATATTAATTTCTGAGTTAATAATAATATTATCTACAAGAACAATTGACTTTTTTGTACCTAATCTTATTATTGTTAATATGACAACACTATTGTAAGATGTGACTAAAATATAATTGAGACTCACCATACCATGATTTAATATTATATTAATATTGTTAAATACGACCACAGTATTATTTAATGTAATAATACTATTTCATTTTTTAATCATATTTTTATTGTAGAAACAGCTGTGCGTTAAATTCGATATAAAAATAAATTAATATTATTGACATAAAATGTATATATAGAAATGTATACTTACTCGACATACAGACATGTCTGTATAAAGAGATACACAAATGTTTA
Source organism: Tachina grossa (assembly GCA_949987645.1). Taxonomy (NCBI): domain Eukaryota; kingdom Metazoa; phylum Arthropoda; class Insecta; order Diptera; family Tachinidae; genus Tachina; species Tachina grossa. The sequence goes on along the minus strand of OX465274.1, from coordinate 148,555,115 downwards.
CATATTTTTTTTGGTCAACCCTTTTGTTTATACTTTATTTATCTATTAATTTATTTAACACCACCCGTGCACTACGGACAGCTTACAAACGAAATACCAAACTGACAGATGTTTCTGAAAAAGATTTTTTTTTAAACTTAAAATAGTATGGTTTTGGATAACATTATATTGTTAGTGACATCATATTATTTTTAAATAATAATACAAATTATGTTGTATTCATAAATTTTTAACAAAACTGTATTGTTTAACTCTAACCATATCACACTTTTTTATGGATGTGATAATGTAATTATTAAATTCAAAAATTACTCTGCTTATTGTAATGAAATAAATGTTTAAAATAACAATAATTAGTTTTCAACGACCACACATTTGTTTCAGAGAACATAATATTGTTTTCTGAACCATTCAACAACCATATATTTTCTTTGCGTGTATGTATATCTACATATATAAAAACATCCGTAATTACTCCAGGATTTTATTATCTACATATGTATATGTATGTATATAATAAAATGTTGTATATATTTTTCCAAATCGAAATAAATTACATATGTTAAAGTAGTTGCAAATGTCTACGCGAAATCTTTGCGGATAAAGTTTGTAATATTTCTTCATCGTCATTGTCCGTTGGCATAATTTCTACTAATTTTGCATATTGTAGCATTATTTGTTTCTGCTCCTCAGGAGCAGCAATTACATTAATTTCTACTGAACTTTTAAATTGCATTTTATTGTTTAAGTTTTAGTTGCTCACACTCGTAAAAATAGTATTATAATACAAGACAAATGAAAGATGAAAGATGTTGTAATGTGAACAGTTTTTTTCAATTTTCAACATATTCCACGCATTCTTCAAAAATGTGAAAAGGGTATTACTTGCAAGACACACAATGCTTTTTAGGTGCATAGAGGCAGTAGTGAATGCTTAAGATCACTTGGTTTTAGTAGCCGGAACAACTTAAATCAACACTGCATGCAGGCCAATTTATATCAGCTCTTTTAGAGATAAATTTTGCAGGGTTAAGCCTAGCGACTGACTGGCTTACTAAAGCATTTATTTTTGTATCAAATAAATTTTTAGAAAATTAAATCTTTACACTTTTAAAGCACTTGCACCGTTCCTAGTTGAAAAGTTAGAATCTTCACAATTAGACTAATGCATACGTTCCACTTTTTCTACTGTCCTTATAAAGTTCAAAACTTTTTAGTCCATTTTTAAAGGAGATATAAGAATGACAGATTATTTGAACATAGCAAACCTCTCAAAAAATATGGAGTGCGGCCACGACAAACACTCTAAATTGACTCAATTCCCAAGAGCCTACTACACTACTGATTGACATTCCTTAAACGCCTCTCAGTATCATGGTGTTAATGCAGTAAGCTTAATAGTTAAAAAGTTTCTTTGCCACACCATATATAAATCTAGTTATGACAATATACAATATACTATTTATAGTTCGTTATAAAAAATGATATACTAATAATTTTATTTTTATAGTATGAGCCCGTTCCGGTTTCAAAATGCTTCTTTGAACGACAGTACAAAACCATATTAAAGTTCACAGTCGTAACGGATATTGGCTTGCTTATATCCACTCTAATCATTATACTATAACTCTAGAAGTCAGTGATCATATTTATCATTCCTTAAAGCTAATGCGCATAACTAAAATCACAAGAATATTTATAGAACAATTTTTATTAAATTGAAAAAAATTTACATTAAGTCTAAGAGAGATTAGATTGAAAACAAGAAAATAATATAAAAACATGTTAATGTTTTCAATAAAAACTGTCGATTTCATGTTAAACTCCTATCTTAGTCCAGCGGCACTTAACAATTTATAACATAGTAAAGCTCGACATATAAGATACGAATACCACTCAGCACTGTTTTTTATTGCAAGGCCTTTAAAAAATTTAAATTCTCTTAACTTACCCGCACGTACATATATCTAGTATAGTGTAAAGAGCCTAAAGAAATAAATAAAATCTATTGAACTTTCAAATGCTGCTTGTTATCATATACAATTTATGACATAACATCCTGAGGAAATGAGATAACACAATTTTCAACTTCATTTCCTTTTCGTCAAAGGGTATAAAATTAAGAAGAAAAAATACTGTCAAATCTCATGCCATAAAAAAATGCTGATATAGCAATATTTCTACGCATTGAAGGGGAATTTTCATCCTCAAAGGCAAGTGTGTATCCTTGTTAAGATTTGTTTTTAATTTGTAAAATAAATTTAAATGTTAGTTTACACAAAACCTTTTACAACTTCAATACTTTAAGCTTAAGGGTTATTTTTATTGCCATGTGCAATCAAAAAGCTTTAAAATTACTGAAAATTAAACTTAAATTTGAATGAATTTTCACTGCTGATTTTCATTATGATATTTTTTTTTAATAAAATAGCTCTAGTAAGTTCAGAAATCTTTGTTAGGATTTTATGTTGAATTCTTTTTTTAAATCACCATTCAAAAGTATTATTTCTGTTCTCAATTCAAAAATTACTTTTACTGAAATTGGACACACTATAAAATTCGTAAGACTAAAAACCGAAATCTGTAAAAAATATAATAAAATGAAAAACACATTTTCTCTTTATTATTATAATAAACTATGAATTCATCAAACAAAATAAAACTTATAATCAATCAGAACCTGTTTGTTAAAACAAAAACCTATCATAATATTTTCTGTGAAGCATTGCAGGCATTGGCTGAAGAATGTTGACTACAAAACCGCAGATCCTTGGTTCGAGCCTGGTCTACGACAGTCATTAAATAACAACACCACGCATTTTTCTGATGTAGATTATTGTCCCTTTGTATCAGTTGTTGTAGGAAAGTTGAAGTGATGAAGTGATGCATAGACACTGGTCACTGAACTACACCGGATGCAGCTGACACTAATGTAAGGTAACACCAAAGCACCCTCCTTCATCGATACTGTGTAGTGGAATCATAGGCGTATTGTAAAATAAGCAATAAAATGGATAGTTAACAAAGCTTTGAAAATTAAATATGCCTCATTGACACCAGAGGTGCTGAAACAGAGTTTTAAAAGAATGAAGATTTTCTCTATCTTCCTGTCTCCTCTACCTATCTATATTTCCTTAAAAGGATAACACCCAGAAATAGTAGTAGGCATCCTGAAAGTTACTTCTCTACAAAAAATATATGTGTATATAAAAAAGAATATTGCAGATTTTCTTCTGTTTCGTATAAAACTATAGCTATTTGCATTTTTTTTATTGAAGATAAGTTAGATCCAATAGTTGAAGCCATGTATTGAAGCTAATTTAATTTTAAAGCAATTCACTTAAAGCTGTAGCTACTAAAACACTTTCTGAGCAGTAGGCTCTTAAACTTATTCCATCATTTAATGTGATGCGCACAATACAACATATCAAAAGTCAACAGAGAACGTAGACTTTAACTAACTTTCAGACAACCTCAGCCAAAAGATTATGATTGAAAAAATGATGCTTTAGTATACATATAAAAGCACAATCATGCACACATATAAATTCTGAATAAATTTAAAAAATTTTCATAAATAATTCAAAGAAAAAACCAGTAAAAACTGTAAAATTTTCTGTTTAAATCTGAAAATACGTACATCACAACGCTAAGTTTTGTACATTCAACAGTAGCCAGACTTGACAGGCGTAGAAATATAAAAGAAATTTTCATATTAAATAATAATAAAAAGAAAGAAATAAAAAGCAAAGTTATGTGTACTTTTTAATATGTAAACAGGCAAAACTCGATATAATGAATATCGCTTTAACAAAAGTCTGATATAACTAATGTCCAAAAAGCTAATTCTATATTCATTTTCTTACATATACTAAATGTGTAATTTCTATAACGAATAGCAAAAAAAATTACAACATATCTGCAACAGCAATGTATGTAAATGCCAAAAAAACTTTGGTACCATTAATTTGTATTATTATTATATCGTTCGTTATACTGGGATATCCTGTATATTGTATATTAAACACTTTTAAACATTGCAGAAGAGTGTTCGTTACAATAAACACATACATACATACATATATATATATATATATATATATATATATATATATATATATATATATATATATATATATATATATATGTATATATATATACATATATATTTATACTTACTTACATACATAATCAAAAAGTGGGACAAAATGTCAAAAGAAAAATAAATATAAAACGTGTAAAAAAGCCAAAACCAGACCAACAGACAAAGGAGTATACGTAGTAGCAAGCCAAACAAAACGTATAAACTTTTACAATAGCAGCAGTAATAACAAAAACAACAACGACAACAAAATATGTAAATAATAAACAGCCTTGACAGTGACATGAAGTTCTTACATAAACCATCCCTTTGAAACCTAAAAATACAAGCAAATAAGAGGCGTTTAAACAAGAATAACAACAACACGTTGATTATGTAAATGAATGTTTTTGCAGGTTGGCTGTAGACACACCTCTTAGACCCTATAACAATAAATTGGCCATTCGTTATACCGAAAAATTCGCTATATCGCAAAGTGTTTTTAAGCGTTATTTTAATCATTTTTATTGCAGACATGATACAATAAAATAAAAAGAATGATGACAATTTGAATTCAAATAAGCTAACGGTATCACAATTGTTTTGCATTTACATTTTTTCTATAGATTTGGTTAATATTTTTTGCCGTTCGTTATACAGAAAACACATTTATCAAAATATTTGCTATATATCGTAGTACGAAATGTTAGAGATATGTTCCCAGCAACCTTTTGTTTTTATTTTATAATTTTTTCTTTATCATTCGTTATATCCCGTATACATTTATGATAGTTGTAGTTTATGTAAATAATTTGGACGTTCGTTAAAACGAGATTCGTTGTACTGAGATTCGCCTGTATTTAATTTCTATTTGGTTTGCAATATTGAACTCGAATAAATAAAATTTTGTATGAAAAATTTTTTGTTGTCGTTGAAGGCAAACTTTAGCTTTAATTTTATATAATGTTAATCGCATCGTTAAACTAATTATAACGAAAATTTATCGAATTTATACTCTCTGTAGGTTAATGTCAGCTGTGTCGTTATTTAAGCGACAATAATTTCTGTGCTGTTAATTTTATCGACAAAAATCAACAGGAAATATCAGCTGTATACTGTCGTTAAAAAAAAAATTACGGAATAACACAATCGTTATTGCAAGCGAAAAAAGGTATAGACAAAAATTACGATTGTCGGATCGTTAAAAGTTACTGAATTGCACTAAGTTTTATTACGATAATCGTATCACTATAATAAGTATATCGAAAATTTATCGACTTTGCTATTCAGTAGCATATTTTAACGATATTCGCTGTCGCTTTGAACAAAATAAAATAAGGTTACAAGTTCAAATTTATTGACTTTTTCTTTATCATTCTTTATGCTTTTCGCTTATGTAAAATGTAAAAATTTCTATACACAGATACTACAAAATATTGAATTAAATGGCGATTAAGATAATGTTGGAGACTATCGTAAAAAAGAAATTACGGAATCACATTATCGTTACCACAAACGCATAAATCAGGGCTATCGTGAATAAAATTCCACGTGAAATTTTTTGTGGAATTATTTCCATCTAAAAGGAAGTAATAGGGAAAACAAAAAATTCTAATTGGAAAGTGAAAAAATTTCACGTGGAATTTTATTCTTGATAGCCCTGAATATGTCGATAAATATTGCAATTTTCGGTTCGCAAAAACTTACAGAATGCAGGTACTGATGTAGAAATTTTTTCTTAATTTTTTTGCTCTTGCATTTATATTGTTAAGCGCTTCCGTCGCGAACCTGTTAAACTGTCTAAATCATTGTTATGCCAGTTTTTCAGTTTTAATAGACTTTTCAGTCTTGGCGCTTTCTTTCCTTTGGGCGATTTTTATCTGTTTTTGGTGATTTTTTTTTCTTTTTTTAGTGCTAACGATCTTGTTAGATTTGGCGATTTTTTCATTTTCGTGATTTTGAACTTTTGGTGATTTTTGTTGCATTTAAGAGATTTATTTTATTATTAGTGATCTTTTTTTCATATAAGCGCTTTTTTCATTTTCGCGATTTTTCGTTTCGGCATTTTTTGAATTTTGTGGATTTTTTTTGTTTTAGCGTTTGAGTTTCCCTTTTAAAGTTTCCACGATATAGCAAGTTGTCAAAATTACATTAACTGATAGAATAACCTTTATATTATTTTTTTTATTTCAGAGTTAACTGTGAACTTACTTTGCAAATTTCAAGTGTCTATTGTATAATTGTCTGTATATTACATTAGAATTTCAACATTTTTCGTTGCTCGCCTTATCACACTCTTTAATTTTTAATTGCTATATATATATGCTGGTTTTAGCCGGCAAAGTTTTACTTATTATGTTAAAGTTTCAGGTCCGTATCTCTAATGGTTCTGGAGAAAATAGTTTGTGACAGACACACAGACAGACTTCTTTCGAAGCGAAAACAGGATAGGAAGAAACTCTGTCCTTTTCACCTTTGCTGTACGAAACCCTAAAAATTTTGTAAAACTCTAAATTAAATTATAGACATACTGCCAATAAATTACACTACTTCAAAAAATATTATCGGAACTACAACGCTTGCCTTTTTCCATGATGGAGCGTCCAACATCATAAATAAACTTTCATTGACATTTTTTAAGTAAAAAAAGTATTCAGCTGCCATTTGACGAGGAGAAAAGAAGTCCTATCAATTTTAATTTTATTAAAATTCATTTGCCTGCAAAACATAAATTAAATTTAGCAGATCTCCCACAATAATGTAGTGTTCACACTTTCATTCACTCATTCTTTAAAAACAGACAAAGATTTTCAACAAACATATACATGTATCAGACACACACAAGTGAAACATATTTTGAAGTTTATGGGACAATATTTTCTTTATTACTTTAGCATTGTTGTTTTTGGCATCTAGTAGAAATGGTCTCTAAAGTTAAATAAACTTATAATATCTCTTCATTTTCCACAAGTCTCATTTGTCTTATCTCTCAGTGTTGCCGCTAAAGGATCGAAATTTATTTTCAAAAGCTGTTGGTTAAAACGAATTAAACTTCAAACAGAAGTTATTATAACAAAACAACAATTTCTACTAGCACATTGAGTTAGAAAATAATAAAAATAATAAACTAAAAATTTAATTGATTTTATTTAACTTTTGTTTAACCTGCCAATGGTGACGCACATTGAGTTTGATCAATGGGGACGCCGGTCCCACCCTACGGGGCTTTCAACTAGAGATTTATTATTATTAAAAATCAAAAATTCATCTATACTGTGCAATAACATTCTCCAATATACTAAGTAAAAATTAAATAGCAATCGTGTGCGAAATCGAGTTTCAAATCAATTATACTTTGTTCTCGCTTGCTTTTCCAGCTGCATACATTTAAAATAAAGAAACATTTACGCTCACAGGCAAAAACTGAATAAAACTAAATGGCTAAAGCAGCTCACATACTTCCAATATAATTACATTTTCGTATTGTGCAAAATAATATTGCCAATATGTGTGTCATATTCGAAGGTGGCACAATATATTGGCAAATATCAAAAGTCTTTTGATTTGTATTGTACAACTAAGACAATTGTGTAATCTGGTGGCAACTTTGTTCAATGTTGTTTACATTTTCACTGTCAGGAAAATAAAGCAATATTTTCTTTGAAAACATTGTGCCATTTATTGCATAGTGTAGCTCAAAACGACAATAATATGTATAATAACATATGCAATTATATTGTATAATGGATGGGCCATTTAAATAGTACTGATTGGTTTAGTTTTTTTTTACCCACAGCAAATATTTAACAAAACGCAAGCAAACGTTTCCTTCTTCTTATTTTCGTACGATGGTGACGTTTCGGTGCGAGAAAAGTAAAAATTAAAAGCGCCCAGCTGGCAAAACTTAATTTTATTCATATCGCAGAATTTTTATGGAAACATTTTTTATATACCATTTGATTAAATTTCATGAATTTATTATTAGGGTTGAAAAATTGATTTTTCTGCGTAAAAAAGTGTAAGTGAATACTTATTTTATTATGATTGGCATAACTTTTACGATGTGATAGAGAATAAATTAATGAAGAATTCATATAATATCGTAATGAATTATTAATAACATTTCCATGATTTTATTAACATTTAATAACAAACTTATAACATTTAATATTTTGCCAAGACTTTTTTATATTGGTATATACTTGTAAAGGGTGTTTTTTTATTGAGGTATAGAGCTTTAAGTTGGCATCACTTTTTTAACTGGCGGCCATTTTGTCAGCTGTCAAGTCATTAATATTTAATTTGGTTTGCCATTTCATCATGAACAGGTTGACAAAAGAACAACGCTTGCAAATCGTGCAAATTTATTTCGAAAATAATGGTTCAGTTCGCGAAGTTTACCGCAAGCTTCGTCCATTTTATGGTCGACATAATCGTCCATCAGAGCAATTAATTCGGTTAGCCATGGATCGTTTTCGCACTACGTTTACTCTATGTGATAATACGCATTCGCAGAGACGTCGAACAGTGCGCACCGAAGAAACAATTGCCGCTGTAGAGCAAAGTGTTGAAGAGGACCCGAATGAATCGATTCGCCACCGTGCACAGCAATTGGAGCCGACTAACCGACTATTTTGTTCCCGAATTGGATGGCATAAATGTGGATGAGTTGTGGTTCCAACAAGACGGCGCTACATGCCACACAGCGCACGTCACAATCGATTTATTGAAGGAAACATTCGATGAGCGCATAATTTCGCGGAATGGACCTGTCAATTGGCCACCAAGATCGTGTGATTTGACACCATTGGATTATTTTCTTTGGGGATATGTGAAGTCGCTCGTCTACGCCAACAAACCAGAAACGTTAGGGGACTTGGAAGCCAACATTCGTGGCGTTATTGCCAACATATGGCCCCATATGCTCGAAAAAGTGGTTGAAAATTGGACCTGTAGATTTGGCTTTATTCGAGCCAGCCGCGGCGGCCACATACCCGAAATCATATTTAAACATTAATGGCATAAAATTATCCTTCCAATAAAGCCAAATTGATGGACATTAAAACGATTGTGTTTTATTTCAATTCAAAGCTCTATACCCCTGAAAAAAACACCCTATATATACGTATTGCTCATTTTTGCAAACAATTTTATACCCCAAAAAAATGAATTTGAGTTTTTCAATTTGCTTGCGTATATACAAGGTATTTTTATGAAATTTTTAAACAATATGAATACTGATATGAAAAATAGCATTTTTTGAGTTATGTCTTTATTTTAGTAAATGAGAAATATGTATGTACGTACATAGAAAAAATTTATTTTTATTGCTTCAAGAAAACAAGGTATCGTTGACTCATTTCAGTCAATATCAAATCTATGTCAAGAAGCAATACTTTCTTATAATACAACTTGTGCTAAAATTTAAATAACGAAACCATTAAGATCTCTTCAAATAAAATGTGCATACCCAGCTAAAAAAAAATTATGTATGGTCCATATTTTTTTAATATATAAATGTATATAAATATATATGTATATATATGAACTCATGTATGAAAATGTATGGGATTATACATTGCAAAAGTATTATATATGAATTAATATATAAACTAATATATGAAATGTATTATAATATATGAGCTCATATATGGAAATTTAATTATGAAGCTCTTCATATGTGAATCCATATAAATATATAAATAAGATGTAATATATGGCGTCATATAAAAATGTATGCATACATTATATATTACATAAGATCGCACTTGCAATCAAAAAGGCCTGAATTTTATTAACTCCCCAGCTAAAAAAATTATATATGGTCCATATATTTTTAATATATGAATGAATATAACTATACATGAGTATGTATGAATTCATGTATGGAAATGTATGGGATTATACATGGCAAAACTATTATATATGAACTAATATATGGACTAATATATGAAATGTATTATAATACATGAGCTCATATATGGAAATTTAATTATGAAGCTCTTCATATTTGGATCCATATATAGAAATAAGATTTAATATATGGAGCCATATAAGAATGTATGCATACATGATATCTCACATAAAATCGTTTTTGCAATCAAAAAAGCTTGGATTTTATCACTGGTGAATTGAAAATCCATTAGAAAATAGATGCGGTATGTAAAGTTTATATGCGTACCCTCAACGTTTAAAAAAGAAAAACTTTTGTTACAAAAAAAAACATTCTTGTGAGGCCCCATTTAATATATTAAATAACCAAATTTTATAGAAAATAACAGAATTCTCTAGATAAGAAACAAAGCTCATATTACTGCAAAAACTTATATTGAAAACTATTGTTACGACGGATTATTTTTTATTTTATAATTAATTGCATTACTTTTTAATATGATTTCTTAAATTAAATTTTATGTACGAATATAAGTTTTGTGTTTTTTAAATAATTGATTCACCTTTTGACTTAAAATGATGAATGAAATGTTTTTTAGTTCGTTTTTCATTATTTGTCCAAACAAATGTTTCATTAAATACAACCTTCCTGTTCAAAATCTAAAAAAAAGTAATTTTACTAATTTTATTTATTGCACAGAAGTGTGCTTTTGTGAATCAAGAGAGTATGAATATGAAATTTTCATGTATGAAATATGTATAATCATATATGGTCAAATACCCTCATTTTTCGGATCCGAACCATATATGGGATATCATATATGCTCCATACATATTTTTTTTAGCTGGGTCGATTTATTTCTCTCTTTTTTTATCACTGGTGAGTTGGAAGTCTGTTAGAAAATACTTACGGTATGTAAAGTTTATATGGGTATAGCCTCAAGTTTTAAAAAACAAAAACTCGTTTAACAAAAAAATATTATTCTTATAGGATTTTATATAATGTGGCCCTATTCAATAAATGAAATAATCAAAAAGATAATTCGGTCATTAATTTTATAAAAAATAACGGAATTCTCAGATATAGTTAAGATACAAAATTCATATAACTGCCAAAAGTAATATTGAAAACTAGTGTTGTTGGTATTTATAAGAACGGATTATTTCATTCTTTAACAATTGCATTAGTTTTCAATCTGACTTCTTAAATTATATGTTGTGTACGAATGTGTGTTTTGTGTTTTTTAAATAATTGATTCGCCTTTTGACTTAAAATGAGGAATGAAATAACTTTTAGTTTGTTTTGAATTATTTGTCCAAACAAATGTTTTATTAAATACCACCTCCCTGTTCAAAATCTAAAAAAAGTAATTTTACTAATTTTATTTATTGCACAGCAGTGTGCTTTTGTGAATCAAAAGAGTATGAATATGAACTTTGCATACTATATAGAGAGAATATTTATACACACACATGTGAAAAGGTATGACAATATATAATCATATATGCCCATATACCCTCATTTTTAGGATCTGAAACATATATGGGATATCATATATGCTCCATACATATTTTTTTAGCTGGGTAGTAAGATTTTGTATTTATATATCCCTAACCATAATTGTAATTTGCCATTCATTGTGTGATTTATACAGTATTTATTTGTGACCCATTAAGCATATATATTTAGAGTCCTTATGATTAGGAAAGTCTAATTAACGAATCCATCTGTCCCTCTGTCTGTAGATGAAACCAATTTTTCAAAGTCCTCAGATAAGCTAGAGAATTTAATTTTGCAATGATGAGTAAATATATTGGTATTTTATATCAGCAAAATAAAAACGACACTTTCAAAACTGAAAAATCTAAACTTCTATTGATACATAAAAGACACAAATACAAATAACTTTTCCCTAGGATATTATAATTTTTTGGCTAAACTTCATATCACTCTGTGAGCCCAAATTTCGTATTAACCTAAAGCTCGTAAAATCACGAAAATATATAAATAAAAAAAGTTCTAGCAAAATTAATTGAAATTAATTAAAATAATTTTTTTTTTATCGTTGTTAAATTTGGAATCCCTGGCTTAAGCAGAACACTTCTTGTTTCTTTAGATATAGTTTGCTTTGGCGTGTTATTATTGATCTATATGTGACAAAAATATTTTAAAAATCAATACTTTATAGCCTTTAAAAAGCTTTTTTTGAACTTGAAAAAAACTGGCGGCTCGCGGTGAAGTATCCTAAATAACACAGTACAACTCGAAGTAAAAAACTTCCAAACAAATGATATTAAAAATTTTCGGGAAATTTTTACTTTTGCGGCTACCTAAGCGATACCTAAACGGCGTTAAGAATCATTCCTAGGAAGCTTATATATCCTAAAAAGTTGTTTACTGAGATCTTAGGTACATTTTTGTAGTTGATTGTTTCCTTGAGTTTTGAACAAACTTGTAAAAACAATCGAATTTTGATTGATTGAGTTTATATGTTCACAATTTTTGTTCTTTATGACAAAAGCTACAACTTTGCTTTAGAGAGCAAATAAAAATGAGCCTGAAAAAAGCAAAAAATGACACCAAGGCCTCAAATCTTTGGGGGCCGATAAAAAAAAGTGCATCACTTGAGGCAAATCTGGGAGACACGGGTGTTTTTTTTTTTTGGTCTTTTATCACGTAATGGTGTTTGCATATGGTTATATATCCATGACTTAAAAAATTACACACAGTGTAATAGAAGCCGATTGCAAAATTTGTCTTTCCATAAAAAAAGACGAAAAACAAAATTGACAAAGAAGGTCATACCAAAAACTTAATGGGACTGTATTTTAAGGGGTTATTGACACAACTTTCTTTCGCGATCCTCTGTAGTATACACCAAAATTTATTGTTATAATTTGATGTAAATATTAAATGTATACAGAATATCTGCCTTAATTTTAGATTAAATATGATAAATAATAAAAATGTATGCAGGAAGAGCAGCGTCAACAAATCTAGTTTAAAAGTGTGTACTTTGCTGTGGGTTTTTTTTTCAGAGAATTTCTCTAAATTATTATTAAATATTCCTAATTAACACAGTTCCTTACCAACTTTATGGCTCTTCTTCAACAAATACATTAGCTAGTAATTTTAAACTGTTCTCAATGTTAAAAATTAAAATTTCTTTTTAGTTGTTAGTAATTAGCCTTAATAAGTTTTTTTTCTATTTTATTTTATTACTACGGTTTTCTTTCACTAAAACTTCTTGTTTCCCTCGTTTGATGTGAATATTGTTATGGTTTGCACGCTGTTGTCGAAAGCAGCCACAAAACAAAATATAACGGAAGTGCATTTCCAAAGGAAGTCAGTTTAATGTACAAAATACACTCAACTGCTCCGCATACGTATAAACTGAAAGAGCTCCGTAAAACAATGAGTAAAAGAACATAATAAATATCTAATTTAATGTCATAAATTATAATAGCATAACGAATTTATTTGTAAAATTTTATTTTCTCTCTGGAGCACATATTAGACATGTGACAGCATTATAAACTTCTAATTGAGTTTTGAAAAATTTATTGTTTTCCTTGTGGAAGGGAATTGGAAAATAAGAAATATTTATGGATATCATAAAACAAGGTTAATTTAATATGTTTAGAAATAAATCAAAGTTTTCATAATTTCATGCATTATATGTGAAATATTTTGTATAATTGTGTATTTTTAGTTAAATTTACTGCTCGTTAGTTAATTTGTTATAGATAAATAAACAAAATTCACATTAATAATTGGCTTAGATGATTGGTGGACGAGAGTTTTTAGAACGAAGTCATGAATTCAAATTCTCCAAGCCATGATCTGTGAAAGGCAGAAACTTTGAGAGCGATGATAAATCATATAGCTCGGCCAAAACTATTTGTTCGCTTATCTTGCGTTTCGGCGACGAACGGACTGGGCCAATGTGCAGAAGATCATCTGCCACAGTAAGAACAGTACTCACGGTGGGACGATTATAGCAGCATGTGAAATATGCGAAATATTGTCCAAACAGAATCCTTATTTTTATAAATCAATTTTATCATTGGCATGTGGTGTTCAAAAATATCTGCCGTATTCAGAAACAATAACTTTGGTCTATAAAAGTTCAACAGACCTATTTTTTTCTAAATAAAGATCTTATATCGGTCCATTATATTTTGGGAAAACAAATTAAATAAAGAACAGCCAACTCGCCAGACGTAGTTACAACAATATGGCCGCTATGAACTGTCAAATTTCAGACATTCCTAGTGGAATTTTTATAAATATTTAATATAACATATTAAAGAATTTAAATTTAATGAGAAATATATGTATGTTATTTTAAATTTTGTAAGCAAATATATCTAATTTTTTTATAAATAAAAGTTTAAATATTATAAATCCAGACGCATAAGCATGGCTGTTGTCCCAAACATATATTTTGTCTTACATACAGCAAATCTTTCAGCGTTTTTGAAGTAAGCCCATTAGTAAGGCCACTAAATCATTATAATTTATAATATATATTTAGCTACACATTTTGCTTGCGTTTTATTGCAAAATATAAAGCTCAAGTAAATAATACACAAAAACTTTTACCAACATATTTTTTTTATTTTGTTATTTTTCTTGAATCAAGGCTTTTACGTATGCCTTAAACACTTTTCATACGGTGCGAACTAATTTCTTATCCTCATTAAAATACTGAGTAAAAGTTCAAGATATGGTTGTTAATAAACAAAATTTTATACGAGTAAATATGAAGTAATAAAGTTGTCTTAAAAGATTTTAATATGTAAATTGAATACCATACTAACAAGACATTAGTAAACCAGTTGCCCATACACATACACTCACATTTTTATGATATATCAAAGTAACTAAGTCAAGAAAAGTTTGGTGCAGCAAATTATAAAAATAAAAACCCACAGCTCCAGAGCTGGAAACTTTGAACTTGTTTTTGGATATTAAAGTAACTAAATAAAACTAATTTTTCTTTTTAATTTCCTTTTTTCTTTGTTCAATTAACATAACATATTTTATATATTTTTTAAAGAACTACTAGATTGGTATAATGAATAATAAAAATCTAAAAGAATGATTTCAGGGTTGGAAAATTTAATTCTTTTGTATATAAAAGTAAGCAGGTCAAATTAATTCTTTCTTTTTGCTCACAAATTATTAATTCTTTCAGCCTTATTTATAAAACTTATTTACTACCAGTTTATAGAAGCCATGTAAAAATTCTCGCTTGTCTTTTTATATTGAAAACAAAAACAAATTTTGAGTACTTTGTTTTTGTTTTCAATATAAATAGGCAGACGAGAATTTTTACATGGCTTCTATAAACTAGCAGTAAGGCTTTAAAAAGTTTTTTTTTAAACCAAATTTTTATACAAAATTTTTCTTAAAAATTCTTTATAAAGCCTTAATAATTTTTATAAGGCTGCTTATATTTTAGAAAGAAATAGTTTGGCATACAAATTAAAAAAGTTAAAAACAGTGACCCAGCTCTGAAGCTGTGGTTTTAATATTTTAATTTTCTACACCAAATTTTTTGTCCTGAGCATAAAATATATTTAAATTATAAAAAATGAAAAAAGTTCAATTATTTTTTAAGGTTGATATATGTGAAAAATGTGGTCCTCAACATTGCAGACATTTTATACTTTGTGTTGATATACATCTAATAAATTGTACTATAATTATCACAAAAGCTAAAATACACAGAAAGCGCATAAATGGAACGCGAAAAACATCATGTAGGTAGTTTTTTTTTAACAAAAAGTGTTCTGTTAAAATATTTAATAACTCAGTAAATTTCTAAGGATTTTTTTAACATAAACCTGGGTATTACTCTTAGGGCCATTATTACAACTTAAAGTTAGTTAGTTAGTTAGTTAGTTATCGGACGTATAAAAACGTTATCACTTGCAAATTTTGACTTTAACCCAAAGTGAGCGATAAATTACAAGCCAGTTTATCCTACCTTGTAAGTTAAATCCAATTTTCCATAATGGAAATATTTTTATACTTCCGATAAAATCCTACTTTTAACTATTTTTAAGTTGTAATAATAATAATAATGAATTATGTTTTATAAATAAGGTGATAAACAGTATGGTTTCATTACAAAAATACTGCCTATTTGGTGAAAAAATTCAAAATATATATTGTTCAAAATGTCTTACTTAGTCTTTTCTTTCTAAATCCTTTTATATATTGAAAATCGGTTGAAATTTAGATTACTTAAATTTTGTTTAGTACATACAGGTAAGAAGAACTAGTTGTTACCCGTAACTCAAGATTTTGGAAGTGTTTGGAAAATTTCAAATACAGATTATTGTTATGCTTGAAATGTCACAGGTATTTGTTTTGTCACACTGTGTTATTTTCAACGAGAGAACAGTGACGCAAAACATAATAGTGTAATAATAGAAACTAGTATTACTGATAAAATATTTGTGCTGTACTTGCTTACACGAACCAGCTCTAAGGAATTTTTAGGATTCAAGACTAATTTCACTACGAAGTGGAATTTAGTTTTCCATATTTCTTAGATTTACCTAAAACTTTTTTCTATATAACAAATTGGAATAATATTTTAAACAAATATAAAAAACAAGCCATATTTAATTAATTAGTAAAGAAAAGGCTGAACTGAGCCTCAAATGTGTTGAGTACTGCGAAAATTACAAAAATCCTGGAATTTTTTAGATTTTATTTACGAATTTTGTTTTGCTCTTGCTTGACAACAGCCTTTATGCAAATTCTACATGTTAAATTATTAAGTGGTTGACATCTTACAAAATACATACGAGTATTCTACATATGTATGTAAGTATGTAGTCTCACAAATCTTCTATAAATAAAATTTCTTTTGTACTGCCGCAGTTGTAAATGTATTTTTTATAGATATGAGTATTTACAAGGTTAAATATTCTCTACTGAAGGTTAACTTTTCTCACCTTTAGTATTTGTTTGTTGACTTTTCTTTAGTACTGCTATCACGTTTGCTATGCCACATCTCTTGAAGTCTCATAAAAATATAGTTTTATTAATCCTAAAGATGCCTTGTTGAGATATTTGAGTATGTTAAGAAATTTTAGATAAACAATTTTATTGTAGATTTTATTGCGTGTGTTTGTGTGGTTGTGAAGTGTGCTCGTGTTTATGTTTGAGTTGTTTAAAAGTTGAAGCTGTAAAAAAATTTAACGACTTAATCTAATAAACAAAACATATTTGTCTTGTTTGTTTTTTATATTTGTAATATTTAGGGACAATTTGTCATTGTAAATTTTTAAGAAAATAAATTTACTTAATCAAAAATATTTTGTTTCGAATAACATCTAAAAATTCTTATTAGATCGGGGCAGAAATTGATGAATAGTTGTAATGTGATGAAAAAAGATACGCTTGTTTAAATCCTGGCGAGGACATGTATAGTTGAAAAAAGTTTTGGGATGCTTACTTGAATTTTTTTTAAATGAAATTTATGGATATTTTCGACATGAGAAAGATAAAGAAAGTATATGCCAGTATGTCATGAAAATTATGCTTTTACAAAACAAAAACATCATATTATTACACTCCTCAAGAAATATCATTAGAATTTTAAAAAATCTGTTTTATTTTCAAATGGAAAATTTAAAGTATTTGCTGAAGAGTATTTAAATAAAAGATATCATAAAAAAAGCATAAATACAATTTTTGTTCATGCTGTATAAAACCAGAATTATCGATTATTTATTTAGGAAATTTACGAAAATAATTTTTGGCAATTAATTAAAAGACCATAAAGTTATATCAGTCTTAAGGTTCATCATTATAAATCTATTTTTTATTAAAAATCTTCACACATACTTTTATTAAAATTTGGTATAGAAAATTTACTTATGAAAAATAAGCCAAGTAATGATTTTCATAGAAATTAGTTAATAAAAAATTCTATTAAAATTACTAAGAGGCATAATTATAAGATTTCAAAGTATTATTAAGTTCAAATATTTACTTTGTGTTAGCACTTTCAAGGATATGGAAGCTTACTTTTAATTTAAGAATCTTATATTTTAATATATTAATATATTTCCCCGAAAATAAGGTATATATTTTAATAAATTCCACAAAGATTTCGCTTTTCTCTGAAATTAATAATACTTAACAAAGTGCTTTATTTTAATGCGAAAAAAAATATTTTTAAAAATTCTTAAGAAATATAAAGCCTTTTATAATCAATGAATGGTGAGGAAAATAATCAAGCATACAATCTGACTGCGTTTTGTGCCTAAATTAATAACCATGTAATAAATATATTGGTCTCGGTATATAAAATTAGGACAAGCAAATTCTTAAATACACTTAAGTATACATTTTATTTAGCACCATATTTTTAAACACACATGATATATTTCATAATTCGAATTATCCTTAAAAATAATTTTTTTCATGTTAACATTGTGATATTCTTGATGCTAACATCGTGGTATTGTAACAGTGAATAATTTAACACTGTGCTTAAAAGCTCTTGATATCAATCTTGAGTAAAGATAGAGTTTGGCTTATATCCAAATTGTAGGCTTGTGACTTTTGCTTGATTGCAGCTAAACAATATTTTCTTGCTTACAATCTCACTAACAGTTTTTAATAATTATTTCCGCATTGGCTGAAAAGCAGAAAAAATTTGCTAATATGAAATTTAAAAAATTTATGTCGGTCCGTTTAGGTAATGAACTTAAATTTTATTGTAGTTAATTTTAATTATTATTCGAACTCCATTTGTTTCTATATTTGTGATTTGAACGGGCTAAAGTTCGTATTGCTTTTTAAGCCAAATTACATGTGATAATTAGTAATGAACAAATAACAACAAAGTCTGTTGTAAATATTCTGACTAACAACACATAGTTGAACGGAACAGCCAGCCGTTTTTGAAGGCCACTAAACCTTCATCATCAGCGTTCTTTTGTCTTTGGTCCACTGTGTGTGGTGTAAGTTGATGTAGATTTCTGCTTTATATACTTAGCATTATTGCAAATGGAATATGTGAATTGTTTTGATTCATCGTATTTCAATTTGCTGAAAGCTTTTTTGTATTGTAAGCTCAATTTTACCATCTCTATATTTACAATAGTCTTACCATTGTCGTTTGTTCTTTACTAATTATGCACATGTTAGTTAATTTGCTTATTTTTGTTCTACTTAAGACAAACTTTTTTGGTTTGTTACTATTAAGTATATTTTTTATTTTTAATTTTTGCCACAGGCCCATGGCTATTAATTTTAGTTAATTTTAATTATTATGCGAACTCCATTTGTTTAAATTTTATTATTAAAAAAATAACTTTAATATTTTGTAGCAACAAATATTATTTTTTCATAAAATAACCATGAGTTAAGATAAAAGCTTTTGCAAATATCACAAACAAAATTAAGTGAAGCTGAATGACGGCATTATTAGTTATTCTTAGAAAAAATTTCTTCTTACATTATTTGCAGCAAGGCTTTTAATTTAAAGCAAAAAATATTTACAAATATTTACTTAAACTATATTATTTTTCAATATTGTTTTGCTTCTTTTGATCCATTTGAAAATAAAAAACAATGTAAATTTGCTTTTTAATCTATATACATATTTCGAACCCTTTCGGTTCATCTTCAGGATTTTCTTTGATTATTAATTTTAAGACAACTATTTTGTTTTTTGATATAACCCTTTTAAAAAAATGTTGCTTGGCGACTTGGATTTATGTTTGATTTTCGTTAAAGATGACAGCACAGCATATCCTAAATTTAAAAAAAAAATTTTTTAAAACCTATTCTTCGGATTGCCAATTTCTTGTTGTTAATGTATTCAACTTACTTACACTCCTATTTCTTGTTTTTATTTTGAACTTTGTTAAATTTTTCTATACAATACTAAATTCACAATTGCAAAAAGTAATACCAAGTCAAACAAATATACTATAGAGTTCTTTTACAACGAACACAATTTAAACGAACTTTATATATAATAAGCAATTTCTCTTAACATTCTGGCATTAAAATAAAATACAAATAAGTTTGCATATAGAAAGTTTTCTCTTCTAAAGAAATTTTTTAACCTCTACAAAGAAAACTGATTATAAATTTAAACTAAAATTATATTTTCTTAAAGAAAACTTATCTTAAAAATACTTATTTAAAAATATTTTCAGATATAAGAAAAAATACTGAATACCAAATAAATATACTTTATATTTATTTCACCTTTAGTCTGTAATGTACATATTAGGATTTTTTGTTTGTTTTTCTGATTAAGCAATTAATTTTGGCTTATGTACCTTGTCAGTAGACTTCAACCTAAAATAAAAAAATGAAATAAAAATGATTGTGTTGCAAAACTTTTTTATTTGAGGCCCTTAGCTTATTATGTTTGTATAAATATTGCATTTCTCAATATCGTATTAAGAGTCTTACTATAAACATACAAAGTTTTTATTAGCTTATTTCAAAAATTGTTTGGATTGAATGAAGTCTACTGACAAGTTGCATAAGCATGAATGAATATTAACAGATTTATTTTTTGTATTTATTTACACAACTAACAAACCAAATACTGCAATTCAATGAGGTTCGTTATAGACGAACTTCACTAAGCTTTAAAGAACTATGCTGCAAGGAAATATAAATTGTAACATTTCCGCTTGAATTGAAGAAAATAAACTAAATTATGTTTTTAGTTCTTCGTACATTTTTTTCGCCTTGAATACGTAAGCTAGGCAGCTTTTACAGTTCCGCTTTGCGTAGAAACTTAGTTACCATTAACAATCTTAATGCCTTAATAATACATCCTGTTTGAACTGGATAATTTTTTTTTTAGTAAGAAAATAAGAAAGTTTAGATGTTTTTTGCTCTTTGTTTTTTTCTAATTGCGCTATATACTCAAAAAGTACAGCAATATATGTATAGCAACGTATATGTATTCTCAATTTGTTTCAAGTAAACAAGATGATTTTGATAATAACAAAATAAAAAGCCAAAACATAGCAAAAACTATAATGTTCTACTTTTTCTGTTAAGCACTGGATGTGCCCATATATTTTGCATATTACTAACATTCTTCTGAAAGCTTATGTTAAATTTAAAAAGCGGCTGTTCTTAATATAAGAACAGTGATATTAACATCGTGATAGAAATAGTAACATTTTATTACAGTAATGCGAACTTTTTTAGACCCTAAAAGTACATTCAAATTTTGAAAAAAGAATTAAAAAGCTTAATTTTGAGATCTAAAATGCGTAAAAAGCACTAATGTGAGAAACGAGTGAATATACAAACAAATGAAGTTAAGTAATGTTTAATATTTGCTAAGCTATTCTCAATTTCGACAATAGTATCAAAATTTTTAATGAAATATATCAGAAGAAAAAGGAATGCTTCACATTGAAAAAATAAATACACTAAGATTTTATTAAATTAATTTTAGGAAATACACAAATTTCTTAAAAAAACTACTTAGTGCTTTTTTAGTACACGAAAATGTGAAAAGAAATCCTATTGTTTTCGATACGCTGTCCGTTTGTCCGCCTTTCCGTCTATTTGCCCATCCGCCACAGGCTGGTGTGTTCTCGAGAAAATTAAAAAAATATTTGCATTAAATTATAATTGATAATTTAAGTAATAATTATCACATGCAATTTACCTTACAAAGCAATACGAACTTTACCCTAATCAAATCATAAATATAGATACAAATTAAATGAAGAAATGAAGAACGATAATAATAAAGTTAACTAAAAATTAATAGCTATGGGATTGTAGCAACAATTTAATAAAAATATACTTAATAGTAACAAACCAAAAAAGTTCGTCTTAAGTAGAACAAAAAGAAGAAAATTGACTAACATGTGCATAATTAGTAAATAACAAACGACAATGGTGAGACTGTTGTAAATTTAGATGTGGTAAAATTGAGCATTCATTACCAAAAAAAAGTTTCAGAAAATTTACATACGATGAATGCAACAAATCACATAATCCATTTGCAATAAAAAGTTGCGTTTATAAAGCAGGAATCCTTATCAACTGGCACTACACACAGTGGACCAAACACAAAGTACGCTGATGATAAAGGTGTAGTGACCTTCAAAAACAGCTAGTTGTTCCGTTCTACTACGTGTTTGTCAGAATGTTTACAATTAACTGTAGCGTTATTTGTGCATAAATAATTATCACATATAATTTGGCTTTCAAAGCGATACTAACTTTAGCCTGATCAAATCATATATATAGAAAGAAATGAAGTTCGAACAATAATAATTATAGAACTAACTTATAATTTGTTTTGTTTTTTGTTACTGGTAATTGATAGTATAAAATTATATTATTAATTATTTGTTATGTGCTGTTAGATTATTTTATCTAATTTTTCGACCTTTTTTATATATTCAATTAAACTGTTTTTTTTAGCTTTAGGTCTGCTTTTATTTGTTTTTTATTATATTAATATTTCTGCAACCTTCTGTTAACTTCTTCAGAATATATATTGTGTTGTTAACTTTGTAATTCCCAATAAATTTTTTGGAGTTTTTTTATAAGTATTTTTTTGAGCTTTTTTGAATTATGGTTGAAGTCTACTGATGATTTGTCTGAGCAGCAAAAAAATATTATGAAAATTAGTATTCATTTGGTGACACGGTGAATAAAAATAAAATTATAAGCTTATTACAATTTTTTTTAATAGAAATCAAGGAATAAATTTATTTTAGGATGACCATGATTTGATTTCTTTGTGTTGTTTGGGCTGGGATAATTATTCCTTTTGGTTTTTGTTCATGTGCCAAACCAGTAAAAGTATTTTGAATTTTTTTTTACTTCGCATGCAACGCTTGCTTGCTTACGGTCTAATTCATAAAAATTCCTTATTTCAGATTTAATCTGTACATTACTTATGAAACGGATTTCGCTTTATTAAGCTCTAATAAAAATTTGTATTTATAACTGATTAATATCAGTGAATTAACTATTAAACGATTTTGCTTCTTTTGTAATTTTATGTTGGCAGCATCATGCTACTTTCGCTCTCATTTTATGTTTAGTGATGCATACAACGAAGAATCGATTATCTAGGTAGTCTGTTTGAGTCGAAAAAAAGTAAATCATTACGCATAATATTATTAAAAAATAACTTAAGAAGTAGGCGTTTCACTTTTTATTAATAAATAAACCAAAAAAAAATTATATGTTACAAAAAATTGTATTTAAACACATTTATATTCGGCTGAGTACAGAGGTAGGCAAATACCCATTTTATAGCGGTCAATTATGCATCACTATTTTGTTTTAATTTTAAAATATTATTGTACATGCATACATACATATGTAAGCATGCAGTACCATACAAACATACGTATGCTTGTACTTACATATGCCCTTATGTTTATAATTCTATTTTTCTTTTTGCCAATGAATGGGATTTCTTTAATTTTCAACGATGTTTATATGTATATATTTTTCTTTTTGTACAATTATGCATACATACATACATGTACCAACTTTAACCAAGAACATTATTCAGGAGACATGCATAAGAATAAACAAGAAACATAAAAGTGAGAAACCACAGAAAATCTCACATAAGAGATAAAAAAAATCAAGAAAATATTATTTATAATTGTTTATCAAACGCTTAAAGTAGCATGGAGGCTACATTAAAAATCTCTGAGTTATGAAACGTCTATTAAACGTCTAATAGGCTATTAATCATTTATGAATACACATTTAGCGATTTTTGACTATTAATGTGTTATTGAACTGTTAATAATTATTTATGAATTAGACCGTTAATTTTTTTTTGTTTGTTTTTAAGCGAGAAATAAAAGCAATAATAAAAATTTTGTTAGGCATTAAATATTTGTTTAAACAGTGTTGCATACGTTTAGGAGTCTCGCATAATTTTTTAATGGCGTATGCTTAATATGATTATTATCATTTGATATATGGAGCCATTACCGTCAAAACATGATTTTTGAAATTCGTTTTTAGGGTTGCGTACACCGAAGTTAGCATTATAAACACAAGATTTTGGGCAAGTTCGGACTAATGAGAGAAAAAGAAATTTAGTCTCTGAATGCGACAAAAATGCAAAATTTCTGGAATGCAAAACACATAATTACACATTTTGAAATATTTATGGTGCTTAGTTTTTCAATTAAATTGTATTTAAGTGATTTTAGTTGCTTAAAACGCATAACATCACAAAAATAAAAATTAGCGTCATTGATTAACTGATCTGTACAAAAATAAAATAATACATTAAAGAAAGTTAGAAACATGCACAAATGTGCTTATAACTTCAAGTTTTTTAAAACAAAACCTTCGATTTTACTCTTTAATATATTTTTACATAAACACTTTATTTTCAAATTTTCTAATTAATGTTTTAGTTTACTATGTAAATGAAAAACAGCTGATTATTTAATTTTTGTGCGAACTTATCCAAAGAAAAAATTCGTACAAGTTTGTATAGGAAATGAAAAAAATTACTTTATCTGGGTTTTTTCAAATATATAAACATCTTATGTATGAAATTAATCTGCTATTATGAATTGAATATTGTTTTAATTTTTTTTTTTCATGTGTACAATGCAGAAATTGGGGAAATGATGAAAATACGCTACTTAAACTTTTTGCGAATGAATCCTGTAAAGCATTGCCACAACTCATATTTAAATATTTATTTGAGGGAGTAATTGCTTACATAACAGAAATTCTTTGAGTTTTTATTTATTTAAATATTCTTAAAATTTTTAAATGTACGTATATTTGAAAAAGGAAATTAAAACTTTTTGTTTAATATTTAAAGCTTCCATTTTACTTTTCTAATAAGTTACTTTTGATGACAAATCTAAACAAATATTTTTATTACCAAATATAAACAAATCTTATCCTTAAATTTAACCAGAAATATAAAAATTAACACATTTGCATATTAGATAAGAGCTTGTAAAAAACATTGGTATATTTAATAACATTCTATAATACAAAGGCTTGAAGTAATTTTGCCCAAGTAACTGGAACTATAAATTTATAAATGAGTTTAACTGCCTAGAGGGTTATAAAAACTGATATAGTATGTATGCTTGGCGTTAAAATTACAAACAAACACAACTCATTATCAAAGTGTAAATTTACAGGTCTAAGGCCACTTGAAGGTAAGCATGGTAAAGTTATGGAACAAAAGCCTGTACATAAACTAAACCAAAAAAAAAAAAAAAAAAAAAAAAACAAGTAAGAGTGCTATATTTGCCTGTGCCGAATCTAATATACCCTTTACCAAAGTGCGTTTATGTAGTATAGAGATACATATATAATACATAGTTACTTTTATGTACGAAGAAAAGAATAATAATTTTCAAACCCTAGAATCATAATTTTAGATTTTTCTGATTACTTATAGCAATCTAGTAGTTCTTAAAAAAATATAGAAAGTGTGTTAAGTAAAAAAAGGAAATTAAAAAAAATGTTTTATTTAGTTACTTTAATGTCCAGAAAAAAATCATAGTTTCTAGCTCTGGAGCTGTGGTTTTTATTTTTATAATATTCTATACCAAACTTTTTTTTCCAAAACATAAAATACATATAATTTATAAAGGAAAAGATAAAAATTAATTAGACTTAGTTACTTTTATATATCAAAAAAGTGTAATTGACCCAACCGTTAACTCATCCTTTTTGATTTTCTGATTTCTTACACCAATATCTTTTTTTTAAGAATTTAAGAAATGTTTAATTTATAAAAAAAGCAAAAATTTGTTTTAGTAACTTACTTTCCTACAAAAAAGTTAAAGTTTTTCAACCCTGGAATCGACTTTTTAGTTTTTATAATTGTTTTTTTTATTTGAAATACCAATTTTATTTGTTATAAGGCATAAAAAAGTTTATTTAATAAAAATAGATACAAATTAGTTTTCGGTAGTTAATTTTTTATATCACAAAGAGTGTAAGCCTCCCAACCCTGGAATCCTTCTTTTTGATATTTTTTGATTTCTTACACCATCTTTTTTTTAAGAATATAAGATATGTTTAATTTATAGTAAAAAAGAAAAAATTTGTTTTAGTAAGTTACTTTTGTATAAAAAATAAGGTTTCCAACCCTGGAAACGTCGTTTTATTTTTTTATTTTTTTTATTTTGAAATTCCAAATTAATTCTTACTGAAGTAAAAATAAGTTTATTTTATAAAAAAAAAATAAAAATTAGTTTTCGATAGCTAATTTTTTATATCACAAAAAGTGTGGGTTTTCCAACCCTGAAATCAAACTTTTTGATTTTTCTGATTTCTTATACTAATCTCTTTCTTTTAAGAATATAAGATATCTTGAATTTATAGAGAAAAAGGGAAAATTTGCTTTAGTAAGTTACTTTTCTATAAAAAAGGTAAGGTTTTCCAACGCTGGAAAAGTGTTTTAAACTTTTTTAAATTGAAATACAAATTTTATTCATACTGAAGCATAAAATAATTTTATTTATTTAAAAAAAAATTAAAATAAGTTTTCGGTAGTTAATTTTTTATATCACAAAAAGAGCAGTTTTCCCAACCCTGGAATCATCCTTTTTAATTTTTCTGATTTCTTACACAAATCTATTGCTCTTAAGAATATAAGATATCTTTAATTTATAGAGAAAAAGGAAAAATTTGCTTTAGTAAGTTACTTTTGTATAAAAAAAGTTAAAGTTTTCCAACCCTGGAAACATCTTTTTGATTTAAGAAGATTAATTTTTAATTTTAAATGCCAATTTATTCATACTAAAGTATAAAATAAGTTCATTTAATAAAAAAAATAAAAATTAATTTTCGGTAGTTAATTTTTTATATCACAAAAAGTTTCAGTTTCCCAACCCTGGAATCATTCTTTTTGATTTTCTGACTTCTAACATCAATCCCTTTCTTTGAAGAACATTAGATATTTTTAATTTATAGAAAAAAAGGAGAAATTTGTTTTAGTAAGTTACTTTTGTATAAGTTTTCCAACCCTGGAAACATCTTTTTAAATTTTTATTTTTTTTTATTCGAAATACCAATTTTTTTCGTGGTGAACTATATAATAAGTTTAATTAATTTTTTGTTTTTCTGATTTCTAACATCAATTTCTTTTTTTAAGAACATTAGATATGTTTTATTTCTAGAAAAAAAGGAAAAATATGTTTTAGTAAGTTACTTTTGTATAAGAAATAAAGTTAAAGTTTTCCAACCCTGGAAACATCTAATTAATTTTTGAAGTTGAATTTTTTATTTGAAATACCAATTTTATTCGTGGTGAAGTATAAAATAAGTTTATTTAATAAAAATAATTAAAAAATTAGTTTACGGTAGTTAATTGTATACATCCCTGGAAACGTCTTTTTAATTTTTTTAATTTCTTAAATTTTTTTTAAATTTTTTTTAGTTAGAAATACCAACTTTGTTCATACTGAAGTATAAAATAAGTTTATTTAATAAAAAATTATTAAAAACTAATTTTCGGTAGTTATTTTGTATAGCAAAATGAAGTTTAAGTCTCCCAGCTCTGAAACCGCCTGCTTGGTTTTGCTCGTTTTCAATACTAATCTTATTTCGTCCAAGAACGAAGTCTCTAGCTTTTATGGGAGCTTCGGAAAACCGATTTCACGTACAGACAGACGGACAGACGGACAGACCGACATCTCTTATTCGTCTTCACTATGCATAAGGATGCAGAATATATATACTTTATGGCTCGGTTATTAATATTCTGGAAATTACAAACGGAATGACAAACCTATATATACCCTTTTACCATTTTTTTGGTAAAGGATATAAAAAAATAAATATGTGTGCATATTTATTTTTATTTAGATAATACAACAAATATGAGCAAAAGCATTTTGTTGTAAATGTGATTACATGAACGTCTTGTTCAATTGTACAGATATCCTGGCATTTGTTTGAAATACATTTAAAATCATTTACTTCAGTATTGCCACAACTCAAAATAATATAGTTTTGCAGAAAATGTATTTAAAGTTTTCAATTTACATTAAACTCAAAGCACACATGACAAAGTGGTATGGTGATGGTACAACCAATTTATGTGAAATTTTAACAAAAGATAAAATACAAAATGCTAAATTACACGTTATAAACTAAAAAAGAAGTTCCCTTTAGTAACAAAATTTTATAAAAAAAAAAGAATTTTATGAGTTATTATACTATTGAAGTAAATAAGCGATATGTACATACAACAATGTGATATTCAAACAACTGGCCATATTGTCTAGTGAGTTACATTTACTTCCATGTTAACATATTTGTGTGATTTTTTAATTTTGTTGATAAAAATGTTATTGTTCGAAATTTTTATGGCGGAAAAGTTGTATTAATAACCCAAACCATCGGTGATTATGATGAAAAAAAAATTTAAAAAATCTAAACGTACGCTTTATCTCATTGAAATAATTGGATGAATTCATGAAATTTATTATTCGACATATTTTCATAATTTTATTATAAGCGAAATTTATTTGCTCTTCGTTAAGTATTGTCTGTATGCAGTGCTTGTTTAACAAATCTTCAAAAGACTTCAATCACACATTTGTTAAACCAACAATCTTAACCTCTAGAAAATATATTGCACTTGTAATTGAATAAATGAAATAACATTTATAAAACAAATTTTCATAATAAATACATATTTGAAAAGTAATATTGAAATAATTCAAACAATGTGTCCAACTTACATACATTTGTTTTTTACCTTTTTATGCAGATAGTTGCTTATTACTTATTGTGATTTAGACAAATAAACCATATTTTCTGGTTTCAATGACTAAATAAACTCACTAACTGAATTAAAATAGTAAATTGTTAATGAAAAAGAAACATTTTTATGGTTAAAACAACCGAAATTAATTGATATAGTTTGCAAAACAAACAACTCTGTTTTTTTGAAATAGTTTACTTATTAATTTTGAGATATAAAATATATTGTTTTATTGATTCGACAGATAAAAATTATAGACAAAATGATAAGAAATATTAATCTTGCCAGTTTTATTTGCTGGTTTTTAAATAAAAGTTAATCTTACGATTAGGATAAATAAGCTATTTGTCTGGATAAATTAATAAATTTCAGTTGTTAATGAATATTACTGAAGGAAACTCAAAATGTATTTAATAAAAACCCATACAGGGACTAGCAACTACCATTGTCCCTCGAATGGTAGTTGCTAGATACAACTTCCCAGCAAAATATGATAATGAAAATCATTTGTTGTTGCATTGATGAACTCAGCTCCAAGAACTTCCATTTCTGGTGAATCATCAATGAATTTTACACATACACAACTATGGATGGAAGTCATCAAAATAACTGAAAGGTATTTGCTTCAAATATTGTCTAGAACAATTTGTTATAAAAAAACAGCTTTAGGATATTAAATTCAGTACATGTAGTGATTGATATGCAATGAAAGTGGCAAACGTTTGGAACTAGTTCCAATTTTTTTAGTGGGCTACTAATCCATTTGACAAGTTACGGCTTGAGTATAAATCAATATTTGAAACTGTTGCTGGGTGGCGGTATTTCCTACTGAGATGTTAATTGCAGTATAAGAAACGAATTTGTTTTCAAAAACTGTCTATTAAACTATTATATAGCATTTACTTTGTCTCGAAGTCTAGTACTTATAAGATTTCCAGTTAAATCAAGTAAAAGGCCTAGCTGCCTTCTAATTTATCAGTAAATTTTTAGAAACTCTACTCAAAATCTAATATTTTTATTTTATTTTTAACCCCCAACCAAACAAGGGGTGTTATAAGTTTGTAGTGTGTGTCTGTGTATATGTGTGTCGTTACAAGTATACGTACAGACCAAACGGCTGAACCGATTTTAAATTAGTTTATAATGTTTGAAAGGTGACTTGATTCAAAGTGTTTTTCGCTATGTTTAAAGAACATAGGTTCAGCCGTTTAGAAGATATAGCATCTTTTCTGAATAAATCGAGGGTTTTTAAAATTTTCAATTTTTGTTAATTTATTACTATCCTGTACAACATGTTTACATAAAAGATTATTGAATTAGCTGCGGACTACTTAAAAAAGGGGTGTGTGAATTGGCTACATTGTAATGGTTTAGTTATTGCTTTGAAAAATTTTGAGCTAATGGGATTTGTTTTGGATAAAAAAGTCTTGATAAATGTCAAAAGAAAAAACTTGATGTAAACAGTATAGATTTTCAAAAGATTTTAAATCAAATCCTCCCTATAACCTAAAAACTATCAGCTTAGCTTATTTAGACAATATCAATATAAATTATGTAGAGCGTAGATATTTCACTGACCTTTTATATAAATATGTTTTACAAGGTAGTAGAAAATAGATAAAAGTATTAGATTTTAAGTAGATTCCCTGCAAATCTATTGACAAATTAGATTTCGTTTTGTATAAGAAATCTAGTAAATAGCAACTAAAGGGTGTACCAATAAGAACGCAAGATTTAAATTTTAAATAAAACACAGATATTTAAAAAAAAATCGTGAAACTTTATTGTATCGTAAAGTAGACAAAATGAGGTTATGTGTGGAACAACCAATAGGGCAGATGTCCGCCGCGGCTTTGCTGGCACACACGCGATCTTTTAATGAAATTTTCAATGGCCGTTTTGCATAAATGCTGCGGTATTTCATTAATGCAGCGTCCAATTTCCTCTTTTAAGGCTTGAGTCGTCGTTGGCTTATTCGTGTAAACCATCGACTTCAAAAAACCCCCCAAAAAAATCTAATTGTGTTACATCGTACGATCTAGGCAGGCAATTCTGGTCTCCATAACGCGAAAAAACACGACCGGGAAATGACTGATGCAGCAATTGAATTGTTTTTCTGGCTGTATGACATGTGGCGCCGTCTTGTTGAAACCACATGCCCTCCACATTCATTTCTTCAATTCTAGGCACGAAAAAACTGGTTATCATTTAACGATACCGAACACCATTGACTGTTTGCGCTTGACCCGCGTTTGAGCGACATCATCACGTACAGCTGCGACATTTTCGGTCGATCGACCTGGTCGAAGGCGCCTTGTTGTCTTTACATCACTAACAGACCCAGTTTCGGCAAATTTATCCATTAATCTCTTTACAGTTGACTCTTTTAAAGTATTATTGTGACCTCAAATTGATCGCAAATTTGCGAACTGTAGCCGCAAAGCTTTCACCATTTTGGTAAAACAATTTCACAATGAGAGTGCGTTGTTCATTCGTGTATCGCTTCATTTTTACTAACCTCGTACCTTCTACTAGCAAACAATAACAATTGTTCAAATGTCAAACAATGACACTTCGAATGGCGCCAAATTTAAATCTTGGATTCTTGTTGGGACACCCTTTAGATGTAGCTCAAAGTTTCGTATTTACTAGATTTCGATACAACGTTAATGCCGTATTATTATTTATTTTTCCCATTTACAAACTTCAGGCTTTTATTTTATAAGCAGCACAATACTTTGCATTTTATGTTCTTTAATGAGCCCCAAAATAATTGTTTTAATCCATTTCGCAATTGAAAGTTGTTTTGTTTCATACGTATGCTAATTTTAAGTTAATAAAAATCACTTAAATATAATATATGCATGTACAACAAATTTGATACTTATTTTTCATATTGCTAACAAAACATGCCTTATCTAAATATTAACATAAACCATAAAATGGTTTAGCTGAAACATAAGAGCATTCAATATTAATTACGCGAATTGTGTTCATAAATCCTACAATGTGTGTAAAAATAATAAGAAGTGCCATATATAAGTTTATCGTGAGATAATGCAGCATAAACTTTTATAAATTATTACCTTTTCTGGCAAATTTCGTTCGTGTTTGCAACACAAATTCACATTAGATACATTTTGATTGGAAAGCCAATCATATATCTTAAATTTATTTGGTTCGTATGGGAAGGTAATAAAAATGCACGTGTCAAGGGTATAATACGATAAATTATTTCCTGAAGAAGTTTGTTACTTCATTCTTTAATATTGAATGAATGAATAAGAAAAAGATATATGAATTGCGTATTTAATATTAAATTAGCCATATTGGCGTAAATACTAATATGTTGTATATAGTATATGAAAACGCCTTCAGTTAAATAAATTCGAGTTTGTGCTATTTACAGCCTAAAGTATAAGATATATATTTAGTATTCTCAATCTATCAATAACATATGGCACATGAAAAAGGTTAACCATGCCAAAGCAAAAGGCTTTCAATAATTTTTCCTAAGCCGTTAACTAATTTATGATTTTCCAATGCTAACATAAATGAAGGAAGTGTCGTAATTCTGTAATATAGTTTTGTTTTATAGCTGAGGTCTGCTTTCTTTTGAAACGTTGCCTATCACGCCGCAGGTTTTTTTTATACACCATTAGGTTAGTGTGACTCTTACTTAGACACCTTTTATATCCCAATAAAAACATGGTTTCTTGTACTACTCCTTATAACTTATAACAACTTAAAAACCACTTACGAAGAGATGCGAACTTAATCATAAATATAAAAATCAAATGGCATTCGCTGGTAATTGCAGCACTTAAGAACAGCTGTGCTTATTTGTCAAATTTTTTTCAAATGTTTGTCTTTAATTTGAAGTATTTCTGTATTTAGCTTTTAACCAGAATCATGAGGCTCTTAATCCATAAACGTATAAGCTTGCAAAGATAAAGAGCGCAAACAAAACAATTAACTTGCTTTGATATCAAACTGTAGTCGTAAAATTAAAAAAAAAAACAAAAACTGGAACGCATTTCTTGAATTATTCATTTAGTGTAATTAAAAAATCTATTTAGTGTTAAAAATATATTTAGCATTCGGAAAACCATTTTATCCAAAAAACCCCCGGTTAAAAATTGTTACCGCAAAGATTTTTCATACTGTTATTTTATTTATTATCATTCACACACAGAAATTTTTATACCAGAAAATTTTTAAATACATACAGTATTACTTTCCTGTCTCACCTACATAGGAAAACTTTCTGCTAGCAAAATTTCATTATAGCTGGAACTTGAATATTTTTAACATTTAAAATGAGGTACAATTTGTTTTTGTTTTGTTCTTGTTTTACCCACTCATTACAAAGAATAAAAGAAAATGAAAGCAAAACATTATTTTTATTCATAATCCTACTGTGATAAGAATCTAGTGTAATATACGAATCCCCGTATTAAAAATGTATTAAAAATGTTACCATAAATGTATTTAAATAAGCAGTTAAAATTTTTCTTTCCTAATGCAGAACGCATGAGCAATTCTTTTGACTGAAATATTAATCATACGCCTTACAATAGCCACATTAAAGGCTATGACTGCAATATTAATCATACGCCTTAGAATAGCCATATTAGTGACACTGTGTTTGTTGGCTTTGGTAAGTAAACCTTTTTTGACAAAAACTAATTTGCATCTTTTTATTAAAATGAATTTCTGTTTCAAGCAAAAGGCATGTGAAAAACCAGTTGTCAACGATGTCCGAGGACATATTTTTCTTTTTAATTTTGCAAATGTGTTAACTGTGATACACATGCTTTCATATGTTTATTGTTCATAATATGAGCATTGTTAGTGTAGTATAAGAAGAAAATTAACATGTATATAAGCATGTTAATATGTTTCATTACATATTGTTCCTGCATTTCGGTAGTGAGCATAATAAGTACCAGTTTACAAAAGGTTTGGTTAAGCACGTGAATTCATATTTATATTTGCATGTAGACTCGTTGATAACAAAAGTATAATTATGAATTTTATATAGAAACATGTATAATTGTGTATATGTATGTCATTGTTTATTTTTATCAATAAATTATATCCCATTTCGAAGAAACTATGGGCCGTATTCAAAAAATTTTTATTAACTTCAAGTGTTCTTTTTTCAAAACGTTAACGCACACTTCAAGCTCAAATGATTATTTTTGGATAAGGCTATAAGCCTTACACTCATTTAAATTTAGTTTTATATTTTCTTAAAAATCTTAGTACATATCTTGAGCTCTGAAAGTGACTTGATCTGGCATTTAGAAAAAAGGATGAGTTTACGTCAATTAACATTTAACATAATATTGTATGCACTTCAACTCAACCTACTCTGATATTAGCAAAACTGGGCAGGGCCACTTCTCTTACCAATATAAAAATAATTGCCATTCAGGTAAATAAAAAAGAATTATATGAACCTCATTGATATTGAGTACAATGCTTTGCATAGGGTTGCTAGGAATTCTTTGTGACAACATAAGCTGTGAACTGGTGTTCGACAGCAGAATCAATCTCAAAACTCCTAGAGCATTATTGAAGAAAAACTGTACCACTGTAGATTCCGGTATATCAATGATGTCTCAAAAATGTAAGATGGAGCTTGCTCGAAAGTCTGTGGTATAATTTCATTAACTTCTAGATATGGTTGACGTAAAATATATTTTAATACGATAAACACATTCAATATTTAGAGCCAAATTAAGACGCGATAGCATTTCATCATTGTCGAAATAGATGACTTGTCGGTTAGCTTATTACTTGAGTTTTTAATAATGCAATTTTGATTTGATGAAAGTTCTACCATTTAGAAAAATTTTAAAAAATGGCCAAGTCTTATGGCATGTCAAATTTTTATCGTATTATTTACCATTTGTCATAAAATTTTTCATTTATACTATCGCTCTTTTACTCGAACGTATTATTTGAATTTTTGACATGTAATAATATATACAAAGTATAATATTCTGAACAACCCTTAACACAGATTAAAATATTTTGTTTAGCTGAGTCTAAATTTGATTTCAACTTTCAAGTGCTTATTGCTGAAGTTGAATTTTATCTCTTTTATATTATTATTATTATTTTTTTTTTGATGAGCTTTTATATCCTTTGCGTTAGTGTAACTTCTAAAGCAGAACAGACTTTTACGGATTTATTTTATTGTATAAGCAAAACAATGACAAGCATAAACAAGTATCGCATATTGTACCAGTTGGTTATATCCTTAAGACATCTTGAAAAACGAATGCACGAAAATCTTAACGCGAGGAGGATTTCAATCCAATCGATCATTGAGGAAATTTCGTAACAAATGCTGGCTAAGTTCAAACATGACAACAAGAACAACACTTTCGCTCTTTCCTTGTCGCTATAGAACTGATAATTTCTAAAATATTTTAGTTAATGAAACTGTACATAATATTTTTTTATATTGAAAGTTGCAAGACTAACTCGCGGATAATACCCACCAACTAGTTTGATGCATGACCAGTTGATTAGTTCTTCTTATATCGAGTATTTGTGAGCACGGATTTTTATTTTATTATTTCAAAACCACCAGTAATGGACAAATATAGAAATTTCCTTAGCATGCGTTGATGAAAGTATTCTCTGCCAAAAGTTGGCCAACTGGGGTACTACATTTTTCACGTACGCACGCATGTATGTGTGTGTATGTAGTTTAGTTTATTGGTATATGTGTATGCCTAGAATGTTGTTATAAGCACCCAAATATGATGGCTCAGCAAAACAAAGATGGTTTATCTTAGCTTTAAAACCTATAAAAACTTTGTAATGTTTTTAGTTCTAATTTTTCAAATAATTATGGAAGATAAGAATGTGAGATTTAACAAAATTCACGTCAAATTACAAAATGTAATAATAGGAAAGTTATCAAGGAATATAAACTTTTGTAGTTCTCATTAATAACAACGTATGTTATATATTTCTCATTTTGACTTTATGAAATAAAATTGTTATATTTTAAATGCTTGGAAAAATATGGACGCATGTATTTCATATTTTTCTAAAACAACAACATGACCTCTAATTTTTTTAAATAATCTTCAAAAAAAAAAATTTTTAACATACGCTGTTATTAATGAAAACCACAAATCCTTCTTTTGTTTGAAAAAACTAATAAATCAGCAATAATAGCAAACTTTTACAAAACTAAAACAATTTTTTTTTAATAACACTTCATCTTATGGTTTAAGTATTAGCTCTAGCATTTCCAACAATTCCGATAAATAGATAAACTCACATCTCTGTTTATGCCTACACAAGCATGCCTTCCTTAATCACAATAACCACTTCCTCATATGCTTAAAGCAACAACTGTCTTGTAAGGATTTAGTATATTATTATCCTTTCTATTTTTCCATGTATTTGTCATATACTGAAGACATAAATTAGAAAATACGAGTTTGCAAGTATGTATAGCGTTTTTTTTATTTTTTTTGTTGTTGATCGTTTATTGTTATTTCGGTTATGTCTAATGGAATTTAGACATTAATGTTTATTAAAATGGCTTAACTCTTCATAGAAAAAATAATGGCAAAATAAAATGTGTGATGTATAATTTGAGTTTCAAATATCCCACGGCGAAGTATCAACGTGTGATCACAAATTTATTTATTTATTTTCGAAGAATATTTTCAACCAGAGATAATCAAAAAAATTCTTGGAAATCATAACAGCAACAGCAGGAAATTTAAGCTAAATTCAAGTGCAAACGCCAGTTAGAAAATATTTATTGGAATCTAGTTGGTTTTGCGAATTGAATTCATTATTGCTTAATGTTTTTCTCTGTTTTGAGTATAAAAATTATATTTGCTTTAGCTTACTTACAAAAAACAAACAAAGTGCTGATATGAGCATACGAATAATATTAATTTTCATCTATTAACCAAAAAATTAAAATAAAATTAAAATTAAAATTGAATAGTTTGATAGATGAAAGTTTAACCTTATTAAGCAAATTATATATGAGTATATATAACTATATTTGCAAAAGAGGGCGTGGGGTTAAATTTAAACAAATTTAACCCCATTCAAAAATAAAAACTAAGGCCTGGATCACAATAACGGCTTAATGTACAGATTTTCCTTGCTTCACTGAAATAAAATCATAAATAATAAGGTAGATTTGCATTAATTCTCAACTAATTGAAATATAAACACTAATGCCATTTTTTCTTATTACTTGTGAGTATATTGAAGTGAGCCCACGAATCAAAATAGTTCACATATTCCATTTACACTTAAAACTGAATATATAAAGCAGAAATCGACATCAACTGACACCACATACGATGGCCCAAACACAAACAACGATAATGATGAAGAAGTAGTGACCTGCAAAAATAGCTAGTTTTTCCGTTCTACTGGTGTTTGTCAGAATATTTACAATTAACTTTTTAACTTTTTGCATTAATAATTATCACATTTTAATTTGCCTTACAAATTATTATTTTATCTTGTATTCGTAACCAAATATCTGTTTCCTAAAAGTTGCGAAATATTCTCTAAAATCCGGAAATGCGACCACCTATGGTCTATAATAAATGACGGTTAGGTATTTTTTTTTAAGTTTTCATTATAAATGTTAGTCAATATCAAACATTTTGTTACAGTCAAGATCTTCGTTAGCTTTTGTTATTCTTTCCTCATCATAACTTATATATATTATAAGTCATTTTCATCATTCGCTATAAAATATGTATAGTCAATCTTGGCAATTTAAATGTTTTTTCACTAAAATGAGTTTCGTTATACTGAATGTTGCCTATGCAAAAAAATTTGTACCACAAAATTTGAGAGTTTAATTAAATATTTAAGTTTTCAGTTTATTGCTAACTTAAATTGGACTTGAGAGTTCTTTTAAGTTTCAAACTTACCGAGTCAGTCTCAGCTGACACAGCACTAGTGGAGTATCTTTGCAGACTATATGAATCAAAAGCAATTTTTTCAGATACGAATTTTTTATCAAAATATATCATCTGGTTATCTTACTACCTTTAAAGTGTAGTAAAAAAGAACTTTAAAACCAGGACCAAAAATTAGGAAAGGTGTTTGGGAAATGTGTCTCCACGTTACTGCTTTTACGTGTTGCAGATCCCTTATATAAATCGATTCTACCATTACCATACAATTGTTTTAATGTTCAGAAACTTATGGACTTTCTCACGTACATACATTTATATTTGCAGCCTATATTTGCTATTAAAAGCAAAAGTATTTTTAAATGTTTCGAACAAAACAATTCCGACTTCAATGAACAAAAAGCTATTTTATAAACAACATAAACTCATATGAATAATTACATGCTGATGTTTTCCTTTTGCATATTGTATATTTAAACAAGTTCATGCCGGTTTATATATGTATTATGGTACGTGTTTGTATTATTTTAAGGAAAATGAATTAATTGTTTAAATTCAAATGAAGTATTCGCTGCCATTCTCTTTCCCTCCTTCTTTCTCACTCTCTCTCCCTTTTCTTCACACCCATCGGTTTCTTTAGCTGAATACTGAAATACCAAAACGTTTGTAATGTAAAAGGAAAAACACATGTGCATATGTTTTTGTGATTAATTTCTTATTACAGAAAAATTGTTATCGACAGCAGTAAAACATATTTTTAATTAATTCCTAATAATAAGAAAACTGTAGGGCTTGTTTACACTACACATATGGAGAGTGATTTTGAGCCTAATAAAATATTTAATTGTAAAAAATAGCACAAAAATTTAATTTTAATGCAGCATCATTCTAAAAATCAGCTCATGAAATTAACATTTGCGAAACTCATTCTGAACGTCCAATTTGGGCAACCTTTCGAGCATTGCCAAAAAAAGTTCACGTGGGCCTACAGGAAATTATTGTGAGGTGTCAAATTGCTTGACCTTGGAGGTAATTTCTCAAAACTAGTGGGAGTGAGAGTTAAAGGAATAAATATATAATGCGTGATTTTTTAAGAGCGGATTTGATTTAAAAAAAAACACATATTACTTAGAGATATGTAAGAAATCTTTAATTTAGTCAATAGAACAATCTATATGATTCAATATTTAAAGATGATTTCATATAAATGTTGAACGCCACTATGCCTCAAATGGTTCATACGCTGGGTCCAATTTTGGAATACTCTCTCCAACATATCGGCCGGGATCTAACTATTATATTCTAAAGCCTAAACATAGCCTCACAAAAATACTCTAAAGGCATTTAATCATAAGATCTTGACGGTCATTTGATCGCCCCCAAACATGAAATAAACTGTTCAACGAACCTGTATCTCAATTAAACATGCATGGATGCTGTGTGGCATATGACACTGTATTGCTGAAACCAGAATTCAGCCAAGTCCATTTTTTCTATTTCGGGCAAAGACATTTGTAGTCATCTCACTAAAGTACTGAGAATAGCGCCGAATCCATAATTCAAGGTCATCAACCACACTGGATTATTCAGCTGCAATATTTTCCTCTGTCCACACTCTAGGTATGCAAGTTGTTGGCTTAATGCCCAACAATGTAAAGTTGGTATGAAATTAAGTCACAAGATTACGAATAGCCGCCTCAAAAAGACGCTCGAAACTTACCATAAAATGGAAGAAGTCCACGATGCATTTTCTTAACCGAGCATGAAATTCGGTAATGAAATTGAAGAATCTGTAGGTCGATTTGTGGTTAAATTTTAAACTAATCTGGACATGTTTAATAGTAACATGTTACATGAAAACAACTGAGCTCCCAAGGAACAGTGTTGCCAAACAGGAAGTTGCTAAAAAATCACCCTTTATATATAAATTTTGATTGTTCCTAGAGACCAATCAGGGAAAGAACACTGAAAGGAAACTGCCAATCACCAGCTATGTAAATCTAACCATCAAACAAGTATGTATACAATAAAATCAAAAAACCTGACTGCGATCAACTTTGAACCGCTAAATATCCTAAATGGTCATTCCAAATGAAAAGTCATAGGAGAAACCTAAAGATTATTTTAAAATACCTATCGAATTATACTTGTTTTGATATAGTTTAGTGACTTTTTCGTCTGTTGGCCGGCGTATTGAATTTTGACAACCGACATATCTTTAGTGACACTTCCGGGATCAAGACCAATCGCTTGACGTAAGGATAATCAAAATCTGTCCACGCGTTCGATTTATATAGTGCATAGAAGCACACATACATGCACATTTACATACATATATACATACATGTATACACACATAGACTGATAAACACAATATCCTTCATTGCTTTGCGCAGTCGGGTAAAAAAATCAACAAAAATCACAACATAATTTCTTTATATTCATTCCGACAGGCTTATTTATTAACATAAATTCAAAATAAACAAAAAGGTTGATGAAAAAATTTTGTCAGAAACTAGATCTCATACAGACTGTACTAAGGGCCTGTCCCACGATGTCACCAACGTTCGACTCATCGCACAGTTACAATGGAAACAACAACAAAATTTTAAATTTGTTTTTGTTTTGACTGTAGAGGTGCGACGAGTCGAAAGTTGTCGACATCGTTGGACAGGCTCTAAGTCTGGATTTTTAACAAAAGGAAAATAAATTGTCGGATACGTGATTACATCATAAAATTCATAAAATGTTTTGTGTTTTGTTATGAATAAGAATCCTGAAAATTTCCTTGATTTTAAATAGATTCGTATTTTTTGTGACAAAATTAATTATTTTCTTTAAATTTTGTTTTATTTACAACTAAGTTTCCAAATAAAGAATAGCATTACGTTCGTTATAAACGAACTCCACTCTATTTCCCTATACATCAGAAAAAAACTTCTTAGCTTGTAAGATATTTTATTATCCTTATGTCAGAAAATACTTTGCTGTTTTGGCATGCTGAAATTGAGATTTCTTTGTAAACAAGCTGATAAGATAAAAACACTTCATGGAATTGCCTCAGGTGGTGAAATGTATTAAGGGACATGAAAAATATTTTGTTTCCTTTTTTCAAAAGAGCGAAAATAAATTTATAACAATCGCTCATAAGCCTAAATAAACACAAAAAATATCCATTAATCGCTGAATATTTCTATAAGTGATTTGAATCAAAATATTTTTGTTGATTTTATATTGTATGTACAAGTGATGAAACGAATGACAAATTTTGATATTCGCGAATGCGAATACGAATACGAATATTTAAAACGATATTCGCAAATACGAATACGAATATTATATGTGAAATTTTTAGACATTAAATTGGGTTGCTATTTACGGCTTCAAAATTATATATGAAAAAATTTCTTATGAAAAAGAATTTCATCCTCCTGTTCGCTTACATTTAAGTAAATAAAAACTATTCAAAATTGTAATTAAACAAGAAGTTTGTTTTCAATTGTTCTATTTAAATTGAAGTATTTTTCTGTATTTATTATTTTAACAGGCTAAAGTTCGTATCGCTTTCTAAGCCAAATTACATGTGATAATTATTAATGAACAAATAACACCAAAATTAGTTGTAAGTATTCTGACAACACATAGTTGAACGAAACAGCCCACAATATATACATAAAATCCTACAAGAATATTTTTTTTTTTGTTATACGAGTTTTTGTTTTTTAAACCTTGAGGCTATACGCATATAAACTTTGCATACCGTATGTATTTTCTAACAGACTTCCAATTCACCAGTGATAAAAAAAGAGAGAAATAGATCGAGTTAATAAAATTCAGGCCTTTTTGATTGCAAATGCGATCTTATGTAATATATCATGTATGCATACATTTTTATTCACTGAGAGAACAACCTTCGTAAGTGCAATGATTTTGGACATTGTATTTATGATTTTGTCATTCTTTTTCAGCCAATGCAACGCTTCATTCACATTACGAAAATTGTTTCATTAGCTGAAAAAATGTCATGTATACAACGAAATATTTTCATTCATGTAACGACATGTTTTTTACTAAGCAACGTACATTTTCATATTCTAAATGAAAAATGTAATTATTGCAATGAAGCTTTTTAGTTTATACAATGAAGTGAGTTATTTTTAATTTTTTTAACGAACTATTTCATTGAATTAACAAACATTTTTCATGTATATCATTAAAGTAATTCATTATTCAGACGTAAGATTTAATTTTTTGGTAATATCTAACATTGTGTTAACAACATAAGTCAATGTTGTAATGACTCTGATTCATTAATTTAATGTATTTATTTAAATTATCATTGTATTTTATTAATTATTCAACTTACGTATGTATTTTGGGCACATGTATCAGAAAAATGCTTGCATGGATATGAATAATTGGCTTCCTCGGCCAAGATTTGAACTTGGAACTCATTGCGTGGTAGTCAACGCGCTTACCGCTGCAGCCAGAACAACCTCAAATATTATTTAGATACACACTTAATACATATACATATACCATCATTAATGAAATTTTAGTTCAACAT
The DNA here is from genome assembly GCA_949987645.1 of Tachina grossa. Lineage (NCBI taxonomy): Eukaryota > Metazoa > Arthropoda > Insecta > Diptera > Tachinidae > Tachina > Tachina grossa. The sequence continues at coordinate 148,512,881 of OX465274.1, read as the reverse complement.
TATTTAATTAATCAAAAGTTATAACTTAAAAATAAATATATATAAATATATATATTAAAAAAAATTCTTTGTCTTATCTCTCGGACTCAAACCTGGGACTACAAGGGTATCACACTGCTTACAGGCGAGCAGCAGGAAGTTTTCTTCATTGTAGTTACGAAAATATTTCATTAAAGTTGCAACAAAACTGTGATTTCCATAACTATAGATTAATTACAATTGTAGTTTGATTTTTGATTTATAAACTTTAAATTTTGATCTTCTTTTATGCCACCTATTTAATTTAAAATATTTTTTTGTATGAATTCTACATAATATAATGTATTCAAGTTTTTCATTACATGAATGAACATTATTTCGTAACATTAATGATACTACAAAATGTAAAATATTAAGCACTAGAAAGGTTTCATTCCATTAATAAAATTTGCATCAATATAACGTAATGTTTCATTTTATTAATAAAATCTGTCATGGTATTAATGAAAGGGGTTCAACTTAACGGTTTCATTCCCGTTACGAAGTGTGTTTCTTTTATTGTATGGCGCCATATATTATATATTATTTTTATATATGGATTCACATATGAAGAGCTTGAGCTTAATTAAAATTTCAATTTATGAGCTCATATGTTATAATACATTTCATATACTAGTTCATATATTAATTCATATATAATTTGCCATGTATAATCCCATACCTTTTCATTCATGAATTCATATATATACATATATATTTATATACATTCATATATTAAAAAAATATGGACTATACATAATTTTTTTAGCTGGAAAGTTTTTAACATCAATAACTAATTTTGTAAATACAAAAAAATGTATTTATTGATTTCAGACCTGCAAAAGAAGCTTATGAAACCAGAACTCATTCCAGTTGCAAAAATTAAGCTGTTTTTTTTATTGTGCATAGAGCTCAACGAGACATTTACTGAATGCAACAAAAAAATTATTAAAAGCCTTTTCTGTAAAACGCCTTTTTCTCTATGTGACTTGTTTTAGTAATTTTAATTGATTTCATATAAAATTTGTCAACGTTTATTGTTGCAATTGAAACAATAAGGCACTAAGTCTTAAATATATTTCAAACAAAAATATTTTTCTGAAAATATAATTTTTAACATTTTTACTGCTTGACGTGGAAGAAGAAAAAAGAAAACAGAGATTACTCAAAAGTTAAGAACATATAAAACTATACTTCAAACTTTTTTTAACTTAAAACATTTCATAAATACAATTACGAATTGGGTTTACAACGCCATTAAAAGAAAAAAATTAACATATAAACTTCATTTTTTTTTTAGTAAAAACTTTTCCACCTTAAACAGGACGCCGTAAGGCATTAACATTAGTAATAATAACTAAGTTTCTATGCAAAACGGAACTGTAAAAGCTAGCAAGCGTACGTACACAAGGCATAAAAAAATGAAATGAGAAACTAAAAATAAAATTAAGTTTATTTTCTTCAGTTCGAGGGGAAATGTTACAATTAATATATCCTTGCATCTTAGTTTTTTAAAGCATGGTGGAGTTCAGCTTTAACGAACCCAATGGCATTGAATTATTTGATTTCTAATCGGTGTAAATAATTCAAACGAAACAAAAAATGCATTTGATCCAAAGAATTCTATAAATATTTTTTGAATATTATTTTTCCGTGAAGATTTTTTTAAGAAAACATTACTTCCATGAGTTTTTTTTTTGTGGAACGTAAAATGAGTTCGTAATAGAAGATAATCCCACTAATGTTACAAATGTGAAAGCATACATGCTTGTGAGTTTGGATGTTTGGTTATTTTGATGTTTGGATAGTGGCGTGTTTGTTTCTTTTTAACGCGTAAACAGCTTTATTGATTTAGATAAAATGTATGAAATTAAGCATACTACTTTGTTGAAATTTGTAAAAAATGTTTATTAACGTTGATTAAATCATATGAAAAATTTGGCATATAAACAATATTAACTAGCGCCTGAAACTATGCTACAATTTTTATGTTTGCAGAAACACCCCATTTATTTGTTGTAAATTCCAAACGAAAGAAGTGGCACTCTACTTATTTCGTTTGAAAACTTAAGGCCGTTCGACTGACATTTTCTATTGTAAACAACAACATTTTTTCATGAACAAATCGTGTCAATTTTTTATATGTACTTTGGCAGCATTTCGCGTGAAATGTTGAACAGAGTACAAGGCTTAAAGAACAAATTTGGGCTTTTTTATCTCGATGTAAATGAAGTCATGGGAATATGCTCGTTAAAATTGCTGTTCGTTATAACCAAACTCTACCGTATATGTATTTGAATTGCTCAGTTATTATTCTTTGTAACTAAGAATTTTAAATTCTACAGCAAAATATAAGAGTGTGAAAAATAAAAAGAAGAAATATCAGTATAAATAGAATGTTCGATTGCAAAAGCTGAATGCAACAACAATAAATTAGGAGTTTAAAGTTTGAGCATTTATCAAAAAAATCTTCTCTTAATTGAAAGGAACTCAAATCCAAATAAAACAAATGCTTTTTTACTAATGAAATAATAATTTTTTGACATAACAAAATATTTCAAGTAAGAGTCTGAACACAATTTAACGAGAATTCATTTCGGTGCGGTTTTTCATACGATTTTGAAGTAAAAACCCGCAGTGCGGAACGGCATAAATTTAAAATCTATTTTATTTTCATTGCGGACTTTCTTATTCTTATTTTTGACTCTCTTTCTCTTTCTGATGTTTCCATAGTTTTGGAATAATTGGCTGTGTTCACAACAAAAAACATGATTTTGAAGTTCAAAAATATTTGTCATAAAATATAAAAGCTTAAAAAATTTATCAAATATATCTGCGAATTTATAAAATTGTATTAATTTTTTGTTTTTAGTTACTGCCATTACAAAATATTTAACAGAAAGAATAAATTTTTTATAAAAATATATGCACAAAAAAATTAATAAAAATTTAAAGAAAGAAGTATTGCCGTCGCCGTCTTCTGTTGCATTATGTTTATTTTTCTCTCCCACATTGTGTTTAAACTCTAAATATTTTTTGAACGTGTTCTTTTTTCCCTTAAGCTAATTTATTTACTTTACTACAAATAATGTAAAAAAATTGTTTTCTTAGCATAACTAATAAGACCGTCATTCAACATCACTCATTTTTACTTTTAATATTTACAAAGAATCTTCAGCATTTAAACCAAGATTTTTTTGGGATAATATAACAAGTTTTGCTACAAAATAACAAATTACTTTCTTTACTAACAAAAATTAAGTTCATGACCTAAACTGACTGACATAAAAATTGAAATTACATCTTAACAAATTTTTTATACTCACCAACGTCAGCTCGGACACAAATAATCATTAAAAATGTTCAGGTAATTTTAATTACAAAAAGTTTTTGAATTTCAAGCATTTTAAAACGAAAATATTTTAAGGACTAAAAAGTAAGATTGTGAGTAAGCAAATATGGCTATGTTACCTAATTATTGTAGGTTTAAAATTGCAAGAAAATATTTGCCAAAATCTTAACACTTTTAATGAATTGAAATACTTTATTTAATTGACAATGTTAATAAGAGCTTTTGAGCACAATGTTAAATTTTGCACTGCAGTAGTAGGTTAACAACACAATTCTGAAGCCTGTTGTATACGGCATTTAAAAATCTGCATGGCTCTGATTTATATTTGGCACCAGATGAAGCTATGAGTGCACTGGCTACATGCCGTGTACAGAAATCAATAAAAAGAATATAATAATATTTTAATGTGAAGTGTATTACAACAATAACATTTATACTTGATCGATATCAAATGGAGAAAATATAAAAAATATCCTTCAATTTGAGACCATCGTATCGAGAAGAAGCTTGCGTATGGCGTAGATTAGTCACACAGTGGTTTAAAATAATGTTTTAATGAGTCTCTAGTCACTAAAGCATCCACCTCGTAGATCTGTACCCATACAGTTATTTACTAGTCAATAGCAATATTTATAATTAATATTTATTGTGTCTACGTCAGTTATTCAATAGTCACGATAGCGGATATAAGTATAGTTAGTTATATCCTGTGTGCCTTGTGTTTATGTGAGTGATTTCCTAGTCAAGAAAGCGGTCACAAGAAGTTATATCATGTGCCCGTAAGTCTACGTGTGTTATTTACTAGTCACAAAAGCGGACGAAAGTAGATATTTGTACCCAGTGTATCGTGCGTCTAAGTTAGCGACCTGCTAGTCACGATAACGGACGTGAGTAGAATATTTAAACATCACTCGGGTTAGTGATTTCCTAGACACAAGGCTTTCGTGAGTGGAATAGTTCCAACCAATACAATTTCGAGCATATGAATACCATCCAAGACCAGCATGAAGGAGTAAAATAACAATAACAGCAGAGAACAGCAGAATGGTCTAGTAATTTGTGGGTACTACTCTGGAGTAAGTCTGAGTTTTGAATAATAAAAATCAAGTTACAGCTGTAATTATTGTGGTGTCTTGACATATTGAAGGCTGAATATAAGTCCGGACGAACAAGTCGTTACAAAGTGTATTTGAATGACAATGTAATAATTTAAATATATTGGCATTTCCATGATGTGGAATGTAACCGTTTTAAAAATTTAAAGTGGAAAAGTTAAAATAAGGCGCATATATATTTTTACAATTAGCGTAACTTAGAGCTCTTCCTGTAATTGGTGATAGGTTGGATTTTAAGATTTTTTTTAAGATAAAAACAAACCAAGTCATTTACATGTGACGCAAACAGATTACAACAAGATCTGAAGCAATATTTTAATGTGACTAATTTTAAAATGTTGAGCACTGATGTCCCTTTAAGGTTTCTTGATTTAACTTAAAAATGATTTGTACATATTTTAAATGCAATTTGAAATCATATTCTCACGTGACTGTAGCATATCAAGTGTCCTCAATTATAATATTTATATTGTTTCTGTTGCTTTTTTATTTTTCTTCATGTCACTTGGCAACACATTCTCATTTTTTACAACTTTTACGAACGTTGTAACGCTGGTCTTGAACTTATTATTTCTTACGCATTTGGTCATTCTGCTTTTTCTCTTCAATCATTTAGTTTTTCCCCTCGGCCAAAAATTTCCAAATTTTTTCAAGCATTTTGGGTTCCCTTCTGTCATTTTTATTTATAGTTTTGTAATAATATTTAATTTTCCTTTGTTCCGTTTCGAGACGCCTTTAATTTTTTGCAATTTACGTCATCGGAATTTAAACAAGTTAAAAGTAAGATGTCGTACGTGATCAATTTTGTGTAGGTAGCACGATAACACATCTCTTTTATTTTTCAGCAAGTTTTTTATGCATAAATATCTCTTATTGTGTTGAATATTTGATAATATTATATTTTGTTTTTAAATGTCGCACGCGACATTAACATAGGTAACTTTGTAGAGAGAAAATCTATACTTTTTTGCACACATAGTTCCCTATGCCTCTTTGACACTTAAAAAACATTTTAGAGAGAAAAATTCTATGGATCATGCCTTTCTTTAAGAACGTTCATTGAAACAATATGTGAAATGAAAAATGTTGCGCTTTTGCAACCTTACATTCGAATATCTCGAAATGAGTTACATTTAAATGTAAATTGTTTTTATGTAAGATACATTTAACTTTTTCTCTATGAAAGAGTATTTAGTTTTTTGTGTCAGCGGCCTTTCCGGTGGAAATGCCCATGTATATAAAACTCGATTTTTCTCACAATATTGAAATGCCAAGAAAATAGTCTTAATTCTAAAATTTTGACTTGGAATGTTAAAATTTTCTCTGAAGTATCTCTTCTATCGATCTGTATACAAATTGTATACCAATATAATCATTATTCGTATACACAAGATACAATTTTTCTATCTTCTTTCACTGTAGATATGAAAATAATTTTTAAAATCACTTTAATGTATTTTTAACACATCCTTTTCATTAACGTGACATAGATTTTAGCATCACAAGGACATGTGTGCTTAATGTCAAAATTAATAATAATACTCACACCAAGTTCCTAATTCTTATGCAAGATACTCTTTCGTATTACATTAATAATTGGGTGTCTTGTGTGCGTGTGTGTTAATATGCAGTGGGTGTGTTGCTTAAAAATTAGTCAAGGATAAATTTCTGAACATAAATCTCGTTATGGCTACCATGCTTTCACACATACATAATGTTTAAGTGAATATATTATATCAAACGCTGTTATATTTATGTCTAAAATATATATGTAATTTAATTTCTTTATAAAATATTAAATTTCAGCATTACACTTCCATGTGTCTGCGAAAACATGTTTGCCTACATAAATTTTGTGTACAAATACATTGTTCGTTTTGTTACACAGAGTGTCATCAAGGGACGAGGGTAGAAATCTACTAAAATCGTTTTCATAAACCACAAGAGTTTTAACAAAAGCGCAAAACATTTAGAAATTAAATAGAAAATTTGTTACGTTGCATACTTTGGTCGTTTTTGTTTAAATTAGCTTACAACTTCAGACAAATTTTCTATTTAAAACTTTAATTAGTATAATTTAATTTTATTATTCTGTTGTAATTTTAAAATTGAAATATTTAGTCGGTGTAAGCAAGGCAAGCTCTTGGGACTATGCATTACATTTACTATTTTATATATTTTTTTAATTGGAGTGACAGTAACGTTAAGATTTCAGGAGACTGGAAGGATGATATAAATGCCAAGCATAAGATGTATTTGTAGTTGTTCAATAAAAAAATCTTTACATTTTCTTTTTGGAAAATATATTTTGGAACAATGACTCGATTATAGATGTCAACCCAACTTCAGTCGGCTTGTGAACTGGCAACGAAACAAAACTAAGATCCTAATTTTGTAAAGTGCGACGCCAAGCATTGACAAGTTTCGTATGGAAAAAATTTAAATTACAAAAGCAAGACACATAAAAAATTTGTCAATGCTAAGCGACGCGTTTTACAGAATAGGGCCCTAAAATGAGTAGTAGTAATAGTATGCAAGCAAAGCTTCAAAACAGAAAAACACGAAATGTCAAAAGCTAAGCGATTAATTTAGTGGATTTAAATTTCGATAAAGATTAATTAAGAAGTGCAAAATTTGGTATAAAAGTATTTTACATAATTAAATTTTAATTTTAAAATATTTCTACGTCTTGGCTTTTAAAATTAAAATTAAAAATATTATTGTAATTTGGCAACTAAAAATAACCGCTATTTTTTTTTAATTCCATATGTAAAAACATTTTTGCCACTGGGAAGGCAATTAAAGGAAGTACAACAACGAGACAAATTAAATTTCATGTCGGTAACTATAGGAACAAACTGTAAGTTCCAATAAAATATTGGAGCCATAAGAGGGGGAAAACAAGTACTACCCCACATGCAAAGTTATTGTTTATTTTCGCATATATTTAGATCTACAATAGTGAGACAAACTAAATTTCATCTGGGTAACCCTTAGAACAAACTGCACGCTCTAGCAAAATATTAGTGGTATAGAAACGCGGACACGGGTACCCTTCATACAATTGACAAATTTTTTATATAAAAAATACCGAAATATATTTATTAGTCATTTATTCTCTAACCCTCAGATGTTCACATGGGTCTGGCCAGACACACTTGATAATTAAATGTATGTAGTTTTATTTTTTCTAATAATATAGCTGTCATAGTTTATGAATTACTCAACTTTATTGGTTTAAACAAATTGAAACAGTAAAATTTTTGTATTAAAAAACTGAATTTAAACTACTTTCAGGAGTCTAATAAAAAAAAAACATTTCATATAATATGTATGACCGTTTAATAAAAACAATAAAACTGCAAGCAACGGTACTGGCAGAAGCCACAGATTACATCAGTAGAATGGAGCAATGGGGCATTGATTACGATGAGCGATTGTTTCAAAATTTAAATGCACCAACTGGGAATCCGAAAGAAACGAGGCTACTTGAGGCAGAAATGTAACAACTAATGCGGCAGGAAATCGATTCAGTAATACAAGTCCGATCAAATGCTGGACTATTATATGTAAGGGTAGACACAATGAAGCAGATGTTGATATGATATTATTGTAAACTTTTGAATAAATCCTTGACGATTTTCAAATGTTTTACAATATACTTGATATCCCCGGTTTGGCCTCATTCATTATCGAAAATCATTTTTTACCTGGCATCCGGTTGACCAAATTGATCTTTGTAATACATATTAAATCAATTAAATAAATAAATAAAATTATTTCTATAACACTACATCTAACGTTAGTTTTATGGGTATGACCAGACCCTTATGCTACACTTGCCGCATAATATGTTAGTGAACATCGAAGGGAAATTAGGAAATGTTGCTCATTTTATTGGTTTATTACCATATATATGTATTTCTTTCGGGCTTATTGAACTCTTTAGCAGACGTGAAACTTCCTTAAACAGGAACAAAATTCATATAGACTTAGTACCATCAAAATGCAAGCAATAATTCATATTTTTTATGAATTGCCTGTGATTGAATGACTTCGGCTACTAGTTACATAAAAATATATTTTTATAACAATGCCAAGAAAGTTAGCGTGACTCACTCGTGATGAGTGCGTAACTCATGCACTACAAATGCGTAACTCATGAGTGAGTCACGTGTAACTAGCACGTGACTCACAAATGAGCAGTGCATGAGTCACGCGTAAAAGATCAATACATGAAACAATGAAAACAACAATTGCAATACATGTATCAGCAGAAGGCGAGAAGTACTTTTCATTGATAAACTAAATGCGTGAAGCTATTGCTGATTAGTGCATAACTCTGCGGCGCAACTATGCACAGCTTAAATTTTTCTAAACGTACGCTCATTTGTTCAACCTTTAGGGACCCAATTTAAAAATTTGAGTCCACTTAAACTAAGAAAAATCCATTTATTTTTGCACTTTCAATATAACATTAAGCAGTAATTAAGTAATTAAGTAAAATATTTGAATAAATAACTGAACTTGAAGGTTATTTGGTGAGATATATTACTTTTTCAAAATAACTTGCTTTTAGGATTTATTGTATTTTTTCCATTTTCACTCACAATTTTCAATTTAAACGCCTCATTATAAAAGCACCGTTTTCTATTTGACATTTATTTCTCGCCTACTGATGTTGAATTTTATGCAAATTTAAGCGAATACCTTTAGTTTTTACGGTACTTAAAATATTTTTTTAATAATCCGTGAAATGACCGCTTTTGTCCTCCATGTGCAACGACAGGCCTTGCATATGAATAAAATTAAAATTTAAGTATAGAAAGCGATTAATGAAAGGTGTTACATAAATAGGAATATATTTATCAAGATTTATTGATGATTAGTATTTTTTTTTACTATTTTCAATATATATATTTTATTTTTATAATAAACACGAGTCTATATGAATACGAGCTTATTTTCACAGCGCCTTCAAATTGGCAGGAAGATATTTTCTATGACTTATAGTTTGTGAAACTACAGAGACGCACCTCGCATTTATATGTGTTAGAATATTATTTAATTTTTTATGGTAAACGCTATTTTGGCACACAATGTCAAAGTATATTTCAGTTATTGTAAAGAAGCAAATAAATATAGAATATAATTTAACACAAATGCACGAATTTATACAAAAGTATTGTATATTAAATAAAACATAAAATGTTTTCACATCACATTAACAAAATTAATGGCCCTAGAATGACATGCCAGACCAACTGTGAATGCTAGAGGACGCTGGCTTAAATTATGGTATAAGTTAAAGCCAAAAACCATTAAAAAGAGACGTAACAAAAGTTTTTTTTTTACAAATGTTCTAAGGTTTAGTCTCTGTTTAACATTCGAAAGCATTTCAAATGTCTACTGTAAGTGACCATATAATGGTAAGTTAAAGCTGTTATTTAAGTAAAATTGCTAATTAGGATAACAATTCCCCAGTCATCTGCAACCTTGTCTTAAAAATAAGAAAAGATACCCCTGTCTCTACTTTAGATAAAAAGAAACTGAAAACGGTTATCCATTTTATGTACATACATATATTAATAAATAGTGAGTATGTGGCCATATGATAGCTTTTTTCATTCCCCGAAATTTCTACAAATGTATTATTACATAAATTTAATAAAAGAAAAACATTTGTAGATTAAATCAGCAGACAGCCTGGAACAAGAAAATACTAAACCAAGTTTTTCTTATGTACATACAGACATAAATTTTGGTACCAAAAACACTGACGAGCCATAATCGATTTTTGAATAAAATGAAAGAAAGAAAGAAATATTAGAAAAACTGTTATTCTCTATAAGTATATCAGCCCTTGGATACACCCCAATGAACACTTTGCTGAATTGAAGAGGCCAATTTTCAATTTGTTTATTTTTTTTTTTTTGCTGCCGTATAACACAGAAGAACCGAATACTTTCCATGTCTAATCTAATGAAGTAGACTTAAAAACAAATGATTGTGAAAATGTTTTTATTAAACTGTTTTTGATTCAATTGGGCTAAATTTGCTATCGCTCTATAAGCCAAATATATGTTATAATTTTTGAGGAATAAATTGCAGTGATAAACACTAGGAGAACGGAACAACGTGCTGATTTTAAAGGCCGCCACGTTTTCGTCATGACGAGTTTCTTAAGCGAAAACGAAATACTTACAGGCGTTGCTTAACCAACAAAAAACAAAAATTTCTTTTATTAGAATTTTTTAACTTTAGAGTGTTTCAGAGTGAAGCTACATTTTATTTGTATAATTTCGCAGGACTCTGCAACAAAAGAATTTACTGTGAATCAAAAAAAAAAAAAAAAACAACTTTTTGGATAATTTTTTTTTTTTTTTTTTTTTTTTGTAAAATTCCTATTTTCCTTTTTCCTATTTAATTTTCGGGTTCCTTGAATTTTCCTTGAAATTTCGGGCTTTAGTAACAAAATTAAAAAAATTTTTTTTTTTTGTTTTTCAAAGTGTATTCTGCTTTCTTCTGAGCTTTATATTTGCATGCTGTCTAGTCTGTCTAGTATTTTGCCAGCATGGAAATGTTCTCCTCCTTGTGAGAAGAACAATGCTAGTCTTTGCACTGTTGATATTCAGTCCTACAGATAAACATCATTCCTTCACTATCCTTAATCCGTTCTATGATATATCACACAACATCTTCTCAATTTTTTTCTCTTGCTATGATAACAATATCACCGGCATATGCTTGATATTTTATGCCATTACTCGTTAGTATGTGCAAGTCTTCATCAACTACTAGGCTCTATAAAAGTGGAGACATTACACCGCCTTGAGGGCGTCCACTGGTCATCTTTGTTGGAAGATATTTCTTCCCAACTTGGGTCTCCGCAGTCCTATTCTCAAGCATGGCCCATATCCATTTGTATATGGTGTTCCCAACTATTTTCCTTCTAAGCGAATATGCACCGGCAGAGTGCTCTGTATTATCAAAGGCCCCTTCAACATTCAGAAATGCACAGACCGTGACTTCCTTAGCGGATAGAAAACTACGTATTGTGTTCGTCAGTTGATACAGCGCAGTGTCCGTTGAACGATCCGCCATGTATGCATGCTGTCGCGGATGTAAAGGCTCCTTACACAAGGTAGTTAATCGGTTATAGTTGTCAATATATTTTTACATCAGTTTGACTATGAAGGAGGTTATGAATGACTTTTTCAAGTGTAATATCCCTCCCTTAAGTATTAAAATCACTCTTGCCCTGCTCCATGCCTGTGCTATGTAGCCTATAGTTAAGTTGCTAATTAACCTTATTAGGTGGGGCTGCTGGAATAATATAGGGAGAATACCATCTACCCCTGGGGATTTGTACGCTTGAAAGGTTATAATTGTCCATTCTATGCGCTGGTCGGTGCATAGTTTTCATGCAACGTCCCAAGATTCGTTGTTCCCTCCAAGTCTTGCAGATGGTTTTGGTGTCAGCCCCTCTATACTTCCCGCGAAATGAGTCAAGAGTAGCGCAGCGCCTTCTCTCTTTCATTCCTGGTATAGGTCCCATCCGCCCTTTTTAGTCCCAGCAAAAAATTTCAAAAAAAGTAATCGAGTGTAGAATTAAGCATTTTCAGTGGAAGCTGTTCCTCACTGGATTATCAACTTTTTTTTTTGGATTTTTAACAATGTGTGAGACTAAAATAATCTATTCTTGGGATGTAGTTATGTTATTTATTGGTGGAACTTATTATTATTATTTTTTTTTGTTGCGGGAAATAGTTACTCTTTTCTTTTTTTAGTCGAAAAATATAAATACTTTTGTTTTAAATGCCGTTGTTTGAGTAAATGGAAAGATCTTGATTAAAAACTCAGTTTTATTAAATAAATAATAACTTTTTAAGAAAAATATAAATAAATTTAAAAATCTATTGTCTTACTAGGAAATAAACATTTTGTAAAATGTGGTATAATGTCTTTTATAAACTCAATTGAAATGGGTTATAGTTTATTCGTATTAGTGCCTGTATTATTACTTTTAAATACTACTTGTATATTTAGAAAAATTTCAATTGTTTTGGTTAATTTTAATTATTATTTGAACTCCATTTGTTTCTATATTTATGATTTTAACAGGATAAAGTTCATATCGCTTTTTAAGCCAAATAACATGTGATAATTATTAATGAACAAATAACACCAAAGTTTGTTGTAAATATTTTGACAACACATAGTTGAACGGAACAGCCAACCGTTTTCGAAGGCCACTAAACCTTCATAATCAGCGTTCATTTGTGTTTGGTCCACTGTGTGTGGTGTCAGTTGATGTAGATTTCTGCTTTATATACTTAGCATTATTGCAAATGAAATATGTGAATTGTTTTGATTAATGAAATTTTATTAAAGCCGAATATTAAAGAAATTATTTGGAACTACTTATATTTAAATAATAATTTTCCAAAATGTACATTTTTAGTTTAAAATAAATAAGTAGACAATTTAGAAATAAATATAATTTATTTAAAATAACTACTTATTTTGGCAATATTTTCACATCATCTTTTAAAACCCAAAGAATATGTTAAACTTCTGCTTCTTATTTTTAAAATTTTACGTAATGTGATTTGTAAGCGAGTATTTCAATTTGGTAATCAAAAAAGTAAGCCATTATATGAAAAGTAGTTCAGATGATAATGTCTAATTTTTTGCTGGTTGTTAAAATTTTGGAATCGTGTTGACGAGAACAGTGTTTCCCTTTCAGATAAAAGGCTGAAAATGAAAAAAAAAATCATAGACTTTCTTGACCCGCCAAATATCGATTCTATTACTATTATAACTTAAATTATTTAATAATCTTAGTTCTTTGAAACTGATTTATAAAATTACTGGGATTACCTTGTTAGTCAGTGTAATATTTATAATACACATTACAAAAATAAATCTTAGGGAAAATTTAATGTTCCACATTTACACGCATGATCGAGTTTGTTGAATACTATTATGTATGTGTAAAAATGAAGAACTTTTACTTGAAAAAAAAAGGAAAAGAACTTCAAGCAGCATTTGGTGTGAAAAGATTAACAATAGCCAAAAACAACAATAAGATTAATAAGACTATATATCATCTGGTGTTTGGTTTGTTTTCTTGCAGCCTTTTTACCAATACCTATTACGTAATGTTATTAGTAAGATAAAATGAGTTATTTAGTATTACTGAAAACCTTTTTGTACACTCGTTGCCATTTTTAAGGAGATGTATGGTAGGATTTTGTCATTGTGGAAGGTTGTTATTTTTTTTTTAGTTAATCAATCTATTGAAATAAATATGTAGTACTTTATAAATAAAAATCTTCAATTCGTTTAAGTTTTAAACCAAGTCGAGTAACGTTTTCAAATCAATTAATTCGTATGAGTTGCCTTGCACTTCGCGTAATCATCATCGTACCTTTAAAAATAATTTCGGGCTAGTATTTTTAGTACTGTATCAGTTTAATGCTTTGGTATTGTGCGTGTACCCTATTTAAAAATTAGGGTACAAACAAAGACAAGGTTTTAGTAGCAATAAAGAAATCTGTGTGCGTTAGAAATATTTCTCTCGTTTGGCACTATTGTTAAGTACTTTAGATCAGAGTACAAAAATGTGGTTAACGAAAAATTTTCTCTCGTTTCATTTTGTTCTTAATAGTGACTAATAATGGAGAAAAGTAGGGCAATGACTTTTGTTTTGGATTATTGGAAAACAGAGCGAAATTGTCTTTGGAAAAAACATCTCGCATGCTTAGAATAAAATAAGCTTTTGCACATGGGCGAAAACAAAATAATACTAAATAACGAAATTGTTACAATTTTCTTTTGTTTGCTTTCATTTTTTTTCAGTTCACTGATATAGTTAGTGCATTTACCACAAAGAAAGCCGAGTTCAAGCACCAGACACATCAACGTCATGGATTTTTCGCCGATAATTGTTTTGCTGGTGGCGTTGACTGATGTAGTTCACACGTTCACTACAAAATCCTGGGTTTGAGCCCGGTATCCAACATTTATTAAAAAACAACATCATGCATTTTTCTGGTGTGCATTAGTGCTCCTTTTATTCAATTGAAAGTTCAAGTGGTCACTGGTCACTGAACTAATACCGACTTCAGCAGATACTAATCCTAATGTGACGTCATGGCGCTCTTCTTCTTCAAAGTAAAATAACCAACAAAATGGCTACTAGATACAGCTGCAAAATTTAATACGCCTTATTGACACCAGAGGCGCTGCAATACTGCAATATTCACAAGCGTGCAAAAAAGCAGAGTTGCAAATTAATGAAGATTTCCTCTATCTCTTCCTTCACCACCTGTCTTTTCTATAACTATCCCTTTTCCTAAAGAAGGTAACACCTAGTAATAGTAGCAGGTATTTACTATCTGAGTGTGACTTCTCTTAACAAAAAAAATTGTAACAATTAATCACCAGAGATGTAAAGAAACTAATTTAATGGCGAATAAGGAAAATCTTGGTCAACTGGGTACTAAGTTAATATTTTAGTGGTGGCGTTGCTGTGCAACTATTGACTGCGGCTTAGCTTATGTCGCCTTTGTACCTTTTTTGAATAATTTTATTAATATTGAAAGCAACTGTTACAAGAAGTTTGGTATGCATTTAAAAACATAACTCACGCTTTGTAGCAGAAAGTTATTGCAGATATGAAATGGAGCGTGATTTCAGATATTTTACTTAATACTCCATATCGGGTATAGATACTGGAATTTAACAGAAATTATATTTTATTCTTATATTTTTATTTATGTTACATATACAATTACCAATTATATAGTAACTTATTTTAACGAGCGTAGCAAAGCTTAAATCAGACGTGTCATAGCCATAACCAAACCAAAATTCAATTGGTTTCTATGGTAATGGCTATGGCTTATTGCGACTTACCTATAATCACATACAGTATACTGCCCCTTAGTTTAGTTCGAACACCAGTTTTGTATGGTTATGGTTATGTCACATCTAATTTAAGTTTAACAAAGATCTTCATATGTTTTAACAGACTAGAGTCATTGGAAGGAAACAAACACACAACTCCCACACTTATAGCCTACCATACCACCCACTAGGCTATTCGGGCATTATATGTTGAATAATAATAATAAGTAATTTAAAATTTTATAACTTTTAGTTTACATAATTTTAGATTTGTAGCAATTTGTTAAGAGAACATACAATATTAAACATTTTTTTAATTAAAAGTTTAGGATTTTATTTTTATTACTTCCTCCAACTAAAGTCCCTTCTTTGCAAAATATTCTTGCAAATTTCATTATATATCATTGCTTATTTATTTCCTTATTGTTGTGCTTGTTAAGCATCGTAATAAAATTTTTTGCCAACTGACCTCATTTGTTTTGATTGTAAGTCTTAAACCAGCATGTAAATATATTACCATTAGTATTTATTTAGTATATTTGAACGAACTAATGTATGTTGTACAACTATTTAGTAGAGAGCAATAACTTTTTTATGATATAAGAACAAGTGAGTATGTGTACAATTTCTATTATTATAAGCAAAATTTATTGCATTTAAGCTTATTAAAAAACAAGATCGTACATACATATATGCAAACATATTTATATACATGCATATGTGATTCTCAGTAGAAACAGCTTAAGTTTAGAAAATCATTTAAAAGAAAAATCGCATTTTATATGCGACCGTTTTATGCAAAAATCAAAAGCCATAATGTCATAGAATTCTGTCTTTCATCAAACAGCTGATAAGAACAAAACTGACATTAATCTGATGGCGAACTTTTTTATACAATTTCTGTGCTATAGCAGAAATGAATCAATATGGTTAACATTTTTTAATATTTTTAATAGATACATGAAATGAAATAGGATACGGCTCGGATGAATATTCATTATCATTACACTGACCATACTGTGAATGCATGAATCTACACACGCAATGTGCCAAAGAAAGCGTAACCTCTAATTATTAATGAAAAACTGTTTGATTTAGGCACGTATTTTTGGATTTAGACAGTTTCCAATGGTGTTGGAGTCTATAAAATTATTTATTAGCTATGTATGAAATTGCTTAACTTAAAACGAGTAAATAAGTGTCTAAATCAAACAGTTTTTCATTAGTAATTAGTGGTTATGCTTTTTTGGGCACATGGCAGACATGAAATGCCAGATGTAAACTCAGCCTAAGAAGCACAATTGGAAAGTGCTTCAGTTTCCCAAGTTACTTACAATATGTCTTGATTTTTTAGTAAAATGAAATGAATATCATGAAGTATTAGATTTTTTTATAAAAAATAAATTGATTTAAGAAAAAAAAAATAGAATCAACGATTCACTTAACCAATCGATTCACTTAATATCTTGAATATGACTTAAGATTCACTAAATATGTATATATAAAACTTCTTACAATGACAATCCTATGTACAAATCCTTCGAAATTTACCAAATTTGCACTACTTTCGGATAACAAATTTAGGTTCTTATTCACTTTTTTTCACCAAGGAGAAGTGACACTCAGACAATGAATACGAACTACTATTTCTAGCTGTTGCTTTCTTTAGGAAAGGGATAGTGATAAAGAGGACAGGCGCTGAAGGAAGAGACAGAGAAAAGCTTTATTCATTTTACAACTCTGATTTTTGCAATTTTTTTTTTAGAAATGCAGTGTTGCAGCGCCTTCTGGTGTCAAATGAGGCGTATTAAATTTTGAAGTTATGTTTAGTAGCCATTTTATCGGTTATTTTGCTTCGCCGATGATTCTGCTACACAACGAAGGATGGCGCTCTGAAGTTACATTAGAATTAGTATCGCTTGAAGTCAGCATAGTTCACTGACCAGTGAATACTCCTTCAACACTTGAACTTTCTTACAACAACTGACACAAAGGGACAGTAATGCACATCAGAAAAATACATGGTGTTATTATTTAAGAACTGTTGGATACAGAGATTGAAGCCAGTACCTTCGGTTTTATAGTCAACGTGCTAACTACTTCAGCCAACGCCACCCACTTCGTAGGAAGCTGTAGTTGCTGACTGTGTAAATATATATGACTTACAGTCCTTTTCGCAATGTACAATTAAAAGCTAACAAGGACTGTAACGGCAAGTTTTGTATGGAGAACTGTCAGTTAAACTTCACGTTAACTCTTAATCATACATTGTGAAAAGGGACGTTAGACTTATTTAATTAACCTGTGAATATTCTGTTCTTGGGGCAGTAAAAGAGGTAGTTTATTTTCTTCTACATCCTGACAAATTCTTCAAAGGTCATTATAAACATCAATAAAGCAGTTTCAAGAGCCAATTGATCCTGCCACATCCTCCGCAAGCACAAAACCTATCACCACTTCAAAGATTATGGTAGGAACTGCTCCAAAGACTGAGAAAACGCTCAATTTAAAATAAAATTAAGAAAAGCTTATTGTTCTAGAAAATTTTACAAAAAAAGCTCATTCTATATATAGCAGACTTAAGGCAATTAAATATGAAATATAAAGGTTTTCATACCAAATATTAAACGGATTTTCCAAACATTTTTTTTATCATTGTAACAAGCGCTGTATCTGTACTTTTGTGCAGTAAATGACTGATGTTTTAAAATTTTTGTGATTTCTTTTTAACAGCTAGAGAAAATATCTTTAAATTATATTGTTGTTTTTTCAAATATATATGACAATATAACACTTAAGAATACAGTTTGAATCCCCCAGGTATATTTTTAAAACTATTATACTTGTATCACAACAACTGCAAGTTTTGAAACACAGTTCTCTGGTCTTATTAATTTTTTGTTATACAAATAAAATATTTATGAGATTCGGAAGTTATGTTTAGCGTTATATCAAAGCAAAGTTAGCTGCAATAGTTTTTTAAAACTGTATCTCGATTCAATAACTTTTATTACGATAATTACATCACTATAATAAATATAAAATAAACTAAAATTATCGACTTTTCTATTCAGTAAAATATTTTAACGATATTCGCTGTCGGTTGGAGGAAATAAATAAAATCACAATATCAAACCTTAACTCGCAAAAAGTCAAGAATAAAAATATTTTTTCGTAAAAAAAAGAAAAATGTGTAAACTCTCATATATACATTAGGGGTATAACCAATTTTTTGGCATAGTACCCATGAGGTACTTTTGTAAAACTTTCTCAAAAACGTTCACGCACCAATTGGTTTTTCTAAACACTTAAAGCACGGACTTAAACTAAGGAAAATATTATTTTGTATAATCTAAAATTATTTCGAGTCTTTCTTAATGCAATCTTGAATATTCATAATTTTATAGGACGTTTTTTTTAAATTTATTTTTTGTTTTAAATAAACATATTATTAATTTTTCTTAACAAAAAAGAAAAAACTCAATCGCGGTTAGTGTGTGAACTTTTTTTGTCCTTAGCGATAAAATAAATATACGTCCCCCTATAGTTTTTTATGCTCTATCGGACTTTGCTATGCCAATTTTTATATTTTAAAATATTGTTAAAAAGTTATGTCCCTAATGTACATATGTTATGTCATAACGATAACTGTTCATGGCATTGATAAAAATCTTTCATAAAATTGATATCAAATAGTTATTTTGTGGCAGACAATTTGTTTTTGCCATATTGCCATTAATAAGTCACTGTATTGATGACCTTTTATCATCCAATTGATTCTAATTTCTAATTTTTCTGTTTGTGGTCTATCGTGGTATTGATATCACTGTCTTCGTTGCCTTTCATGACCATTTAACGTAAGATTTGAAAGTGCAATAATGAAAAGTGTCACGAGGTCAAAGCATAAACACTTGTCATAGTATTGATGTCACATTACATTACAAAAATATTTTGTTTATTTTAGTTTGATGCTTATTGTAAAACCCACAGGACTTTTAGGATTGTGATAACAGAATTTTTCACATATATATGAAGAGTTTTTCAGCCAAGTATTGTATCATTTGTAAGTCGAATCGATCTTAAGTAGACTTAGACGGTTGTCGCATAGGACTTACACATTTTAAATAAACAATAATAAAATCTTAAAGTCTATGTGCACGTGTAAGAATCTGCTCAAAAGCAATAGTGTTCTGTTCGAATATTTTTTCCTCTTGAGTTATAACTGTGTAGGCGTGTCGCTTTATTTAATTTTTGTATTGTTGGTATTGTTCTGGTTTTGTCATGTTTTGCTTGTGCTTATGTTTTGTAGTCATGATGTTGTATGGCAGTAGTATATCCTACTTGGCAAAATACTTATGAGGGTTTCATATACATACATTAATACATTTTCTTTTTGGCTGCTTCCTTTATTGCTGCCTCATTTGGATTGTCCTCTCTATGTGGCCGGTTTGCTAAATTTTCCTAATATATTTATTATTTAAAACAAGAAACAAAAATTTTTTACAAATACATTGCACAAAGAAACTTTTCCGCCTACGCTATCGAAGGGATATGAGTTTAAATAAGCTTTTTGCAGGGCCAAAAGAAACCAAGGGGTGTAAAAGTTTAATAACTTTTTTGTTTATTAATTTTTTTTTATTTTTTCTTTCAGATTATATAGACAACACTTGGAGAATTTATAATGGAGAGGTTCACAACTAAACAGAGAACCAGAACAATAGAATTTTATGAAATCAACTTTATTGAAAATTTGATTATGAGTGATGAAGCTCATTTTCATTTGAATGGCTTTGTTAATAAGCAGAACTGTAGGTTCTGGGGTTCTCAAAATCCAAGAGCCATTCATCAACGCCAATTGCACCCCATCAGGTGTACAGTATGGTGTGGGATCACATCTGAAAATGTCATTGGGCCCTACTTCTTCGAGAATGAAGATGGAAGTGCTGTAACCGTAAATGGAGAGCGGTATCGGTTTATGATAGAAAATTTTTTACGTCCTGCTCTTGAAAACAGACCTGGTATGTGGTTTCAGCAGGACGAAGCCACTGCCCATACTGCCCGAGACACAATGGCACTTTTAAGTCAAATTTTTGGAGAGCGAATAATTTCTCGAAATTCGGAAATTATTTTGCCAGCGCGATCGCCAGATTTGACAGCACCCGACTATTTTCTTTGGGGTTTTTTGAAGGAGCGAGTGTATGTGAACAAGCCAGAGACAATCCTTGAACTCAAGGCAAACATTGTTGCAGAAATTCGAACGCTACAGCCACAAGTTTTGAAAGATGTTATGGAAAATGCTCTAAAAAGAGCCCATCAGTGCGAAGCTGAAAACGGTGGTCATTTAAGAGACATCATTTTTCATACTTCGTGTAAAAAAATTTCCATTTTGTATATTATATAATCTGAAAGAAAAAATAAAAAAAAATTAATAAACAAAAAAGTTATTAAACTTTTACACCCCTTGGTTTCTTTTGGCCCACCCTGTATAATCAAATTTTTTAAAAAATATATTGATTTAAATTAAACATTTGTTAACGCACCAATAATCCCAAATTGTTATTAAAACTTACTCAGTAAAATATTTTTTTATTAAAAATATATTAAAATGCATAATTGATTATATTTATATATATTATTGTATACTTTAATAATTATAATTACATATAAGATTATTATTTTTAATAAGGAACTATTTTAGTGCACAATTAAAAGCTAGCAGGGCCTCTAATGGCAAGTTTCGTATGAAGAGATTGCAGATAAATCTGACGTTAACTCTTAATCATGCATTGTGAAAAGGTACGTAAGTAAAAAAATAATTTGGGATTATTAGGGCGTTAAAAAATTTAAAACTTAAATTTTAATTTTAAAAAAACTCATAAAGTGTTTTTCTTTAATTTTAACATCTAGCATTTACATTTGACATCTGTCTATGGTATGAGAGATAAAAGTAAAAAATAATGTGATACAAACTAAATATTAAGAACATTTTAAGAAAATAAAAACGTATATCTAAAACCAAATTGCCAAAATGTGTGCTTTCACATGAATAATAAATACAATATTTCACACTGGTTTACACAATGACTTTTTTCATTTCCTAACATAGATGATGAAATTTTTCTTGCATATTCTTTTTCTGCGAGAAGAGGAAAAATACATTAATATTAATATAAAAATTAATCTTCTGATTGACGACATTATGGCAAATGTAATTACAAAGTTAACATGCATGGCAAACGTTATTATTTAATTTCTATGAAATGTCACCTGAAATCTGCAAATAATGTAATAAAGACGATGACACTTTTGGCTATTTGCTACAACTAATATACATATCTATGACAGAAAACCCGAAGTGGTGTCCTCATATTTGTAATTTATTTTTTAATACCAATTGTTTTGTAGGAATTTTATTATTTAATCGCATAAACCTTATGTCCTTATATCCATTTACTAAAAATTGTTACGAATTTGTAGCAATTGCTACTGGAAAGTGTTCATTAACTCAAAAACTTTGCAATGAGTGAGCGTCAAAAGATTGAAAAAAATTGGGAAACAAAAAAATTCTTATAAATTATTGCTAGTAAAGTTTTTACACCTGCTCTATGTTTTGTTACCAAATTAATTATTTCAAGAATATCTGAAAAAGAAAAACTCAAAAAATATGTATGCGTATGTAAAAAAGAAAGCATATTTTTTTAATTTATTGTTTTTCTTTCATTAAGTCACATAAATTCAATTTTATTGTCAAGAAATTTTGTTTATTTATCATATCTGATCAGAGATGGAAAATGGGTTTTTTGCTTTTGTTAATAGAATAGATTATAAAATATGCATAAAAATAGTCAATAATACATGAAATAGTGTAACGTCCCTGCAGAAAATTTGGTGACAATTGATCCAAACGTACCCGTCCTATGACTTGAGAAAATGCGAGTGTTATCAAAAGTACGGAGAAGTGTGTGCTGAAAAAAGCCAAGTTATCAGATTATCTAGAAATTATATGACACCCTTACGATTACAAATTTATATCATACATAATATATTTCTGTGTTAGATATTGTGGCTGAGAAGAACTTGGTCAAAATTTATATCTCACAACTTTTAATGACCGAAATTTTGGATAGGAACTTGGCCGTTTTTCACATTTATGTTTTTGTGAGGATCTGATTACTTTTTGAAAAGATTTCGATAATAACACTTTTTAAACTTAAAATTTCTAGTGTATTTTATTTCTATTCATGATCACTGTGCCAGTGTGTGATGGGAGTTATTATGTAATTCGATTCGAAAAGGAAACTGTTCGAATTTGTATGTTATTAACATTACAATTCGAGCACATTTCCGTTCGATTCGGATTGCATAATAACCCCACTGGGTTTTAAGATTTTTCTTAGTGATCTCTGATCTAGATTTATTTGTGTATCAAATTTAAGCTCGCAAGTGCGAATTGGAGTTTTAACGTTGTGGCCCCGCATACCGGGTAAAACTTTTTGGTTTTAAGATATTCTCATTGGTTTACGCAGCTATACTTACCTGTGTATAAAATTTCAGCTCTCTAGCGCGAATTATGTCTTTAAATTTTATCCCACTATTCCTAACTCAAAATTTTGTTGTGACCATCGCTTATAATTCATGCTAATTTTCTTCTAAAATATGCTAGACCGCAGTAGATTAAACACAAGGCTAACATTTTTTTAGAGTGATCACGCCCAATTTTTAAGGTGACAGTTTAAAGTATTGTGTACGTGCAACGCGTACGCAAGATTTCACTAAATAGGCTTCAATTAAAAGCTGTATATTAAGTTTTTAGTTCAAAATAATATTAGCGTGGCCCCTCCCATTCTGGTAAAATTTTTTGGGTTTTTAGATTTTTCTAGTTGGTTGCTCACTTAGACCTACTTGTGTATCAAATTTCAGCTCCTTAGGGCAACTTTTAATTTTTAATTTTTATGGGCGCAGCCCCGCCCCTCTGACTAAAATTTCCGGGTTTTTAGATTTTTCTAGTTAGTTTCTCACCTGGACCTACTTGTATATCAAATTTCAGCTCCTTAGCGCAACTTTTAATTTTTTTTTTCCAAAGTCAAAAATATTTTGGGCCAGTGCTAATTATTCGTGTCTAGTTTCGTTACAAACGAAATTTTAATTTTTATGGGCGTAGCCCCGCCCTCCTGGTTAAAATTTTCGGATTTTCGGCATTTTCTGGTTCATTGCTCACCCATATCTACTCGTGTACCAAATTTTAGCTCTCTAGCGATAGCGGAAGTGCTTCATCAATTTGATGAGTGTGTCAGTGGTCAGTGGTCAGTGAGTATGTCTTAAATTATGCACTTTTTGCACCTCTATATCTCTGGAATATTTCATTGTAAAACTTTCGCATGTGAGGCTATATGAATTTATTCTAATTATGGTTTAAATATCATAATTTTACGATTGCGGGGAACAAAGTTATGAGGGGGGTAAAAACAGCTAGAATGGCTTCGTGTAAATATTAGGGACGTAACGAATGTTCGCATTCGCTTTCGCATTCGCAAATTATTCACTTACTTTTGATATTTGCATTCGCTTTTGCATTCGTTAAAATATGCGAATATTTCAAGCGAATACTAAAGACAAAAAATTTTGTACTTTTTTTAAGAAAATAGTTTGCGATTAACAAACGTCAAAAACTCGAAAAATTTTTATAAGCCAGCATGAAAAAAAATACATATACTGACAAGTAAAGCATTCTAATCAAACCTTTAAAATTTTAGCGGAAAACTTTTCTATAAACAAGTTCTCATAAGTACAAAAATGAAACCAAAATCCAGCGGTGTTTGGAAATTGTTTTAAACTTTCGAAACATAAAAGGCAGTGTTTGATTTGCGTGAACCCATTTCCTACTTAAGACTATTCTGTTCAAACTTTTGGAAAATGTTGAACACCATTTATTACTTCATACAAAAATTCCAAATGCGAGCAATATTAACTAATCGTATTAAGCTTAAAATGTTGAAGATATATTTTTTACGTTTTTCTCAAGATGACCAGATAACTACTTTTGAAACATTTCTTTATGAACAATTCATTCCAATTTTTCTCAATATGACAGCATTTCACATGAAATGTTGAACATGGTACCACGCTTTAGGGCCAAAGTACGAATGGGTTGATTGTCCAACATATTTAATTATCTATATTTATTTTAATATAATTTCATGTATCTTTCTGTTTTAAGAATTTGTATTTTTAATAAATTAACAAATATTTGCTCAATTAAAAACTAAATTTAAATAAAATGATATATGTCTATAATACAACTTCATGTTCTTAAATAAATTTATTTTCATGTGATTTTTAACGTATTGTAATATTTGCATTCGCTTTCGCATTCGCATTCGCTTTCGCAAAAATTAAAATGTGTTATTCGCTTTCGCATTCGCATTCGCTAAACTGGTATTCGTTACATCCCTAGTAAATATACACACTGCGTGCATTGGCCAGAACTTGGCCTGGCGCACTGCCGTGCACCTAGATGTTAATTGCTCCCTTCAATGTGACTCTGGAACCAGTCCGTTAACTATACTGAAATATTAACCTAAGCTTAACTGGTATTTATACTTTTGAAACATGAGCGGCCCTGTGGTTGAGTGGGTAGTCTGCAAGTTTGTCATGCGCTAGGTTGTCGGTCCGAATCTCAAAAAATCTTCTGCTTAAAAATAAATTATAATTTCATTTGTAAGAAAAAAATATAAGTTTTCATTGTTACAGTTAAATGTCGGAATGACATCTATATATAATTTATATTATTCTACACCGAATAGGTCCCTATGGGATAGTTCAGTGACAAGTCGCAAGATGCATAAAAAGTATCAATTAAGCCCATCCTAGGCCGTTCCCATGTAAAAGTGACTGGTCCGCTTCATAGGAAGTGTGAGAGCTCGGACTAGTCCCTATCACTTGGGGACTGGTCACGTGACTAGTATTGTGTCAGTTCAATTTCCTACAGGGACATTTCATATTAAATGTCGATTTTTAAAAATTTTATAATTTTAAATATTATCAAACAAGATTATCCAAAATACATTAGAAAAAGTTCAATTTTAACATGATTTCCATCCATGCTTCTGATATGAATACAATTTTCTTGCAAGTTTTTAGAAGTAAAGCGTTTGCTTACTTTTTCGTATCTAGGAGACTAATTTTGAAAATATCTGCCTTGCTCTCTCTCGAACACACCTATTATATTAAGTAATAATAAATTTTTAAAAAAATCCTTTTATATGCCTCACAAGTCATGTGGTTTCTTAAAAATAAAATGTCATCCGTCTCTGGTCCTTCAAATTACATCAATTAATTTTTTGAAATCCTCTCAGGAAGTCTTTTCATTTGATATCTGTATCATTAAGCTCACCAGTTATAAATCAAACACATAGAAATATGTTTTTCAGTGTTTTAATTAAATATACACACACTTTTGTTAAAATCGTTCAGCCATTTCAGCCCAATTTTATACAAATACAAAGGTGTAGATAATGTACTGGAACTTAGCAGAAAATTCCCCGTAAAGTTAAGAATGTCTTTTCCTTGGAATTACACACTGCAGAGCTCATGGAATAATTGTGAATACAAATGTAAATATTATGAAAATTCTTTCATACGTAATTATTAAGTCAAACGAATAAGAATCTTTTGTTAACTCAACGTTAATTACAAAAGCACCACTGGTAACATTTTTTTACAATTAACAAAAGCTTTTATATTTATTTGCAGCCTTTTTTAATTTTGTTAAATTACACATAAGCACATGTTTGTGGCGGTGAAAATAATTTAAAGAATTTTTAAACAGAATGCTTACACATCCTTTTGTTATATTTTTACTAGTGTTCATTATTTAAATGAAAGTATTACACAAAATTAACTTGACCTGAATGAGGTTTTTAAGTTATCACATTAAGCAGTCAGGGTAAGGCGGGTGTTTTTGTGTGTGTGTGTGTGTGCGCACATTCAAGAGCAAATAAAGTTGAGCCCTTTAGAGGCAGACTATTAAATAATGTTTTTGTAAAGTCTTCTTATTTTGTATTTAATTGTATATGTGACAGCGCATAGAGAAAGGGGCCTAAGGGTAAAAAAATCAATGATATGATGGTACACCAAAGATACACGTATTTAAGTCTTTAAAATGGCTCTTCTGAACAAAACCGGTTTTTACCCTTAGGTCCCTTTCTATTTTGCGCGTCACATATATGTTTAAATTAAATGCTGCTAAAATATAAACCGCCGTATTCGTAAAAAATATTTGAGGTTTATTAAGCGCTTATTTGACGTATTTCTATGGGCAATTTGTCAAATAAACCTTTAGTAAACTAAAATATTTTTTATGAATACGGCGGAAAGTATTTATGTACTTTCAGGTAAAGACTTCTGATTTTAGAGTTCTTCTTATGGAACTTCCCAGCAAAAAATTTCAAAAAATACAATCGAGTTTGGTATTTAGCATTTTTAGTGGAAGCTTTTCCCTACTGAGTTGTGAATTTGTTGGCGTGGGAACAAAATAATAATTTTACTATTTAATGAATGATTGGGTAAGGACAGGTGGTGCTATACCACACCTCCACTCAGAGACCCAATTGGGTCAATTGTGATTCCCTGAATGGTTATGTTCTAAGCATAATTGTATTGGTTTGCTTTATTTAAATTTGAAGATACAAATATTAGTTCTTAGTAAAAATGCAATTGATTTAAATCGAATACGCATGTTTTTTACCTTTTCGAAATAGTTTAAAAATCTTGAAATAAAAGGCACGCTTCTTTAGTTTTAATTAGATAATTTAAGTTCAATGTAAAAACGTTTTACATTTCTATGACAGTTGAAGGTTTATAACAAAGATAACAACTGTTCAGCAAAGCTTTAACCGCAATATTTGGCTGCGTGTCTTTTTGCCATCAGCTTAGCTTTACATCATTCATATGTAAAAGTTTTCTGCATTTGGATACAGTAAAAAAAAACTTTGGAACCGAAAATTGTACGAGTACATGCATTTAGGACAATGAGTGTGCATTGTATGCATTATAGCTGTTATGAGTACGTATGTATGTGCACTTGTATGGAAAGTATGTAAATTTTTATTCGCATTTTCATGTGAAATGTAGTTGTAGTAAATATGTGCACAAGTAAAAAACATACAAATGAATATATCACTCCTTTATTGCGTTAGAGATATAACTCAACAAATGCATTAATAATGCAAAAAAATTTGTTATATCACATTGAATCTTTTGCAAGAATTTCTGAAAAGTTTTCTTGAGAAAAGAAAAATTTCTCATATCTTGATTGAGTTGTATGTAAATTGAAAAATTTTAATTAATTTTCTGCAAAACTATATTTTTTGAGTTATGCCTATATTGCCACAAAGGTGTGATATGTACTTGATATTTTGATTTTACCTTGAGTAGAATGCGGGTCTTGTCGGTCATATTTAAAAAAAAAAATTTTTTGCCCGCATAAGTTGATGTGTATATGCAATTTTTATGTAATGTCTTATTTACTATTGTTTATTGTAAGTTAGTTCTTTATGCCGGATATCCAGTGGAATATTTTGCTTGTAGTACAATTAACATGTCTTATTTATATGCACACATATTTACTTGTAGTGAATTCAAATACTTTTATACAATTTTCTGAATTTAAATTTTCTGAATACTTTGTAACTTGCTGGGGGCTTGTTTTAAGAACAATTTGTTATCATTCCTACAAAAAAAGGGTTAATTTTTGGTAACTTTAACCACGAATCGACTTGCAAGCAAACAGAGCTTGCAGATTGTTGAATTTTATTATCAAAACTCGTTATCGGTTAAAAAAGTGCTGCTTGGGCAACTTTCTTAAGCGGATATTTGGAGTCCTGTGAATAAATTTCACACCCAATTTACATTATTAAACACTAAACTACCAACACTCGTACGTTTAGCGCATGCAGAAGAAAATAACGCAGCTGTATCCACCAGTGTTGTTGATGACTGTGAATTGTCGACTCGGCGCTGTTCGCACCAATTGAGTCTCTATTACTCTGTAACTTGCACGAAATGGAAGAACTAGAATTCGCTGACATGTATTTTCAGCAAAGCGATGTCACATGCCACACAATAATGGCCCAATTGAAAGGATAGACCAGTAAGCAGCTTATTTTCTGTTTGGGCATGATCGATTGACCGCCTAGATCGTGCAATTTAACACCTTAGTTTTTGTAGGGCTTTGTTAAGGCTCCTGTTTATAAGGACAAGTCCGAACTGGTAGCCAATATTGAAGGATTTGTTCGCGAGATACCGGTGTTTATGTTGGGAACAGTATGCCACAATTGGACTCAGGGTATAAAGCCTTCGAGGCGTAGGCGCTATTAAGATTTACTTGAAATCATTTTTAAACATTAAATTAAAACATTGTTGATTGTTTTATCGATGCAAATAAAGAATTCATATATTACTCTAAATGTTATGTGTTTTTTAATCAAAACCGAAAGCTCTTAAAAAATTACCCATTATTAGGAGTGATTCTTACTTAATGAAAAAAGGAAAAACTGATAAAAATTTTGTATGTCATGTTAGTTAAGACTAGGATTTACTATACTACACAATACTTCCACTTTTGAGATGCATTTTACGGATCTTTTCAAAAAACAACAATAATTAACTAGAATAGGGCTGTATTTTTCCAGAAGTTATCCAACTGTGTAGAAAAGTGAGACCTAGGATTTAGTTAGCATGTTTTTGGATACGTGCATGAAGATAAATTTTAAAATTTATAATCCTAGACATAAACTGTTCTATTTAACATATGTAGCTATGTTAACGAAGAAAACAAACATCTGTTAAATGTTAAAATTTTGTCTTTTTCGCACAAAATGGACTTAAAAGCCAATTTTTTTAAGATAAGCGTACCATAATATTTTATACTAGTTCCCTTTCTATTCCTCCGTTGCTTGTACACATCTGTGGCAATAAATAACAATGGCTAAAGATGACATAAGTGCTTTTTCATTTTATTACATATTCTTATTCTCTTCTTCAAGATCTATCACTCAACTAAATTTTAATTAAAAAATGTCATTAATAATAAAACTATACGCATTTATTAGTGGTTTTTATGGGAATTGTTAAAATTTAAGTTTAAAATTTTTTAACGTACTAATAATCCCAAATTAATATTTTACTTATTAAGTAAAATATTCTTTTATTAAAATACATTGAAATGGATTATTGAGGGGTTTAACTGGATCCTATGCGCATTTCACTGTTGCTAATGCAGATCATCAGGGAACCTTTACCCAAAGCTTCTTAGACCAACTAGAGTTATTATATTATAAACTTTCATTTAAACAAATGCGAAGCTCAATAACAAATAACAAAGTTGAAACAAGAACTCAATAATCAACATGTTTTTTATTTTCTTACTTTATCATTTATACGCATTTATATTTTAACTTAAGTCTTCTTGGAAAATAAAACGTAAGTCATAACATCTTACCTCAATTAAAAACTTGTATACACTTAAGTTAAATAACTAACAACCCATCCAAATTATTCTTCATTAAAAAAAAACTTATATTTAACTAAGCTTTTACAAAATTATCTTATCTCAGGTTTTCCGCATTTTTCAATTTAACCTAAAGCACTTATCACGACTTACCATCAATAAAAATTATTTTGATTTTCAATAGAATAGCTTAAGTGCACTTTAATTTTTATTTTTCTAACAATGGATTTTTTCATAATATATTAACTAAAAAACAGCGAATATTAACTAATAAAACGTTTTCATTTTTTAGTTTTGTTCTAAATAAATATGAATCTTTTTCGGAGGCTACAAATTTTATATAAAAACCAAACACAATTAATTTTAGACAAAATCCTTAATATCTCAAAACATGAAATTTCGACTTAAGCCATTATTATTTATTGGCACAGATATATAACATTTAATACTTCCAAGGACATGGAAAGTTTATATCTTAACTCAAAGTCAAAACATGTATTTAACCTATTTTTACAGGAGGAGAAAGATATAAGGAGGTTTCTTAATTTTCAATAGTTGAAAAATATAATATCCCAATAAGAAAAAACAAATTTGGCCATTTTTTTAACAATGCAGTTTATAGGACAATCTCAGAATATCTTTGAACGTAAAATAGTTCTGCAGAAGATGCTAGTATATTAACTATAAAGTAAAAATATATTTTATTAAAATAATGAATATCAATGAAGCAAAAGAATTCTGCGGACGATGCTATTAAATTAACTACAAAGTAATAATATATTTTATAAAAATAATAAATATCAATGAACAAAATTGTGTTTCTTTAAAGTTTTTGAAGCAAATAAAAATTTACAGCCTTATTCATAAAAGTTATTAAGGCTTTATAAAGGCTTTTTTTTTATTTTGTATAAAATTTCGTTTTAAAAACCCTTTATAATGCCTTAACAAGTTTTACAAATAAGGCTTAATAATCCATTTCAATGTATTTTTAATAACTATATTTTAATAAATAATTAGGATTCTTAGTGCATTAGGATTTTAGTGCATTTAGGATTATTAGTGCATTAGCAAATGTTAAACTTAAATTGAAATTATATTTTCTTTCTTCTTTTTTTTTTTCTTTTCTTCTTTCTTCTTTTTTTCTTTTCTTCTTTCTTCTTTTTTTTCTATAAAAAATTGCCCGGTCCAAAGGAGGTCGCTTTAACCGAATTCCACTGTACAACAAATAGTTCCATAAAAGAATCTTAGCATTCAATGAATTAAATTCGCAAAATTACTCAAAAAGGGGATTTAAATATGCATACTTATATAAAAAAAATAAGTGTATACAAAATTATCTCAGTTATTTAGGGATTTCTTAACTTACCCACGTACAACTCCCACATCCACCGCCAGATGAGAGATTTATATGGCACAAAATGTAAATAAAATTTAATCGATTACATGCAAATGATGAATCACTTCTTTTCCCTTAAGATTTTTTATGAATAAAAAATTAAACAAAATATTTTTGTGGTTTTTTCTATTTAGCAAAGTTTGTATTAGTTTAGTGATGGAACAACATTGATGTAATTCAACTATAACAATTCATGAATCATTTATTTTATTTTCTTTCTACAGGGAAAAATTAAAATGATGCTATATCAAATCATAATCGCTTATTAATTCTACATGGGTGTAGAATTTATATTATCACAAATTAAACGAAAAATATATTAAGATTGTAGGAAATTTAAGAAATTATTTTTGTTGTTGGTTAACAATTTCTAAATTTTTGTGAGTTTAAAGTTTTTGTTAGTTTTTTTGTTGACTTATTATGTTTATCTACGTAATTTTCAATAATATTTTGAAAGCTTTTCTATAAATATATACACAGAAAGAAAAAATTCAGACTAAATTTAAATTTTTGTTACTTACTTTTAGTACGAATCGTATTTAAAAATTTAAGTACGAATAGATTTAACATTTTCTTACATCAAGCCGAAAATGGGATTACTTTAGGAAACCAATCCTGAAGTTTGTTAAATTGAGCATGAAGTGTTTAAATTATGTAAAAAAAGTTAAATCAAGTACAAAGTTTTTGAAGTGAGTAAAAAAAACTCGTTTAAAGTACGACTGCGTGCACAAACTTTATACACATATTAAAAAAAAAATTAAAAAAACATTTTTACCAAAAAATTTCAAGTTCATTAGTATGCTTATGATAATAACAAAAATTAAAAATTTTAAAAATCCCCGACTTTTTTCAGAAAAGATATTATATCTTCTAAGCGGCTGAACCGATTTTGTTAAACATAGCTAAGCACCCTCGCGATCAAGTCATCTTTCAAACAGAAAAAACTAAATGAAAATCGGTCCAGCCGTTTGGCCTGTACGTGGACAACAGGCAGACACACAGATACACAGATACACAGATACACAGACACACAGACACACACTACAAACTTATAACACCCCTTTTTTTAGTCGGGGGTTAAAAATTCAATAAAATTAAAAAAAGTAATTAAAAAATGAGTACATTAAACTAAAAGCAATTTAATATTTGTAATTTTTAACGGATATTTATTTTATTTAAGTGTGAGTAGGTGCGGTTTATTCTTAATACTCGTGTGCAAAAGTGTGGTTTTAAAAATGTAATGGTAAATAAAATAAAATTATAATGTTCAATGATAATTAATTCAATAAAACTATAATATCAATATTAACTAAAAAATAAAAAGTGAAAGCAAATGACGACTCCAAACTGCGCCAGCTTCTGAGGGGCTTAAGTGCGAAGATGTTTCTGAATATCTAAAGAGTAAATAATAAATATGGGGCTTTTTTTTATCGAGTACGCGTGTTGTTTTTAACAAGTCCCGTTTCAATATATACATATAAATACATACGTATGTACATAAAGATACATATGTACATATTAAGTAAAAAATAGTAATAGGTACGAAAACTTCCTGCATATGCATGTCTCATGAGTTCTCATTGAAGAATTATTTTCTTATGTTCAACTCGCTGTAAGACCGGACTCAAAAATATGTTATCGCTCTAGGTGACCAAGAACCCCTATCTTCTTAATGACATAGTTTCGCTTAGAGCACTGATGGGGTTGCACTTTTGGAGCGATGACGATTATAAATGTAATCAGCTTCGAAACGTGGGCTTTAGTTGAAAGCAAAACAAATAATTATTCATTGATGACAAAGAGGCAGTATTGTGGAAGGCAAGTTACTATTATTATTTAGTAAAAATGCATTAAACAAACAACCTATATAAATTAAAAATCTAGTAATCCATAGAACAGACATATTGGACTCATTTAGCATTCTTCCATCATAATTTTCTGCCAACACTGTTAGAGATGCATGTAATAGAGCGACGTAAGGGAAACAATAACCGCTTTTGGTCTTTTGCATTAAATTTAATTGTTATTACCATAGAAATTCTTATCAATAATTAAAACAAACAAAAAAATATTAATATGGACAATGAAAAGTTAACAAAAAGTTATATTAAATCTTTAATTCAATAAATCAATTTAGGATTACTTAAAACAGGAGTTTTTGGATTATTTCAAGTACGGATTCGGTATTAAATGAATCCCATTTTTAGATTAATTCAATCCCAGATTTTCTTAAATCAATCTCGTTTTGGGAGCATTTCAAGTATGGATTCGCATTAAATCAAGTTAGAAATTCTTGAAACAAGCGTATTTTGAAATTAATTCAATCTGAGGTTAACTGAAAACAATATGGTCTTGGAATTATTTCAAGTACGGAATCAGGATTAAATATGGATAAAATTAAGTATTTAGCACTTGAATAGTCCGTACTTAAATTAAGTCTTTTGCACTTGATTTTAGTAAATCCGTACTTACCGTACTTATGACACCGGTTTTACTGATGAGTCCAGTAGGCAGAAATGATATGCATCCAGTTGTGCTTAACAAGAAACAAAGATTCTTTATATTAATACATGAGACTTGACGTCAAACTAATATACTTAAATCTTTTTATAACTGTGTAAATACTAAAAAATTTTTTTTAATTTTTTACGTTATGGGTATGAGTCAGGTTCAGAAGTTTTATGTAAATTTCTAAGGGGTGGATAAACTTCCAACACTTCTATATGGGTGCCATCAAACGGGATTTTAGAGGGTTAAAATGCATACACCGGAGCCAAATTCAGCTTTAAAAAAAATATAATATACCTGATTTACATTAAGCTTTTTTTCATGAAACTTCATGAATTTTGTTGCACGCAACTTTTTCTATTTGCTAATTGCAGCGCAATAAAAGAAAATTTTATATAAAAAGGGCGTAGAATGAATATCTGATGCATTTTTGACAACGTTTTTGATATAAGTTGCTCCTCCAGGCCTCGTATTGACAAATAAAAAATTTTCATCCAACTAATTTCATGAAAAAATTCTTAATGTAAATTAGGTAATAATCTAACTTTTTAGTGTCAACTATAAAAAATTTTTACTGATATTTGGTGTTTTGACTCAAGTTATGGGATTATGTCTGATTGTATAAAAATTTAACGTGTTTTAAGGAAATGTAAATGTAAATTTTAATGTAGAGACAGACGATCACAGACTATGTGTGAGTATTACTTGCTTGTTGCTTAAAAGGAGACACATCAATCACAATTCGTAGCGCAATATAAACTTTTGTTCGTTCGTGCACTTCTCAATCATTAATAGGAATCGCAAGCAAACTGCTGTTTTTTTTTCAATCAGAGTTAGAAGCGATCAAATAATCAGCCGTCAACTAAAAGATCTTTAAGCGTTTTCAAGAATGAAAACTCTACAATTTTCATAATTTTGACTCGCATTATCTTCTATATATGTGAGCTTTTCCGAGAAAAGGGTGTGAAAATGAAATTCTTAGAAAAACGCATTTAAAGTTTCATAACGCATTATCACTTTAAGTTGGGAGATGCACTTTGGTATGGTTAGTTATGATTATCAGAAATCTAACTCATTTCATCTTATTCTACACCCTTAAGTCCAAACCCGTTTTCTGAGAGAAGGTCAAAATTGTTGTGTGTCATGATGTTTGGAATTATCAGGTCTTGGGAGCTGAAATTTTTAACACAGTTTCGGGTCAATACCTGATAGGCTTCCGTTTTAGTTTTGACCCAACAAGTGGCCACTGCGTAGAGTAATTTGTGGTTAAAAAAATTATTGAGATTAAGACAACATCTGCCGGGCTCAGCTATCATAAAAATAATATATAAAATGAGCAGAATTTGATGCGCAGTTAATAAAAATTCACTTCTTTTTTTAAAAAAGAGCTAGGTAAGAAGATTTAAAGGGTGAAGTCTTTATCGAAAACTTTTTTCGTAAAATTTTACATAAATATTATTATTATTATTATTATTATTTTTTGTATTAGTTTCAAAGCCTACTACGCTTATTTTTCTTTTGTGATTTTCAAATATGTTATTATTTGTGAATTCTCAAATAGTTCTTGAAAGTCTGTGCATAAGATAAGAGGTTCGTGACTATTCAAAATGTGTGGTTGAAGTCTACTGATGATTTATTACAGCAACAATGAAATGCATATAGACAACGCTGAACCACCAGCAAATAAATTTCAAATTTAAATAAACTTCTGACAATATGTCGAATAATAAATGCAAAAATGAGGAGTAACTAAAAAATATAATTTTACAGGAGAAGCAAAAAACTAATAAAAAACCAAAAAAATTGTAGTTAAGTCCGTTTACTTTATGTTGTTTTTTTTATCGCAGAACTGTAAAATTTGGTCAACACATGTATGTAGTTTAATGGCATTCATACTAATCAATCAAAAACAAAATTTTGAATTTTTTGTTAGTTACGGCATTTTTCATTTTAGCTAACGATATATTGTATTGTATTTTATTGTATTCTTTTCTATTATTAATTTTTGTTTATTTTTCTGTATTGTACAAGGTAATTCTTCTACGTAGTATCAGTTGTAGGTAACTTTAGTTATGCTGATGAATATTTAAAAGTCCGAAATATAAGATTAATTGATTTAGATTTACATCAGAGTGCACCATACCAGTACATTTGAAATATTTTAACACTAATTGCTCTTAAACGCTTATCAGGGATGAAATAGCTGGCAAAGCAACAACAATGTGGTTAGTCTACGTCCTACAACAAAATATTTTTTGTGAATATTCGCGTTTTACTAGCACAAATAAAAAAGTTTTTGTATAATAAAGTATTTATAAGTTGATCTTGAATAAATAGTTATAAATATTTACTACTATGAATAGTTAATATTTTACATCCACACGTGTGTTAAAGGCTAATAAATAATTGAAATTATTTTGACTGCTTAAAGGAGCAAAAATAGTCATTTAGTCTTCCAAAGAAAAATAAAGGAATAGGAAACAAATAAACAAATTGCTGACAACTGAATTTTTTGTTTACATTTTATGAATGATTAATGAGAATCCCTTTCACTAGATGTTATATATTTACACATTTGTATATATTTATGTGATATATATGAAGATAAATTTTATTGCGAAAAGTAAAAACAAAGATAGAAGAAAATGGACATGATAAAATTTAAACACTCATACCTTTGGACATTTGCGAAGAAAACAGTCATGTAACGTATAATTTTTCTACTGGAATATTAGTAGTAGAAAAAATCAATAAAATATTTCTGGGAGGAACAGATCTTTAGCTCAAATATTAAAATAAATAAATCAACTAACAATTTTAGGTAATATTTCATAATGACAAAATACCTATAATTAACACTGTTAAACAATTTTGAACCTTTGCCAAAATTATAGGCTTCTGACATTGGAGTCTGGTAGAGCAAACCGAAAAATGATGCGGGTGTAGTTTTTTTTTTTATAAAGAAGACTAACACTCAGGAAATTAATGCTTACTACTATTACTAGGTTTTACCTGCTTTATGAAAGGGATAGTGATAGACTCTGCTTTTTAAACGTTTTTAATAATACAGACTTGCAGCGCCTCTGGTGTCAATGAGGCGTATTAAATTGGTATAGCTTGCTAAGTAGCCATTTTATTGGATATTTTACTTCGCCAATGATGCTTTGATGCTACATTAGGATTAGCATCTGCTAAAGTCGGTATGGTTCAGTGGCCACTGATTATGCCTTCATCACTTACAGTTTCCTACAACAACTGATACAAAGGGACACTAATGGACATCAGAAAAATGCATGGTGTTGTTATTTAATGACTGTATCGGGGATAAGGTTCGAACTCAGGACCTTTGGCTTTATAGTCATCGTGCTAACTACTTCAGCCAACGCCACCGTGCTTGTTTTGAAATCATAGAATTTTATTTTCGGCAGGGGGTGAGGGGAATAAAGTTTCCTTCCTTTGGCTTGTTAGTGCCTCATATCGGTATATGAGACTATAAGTTCTTTACACCTGAGGTGAGGCTGGAACTATATTCCACATTTACGCATCCTAGGCTACAATAATAAAAAATTATAACCAAAAGTATGGCAACCCTGGTCCCCTGCAATTCGCATCTAGCACGTCATCTTTAATAACCATCAAATCGGTAAAAGGTGGGGGTTTTCTTCGCAACTCCTTGGCGGGGGAACTAATTTTTATTCCAAGTTAATGTTTTTTAATTTGTGGAATATATGAAGTCTAGAACTCCCCAATGCAACGGTAATTTTTAGCTTTATGTTAAAAAATCTTGAAACAATCGTTTAAAAAGGTGTTGGTCCAGAATAAAATAGTCTACAAAAATGTTGGCCATACAATTTTACGATATACATATATACGAAGATACCAAAGCCCAAAACTCAACAGAAACAGCAAAAATCGGCAAAGTTCAAAATTTTCCATTCCCTCGTGTGACAATAAAATATTGAAAAGCATTTAATTTGCAAGAATAATAAGTAGTAATTAACAAAATTAAAAAAAACCCGGCTGGGACCAACTTTGAACCATTAAACATCCTAAATGATTATTCGAAATGAAAAATCGTAATAGAAACCTTAACATGATTTTGAAATACCTGTAGAATAATAGCCATTTTGATATAGCTCGCCGACTTGTTTGTTTTTACGAAATGGCGTCTGTTGGCCGCCATATTGTAGTTTGACTACTTTACTTTTATCTTTAGCGATACTTCCAGGAATAAGATAAGTAGATCGATGTAAAAATCATCAAAATCAGTCCACGATAATGTCGCATGCTAGAAAAACCTCTCGGATAGACACTCATAAGGATTTAATAACTCACTTGCTTCTAACCTAAGATTTGTTTTTTATTTCCACGAGTACTTTGGAGATATTTTCAAATATATACAAATATACAAACCATTGATAGTAATGTTATCAGTAAAAGGGGTAATGATGACTTTTAATAGCAAAAATTTAAATTTGAAAATAAAAAATATTGGAAAAGTCATTTGGGCCTTGAAACAAAATTGATTAAAAGCTTTTAGATTTTGTATACCCTTTACCAAAAAATGGTAAAAGGGTATATATAGGTTTGTCATTCCGTTTGTAATTTCCAGAATATTAATGAGCGAGCCATAAAGTATATATATTCTGGATCCTTATATATACATAGGGAACGCGAATAAGCGATGTCCGTCTGTCCGTATGTCTGTACGTAAAATCGGTTTTTCGAAGCTCCCAGAAAAGCTGGAGACTTTGTTTTTAAACTGGTGGATCAGAAATAGTCAAGATAAGATCAGTATTGAAAATCAGCAAAATCGAGCAGACGGTTTCAGAGCTGGGAGACTTAAACTTCATTTTGCCATACAAAATAACTACCGAAAAAAAGTTTTTAAAATTTTTTTATTAAATAAACTTATTTTGTACTTTAATATGAATAAAATTGGTATTTCTGACTCAAAAAAAATTAAAAAAATTGAAAAGACGTTTCCAGGGTTGGAAAACCTTAACTTTTTTTGTTATGCAAACGTAATTTACTAAAACAAATTTTTCTTTTTTTTCTATAAACTAAACATACGTAATATTCTTAAAAGAAAGAAATTGATGCAAGAAATCAGAAAAATAAAAAGGATGATTCCAGGGTTGGAAAACCTACGAATTTTGTGATATATAAAATTAACTACCGTAAACTAATTTTTTATTTATTTTTATTAAATAAACTTATTTTATACTTCACCACGAATAAAATTGGTATTTCAAATAAAAAAAAAAAATAAAAAATTTAAAAAGACGTTTCCAGGGTTGGAAAACTTTAACTTTTTTCTTATACAAAAGTAACTTACTAAAACAAATATTTCCTTTTCTTTATAAATTAAACATATCTTATATTCCTAAAAGAAAAATATTGGTGTAAGAAATCAGAAAAATCAAAAAGGAGGATTCCAGGGTTGGGAAACTTACACTCTTTGTGATATAAAACATTAACTACCGAAAACTAATTTGTATCTATTTTTATTAAACAAACTTATTTTATGCTTTATAACGAATAAAATTGGTATTTCAAATATAAAAAAACAATTAAAAAATTAAAAAGATGATTCCAGGGTTGGAAAACTTTAACTTTTTTTGTACAAAAGTAAGTTACTAAAACAAATTTTTCCTTTTTTTTAAAAATTAAACATTTACTAAATTCTTTAAAGAAAGAGATTGGCGTAAGAAATATGAAAATCAAAAAGGATGAGTTCACGGTTGGGACACTTACACTTTTTTGATATATAAAATTAACTAAGTCTAATTAGTTTTTATCTTTTCCTTTATAAATTATATATTTTTTACCTTAATGTCCAGAAAAAAATCATAGTTTCCAGCTCTGGAGCTGTGGTTTTTATTTCTGGACATTAAAGTAACTAAATAAAACATTTTTTTTAATTTCCTCTTTTTTCAATTAACACACTTTCTGTATTTTTTTAAGAACTACTAGATTGGTATAAGTAATTAGAAGAATCTAAAATTATGATTCTAGGGTTTGAAAATTGTTATTTTTTTCTTTGTACATAAAAGTAACTATGTGTTATATATGTATCTCTATACTACATAAACGCACTTTGGTAAAGGATATATAAGATTCGGCACAGGCGAATATAGCACTCTTACTTGTTAATTAATGAACTTGTATTATAAACTTGCATATATGTAACCCGGCCTATGAAAAGGTGTCTTATGACTCAAAAAAACATGTATTATCTTCATTATCAGCCTGTTTTTAGAAAACATAAGCCCTTTCGTTTTTAGTTTCGTTTATAAACGATAACGTTTAAAATTTGATTTTTATAAAACATATTCTTAAGCTTTCCTTTTGACATAAAAAGAGCTTTTTAGGTATAACGAAAAAATCACACTCACAAAATTATTACAGTGAAGGAATACAAATAATAATATTTTTGAAAATCACAAAAGATAACAAAAATTAAAAATTTTAAAAACCCCCAAATTTTTTCAGAAAAGATGTTATATTTTCTAAACGGCTGGACCGATTTTTTCAAACATAGCTAAGAACCTTCTCGATCAAGTCATCTTTCAAACAGAAAAAACTAAATGAAAATCGATCCAGCCGTTTGGCCTGTACGTGGACACAGACAGACACACAGATATACAGATACACAGATACACAGACACACAGACACACACTACAAACTTATAACACCCCTTTTTTAGTCGAGGGTTAAAAATAAAATCTATTGAAAAAAAAAATTCTATGAAAAATTTTAAATAAAATTAATTTTAAATTTTATCAATAGGGGGTAAGCAATTTAATTTTTAATTGACTTTAGCATTCAATTGGAATTCAATTTACCCATTAAAACAGGTTTTCATTGCATTTCGTATTTTCCGTTGTTTGTTAGAACTAACTATGTTTTTTTTTCTATAACCTTTACTTTATTTTGACTCAATACTTAAATTTTTTGTGATTTGTTTGACAGTTAAATTGTGAAAAAAGCAAAAATGACCTACCTGTTTGCTTTCTACGGAAGTCAAGATTCGTTCTTGTGAAAGTTAAATCAATCTGCTTATAGAAAAAACCATTTACATTTTTTCGTTTATTTAATTTTTCGTAATTTATAGTACAAAATAAAAAGAAAAATTGTTTTTTACCGTTTTAAGTCAGTTCAGATTCTAACATTACAAATTAAGTAACATTTTCGTTAAAGTCAAATGAAAAATATGTTGACTGATTTTTAATTAACTTTACATAAACAATTTTATGAGTGTGGAAAACTGAAAGCTCTTTTGTTGTCACACACAGAAAAATAAATAAATGTTTTAAAAACGAAAACATGGCTTCATTCGTTATTTTAAAGAACGTATACACTTATTCATTTTCGAAAAACAGACTGTATATCTCTACATATATATCTCTACACATATATTCGTGATCGATAAGTCAAAAACAACTGGACCGATTTTGACCAAATTTTATATACATGGTCTATGGGGCGTGAGAAGTGTTTCTGTGTAGTTCGTCAATATCAATCCGCCATGACTTTGCAACTAAACCAGACTTGCAGTGAAAATAAAATTTGAAGGCAAAACAACGTTTGCCCGGGTCAGCTAGTATATTATATTATTTTAAATTTTTTTTAAGAAATATAAAAAAAATATTTTTATTTTAACGTGAGAGTGAAAGAAAACTAAAATACATATTTTTAATGCATAAGGTTCTGCAAAACTAAAACAGTGACAGTCACCCTCACTTGAGTAAGTATATAACATTTTCATTGTGAGTGTGTGTGACAGAAAGCAATTCAAAAACAGACGCGCACACATCCGTGTTATTAAGATTTGTACATATATTCCAAATCTCGTGATATTCGGTTCATATTTTCCTTAAATGATACTTGAAAGGATCAAAAGTTATATTCGCAATTACGCTAAAAACCAGCCCACAAGACGCTATTATGATGAGTGTGAAAAATTTTAGTTTGTAAAATTTTATTTTTCAAAATATTTGCTTTATTTCAAACATTTTAACTTTTTGAAACATAGACAGTAGGCATATCCTTGGTGTAATATTTCAAACTTTAAATTTTGTTTAACTAAGGTAAATATAAATACTCTATCAAATTTCAGAAGCCTACGTTTAAATCTTCTATTTTTGTCCCATCGTTATATGGAACAAAACACTGTGCTCTGTTGTCACTTGAACTTTCCAAAAATTAACTGACATGAAGACATATTAATGTACATCGAAAAAAATACAAGAGGACGTTTTTTTTTGTCTGTCAGAAAATGCAGCTCAATTTGCGAGTCAACGTGATAACTAATGTAGCCAATGCCTACTAAACTATATTTTTATTTCAAACTTATAATTATTTTTAAGCATAATTTTTTTTTGTCTTAAGAGTTAAGTAAACAAGATATATGTCTGAAATTTTGACACAATATAAAGATTAAGTTTGCATTGTTTACTCAAAAATCGCTTTTTTGAGTTAGGACATTGTTGAAATAAATTAGCAATATGTATACAGCTAAAAGAACTAGAACTTAAATCATAAGTAAAATCGGTATTGCCAACTTTAGTTGTTAACTTAATTATAAGATCAATTTTAGTTCTTAAATTAAAAAACTCGTTTCCAATGTAAATTTTCATTGTCATTTGATTGAAAAGCTTAGTTTTTCGTAGTTAACCTTAACCTTATAACGAAGGTAATTCTAACCAATTTGAGTTGTAAAATTTACAGCAAATAAAAGTTTTTGCTATCAGGTTGAATTCAAAAAAGTATTAAACTTCATTTGTTAATTTTGAAATCGCCAACGTATATTATTCATGTACTATTTTTTAGTTACAATCTCTCTATCCTTTATATTGACTTTTAGCTCTTGAGATTTTATATCTTGTTGTGGCTGAGGAAATCAAAGCGTTTGCTTCTAATCAATCACATGAATTTAACAGTCTGCTTTGAACTATTTTATAAGATAAAAATACAAAATGATCAATAAGAAAAAGTATAATTTTTAAATATAAATTTTGCATCAGTATTAAAAGGCAATAAATTACGCTTCCTTGTGTGCAACTTTTTCTGTGCTTTCAATTTAGTATATTTTGATATCATATTAAAATTAAAAAAATACGTCTTTTTGCCATTATTTATTGTAATATTAAAATTATTTATACCCATTGGTCATCCCAATAAGCTTAAATATAATAATAAAGAGTATACGAAATATCCTGAATGATTGTTTGAAGTAGACAAGTTTATATTTTTACATTTTTCTTTTCATGACATTCACTAAAGATATTATTGTTTGCATTTATTGTGTCTACGAACAATTTTAATAGACTGAAGTAATTGATTATGAAAGCAATTTTATTGGTCTTTTTATTTCTCATCATAAGCATTAAACATTTAATGGCAGCACTAAAAAAATTTAGTCAGATTTATTTGAACACAGAAAATAGTAGTATAAATTTATGAAAATGCTGAAAGGATAAGAAAAAAGATCTTATTGGAAAAAAAAAACAAAAGGAAAAAATAGAACAAAAACAATTTCCAAGCTATTCAGCAGCAATAATATTAATATGATGTATGTGCTTTGTGACAATAGAGCAACAAATACATAGAACAAATACAAACTCCGAATTAATTGTCACTTGCTCAATCCGTTTTGCCAACTTACCATGAAAGCTTACAGCGACAGTGACGTATTATTGCTGAATGAGCCCTAAAGCAGTTGGAAATTGATCATAATTTGCGTCAAAAAACTATCATCAGCGATTGGGTTCATATCCAGACGAATGCGTACGTTAACAAACATAATTATGAAATTTGGTACAATACCAATCCGCATGAGATTTAAAAATGTTCAATGAATTCTAAAAAAGCCCCCGATTGATTCAGATTTTGAGCTGGCAGTATCATCG
The DNA here is from genome assembly GCA_949987645.1 of Tachina grossa. Lineage (NCBI taxonomy): Eukaryota > Metazoa > Arthropoda > Insecta > Diptera > Tachinidae > Tachina > Tachina grossa. The sequence goes on along the minus strand of OX465274.1, from coordinate 148,469,154 downwards.
GTCCATGTATTTTATGTTTTTGTTTGTTTTACCATGTTATGGTCTAAGATTTTTGTCATTCGTTACCTAAATTAGGATACTATGATCTTGTAGTGTATACATAGTATCACATATGCATGAACCTCACCAAACAGTCACAGCAACATGATATTCATAAAAAACAATAATATTCAAAAGTATGTAAACAAATTAAACTAACTTAAGGCCAGCGTCTTCTTAAGAAAGGTCAGTAACGATTTTTAATTGCAAACATAAACGCTGGAATCTCGGTAACATAATATTCTTATAATTATGGGTCAATGCTCGCTATTGCTAAATAGGTTGAATTATGTTGACTTGAATACATTGTTACTACACCTAAAGCGAAATGGCACTGAACCTCAAATATACAAAAACACACACACACACAGGCAGGTACAATCCCTGCAGGAAATGCCACTAGTGAATCAGTTCCCCACTCAATGCTTCTTGCTATAGACATTTAATATGTGCGTGTCATTGAAAAGCAACTACTGACATTGGAACTACTAATAAGATAGTTCTTTAGGGACCATATGAAGACATTGGAAACAGATAGTCACAAGCACATTTTATTTATTCTAGTATACTCCTTTGATAATGAAATTGCGTATTTTTTCACATTTTGGTATTTTATTAAACAAATATGTATATAAAAAATGGAACTTATAATTAAATAAATAAATTCAGTAAAGTGCGACTCTGACTCGCGCACGAAGGGTTCCGTACGAACACTAGATATTTAATTTAATACAAACTTCATCCTATATATTGTATAGTTTTGGCATTTTTTTTCGTTTTTGGCGTTTTTTCGGTTTTTTTGTTTTGGCGTTTTTTGCGTATTTTCGGTTTTGGCGATTTTTTTAAGTTTCGGCTCTTTTTTTAGTTTTTACACTTTATTTTCTCGTTTTGGCGATTTTTTTTTTTGGTTTTTGGCGTTTTTTTTTCATTTTGGCAATTTTTTATTTTTTTTATTTTTGGCGATTTTTTTCATTTTTGCGATTTTTTTCATTTTTGCGATTTTTTTTATATAAAATTTTTTTTTTAGTTTTGGCGACATTTTCGCGTTTTGGCGATTTTTTTCGATTTTTGGCTTTTTTTCATTTTGGCGTTTTTTTCGAATTCGACGATTTATTTTAGTGTTAAATTTTTTTTTTAATTTTGGCGACTTTTTTCCGTTTTGGCGATTTTTTTTAATTTTTGGCGATTTTTTTTTTGGTTTGGCGATTTTATAATTTTCGGTTTTTTTAGTTTTACCGTTTTTGAAATTTTCAAGTGTTTGCCTCTTACAGTTTCCAAGATAGAGCATATTGTAAAAATTACATAGTCAAAATTGAATTAACTGATGGACCACCCTTTAATTAAAATTTTTTTAAATTTTAGTGTTAATTGTTGTAGTCTGTATAAAAATACACTAATTTTACAAATTTCAAGTTTCAATATACATATGTATGTTCATACAATTGTATGTATATTACATGGGATTTTAACATTTTTCGTTGCTCGTTTTGGAACACCCTTTAATTTTTAATTCTCATGTATTTGTTGTTGTTCTACATACTCTGTCCAAATTTCAGGTCCGTAGCTCTTACGGTTCCTAAGAAAATACCGTGTGACGGACAGACAGCGTAGCGAAAACAATACCTTTGATGTACGGAACTCTAAAAACATACAATAACCGGGATTAATTCATTTATTTGTTCAGCATATCAAGTATGACAAATCTTTAACTGATAGCACAAAATCTTCCACAGGGTAAAACAATTTCCATAATTGGTACTCTCGCTTAAAATTTTTTAATTTTAACATTTTCTATTTTTATACAATATGGATTGTTATTTTATATATTTTTTTTTTTTTTGTTGAAAATTCTTTTTGTGTATTTTTTTTTTGTTCAATACATTTAAATTCAGCTTTTAATTTGATTTCATAAACTCATTTTTATAAACACTTAAATTTTGCTTCACGTTACTTTTGTTTTCAACAAACCAATAAAACAAGAAGAAGCATAGTTATGTGTATATGAAAAAATGTTTTCTACGCATTAAGAACAATACTAATAGACGCTCTGCTGACAATGTCACCAAAATAGTTGACAAAAGTGGTGACTTGGGGACACTTAAGCCCTCGTTTCCTTCAGGGATGTAATTATAATATAGGGTGTTTTTTTCAGGGGTATAGAACTTCGAATTGAAATAAAACACAAGAAAATCGTTTTAATGTCCATTAATTTGGCTTTATTGGAAGGATAATCTTATGCCATTAATGTTTAAATATGATTTCGGGCATGTGGCCGCCGCGGCTGGCTCGAATAAAGCCAATTCTACAGGTCCAATTTTCAACCACTTTTTCGAGCATATGGGGCCGTATGTTGGCAATAACGCCACGAATGTTGGCTTCCAAGTCCCCTAACGTTTCTGGTTTGTTGGCGTAGACGAGCGACTTCACATATCCCCAAAGAAAATAATCCAATGGTGTCAAATCACACGATCTTGGTGGCCAATTGACAGGTCCATTCCGCGAAATTATGCGCTCATCGAATGTTTCCTTCAATAAATCGATTGTGACGTGCGCTGTGTGGCATGTAGCGCCGTCTTGTTGGAACCACAACTCATCCACATTCATGCCATCCAATTCGGGAACAAAATAGTCGGTTAGTCGGCTCCAATTGCTGTGCACGGTGGCGAATCGATTCATTCGGGTCCTCTTCAACACTTTGCTTTACAGCGGCATTTGTTTCTTCGGTGCGCACTGTTCGACATCTCTGCGGATGCGTATTATCACATAGAGTAAACGTAGTGCGAAAACGATCCATGGTTAACCGAATTAATTGCTCTGATGGACGATTATGTCGACCATAAAATGGACGGAGCTTGCGGTAAACTTCGCGAACTGAACCATTATTTTCGAAATAAATTTGCACGATTTGCAAGCGTTGTTCTTTTGTCAACCTGTTCATGATGAAATGGCAAACCAAACTAAATATTAATCACTTGACAGCTGACAAAATGGCCGCCAGTTAAAAAAGTGATGCCAACTTAAAGTTCTATACCTCAATAAAAAACACCCTTTACAATGTAATTCAAATGTATGAATGTATGTTTGTTAGAAAAAGGTAAAATAAGAAAATGCGAACTTCTCATTCTTGGTATATAAAATGAAGAAATTGTTAAATATAATATCAATATACTTTGATCACGCATCTGTATTACACCTTTTTTTAAAACATTACAATTTCACCTCATTTTGATTGCTAAGAGCTCCTTTAAATCAAAGCGAAAACATAAATAAATAGAATAAATTTTTTTCAAGAGTTAATCCTTTTACCTCTTCTTTAGCTTTTTTAAATTCTTTATAATTTTTTGTTTCCTTTTTCTTTACAAGTTAAAACAATAAAGATATTCACATCAGTTTTTTTCTTGTTTTAAAAATGGAAAAATATAATTTCTTACAACAAACACAGGGAAAAAAATTCACCAAAAGTTGAATTTAAAAACTCAACTTAGGTGGAATTTTTTTCCTGTGTTTGTTGTAAAAAATTTACATTTTTCCATTTTTCCAACAAAAAAAAACTGATGTGAATACCTTTAATAACAAAAACACCAAAATCAGATGTGAGAAATTACCACAACAAAATCGATACAAAGAGACAAGTCACGAATTACAATTGTTTCCTTATTCTTTTTATTAGCAATAAAATGTTATGCTAATGATCTGATATTATTAATTATTTATAAGTCAAATTATTACAATTGAAATAAAAAATTTGTTCTTTTCGCAAATTTTTGCGTTTATTCAACATTCGCCTGAATTTTTTTAAAGTCCTAGAATATGGATGAAACTTATGTTACAAAATTTTCAATAATTACTTCAATTGAAACACCATTTGCTCTATTCGAAAAACTTTTGCTTGTATTGCACACTTGCCTGAGTTTTTAAAATAAATATTCAAGTAACGAATGGTGAATTCTTAGCAAATTGATGAAAATCATACAACAGGTTTTCTTAAATTTCGTATGTTTGTTATAAGTTTTTTTTTGCATTTGAAATGATTTACTTAATAAAAGCAATCTATATTAAAAAGTCACGAATGACAAACAACTTGCAAGATATTAAATTTTTCCATTTGTTATCTGCTTTTGTAAAACCACATCTGAAAGGGGGGACAAAATTTTTTTATGAAATAAGAGTGCATTTTGTAGGCAGAAAAAAAATTATAATTTTCTTCCGTATAAGATAATGGGCCTTATTACGAGTGTCGTATTACGACTGCGACTACGATGATTTTGTACTAGACTAAAGAACATTGCAACATATTTTCTTTAATCTAGTTCTTCAAAGTCGAAGTCGCAATACGACACTCGTAATAGGGCCCAATATATGTATTTATTGTAAAGTAAGTATGTAATTTATAATTAATTAATTTTTATCCAATACTGATAAACTAATCCTTTTATATATATTTTTATTAAAAAAAATATCAGGTGCTGCCAAAATATATTTTTTTTTAACACAAAAACCAACAGATTTGTTCCGATATTTAAGGCAGACATTAACCTCGCATCTGTTTATTTCATTTGAAATGAAATGCAAGAAATTTATACACAGAAAAAATTATTCCCAAAAAATTTTCAAACAAACGTGTGTTTTGAAATATAATTTAGTTTCAGTAAATATTTTTTACTGTTCCAGTAAATTATTTGTTCTAATTTTATTTTGTGTAAAAAAACTGTATAGAATGAAAATTATCTATATGAAGTAAAATTTTTAAAAAATTTTTTTAGATTTATTTTTTTTTATATTTAAATTTGTTATTTTCAGTTAAATTTATTTTTATATCGGAGTTTGTTAGCTAAATTAAAGAATTTTTTGGGTTGAGGTCTACTGACGAGTTCAAAAAGCGGAAACGAAATGCTTAACCATAAAAACAAGCCAATTTTTTAAAGTAAAAAAAATATTTGAACCTTTCATTTGATTCAGTTTTTTTTCAAATAAAACCTTTAGTAATTAAAAAAAAATAAGAATTGTTATTGGTTCAGTTAATTTATTTTCTGATAATACGAAAAATTTTAGTGAATGTATTTGTAAATTATAAAAAAATTTGCTGAATAATACAAAAAAAATCTGCAAAAATGCTTTTCTGTTCCTATTAATAAATTTGACTGAAAATATTTTGAGTTTCAGTTAACTTTTTTCTCTAATGCCATAATAAGTTAACTAAAAATAAAAAAAAAAATTTCAGTTAAATTTTTACAAAATTGTTATCAGAATCTACAAATTTCTTTGTAGGTTCGCATTCACACAAAAAATTTACTGATTCAATGAATTTGGTTACTGAAAACGAAATTTAGTTTTTTCTGTGTACAATATGTAAATTTTTATAAGATTAAACCTCTGTTTGTGCTATAGTTTCTGAAATATTATATATGCAGAATGTATATGTACAACGTACATATAATTGCAAAATTCTTTATAGTGGTTAAACTTATTCCATTAAGTTTGTGTCACGTCTCAACCTAACTCAAGTAAGCACGTCACGAAAAAGTTATTTAAAAGATGTTTAAGATTTTCTAAGCAAATGTAGCACATTAAATAGTCATTTCGAGTAATTTTCTACGCACAGCATTTCCTAAAAATCTACAACAAATCGTAAATCTTGACATTTGTCACAATTATTTGTTACTAGCCACTCATATTGTCATAGGAAAAATTTCCTTCAAAATAGTCTTGTGCTCTTTAGTATTTTCGAAAACAACACGAATTAATATAAAACAAAATTGAGGAATACGTTGCAATCATACATCTTTAGGGTAATGATGATGCTAAAGTGACTCTAAATGGTCTATGAAAGTCTTTTGGGAGGAAAATCTACAACGCCAACAAACTTTTGCTTTTAATGATTTCTCTGTAGATGCTGAGTTTCAGTTAGATTTAATATTAAATAAAATAAGAGTGGGCTTATTATGCGGCTAAGAAGGAAGGATTAAGGAATATATATTCACAGAATTTTTATTAAAAAAATATGGTTGATAAAGAAAATATTTTCTTTTGAAGGGCAAGAATCCCTACAAGAGGGTTGTACAAATACCAACATAATGAACTGTTATTAGGGTTTTTTTTTTACTAGAACTGCTTTATTAGCATGAATTTGTTATATACAATTTGATTATAATTGACTTTCATAGAACGCATCGCTAAATTCAATAGCAACAATCAAATATACAATTATAAAACTCTAAAGTTTATATATCCAATTTCAATTGTCAATAATACAGCCCCCAGGGGAGTCTATTTTGACTACGGGTGTGGAAACCCCGGGGCCCCAGATAGGGTGATGTGGCTTTTTCCATTGACGTACCTTTGGTACATTATACATAGAACTTATGTGTTACTACCCGATCTCTGAACACAAACAGAGCAAAGGATGTGCACATATATATAACAAAAGGAAGACAGGTCCTGTTGATGTCAGTTAGGTGCAGCGTCACCTAGAACTGCCCCTGAGTTCAAAAGACGATAGAGGTGAAGCCCTTGTGGTGGAACCTCGAGGTCTAACCAGAGGCTACTTCTGGTGCCACGGGTGCCGGTTGCCCGACAGTCGAGCTGCTTGGAGTTGAGTGTATTGCGGTCGTCAGAGTATTGTGCTGAAGTAAGTCGACTTCGTCCCACCCTACGGGGTTAAAGGGATATTGCTGACTGTAGTAGGCACTAATATCTGGCGGCAAGCTTACATTCTTCTCGGAAGAGTGGCCGTACTGTGCCGGCAATGGTTGAGGAATTCTCTTGGGAGACCTCGCTATAGGTGTATACACAACACCTTGGCATGGAAGCCGGAGATTTATCGTGGTGGCTGTGGTTGCTACCAAAAACGCTGGGAGAATAGTCTGGCTTCTCAGTGTTAAATCAATGATAGTGGTTGGTCTCACGCGGTCAGCCAGACACTATTCTAGGTGCTGTTGCCATTCAACAGAAGCTGCTATGGGCACGGACATAGCAGCAGAGTTTAGATAGCTCAAATTACCTCAGCAAGGTAATTGAATATAGTACAGGGATAACTATATTCAAAGATTGTAACCTATGTGCCTTATGGAGTGGGCCATAGGTTCATTCTAAAAGGGTGCATGGGGGCGTTGGTCTGGCGTCTAACACACACCCAGTGCTTTGGCACACGTGAGATTAGGCCGTAATGGCAGGTACTCACGTAAAGCAATTGCACATCTGTCAATAATACAGTTAATAAGAGTTATTTATGCCTGTTTAATCTAACCAATAGCAGTAGTTATTTTAATTGCAGTTAAAATTGCTTGTTAAAACTAGTATTTTGAAATAATTACCATAAATTATCCTTAAACCTAGATCCCACTATCGGCGCAATGTGCCGATTTTCGTCGGCTCACTAAAATAAAGTCATAAGTACTAATTTTAATTGGAATTATTTCTCAACTAATGGAAATATAAAGACACAGTTGCACCACAATGTAATTGGTTATAAAGCCATATAGACTTTTTCCGGAATTAATTGTGAAGTAGGGCCGATTTGGTTTATTAATTATGAATTTATTGCAGTGAGCCGACGAAAATCCGTACATTGTGCCGATAGTGGGATCTAGGCTTTAGACAACAAAAGGTTGTGAATAAAAACAATCAATTTACAATGACTTGTTACCCTTTACAATGCATGATTACGCTACATTTTAAACGTTTCTTATAGCGTAGACGACAGCGTCAATTTACATTAAAATCTCAATAATGTTAATTAAAAATTTACCCTGACAGACGACAGTATTTGCATTAAGTAAACAAAATCTGTGCATCCTTTTCGTACCACACACTTCGATAGTTTTCCTTGGAAATATTAAAATGGAAAAAATGTGTCTCGATTTTAATATTTCCTTGTTTTTTTTTTCTAAAAACAATTAAAATAACTAATATTTCCTGACTAAATCGCATTTTAATTTTGAAAAAGGAAACAATTTGCCAACATTTGATTAATTGTTGACGGTGTTACCATCTTAGGACGGTGTTATCATATAGCTAAATTCAGTATTTATTCACTCTCATTTAGTGCATTTACGGTAAATGCAATACGCATTGTGATGACGACAATTCACAAGTTAATTTGCATTAAGAGAGTTAATGCAAATTAACGCTGTCGTCTGTATAAGCTATTGTCCAATTTAGTTGATTCAAATTATAATTTTCTGCGGTCATCTTTTGTTGTTAATTTTTCAATGAGAAATTTAATAAAATTAACAATTTTTTAATTAAACTTATCGTTCATTTGCTCAAAAAACCTTAAATTTTCAATTTACACACAACTAAATGGAAAAAGAATATTTTATTTTGCATTTAAGAGTTCAGTAAACAATATGAAGAATGGTATCAAAATTAATTCTGCATCATTACCCAAAAATTCCATCTTTTTGAGTTATGACGTTCTTTGAGTAAACAATCGATATTTAAATATTGCAAAAAAAAAACTACAATAGACAAATAATACAGGCGGTACTGTGGACATTTTTACTTACAAATAAGATAAACTGTTCGACTGGTTAATTTAACCATTTCAAATTGTTAATTTACCAATAATTAAAATCTTTGTTTTGATTCTGCGGTTCACAACCAAAACGCAATAAAATTTACTATTTCACCGGTTAATTTAGTAGATGCTTAGAGTTAACAAAACTCAATCCAAAAAAGTAGCCAAGGTTAAACTTAGCCATTTGAGTGGTTAATTATACTATAAATAAAAGTTAATACTGCGATATAGTTGAACAAAGAATTTTTTAGTTGACTAGCTACACCCGGTGTGCCTCGCTACCCCCATCGTGTTATCGAATGATGTAAATATTTAGTAAATAAACCGAAAACTCGGATTTTTTAATGCAACATTTCGAAAGTTTTAAAATTTCGATATTGGATCATTATTAACATAGGTTTTTTGTAAATATCTAATAAAAATGTGACAACAGCTTTAAAAAAAAAATAATGATAATAATAAAAAAAGCAAAAAAACATTAATATTTAATTTAATAATAATATTTAATTTATATACACATGAAAAATGAATTTTGCCACGCCCCTCCGCCCCCAGACCGAAAATCAAAAATCAGACTTGACAGTGTCACCCGCCTTAACATTCTGAATATTCCCTGGAATTTTCATCGAAATCGACCCAGCCGTTTTGGAGTCCATACGTTACATAATTACATACACACATCCTCTTTTATATATATAGATACATTTATTAATATTCTTTCTTTTATATTAAAAAAAATTATTAATATGAAAAGTCATAACGACCATTTTTTTATCCCACCTGTTTTCCTGGCTTAGACCTAATAACTTTTTTTTTGTCTTGCCTGAAAAAATAGCTCGAAGGAAAGAGATTTGATTCCAACAGTAAAATCATTTCAAACAAATACATATGTACCTATTTTAATGATCGTGGCTAATTTTATTTTTTAGAATAGATAAACTAATTGGAGAAATGTTCAGCAAAGTACATAGAGCTTAAAAGAAACTAAGTTGAAAAATACCTGAGTTTCATTTCAAAAGTCTCAGACTTAGTGGTTTGCCTTGAGGGTGGCGTTGGCTGAAGTAGTTAGCACGTTGACTACCAAACCTAAGGTCCTGGATTCGAGCCCGGTGTCCAACAGTCATTAAAACAACAACATCACGCATTTTTCTGATGTGGATTAGTGTTTTTTGTATCAGTTGTTGTGGGAAAGATTCAAGTGATGCAGGCATAAGGCACTGGGTTACTGAAACTACACCGGCTTCAGCAGATGCTAATCCTAATGTAACATCAGGGCACCCTCCTTCGTTGTGTAGCAGAATCATCGGCGAAGTAAAATAAGCAATGGCTACTGAACACAGCTTCAAAATTTAATACGCATCATTTGACACCAGAAGGCGCTGCAACACTGCATTATTAAAAAGCGAGCATAAAGGCAGAGTTGTAAAAGATTGAAGCTTTCCTCTCTCTCCTCCTTCATCTTCATACTTCACTATCACCATCCTTTCCCTATTATCCTCTCTCACTAACTTATCTTCAACGCACAGGTATCACAAAGGTATCATTGTATTGGACCCAAGTGAGCTAACCTAACCTTGTGGTCTGCCTTTGTTACTAATTTGCGACCCCATTAAGAACTAATTTTTGTGCTCTTGTTACGGCCAGTTTGTCTCTCGTTCTGAAGACATTTCTTAACTACTCAAATAAAAGATCATGCCCAATTAATAAGTTTTGAGATGTTACTGTTTGATTTTCTTTTTAAGCTTAATGATATAGAGAAATTCAATAACATAAGACTACAAAGGATTTATAAAAAATAACTTGGTAGTGCATTAGACACATTATGATGAGTTAAAGGAAATTCCATTTAGACAAGTTTGAAATGAAAACACATATTTATGTTTATTCTTCTATAGCATAGCGTATCTATTTTTTTTTCAAATATAAGTATGTCTACATGAATAAAACTTTTCACATTCTTATTTGATGACTATTTGCAATTAAGCAATTTGTCGGTTTTCTTTTTTAAACAAAATAAATAATATAAAAACTAATATAAAACATTTAACACAAGTGTCGCATATAATAACAACATGCATAAGTAAACGTTTTATGTTTCCTGCAAAATTTTTTACTTTGATGTGTCTAACATTTTTTTATGGGATAATTATATATAACTTCCAGCACACACGTCCATATAAATATTTAATGCAAATTGAAGATGACCAATAAAATTTAACTCTGACACGTGAATGGTAAAACCAAATGTGTGTGTATCTCATATATTATTCACATAACACACCCACTATCGTAGATATGTTGACACGAATAAATATTGTTTGTCTGTTTCGTATGTAGTACCTAAGTGCAGAAGTAAATGTCTGCATATTAACCCTTAATATGTTGATATCCTGTTCGATTGTGAACAAAATTTGTTCTAAGGTTTTGTTTACATTTTTCTTACATAGCTGAGATAGAAAAAAAAACCTGTTTTGATCCCTGCAGTAACTACAAGGATCTTTAAGATTGTGTAAAGTCTATATAACCGATATTGTTTATATTAAAACACAATTTTTATTGCCAAATAAGATTGAATATTAGTAAATAAGTTGCTTAAAAAGATAAATTTTTGCTAGAGAAATAAAAATTAACGGCCCATTTTTGGCAAAGAGAGATGTGCATTGCAAATTTTTTCAACGTGGGCTTCTTCAAAGATTTGGAAAATTACAGAATAATCAAAACATCTGAAAGTTCTTGTACGATTTTGAAATTAACGATTCTGACATGAAATTTCAGAAACGTTTCTATGAAATTTCCCATATAAACAATATTAACCATTATCCTGATGGTTTCTCAAAAGATCACGTAGAAATATGACTACAACAACTCTACAAGTAAAAACATACTGTTGTTTTGATAATCACAACTTTTTCTACACACTATAATGAAAACTGTAATAATATTTTTTCAACACTTCCAATGTATTTTGTAACAAAACAAACAAACTGCCTGGCTCACGATGTCGACAAAAAATTTTCTTTCGCTTGTTTATATTGAAAACAAAAACACATTTACTTATTTTGTTTTTGTTTTCAATAGAAACAAGCGAAAGAAAATTTCTTGTGGTTATCGTGAGCCAGGCAGAAAGTTTTTTTTTATAAAACAAATTCACACAATTTCTTTTAAGTGAAGTTGAACCAGTAGGATTGACAGAAGTTTCAAGTAATGTTATTTTCAAAAAGGATTAAACGCATTCTGCAGTGTTCGCATCAGAAAACAGCTTATAGATCATAATGATAATAAGAAAACAAATTTTTTGAATATTGTTGATTGGTTCCTTGAGCCATTACAATGCTATTAAGGGTTAATAACTTATTGGCGAGTCAACTCCATAAGCACATTACAAAAAACTCAGCCGAAAAGAGTAACGAAAATTATTCCAACCAATATGAGTTATTAATTTTACTGTGAGTTAAATTGTTATTACGATTCAATTGAACAAACCAGTTTTGTCGGTTAATTTAATTAATTTCATTTGAAACTATTGAATTGAGAAATTTAAATTTTTCATGCGCTGTATTGCAGGTTTCAACCTCTTGCATTTGTTTCAACTTTATGCTGTTAAGATTTTATAACTCATTGTGTTAGTTTATATTTCCCGTTGAGGTAACCTATCCAGGTCTATATCAAAAGTATGTTTTTTTCTTAAATATTCAGGGTAAATTCGGAAGTTTTTTTTTGTTCTATAAAATACGATCTACGAAAGCTTAGAAAGCTCAATTAGTCTGTTAAAGACATGTTATATGCACTAGTCTCAAACATACGAACGATTCAAAAGTTCGTATGTTTGACTAAATAGTGTTACTTTTAGATTGAAATAAGAATCATAGAAGCTGTCAACCGATGGTGGCTAACTACCATTCGTACAAGTATAGGACTTGCTCCCCAATTTTTTACAAAACTTGAACATTTAAAGAATGTTTTCTTTCACCCAAATTAGAACTGAAAGCAGGTGTAAATAAGTTAAATATGCCTAAATTAATATTCCCAGCAAAAATTAATGCCTTCCAGAAGCGTTTTAGTAAGGGAGACAATATTACAGAATCACTTGCTGTTGAGTATGAATAAGGCATTTTCTTTTTTTTTTTGGAGATGAGCCAACTAGACGCAATACATATAGTTTCAAAAAAATTTTTTTTTTGCCTTACTAAAGTGCTTCACAGAAGTATTATTACTTATTTTTGTGAGAGCCCGCTTTATGTCAGTGCTTTTCAGAAGCATTTTTCGAAGCTTTTGTTATTAAGTAAGCAATACATTGCTTCCCTCACTTGTTAGTGATTTCAAATCAGAATTACTTTTCGCTGGAATCAGTGTGTAAAAAACCAATTTTATTATTTGTAACATCACGTTGCGGAAGAGTTTGCTAACGAGCATGACATGAATTTGTCAGCCTGACGTTAAGGTATAAAAAAGGTCATGATTTTAAAGGTTATAGCAATTTTAGGAGTGTATTAATATCGATCATGCAAAGCACTTCTAAAAGTATGCTCTCCTGCAAGTTTAAAAATGTTTACTGATTTGCCTATATTTTTTCAACACTTAAGTTAACGCATTAATCAAACTGTCTATAAGTCCATTTTTGTTACTGTCTTACATTAAACTACAAGAAAATTCTTTGTACACACATATAGGTATATTTAGTTGTAACTTCAATTAATTAAAGAGTTATTATTAATTATTAGTTTATAACAAAGGAAAAGCTTTTAGTAATTGCATTGTGTTGCAAGTGTAGCAGACTTTACACATATTTTCCACTATTTATAGTGGATGCCCCAAATATAACATAAATTTAACAATATAAGAAAATGTTTGTGTTATCCTAATCGCAAATTTATTCAATTGCATACACAAAAAAATATCACAGATTTTCATTCGCATAGATTTCAAACTGCGATAGCTGAAACAAAATATTTACTATAAAGATTTGCATAAAATTAACATTATTATGAAAAAGTTGATTATACAATTAGCGATACATAAGTAGTAATCGAAATATAGAGCCTTTGGTGCAGAAAAATCATAACGCAAAAAAAAATAGTTTTACAGACCACCCTGAAGTTTCGTCTGCGTATTATTGAAATTGGATTCCGGCAACACTGGTGGTATTGTTTTACATGTTACTTGCAAGCATTGAAAATTTTAGCATAATTTCAGGAGCTAGTTAATATTGTTTACATGCAAAATTTTGCGTACGATAATAATCAATGTCAACCAAGTCAAAAAATAGTTGTGTGGCAACACTCTATTCTAAAATAGCTGTTGTTGTTATTTACATTTATTTTCTTTTTACATACTTTTACAACTGCAATTTGAAGCTGAAAAAAAGTCAGCCAAGGTAGTAATGGTAAAGAAAATAAAAAACATGTTGATTATTGAGTTCTTGTTTCAACTTTGTTATTTGTTTTAAGCTTCTCATTTGTTAAAATGAAAGTTTATAACATAATAACTCTAGTTGTTCTAAGAAACTTTGGATAAAGGTTCCCTGATGATCTGCATTAGCAACAGTGAAATGCTCATAGGATCCAGCTAAGCCCCTCAATAATCAATTTCAATGTATTTTTAATAAAAAAATATTTTACTTAACAAGTAAAACATTAATTTGGGATTATTAGTGCGTTTAAAAAATTTTTAAACTTAGATAATCAATGTTGCTTCAATATTTTTCACAAATTTGAACAGTTGATAGTAAGACCCTGATAAGGCCTAGTAGTTACGTTTTTCAAGACGTGACTATACAAAACATTTGAAGGCAATCTTTAAAATAAAATTAAGGACTTTGGAATGATAGTTAAGTAATATTAACTTAAATACACTCATTTCTTGAGTTATGACCCTATTGGCGCAAGTGCTCAATATTTTATTAATTAATTAACTTTTTCATATACATTAAAATATTTATATTTAAACCAAGAAATGTTGTACTTACTTTATCTGTTCCCATATTTCTTCGCCAAAATATTTGAGCACCAGCAGCTCCAGGGCATAATTAACAAATCCGTACTGAAATAGAGTATTTAAATATATAATTAATATACATAACATGATAAAAATTAAAATAAAGAGAATTATAATAAGTATTAATACGGGAACTTACTTATATTATTAAGGTCTTGCATTTTGAATTAAGAGCGGAGGTCACATTAAAGTAAAGTAAAATTAAGGTACATATCCCTAAAAATAATTATAGAACTAAATTTAATGGCCTGTTTCACAATAGCGAAAGAAGACTTTCGAGTTACATTTTATGTTGAAAACTAAAGCAAATTATCATATTTTATTGCTGTTTTTAATATAAATTTTCAGTCCAAAGTTTCCTTTTGTAATTGTAAAACATGTTTGATGTTTATTAGAAAAAATTTTAATTTTAATTTGTCAAAAACTTGAAATGAAAAATTTAAGTATTTCTTTTTAAACTTAAGAGAATTCTAAGCTAAGCTTCAGGTTTGGAAATCAAGGATGTATGGCAAGTAGGCATGTCTTTGCGAATGAAAAGAAATTGAGTGTAGAGCTAAACTGCACATTTTTAAAAATAGTTATTATTACTCTACTCATTCTTATGATAAATGTACCTGAATATGTAATATTGGAAATCAAGAATATATGGGAGGTAGACACGTCTTTGCCCCGAATGAAAAGAAGTTTCTTCTTGCAGTGGCATAATAAACACTTAAACCTAAGAGTCCAACCTAAATTAGATCTTAAAGTGCTTCGTTAGCAACAGGGTATGTATTTTCAGTACATTCAAATAATATTTCACACGAGCATAGGCCCGTACGATTAAATGTACTGTAAATAAGTACCCTGTTGCCAACACAACACTTGACGCTTTAATTTAGACTGAATGTTAGAAATGTTGTATGTAAAGTGATGCCAAATAAAGCTAAAAATTCTGTTTCAAATTAAGGATACACACATAGGGGTAGAAAGGACATTACGGAGAAGGAGTGGACAATACGGCCCCGCTGTTATAACCGCTAATGGATATATGACATATGCTTAACTGAATGGCTTTAAATTCCTCACAAGCTTTAAACGGAAAATTCTTGGTATGCATTTCATTTTGAAGTAAATTATGGTCATATATGCAGCTTAAATGTAATATGAAATTTAAATCATAATTAGAATAAATTTATGTAACCTCATATGCAAAGTTTGAAAGTTTTACAATGAAAGGTTCCGGAGATATGAAGGTGAAAAAGTGCATATTTTAAGACATACTCACTGACTCACTGACCTACTGACTCACTCATCAATATTATGAAGCACTTCCGCTATAGCTAGAGATCTGAAATTTGGTACACAAGTAGATCTAGGTGAGCAATGAACTAGCAAAATCTGAAAACCCTAAAAGTTTAACCAAGGGGGCGGGGCTACGCCCATAAAAATTAAAATGTGCGCTAGTGAGCTGAAATTTGCTACAGAACTAGGTCTAGGTGGACAATAAACTAAAAAAAATTTAAAATCCGAAAATTTTGGCTAGGAGGGCGGGGCTACGCCCATAAAGGCTAGAATTAAAAAAGCAAATCTAAGGCGCTTAATGGAAGCTATTTTATTGAAATTCGGCATACATACTGTGATAGGGCAAGCATAAAAATTTTTCATTAAAAAAGTGGGCGTTGACACGCCCATACCATTTCAACTTCATTTTCGTGTACTACGGCTCAGAATATTTAGATATACTATTTCTGTATGTATTATTATCCGTTTGCAACGAAACTTGGCAGAAATAATAAACACTGGCCGAAAAAAATCTTAAGTTTGGAAAAGTGGGCGCTAAGGAACTGAAATTGGATACACGAGTAGGTATAGGTGAGAAAACAACAAAAAAAACCTGAAAACCCAGAAATCTTAGTCAGAGGGGCGGGACTGCACCCATTAAAATTAAAAATTAAAAGTTGCGCTCATGAGCTGAAATTTGTACACAAGTAGGTTTAGGTGAGAAACCAACTAGAAAAATCTGAAAAACCAAAATATATTACCAGAATGGGCGGGGCTACGCTACTATTGTTTGAACCTGAAAACAAGGCTGTTAATATGCAGCTTTTATTTTAAGCCATTTTAGTGAAAACTTGCATATATGTTACACGTATAGAATACTTTAAACTATCACATAAGAAAGTGGGCGTAATCACTCCCATAAAATTTTGGCCTTGTGTTTAATCTACTTCGGTCTAGCATATTTTAGAAGAAAATTAGCATGAATTATAAGCTCTGCTCACAGAAATATTGTGAGTTTAAAATAGTGGGAGGGGTGATGCTCATAAAATTATAAGGTACAGTTCACGCTAGAGAGCTGAAATTTTATATACAAGCAAGTGTAGATGAGTAAGCCAATAGAAAAATCTTAAAACGAAGAAGTTTTATCCGCTAAAACTCTAATTCGCACTAGAGAGCTGAAATTTGGTACACAAATTAATCTAAATCAGAGATCACTAAGAAAAATCTAAGACACCAGAAGTTGCAATCAGCACAGTAAACTCAAAATTAAGTTAAATTTTATTGAAACTTTTCATACACATTGCACTTATTCAAAGTAAAAATTTCCTGTTTGAAAAAGTGGACGTAACTGCAGCCATAAATCTTAGCTTTTTCTTTTATGTACTTCGGCTTAGCAGTTTCTAGTCTATTACTAATGAATTTCTTAATAGCTTTTTCATACAAAACTTTACATGAATCATAAGCACTAACAGATATAAAAGTCGGCGTGAGCAGGCCCATAAAAACTTTACGTAGAGAGCTGACATTTTGTAGACAAATAATCCTAATTGGTTTATTCAATCGGAAAATCCAAAAATTAATGTACCACCTACCCTATTGAAACTTTGCATGCACATTGGGCATATCCTTTTGATTTATGTACTTCGGCTAAGCAGACTTTAATATGTAAATATATAGAGAAAATAGCCGGGATCACTCCCACTAAAATTGACGCTGTATTTTACATGTTTCTTTCAAGACTCTTAACAAATTGCGTAAACACTGGCGACCCGTTGTAATAACACAATAATTAATTTTTACTCATGCTCTAACCCATTATTTTATGTAACTATGAAATTTTTAACTGGCAAAGTGATCATGAATTTTAGAAATTTTAAGCTTAAAAATTTTATCATAGAAAATTTTTCAAAAAGTAGTCAGATCCTCACAAAAACATAAATGTGAAAAAAGGCCAAGTTCCTATAAAAAAGTTCGGCCATTAAAAGTAGTGAGATATAAATTTTGACCAAGTTCTTGTGTGGTACAATACCTATCACTGAAATATGCTATGCATTATATAAATTTGTAATCATAAGGTTGTAATATAATTTCTAGATAATCTGCTAACTTGGCAATATTTTTAACTTTCTAGAAAAGGAGAGAATAATGTATATTTGTTCATTTCTTTATATCGGTAAAAATGTTGTCAAGTTAGCAGATTATCTAGAAATTATATGACAACCTTACGATTACAAATTTATATAATACATAGCATATTTCTGTGTTAGGTATTGTACCACACAAGAACTTGGTCAAAATTTATATCTCACTACTTTTAATGGCCGAACTTTTTTATAGAACTTGGCCTTTTTTCACATTTATGTTTTTGTGAGGATTATATTTAAAAGATATATAGAAGGCCCAAATGTCCTTAATTTGTGCAAATTTGAAAGATATATTTTCAAAAAATATTGACAAAATTTTTTTGTTCATACTGATGGTAAATTTTATATGTATTAAATTTCTAAAATTAAGAATGTGCTAGAAGAGATAAATGTGTACTTTCACGAAATACAACAACATCTTTAAACTGTCAAATTTCGAAAGTACCTATTGAAATACCCTTTACATAAATATACACATACATATAAATACGTATACAAATACACCCCCATATTCATGAAATCTTAAATGATTTCTAAATATATTTTATTTAAAATTTTTCAAATATATTTATTTTTTTATAAATATGGTGGAAAGAGTTAAAATTTGAATATCTTTAATCTTCTTATGTTCCTTTTTATGACATCATTTCAGCTTTCTTTTTGTTTAAATCAATAACCTATATTTAATGAGGATACTTTTATCTATTTTTTTATGTTGCCTCCTTTTTTGTTGTTACGTTGTTCATATAACTACGCATACATAATACGTATTTGCTTTATTGTAAATTGATATGAAAAAAACTTCCAAAAATTTCTTTATGAAGTTGAAGCTGGAATACTAACTCATAGTACGAATAAGTATGTCTTTGCCAAATCTTTGGAGAATTTCGTGTTAACAAATGATTGAATATATTAATATGCATGATATATTTTCTAATACGCAGTTTGGTTTGCTTTAGTGTCATAGCTATTATGCTGATCATGTGGGACGTATTGTAAATTATATGCGTGATGGTTTAGAAAATGGCATTACAAACTTTTAATTTTTACCACATCTAAATCAAAAATATGCTTATAAAATCATTTTTTGATTTTCTTCAAACTAAAGTAAGTCAAGGATAAATTTACACATTAAAAATGTTTGCAATATTTTTATTTTAATTTGTTAAAATTAAAATTTTACTTCTTGTGTCAAGGAATTTTTTAGTGAAGTGTAATTTAGAGAAAAATGCAATAAAACCAAATATTACATACATTTTTTAGTTTCGAGTAACTTACCAGTGGTAAAAGAATATACTGTACGAAATCTATGATAAAAGTAATGCTGATTAGCAGTCAGTGGTTATCATTCGCTTATTTTGCTATTTAGATTTAATGCAAAAAGTGTTATGGGACGCCTGAAAGGTGCAATTTTGCCTACAAAATAAGCCACGATATCAGTACGTGTCACTTGCATTCCCCATACATCAACAGGCAAGTTGTACTCGATCGTTATAACAAATTTAGCCAAAAGGTAGACCAATATTTGTATTTTTGGGTTAGAAAAAATAATTTTCAAAACTATTTTAAAACTAAGAGGAAACACCGTTATTTTAATAGAAAAGTTTATAAAATAGAACAACAAAATATGTTCCCTTAATTATGAAAGTGGTCTAAGTCATATATTTCTTTGGACGAGATATTTAGTAGATTACACTTGAACAAATTAAAATATATTTTTATACTATGCAACATTTTAGTTTTGAGGATTTCTACTCTCCACTAATAAAAATTGATTTAATATCTATTAAACATTTATTAAAGTTTTTTAAAGTTAAAGTTGTATATAATATTTCAGAACAAAAATGGATATGACTTAGACCACTTTTATAATTATAGGCACATATAACATTTTTAAAAGAGGACTTCTGACCTGTGTATGTGGTTACAATGGAGGTTTCTCTATTCACTGTTGCAAAGAACAGGTTGCATATTAGTGTTGAAATAATTTAACCTTGCAAATAGATATTTGACAAACTGTACATAAGTACATCTATTAAGGACTGTAATTTACTTTTTATTGAGCTGAGTGCCTTGTACAATATATCTCACTGGTATATGGATTTAAAAATAAGAAAGTAAGAAACAGGATTCATTATTTATCAAAACACACAATTTGTAAATTTAATTCTACATACAATAAAATAATTAACTGAAACTTAGAAAAATCTTCTACGTTCGAATAAAAAAAGTTGCCGTTTTTTACTTTAGAAACGTTTGCTAAAAACAATTAATAAACTAGTCTAGTAAAAATTATATTTTTATTTTGGAGTAAAATTTTTCCATAGAATTTTGAGTTTTGCGAAAAAAAATTTGTATATTTTCGCGTATGTACACATGTGTATGTGCCCATAATGATAAGTTTGGTAGTGTCATAAAGTTTTTCTTGGTGATATTCGATGAATTGAATTTGAATAAATTCAAAAATAATAAATTAATATGCAACATATTGATATATGTATAATTGAATAAGTATAGCTTAGGGAATTTTTGCAATATTTATTTATCATTAAAATTTTTATGAAAATTTGTTTTAAAAACCCTTTAGAAAGCCTTATGAAGTTTTATAAATAAGTCTCATCTAGGCGCACGGTAGTGCGCCTGGCCAAGTTCCGGCCAATGCACGCAGTGCGTATATTTACAGGAAGCCATTTGAGCTGTTTTTACCCCCCTCATAACTTTGTTCGCCGCGACCGTAAAATTATGAAATTTAAATCATAATTAGAATAAATTCATACAACCTTATCAAGAAATTATATGACACTCTTACGATTACAAATATATATAATGCATAGCATATGTCAGTGAAAGGTGTTGTGCTAAACAAGAACTTGATCAAAATTTATATCTCACTGCTTTTGATGGCCGAAATTTTTGAGGAACTTGGCCTTTTTCACATTGATGTTTTTGTGAGGATATAGTTTAAACTGTAATTATTTTTCATCAGAAATAATTTTTAGTCAGGCTCAAGTTCAGTACTTTCAATTCTTTATTGAATGAAATGTTTTTTATTAATTAATGTGAGTTTCTAAAGAAGAGAAGAAAAATTTAACTTAGACTTTATAGCTGGGGGAAATACCGATATTTCTCTGTGCAGCCACGCACTTCATCAGCACCCACGTCTATCTACTGGGGTTATTAACATCAGCTATTTAACGCAAATTTAGTATGAAATGGAATATGAGAAATGCTTATTGTGTATACAATTATTGATTTACCATTGATAAATACATTTATAAGTATCACTATTCATTTTCTGTTTTTCCATTTTTTTATTTTCTATTTGGTTAGCACGAAGTTATATCACTCTACCTAAGTATATAGAAAAATTTATTTAAAATATAAGATATGTTAAAAAATATTAATAAAGGATTCTTCCATTTTATAAATAAAAACTACAAATTGCTAAAAATATTTAAGTTTGAGTTAAACTATTAAAAAATCACAAATTGAAAATTAGCAATTTGTTTCGCCACTGTGATCCTACACATTTTAATTGAATTTTAAATATTTACAGCAGTTAAAAAATTTGCTGAAAGCGGAGTTGGGTATAAGCGTATTAAGTTGTATCAAATATTGATGCAACACTCTTGGAGATTCCTCATAAGTGGGAATTAGCTGCATTTAGTATCCGTTATAAATAAACTGACCAGACATCCCGCTTTAGGCGGGATTATCTTGCTTTTCATAAGTCGATCCTGCCTCAAATTTCTATCCCACTTTATCCCGCTTTTAAGAGTTTTTAAATTCTCTACTTTTTATTCGACTTTTATCAAAACGTTACTAATAAAAATTCATTCCAAATATTTTTTAATTATTGCTTAACTAGCCAAAATCCTGTAACCTACATCCCATATACGTGTTAAGATGAAATGAAAAATTTTTTATATTAGAAGTGCAACATTTGCAGTTTTCTATTAAAGAACAAATAACGAAAAAATTAAAAAATGGTCATGAAGAGCTTAAAAATTCTCACTTCATTAGTTTTCCAACAGATTTTTCTTAAGTAAATATTTTCTCTATTTGAAAGGAGCCACTTGGTTAAACCCGATTATTTTCTATCATCGGCAGAATCAACGGAATTTAAAGTTTTTGTATAGCTGATAATAAGATAATAAAAATTTATATTAAATTTATATTATTTATATAATATATTAAAAATTTATATTATAATAAGATAATAAAAATTTATATTTATATTATATTTATATCTCTTGGGAGATGACGCACTATTTGCTGCATTATTGGCTCCTTTTTATAATACTTTTATTATTGGCGATACTGCTTACGAAAAATTTCGACATTTTTACTGTTTTGGCCTCCAAAATATCTTATAGCACCATGGCTACTTTAGGAATTAAAAAATGTATACCCTACTGCTCCTTCTAGTACATCAGTAATACGCAGTAAGAAAATCAGCAAGATCACTACACTAGTATTATTTTTGAAGACAAACAAAAATTTTCACCGTATGAGAGGCAGCACGTCTAATTTCTCAATTCTGAAGTTGTTCCCAGAGACAATGCACATTTTCAACAAAATTGTCGCCACAAAATTTAATGTTCTCCCTTTGTTAGATTTTCAGATATTTCAAAGTAAATATTTTCTCTTTAAGTGTGCTACACCCACATGCCCAATTTAAACTTTTTTGTAAGATAAAGTTCATTACACACACAAAAGTTTATGTTTGTTGCTGCACTAGATGCTAAAATATTTCTAAATAAAAACATTTTATATGGGAAGTGCCGATTTTTTTCTATTCCGAATTTTTCTTTTTTAACGGCTTAGATAAATATTTTTGTATAAGAAATACTGAAGGATATTTATTTAACATAAAAACTTTATTTTATTTGAAAATTTTGCTTTTTTATGGTTAAGCATTGTCTATATGAATTTCGTTCCTGCTTATGGAAATCATCAGTATACTTCAAAATCTTTTGTATTGAAGTCATTAAAATAAGCAAATATTTCAGATAAATATTTTCATTTATATGTATTTAAGAAATTTACATTGTTACAGCAACAATGAAATGCATATAGACAACGCTTAACCACCAGCAAATAAATTACAAATTAAAATTTTCATTTATAAATATTTTTGTTTTCAAAAACGTTTCTTTTGAGTTGAAACTGTGATTCTTTGGTACATACGAAACTGTACATGTGCATATTACACATCCCGCTTTCTAAAGCTGGTGCTAGACACATCAATATTCAGCTTCAATATGTGTGGTTGTGTGGGTTTTTTTTCTAAAAAATATTCACACTAATAGTATATGTGTGACTATTTTTGGTAAACAAACGCATACCACCACATAAATTGAAGCTGAATATTGATGTGTCTGGCACTGGCTTAAAAGATACTTATTGTAAATCCCGCTTTTTGGGGGTACTTTTTTCAAAATCCCGCTTTTTGATTGATCAAGTACCGTTTTTTGTAAAAACCATGTGGTCACGTTAGTTATAAACGAACTCCACTGTATGTGTACTGATATTTTTTCAATTGTATGCGTATGTGTAATTTAATTCTTTTTTTATTAATCAGACGTCATTAGAGATATTTTCAACTTACCATTTTGCTCAATTTGTTGTTGTAGCTGATGTTCAAACAAATTTATTTTGTTTTCAACACGTTTAAAAACAACTTTATTTTATTCTATGTATTTTATAAAACAGCTATATTATAATAAAGTTATTAAATCACTGCAAATACACTTGAAGGAATTATCATATCATGAATTATTATTTTTTAATTAACACTTAAATACAGTTTTATTTATTTTTTTTCTAAAATTTTTTTTATTTTTTTAACTTCTCTGCGGTTTTAATTTAATTTATTATACTGCTGTTGCTGTGAAAAAATCCAGCTTATTAAAACTTATAAAATACCGTTTTGGCTGCAGCTTGAGTAGCAAATTAAAATCTAAAATCACATTTTAATAATAAAAAAAACTTTACACATGCATAAATAACGGAAAAAAATACTAGCTTTTAGTTTTATAGTAGTTGGCATAACATGCATTTTATAGCGTAAATAACACAAAATGTACAGAGCAAAAGGGATTTAAAAAATAAATTAAAACTATCAAAAATGTAGTTAAAATATTTGCTACAATAAATTTAAATAATTATTTTTTATATAATAATGCGATAGCTTGTCTATACATTTTTTTAGTTTTTTCCAATTTAAAGTCAACAGTTGTATGTGTAATTTACTGTTGAAAATAATTAAAAGCAAGCGGTGTGCGGCTAGAGAATTTGTTTAATGATTGACTTAGGTAAAATATATTGAAAACAAATTTTTCTAAGACATAAAACTTAAGTATAGTTCCAAAGGAAAAATGCTCAAATTAGGATTTCTTGCTTAACTAAACTATCTACTATTTCTCAGTTAGATCTTATTTGATAATTTTACGACCTACGGAATGAGTTCGACCCAAGTCTAATTATGGGCCGGTTTGTCAATGACGACAACGTTTGACTTGTCGTGCATTTATATTTGTTTTTATTTTGAATGTAATTGTGCGACAAGTCGAACGTTTTCGACATTGACAAACAGGCCATAAGTCGATAGTTTTTGACACGTGTAAATTAATTGGATATGATCATAGCACTGGTTCAAAAATAGTTTAGTGAATGACTTTGACTAAGGTCTACATAGTAAAAACTACAGTGGGAAGTTTCTGTATATTATAAATATTATTTACTAAGCTTATGTTAAGTAAGTATAATAAATGTGATGGCATCAGCCTAAATTAAGAGATATGTAATGCACGTAAAAGTTATTCTTTTGTTCAGAACAGTGAAGTTAAGATAGTGTTATTCTAAAAGTGAATAACTTAGAGCCTATTTCACCAACTTATTGAAATACCAATTTATACTAAAAAGTAATTTTTCTATGAAATTTTACATTTAGATATGAATTAATGTTTAAATAGAATTGGTGAAATTGGCCTTGGTTTTATAAATCAACACATAGTACGTTTATACGCGCACTGTTTGCAAATAAAAATATTTGGAAATAAATTAACTCACTATTTATACGGCATAGCAAATGTACAAAAACTTGCTAGAACTTATATAAAAAGATACTTATATTGACGAAAAAAATTGTGTAAATGTATAACGTAACAAATAATTGTTTGTTTTTATTGTCATTGTTTTCTTCTTTCAATGTTTTTTGTGGCAATCCTTATCAATTTATTATTTTTTATTAGCAAACAATTCTAAGTGTGGCAACCTCAAGTATTTCATCTGCAAATACGGCGTTAATTGTGAATAGATTTCTGAGTTAGTTGGTCACAATAAAACAATTATGTGGCAACAATTTACAGTTTTAATTGCAAATAAGTCGTGCTTATGAACGTATTAACAGTTGTGTAAAATTTTTTAATAAAAGTAAATAAACTGTTCTAATTAAATTGCACCTGCATAACTTTCAATAATGAACCGAGAAAAATTTATTTTATAATTCCGGGAAGGCAAATAATTTAACAATACCTTGTCCAATTTTTATTCGAAAGTATCACTTAAACTGTGAAAAAGATCATGTAGTTTATATCTCTCTCTCTATTTTATCTTAACTTATGTGCAGTTCAGCGTTGCCATATTTTTTTTTTCTTAAAAAATCTTCAAGTCAAACAAATAAAAATCTTTTTTTCGCATTAAAAATTTTTTTTAGTGATTTTATTAAAAATATATTAATATGCATTGATTTTACTGAATTCAAATTCAGGAAAAATTTATTTTGTTTTAAATGAACTGACAGCCGTGGAGGTAAATAACACAAGATGTTTACTGAATAGAACATGTATTGTATAAATATATGTATGCACATAATTCATACTTTTGTTGAAGGAAAGAAGAAAATATGTCAATACTTTAGACAAAAAGACATTAATTAATAGTTAATTATAATAATAGTTAATAATAGTTAAAAAGTTCCAAATATCATATTCTGAAAAATCTTATTTTTAACCAAAAAATCTTTTAGTTTTGTTAACATCCCGAAAAACTTCGAACATAAGATAAATCTTCACATATTGTAACGCTGGTGTAGTTTACACAATGAAAGCAAGCGACTCGTTCAGTAAAGTTTTATACATTTTTTTTACAGAAAGAATTATTTCAAGTCGTTTGCTTACGTAGTAAAAAAAACATATTAATATTAAGGTTTTAAGTATATTTTTGCTCAAACAGCCTGCATTCAAACCCTCTAAATTATAGTATAGGATAACTGAAGACCTTATTTATAAAGTATATTTCTTAAAGACGATTAAGGAAAAATATCACGACATTACCTTTGTCTTATTAACGCTTTATAGAGATTCAGTTTTTTTTTCATAAAAAAAGGCAGTTAAAACTAAAATATCATATTCATTTCAGTACGTATTGAAAGCTAAAAAAATTATGTTTATTGGGATACTCATAAGGTGATGAGAAGTCTTAAGCCTACAGTACACGGCATGTAAAAAGCCACATGTGTATGTGGCGATGACGTCACGAGAATTTTCAGCATGTTCGTTGCATTTTTTTTAAATTACTAGTAGTGACTACATGCGGTAAAATTTTAATAGTATTTTTGTTCAAAAATACATATGTGGCACATGTAGCCGAACCGAGGACATTTTCTAGGGCAGCTCATATGTAAGCATGTTAATATCTACATGTACATATGTTGCTAGTACACGGCATGTAGCAAATGCAGCATCGTGATGACGTCAAAATTACGTCAGAACCACATGCGTATGTGGTTTTTTACATGCCGTGTACTGTAGGCTTTAGTTCAGCAGTTTTTTTTATTAGATTTGTGTATATTGGAAAGGCTTGGATGGCAATTGTGTTAGTGACTCCAATGGATAATTCATAACGCCCCTAAAAGTAAGCTTTGCTACAAATATTGCTTTAGCAATTTCAATGGATTATCGCTATATTCATGAAAAAATTAAACTATTAATTTGTTTTATGTGTAACTATAAACAAAATTTTTGATTGACATTCTTTAACTCCTTCAAATTAGTTAGTTTAACCAATTTCGTTAGTTTAGTGCAACTTAAATAGACAATATTTTTAATAACTAGGAAAAGGATTTTCATGTAAATATGTGTTTTCTGTCGTTGGTCGAAGATCAACGTAAATAAAATATCTTTGAGAATCAAAAAATTTGTGACAAAATGGATTCGATTTGTTAGTGCATATTTTATAATAAATACATATTTTTGCATATTTCATTGTAAATGTATATTTTTAATACATTTTTTAGTATTTTCATGCTATATATCTAATTTTGATTTTTTATTACTTGTAAATTATTTAAAAGCTCCAGTTTTTACGACTGTGTAAGAACAAAAAAGAGGAAAAAAAGAAAAATTTACGATCGCATTTATATATATTTGTGTAATATTTTTCTGCGCTCTGCACACGTTATTTTTTGCAAATGGGTGCAAGTTTTGCCTAATTGATATTTGGGCGCACATAGTATTACTTTCTTGTTCACACTATAAGCCTTCTATAGAGGCTTTCGGTAATTTAACACCACCAGTTGAATTAACTGAAGATGCGGTAAAAAAAAGTGTGCTCTGAAAGTCAGAATAAATAAAGAGATAAAAATAAATTAGAAATAGTTAACAAAAAAAATTATGGACTTCATTATATTCAACAAATTGGATCAAGAGTTAACAGTTCTAAGAACGAAAATTTAGAAAATTCCACAAACGAAATGGCATCATTAAACGTTCATTTTTATTATATAAAATATTTTTTTTCAAAAAAATTGTCAAAGATTTATCTTTGACAATAAAAAACATTAATTAATTCATGTACGTAAATAAAAGTTCGACTGAACTTTATTTTGTATTTCATATGATTTGACAAAATATTTATTAAGAAGGCCTTGAAGCTCAGTTTTTTATGTTTTTTAAGTTTTTAATGACAAAATGTTTGTTAAGAAAGCAATGAAGGTGATTTTTTTAAGTTTTTAATGTTATTAAATGTTTAAAAAAGAGTTGATAAATACATATTTTATCAGCTTTAAAAACAAATTTTTATATTTTTACTGCATATTTTATGTAGATAAAACGTGATTTTAACTGAATTAAAATTTAATAACTCTTGTTTTGCACCTATCTCCAGCCAATAACTTTAACGTTCTTAGTTATAAATGTGTTTGCGCTGATCGCTTTAGTCAAATTTATTATCGCCATTATAATTTATTGTACTGAAATAGTTAATTTTGTAATATACAACTTATTGCTGTAATTACGAGCAGTTTTATTATAGCCTGCAAGGACTTTTATATGTAACTAATATAAACAATAAATAAATTCATGCAAGCAAATTACTGAAATTATACAAGAAAAACTACAAAAAATAAGTCTTTGTAGTTTGTAACGCTTGCTTGCATCGCAAGTTTTTATATAATTTCATAAAATACTACTTGCATAAAAACTTTGCATGTTTTAAGGCGCCGCTTTAAATAATGTTTATGAACAAAGTCAAAGAAGAACTGCATTATTCATAAAAAATATCTTGATTAGGTCGTATTCATAAAAAATACTGTTTGGTTACAAAAAGATTTAGGCGCACGGCAGTGCGCCAGGCCAAGTTCTGTCCAATGCACGCAGTGTGTATATTTACACGAAACCATTCGAGCTGTTTTTACCCCCCTCATAACTTTGTTCTCCGCGACCGTAAAATTATAAAATTTAAATCATAATTAGAATAAATTCATAAAACCTCATATGCGAAGTTTGAAATGAAAGCTTCCGGAGATATAGATGTGCAAAAAGTGCATATTTTAAGACATACTCACTGAACACTGACCACTGACCACTGACCACTGACCACTGACCACTGACCACTGACCACTGACCACTGACCACTGACCACTGACCACTGACCACTGACCACTGACCACTGACCACTGACCACTGACCACTGACCAATGACCACTGACCACTGACCACTGACACACTCATCAAATTGATGAAGCACTTCCGCTATAGCTAGAGAGCTAAAATTTGGTACACGAGAAAGCAAGAAAAATCTGAAACTCTAAAATTTTAACCAGGAGGGCGGGGCTACGCCCATAAAAATTAAAATTTGTGCTATTGAGCTGAAATTCGATACAGAGCTAGGTCTAGGTGAGAAATAAAATTAAAAAAAATGTGAAAACCCGGAAATTTTAGCCAGGAGGGCGGGGCTACGCCCATAAAGGTCAGAGTTAAAAATGCTATTCTAAGGCGCTTCATGGAAGCTATTTTATTATATATACTGCGGTAATGCAAGACTATAAATTTTTCATTAAAAAGTGGGTGTTGACACGCCCATACAATTTAAACCACATTTTAATATCCTGCGGCTCAGCATATTTACATATACTATTTATCTAGCTATTTTTATCAATTTGTAACGAAACTAGACACGAATAATAAGCACTGACCCAGAAAAATTTTGACGTTGGAAACGTGGGCGGGGTTACGCCCATAAAAATTTAAAGTTAAAAGTTGCGCTAAGGAGCTGAAATTTGATATACAAGTAGGTCTAGGTGAGAAACCAACTAGAAAAATCTAAAAACCCGAAAATTTTAGTTAGAGGGGCGGGGCTGCGCCCATAAAACTTAAAAATTAAAAGTTGCGTTAGGGAGCTGAAATTTGAAAATTTGAAAACCCAAAAAATTTTACCAGAATGGGCGGGGCCACGCTAATATTGTTTTTAACTAAATACTTAATATACAGCTTTTAATTCAAGCCAATTTAGTGAAATCTTGCATCACGTTAGAAATTGGACGTGATCACTCCCATAAAGTGTTAGCCTTGTATTTAATCTACATCGGTCTAGCATATTTTAGAAGAAAATTAGCATGAATTATAAGCGCTGGTCACAACAACATTTTGAGTTAGGAATAGTGAGGAGAGGTAATGCTGATAAAATCTAAAGATATAATTCGCGCTAGAGAGCTGACATTTTATACACTATTAAGTGTAGCTGCGTAAACCAATGGGAAAATCTTAAACGACGTTAAAATGCCACGACGTTAAAACTCCAATTAGCACTACCGATCTTAAATTTGATACACAAATTAATCTAGATAAGAGATCACTAAGAAAAATCTGCAAACCCAGAAGTTGCTATCAGAGGGTGGAAACAAGCACTTCAAATTCAAAATTAACATACATTTTATTAAAACTTTTCATACACATTGCACTTATCCAAAAAAAAATTTCCTATTTTGAAAAGTAGCTGCGACTTCACCCATAAATCTTAGCTTTTTCGTTCAGATAGTTCGGCTTAGCAGTTTTTAATTTAATACTCAGGTAATTGTTATTAACTTTTTAATACCAAACTTTGCATGAACCTTAAGCACTAGCAGATATAAAAGTCAGCGGGGCCAGGCTCATGAAAATTTTAAGTAATATTATACTATAGAGAGCTAACATTTTGTACACAAATAGTAATTGATTTACTCAATCGGAAAATCCAAAAATTAAAAGCACCAGCTACCCTATTGAAACTTTGCATGCACATTAGTCATATCCTTTTGATTTATGTACTTCGGCTAAGCAGACTTTATTTAACATGTAAATATATTGAGAAAAAGGGCGGGTCATGCCCAGTAAAATTTACGCTGTATTTTACATGTTTCTTCCAGTCGACTGTTACCAAATTGCATACACACTGGCCACCCGTTGTAATGACACAATAGTGCATTTTTAAGGTCAACAATTCAACACCCATCACACTCTTACCCATTATTTTATGTAACTCTGCCATTTTCAACTGGCGCAGTGATCATGACTAGAAAAAAAATACACTAGAAATTTTAAATTTAATAAGTGTTATTATAGAAATCTTTTCAAAAAGTAATCAGATCCTCACAAAAACATAAATATGAAAAACGGCCAACTTCCTATCAAAAATTTCGGCCATTAAAAGTTGTAAGATATAAATTTTGACCAAGTTCTTGTTTGCCACAATATCTAACACAGAAATATATTATGTATGATAAAATTTGTAATCGTAAAGGTGTCATATAATTTCTTGATAATCTGTTAGCTTGGCAATATTTTTTCCTTTCCAAAAAAGGAGAGAATAATGTATAAATGTTTATTCCTTTATATTGATAAAAATGCTGTCAAGATGGCAGATTATCTAGAAATTATATGACACGATTACAAATTTTTATCATACATAATATATTTCTGTGTTAGATATTGTGGCAAAGAAGAACTTGGTCAAAATTTATATCTCACAACTTTTAATGGCCGAAATTTTGGATAGGAACTTGGCCGTTTTTCACATTTATGTTTTTGTGAGGTGATTATAACAAGTATCCAAATGAAATTGAATGGACTTTTTTGTGCTTGGAAGTTCGTGGGATTAACTTATGGTGCGCATTGTACGCTACCAAATATTGAACATGTAAGTAACAACATAATATTTTTTTTATTAAGAAATCAATAAATATTTTGTTTCTTTTAAAAATAAAATTTGCTTGATAGTTTACTCCCATTGCGCTTGACTATTACTTGCTTCTTCTAAAGAAGCTGTAAAACCAAATAAAATAATAATTTTATAATTTTTTTACCGAATATTAATTTAATTTTATTTATCAAATGAAGTAAATATAACTTCAAATTATATAGTAAATTATTCCGACGACAAAAGTAACAAAGTTGCTTTGGTGGGAGTGGAAGTCACGACTCTCTCACACTGATAGCAAAGCATAATATAAATTAGGCTACTGAGGCACTCTACCGAATATGGAATTTATTTTTTTCTTTGCATACATAAATAGATTATATTGATTTTTAAATGTTAAAAGTTAAAGAATTATATCGAACTCTTTTTTTCAATCAATTAATTTGAAATATAAATATATTTTAATGTGTAAGATTGTAAATATTTATTATTGCTCAAAAAGTTACTTAATATAAGCTTAATGTTTTTTTTTATTAAAGATTTGTGTATACTTTTTTCGCATTTCAAATTTCATGGGAAACAAAATATATTGAGCTTTGAAGACAAGTTACTATGAAAAGGTATTATTTATTGTTATGGTAGCAGGTTTTTTTTTTCTTGTGTATTTATAATACTTTCACCAAAAGTTTTGATTGACAAAAGAAAGTTAATGTTAATATACTTGAATTAATCATTAAGCATGCCTAAGGTCACCTTATTTAAATTTTATCATAAATGTGTCAACATTGAGGTCAGAAGAGCAGCTAATTTTCAAACATACAGTTTTAAGGCGACGTAAACCAATTATGTTTAAATATCAAATTAATATTTAAGCCCATTATTTCTACACGGAAAAATATCTGTGTAGGCTTTTGTGGAGAATTATGTTTGCATACGAAAAATTCATTTATTTTTGAATTTACAACACACGAAAACACAAAAAATTAATCACAAATTGATAAAAATTATAAATGTCAAAAATTCCGTGACCAAACAATTGATTGAACATTAATTTTTGTTTCAGTTGACTGAAAAGAGTCTCCACTTATATTTATGACACCCCTAAGATAGGCAATAAATTTAAAAAATTCCGTGTATTATTCTTTTGAAACTCCGTACTAGCAAGTGGAAATTTACCAACTTGAATTTCCGTAATTTTTTTTTGCATACAGTTTGTATGAGAACCTGAAATTCCGTATGAACTCCGTACCAGGCTTTAAATGTAAATTTTCATGAGTTTTGGTATAGAAAAATTACTTTTAAATATGAATTGATATTTAAATAAGTTAGTGCAATAGGCTCTTAATGAAGTCTCAATTTCAATTCCTTTAATATATCTATTTATATGCTATCATAAGCACAAGTTATATTTATACGTATGCCTGTATGTACATATACATGTACGTCTAAGGGCCATTATTACAACTTAAAGATAGCTAAAAGTAGGGTTTTATCGGACGTATAAAAACTTTATCATTTGCAAAATTTTACTTTAACCTAAAGTGAGCGATAAATTATAGGCAAGTTTATCCTACATGGTAATTTAAATCCAATTTGCAATAATGGAAAGCTTTTTACACGACCGATAAAATCCTACTTTTAACTATCTTTAAGTTGTAGTAATGGCCCTAAGAGTCATAGACTCGTATAGTACAAATATGTTATTTAAGAGATCGCATATTTGAAAGACGTTTACACAACATACAAAAAATAAATAAATTGAACCCAAACACACTTGGTGCAAACAGAAACACACATGCACATCTGTGTGTGTACAATACATTTGTTGTAAATTTACTTATTATACCCACAAATGCTTGCACGTCTTTAAAAGTACACATACATAAATAATTTGTAACACATGCATGCACTTGCACGTATATACAATGTTCATACACATAAAAATATGCAAATAGCTGAAGGTTTTCCTAGAATTAACCCGTTTTCTTAAAGAAAACTTTCTTTGTTAATCAAAATCAGCCACACGATTTATTAAACACAATGCCTAAAGCAGCATTGCCCAAGCCTTATGCGTTTGGTGTTCATTTGCTTTTGTAAAAGCACTTAGCTATAGGCTGTGTGTTTTAATACACATATGTGATCTTCTCCGAGAAAAGGGACGTAGTGTGTGAAAATGAAGTTTTGAGAAAAACTCATTTTATCTTATTCTACACCCTTTTAGTTACCAGAATCCACTCTTAAGTCCAAACCCATTTTTTGACACCCTAGGTCCCTTTTCTCGGAGAAGATCATATATACAGCACTTAGCACTAGAAATATGAAATACATAAATAACTTTACCTTGTTATTGTACACACGAAAGTGCAAATCAATAAAACTTTCGTATGCTTTTGCTGGTAAATATTGACGACAGCGATGCGATCATGTATGTATTGGTTTTTGCAATAAAAAATATTGAATAAAAATTAGTTTAACTTGAAATTTATTGGTGTTTGCTCTTTCATAAAGAACTGTTGGGCACCTCTGGCCTAAAGCATGTTGGTTTGAGCGTTATTATTATGCATGTTGTATTTTGTGCTATTCACAGTCGGTGTCGATTAGGTTCACACGCTTTAAATTATGTATAATTTTTACCGCTTATTTTTAAAGTGGGTAGGTAAAAATTTATTAAGGCTGTGTTTGAATCTTTTTAAGACTAATTGTAAGTTCTAAGAGGTGTGGTCATGCCCATTTTTATAAATATCAGTTGTTCTGCCCACTTTTTTAAATGCAATTATCGCCAATTTCACAGCTAAGGTGTGTATCAAAGATTCGCAAAAATCGGTCAAGTAGAAGCATGTGAAATTAATATTGGGTTAAATGGTCTTGGAGCCACAAATTTTTTTAATAAAAAACTTGACAAGATTACCAATACAATTGCAAGAGTCCAAACTGTTTGCCAAGCTAGGTGGGGAGGGGATGAGCATGATGAAATACATGCATATAATTTAACACTTAACTTGAATGGGCATGGATCCAATCACTTTTTTAATTGCAAGATTGTCTGATAACTCAGAGACAAATTTCGTAAGAATTAGTTTAGTAGAATAGCATGTTACATAATATCAAATTTTCATGGAAGTGGTTCCATCCATTTTTTAAGTTTCAGATTGTCTTACTACGAGAGCTTATAGAGTGTGCTTAAATTTTTAGCAATATGATAAGTATAAATGTATTAAATAAAAAGGAAAAAATTAATGGTCTTCGCATTGGTATCAAAGAGAATCTACACTTTTAAAAACAGATATAATTTTTTAAATCGGTAAAAATATAATGAAATTATCAAGTAACTTACACAAAAAAAAACACAGATGAATTGACAACCTCCTCTTTGTTTAAAATTGGTTAAGAATAAACAACTCGTATTAAGGAAGTGAAAAAAAATTAAAGTAACAGAGAAAAATTATTCACCAATTAATGTTTTCAATTAAGAATTTTATTGATTCAATTAAATTTTTAATTGTAGTAATTAATTTTAGTGGAAAACTTAATTAGTTTTATCAAATTGCTTGTCGGTGAAAACTTAAATAATTTTTTAACCGATATTACTAATATTTAAATTGATGCTACAAATTTAGCCATATTACTTTTTTGTGTGAATTGTTAAGAAACTACTTTTTCTCTACTTCCAAAAAATATTAATCCAGAAATCGATTATTAACTACATCGCAATAATTAATTAAGAAACTATTTCATTTATACAAATTTGGAGATCATATGCGGTTTTTGCAAATAAAAATTAAATATATATCATGAGGTATTAAGGCTTCATTTGTCTTTATTTTCTGTTGCCATTTTGTGTCGTTCTTTTTGCTATAAAATATTTTTCAATTACTTTTGATGTGAAAAAAATCAGCTGGCAAACTATAGAATTGATTACACTTGTACACTAATACATACACACTTTTGGCTATCACTTAATGATCAAACAGAACTCCAGCCTAAACACATTTTCCATACAAATTGACACAAAAAAGAAGCTCCAGAAAGCAGCCGAGAGGTAGAATCTATTTCATTTTGACAACCTTTTTTTCTAATACTCTCACATATAAATAAAAACTCTCTCAACAATGCTACCATAATTTCAATGAATTTCATATATCCCAGCAAAAAATTACACATTACACTACTTGCCATATTAAAAAAAATGACGTGCAAGTTGCTAAATGAAGAGAATGATTTTTTAGACGAAATAGATTACGTGAAATGTTGACAAATAAAAAAAAATGTAAGTACCCAGCAAAAAATTTCAAAAAAGGTAATCTAGTTTGGAATTAAGCATTTTTGGTCGAAGCTATTCCTTACCGAATTACCAACTTAATGATTTTAACAAGGCGTGAGACTAAAATAATCGATTCTGGAGAAGTACTTACATTTTTTATTTGGTAACTTATTCATGTAATCGATTTAATCTAAAAGAATCATTTTCCTCATTTAGCAACTTATACATCATTTTTTTAAATTTTAGGTAATGTGATTTGTAAGCGAGTAACGAAATTTGGTAATCAGAAAAGTAAGTCATTAAATGGCAAGTAGTTCTGATGGTAATGTGTAATTTTTTGCTGGGTACTTCTCAAGAATCGATTATTTTAGTCTCACGCCTTGTTAAAATAATTAAGCTGGTAATCCAGTAGGGAAGTTCTTCCACCAAAAATGCTTAATTCCAAACTCGATTACCTTTTTTGAAATTTTTTGCTAGTATCTTATGAACAAAACTACAAAGAAAAATAAACACAAAAGAAAATTAAACAAAAATTAGAGAGCATTTGAAGTTGCTGCCGTAGATTTTATTGTGCGTCTTGTTAATTTGACAGCGTTTTTCCTGAAGTTGCGGACTTATTCTGTTTTAACATTCAACGTTGAATTCTATTTTCAACAGATTTGTCCGCAACAGAACAGAACAAAACAGCTGATTCAGAACAGAACAGCACGTACAAACTAATTATGCCTTTAGATTTTTATTTATAAAAAATATACTGATTTTTAAGAAAACTAGGAAAAAAATTATCAAAAATGTAATTTACTTAACATCAATGAATATGTATAAAAAAAAAGCAAACGTCTTGCAATGACAACTCTTTGTAAAAATCATTTAAAATTATAAAAATTTGCACTAAGTCCGTATGTCAAGATCACAATCTTATTGACTTTCTTGAAAGCTATTTTTTTACTGGAAATATATAAAAAGATTTTCGTTTAAAGCTTTTTAAATAATTCTCAGTAACATTTTGGGAGTTTTTCTATAAAAACGTGATGTTTTTTTTTTCTCTTTCTAGAATCTTTTTCGTAAGGGTCTATTGATGATTTTCTTAAGTAGCATTGGGATTAATAAAGTTGTTGCTTAACCAACTACAACAGACAACAACCCAGGATAACCAAGAAATGATACTTGGTTTTTTTTTATCGTAGTTTAAAAAAACAGTTTTGGTCTCAAAACTATTTATATATCGTTGAGAAAACTAGCTTCTTGTCTGTTTAGCTCTACTAGTAAAAAAAATTACTATCTATTAAAATGCTAGACTGACTTTTTCGATTTTGTTATACAGCTTAAATATTTAATGGTGTTCTGTGATATAAAGTAAATGCAAGCAAAGTATTTCTATACTGAGATATACAATTGACATATTGAACTCCCCTGTAAATTGGAATTGCAACAATGTAACACTGTTTGTTATAAATGGAATAAATGTCAAAAATAAACATGTAAAGAAGTAGAACTAGTTTACTAAAAAAAATTTAATATAAAACAACGACATAAAATCTGTGTTCCAAATAGTCAATAGTATGATAATTTTAATATTGTGTGAGTTTAAGACTATCTTAAGATGTAAGATGTAAGATGTTTTTCTAAAGGCTTTAAAAATGTAACACGCATATGATTTGGATACATAATACTAAAATGATATAAAAATAAAAATAATAATAATAGCAGATAATAAAGGAAGTAATAAAGTATCTTAATAGATAATGGATATAATGAGGGTTGAGTGGAATAAAAATAATGTAGCGAATTACAATGGAAATCTACAAGGGCGCGACAATTTATATAAATCTACGTTGATTAAATTAGACATAAAACAGAATTTTCATTCTGCCTCTCTGATAACATCTATTAAAAATTGTTCAAAAGGATGCGACAATAAAGAAATACCAAGAAATTTTACCCATCCTCTCTTTATTTATTTATATAAGTCTTAGGAAACATACAAAGTAGTAAAGCAGCCTTTCAAAGCATCTGATAAATATTAAATTCTTATGAAATAACTGGAGAAGGGACAAATTCAAGCAACTCATGCCGAACAATAAACACAAGCATACACATACATACATCTGTAATTTGAGAATCCTTTTACAACAGGTACATATATATGTATGTATATATGTACATCATACATATACAAAAGTATGCAAATATTTAAAAACTTTTAACTAAGAACATAAAATATTTAAGGCAAGTAATTAAGAATTGTTGGCACAAAAAATTTTTTGATTGCTTAAAATTCTTTCGTACTTCTACAGAAGAAATATCAAACTTCACATATTTCTTATTTTATTTTATTGCTTAAAGGATCATTCAACTTATGCTTCACATTTCATCATTATTTCTTTATTTCTTAACAATTTATCATTTTGTTGGGATTATATTTAAGAATAATTGTGCACAAACATGTCAAAAATGAAAATCTTTATTCTCTAAAGGATTTTGACATATTTTATTACACCTTAATATTTATTTATATGTACACATACACATACATATAAATATATACATAAATACACACACACACAAAATAAATTTCTTGAACTTTTTAATTTAACTTTTTTGTTATTACTTTAAAGAAATTCACATGAAATAATAACAACAACAACAACAACACCAACACCAACACCAACAGCAACAGCAATAAAAACGTTTTATTTAATCAAACTCGGTAACACATACACAAACATATAAACATGATTCTGTATGTTTTTTTACTCAACCACTACACATGAATAAATGCACTTTGGAAAAGCAAATACTATGTACTTGTATATAACGGTATATTACTTATATACCGTATACATATGTATATGTATGTTAGTAGTTTTATGATTTTAGTATATATATTTTATGATTTTATTTCTGGTGTATTTATTTCTTGTTTCTTTTCAAAATATTATAGAAGAACCGTTTGTTATATTCATGTATATATTTATGTGCTTCTGTGTGTATATTCCGTTTTCTTTTTGAACTTGAACTTTTTTTATTGTATATAAATTTTTTCCGTATTTAACTTCCGTTCGTTACGAAGAATCGCTTCAGACTAAAAGGATATTTTTCCAATTACATACAGTAATATAAATGGAGCTTATGATTATTTATTAGTAAGCATGACAGTTGTTTTTGCTACTTTGCCTGGCAGGACCTAAGACAAATGTCATTGTTTGTTTCAAATTATCAGCTGAGTATGGAGGAGAGAGTATTTACTTGAAAGCTTTTGAAGCTTTTTTTCTGCCCAAGGTTTTTGTAGGAGATAACAAAACTTTATAAGTATAAGTAATGAAACATAGATGTCAAGCTGTATCTGAAACAAAAAAATAAAACATAAAGCGCCACAGTTTAAAGGTGTTTTGTATGCAACGTTGCCAACTGTTGTGTAACTAAACAAAAAAAAATGGGACGAACAAAATTTTTCTTGGACTAATTTTTGGGTTATAAAATGTTTTTGTATCCAGTAAAAAATATATTAGGCCAATTCACAATCTTATGTAAATGGTCTTGCATCGTAGCATGTGCAAAATGGTATAGTATATTGATACTCACCACTAAGAATTCTTAAGTGGTGAGTATAAATATACTACTTTTCTTTGACATAACTGTTAATTGTTGATGTTTTCGTTTTGTTTTTCTATTTAGTCAGTCTAGTTTTAAAAAGTGAAAGACGTGTGTTTTAAAAAAAGCGAAAAGGTACGGTTATAGTAACAAATTGTTACAATGTGTCAAAATTTAGTGTCTAAGCGTCATTTAAGACGACTAGTTAAAAAAAAAATTGCGAAATTCTCAAATTGTAATTGTAATGCGCTTTTAGGAGACAAAAACGATTACTCCCTTTATGCTCTTTTAGGAGACCAAAACGATTACTCCCTATGTCGTCAAAGGGAGTACGCCATAAGGAACTTAAAAGGAGTACTCGTGTCTACGGACATGCTGTGTTAAAAATGCAATGAGGTCCGGAGTTTTATCTCAAAAAAAATATTTGTATTATTAGTAAGTAAACTTTTTTTTCTGATTAAATTAAAGTAAAGTTTGGTAAATGTTTATAGTGAAATATAATTGAATATCTGTGTCAGTTGTGAATGTTGAGTTGAATTAAAATTGACCAATCTGAACTGTTCTTAACGCTTTCTGAACTTAAGTTGACTAATCTGATGAAGGCAAAGTCACTCGTCACTGAACTATACCGACTTCAGCAGATACTAATCCTAAGGTAAATGTAGAGCGCCGTCCTTTGATGTAGAGCAGAATTAATAAAATGGCTGCTAACCACAGCTTCAAAAAAAAAATTTAATTCGCCTCGTTTAACACCAGAGGCGCTGCAACAATGCATTATTAGAAATGGGCAAAAAAAGAGTTGTAAAAGAATGATGCTCTTTTCTGTCCGTTCCTCCACCGTCTGTCTCCTCTATCATTATCCCTTTCCTAAAGAAGGTAACACCTAGTAATATACAATCGTTAAATTTTAAGGCCCAAAATTGGCCCTGATGTCAGAGTTCGAGTTGGCACAGTTTTACGAAATTTTTAGCACATTTTAACATTTTACTGACAGTAATGTAAGATCTGACAACCATCTGTACATGCTGCTCACAGAGAGAAAACCGAGTGCAATATATAAGCATATGTGTATTCATTTGTATAAAAAGCCGATTGATGTTCGGCACTCTGGCGCTTCTCTGGGCAGTCTGGCTTTAGACAATTTTCCCAAGTTTTAGTTAGTTTTTTTTTTAATTTTACCATTGGCATTTTTGGTGCATGGTATAAAAATTGGGAAAAGCTTCTAAAACTTTTCTCATGAAAAGGTTTCTGTACAATATAAAAAAACATTGTAAGTTTAAGGAATGTTTCATAGATGTCTGGTTGAGCAGTAAAATTAAAAAATAATAATAAATACCGAAAGAGTACAACACAGAGAAAGATTTTCAAACCTCTGCGAAAGAAAACTAGTCGCTCGAACTTTAATAAATTTTCATACCACTATATCGTCAGCTTTCTTTCGCTCATGATTATGTTTGTCAATTTTTTGTTTTACGTGTTTGTAAATTAAGGTAGTGCCAATTTATAGATTTCAAGTACTTCTAGCGATTTTTGTAAATTTACTAACCTTTACATGAAAATAAATACAACCATATTGAACAATGAAAA
This sequence comes from Tachina grossa, assembly GCA_949987645.1. NCBI lineage: Eukaryota > Metazoa > Arthropoda > Insecta > Diptera > Tachinidae > Tachina > Tachina grossa. The sequence goes on along the minus strand of OX465274.1, from coordinate 148,428,296 downwards.
AGAATTCAACAAAATAGTCGCACAGCAAAAGCGTTTTATTACTGTTTTGCTTTGAAACTGCATTCGTTATATTAGAAAAGTGCAAGTACTTTGTAAAGGGTCCGCCAGATAACTTTTTTTTTTGAAAATGCTATAAAAAAAACTACTGAAGCTTCGGCTGTGTGGCACGTAGTGCCGTCCTGTTGAAACCAAATGTTGCCAATATCCTCCTGTTCAATTTTTGTGAACAAAAGTTCATTCAACATGGCCCGATAACGATCGCCATTGACTGTAACGGCCACTCCTTACTCAATGGCCCAATTATGCCTCTGGACCAAAATCCGCAACAAACAGTAACTCGTTTTGGGTGCGTCGGCTTTTCAATGTATGCGTGCGGGTTTTCTGTGCCCCAAATGCGACAATTTTGCTTGTTTACATACCCACCAAGATCAAAATGAGCTTCATCTGAAAAGATGATTTTTTTTTTTGGCAAAATCTGCATCTTCTGTAAGTCGATCGCAGGCCCACTTAGCGAAGCGAAAACTCATTGGATGGTCATTTGGCTCGTTCAGCAGAAGGATAAAACTAATTATCTGTCAAATCAGACATGAGCTAAGTGTCACCATTCACGAAATAAGCACTAGTTGGAAAAAAAACGTTAGATGGCGGAGACTATACAATGAATATAAAATAATAATCAAAATAAAAATGTCCACAGTCGTAAAGCAGCTCTGGGTTGAGGAACATCTCTCGCGTCGTCGTAATTATTTCTTAAGTGCGGTCAGGCTTGTATATGTTGCTTGGCCTTCGAGAGTTTTTCGTCTCGCTCGCACTGGTTGACTGATCTGCCACGGATAACCGTATAATCTTGTGGTTTTTTGTGGAATTTCTTTAACAACCACGTTGCTACTTCCTATGTGAATGCATAGGTCGTGTACAGTCAGTCACAAAACCTTTTAAAATACTGTTAATACCATCTTGGGCATATGGTCTAGTTACACCGCCCATATTTGTGCAACAACAAATTTACTTTGTATAATATGTATAATAAATAAATAAATAAAAATGTCCAATAACATTTTGATGAATATTTTATGAGTTTTTCCTACAAATAAAAAATAAATTCAAGTAATTTGAATAAAAAATAATAATAAAGTGATAACATTCTAATTTCATGAATTTTATCTGATTGTTTGCAAATAAATGTTGCTAGTCGAAAGCAAAATAGCAAGTGTTTGATTTTGACATGATGTTCGCTTTGTTGAAAATTCATTCGAATTAGTGGTACCAAAATTTGTATGAAAACAATTACGTCTTCTTGCAACCCGTCGTTCGAGTCAAATTTCATTTCGTACAGAGGTAAGATAAAGAAATGAAAATCAGTATTCTTTCGTATAGAATGCACATGAGGACCTTCTTTCGAAGTAGTTGAAGAGGCAGTTAAGCTTTTTAATATTTTCGTAAGGACTTCTAAGGAGCACAGATTTCCTTTATTGTTCCACACAACTTATAAAGACGAACATTTTACTAGAAACTGTAGCCAACTGTTCATGATTTGATTATTTTATTAAGAATGAAATTCCTATTATAATATAAAGAGTTTAATACCAGGCATCTCAAAAGAAAAATAATTTTTAATAATATTTTTTCAAAATAATATCTTTCATTGACAACACTCGTTTAATCGATTATTAAAATTAATTATGACAATCCATATCGCCTTTCACAACTTAACTCATTTTAATATTTTTTATTTTTAAGATAAAGAGAAGTAACACTCAGGCAATTAATGCCTACTACTATTACTAGGTGTTACCTTCTTTAGGAAAGGGATAGTGATAGAAGACAGGTGGTGAAGGAAGAGATAGAAGAAAGCTTCATTCTTTTTACAACTGCTTTTTGCACGCTTTTTAATAATGCAGTGTTGCAGCGCCTTCTGGTGTTAAATGAGGCGTATTAAATTTTGAGGCTGTGCTTAGTAGCCATTTTATTGGTTATTTTACTCAACTCATTCAGAAATTAAATAATGGTTGAGCCTTTAGTTGTCTTGTGCTACATTATTTTTACGTAAATATTAGATGTGATTCAAAATACTAAAAAATAATTGAGTTTTGTCAAAGTTTTGTTGACTCTTAGACAACCAAACTGAATTGAGATCGACAAAAGAGGTGGATAGCACGGCAGACAGTATGTCTAGTCAATTACTTTCCCAGCAGAAACTAGCAACGAGAGAGTAAGGAAGAAATTTACAAAATTACTCTGCTAAATATGAAAAAGTAAATAAACGCTTTACTTGTAAAAACTTGCAAGAAAATTTTATTCATATCAGAACCATGGATGGAAATCATGATACAATTGTTTTTTTTCTGGTGTATTTTGATAATATTTTAAATTGCAAATGTTTTTAGAAATTTACATTTAATATGAAATGCTTTACACAGTTTTATGTATTTTTACTATTTCTATGCATGTTTCATAATTTTTTAATTTTATTCCATTAACAAATACAAAAATGCGACTTTCCATCTCTGATCTTATATAAGAAACAAACAAAATTATTAGCCATTAAAATTGAATTTATGTGGCTTAATGAAAGAAAAACAATATATTAAGAAAATATGCTTTCTTTTTTCATAAGTTTGCACGTTTTTTTAACAAAGAAATACACATTTTTCAGTTTTCCTTTTTCAGATATTTTTGAAATAATTAATTTGACAACAAAATACACAACAGGTGGTTGGATAATTCTTGCAATTAAAAGTTTTACTAGTAATAATTTATAGTAATTTTTTGTCAAAATTTTTTTCTCTCTTTTGACGCTCTCTCCTTGAAAACTTTTTGATTTAACATTTTGCAGTAACAATTGTTACGAATTCGTAACAATTTGTAGTAAATGAAAAATCCTATTATTTTTACGTAAATATTAGTTGTGATTCATAATACCAAAAAATAATTGGGTTTGTAAAAAGTGTTTTGACACACACACACACACACAACCAAACTGAATTTATTTGAGAACGACAAATAAAGCTGGATGACACGGCAGGCAGTAAAAGTGGTGTCTGAGAATTCGCGACAGACAGTTTCTTTTAAATATGCCCAGAGAATCGGCTTATTGACGTAAATTTTAAATTTGAGACTAACCCACAGATAATCAAGACTGCGTGGAGGCCAATTAATGTCACCTCTTCAGAACATCAATTTTCCGGCAAAATTAAACCAGTGCCTAGTATCCAGTGGCTTTGATTCTTGTACAAATTGAATTTTTGGCTGCTGTAAATTCTGTTGAAGTCATGATCTGTGTACTATTAAAACATTTTTTTTTAATAAAATTTTCGACAATACATTGGGTTGTCCAGTCTTGAGAAACTCTCTATAGTGACTAAATTATCCAGACTCACGCTATCGATTGACATATATTGTATGCCACCCAAAATATTTCCATTAACATAGTAAGCTTAACAAATATAACCTTTCTGCTGAAAAACATTTTATTATCGTATGAACACAATTGGGGCGAACGACGATTTTTTTTGCCCCGAATATTCCTCGCCAAAAATTAAACATTGTTTATATGCAAAACACTCAATCATATGTGACAGCTATTTTTTTTTTTTTTTTTGTTATTGTTGCGCTTCACACAATGAATTTATATTCCCAACTATTACCGAAAAATGCGTCGTATTGGGTGAAATCTCTCGTTCTTTCGCACCAGTTGTGTTCTAAGCATTATCTTAGAATGTATATGCTATGCCTTAAAATAGATTAAAAGAATAAATTTAAAACTTTATTCTATTTTTACAGCTCAATTATTGCCGCATTAAAAAATAAAATATTACTTTGCAGTGACTAAAATTTTGTTTCAAAATGTTTTAATAAATTATTATTACAAAGCAAAAAAACCACAAAATCTTCTTGTGGTTTTCTCTAAGCACTTCAGCTTAGAAGATTTTCTACACTTGACAATGTGATTTTAATTGCTCATAATATTTTAATATTTGTGGTTGTAGCTTAATTGTTTATTTATTTAAAGACGATTCATTTAGCTTTGAACAAATTATGGCATTCACCGCATTCCGGGATTAATATATCTCACCCGTTTCTTATCCTCCATGGTTCTGTAACTTCTGGCACAGCATAATAGCGTCCAAGATGCACGTGTTGACTTGTCAATAATGATGGAGTATAGAAATAAAACAAATCCCTGTAAAGTTGAAGTCAAACAAAACAGATAGGAAAATACTGGACTGCTTTCTAAACGTGATAGAAGACCAAAAAGCCATGAAATGCCCAATAAAAAGAAGAGTAAGACCGAGACACGAATTTGTATAATGATTTTCTTGCGATCACGACGTTGCTCCTCAAATTGACCCAATGAACGGCGTAGACTGCAGAAGATGTAAATGAAAATACCAAAATTCGCCAACATTATTACAGCCAAGGGCAGTATGACCCCGTATGTCAGAGCATTTCCGGTTGGATAGCAAATACCAGAACTCTGAAGTCTGTGCTCAGAATTTGAAATGTATGTATCGGGCTCCAAGTGAGCCACCAAGCTGACTGGTATCAGTGGTAACCCCCAGGCTAAAATGGCATATTTGGTAACGTAATTAGTTGGCCTTTCGTAGCCCAGTACTTTGACGTAACGTTGATATTGCATAACAGCTACAATGAGCATCCAACAGAAGAGCACCATAACAATATAATGCAAAAATGCTCCCATTATTTTACAGTGCCATGAGTTTTTTACATCAATGAAGGACGTCCCTAGTTGTGGTAGATTTATTATTAAAAAGAATAACATTAGCAAGGATAGAACAAAGCTCATGTGCAGCAACACTTTGTTTGACGATTGCAGGCGAAAACTTTTAAAACACACAGCGGTTAGCCATATACAGGAGAGTCCCATTAAGGACATGCCGCAGCCCAGTACAGAAATGTATTCTAACATTAAGTCGTGCGATATATTCAGCATAATCGAGTCACCCAGAGATAGTGATGAGTCAAACGAAATGCCAAATATTGCAGCAAAATGTGTAAGATGAGAACTGTGACAAATAATCAGATTGTTATTCGATATATTTTTGTACTCTACTCTAATGCCAGTTGTTATCCAGGTGCTGTAGTTCCAGTAGCCACAGTCTGGCAATTGATTTGTACCATAAACAGATGTTTGGTAGTTAAAGACAAATGGTATATCAGCTGGTAGTTCACCTTGAAAAATAAAACATAAATTACAACAGCAATTTCGTATAAAGTTCTATTCAAATAAAAGAGTTTTGAATTTTTTGATAGGTCCTTTCACTCACCATTTCGGTCAGCGTGGAGGATATCTAAACTACAACAGAATTTTCATACGAAGATTATCAAACAATGACGATAATTAAAGACAAATACTAACACAAGATTTACCAGCTGTATGCGTACCAAAATAGTGAAGGGAATGGATATGAAAAAAAACTGGTCTGCCTAAAGGAATCACTTCAAAGAAGTTGCTAGTCCTCGTACTATTAAAATTTATTAGGGATAAATTAACGTACACCCTCTAAAAATTTATAATTCTAAGAAATTGAGTCTTTAACTTATTAATCTTTATTATTCTAAGTTAAAAATAAGTAAAAAAGAAGAGAAATGTCTTAAGACACCCACTTTGAGCTATGCTGCTTCATAGTAAATTTCATACGTTAAATAGCAATGCAATAAAATTATATTACATGATGATGTCAAATTTGCCACAAATATTTCGAAACGTATTTTATTTTCTAACTGCGTACGATTAATATGTATATTGTTTGTGGCCGGCGCTGGCTATTAGGCGGTTTACAGCCGACCGGCTTCTTTCTCTGGGTTGTGCTCATATGCAAATACAATACGAAAACAAATTGAGCAATCGTTCACATTGGTTTTGTTTTGCTTTTCATTTACTCACTTCAAAAAACGAAACAAAACCAAATACTAGCTTTTAAGTACACAGAAATCAAAACAAAAATATATTGATAAGTGTTATAGTATCGATTATTTTTGTTACGAAAATCACGTCCTAGCTCTTGTATCGCGCCACAAAGAGCATAGCTCCAATAAAAGAAAGTAAACATAACATATTTTACGGGCTCAGTCGTTAAGCATCTCTGGGTTGAAAAATAGCGTCTCGCGTCATCGTATTTATTTCTTAAGTGCGGTCAGGCTTGCGTGTGTTGTTTGGCCTTCGATTTTTTTATCTCGCTTGCACGTTGTGATTGATATTCCAAGGGTAACCACGTTGCTAATTCCTATATACAGGCATAGGTCATGTACAGTCAGTCACAAAACTGTTTTAAAATACTGTTAATAACATCTTGGGCATATGGTATAGTTACTCCGCCCATATTTGTGCAAGACCATATTATGCAAATTTACTTTGAATAATATGTATCAATAAATAAATAAATAAATAAATATTTTTCAGCTTTATAGCTGAATTGATTATTTCTTCTGGCAAATCAACATGTGACACGCTAACGAGTCTTGATAGCATACAAATGTTTTTATAGCAACAAAATATTACTAAGATCACAGCAAAGAAGGTGTTTAAAGCAGTTTAAACTTTTTTAATTTTTTCCATTAAATTACTGTAAGTCCAATATTTTCATGCATTAATTACATATACATATATATTCAATGTTCTTTAAATAACTTGATAAGTAATCCCATACCTGAATTTTACAAACTATTGTGAATTGTTTAATTAAGGAACAGAAATATGTCCAATGTAATGGTAGCAATTTTTTTAAAAATGACTGGGAACGAAATGTTGGAGGTCGGTTAATGTCGTATGATTTTCCAATTATTCTTTTGTCAATTCGGGAACAGGAACGACGTATCCCGCCTTTTATTGGCATAAATCATCCATCCCTACTCAAAAAATCGCCATCTTGGAAACCCAAACTTAATAAGTATAATTACTGAATAAAATTTGTAATTAATGTACAAAACGAACGAAAATATGTGATTTTTTTTCATAAAGAACGATTTAAGGCAGGTCTCCCATCCTGTAGTCATTAAGGGCAGATATCTCATCCCGTACCCATTTTCCCTGAAATTCAAGTCACTTATATTCACGTCTATTGAGAATGAACTAACTCTCAACTCGTAATTTCTCAAATTTTTAACAATTTGTATTCAGTCAATCACTTTCTAAACCATCTGAATTTGATTTCACTAAAATTCATTGCAAAACTAAACATAAGGATTGATGACCATAATCTAATGGCCTATTTCCCACCTGCGAAAGAAAACGTTCTACTTACAATTTATATTGAAAACAAAAACAAATTTTCATATTTTATTGTTGTTTTCAATATAAATTGTGAGTCGAACGTTTTCTTTCGCAGGTGGGAAATAGGACATAAGAATCTTATTTTATATTTCAAAATTTGTACAAAAATTTTGCTTAATCAAGCCCAAATTAGACTTTAAGAATGCGACACTAATTTTATTTCCTTGCACAAAGTCGAATAAAAATAACTTACCCGTATAATTGGGCATGTAAATTTCCAGAATATTTTTATCGGGCCTCTTCGTCATGCTGGTGCGATTAACAAACAGAAAATCATTTTTAAAAATCATAAAAGTCAAAACTGTTTGATTGTCAACACTTTGCGTGTCAGTTCTCAACTTGTTCCACAAGGATAGTGGAAAATATGTGGCCAAACGTAGCTCGGGCTCTTTCACAATCTCATCCAGGGTTTGATTTAAATATAGAAAACTATAAAAGTGGCCGGTATGTTTATCATAATGCAAATGTCGCGGCTGACGATGATGTTTATTCGTATTATAAATGGCGACACCAGATATATTTGAACAAGCGGGATTTATATAAAAAATACTGGTTCTTTTAAGTGTTTTATAAAATATGCCATCTGTTATATTCTCGCACTGATCAGAGGGCACCAAGACCTGAGCCATGTTATGAAAATACCTGTCAATGGTCCTTAATAATGACGTTGAGGCAGTAACTTCCTCCGATTTGATTATTGTGTTCTGATTAGCAGCCATAATAATATCGGTGTTATTAAGAACTTGCTGTACAAGTTCAGGATTTCTGTTTTCTTTCGTAATGATTTTCAAGATATCACTGGATATTTTAATATCGGCTGGTATGCGTACGGTTTGGGAACTCGTCAACAATTCCGACATTTGCTGTAAAACTTCCTTTGGGTTTAATTTTCCTCCTTCAATATCCCTTTTAACGTCCTGATAAAGAGTGTTAAGATCATAAGTTATAATTTGCTCGCGTGTTTCGCGCAAACAGGAAATATTTCTCATATCCGGCGTCAGTAGTTCCCACTGTCTAATACGCATTATAGGATTATACTCGCAACGGCGTGTTAGCGGCAAACCTGAACTTTGTAAGCACGGTTCTTCTAAGTCTCCTATTTCCGTTAGTCTTGTTGTCTTCCATTTGTTTTTGTAGGGTTTTATTAGGCCATTTTTCATAATATAATTATGCTCGAAAGGCTCTTCCATGCAAAACTGGGGAATAAAGATGCAATTAATTAATTCTACATTTGCATTAATATGTTTCCATTTGCTGCCGCCAGCAAAGCGATCATAACCACAATGACGTTGCAAGGGTAGTCCCGTTTCGTTAGAGCAAAGATTTAAAATGCTGTGATTTCCAACAGTGGTTGGAAACCATATTAGCAAGACAGGTATTTCCCCATTAGTGCTGTGATATGTGGTCTTAAGAAAGTCCTTTTCACATCCCTGTTGGGCACACAGCACTTGTATGGTTGCATGAAGCAGCAGCACAAAGCAAATAATTTTCATATTAAAAAAATATATTTCCGCTCACCGAAGAAATGAACCTACTAATGCAAGGCTGTTATTAGAACTGAAAAACGTTTGTGCATTGACCACAATAATAAAATAAAATTAAAAAATCTGTTTAATTTTATATCATTTATCGTTGATTTAAATAGAAGTACTCGTATTATTATGAGCAACAGAAAAGAGAACGATCAAACCACATTATATCGGTTTCTGTTACGGCAAGCGGTAAAAACAAATGTGAAAATGGGCATCTCAATGGTGTCGAACGTGACTCTCGTATACATTTAAATTGTAAAAAGTCAAAATAAAATAAATTTTTATTCAGACAATAAGCGTAAATTAGACTTCAAATTGATGCTTTGTTCGATTTTGAGCAATGATTCCTTTTGGAGATAATTGTCGAAAATCAATGCATTCGCACGTGAACCCCTAAGAAATTTTTTAACGTAAGTAATTTAAGATTGTTGTGCATTGCTTCATTAAAATGATTTTAATTTATAAATGAAATTTTAATTACAGTCGCATGTGACATTTTTTACATCATGATATTTATTTTTTTCAGGTGTCTTTTTACTTTATTTTAAATAAACTAGCTTAATAAAAATGCTCTCAAATTAACAGAAGTATTGAATTTAATTAATAATCTATTCATATCTCTTGCCAAACCGTTTTTTCCACATTTTTACAGATTTTGCACACTTTTGCTGGCATTGGTTTTGGTTAATGCTTGTACAACAATTCGCATTTCCGCAGGTACTACTGACTTTGTTTCTTCAAACATTTCATTTCTTCCTTCCGTCTTGGCTATCTTAATTTAAATAAATTAAAGGTAAGCCGACTCAGAGTAAATTTTTCGTTCTTCAAAAATAATCTTAATCGAGTGTTTTTAAATCGACTTGATTTACAGAACATGCAGGATAAATAAATTTTTCATTTAAAATTTTCTTTTGTATATATTTTTTGTCGCACGTGACAAATTTTATATAAATACTTCCATCACATATCTTTTTATTTTGAGCAAGGTTTTTTTATTTTACTTGTATTAAGTATATTTATTTGTACTGAATATTTGATGATCTTCCTACTTGAACATTCGATGCTCGGACAACAAATGTTACTTTTCAATATCACATGTGACATCGAAATATGTGATTTCGTAATGTCTAACTTTACTGAAACACGTAGTTTCTTTTGCATTATTTTTTACTGTTTGTAACCTCAGAAATATTTTAGAAAGCAAAAGGCAATGAATAATGCCTCTTTTTAAGAATGTTTATCAAAACGAAATGTGCAAAAGAAATATCAAAACGAAAAAGTTGTGTGACCTTATATTCAAATATCTCAAAATGAGTTATAAGTTTATAAAAGTAATTTTTCTACATTAGTTAGATCTTATTATTTCTCTATGAAAATATGATAAAACAAAGTGTTTTCAAAAATTTGTAGGGCTTTATTAAATTTAGTTTTACAAAATAAAAATTCCATAAAAAAATTATAAACGTGCTTTACAATCTACAGATCTAGGCACATTGCAGTTAATGCAAAATCGTCCATTAAATTGTTTGAAAGATAAAGACAGAATCTTAATTATAATTGACTTTCGTCCTTGTGGCCCCTTTTTTGTCCTTAGCGGCCCTCGGTGTACCTACCTTTGTTTAAACAAATGCTATTTCCGTAGTCTACATATTTGAAAACATGCCTGGTGAAAATCTCAAATAATTTTTGCGTTTTTTTCAGGAAGTTATAGCACTATAAGTTGTGACTTTTCTTTTTTAGACTTCTTATCTTATTTGGAATAATATCTCAATTTAGGTTACACTTTGGCATATTTTAACTTAAATGTATTACTTGTAGTGTGTAGAACGATGTTTATGTAAAAAAATTAAGGTTAAAAGATAATTTTCCAATTTAAATGTATAACAAATAAATTTCTATAAATCGACTTGAAAGCTTGAAAACAGTAAAATATGACTTAAGTACTTTTTCCTTATTGCCAAAGATATATTCGTTATTCCCATGCTCTGGAACCGTCAAAAAAAAACTAATTTAAAAAAATGAATTTAAAGATTTCACGCTTCATTCGATTACTTATGTATTTATGTGTATATATTTATATGTTTATTAAAAACCAAAAGGTATGTTATTATTTTATTGTAGTTGTCAATATAAGCTGTCGACCGATCGTTTTCTGTCGACATCATGGGGCCGGGCCATTTTTTTCTTTCAAGATTTGAGTAGACATGATATTTGCTAGAAACTTTTGTAAAATATGTGAATAACGATATGAATTCTTTACTATTAAGTAAAAATGCACATTTCTTGAGTTATTACATTGTTCCAGTAATGGAGCGATATCTTGGTTATTAGGTTTGTTTAATGCTTCATATTAGTTATTTATTTCTTTTTAAGAAAATACTAAATTTAATTGGAGTTGAGCACAACTCAAAATAACATACCGTCACTCAAAATCCAAAAGAACGAAACAGACAAAAACATTCAAAATAGACTTTTTGATTGACGATTAACGATGTAAATAACAAAAATACACATTTTCTTAAAATTTTACACGTATACATTTAGCGGTGAGAATGAAATACTTTTACAAATAGTAGACAAATAATTTTTTCGCTGGAAAAGGTGTGGTATTTCTTGAACACTGGTTGAAATTGGTGAACACTTCAAAGTTCATAGTGGCGGAACCCTGCCCCTGAATTTTTTTTTCATTAGATGTATTTTTCTCTAATTTTTATATATTTTATATACAAAACAATCAGAGTACAAAATAAAAAATATTATTTGAATAAATATGCATATTATTTGAATAATATGCATGTTATTATTCTTTTAAGGAGTTATTAAACTAATTTATATGTGAAGATGATTAATGGGATCAACTGGCTAGGACTCAAAAAATATCTTAATAATCACTGCGTAGAAAACATTCAGCTAAGATCTCCTGATGATATTGAATTAAACATTGCCAATCTTAACGAAAATATTAGACAGGCTGCTGAATATGCCACTACATCATATTCGCAGACTGGCTTTCATAGAATTTATTCTACAGAAATTGAACGTCTTGTATGTAAAAAAAATGATAGCTAGAAGGAAATGGCAATAACACAGATCACCTCTAAATAAAATCAGACTCAAAGAGTTGTTATCATCGGAAAAAACTGCAATTCTGGAAAAATATCTAGCAGGTCTCGATGTCACTTCAGCATATAATTACTCTTTATGGCGCGCCCATAGAAATTTTAAAAGACTTATGGTAGAATAAGTCGATTACAATCGTTTTACTTTTGAAGTGGTCGTATCGTTTAATTCTGGATGTTAGTTAGTAAAAATGTGAGGTTGCCAGCGAACGTGTGAGCTGTTAATGTAATTCACTTTGCTTTATACATGTGTGTGTATGTATGTAAGAGAGAAGTTGACTTAGAAATCTATTTTTTATTAGATTTCTACCTCACATACGTTAATTAAAAACAGCAACATGTTTTATTTATGTTACAGATTTTGTGAGCTGAACCGTCAACTCACCATACCAATCTACTAATTCTACCATTACTACGCACTTCAAGTGGAAGCTGAGCAAGAAGAGATAGTAAGAAAGGTAACTTATTTGCTGAGCATTTAAAATCTGTATTCACACCCAATAAATATACTGGTGCTGCTGGTTTACCAAGTGTTGTTTCTCTATCCTCTCGTCCCTTAAGGTTTAAGATGCGTGAAATACAAAAAATAATTGCTGAATTTAACCCGTAGAAAGCTCCAGGTATTGATGTCATTAGTAACAATATGCTGACGAACTTGCTTTATATTGCAATAAGAATCGTGCTATGTATTTTTAATGCCACATAACTGGAAACTTTCCAAAAAACTTTCAAAATGATTCCAAAGCCGCGCAAAGATCTTCCCAAGGCTGGGTTACATAGGCCGATAAGCTTATTTTCAACAATCTCAAAGCTTTTCGACAAGCTGCTCATGACTAAATTTTCCAAAATTTTAGAGGATAATGGATGCATCCCAGATCAGAAGTCTTGCATAGCATCATTGAAAAAACGCATAGACTGGTACAAGTTGTAAGAAGAACATTTGAAGAAAAGAAGTATTGTTCTGCTCTCTTTATTGATGTATCTCAGGAATCTGATAAAGTATGGCACGAAGGCCTAGTTGTAAAATTAAAGATATATCTGCCAATAAACATACAAAAGCTTTTGGAAAGTTATATCCTCACAAAAACATAAATGTGAAAAACGGCCAAGTTTCTATCCAAAATTTCGGCCATTAAAAGTTGTGAGATATAAATTTTTACCAAGTTCTTCTTTGCCACAATACATAACACAGAAATATATTATGTATGATATAAATTTGTAATCGTAAGGATGTCATATAATTTCAAGATAATCTGCCAACTTGACAACATTTTTATCAATATAAAGAAAAAGAACATTTATACATTATTCTCTACTTTTTTGGAAAGGTAAAAATATTGCCAAGTTAGCAGATTACCTAGAAATTATATGACACCATTACGATTACAAATTTTTATCATACATACATACATATGTTTGTAAAAAAAACTAGACACAAATAATAAGCACTGACCCAAAAAAATTTTGACTTTAGAAAAGTGGGTGTGGTTACGCCCATAAACATTAAAAGTTAAAAGTTGCGCTAAGGAGCTGAAATTTGACATACAAGTAGGTCTAGGTGAGAAACCAACTAGAAAAGTCTAAAAACCCGAAAATTTTAGTTAGAGGGGCGGGGCTGCGCCCATAAAACTTAAAAATTAAAAGTTTCGCTAAGGAGCTGAAATTTGATATACAAGTTGGTCTAAGTGAGAAACAAATTAGAAAAATTTGAAAACCCAAAAAATTTTACCAGAATGGGCGGGGCCACGCTAATATTGCTTTGAACTAAATACTTAATACACAGCTTTTAATTTAAGCCAATTTAGTGAAATCTTGCATCACCTTAAAAATTGGGCGTGATCACTCCCATAAAGTGTTAGTGTTGTGTTTAATATACATCGGTCTAGCATATCTTAAAAGAAAATTAGCATGAATCATAAGCGCTGCTCACAACAAAATTTTGAGATAGGAATAGTGGGTAGAGGTAATGCTGATAAAATCTAAAGATATAATTCGCGCTAGAGAGCTGACATTTTATACACTAGTAAGTGTAGCTGCGTAAGCCAATGGGAAAATCTTAAAACCAAAAAGTTTTACCCGGTATGCGAGGCCACGACATTAAAACTCCAATTCGCACTAGCAAGCTTAAATTTGATACACAAATAAATCTAGATAAGAGATCACTAAGAAAAATCTGAAAACCCAGAAGTTGCTATCAGAGGGCGGAAACAAGCACTTTAAATTCAAAATTAACATACATTTTATTAAAACTTTTCGTACACATTGCACTTATCCCAAAAAAAATTTCCTATTTTAAAAAGTAGCCGTGATTTCACCCATAAATCTTAGATTTTTCGTTCAGGTACTTCGGCTTAGCAGTTTTTAATTGAATACTCAGGTATTTTTTTATTAACTTTTTAATACCAAACATTGCATGAACCATAAGCACTAGCAGATATAATAGTCCGCGGGGCTAGGCCCATAAAAATTGTACGTAATATTATGCTATAGAGAACTGACATTTAAAAAGTGTGATTATATAAATCTTTTCAAAAAGTAATCAGATACTTACAAAAACATAAATGTGAAAAACGGCCAAGTTTCTATCCAAAATTTTGGCCATTAAAAGTTGTGAGATATAAATTTTTACCAAGTTCTTTGCCACAATACCTAACATAGAAATAGTTATATTATGTATGATATAAATTTGTAATCGTAAAGGTGTCATATAATTTCTAGGTAATCTGCTAACTTGGCAATATTTTTACATTTCCAAAAAAGGAGAGAATAATCTATAAATGTTCTTTTCTTTATATTGATAAAAATGTTGTCAAGTTGGCAGATTATCTGAAAATTATATAACACCCTTGCGATTACAAATTTATATCATACATAACATATTTATGTGTTAGGTATTATGGCAAAGAAAAACTTGGTCAAAATTTATATCTCCCAACTTTTAATGGCCGAAATTTTGGATAGAAACTTGGCCATTTTTCACATTTATGTTCTTTTTAAGAATTATTATTTACTCTTACTAAGTTTATGACGGATAGTGGTCGGGCCTAATAATTATATTTAGATTTAAAATTTGAATACTTCTTCTTAGTTCATGTTTGAAGATACAATAAATATATATATGTATGTATATATATAAAAATAAAAATTATTATTTTTATTAAAAAAATTAATTCACCTACTGCTTTTTCTTTTCCGAAAAAGTGGCTTCAACAGACTGTAAGTATCAATAGAAAAAACATCTGTATTGATATTCTAACTTTAATTATTAAATTTGGCTACTAAAAAATAAAAATAAAAAATGGTCAGTCGAAATGAAAAATCAAATCATGTAGGTTTAAATAGATTTTAAGTACCTGTCAAATGATACCCTTTTGATTTATTTCGCATATACACAAAATGGCGTCTGTTGGCCGCCATATTAATTTTTGACTACTGTCATATATTTACTGACTCTCTTTATAGACTGCTAATTATCAAATTAGGCCTATGCGCAAAGGAACACACGTATGTAAATACATATATGAACAAATACATAGGCTGATAAAAACAAAATAAAGTGCAGTTAAGGCTTTTTTGATTTTAGGTGAAAACACACAGTTACTTTCTACAAGTTTATTGATGTAAAGTTTTTTCTAATTTAAATAATTTATTCAATAATAAGTTAATGTATAAAAATAAATTAAAATGAATTTATATAATAAGACCAAAATATAAATGAACTTGATGAAATAACTTAAAAAATCTAACGTTCTCTTGACGTACTAATGTCGTGAGTCAATGATGTTGAAGCTGTTGTCATGGATTGCAATTCAGTGGCTTTTTTCACACTAGGCTTTTGAACGCAACTGGAACACAACATATTTTGCCAAGAATTTCGAGCATTGTCATCTATAATAACAAAATATATAAACAAGACAAAGCCTTGCAGAGTTGCTGTTAAACAAAATAGGTAAGAAAATACGATGCCTGCTTTCATAAAAGCAAATAAACCAAAAATCCATGACAGACCCAGTAGGAAAAATAGCAAAATGGACAAACGTATTTGCTTGACAACCATTTGCTTTTCATGGCGTTGCATAGACATACTGAGAGTATGTGAAATACTGTAAAATACATATATAAATATCGATAAATTAGCCACTATTACCAAAGAGGCTGGCAATACAACACCGAAATGTAAACCTTTGCCAGAGGGATAGCATATACCAGTGTTGGTAGCCAGTTGATAGACATTTGGTATGTATGACTTAGAGTCTAATAGTGCTACTAAAAGTGTTGGTATTAAAGGCAAAGTCCAAGCGATAAGAGCTGATTTTATGATATAGTGTTTGGGGCGATATATGCCAATCACTGTCACGTAACGTTGAAATTGTAAAACTGCCACTATTAACATCCAGGCGAATAAAACTAAAAGTGAATACTGCAATAGAGCACCCAGTACAATACATTTTGTATAATTATGATTTTCCACCAGGGCCTTGGATATATTATCCGTGTTGACAAAGAGAAACAATACCATTTGCAGGGTGAGTGCCACGCACATGTTTAGCAAAATTTTATTTGAAGACTGAGAACGCCAGCTTTTAAATAACACGGCCGTTATCCATATGCCCAGCAGACCCAACATGGATAGAGAGCAGCCTATTAGTGATATTATATCTAAGGCCTGTTGATGAGTCACGGTGACCAATATCTCTTCGCTTAAATCACTTTGCCGAAAACTGCCTCCCAGGAGATATGAAAATTGTGTTAAATGATTTGTAGAACACAATATTAAGTCTTCTGTTGCTGAGTATTCCGAAGTATTAGTGTGCACTCCACTTCTAGTCCAGGTGCTGTAGTTCCAATAACCACAGCCGGTATTTAGATCCGGCTTTAAATTTTGAGTAGAACTTTGATGACGAAGAATAAATGGTATGGGTCCGGGAAGTGCATCTGGAAAGGAGTAAAAAGAGGTAGTTTAATAAAAATAATCATACTGTAATATACTGGGTGGTATAGCGGAAACTTTATGCGTATCCAAAAAATTTATTTTCTTGAAAGTGTCTATTCAAATAATATATTAAATAATCCAACATAATTGGAAATATTTTTGTTAAACTTAAATTATTGGAAACTGTTAAGCTTAGTAATCACATGTCGTAATCAAAAGGTTTTTCATTAGTATTAAGAGGTTACGATTTTTTGGGCATATGTTTTCGAAATGTGGCCGTGCCTTTACACAATTCTGCAGTTTTGATATTTTTAATTAAATTAAATTATAGCGTTTAATATTACGTGATAAGCTAAATTATAAAATTAAAATAATTTCAACAAACTCACCAGTATATCCCGGTATTGATATTGATAATACTTTACTAAATGGTTTTCGTAAGCGCAAAAGATTCTGTTCAACGAACAAAGCGTCATTAGCATAGATTTTAAAAACTATAATGCTTGTATCAAAATTGGATTTATAAAATTTATCTTCTAATTTATTCCATATATGCATGGGAATAAACGAGGCTAATTCCAAATGAGTTTCGTGCAGCAGCTCACTAACGGACTCATTCATATAGATAAAACGGTAATAGAAGTCGTTTAATGAATCATAACGTATTTGATTAGTTCTTGTCTTTTGTTGTGGTTCTGTCTTATACTTTTGCTGCTGCTTAGAATGGTAGATTGCTATGCCAGTTATGTCGGCGCGGGAAGGGTTAACATAAAAAACACTAATATTACGGGTGATATGAGCGTAAATTCCAATATCTCTTAAATTTAAAGTTTCAACCCATGTGTCATTATCATTAGAGACATTTTCCAAATAAACAGGTTGTACTAGACTTTCACTTACGTCATCTAAATAGTTTTCAAAAGTTTCCAAAAAACTATTTGTGGCATTCACTTCAGCTGACATACGCAGCACTACGGAATCAGTGGACATTATATTGTGGGCTATGCTTAAAATGTCTCTACAGAGTTGAAGGTCTGCAAAATCTAATACTAAAGCTTTTAAAATATCGCCAATCAATTGCACATCAGCAGGCAACAATTTTATTTTTGGTTTCCTTAATAAGTCCAACAAACTTCTGGCGGTAAGACGACGTGAAGCCAAGTCTCTTGTAAAATAATTTGATATGGTTATATTTCCATGTAAAATATTCAATTCATTACTTATGACTTGCTGTCGTATATGCTGAAAACATTTAACATCTTGCAAATTGTCAATAGCAGCCCACTGAGCTCTTTGCTTTTTCGCATCATAGTAACATTTTCGTGTTAGATGTAGACCATTTGGTTGCAGACATAAATCGCGTAAGCAGGAATACTCTCCAATTTTAACCTGTTTCCAACTGTTTTTGTGAGCCCGGACTTCACCATTATTAAGTACAACATAATGATTGAATTTATTTGCTTTGCAAAACATACTAATGCGACAATCTATTAAAACAGTTTGATTATTATACTGCTCCCACTCGCTGCTTACGCCCAAATGTCTACAACGTCTTTGTAGTGGTAGACCATTTTCGACGGTACAAATATTTGGCAATATAGCACGTTCACCCGCCTTAGTACGATTCCAAGTGACCCAAATCGTTTGAGACTTGTTATCGTTACTGATAAACTTGTGCAGATATTCTTCATCTTGGCAAGACTCGTAATCATTCAAACTTTCATTGGATATAAAATTAGTTTTTTCCTGATCTTTCTTAGCAAATTTCAGTTGATATTGATTCGAAGGTATCAATACAGTACAATCGAATTGTTCTAATAATAAATTAATTGCGACTAAAAAATGCAATAATTTCATTTTGTTGTGTGACCAAACTTCAGTTTGCTATTTAATTCATTATTTTAATGTATTTCTTTAGTGCACATTTTTCGTTCGTTTTAAGTTTCTTTTTTTCATTTATTGCCGGTGTATTTTCGTTTTCAACGTGTCGCGCTCATTCTCAAAAATATACTAAAATGATTTTCCGAAAAATTAAATGTGAACGCTGCTTATCGAATGTTGAATAGTTGTGTTCTCGTCGAACAGAATTTGAATGTATTAAATCTCTCAGATATTTATTAGTTATTTTTCTAGATATTTGTAAATATTGGTTTTCTCAAAAAATGTGTTTTCTTAAACTATTTTATATAATGCTGGCACATGCTTTCGAGAACTGTTAAAAAAATATGCATGTTACTTTAAATGTCTTTGAAATCAATTTGAAGTTGATTTGTAAAATTCCAACTTCACGTAACCTTACGAATTTAATGGCCAATTATTCCTCGCACAAACTTTTTAGACCACGCGTCACTCTAAGCAAATGAAAGGTGATCTTGAGACTTCTTTTTGTAATTTGTCATATCCCATTAGTGGCAGTTATACTTATTAATTGACATACCCTCAGACTTGATACGATAACGGAGTTAACTACAAAAATATAAACTTAGTTTTGATACACCCTGTATATTGTATAATTCTATCAAGGGAAGGGATCTGTTTGGAAATTTGCCTTGTTTTTTTTATCGAGAGAATTCGAAACAAATTCCATTCAACTTTTGCTAAAATATTTCTTAATTTTTTTACGTGAATTAACGTTTTAAATTTTATAACAGCCCACAGTCGAGCCAAAGGCCCTATTTTTATACCCTTTACCAAAAAGTGGTAAAAGGGTATATATAGGTTTGTCATTCCGTTTATAATTTCTAGAATATTAATAAGCGAGCCATAAAGTATATATATTCTGGATCCTTATGCGATGTCCGTCTGTCCGTCTGTCTGTACGTGAAATCGGTTTTCCGAAGCTCTCAAAAAAGCTAGAGACTTCGTTCTTGGACTGGTTGTTCAGAAATGGTCGAAATAAGATTGGTATTGAAAATCAGCAAAATCGAGCAGACGGTTTCAGAGCTGGGAGACTTAAACTTCATTTTGCCATACAAAATAACTACCGAAAACTAGTTTTTAATAATTTTTTATTAAATAAACTTATTTTATACTTCAGTATGAATAAAATTTGTATTTCTAACTAAAAAAAATTAAAAAAAATTAAAAAAATTAAAAAGGTGTTTCCAGGGTTGGAAAACCTTAATTTTTTTTCTTATACAAAAGTAACTTACTAAAACAAATTTTTTATTTTTTTCTATAAATTAAACATATCTAATGTTCTTAAAAGAAAGAAATTGACGTTAGAAATCAGAAAAACAAAAAGGATGAATTCAGGGAAGGAAAACCTACGATTTTTGTGATATATAAAATTAACTACCGTAAACAAATTTTTTATTTATTTTTATTAAATAAACATATTTTATACTTCACCACAAATAAAATTGGTATTTCATATAAAAAAAATTCTAAAATTTAAAAAGACGTTTCCAGGGTTGGAAAACTTTAACTTTTTTTCTTATACAAAAGTAACTTACTAAAAGAAATTTTTCCTTTTCTTTATAAATTAAACATATCTTATATTCTTAAAAGAAAACGATTGGTGTAAGAAGTCAGAAAAATCAAAAAGGATGATTCCAGGTTGGGAAACTGAAACTTTTTGTGATATAAAAAATTAACTACCGAAAATTAATTTTTCTTTTTTTTTATTAAATGAACTTATTTTATACTTTAGTACGAATAAAATTGGTATTTCAAATTAAAAATTAATCTTCTAAAATTAAAAAGATATTTCCAGGGTTGGAAAACTTGAACTTTTTTTATACAAAAGTAACTTACTAAAGCAAATTTTTCTTTTTCTCTATAAATTAAAGATATCTTATATTCTTAAAAGACATAGATTGGTATGAGAAATCAGAAAAATTAAAAAGGATGATTCCAGGGTTGGGAAACTTATTCTTTTTGTGATATAAAAAATTAACTACCGAAAATTAAATTTATTTTTTTTTAAATAAATAAAATTATTTTATACTTCAGTACGAATAAAATTGGTATTTCAATTTAAAAAAGTTTAAAACACGTTTCCAGGGTTGAAAATCCTTATCTTTTTTTATAAAAAAGTAACTTACTAAAGCAAATTTTCCCTTTTTCTCTATAAATTAAAGATATCTCATATTCTTAAAAGAAAGAGATTAGTATAAGAAATCAGAAAAATCAAAAAGTTTGATTTCAGGGTTGGAAAACCCACACTTTTTGTGAAATAAAAATTAGCTACCGGAAATTAATTTTTATTTTTCTTATTAAATGAACTTATTTTATACTTAAGTACGAATAAAATTGGTATTTCAAATTAAAAATTAATCTAAAAACTCAACTTTAGGTGGAATTTTTTTCCTTTGTTTGTTGTAAAAAATTTACATTTTTCCAACAAGAAAAAAACTGATGTGAATACATTTAATAAAAAAAATTAAAAAGACGTTTCCAGGGTTGCAAAACTTTAAATTTTTTATACAAAATTTAACAAAATTAACTTACTAAAACAAATTTTTCCTTTGTTCGATAAATTAAATATATCTTATATTCTTAAGAGAAAGAGATTGGTGTAAGAAATCAGAATAATCAAAAAGGATGATTTCTGGGCTGGAAAGCTTAAAATTTTTTGTGATATAAAAAATTAACTACCGTAAACAAATTTTTATTTATTTTTTATTAAATTAACTTATTTTATACTTCAGTACAAATTAAATTGATATTAACAATTAAAAAAAGTTAAAAAAATTTAAAAACACGTTTCCAGGGTTGGAAAACTTTAACTTTTTTTCTTATACAAAAGTAACTTACTAAAACAATTTTTTTATTTTTCCCTATAAATTAAACATGTCTTATATTCTTAAAAGAAAAAGATTTCTAGTTAATTTTAATTATTATTTGAACTCCATTTGTTTTTATATTTGTGATTTGAACGGGCTAAAGTTCGTATCGCTTTTTAAGCCAAATTACATGTGATAATTATTAATGAACAAATAACACCAAAGTCTGTTGTAAATATTCTGACTAACAACACATAGTTGAACGGAACAGCCAGCCGTTTTCTAAGGCCACTAAACCTTCATCATCAGTGTTCTTTTGTGTTTGGTCCACTGTGTGTGGTGTCAGTTGATGTAGATTTCTGCTTTATATACTTAGCATTTTATTGCAAATAGAATATGTGAATTGTTTTGATTCATCGTATTTCAATTTGCTGAAAGCTTTTTTGTATTGTAAGCTCAATTTTACCATCACTATATTTACAACAGTCTTACCATTGTCGTTTGTTCTTTTTACTAATTATACACATGTTACTTAATTTGCTTATTTTTGGTTCTACTTAAGACAAGCGATACGAACTTTAGCCCGTTCAAATCACAAATATAGAAAAAGATTTCTGTTAGAAATCAGAAAAATCAAAAAAGGATGATTTAAGGGTTGGGAAACTTACACTTTTTGTGGTATTTTATATTCTTTACAAATTATATATATTTTACGTTTTGGAAAGAAAAGTTTGGTTTAAAAAATTATAAAAATTAAAACCACTTTGAACTTTTTTCTGGGTATTAAAGCTACTAAATAAAGCCATTTTGTTAATTTGATTTTTTGATATTGTATGACGTGACGTCGTTTTTGACAACAATCCTCCATGCAATTGAACAAACATCACATCATTGCGCTTGATAATATTTTTTTTATATATAAAATTAAAATCTCTTATTGGAAGACCCTATATTATAAATGTACAAAAAAACTGCCATATATGCACTTGAACATAAATTTTTTGATTCGTTTATTCGCTTTAAGACTATGTAATTTATAACATTGCTTAGAGCTAAACTAAAAATTTGCGCCATATATGCAGTAATTTCTTACATCGTTGTTTGTCGATTTGTTAAAATGAAAACAAAGTGTTACTTGACACTTCAAAGTTCCTCTACAATTTGCATAAACTAATATTTAGTTTGACGGATTGATACATGCGCTAATGTTATCAAAATGCAAAATGTATTCGGTTAAAAATAAATTTTCTTATCGACTGTGACTTTTTGGTTCAAAAAAAAACACTTTAACTAAATTCACATTTATATCAAATACAGTGTTTTAGTTTAAGTCATACTTCTCAACATTATCTTGTAACTCTTAACTAAATATTTATTTTATGGATTTTTTTAAGCATACGAATATGTTCTTGAACAAATTTTTCCCAGAAAAATACATAGTATCAAATTTTATTTTAAACTGAAAACATTACGCATGGAGTTATAAAACGAAAAAAATTCGTCTTAATAATTAAAACTTTGTAATAGCAATTTGAAGATTAGTTAACTTTACAAGCAACAACAAGTAAATTAGTTCATAATATCAATTTATTTGTAAACTTCAACGAATTTCAGAAAATTTAAATATATAATCGAATCAATTTAAGTTAACGCTAATTGGAATAAAAGGTTTATGAAATTATCTAACTCTTTATAATAGTTTTTAATTAAATTTTCAGTTATTAAAATAAATTTTTACTAAAAATATAATTTGGGGAATACATAAAAATGTTATACAGCATAAAATATTTAATATTTGTTAAATTTTTTAATAATATTATTAAATGTTTAATTAAAGTTATTAAACTTTTTAAAAAATTCAGAGAAATTTTTCATTAATACAATTACATTTTTAATTAAAGTAATTAAACTTTTTATAATATCAATGAAATTTTTCATTAATATAATTAAAATTTTTATTAAATCAATT
Source organism: Tachina grossa (assembly GCA_949987645.1). Taxonomy (NCBI): domain Eukaryota; kingdom Metazoa; phylum Arthropoda; class Insecta; order Diptera; family Tachinidae; genus Tachina; species Tachina grossa. Next base: position 148,404,722 of record OX465274.1, on the reverse strand, counting down.
GAACTTTTAATATATTTACATTTGGAAAAATTAAAAAAAACTCCGGCATCCATGACTTGAAGCGCATCAAAATACACTTTACTTAGGCCGGGTTTCCATCTGTGTGCCATGTGCCACACAAGCGTAAAAAACGTAACCACTAATTAATAATAAAAAAACAGTTTGATTCAGACACGTATTTATTAAGTTAAACAGTTTCATACATAACTAATAGACAATTTTATAGCATCCAACATGATTGGAAACTGTTAAAATCAATAAAAATGTGTCTGAATCAAACAGTTTTTCATTAGTAATTTGTTGGTTAGGCTTTTTTAGGCAAATGGCACACAAGAAATGCCAGATGTAAACTCGACCTTACAATTATACTTGATTGAAATTATACAAATTTGTGCCCATAATTATGAAAGTGGTTCAAGTCATATATTTCTTGGGTTGTGATATTTAGTAGACTACACTTGAGCAAATCAAAAATTATTATTATAATATGTAAGATTTTATTTTAAGTTATACCAGCATTAATCAATATTATATAATTTAATATTTATTAAATATTAATTAAAGTTTTTCAAACATTTATTTAATATTTCAAAGCAAAAAAAAAAAACAGTTCCAACATACTACTTCCTTCAGTTGTGAAAGTGGAAGTGATACAAAAAGCTAAAAGTCATGATTGGTGATAAGAGAATATACCCAATTACACAATTCAATTTGTACTTTAGATAATATCGATCTGCATGGAAAAAGCGCGGAAAGACTACATCAGAAATTTCTCATAAAGTATCCAAGGAATTTAAGTTGATTCCGCTCTTAAACGACAGTCCGCTAAAATTGAAAGCTTTCTTTTGAGAATTTAAAAATATTCCTGTTCACAAAATTAACGTAAATGTTGTGGCTGAAACACAAGTTAACTTATAATGAATGAGTTGAAACCTCAGGGATGCCAGGAATGAACTTAATTTTTATGAAAACAATATTAGTAAAACTTATAAATTGTAGTTCAGATTGACAGCTCCCACCAGGTACTCTGGATATCTTACGAAGTTTTAAAAAGTAAAAATTGTTCAATATAAATTTTATGGAAATACTAGCTGAGCTCGGCAAAGGTTGTCGTACCCTCAATAATTTATTATTTAACTCCGAATTACTCCACCCTCCGCTCACTTGTTGGATTAAAAACAAAATGAAAAAATACCCGGAAGGTATTGACTGGAACCTGTGTTGGAAATTTCAGCTCCACAGCTGTTATAGTTCCAGAGATCATACGTTATTGAGTTTCCCTCCCTCTAAACATTCATCAAATAAGTCATTGAAACTTTGTGTAACCATTTATATCAGACAGGCATACATGTGCCCATATATCAATGAAAAAGATTCATTTAATGGGCGTGGCATTTTTCATGCTAATTTTATACGTATTTATTATCTAATAGCGAAATAGTTGTTTTTGTGTATTTATTTATTTATATTTCATATATGCTGGGCCGCATAAAAATTGCAAAACTATTAGCGGCATTTGCCTACACAAGTTGAATATTAACTAAAGTTTACTTAGAAAAATAACAACATCTGCTTTTCACACTATGTGTGAATAAATTTATTGCTGTGGTGCGTAGTTTGCATACCAATTGCAGAGATATAAATATTGGACGCATTTAATTCCACAGAAAATTACATTATACAGAGAAAAAATAGTAACCTAAAAATGGTTTTGAGAATATTTAATTAAATTTTACTAAAAAGTCCCTGGAAATTATAAGCAAAATTTACATTATTTAATGAAAAAAAAACTATTGCATGCAAAAAACTAAATTCACAGTAAATTTTGCATATTTCTTATATATCGAAGAATGAATTGTGGTTTCTTCGAATATTTGCAAACGACTGAATCAAATTGTATACGAGTACTTCCCACTATACTCCTGCACAAGATCACTTACAAGAACTTTTAAGACCTGAGGAATTTTTCAAATGATTTACTACAGCGAAATCTTCTAAAAGAAACGCTAAACAACACTTTTGGCAAGACATTTGTTTTCTTTTATTTTTCTGCGCACATACAAACACACACAAGCATTGACATTAGTTGCGTGCGCTTGCTTTAAAAACACACCCTTAGGGCCATTATTACAACTTAAAAATTGTTAATTTTAGGATGCTATCTGACAGGTAAATATATTTTGATTATTACAAGTAAACATTAATGTAAAAGTGACTGATAAGCTAACAGCAGGTTTATCATCATGGTAACTTTCAAAGTGAACTTTAAGCATTTTAACAGTCAAAAGTAGCCGGTATCTACACCAGTGTTGCCACAATACATCATTTGTATTATTTATTTTATCGGGCAGTTGCAATAATGAAAAAATTTTCACTTTATCGTTCACGTTAGCTAATGTTAAGGTTAACTATCAGGAAATTTATCTTTAGGTTGTAATAATGGCCCTTAAACACATAATAGCCCATCTACATCTTACATACACACTCAAAAGTACAATATGAAAATAACAAGCATACACGCATCAACACTACTTCTTTTGAGTGTTTGTTACGAACAAGAAGTCTTCGCGACATCGCTTTAAAACACCTATATGCACGTACAATACAATACAATTAAAAAATAGTATGTACTTACATTTCAAGACTGTTTACGCAGCTCTCTACTTACTACTACAGGTGCATCTGTAAATTTGCCATACAAGACATATGGAAACATGGAGCGATACGAATTTAAGCCTTATGAAATCATAAACAAATAAATTTCAACAAAATAATTAAAAACTAATTTAATATTAATATCTATAGGCTCGTAGCAAAATTAAACAAATATAGTTAAAGTAATGCCGAGTACACATCTGACATTTTTGTGTTGTCATTTTGAGAAGTCATTTCAAAATGTAATATATATATTTATAATTATTGGGAAACTAAACATTTAAACAAGTTAGTTTAAATTAACTTATGTTATGTTATTCATATATTGTAATCATTGTTTGGTTAATTACAATTACAATACAATTATATGTAATTCATTTCACTAAAATTACAATTGTTTGTAATGTGTTACAGTTACAATAAAATGCAATTGTAATTGTATATATTTGTAATTGAAAAATATCCAATTACAATTACAAGTAATTGTAATTATAATAATAAGTAACTGCAATTGAAGATTTAAATTATTTTTATATTTTGTTTACATTTTGTGTACATTTGGTTTATAATTAAATTTTTTCAATTACAATTGCATTTTTTAATTAAACTTAAAAAAATTATATTTACAATAACATATATTTGCAATTAAAATTGTCCAAGTTTGCTTGAAGTTAAGTGCTATAATTCACAAAAAAATTAAAAATTCCAAAAAAGAAATTTTTTATTTCATTAACATACTTTAGACTCAGAGCTGAAATCCCATAATTTCAGGAGAAACACTGTACAGTTGTGCTGAGGTTGACTCAAAAATTTTTTTGGGTTAATAATTTATTTATAGCACATTATGCCTTAAAACAATATTTTGTTTTTGCTTCTGGACTTATGTTTAGACAAAATATTATTTAAACCGGATATTTGCATTAATGCATATTATTTTTAATTTCTTGACAACTATGTAATATTAACTGCCAGTTCTCGGCTGTCTTTTTATATTGAAAACAAATACAAATTTTGAGTGCTTCGTTTTTGTTTTCAATAAAAATAGGCAAGCGAGAATTTTAAATGACTTATATAATCTGGCAGTAAATGTTATTGATCCCTCCTAAAAGAAATATTTTTATAAAAATACATTTTTTTTTTAATTTGTTTAGAAATATATTTTTTAAATTGAAAAAGAATATATTCTTGCTTCCAGAAAAATAGTGAACTATAATAGTGGGCTGAAAAAATTAGTTTAAAAAACTCAAGTCGACTACCTGCCAAAATATAGCAGATTAACAGAGATTATTTTTAGACCTTTTTTAAATCGCAGCAATGGTGTAATTTGTTCCTTCACATGCAAGTTGGTTTCCTCAAAATGAAAACTTTAGCCTTATTAAACCGAACAAAAATTTAGATTAAATTTGAATAGAAATTTAAAACTAACTGTTGAGATAACGCAGAAAATTTATATGAAAAACTCTCATATTTGCGAAATAAGGGCGACTTCTTGGGTTCAAGATGAAGATTAGTTTATTTCTCTAATTAGCTAATCCGAAAATTAACTTAATCTCAAAATAATTTAGTTTGATATTTTTGAGTGGTAGTTTAAACTTCTTATTATGTGTAGCATTACCATATTGAGGAACAAAATAGTGGCAACATTTTCTGCGTAAAAGTTATCAACACACTTTGATTCTTTGTGGGAAGAAGAAGAAACTGCCATGTTTTATTATTTACAAGTAAAATATTGCCCGTGTTAAAGGAAATCGATAAATAATATAAAATATATATATATATTTATTTATGTGTTTTTAATTTATTTTATCATATAATTTTTACAAAAAGTTATATATTTCACAAGTATATGTTGTCAATATTAATGCATGGTTAAACCACCACGATTGCGGGCTTAAACTAGCAAGTAAAACCATATAATCGACTACCCAAAAATCACAAATGAAGATTAAGGTTAATTTAATCTCTAATCTTGAACTCAAAAAGTTGCCCTTAGACGACTACAGGTGTCGTGTAAGCAGGGATTAAGATATCAGTTAAATATTTTAATACACTCGATTTTACCTGTTACGAGACTTTTAGTGCTATTTTCATTGAAGAACGTGAAGTCAAAACTTAAAACGTAAGTGCAATTATTATTAAAACATTTCATGTGCAGACTTGTTAGTTATTTTTTTTTTAACATCCCACTGTGCAACATAATAAATGACTTATGAATTGAATAAAAGTTTTGGTTTTCATCACATACGTAATTTATTGAATAACTAATTAATTAAACAAATTTTGGTTTTTGATAAATATTTTTAATGTAAATTTTTAAGTAATACTTTTTTGTATTGTGAACAAAAATTCGATCTTGGCATCAGCATGTTTTCTTGAGTTCAGAGAACAAAATTAAAAGAATTTGTTCGACAGGAATCAAATTGAAGGAATGTATAAATAATTTTTTCTAGTAAAGAAAAAGTTGAATGTTGTCAGTAAAAGTATCAAAATAATTAAAGTGTATATTTTCAGTGTAGATAGTTTTTTTACCCGGCAAAGTTTCCTACTTATTTAAAAATATTAAAATACTGGGACTGGTGGATTCATATGTATAAATATATGTGTACATGTTTGTTTGTCACTAAACTTCGTGGGATTTTTATCGTGCTGAAAATATTTATGTAGGTTTAATTATAAACTCTTTTATGGTCTGCCCAAATGATTTGTAAACAAACAAAGAAATTAAATGTAATTTTAATTTGGTTTTCGTTTTAAACTAAAACAAATTTCCTCAATCAAATAACACACACAAAAATATGCGAAACATTTCCAACTAATTGTTTATTTATCTGAAGTCAGCGAGCTGATAATAAAACAATACACATACAGCACTGTGGTCTCATATATTTGAACGCAGTTTTTTTCTTAAATAAATTAGGGAAAGAAAAATTATTTTTTTAATTAATATAAAATTAAATCTGTGAAAATCTATTGAAAGAAATTTTTTAGATTTTTTTTTTTCAAAGATGGAATGTGAAAAAATTTTCTTAATTTTGAGGAATTTATTAAGGGGTTAGTAACTATTTACATTAAAATGGCTGTGACTGACCATGATAGTCACATTTTTAGTTATAATTAAAAAATTGAATATATAAAATTATTATAAAATATATAATTACTAATAGCCTATTAGACTCTGAAAGAACATGATTTCTGCTCAGAATGACCATTAGAAGGATATGGCGATAGTGGCCTTGTATATATCAGTTTTTACACAACTATTACTTTAAAAATATATTCTTTAAAATCTTCCGCAGAATCCAATCCAAAAATTTTTTTAAGTAAATTATTCAAAGTTTTTTTGAGTATATTAAGAGAAAAAATGTACATTTTGGGTGTACTAACAACATAAACAATTAATTTACTTCAAGTGTGCTTTAGTCAAAATCTTTAGGAAAGTTTTATCTTAACGTACACTTCCAATCAAAACTTTTTTTTAAGAAAACTAAAGTTAATGTCTACAAAAAACTAATTTAAATCAAACAAATAAACAAATTTAAAAAAAAGATCTCCCCCTCCCCAGTATGACGGGTGTGACCTCTTTATCTTTTACGGGTACAACTTAGTACAAAAACTCAAAAAATTTAATCTTATAATCATTAAGCTTAACTAATAAGAAAATAATAAGAAATTAAGCTATTCGCTGTCCTTACTATCATCAAGCAGAATACTCTAGACGACTAGGTTTTAAAGTATTTTTTTTTTAATTTAGATAAATATTCAGCCAACATATATTGAGAATGTATCTGCTTATTTAAAAATCAGTATTTTTTAATATTGCTTATTACTTACTTTGGCTAAAAAAAATAAATATTCTGCTCTACTTCGAAATAAGATGAATGAACACGAGAATTTTATTCAATTCAACGAAAATTTTATTCAAAACTCAATTCAAATTGTTTAAAAAAAATTATTTTCAAGAATTGTATTCTTTTTTTTTCCAACAGATTTTCAAAATACATACATTCTCGGGCTTTAACCGCAGCCCATAGTGCAGAAATTTTAATTATTATGCTTATTGGAGGCACCAAAGATTTTGAAGGAACCTCTTTGAAAAGTGGAACAACAACAGCAATTATTTTTGATGCACTGATGAATACTTACCGCTTAGAAATTGTAACGGGTGTGACCTAGTATGAAAATTCGAAGAGATTGAAGAAATTAAACTTTCTGATGATTTCATTCATATAACTAATGTAAAGAGATTCTGAAGGAACGTACACAATAATTTTGGTGCAGTAAATTGTTCAAAATATTTCTGATTGCCTACACAAAGTTTTGTTTAATTCTAAAAAATTGTGACGGGTGTGACCTCTTTATATAATAGATGTAAACTGGTATGAAAACTCAAAAAGATTGCAGATATATAACTCTTGGTTGACTTTATTTATATAACTAAGGCACTTATTATGAGCAATTTTTGATCTTCGACTGTAGTCGAAAGTACTGAACGAATTTTCATTTGGTACTATGACGAAAATTTGTCAAAAAATGTCTTTGTGCCACTCAAAATTATTTTAAAAATTGTGCTCGTAATATGAATTAAAAATTTTGTTGCGATGTTCGATAGCCAGCGAAGATCGAAAATCGAATGTAACTGATAATAAGCGCCTAGTGTAAAGAGAATCTGAAGGAACCTCTTTGACAGTGTTGTCAGTTTAGGGGATTTGTCCCCAAATTGGGGATTTATTTTCGAGATTGGGGATGACAATTTCGTGTTGGGGATCTGGGGATTTGTTGGGGATGATAAACAAAATTAAAGGGATTGTTTGGGATTTATTTTATAACTGATGGTAACAAGAATGATCTTTGAGCTAAGAAATGTGTGTCTGGCAAGTCTAAAAATGTATGTTTCTATTCACAGTGAATGAATTCTATAGGTAATAAAGAAGAAATATCAAGGGAGATTAACTAATATAATAAACACTAACAAAACAAGAATACGTAACAAAATGAAATATGACTTGTTGGAAGCACTTCTTAAAATAAACACACTTTAAAAATAATTCCATTTGTTGTGACAAATTAATCCTTCTGCTGAAATGCTAAAGCTCCTTAATACAAGTACTTTGTACAACAAAATTTCTGAGGCTGATGAACCGGAAGATTTCGATTCTGAAATATTTGAAATGGTAAACTTTGGTTAAATTTTTTTTTTTATACTTGCGTAGATTACTCTATGTGTTATTTTTTCTTTGCAAGTTTTATAAGTACAAATTAAATTAATATGAATGTAAATATAGCTATCGATATAAATGTTATTTTTGTCACTACCTTTTTTTTAATAAAATTAAAAAATTTTATCTTTTTCACAAAACAAAAAAAAATTATTAAAAAATAACTCAATTTGGGGATTTTCGGGGATCACAAATCAAAAATTGGGGATAAGCTCTAGAAAAAAACTGGAAACACTGCTCTTTGAAGAATTAATTAATAATAGAAATTCTTTTTAATGGTTTATATATTTCTTAATTTTTATCCTCTTATATTGTTGGCATCCATTAAAAACACTTCAACGTGAGTGTGACGGGTTTAATCAAATATTTTCTACAATTAATTACTCGAATATTAAAATGGAGGTTCACAAAATGTTTTATATTATTAATTAACATATAATTTTTTGTTGGAAAGTATCACGTATTTATTATCTCCAGTAACGATTTTATTCAACTTTCTAGATTTTTACTGTGATGGGTGTGACTGAAAATTTATAATATTTCAATTAATCCAAAAAACAAAGTCCAAACTTTTCCAAAAAAACAAAACATGCTCATAACCATTTCAGAGATAAAGATTTGAAAATTAATAAAATTAAGATCAAACAAATAAAAAAGGAGAGGGCAGAATGTTCAATTTGCGCTCATTTAAAAGCATCTCCAAATTGAAAAAAAAAATAAATAGAAATATTTATGATTTGATCTTGCTAAAGATTGTATCGCTTTGTAAGCCAAATTACATGTGATAATTATTAATGAACAAAAAATAACAGCAAACTTTATTGTAAATATGCTGACAAATACGCAGTAGAAAGGAACAGCTGTAGCTGTTTTCAAAGGACACTTCACCTTCATCCTCAGCGTTCTTAGTGTTTGGTCTAAAAATTTTACACGTCTTCTAACATTGATGACGTAAGTCCTTTTCCATAACATATTACCTTTATTTTCACAATCAAACCCACTGTGCAACGTAGGAGTTAACTATAACAAACGACATGTTTTCACATACACATTTTCCCCCGTAAAAGCACATGACATGACGCATTTAACTTTAAATTTCAATATATATTTGACGTATGATAGTATAATAGATAAAAAAAATTATCTAAATATTCGACTTTTGGTTTTGTTTTAGTAAGGAATTCTTAAATTTTTAAAATATTTTTTTCAATAATTTTATCTATAAAAACATGCATACAAAAAATAATAATGTTATGGTATTTATAAATAGAACAGCATATTAAATTTATTACTGCATTCTGAATTTGGATGAATTTATTAAGCGTTTTAATCAAAAACATAGAAGTAGATATTGGGAAGTTTTTTATTTTGCTACAAGGTTAAGGTATGAGAAATTTTAAGTATATAAGAAGGAAACCTGTTACTATATGTACAAAGTTAACTTCTTTTATGAAAAATATCTGCATTTAAGCTTATCTATAAACAAAAACTTAGGATTTATGAACTTAAATATTGTTAAATTAATGTAGAATATTTTAACAATATAACAATTTTTTTTTAATTTTTCTCTTATTTCGATAGTTATTGGCTGATCTCTCAATATATGCAAAAACAAAATATATATATGTATATATTTATATAAATTTTTTTAAACAATTTCAAGTTTTTTTAGTAGACATTTCGTTGAAATCAATCAACAATCTCAGCCGATGGCATTAGTAGCTAACGTGCAGAAAATTTGGTGACAATTGATCCAAACGTACTCGACCTATGACTTGAGAAAATGTGAGTGTTATCAAAAGTATGGAGAAGTGTATGGTGAAAAAAAGACATGTCGTGTAAATGGTTACATATTCACCATTTTCGTGATGTATCGTCTTGATCTCGAGCCAATTTAATTTGGTCTAGGTGCAATATTGTAGAAAACGGTACTGAACATGTTCGATGTGGTTGACTACATGGACCTATCAAATAGTGTAAATATAAAGTTAATTGCACCCTCCAATCTGACTCTGGAACCAGTCCCGTAACTATAATGAGATATTATCCTAAGCTTAACTGTTATTTATACTTTTGAAACACGAGTGGCCCTGTGGTTGAGTGGGTAGTGTGCAAGCCTGTCATGCGCGAGGTTGTTGGTTCGAATCTGAAAAATTTTTCTGCTTAAAAATAAATTAAAATTTCAATAAAAAAAAATTATTAGTTTTCATTAGGTCTGTTCATTTACTTTCCCAGAAGAAACTAGCAACGAGAGAGTAAACAGAAATTTACAAAATTACTCTGCTAAATATGGAAAAGTAAATGAACGCTTTTCTTGTACAAACTTGCAAGAAAATTGTATTCATATCAGAACCATGGATGGAAAACATAATAGAGTTGTACTTTTTCTGATGTATTTTGTTTGATTATATTTTAAGTTGCAATGTTTTTTAAGAAATTGACATTTAATATGAAATTCTTTACACAGTTTCCTGTATTTTTACTATTTTTATGAATTTTTCATAATTTTTTAATTTTATTCCACTAACAAATGCAAAAATGCTACTTTCCATCTCTGTTCATATATGAAAAACAAACAAAATTATTTGCCATTAAAATTAAATTTATGTTAGTTGCTATTCACACTATGCCTTTTCAGCCTGCCTTTTATTGACAATTTTCTTTTGAAACCCCTAAAAAAAGTCCCACACATTTACATTAAGCCTTTTTTATTCATGCCTTTTTGGCATTTATATACACGTTTAATGCTGAGAATACGAAAGAGACAAAGAGAAATGTCATAAATCCCCTCGAATTTTCATTTCGTGCCTTTTGTTCTACACCGCAAGCTTCTCACTCCCTCTCACCAATAAACTAAAAAAAGCCTGCCTGCAGAGGCAAGCAGAAAATGTACAGTGTAAATTGCGTCTTATAGGATTTCTTTTTACATGCGTGTACATATTTTTTTAATAAAGAAATTCACATTTTTGAGTTTTCCTTTTTCAGATATTTTTGAAATAATTAACTTTACAACAAAAAACACAACAGGTGGTTGAATAATTCTTGCAAGTAAAAATTTTACTAGTAATAATTTGTAGGAATTTTTTTGTCTCTAAATTTTTTTTTCTCCCTTTTGACGCTCCCTCCTTGCAAACTTTTTGAGTTAATGAACTCTTTCCAGTAATAATTGTTACAAATTCTTAACAATTTTTAGTAAATGAACAAGCCTATTGTTACAGTTAAATGTCGGAATGACATTTATATATAATTTATTTTATTCTACACCGAATTGGTCCCTATGGGATAGTTCAGTGACAAGTCGCAAGGTGCATAAAAAGTATCAATTAAGCCCATCCTATGCCATTCCCATGTAAAAGTGACTGGTCCGCTTCATAAGAAGTGTTAGAACTCGGACTAGTCCCTATCACTTGGGAGCCGGTCACGTGACTAGTATTGTATCAGTTCAATTTCCTGCAGGGTAATGCTTCTTACACCATTTATTTTGTTATTGTATTTATCTATAATATCAATGTTAATAAATAAATATATAATAATAATAGAAAAGTCTTCTTAAGTTTCTCTTACTTAAACAACTTATTCCTTTACATCTCTGCAAAATTATTTGTAAATATTATCGATAAGTGTGCAGTAAATCACTTGATAAATTTTTTGGAATTATTGATTTTATTTTTGAATGCAAAAGTCTGACTATTTGATATTTGTTTATATGTACGTTCCCTCATTGATTTCTAATCATAAACAAATGTTTTAGTTAAACAAACCAGCAACAAACAAAAAAAGATACGATCATGTGTTGCATATCCATTTTATGACATGATTCATTTACAAGCATTTATAATTTTTATTTTATTTTTTAAATATAAATTGTATATTAAGATTGTGTTCACTGTGTTATAAGTTTATTGACCGTATCTTATCAGCAGTGTCAGCAAAATAATATTATTTTAAAATACTTTGAAAAATGCTTGGCCATAAAATTTTAAATAGTTTTCGAAGAAAATCATTTTTGTTTTGTTTAATGCAGTAACTGCGGTAGTTACTTTAGAATTTATAAACTCAAACAGAATTAAAATAAGCTCAAAGCAAATATTTACAAGTTCAGTGAAAACATTATTGAATTGTTTGTTTATGTATTTTAATTTTTCTGACAATCTCAAAATAGTTTTATTTAGTTTTTTTTTTTTTTTTGTATGATTTTAGAATTAAATGGCATATATTATTGTTTTAGAGATTTTACATCCGATTAAAAAAAAATATATGCCAAGGTTAGGCAATTGCATTTGAGATTTCAATATCTCTCGGTAAAGACAGGAGGGGAGGGTGACAAAGAATTTTGAGTACAGCGGCACGTAATTTAACTTTGAACATTTTAATAAAAATGCAACTTGCGAGTCACTATTAAATTGCAAAAATTTTTGTTAATATTTCAAAATATTAGTGTGGACTAAAATTATATATATAAAGCTTTAAAATAATTTAATACTCTCTTTATTAATTTTTTCCCGTAAATTAAAAATAGAAAGTTTTCGCTTTGCAAGTTTTGATTTCATTTAACCCTAGGATTACCCACTTGGTCTGGCCAGACCAAATTTATTTTCTGCTTGCAATATCTTTCACATATAAGAAAAAGTCAAAAAAGCAGGTAACTGAATTCTACAAATAATATGTTTTGAATCGAATAAAACTAGTTTGGAATTGTTCGGAGAAAATTTGTGGGGTTAAGTTCCATTTCTATGTGAAGGTATATTAAATTACCCTCTTGGTCTGGCTAGACCACAAAGTATTATTTATGTGTTGTTTTTGATTTTTGTATGTGTTTTTGCGAAGTAAAATAAAACGATGTGGCTGAAAAATGAAAACATATATACATATGTGTGTTGTTATTGGTGTGTGTGTGTTGTATAAAATGTTTCTAGCTAACAACTTGTACTAGAGCTAAACATTCAAAAAATGTAAATCCCCTTTTTGGACAATGCGAACTAAATAAATTTATAGTTAAAATGCATTATCATTTGTGGTTCTGAGTTGCATGAATAGAAAACAAATCTACCAGTGAACATATGATTTAAAACTTTAGAGTTATTGTTTTTTTTATTGTTACATAATAAAAGAATAAGGTGATAACTAACATATCAGGATTGGATAGTGTGGATATGGTTTTGAATAAACCAGCCAGATTACAACGTTTAACAACTGCTGCAAAAAACGAACTGAGGATAAGATGATGTCTTACCTATGTACGAGTAATACTAACGAAGATGAAATTGAAACATTTTCTGAAAGTGATGAAAAGGATGATTACACACGTACCAGAGACTATTATTTAATCAGCTTTCTTTAGGAATTCAAAAAACAATTATATCAAAAAACAAAGATATGTATTTGGTCAGCCTGGGTTCAAATATTTTCTTCAACTAACTTAATTTCAAAAAGTAATTTTTAGAATGAAAATTACAAATCAAACTAGATTAAATAAATACAAAGTATAACAGAGTAAAACAATATGAATATAATATAACAGAGACAATTGCCGAAGATTTTGCGCCTGTTGAAGAAAATGAGGATTTTATTGCAGAAAATGCTGAAGAATTTACTGATGATGAAGGCAATGAGAATGAAAAAGAAAAGGCAGATGAAAATGCTGAACACGATGAAGGTAGAGGTGGGCGCTATTCAAATAAAGATGGTAAAATCGCTCACAACATTCCTGTCGCTATGAAAACTGAGCCATTGCGCCACTTTCTACCTAATCCTGTTCAAATTTTTAGAGCAATTTTTACACATAAAATGGTAAGTATTATTGTTTGAGAAACCAACCGCAAGGCACAAGAGGTTTATATTGCTTTGAATAAAAAATGAGCAACGAAACAATAGAATGGGGAGCCAACTCACTAAAAAGAAATATATTAATTTTTTGGATTGATTTTGCTTGCCAGAGTTTTCAAATGTGCAACACAGCCTGTTAAATAATTGTGAGCACCATATCACCATGATTTGTATAAGGCTGCAATGTAAAAAAAACAATTCATTTTATTGCTACGGTTCATCCGTTTTAACAACGCAAACACTAGTCCAATGCTAGCTTAGCTTTTTGCACTGTGGTTTGGCCAGACCAAGAGGAGAACTTAGTGGAAAAAGTTACCGATAATCTTAGGGTTAATATGTAAAATTAAAATGCTTATCGTGGGTCACAAGTAGAAAGCCCATAACTCAAATAGTTGTAGCTTTTCAGGAGAAGGTAAAAACATAATAATAACAAGTAAGAGTGCTATATTCGGATGTGCCGGATATTATATACCCTTTGCCAAAGTGCGCTTGTGTAGTATAGAGATACATACACAAGCACATGCATACATATTTGCTTTGTGAAAAAATTTATCATTTTTTGTTCAAGTGCAATTTTTAGTAAGTGACTTCTCGGTATTTTTCGATTAAATATTTATTTATTTTTATTCGCAATAAGTTGAATATCGATGCATTACTTTCTCAAATTCCTATCTAAAGCAATAGAAGTTTTCAGAAGAGCCAAAAACGGTTCATCTCTTTACACTTCGGTGTTTGGATAAAAGTTCAAATGCAATTATTAAGGAATTCATTACATCTATGTATATTAGTAGTAATAATATACTAATGTTTTTTAATTTAAGCATGAAGCGCATTTATGATGAATAAGTTTCTCATTTGTTGCACTCATAGCTATACAAACAAATAACGCCGTTGTATCAATATTTGTTTGAATATCTTAAAAAAATCTAATGTTCGCTAAAGCTTTGAACTTCAAACTTCAAACTTCAAACTTCTATCTTCTTTTTTTAATAACCCTACAAAAAATTTAAGTATTTTACCTCCATACCAAGAAAACTAACTTGTTTTATTTAATAATCTTTGATTCTGCAAAATTGTTAAGTGTTTCAATTTAAACATCCCATTGGAAAAGGTACGTATCGCGGTATTATATAAACGCTAATTCTAATTATAATTTTTTCGAATTTGTTCAGCTCAAAGGAACGGTTTCAGTGAAACGAAACGGAACATGTTCTTTAAATAATTTTATAGTTAGGACCGTACTTTAGCGATAAACTTTATTTGTATCTCTATTTACTAAAAATTAAAACGAACTCGTTACAACCTGTCAACGAAAGACCATCGATTTGAAACATAATTCTGCTGAGTGCATAGAAAGCAACATGGCACAAACCTTCGTTTATACTTAAATAAAAATTGAACAGATATAAAAAATCTCGAGTAAAGATCTTCCTAAAACATGAAATATGTTTAATTGAAAAAAATAGTTTTTGCTTATATTTTTATCAACAATTATTTTTTTAAATTTCCAACCCTGTAACTATAATTTTGATTTTTCTAATTTTTAATACTAATTAATTTCTTTCTTAAATATGCAATATATTTAATTACCAAAGAAATAATTAGTTTTATTTAATTAGTTTTATATACCAGAAAAAGTTTAAGTTTTCCAGGTCTGGAGCTATGTTTTTTATTTTTATAGTTTTTATGCCAAATTGTTACTTCCTAAAACATAAAGTATAAATAACTTGTAAACAAAAAGAAAAAAATAATTTGACTGATTTATTTTAAGTACAAAAAAAATTAGATTTTCCAACCCTGGAATCATCCTTTGAGATTTTTCTGATTAATTATACCAATCTAGTAGTTCTTAAAAATATCTAGGCGCACGGCAGTGCGCCAGGCCTAGTTCTGGCCAATGCACGTAGTGTATATATTTACAGGAAGCCATTCGAGCTGTTTTTACCCCCCTCATAACTTTGTTCCCCGAGACCGTAAAATTATGAAATTTAAACCATAATTAGAATAAATTCATGTAACCTCATATGCAAAGTTTGAAAGTTTTACAATGAAAGGTTCCGGAGATATGGAGGTGCAAAAAGTGCATATTTTAAGACATACTCACTGACTCACTGACCTACTGACTCACTCATCAATATTATGAAGCACTTCCGCTATAGCTAGAGATCTGAAATTTGGTGCACAAGTAGATCTAGGTGAGCAATGAACTAGCAAAATCTCAAAACCCTAAAATTTTAACCAAGGGGGCGTTGCTACGCCCATAAAAATTAAAATGTGTGCTAGTGAGCTGAAATTTACTACATAACTAGGTCTAGGTAGACAATAAACTAAAAAAAATTTAAAAATCGAAAATTTTGGCTAGGAGGGCGGGACTACGCCCATAAAGGCTAGAATTAAAAAAGCAAATCTAAGGCGCTTAATGGAAGCTATTTTATTGAAATTCGGCATACATACTTTGATAGGGCAACCCTAAAAATTTTTCATTAATAAGGTGGGCTGGACACGCCCATACCATTTCAACCTCATTTTCGTGTACTACGACTCAGCATATTTAGATATACTATTTCTGTATGTATTATTATCCGTTTGCAACGAAACTTGGCGCAAATAATAAACACTGGCCGAAAAAAATCTTAAGTTTGGAAAAGTGGGCATGGTTATGCCCATAAACATTAAAAATTAAAAGTTGCGCTAAGGAACTGAAATTGGATACACGAGTAGGTATAGGTGAAAAAACAACAAAAAAAACCTGAAAACCCAGAAATCTTAGTAAGAGGGGCGGGGCTGCGCCCATTAAAATTAAAAATTAAAAGTTGCGCTCATGAGCTGAAATTTGATACACAAGTAGGTCTAGGTGAGAAACCAAGTAGAAAAATCTGAAAAACCAAAATATATTACCAGAATGGGTGGGGCTACGCTACTATTATTTGAACCTGAAAACTTACAGCCTTATTTATAAATCTTATCAAGGCTTTTTAAGAAAAATTTCTTACGAAAATTTGTCTCTTTATAAAGCCTTAAAAATTTTATAAGTAAGGCTGTTAATATGCAGCTTTTATTTTAAGCCATTTTAGTGAAAACTTGCATGTTACACGAATAGAATAATTTAAACTATCACATAAAAGTGGGCGTAATAACTCCCCTAAAATTTTGAGCTTGTGTTTAATCTACTTCGGTCTGGCATATTTTAGAAGAAAATTAGCATGAGTTATAAGCTCTGCTCACAGAAATATTGTGAGTTTAAAATAGTGGTTCACGCTAGAGAGCTGAAATTTTATACGAAAGCAAGTGTAGATGAGTAAGCCAATAGGAAAATCTTAAAACGAAGAAGTTTAATCCGCTGAAACTCTAATTCGCACTAGAGAGCTGAAATTTGGTACACAAATTAATCTAAATCAGAGATTACTAAGAAAAATCAAAGAAACCAGAAGTTTCAATCAGGGATTGGGAAAAAGCACTGTAAACTCAAAATTAAGTTAAATTTTATTGAAAATTTTCATACACATTGCACTTATTCAAAGTAAAAATTTCCTGTTTGAAAAAGTGGACGTGACTTCACCCATAAATCTTAGCTTTTTCTTTCATGTACTTCGACTTAGCAGTTTCTAGTCTATCACTCATGAATTTCTCAATAGCTTTTTCCTACAAAACTTTACATGAATCATAAGCACTAACAGATATAAAAGTCGGCGTGGGCAGGCCCATAAAAATTTTACGTAGAGAGCTGACATTTTGTAGACAAATAATCCTAATTGATTTATACAATCGGAAAATCCAAAAATTAATGCACCACCTACCCTATTGAAACTTTGCATGCACATTGGGCATATCCTTTTGATTTATGTACTTTGGCTAAGCAGACTTTAATATGTAAATATATTGAGAAAATAACCGGGATCACTCCCACTAAAATTGACGCTGTATTTTAGATGTTTTTTTCAAGACCACTCTTAACAAATTGCGTACACACTGGCGACCCGTTGTAATAACACAATAATTATTTTTTACTCACGCTCTAATCCATTATTTTATGTAACTATGAAATTTTTAACTGGCAAAGTGATCATGAAATTTTAAGTTTAAAAAATGTTATCATAGAAAATTTTTCAAAAAGTAGTCACATCTTCACAAAAATATAAATGTGAAAAAAGGCCAAGTTCCTATAAAAAAGTTCGGCCATTAAAAGTAGTGAGATATAAATTTTGACCAAGTTCTTGTGTGGTACAATACCTATCACTGAAATATGCTATGTATTATATAAATTTGTAATCGTAAGGTTGTCATATAATTTCTAGATAAAAAGCACTAAATCTAGTGCAAAAGCAGCGTTGCCGTTGTGACACTAAAGTATCACTTTTGACCCTTTTTCGTGCTAATGACACTTTTTATGACCCTTTTTTTAATTTATCCCTTTGTATCATTTTAACAAAATGTATGCCGTAGGGCAATCATATGCTCAAAAATTGGACGAAGCACAGTCTAGCATATCAGTAATTGGAAAAAGTGCTGTTCGTCCATCATTTTATTGTTTTAGTTGATACAAAAGCCAATAAATGGTGAAAATATTGCAAAATATATGAAACTCAAATCCCTGATTCGAAATGCAAATTATTTCTGGGAGTATCACAATTAAAAAATATGTATTTGAACTTACTTTCATATTTTATAAATAAAATTTAAATGTGATTTTTCATTACTTGCAAATCGGCAAGATCGTCTACAGGAGGTTTTCACTATTCTCTACCTGGTGTTCGTTCCTAATGTTTTTTCACCTGTAAGTTAAAACTTACTGTTCTTTTGGCTATATCCATAAAAAAAAATATTAGCTTCATCCGATCATTTTTACGATCTGGCCAGTTAGAGGTCTAACATTGATTTATAATTAAAGTATGTATGTATGTTAATTAATTTTATTTTAGTCTAATGTATTTAATTAATTGTTAAAATTCGTGTTTCTTTTTTTTAATAGGTAATAGGTAAATGTTATTTTTTTCTTCCAAAAGAAAACTTGACCCTATTTTACTATAAAATACCCTTTTATTGACACATTTTTTTCTTAAATACCCTTTTTATGACACTTTTTCAAAATTTTCAACGACAACCCTGTGCTAAAGACACTAAATTGGCATCGCTGAATATTGTATTTAATTTTTTAGTTAACAAAGTATAAAAGCATTATATAGATGTCGGAAGTTGAAAAAAGCTTAACAAATATTATTCAACGAAAGGTTAATAATAATGAAAAGCTTTATAGAGCTTTTACATAGAGAAATAAAATGCAAGGAGAATACTGTTATGTTTGAATTTTACTTATAACGACAAAAGATTAAAAATAATGCCGAGTACACACGATGGAATTTTGTCACATCGCAATTGTATGTACTAGTGGCAACGTTTGTCAGTTCGTATATTTTTCGTTGAATGGCATTATTTTTGACATACTATAGTGACATAAAATGACAACACATAATGACAACACAATATATTCCAGATGTGTACTCAGCACAACAATAGAAAAACACAATTTTTTGCTCTGCTTTGGCAATATATTTTATACTATTAACCCTTGTCGAACTGCAAAATTTTATAACGTTAAATTACCTTACGGTGTTAAGTCTACACTGTAGACACAATTGTCTCTTCACACATATATATGTATATTACTATATGTACCACCTTTTTATACTAATATCATTAAATGAGTTAATAACGGGTGTTTTTTTAGAGGTATAAAGCTTCAAATTGAAATAAAACACAAAAAATCGTTTAATGTCCATTAATTTGGCTTTATTGGAAGGATAATTTTATGCCATTAATGTTTAAATATGATTTCGGGCATGTGGTTGCCGCGGCTGGCTCGAATAAAGCCAATTCTACAGGTCCAATTTTCAACCACTTTTTCGAGCATATGGGGCCGTATGTTGGCAATAACGCCACGAATGTTGGCTTCCAAGTCCCCTAACGTTTCTGGTTTGTTGGCGTAGACGAGCGACTTCACATATCCCCAAAGAAAATAATCCAATGGTGTCAAATCACACGATCTTGGTGGCCAATTGACAGGTCCATTCCGCGAAATTATGCGCTCATCGAATGTTTCCTTCAATAAATCGATTGTGACGTGCGCTGTGTGGCATGTAGTGCCGTCTTGTTGGAACCACAACTCATCCACATTCATGCCATCCAATTCGGGAACAAAATAGTCGGTTATCATGGCTCTATACCGGTCTCCATTAACGGTAACTGACTCTCCAGCATTATTTCGGAAGAAGTATGGCCCAATGACTCCACCAGCCCATAGAGCACACCAAACAGTCAGTTTTTGTGGATGTAATGGCGTCTCAAGGGTCTCATGTGGATTCTCTTCACTCCAAATGCTGCAATTTTGCTTGTTGACGTAGCCATTCAACCAAAAATGAGCCTCATCACTGAACAAAATTTTGCGATGAAAATCAGCATCGAGATCAATCTCATTTTCGGCCCATACACCAAAATCACGACGCATTGCATGGTCTCGCGGCTTTAATTCTTGCACAAGCTGGATCTTGTAAGGTCGCAAGCCAAGATCTTGCGCAAAATCTTCCATAAAGTTGATGGACAAAGCTCCAATTGCTGTACACGGTGGTGAATCGATTCATTCGGGTCCTCTTCAACACTTTGCTCTACAGCGGCAATTGTTTCTTCGGTGCGCACTGTTCGACGTCTCTGCGGATGCGTATTATCACATAGAGTAAACGTAGTGCGAAAACGATCCATGGTTAACCGAATTAATTGCTCTGATGGACGATTATGTCGACCATAAAATGGACGGAGCTTGCGGTAAACTTCGCGAACTGAACCATTATTTTCGAAATAAATTTGCACGATTTGCAAGCGTTGTTCTTTTGTCAACCTGTTTGCGATGAAATGGCAAACCAAACTAAATATTAATCACTTGACAGCTGACAAAATGGCCGCCAGTTAAAAAAGTGATGCCAACTTAAAGTTCCTCAATAAAAAACACCCATTAATAATAACTTTGTTATTTACATAAGAGATAATTTAACAACAAAATGTATATTTTCCCGTAAATTGTAAATGTACATGCATGACATGAAAATAATTTACAAAGTACATGAGACATGTCTGTGGCGAAACCCCTGTATTGGGAGCTGCATTTCTTACAAGCAAATGCAATGAATGTGTAATTGTACATCTCTAAAAAAAATTTATTACGTTCTCTTCATACAAAGTCTATAAAGGTACAATTGTACATACATATACAGTGCCCTCGGGATACCGTCCACTAATTAAAACTCCGATTATGATTATGTGCAAATTTAGGAACAAAATACTATTGATACTGATATATTCATCGTCGAGCTCAAAAGAGCTAGAGAGATGAAATTCGGTGTGTGGGTTCCCCTTCCGCTGTGTGGATCCCTTAGGAAGGGATTCTTGGATATTCGAATTCAAAGGGGATGAAAAAAAGGCTAAAATTGGTATTTTT
This sequence comes from Tachina grossa, assembly GCA_949987645.1. Classification (NCBI taxonomy): domain Eukaryota; kingdom Metazoa; phylum Arthropoda; class Insecta; order Diptera; family Tachinidae; genus Tachina; species Tachina grossa. The sequence goes on along the minus strand of OX465274.1, from coordinate 148,383,539 downwards.
ATATCTCGAAAACTACGGTAGATAAATGCACGTTTTTGGTTTTTTTTTGTTATTTTGAATAAATCCAAAATATTTTATTTTTTTGCAATGGAAGCATTTTAGGTGTTTTGAAACTACGAAAACAAGAAAGTAATTGTAAAAAAGACAATTTTTAACTACATTTATATACTACATACTTATAAGGGGAACCCCCAAATTCATAACTAATTACATCCCAGCAAAACATTAACATGAAAATCAATAGTTGCAACATTGATGAATACAGCTGCAAGTAGTTCTTTCTCTAGTGAAGCATCAGTGAATCTAAAACATGGTTCTCATATGCGCTTAAAAGGTTGTCTAGAATATTTTTTGATATAAACGAAAGCCTTTGGATATTAAATTATGTACCTGTACTGTTTGAGATGTAATGAAAATGTTAAACCTGTAGAACTAGTACTGACTTTTTTGCTAGGATACATTGAATGTGTGTATGTATGTAATTTAATTTTTGACGTTTTTTAAAGATTTCTGATTTGGTTGACGTTTTACAGTAGACAATGTCAATAAAAAGTGTTGACGATCTGGAATTTTGACGAAATGGAGTGTTGATGTTATAGATGCTATGTTTCGTGGGGAAGGCGTTAAGTTCCTATTTTGAAATTTCAAAAATAGAGACATAATTAAAAAATTAAAGATGTCGGTATATTTCAAGTATGTGTTGCCTACGAGAAAAAAATTATTGATATTTAAGAGTGAAAAATTAAAAAATTTACTTTATCAGTTCGACGAGGGTTAGTACATCTAACTGCTACTTACCTTTTGATAAAAAAATATAAATATCTTATAACAAACAACTTCAAAGAAACTAAGTTCACATCAAAGTGTTTTAAACACATTCGCATATAATTATGTATATGTAGCACTTTTTTACTAGATATAGACTTAGAGTTCAATCAGACGTGCCATAACAATAACCATAGAAAACTCGCCATAACGCCATAACCATTACCATCGAAACCAATTGCAGTTTGGTTTTGTTATGGCTATGTCACGTCTAATTTAAGCCTTACATGCGTTAGGCTGAGTTAACATCTTATGCCATGTGCACAAAAAAAACGTAACCACTAATTACTAATGAAAAACTGTTTGATTTGAACTGTTTCCAATCATGTTAGATTCTATAAAATTGTCTATTAGTTATGTATGAAACCGTGTCTGAATCAAACTATTTTTCATTAGTAATTAGTGGTTACGCTTTTTTACGCTTTTCTGGCACATGGTACACAGATGTAAGCCCGGCCTTATGGTAATGGTTCATAATACGAACCATGAGCATAGTCATCTACAAAGTATGCTTTAAGATTAAAAATATTTAAATATTTTTACTCCACTTTCATAATTCACAAAATAATAAGATGGCACATAGCCGAAACCTTGTGCCTTGTTTCTATAACCCCCCAGCAAAAAATTTCAAAAAAGGTAATCGAGTTTGGAATTAAGCATTTTTGGTGGAAGCTGTTCCTTACTGGATTACCAACTTAATGATTTTAACAAGGCGTGAGACTAAAATAATCGGTTCTTCAGAAGTAGAGCTGCAAAACTATCGATAGTCGCTCCACTCGATAGTTTCGATAGTTTTATGTAAAACTATCGATACTATCGATAGTATCGAAGAGTTTTATAAAAGTTGCCACATAAACTACATTTGACTCGAAAAAAATCCAGAGTCCTCAACATTTTCATTAGTATATAAAAATATATCAAGCCTTTTTTCGATTTTATCGTAAGCGGCATATTATAGAAAATATAATTTTTTATTGAACTTAAAATTTTATGGGACTACCCATGGCCTAGAATTATCAAAATGCGAAAATTTTTGATAACTTTTAAGACACTAACTGTAAAGTTTTATCGTAAGAGACGATTGGCGGCCGTCGCGATATCAGTACCACGAAAATTTATCTTTGTGTCGACTATGTTGAATTTATTAAGATACTTGTGACTACTATTTGTCGAATAACACTTGTATTTATAAATAAATTCATATACATACATATGTATTTAAGTACTTATGTATACAGAAGCAGGGATGCGATGTCATATTTACAAATTGTACTAACTTTCAAAACAAATTTTAATTTTTTCAGTACGATTGTACCTAATTCTTTATTTATATTTTTTTAATACTTGTACTTTTTAATTAACTAAAAATCAATTAACAAAACGCCAGAAGGTGCACAAAGAATATTAGTTGCTGGGATCTGAATATAAAAGTAACATTTACGATATACTACGTTTATAACCTTTTTTTATTCGATTGTTCACAGTCGATGCAAATAGTCGGCTTCTCTCCTTGGTAGGAAAATAAAATGTCCACATTTGCAGATGAATTTGGAATAAATAACATTCCTCCAGCAATTCTTTAAGTACCGGAAAACATCGTTTGATTTACTTAATTTTCTAATACCTTCGAGCTAAAGATTAACCCCCTTGTGCAAAAAAAATAAGTGAACGTTAAAACCGGTTTTTCTATGGAAATTTTTTGTAATGTACACTTCAAGCACGCATTATTTTTTGCATAAGGGGGTTAATATATTTTAATGCTATTTTTGGCATGTAATATAATATAAAGAGATTCCAGTAGTGCTAAATGGGTCATTGCGGTGCTACGGTACTTTTGGCATTCAAATAGCGCTAAAATTATACAATTGTGCTGTACAAAAGCATAAATCAAATACGGATAATTTGCTTCAAAGCTGCCGGCTACTGTTTACTGACTTCGATTATTTTTACTCTTTTAATTACTTGTTTTTATTCCGATAGTATCAATAGTGGAAAAAACTATCGATATTTCATTTACAACAAAACTATCGATACTATCGATAGTACTATCGATAGTCTTGCAGCTCTATTCAGAAGTAGTTATGTTGTTTATTGTAGGAATTAATTATATTTTCCGCTGTGGGAAATAGTTGTTTTTTTTTCTTGATTGAACTATTGTTACTTATAAATACTATATTTACACCTAATTCACACGAAGACTTTTATGAAGTCTATTTTTCGACGTCGCTTTTTGTTTGTTAGCGAACGGCGTAGAGAAGAAAGAGGGGTAGAAAAAATGACTTGATTTCTGTTTTCCATGGTTTTTTTCATATTTCTCTTTACATTGCTCTTGTTGTTATTGTTGTTACGTTTCAATGTTACTCCTCTATCTTATTGTTATTTTTTATTGTTACTCTTCTAGCTTATTGGCTACATGAGTGGAGAGAAGTAAAATTAGACGTCCAAAAAAAAAACATCGTATGAATGCAAGGAATTTTTGGTAGCAACTTCAAAAGAGAATTAAGAAAAATAGACGTCATAAATTTCACCGTGTGAATTAGCACTTAGAAAAATTTCAATTGCTTTCAGTGATGAACTTTTATTAAAACCGTAAATGAAAAAAAAAATTATTTAGAACTACTTATATTTAAATAATTATGTTCCAAAATGTAAGTACTTATTTTTTAGTTTAAAATAAATAAGTAGGCAATTTAGAAATGTTTATAATTTATTTAAAATAACTACTTATTTTCGCAATATTTTCACGTCTTCTTTTAAAACCCAAGGAATATGTTCAACTTCTGCTTCCTATTTTTACAAATTTGTGTAATGTGTTTTATAAGCGAGCACTTCAATTTGGCAATCTAAAAAGTAGTTCAGGTGGTAATGTCTATTTGTTTGCTGGGCTGTGACAAGTTCTCACATCGAGAACAACTAACGGCATGTCCCACGACGTCACCAAAAAGCGTTCGATCGACAAATTGCATTGCACACAACAAGAACATTACAAATTTTGTTGTTGTTTTCAATAGAAGTACTCGAACGAACAATTTCTCATGACATGGTGGGACAGGCCGTAAATAATTTTATTAGTTGTTCTATTCAAATAAAAGAAGAAATATCAACATATATAATTTTTTTTCTTCGACTCGGAAACTTCACGCGTTCATTAAAAAATGAGGCACAGTGTGTTTTTAAGCCAAATTTGACGTGGTTTGACGGAAAATCTTTTCAAATTAAAAACATTTTATCAGGTTTTATTAATAGTCGTTTTGTGAATATTAATTAATCAATTGGCTAAGAAGTGAAGTATTTATTAGCATGCCCCACTTGGAGTGATACCGACCTTTGTGAGTATATATGACTCAAGAGCAATAACGCACCTGTAGAGATTAAAATCTTAAACAATTATATATAATATACTTTTTTTTAGGAAATTATATATTTTATTTGGGCATACACAATTATAATTACATACATATACAAATTTGGGGTTTTTATTGTATATATTTAAATTTAATATTATTTTATACATAACATTAATAGATTAGTACAAAAAAACAATACATTTATTGCTGATTAATAGAAAAAGTAGATAAAAATTAAATATATTGGTAAAAAAAATCATAGAAAATTCTATTTCATTAATTCTATAGATGATAATCCCTCTTCAACTAAATATTTATAATATTTAACAATTCCGGATATGTTTGTTTGTTGTAATATTTTACCGTTTGATTTTTATTTTACAAATAAAAATCCTGTTGGATTTTTTAAAAATGATTTTATTTTACACAGAACTTCAAGTTTTGTGCAAATGTGACTTTATGCTAATAAAAGTTACAGACAGTATTGTAATGGAAATTTATTCTCGACATGGATCTTACTTTCTGATAATAAAGTGATATTAGGATTTTATTTTCATTTTATTTCATATTTTTCACAAAAGTTTACGATTTTTATTTTAATTTTTTTATTGTATTTTTTTATATATTTTATTTTTATTTATAATTTAAGTAGTGCTTCGTATTAATATTGTCTTACAATATTATTATTTGTTTTTAATTTAATTTCTTTGGGATTTAGTAAAAATATTATTTATAAAATTGTGTATGTAAAAGTTTTACAATTGAAATAATTGAATAAGAAAAAGCAAACATGTAATGTTAGGAACTGTATTACAACTAGTTTTCTCTTTTACAATTACTCTATTTCAACTAATTAAATTAATAATAAGTATATAGACACTACAGTAATAGTTAACAAAATTATTTACAATAAGTGACTGAATCTTATACATGATATATGTAAAGTTGCAATCAGACGTGACATAACAATAGCCATAGAAAATAGCCGTTCGAAGCAAACTTATGGGCAACACTGCATTTAGTTATATGTGACTCGCCATAAAGCAATAGCCATTACCATAGAAACCAATTAAATCTTGGTTTGGTTATGGCTATAGCATTATGGCCATGTCACGACTAATTGCACCTTAAGTCCTACTTTAATATCTACGGTTCTACGCTGTAATTCGAAAAGAAAAGAAATTTTTTTAAATTTTTCTGTTTCAAACATACAAACTAGTCTCCTGCACAAGACATCTTATAAGAACTTTAAGGATATGAGGGATTTTTCAAATGCTTTACTACAGCGAAATCTTATTAAACAAACGTTAACAACATTATTTGCAAGAAATTTGTTTGAGTTTGTAGGTATAAGAGTAAAGAAGAAAACACTTCGTGACGGAAGAATTTGTGATACTTGCTTCTTTCTACGCATGAGCGCGTGTACAAACGTCATGCATGTATGTGTGTATGATCTTTTATTTTTCTGCGCACATGCAAAGGCACACGCATGCATTAACATTAGTTGTATGCGGTTAATCACATAATAGCTTGTCATCTACATATTACAAACACACTCAAACGTACAATATGCAAAATAACAAGCATACACTAATCAACAGTACTTCTTTTGAGTGTTTGTTTTGTTTTGCTGTCTTGGCGACATCGCTTGTTAATACTGATATATACGTATACCAATACATCCATCGTGCTTCGCTTATAGTACGACATCATTTATTATTGGTTTAGTATAATACATGTGACGTGAATACATTTAAAAATCATGGCATTTTTACGTTTCAAGACTGTTTACGCAGCTCTCTAATAAAAACTGGGAAGCATTTTCTTCCATTTCAAGCTTCAGCGTAGACGCCACACATAGGGGCCAAAGGTCATCATGTATTAATTAAAAACACAACTTCAAGACGAGGCAATGTTTAATATTGTGAGAGAAAACTGAAAAAATAATCCGAAAATAAGGTAAAAAATTTTCAAAGACATTTTTAGATTTTAATTGAACTATAGTGAATTTTTAATCAGAAATAATTTTTAGTCAGGCTTAAGTTCAGTAATTTCAATTCTTTTATTGAATGAAATATTTTTATTAATTAATGTGAGTTTCTAAAGAAGAAAAGAAAAATTAAGTTATCTGTCAGACCATACGTCTAACTACGAGTGCAATAGTAGCTTTATTTTTATGCATTATCGGCTAAATAGCTAAAATAATTTTTATTAAATTTTAAAATTAAATGATTCAAGGTCTAAGACAAGACATGGGCTAAAGATTTTTTTTTAACTTTTATATAACAAAAAAAAAATTAAACTTTCCAACCCTAAAAAATCTTTGTAGTGTTGTTTATTTATTTTTAATTTTTAATATTAATTTAATTCGTACTGAAATAAAAAATAAGTTTATTTAACAAAAAAAAAAAAATAAAAAATAAAAGTTTTAACTATTTTTATTGGAGAAAAGAATTGGAGAAAATTTAGACAAAGAGTATAGAGCTTTTTTTTCTTTTTTTTTAACAAACATAACAACAACCACAACTCGCAAAGCGATTAGCTTGTGTGCGAAAAACACCCAGGGTCTATGGTGGGAATCGAACCCACGACCTCTGAACTGAGAGGCTAGTATCGCTACCACTCAGCCACATGGAAAAATAAAGTATAACTTTTCCAGCTGTGAAACTGTCTGCTCTATTTTGCTAATTTTCAATACCAATCTATTTCAGACTACATCTGACATACCAGTTTAAAACCGAAGTCAATAACTTTACTGTGAGCTTCGGAAAACCGATTTCAAGTACAAACCGACGCACGGAGATCGCTTATTCCTCTTCCCTATTCATAAGGACACAAAATATATAAACTTAATGGGTCGCTTATTAATATTGTGGAAATGAGACATTTTTAGATTTAATTGAACTGTAGAGAATTTTAATCTGAAATAATTTCTTATTCCGGCTTAAGTTCAATAATTGCATTTCTTATTGAATGAAATATTTTTATTAATTAATGTGAGTTTCTAAAGAAGATAAGAAAAATTAAATTATACTTTTAAGCTGGGGGAAATGCCGATATTTTTCTGGGCAGCACCCTAGTCTATCTACTTGGGTAGAGATTGTATTAACATCAGCTATTTAACGTAAATTCTAATAAAACGGAATGTGAGAAATGACTGTTGTGTACAATTATTTGTTTACCTTTGGTAAATACACATGTAAGTATCACGATTTATTTCCCCTGTTTTTCCATATTTTCATTTTTCTATTTAGGTTAAAATTGGCGTCGAACTAATGTGACATTGATCATGGTGACGAAGTATTTTAGAATACCTCCTAAGTGAAAGAAAACATATGTTTTCTATCACTCAACTCCAACGTAGTATTTTAGAATGGTAAAAAGTGAAAGATGCGCGTATTTGTGGTGAAAGTGTCTTCCCGAATAGACCTGATTATTTTATTAGAGGTGTACAAATATCATGATTTGTAATGTGTGAGTCACGCATAAGTCACGCCTGGTCGTGGTTGTATTTGTATACAATAATGATTTTAAAAAAATGTGTATGATCATAGCTAGACTTCCTAGGCTTGTTAAAAATCTGTTTTTGGATAATTCGCATCAGTAGCTCGTAAAATTATCCGCATGAAACGAGGAAATCGTAACAAAAACAGTGTAAATTGAAACACTAAATGGCTTTTCTCACATAAATGTTTCTGTGTCTTTGCTTTGCAAGAACTATCTGTCATTTAGATAAATTTCCAGCAGCTGATGGAAGGATGTGAAAAAAGGTTTGTATGTAACAATATTTTGTGAAGAGTTTCTCGCAAGAACTGTCAAAACAACTCGCATTTTAAATTGGTGCGAGAACAACGAAATTCGTACAAAATTTATATGAATTTTTGAATTTGTGTGTAAAAATATGAGAAATGAACTAGTTATAAAATGATATGCAACGATTTGTTGAACTAAAATATTATTAACTATAATTATAACAAAAATTAAAAATTTTAAAAACACCCGACTTTTTTTAGAAAAGATGTTATATCTTCTAAACGGCTGGACCGATTTTTTTCAAACATAGCTAAGAACCCTCTCGATCAAGTCATCTTTCAAACAAAAAAAACTAAATGAAAATCGGTCCAGCCGACAGGGCTGTCAGATTTGGCGATTTCTCCCCAAACGTGGCGACTTTAAATCTAGTTTGGCGTCCTAATTTTTGATTTGGCAACATGGCGATATTTTGGCGTTTTATAAAAAAGTTGGCGATTTTGTTGGCTATTTTTGATGAGCCATGATTTAGCTTGAAAATCGTTAAATACTATTTTTAACCCCCGACTAAAAAAAGGGGTGTTATAAGTTTTTAGTGTGTGTCGTTGTGTCTGTGTATCTGTGTATCTGTGTGTCTGTCCGTGTCCACGTACAGGCCAAACGGCTGGACCGATTTTCATTTAGTTTTTTCTGTTTGAAAGATGACTTGATCGAGAGGGTTCTTAGCTATGTTTAAAAAAAAAACGGTCCAGCCGTTTAGAAGATATAACATCTTTTCTGAAAAAAGTCGGGGGGTTTTAAAATTTTTAATTTTTGTTATTATTATGGTATTTGTCTCGTGTAGATGGTGTGCTAAGAACATTTAATACTGATATTAACAGCAACCATTTTAGAAAACTTGGGCAAATTTCTGCAACTCGTTGGTTGTTTTATGGAGCGGGTATAAGACGAATTTTGGAGTAATGGGTAGTGCTTAAACATCATTTTTCACTTATTTCAACAGCCGAAAATGACGAAAAGACAAGACTTTTTTAGATATTTATAAATCCAATAGTAAATGAAATAAACCATTTAAATCTTGAATTTCAGTCAGATAACATGCATGCAGGCAGTATGCATCAGAGGCTATATTCTACTCTTCTTTCATTTTCCTCAAAAGTTTTCAAGCCAACAATTTCGAATGAAACTTATACTAACGAAAAATTGATAACCAATGAATGTTATTATAGCTATTGATATACCAAACACTTTTCTCCCACTAAATGCAATCGATTTTGGGTCAGCATTTGAAACTGAATTAAGCAATGTTGAAATGGCTGATGAACATTTTGAAATACTTGGAGAATATTGTTTTTCGTATTTTAAGTTGCTCGTGAAAGAATTAATAAATAGAATATCTGAAAACATGAATATATTTAAAGTTTACGAACATTTTTCCATTATAAAATGTTGCAGTCCATTATCACAAACAAAATTTGTTTTTGTTAAAGATATTTTTATTATTTTTATGAATCCTAACATGCCGCTAGATGTTTATGAAACACAATTGACAAAATTACCGCTTACGGATTGGAAAGATTATTTTAATGATGATATTCCATCTAACTTAAATCAGTTTTGGCCAAAAGTTTATGATTATAAGAATACGGTAGTCACGTACCATTTTAAAGAATTTGCTTTGGCTGTACTTTACATGCTGGTAATTCCAACAACTAATGCCTGCGTTGAAAGGGTATTTTCAATAATGAACTCAACTAAAACGCGCTTCCGAAATATCATGCAATATTAACTTCTTGACGTGTTATTACGAGTTATAAATTATATGAATGTAAATAGCAGATGTTGCACTTCTTTTATACCTTCGCAATATATGTTGAAAAAGTTCAATTCTCATACGATGTATTCAAAAGAAGAAAACAATATGGAATGTATTGACGATGAAGTATATATCGTTTTAGATATGTAATAGAACTGCCACTACATACAAATGTACATACATATATCTAATATTTGATGAATACTAAGCTACTTTACATTGTACCTTTTTATGTTCATATTCATTTTTACATTGTTATAAATAAAAATAAACAAAATATATATAATGGCGATATTTTCCCCATTTTTGGCGAATTTTAGCGATTCGGAACAATTTAATTTTTTATAATTTATAAAATAAATTTTTAATAATTTATAAAATACATATTTCATTGTCAAAAACTAAACAAATGAGACTTTGGCGTTTTTGGCGATTTTTGACATTGGATTTGGCGAAAAAGGTGAAAATGAATCTGACAGCCCTGCCAGCCGTTTGGCCTGTACGTGGACATGGACAGACACACAGATACACAGACACATACTACAAACTTATAACAGCCCTTTTTTTAGTCGGGGGTTAAAAATATTATTAAAATATTATTAACAATATTTATTTAGAATTTGTTTATGTAATTGTCTTATGCAGGCACAGTTGATAGAAAAAACTTCTTTCATTTTACATTAATTTTATATTCTTGATCATTATTAACCCCCGACTAAAAAAAGGGGTGTTATAAGTTTGTAGTGTGTGTCTGTGTGTCAGTGTATCTGTGTATCTGTGTATCTGTGTGTCTGTCTGTGTCCACGTACAGGCCAAACGGCTGGACCAATTTTCATTTAGTTTTTTCTGTTTGAAAGATGACTTGATCGAGAGGGTTCTTAGCTATGTTTGATCGGTCCAGCCGTTTAGAAGATATAACATCTTTTCTGAAAAAAGTCGGGGGTTTTAAAAATTTATAGTTTTTATTATTTTATTTTCGTTTTTGTAAATTATTTCTTTTTTGTTATTGAAATAATATTTTGTGAAATAATATTTTAGAAATATTCCAGTTAAAATAGAATCAGTATTGTCAGTTTTCGCATTCAAATACAGAAACACATTTTTCTCACAAATCGAGAAACGATAGAATATTTTGTTTCACATCTCATATGAGAAATGTTACGATGCTAGAAAGACAGAAACGAGCTAGAGAATTCATTCAGTAGAAGGCAAGTCATCAGGAGCGTGCGTGAATAAAAAAAGTAGGGAGATATCTTAGGACTTCCGGTTATAGCTATGCTGCCTAGTTATGTGAAACAAATTTTATGTGAGAAATAACAATGCAATAAAATTATATTATATAATGATGTTAAATTCGCCGCAAATATTTCAAAACGTTTTCACTTATTTTCCATTATTTTCCATTTTTAGCGGCATACGACTACAAATTGAGCAATCGTTCTCATTGTTTTTGTTTTGTTATTGTTCTACTCGGTTTAGAGAACAAAACAAAACAAAACAAAATTAAATATTTTGTTTGGTTTGTTTTCGTACTCTGCTTTTAAGTACAAAAATAAATCAAAACAAAAATAAATTTATAAGCACAATAGAGCCGACTATTTTGTTGTTATGAAAATCAAGTCCTAACTCCTGTATCGCATAATAAATAGCATAGCTATAAAAATTACCACTTTTGGTTAAGCACCGTTGATATATATTTCTTTGCTTCTTCAGTATTTCTTAAATAAAAAAAATTATGTTTTTTAATTAATTAATAATAACTATATATGAAGGTAGGTAGGAAGGTAGGAAGGTAGGAAGGTGGGTATAGGAGGGGGAATACGGGATTCCCCCTCCTATACCCACAAGATTTTGCTTAAAAATGCGTTTTGCTTAGAATGATTATACACATCAAATTTAAATAAACTAAATATTGTAGTTCTGCAGACATAGAGAAAATAATAATTACTTTGTGTGTGGGGTACCTGTAACCCACTCCTAAGCCTCCAAGATTTTTTTGGAACATGCAGTTTGTTCTAAGTGCCATCCATGTAGAGTTTAGTGTCCCTCACGATTATAGCTGTGGTGGTACGAAGTCGTCCGTGAAAAAAGAGCCTTTAGTCCCACTGTGCGCCGTATTAATGCTTAAGTAAAACATATTATATTATAATAAAAACTTATATTTTTCTAAAATTATAATTAAAGTTAGATATTTTCTCTTTGTGTACGATTGTCTATCATGTATTGAAAATACAGAAACTCAGGCCAAAAAAAATAACAATTTCATAACTTTAAAAATCGACGGCTCCATTTTAAAACAAGCTAAGTCAAAAAAGCTAGTTTTGATATAAACGGCTTCAAAGTTTATAGCTGATATCTCGGGAATGTTGTGAGATAGAAATTTGAGACTTTTTGCAATCACATAATAATTATAATAGAATTTTTTTAATTTATTTCAACTTTATACATTTATCGTAGATCATAGTTAAGAGTGACTTAGAATCAAAAGTCTATATAATAGCAAGGTTCTTTCTCATCTACAATAGTCATCTAAGTACGCATAGCATGTTTTAGTTTGGAGAAAAATTTTATTATTTTTTTTTGACTACTTAATTCCAAACTAAATTCTGTACTTAAAACATTTAAGAAGGGAGAATTTTTTTTTTAACTTGACAAATTATGCGAAGTATATTTTTGCTCATAACTTTTGATAAAATAGTCCGATTACTACCAAAATTTTACAGCGTCTAGGTTAAACGATAAATTCAGAAATGCTATTCCCAACATAACATGTTATGTCGACTTAGAATGTTTTGGAATGGGACGGTCGAATCCAAATGAAAAATATTAATATAAGAATTGCAAGCTTCTGCACGAAAATTCGGCCGCCAAAAGTACAGAGATCAAAACTGCCACTGAGTTCGTGTTTAATACAAAAGCAGAATTCATAAAACAAATATTTTTTAGAAATTAAACAGGATTTACATTTTTGATGATAATATTCTTAAAACTTAATTTTGTTATTGTAACATAGCATTATTGTGATTGTTTTAAATGTAAATAAATATTTCCACAGAAACGTAGAATTCATGAGCAAAAAAAAACAAAAAACAAACAAATATTAAGCACGAATTAATCCTTAAATTTTTTCCATTATAACTTAAGTCAATACTTAACCTAATCCTCTTACACATAAGTGAATATTTCCAAAGAATTATACAATTCCCGTTTTCATAAGAATTATTATCTTGCTTATTCTCTTGCTTTTACTTTAATGAAAAAATGAAAATAAAAAACTTTTGCATACATAATCTTAAAATTGGCACAAAAACATATTTAATACGAGTATGTACAGAGTTTAGCTACAGGAAGTAAGAAATTAATATCGTCGCCGAGATATGATATTATTTCCCTCAATTAAAATTACCTTAGAAAGCTTTTATTTATTTCTGTTTTAATTATGTATATGTATATTTGCTTAAAGCAATCTTTCCAAATCTTCACTCTCCGCCTCACTCGTAAAAGAATCCGTATCCGTGAAATAATCATCACCGCGATTACGACGACAACACACGCGCCGATTTATCTCGTCATCACTCCAATGCTCAAATTCTTCTTTATGATGCTCCAGCAGCATAAGCGATGGAAATAAACTATCACATCCGCCGCACCTGTTAAGAAATAATAAAAAAATTAAATTCAAAGAAAAATTATATTAAGCTTAAAGTATTTAAGTAATCAATCAACTATTTGAATGACAATAAAAATGTTGTTTTGTACATTTATAAGTGTTTATATGAACATATGTAAAATTTGTTCGTGAATAAGAATATAAAGGGTCCACCATCTAACGTTTTTTTTTAACTAGTGCTTATTTCGTGAATGGTAACACTTAGCTCATGTCTGATTTGACAGTTAATTAGTTTTATCCTTCCGCTGAAAGAGCCAACTGACCATCCAATGCGTTTTCGCCTCGCTAAGTGGGCCTGCGATCGACTTACAGAAGATGCCGATTTTGCCAAAAAAAAATCATCTTTTCAGATAAAGCTCATTTTGATCTTGGCGGGTATGTAAACATGCAAAATTGTCGCATTTAGGGCACAGAAAACCCGCACGCATACATTGAAAAGCCGACGCACCCAAAACGAGTCACTGTTTGGTGCGGATTTTGGTCTAGAGGCATAATTGGGCCATTGAGCAAGGAGTGGCCGTTACAGTCAATGGCGATCGTTATCGGGCCATGTTGAACGAACTTTTGTTCACAAAAATTGAAGAGGAGGATACTGGCAACATTTGGTTGCAACAAGACGGCGCTACGTGCCATATAGCCGAAGCTTCAGTAGTTTTTCTTATAGCATTTTCAAAAAATATTATCTGGCGGACCCTTTATAATAATAAGGCTATAACATCAAACAAAATTGATTTCAAAAGTATTTTGGGTATTAAAATTAAGAAAAGGAATTTTTCTATTTCTGAGTTCCAAAAAGCGCAAATGTCTTATTTAAGAAAATATGGACAAATCTTTTTGTTTAATAACTAACAGTTGGAATTTTTATTTTTAATGGTTAAGCCATTCTAGTTCGGATTTTAGTTAAGATTTATTTAAGATGCAGCATGTTTTCACTCCCTCGCACAGTGTTCGATTTCAGAAAATAGGACGAAAAAATAAAAAAAATCAAGTTAATTAAAAATTTAAATTGACCACACAATTTGCAAGCAAAGACCCAGACTAGCTTAAAACTATATGATTCTTGTATATCTTTCAGTTTGTATGCTTATAACGGTACTCGAAATGACATGTTAAAAGAAAAAAAGAAAAACACAAACCCACTATGAATATTTTATGCAATTTCAAAAGTAAATAGAAGGCGTTGTAGATGCGATATTAATTTTTTTGGTCAATTGAAACTTTTGACTTCTTTTTAACTAACACACGAAAACACATTATTTTCTAATAAATGGTAAGTTTTTTATACAGTGTTAAGCTAAGTGAGTTTTTTTACAATTATTTCGAAACAAATTAACTTTATCAAACGAAATCTTTTGATGTCGGTCCGTTTCACAACATCCCTAAACGTTTCTGTAATCTTTCACCCTTGCTGTTATCTAGTGCGCCAGGCCAAATTCTGGCCAATGCACGCAGTGTGTATATTTACACGAAGCCATTCGAGCTGTTTTTACCTCCCTCATAACTTTTTTCCGGGCAATCGTAAAATTACGATATTTATATCATGCGAAGTTTGAAAGTTTTACAATAAAAGCTTCCGGAGATATCGAGGTGCAAAAAGTGCATATTTTAAGACATACTCACTGACCAATGACCACTGACACACTCATCAAATTGATGAAGCACTTCCGCTATAGCTAGAGAGCTAAAATTTGGTACACGAGAAGATCTAGGTGAGCAATGAACCAGAAAATCTGAAAACCTTTAAATTTAAACCAGGAGGGCGGGGCTACGCCCATAAAAATTAAAATTTGTGCTATTGAGCTGAAATTCGATACAGAGCTAGGTCTAGGTGAAAAATAAAATCAAAAATCTGAAAACTCGGAAATTTAAGCCAGGGGGGCGGGGCTACGCCCATAAAGGTCAGTATTAAAAATGCTAATCTAAGGCGCTTCATGGAAGCTATTTTATTAAAATTCGGCATATATACTGCGGTATATCTCAAGTATTATGTGTATTTACATATGTATGACATTTTGCTTTTGGTATTTTTCAATTTATATATAATTACTTATAATATATTAGTAATATTATTTTTGTTTGATTTACATGTAATGAAAAAACGAAAAACATTACTCATATATACATAGAAAAAATAAGAATAAAAGCTATAAGGACAGTTTGTCCAAACGCGAGCGCATACCTCCACCGAACACCCATATCAAAAACAAAAACAAAAAAATTAAATTTGTTCTCGCTCCAAACACCAATGCCCGAAAGAAACGCCCGCGCGGATCTAGACAAACAGCCCCAAAGTCAAGTTGATTAAAATTGGTTCGAAAATTATGAATTATTTCAATTTAATAACCACCAAAATTTATTCCTGTCAAGGTTTGTATATAAATTTTTATCAAGGAAAGATATATCAGTGCTGAACCTACTGTTTTCGGTTGTTAACTCGTTTTCAAGTATTGATTTGCTGTTTGCTCTTCTACAAATATGATAAAGTATTGGAATTTCATTTTCGTTCTGCATAAACTCCATTCTGTCTAAGTGTGGAAAGGCTTCTGGTGGAACATATCCATTTATTAAACATGATATAATGTATTTCTCATCATAGTAGTACTGTGCTAATATTAAATTATTAGTGTCGCATGCAATACTTCTTGCAATATGTGTTCTTATTAACTGAATAATAAAATTATCAATTCTTCTTATTCTTGCAGTATCATACAACTTTAGATTTGATGAATATTTAACATAATTGCTATTGTGTGACCTATACATTAATAAACATACTCTTATACATTTCCCTTCAAATTTGCGATGCTTTTCCATATAAGAAGGAAATATGTTGAACCATATTGGACATCCATAAGTCAATATGGGTCTAATAAGAGTTTTGTATAAAGATGTTTTGGCCTTTGGTAATATGTGTTTCGAATAAAACAGTTTTGGTATTGAAAAAATGCACTCTTGGCCTTGCTTAGTTGTACTTCTATATGTTTGTTGAAATACAAAAATTTATACAGGTTTACGCCAAGGTATTTAACTATCTCCTTGTTTGGTATTTCTACATTCAAAATAGATTTGATTCCAAATTTTTTCCAATTCTTTCTAATGTCGCTATTGCACTTGTTGACTGGAGGACGAAATAATATTGTTTCACATTTATCTACGTTAATTTTTAGTTGCCCGTCTCTCGCATATTTTTCTACAATTCTGAAATAATATATGAACATTTTTATTTGAAAATACTTCTGAGTCCTTGTGTTTGATTTCTCTAAATTATTTTCTTCAAAAATAGTTGTTGTCTTTGATAGTGAAAAATAAAAATATTATTGCCATGTTTTTAAAACATAAAAATTAATTTAAATTATAATAGTACATTTACACCTGCATATAATCTACATAGCATATTTTAATTAAAATCTTTATGAAAATCTATACCGTTTACACCATGTTTTTTTTACATTTATCAAGATTTTTTACCCAAAACAAAACCCATTAATCGAAAAATTTTCAAAACTACAACCAAACAACTGCAATGTAGCTAGTTCAATCATCTTTTATATAAATATTTTGTACAGGGTAGTAAAAATAAAATAAAAATATAAGATTTTGAGCAGATTCCCAGAAAATCTACTCACAAATTAGATGTAGTTTTGTATGGGAAATCAAGTAAAAAGCATTTAGATTTACCTCGAAATCTCGTAAATACTAGATTTTGAGATAATGTAAATGCATTATTATACAATAGTTTGAAAAAAAATATGAAGAAATATGTGTTGGAAATAATGTTTGGAACAAACTCATAAAGCAAATACACGAACCTTTTAGCATAGACAATAAATAATAATTGTTTTAAAGAATCACAACTGCGGATTTTTCCGTCCATAGCCAAGACGATACAATCGTCGAACATAATTAGGGCATAAGTAATTTCCCATATATTTTGACATTTTCCAAATGAGATTATTTTATTTTTATTTTTGATGAAATTAACACGAAATTGCGATATACAACGAAGTTCTTGTAATAAAACTCCTATTTTTTAAATGAATAAATACATTATGAGAAACAACAAATAAAGGAATGACAATTTTTAAATTCAATATAAAATTAAAAATAGATTAAAAATTATTGTATTTTTTTTTTAAAGAGAAGTAACACTCAGGCAATTAATACCAACTACTATTACTAGGTGTTACCTTATTTCGGAAAGGAAAAGTGATAGAAGATAGGTGGTGAAAGAAGAGATAGAAGAAAGCTTCATTCTTTTTACAACTCTGCTTTTTGCACGCACTTTTTTGTAATAATGCAGTGTTGCCTCAAATTAGCGCCTTCTGGTCTCAAATTAGGTGTATTAAATTTTGAAGGTGTGTTTAGTAGCCATTTTATTGGTTATTTTACTTCGCCGATGATTCTGCTATACAACACCGACGAAGGAGGGCGCTCTGATTTTACATTAGGATTAGCATCTGTTGACCAGTGACTATGCCTTCATCACTTGAACTTTCCCACAATAACTGATACAAAGGGACACTAATGCACATCAGAAAAATGCGTGCTGTTGTTATTTAATGACTGTCGGATACAGGAATTGAACTCATGATCTTCGGTTTTGCAGTCAACGTGCTAACTACTTCAGCCAACGCCACTGACGATTGTTGCAAGAAACTTTTGTAAAAGTGTAAAAAGAGAGTTTATTGAACTGGTAAAAGTACTTCAATGTATGCCGCAATGGAATAAGATGTTTGCGAAATAAAGTCAAATGTCATTCAGTACATGCATGAACATTTTTCATTACGTTTCTAATTTGAGCTTGAAATTACTTATGTCCTAGTTCTGTTCGACGATTGTACCGTCTTGTCTATGGACGAAAAAAAGTAGAGTTATGATTCTTTAAAACAATTGTTATTTATTGCCTCTGCTAGAAGGTTCGTGTATTTGCTTTATGATTTTGTTCCAAACATTATATCCAACACTTATTTTTTCAATATTTTTCAAACTATTGTATAATACTTTAATTTAATTTTTATGTTTTAAAAACATGGTAATAATATTTTTATTTTTTAATATCACAGACAGCAACCTTTTTTAACGAAAATAATTTAGAGAATTCAAACACAAGAACTCAAAAGTATTTTCAAACAAAAACGTCTTAAGTTTTCTTACTGAATTAGGACATTAATTTCGTGTCAGCTTGAATGGGCTATAAAAAAAATGCTCATTTTTCAGCTTTCATTTTTCAGATATTTATGAAATATTTAATTTGACAATAAAATACACAACAGGTGGTTGGATAAATCTTGCAAGTAAAAATTTTACTTGCAGTAATTTGTAGGAATTTTTTTGCCTCTCAATTTTCTCTCTCCTATGACGCTCTCTCCTTGCAAACTTTTTGAATTAATAAACACTTTCTAGTAACAATTGTTACAAACTCATAACAATTTTTAGTAAATGAACAAACATTTTGTTTTAAAATAATTTAAAAAAAAATGTTTGTACTTCAACAACTATAAACTAGTGTTTCTAGCAACACTTACACCCAGAAAAAAGATTAGTTGGAAAATGGTTTGCGTAAGCTATATTTCATTTCACGATATCAATTTTCTATTAATCAAAACAAACAATTCATGTTTATTGCCATACGGGCATAATTGTAATAAAAATATGGTTGTGACATTTCTTAAATTGACTGCATCAACTGAGCGTATGTTTTTGTTATGACTAATGCCCTAATTTTGTTCGACGATTGTGCCGTCTTGTCTATGGACGGAAAAAAGCCGCAGTTGTGATTCTTTAAAACAATTATTAGTAACAGTCTCTGCTAGAAGGTGCGTGTATTTGCTTTATGATTTTATTCCAAACATTATATCCAAAACATATTTTTTCATATATTTTTCAAAATATTGTATAATACTTTCATTTAATTTTTATATTTTAAAAATATGGTAATAATATTTTTGGTTTTCATTATCAAAGACAACAATCATTTTTGAAGAAAATAATTTGAAGAATTCAAAAACAAGAACTCAAAAGAATTTTCAAACAAAAACGTCCTAAATCTTCTTACTGAATTAGGGCACAAGTAACTGATGGATTAACACAACTGAATAAAATATTATGAATTGGATTTTACTAATAACGTTTGGCATTGGCAAATAAAAAATTTTCGTTCTATATTAAGCTTAAAATAAACACTTTCTATCAGTTGCTGCAACTAACTAGAAATTGAGTTTACTATCATAGTTTATAGCAGCAAATTACAAATTAACTTTTATGACTTTCAAAGATATTATGATTTGTGAATTCTCAAATGATGGTTTTTGAAAGTCAAATTATAAGACAACAGGTTTGTAGCTGTTCAAAATGTGTGGTTGAAAAAATGCATATAGACATGCTTCAGGAAATAAATTTAAATTAAAATAAACTTATGAAAATATGAAAAATAATAACTTTCTTAAATTGTGTATCTTTATTTGTGTTTATTGTTAATTTTTATTTCAGCAAGTATGGCCAATTTTCCTTTCGTTAAGTAACACTTAAAACCAAAGGATTTATGGCCATTTAAAAAATTACTAGATATACCAAACGGACGACACACTCGTCCGTATTCTAGAAACAAAATGTAAATAATTTTATTATGATTCAAAGAAAATGTATGTAGACATCATAAAAGATTTATTAAAACACAGCCACACACATACTTACATACATATGCAACCATAATTAAATAATACATGAAATTAAAAAACATAAACAAAATCCCTTCAACCAAGCTAATTCAATTTATTCAACTCTCTTCCTTCAAGTTTTATGGCCAGCGATGCCAACTATTTATAATCCAAACGCGCTACTACCCTCCTCAAAACTAGCTAGAACGCGCTAAGTTATAGCATTGTCAAATATTTATAGCAAAAACGCGATATTTTCTACACGCTAAATTAAATTTCAATAAAAGTCGATGTATGTTTAGTATGACAATTAATTTTTCAGATTTTGCAATATTGCTTCCTCGACATTATGTTTATTAAACGAAAATCATTTAATACAGAATCACAATTGCCTTCCAAATCATCGAAATCCTTAGTTTTTACTTCTAACTTATTTGTAAAACTTTGTAACAACATATAAATTGTCGAATAGTTTTGCGATTCAAATACTTTCTGTACTTCAGCTATAGTAGATGCTTTGTAAGTTATGCACATTTTTTGGGTCATTGTATGTAGTACATATTTTTAATTGTGAAATTTCAAAATATTTGTCATTACAGTATTAAAATGCGTTTTTAATTCTAACCAAGGTCAAACGAATTTTGTTTGCGACAGCTGAATCATTAAGTAATTTAAAAAATTTTATCAGAGTTTTGGATATTAGAAAATTGTTAAATTTATACAAAAAAAGTTAAAAAATATTGAAATGAAATGATGTTATTGACTTTTTTCAAAACGCGCTAATTTAGCGCATTTTTTTATTAAACGCGCTAAAATGAAAAAAGCGCGCTTGGCATAGTTAAAACGACCTAAATCTAGCGCGAAACGAGCTAAATTGGCATCGCTGATTATGGCTTTCATACAACAACAAATAAGAGAAAAACAATTGTTAGATCAAGAGAAATACTACACACACACACACTCATGTTTTTTTTCTTTTTTTACTTGTAAGCTAATAAATGCGTGTGTAATATGTGTGCATGTAGTAGTAGCATCTTTAAACGCTTATAGCTCCCAAAATAATAAACCGATTTCAATAAAATATAGATTCTGCACATCTGTACAATCCTTTCAAACCATATAAATCTTTTTAAAATCGGTGCAGTAGTACCAGCCTAAAAGGGATTACAAAAAACATGTTCGCCTATTAATTATATAGATTCTTGCATGTAAACGCTCAAGTTTATATTCAGTTTTTTTTTGCTATTATAAAATATCAAAAATTCAAGTTGCACCTTTTTTATATGAAACCATAGTTATGCATGCATTAAAAAAAACAGAATAAATTTAAATGTTTTATTTGTGTATAATTTCCATGGGAGCCATTTCATATGGAAAAAGAAAAACAAGTAGAAAAGTTGATGTTGCTAAAAATAAAAGTTTTTTGATAAACAATCCCAGTAAAAAATTTCATGTTTTTTGAAGCAATAAGGCTATATCATAATTCATCATAATTCACTTTAAAATGTGAGCTTATTAAAAAGCTGTGAACGTACAGCAAAGCAAAATACAGGAAAAAATTTATTTAATAGCGCCACAACAATGTGTTGTGTTGATAGTTTAAATACGGAATTTTTCTTTTAATATATTAATGGTTTATTTAAAAAAAAGCTTTGTTAATAACAACTAGTATCTTGTTCTTTTAATTTACAATTTTAAACCTGGAGGGTCCCGTGTGAATCGTAGGTATGACTCTAACTTTTAACTGCTAAATACAAGACAAAAACTCTTTAATTAAAACTGCACTATTTATACAAAACTTAATTTTAATTTAATATACTTCAACATTAATATTAAGCTTAACAGCTATTATTATTATGCTTACTTGTTAAACTATTTAATGTTATTAAGCTTTTGACCCAATTACGAAATATCGCTACTGCACAATTTGTCAACGCAAAGAATTTATCAAACAACCAAGTGGATGGACTGGTTGCTGCTGCGTTAACAATTTAGTGCAATATACGGGTACGAGGGTTGTTCAATTCTGATTTACAACATCCCTCCCCCTTGGCGGAAGAAAATATCCAGTTATAGATATTTTCCAAGTATACTAATTGGATCAAATGCTTTTACATATGTTAAAATCTTAAACGTAGTTGATCTTATACTATTCAACAATACTTCTTTTTTTTTTGCGTTTTATTTCAAATACATTTTTTTCTACCTTTTGCTATACATAAATATAATATATATTTTTCATTTAATATTAATTTAAAGCTAAATATTTTACCATACTCTGGTACGCCTATAGATTTTCAATATATTAATTTTTCTTAAAGATGCATAATTATGTATTTTGCCTTTGCAATTTCATTAGTTGCCAACTTTTGTTTTCGGAATAATTACTGTTTATCATTATTACTATTATTATTATTTTTCAAAATAAAATTATTATGCTTTTACATACTTTATAATCTTAAATTTAGTTGATATTATCCTAAGTTTTATTAACATAACTGTTGTCCTTGCCTGTGTGATTGCTGTTTATGTTGTGGTTGTGATCTGGGCAGTTGTATGCGTGGGGCTGTTCGAAGATGTTCTTGCAGATGGTTCTCCACAATTTTGTTTAATTCTGGGCCACGTTCCGGGAATTCGTTGTTTATTTACACAAAAGTGAGGCTGGGAAGATCACGAGAGCTATATCTAATAGTGCATTTATTCAGATTTTAGGACTTCTTCTGTTGGGTATCTGGGTCACGGGCGGAGAGATGACTATCGAAAAACTAGAATCAGTTGACGGGTACGCAGAGATACATATGGGCTTGGTGGAAGTTGCGTCCAAATTTGAATACATTTTACATCAAATTAACATTCAACAAATAGCAGCTTTTAAAGCCAGAAAGTTAGGTTATGTACACACAACCAATATTATATATGTTTGTACTAGTGTTGTCATTCGAACAAAAATTGTTCGAATATTCGAACAACTTTTTATCATTTTTGTTCGAACGAATAAAAATATTCAATTTAGAATAAAAAAATATTCGAATCATTTTTGTCGAATATTCGAATATTCGAACAATTTCCTTAACTACTTCTATAAAAAGTATTTTACATTTCGTAACTTTTTAATTTGTTAACAATATGATATTAAGTAATCAAATTACTGCAAATTTTGTACATATGTATGTACATATCGCTCATTTACTTCAATAGTGGCACAACCCAAAAAAACCAGTTTTGCAGAAAACGCGTTTTAAGTTTTCAAATTGCATACAACTCAATGGAGAAATTAAAAAAATCTTCTTTCAGGAGGTGATGGTACAAGCTATTTATATGAAATTTTTACACAAGATAAATTACGAAATGCCGCATCTTTCTGCCGTATTAACTCAAAAAACTCATTTTTTGAGTTATGCCACTATTGAAGTAAATGAGCGATATGTTCGCTAAACGCATCTTTTGTTTTCTTTCTGGGAAAAGATAATGCTTCTTTAATGGAATTAGAAAGTGTCTTACAATTCCTGATAAAGAGTTTAGAAAAAATATCAAAAGTGCTAAGAATCGAATTAATGACGACAAAAGAAGCATTAAATACCAACTTTTAAAAATACGTCACAAAAAGCGAAACAAATTTATAAGTTTGTAGTGAGTGTCTGTGTATGTGTTTGTTTTTACGAGTCCACGTACAGACCAAACCCCTGATTCTGATTTAGTTGTTTCTGTTTGAAAGGTGACTTGATCGAAAGTGTTCTTAGCTATGTTTGAAGAAAATCGGACCAACCGCTTAGAAGGTATAACATATTTTTTAAATATATTCTGCTGGATCTGGGTGTCTTTGATGCCGTAGCTCCCAAACGGCTTGGCCGATTTTAAGTTGCTTTGTTTTGGTTTGAAAGGAGACATGGTCGTATATCATCTAATTTACACTTAAAGAAAATCGGTCCAGTCGATTGGAAGTTATCATATATTTTCTATATATTAATTTACTATTTTTTTTTTGCAATTCTGTCACTTCAATAGTATTAGTGGAACATAGAGTTTTTAACTTATGCTACAGCGTCAACTGCGGCAAAATTTCTTAAAATTTTTAAGTTTTGTTATTAATATTTCTAAATTTGTTTTTCTTGTGTAATGTATTATTTTTAGTTTGTTATTAAAAAAAATTAAACTAATATAAAAACATGTCGTTTTGTGCAAACTTTTTTCACATTATTCGAATATATTTTTTTGTTCTTTATTCGTTCGAATATTCAAACAAAAGTTCAAAATTATTCGTCTGTTCGAACTAGAATAAAATCATGAAATTTCATTCGAACAAATATAAAAGACGAATAATTAACAACACTAATATGTACTCATATTATGCCATGTACATATGCATATGCATTAGAAGATTTTTCTCATCTAGGTTGTCAAATGTATTGTAATTCAAAACGCTCACGTTAATACATACAAAACACAACTGACGAGAGTCAGTCGGAACAAAAGCAAATTAATCAGATGCATTTTTCAATACAAAAATATAATTTTTCCAAAGAAAAATTTGAAAGTTTGAAAATTAACATTTAACTGCTATGTTTCCATTTTTTATTAGATTAACAAAAAAGTGCTTTTGTGAGCAAAAATATAGTACTCCAAACCGAGAACTTGCCATACAAAAATCAGCAGCCATATCAGCAGGTTTGTCAGCGCTACTTTTATTTTATAATAGTAAAAACCTGCTTTATTTGAAGCAAGATTTTTGCTGGGATACCTTTAAAAAATTTCTAGATATTTTATGAATTTTTTTGTCTCCCTTACACCGTAGACGAGCAATAAAGTTCATTAACATTTTGCAAATATGCAAAATATTCAGTTTCTCTAATGTATACGTATAAACTTATATGTTAGAGGCCTGCGTAAACCGTCTTGAAATGTGAATACGTCTTGTTTTTAAATGTACTGTCGTCGCTTATATTATAATAAACCAATAAAAAATTATGTCGTTTAATAAGCGAAGCACTATGGATGTATTGATGTACGTGTATATGAGTGTTTAACATGCGTGCGCAACTAATGTCAATGCATGTGTGCGTTTGTATAAAAGATCCCAGTGGGAATTTCAGTTAACTCAGAACTAGCTAATTATCAGCCAAAAATTAGTCAGTGGTGGTTAAAATTAGCACTCATTCTGCCTGTTAAAAGTGATTTAACATTGAGTGGACGCAAGACGAGTGCATTAGTTTTGAACTAACCATGAGTTAGCTCATTATGAGTTATATTGTGCAAAATAAAAAAAAAATATTATTTTTAGTTAATTATGATTTAACTAATTATTTATTAACATTTTTTAGTCAGCTTAAAGTTTAAACAATTTTAAATTATTTTTTTAAGAAATGAAAACTCGTATCGAACCGTGATCACTTTTTTTTTTGTCAGTCGTCATACTTAACACTTTGCCATCGCGCCATATAAAATATAAACGACACAGAGTTATTATAAACATGAATTTTATGCTGACATCTTCTCTCTGAACTTTGACTGTATCAGCTTTGAGTTAGCTAAAAGTTAGCTCAAAACTTATCGAAGAAGTTAGTTGTACAAAAACACCTCACTAATCTCTGCATCAGTATTGAGTTAGCTTAAAGTTAGTTCAATACTTATCGGCAAGAAGACAGTTGTGCAAAAACAACTGACTAACATCTGTATAATTTATGAATTAGTTCGGAAGCCAGTTGTAAATAAGTTATCAAAAAGTCAGCCATATTTTAAGCTAGCTAATAAAATTCCAACTGGGATCACACACACAGCGTATGTGCGTATGTACATGCAAGACGTTTGTATAGCGGTCATGCGTATGAAGAAGCAAGCATCACAAATTTTTCCGTCACAAAGTATTTTCTTCTTTACTCCTATACCTGCAATAACTGAAACAAATTTCTTGCCAACAGTGTTGTTTAGCGTTTGTTATAGAAGACTTCGCTGCAGTAAGGCATTCGAAAAATCTCTCATGTTTTAAAAGTTGTGGTGAGTGGTCTTTTGCAGGGGTCTAATATAAATGTATATTTTTACCATAACAATAACATTGTAATCGAATAACAAGTATTTCCTTAGAATTTGTTTATCAACTATCATCCCTATCAAATGTGAAACAACCACACAATCTTTAAATTTAAATTTTGTTATATTAATGTTAGAGATCTATTACCAAGTGCCAATCAAAAACACGATTTTATATTTAAACAGTAAAAAAAACAAATTAGGAAATAATAATAAAAAATATTTTATCTAAATGTTGGACTTCTTACCCAAAATGCCGCTTCTTTTGCTGATGTGACGCCAGTTGCCGGTGACAATGAAACGTTCTATCACAAACATTGCACGTCAGAGATTCATCTGAAAATAAATTCAAATATTATAATAAAAATAAAAGTATTTCATTTTTATTTATTATTCCAAGAAAATTAAAAGGATGGAGAGAAAATTTCAACTATTTTCAACAAAATGATATTAGGAAATGTCAGTTTTTTAAATTGATTTTAGGAGCAGGTAAATGAACTTTAATAAATAATAAAACTTTCAAATGGACGAGAAAAGTTTAAGGTTTATGAAATTTCAATTTAACAAAAATTTGTCATGTCAGTCAAAGAACTTGAGTGAGGCAAAATGAAAAACTCGTGTGGGTTTACAAATAACCATATCTATAGCAATATAAAAATTACTTGAGGTTTGTTAAAAAAAAAGAAAAATTGAGTTTCATGGGGTCATAATTCACACATTCCTAATACAAATTTGCATATGTCTGTATGTGTAAAGAAAATATGTACGTGTTCATAACAAAAAGAAAACATGGGCTTATTTCTCAATTGTTTGAAAATCAAGACCGTAAAAAGTTTGGAAAATATTCAAAAAAAAGTAATAAGTAAATACAAATAAATAAATAAATAAATAAATAAATAATAAGTAAGAACTTATTTCTTTAAATAAGGAAAAATATTTTCAACTTTAACCTTTATATCAACGGCAACATACCTGGGTATGTTTTTGGTTTTGAAAACGCTGTAGCTCTAAACTGGATAACCAGATCGACTTGAGATTTCTTGATATCCTAGTCAAAACTGTTTTACGCAATAGTTCCAAGTTTAGTTAGGATTAGATCATCCGTTCGGAAGATAAAGCCCATTTACAAAGTTGCACCCTTAAGTCAACAGAATACATACCTGGGTATGTATAGTAAAACGCATACAAATATGATAATATAATATAAAAGTATAGTTTATTTTGAGCTAAGTTTTGTAATTATTTTTTTATTATTATTATATAATGTCAGTTTTAATTATTTTTGCTTAAAATTATTGAAATTCAAATACATCTATCGCATTGAGGTAAGTCTTTGGAATGCTCTGCGCACACTGGTTTGTTGCATAATGTGCATGCTTTATGAGTAGGGCGTCGTTTCGAGCAGATGTAGCAATTCCCCTTTACTTTTATCCGGCCCGTACTATCACGTTCCTCCGATGCATGTGCCTCAGCATCCACAACTCCGATGGGTCCACCTTTCATGGCTTCGATGGCGTTGCGCGTTGAAAAAACTTTGGATATTCTGCTGTTATTCGCCCTTCTTTCCATTTCTGGCTTGCACAATTGCTCGCTAAGCTGATGGAGAAACATCC
Source organism: Tachina grossa (assembly GCA_949987645.1). Classification (NCBI taxonomy): domain Eukaryota; kingdom Metazoa; phylum Arthropoda; class Insecta; order Diptera; family Tachinidae; genus Tachina; species Tachina grossa. The sequence goes on along the minus strand of OX465274.1, from coordinate 148,355,838 downwards.
TACGGCGGCTTGTAGATGTCTTCAGGTGAGTGTTGTTGTCAATGTATATTACGTATGCAGCAAACGCAGCAACGTCCACAATATTATAAAAGAAAGCCAGAGGCCATCTATTTGTGCGCCGCTTCGTACTAAATTCGGACAAGCACTTGTCCATGTTATCAACGCCACCTTTGGTTTTGTTGTAGTCCAATATAAGCAATGGCTTCTTCTTAGGACCGGTCGTTTCTGTTGTATAATGAGTAGTGGACAACATTACAACTGCCTTGTTTTTCTTGGGAACGTACGAGCACATCGTAACGTGATTACAGAACTCAAACATTGATGATTCAGCCTCACGTCATTTTGGGTTGGCAAATGCTGCTGGCACGAATGTACGCCTTTTGTTGCAAGTACCCAATATAGATAAATTGTTGTCTAACATCAATGTTTTTGCCAAGTTGTAGCTAGTGAAAAAGTTGTCACATACAATATTTCTTCCACTTCCAGTAAAAAGGTTGACACATAAATCCTTTACTACTCTTTCGCCAACGTTTCTTTCACGTTCACCAGACGATCACCTGTATAGATTTGTCCCTGCATTGAAAAATTATATTTAATTTAGTTATTTAGATTTTCAACAATTTTCAACAATATTCATTGTACCTGCAATGGAGAGGAAGAATTGGAGTCGCACACCCACCACACTTTTATTCCATATTTGGCAGGTTTTGATGGTATGTATTGCGTGAAGCCAGTTCCACCATGATAAGCATACAATTGTTCATCTACGGTGACGTTGGCTCCAGCCACGTAATATCTACGAAGACAGCTGTTAAGCATGAAAAAAACGTCCGATATTGCTGCTGCTTTGTCAGTTTGTTTTCGTTGCTGGAGTGTGTTTCCATTATCAAAACGTATGAAGCGGCTTATTTCCCAAAATCATCGTACACTCATTGCGGCACGATATAGTGGATGTGAAGTAGTTTTCCACAAATCTTTCGTATGCACGTAACCAGAATGTGCAACGCCACTTAGCAAAAGTAGGCCCAAATATGCATCAAATTCACTTTTTGTTATGGGAATCCATGATCTCGGTTCTCTTGTTGGATGTTTTGCGTTGTCAATATCATAAAATTGCCTTGCCTTTCGATTTGATTCACGAATAATTATGTCGCATATTTCGTTTGACATTGTCAATTGGAACGTTTCTGCAATGGTCAAACCCTGCGTTACCCGTACTGGTCCAGATTCTGCACTTCTTAGAATGTTGTGCGTACGGAATCTTACAGGTTGTGGTTATATCGAGGACCAAACATTACCATCTCTGGCAGTAAAAACTTCGCCAGTTTCAATTGGTGCATCTTCAAGATCTTCATCAGAATCACTGTCGCCCTCTGGGTCATATTCTGGTAACATGGGTTCTTCAACGTCTGAGTCATCTCCACCAATATCACCTAAAGCCTCGTCACCAACTATTGAATAGTGGTCACTTGTTTCTTCTTGGCTCTCTTCAAGCGCTTGCCGAATATATGCTTGTTGCGCTTCGTACGAAAGTGCGCTTAGCTGTCGCGGAGTAAGCCATTCACCATCAGCCATTTCACTTTTAATATTTTTTTATTTCCACAAAATAAACAGAAACGTCTTTTCACTTCGAATCACAAATGTAAACTAAATTTTCTGACGATACTACAAAGAATGAAATTTCCGCAACAATAAATGTTTCTACCTGCCTATATTATACATTTATTATATACGTATGTCGTCTACCTATACAACCACTTTTTTCAACAAACAATGACTGTGAGGATGAAATTGGTTATCATAAAATTTGTTAGCCTTTTGTCCATTTCTAACAAACTAAAAAAATAATTCGGAAATTCCAACAAACCAGGTAGATACGTAATTAGCATTTTTATGCTAACGACTTACCATTCCCCATACAAAACGTATGTATATACCCAGGTATGCTGCTGTGGACGTGCGTAAAGCATTTCTGCTGTTGACATAAAGGTTAAATCAAATATTTTTCGCGAAGAATAATTTAAATTTATGAAATATTTTTGTTTAGGAATAAGTTAAATTGTATGCGAATAACAATATACATCTTACTATGCATCCCCCGCCTAAGGGATCAAGTTTTTGTCAAAATGACATTAAGGATCCATACAAAAAAACAGCTACAGGATTAAAATGTTCTACATATATCCTTACTAGTATTATAAATGTAAAATTGAGTTTGTTAGTTTTCTACACTTTGACTCCCAAACTGCCTAAACCAATTTGAAAAATTCTTTCATTAATGGAAATATACATTACCAGCGTCATATGAGGGATATTTTTATCTGGTTCGGAACCATTTTTTTTATTTTTGGTACGGATTTTTCTGAAAAACACTTTTTGGGCTGGTTAGGGTAATTTTCTTTTCAGTTTAGATTTTTTAACAAGTTTTAAACCAGGTTTTTGATATGCACATATTTGCCAAGAAAAAACACTACAAATAAAATTAAAGCTATGGATAAGCACGAAATTAATCATTGAACTGAATTCAAACTTTTTCTTGTGGAAAACTCAAGCTTCGAGATTTGCTATTCTTAGATTCCATTAGAAGAATTTTATTGCGAATGCTTAGGTAGAACATTTTACAATAATTCTTAAATAAATGTTATTTCAACTAAAAATAACTTTAATTCACTATTGACATTCATGTTTTTTCAATATCAAATTCACTTTATTTCAACTTTAAATAGTTTTGATTCAACATGATTTTTCATTTTGATTAAATAGCACAGAAATATTAAATCATTATGAAATAGAGTTATTTCACAAGCAAAAAGTTTTTATATAAATTACTCTAAATCATGCTGAATTAACATGAAATGCATATGATATATAATCATTGCTGAAAAATCTTTAATTTATCCTGTTCATATAGATTTTAGCATGAAAATTTGCTGGGTGTATTTAATGAACAATAAGAATTGAAATTACTGTACTTAAGCCTGATTAAGAAATTATTTCTGATTACAACCAAAATATTTTTAAAATTTCCTTTAAGTATTTCTGTGCTACAGTTATAATCCTTAATCTAACATAACATGAAACTTTTATTGTATCGTTTACTTAAAAATTTCTTTTTTTTTTGCAATTTTTAAAACACATTTAAGCACTTACCGTAGTCATCATCATCAGACATTGCCATTGTCTTTAATCGATTTATTGTATTCTCATTCACCTCCTTATTGCTATAAAGATGACATACAGCAGAGTTTCCTTTCAAAGTTCCCTTACCCGTCACCATTGTCGTTTTTACACCGCCACAAACGTTATTTATATTATATTGGCATTGATTGCTATCGGCATAGTTTTCTTGACAATCGGTCTCTGTGCAATGGCCAACATCATCGATACAGGAATTATTTAAATCACCACTACAACAATTCAAGCCGCTGCAACCACTATCGTCCCCAGTGAAACCAATTCCATTATGTACACTGCCACCACCACTACTGTCTTCCTCATTTGTTTGTAAGTTTTTACGATACAGATAACCATTTTGCTGTTGTTGTTGCTGTTTTTGCCCTGACGTGTTTTTGTTTGTTTTACTAGCTGCTGTATTGTTGCTTTTGCCATTTCTATTTGCCGCTGCAATCATGGTAAAATTATCAATATCGTCAAAGGGATCATCGATTATTTGTTTAACGGACCCAGCATCATCTGAGTCAACACTGAGACGTCCGTATTCCTTTCGGTGCGGCCGTTTAACGTATTTATCTGTAATGGAAAAGTAACATATTCCTTTTCAATAAACTGTACATAAAGGCAGCAAAAAAAAATTGTAAAAGAAGTTTTTATATTTAAAACATAATCAAGCAATTTCTTTAAGGTTTTTATATAATAATATAAAATATTTTCTGGGTAAAAGGCTTAAGTACATTAATTTTACTACAAACTTGCTTGGCTTCTTGGCATTAAATTGTATCTAGGCGCACGGCAGTGCGCCAGGCCAAGTTCCGGCCAATGCACGTAGTGTGTATATTTACAGGAAGCCATTCGAGCTGCTTTTACCCCCCTCATAACTTTGTTCCCCGCAATCGTAAAACTATAAAATTTAAACCATAATTAGAATAAATTCATGTAACCTCATATGCAAAATTGGAAAATTTTACAATGAAATCTTCCGGAGATATGGAGGTGCAAAAAGTGCATATTTTAAGACATACTCACTGACTCACTGACCTACTGACTCACTCATCAGTATTATGAAGCACTATAGCTAGAGATCTGAAATTTGGTACACAAGTAGAACAAGAGCAATGAACTAGAAAAATCTGAAAACCCTAAAATTTTGCCCAATGGGGCGGGGCTACGCCCATAAAATGTTTGCTAGTGAGCTGAAATTCGATACAGATCTAAGTACAGGTGAACCATCAACTAAAAAAATCTGAAAACACGAAAATTTTGCCCAGGAGGGCGGGGCTACGCCCATAAAGGCCAGAATTCAAAAAGTAAATCTAAGGCGCTTAATGGAAGCTATTTTATTGAAATTTGGCATATGTACTTCGATTAGGCTATAAATTTTTTAGTAAAAAAGTGGGCGTTGATACGCCCATACAATTTAAACCTCATTTTTATGTACTACGGCTCAGCATATTTAGATATAATATTTCTGACACTGACATTTCTGATAATTTTTGACACGAATAACAACCACTGGTCGAAAAAAAAATTGAGTTTGGAAAAGTTGGCAGGGTTACGCCCACAAAAGTTAAAAATTAAAAGTTGCGCTAAGAAGCTGAAATTTTATATAAAAGTAGGTCTAGGTGAGTAACCAACTAAAAAAACCTGAAAACCCGGAAATTTTAGTCAGAGGGGCGGGGCTGCGCCAATAACAATTAAAAATTAAAAGTTGCGTTAATGAGCTGAAATTTGATACACAAGTAGGTTTAGGTGAAAAACCAACTAGAAAAATCTAAAAAGCCAAAAAAATTTACCAGAATGGGCGGGGCACCGCCAATATTGTTTACGACTAAAAACTTGATATACACCTTTTAACTCAAGCCATTTTAGTTAAAACTTTGCATACACAAGTGTACAAGACTTTAAACTATCACCTTAATAAGTGGGCATGATAGCTCCCACAAAATGTTAGCCTTGTGTTTAATCTGCTTCGGTCTAGCATATAGCATTAAGCGCTGCTCAAAACAAAATTGTGAGTTTAAAATAGTGGGAGGGGTAATGCTCATAAAATTTAAAGATATAATTCGCGCTAGAGAGCTGGAATTTTATACACACCTAAACGTATGAGTAAGCTAATGAGAAAATCTTAAAATCAACAAGTTTTAAATAAATCATCAGTTTTTAGTATATTACTCATGTATTTCTTTTCTTACGAAACTTTACATGAACCATAATCACTATAGCAGATTTAGAAGTCGACGGGGCCAGGCCCATAAAAATTTTAAGTAATATTATACTGTAGAGAGCTGACATTTTGTAGACAAATAGTCCTAATAGATTTACTCAATTGGAAAATCCAAAAATTAAAGCACCAGCTACCCTATTGAAACTTTGCATGTACATTGGGCATATCCTTTTGATTTATGTGCATCGGCCAAGCAGAAATATATTGAGAAAATAGGCGGCGCCACTCCCACTAAAATTTATGCTGTATTTTACATATTTCTTTTCAGGCTACTCTTAACAAATTGCGTACACACTGGCGATCCGTTGTAATAACACAATAGTTAATTTTAAAGGTGTACAAGCCAACACCCATCACGCTCTAACCTATTATTTTATGTAACTATGCCATTTTTAACTGGCAAAGTAATCATGAATAGAAATAAAACACAGTAGAAATTTTAAGTGTAAAAAGTTTTATCATATAAAATTTTTCAAAAAGTAGTCAGATCCTCACAAAAACATAAATGTGAAAAAAGGCCAAGTTCCTATAAAAAAGTTCGACCATTAAAAGTAGTTAGATATAAATTTTGACCAAGTTCTTGTTTGGCACAACACCTTTCACTGACATATGCTATGCATTATATAAATTTGTAATCGTAAGGTTGTCATATAATTTTAGATAATCTGCTAATTTGGCAATATTTTTACCTTTCGAAAAAGGAGAGAATAATGCATATTTGTTCATTTCTTTATATCGGTAAAAACATTGTCAAGCTAGCAGATTATCTAGAAATTATAAGACAACCTTAAGATTACAAATTTATATAATGCATAGCATATTTCTGTGATAGGTATTGTACCAAACAAGAACTTGGTCAAAATTTATATCTCACTACTTTTAATGGTCGAACTTTTTTATAGGAACTTGGCCTTTTTTCACATTTATGTTTTTGTGAGGATTTTACAGAAAAATATATTTCAAGTTTAAATGTTCCTCGGAAACGCGAAACATTTACTTAAATTATTTGCTTAATGCAAATTAAAAATAAATTCCATAATTTAAAGAAAAAATACTTAAAACTGGTAAATAATTTTCTCAAGTTTAGAATACCTTTATATGCATATCTTTCAAGTAAGTCAAATTTGATGAACTAATCACGAGTAAGTCATTTCCTAAAATTTATTTTTTGATTTAAAACGAGATTGACATAGGATACATTTTCCCTAAACTTTTAAACCATTTGGTAAATATTTCCTTTAAGCCAGTAAACTTAATAATAGTATATGTATTTTTTTTGAGTGTAAAGAAAAAAAATTAATGATTTTCAAGAAAAAATATTTGTACAAAAAATTGCCGTATACCTTCTTTTGAATTTAAAATAATTATAAACAATAATCATATCAAATAAATACTGAAGGCCGAATTTCCATAAATGTTATGTCTTACTATCTAAATTTATTTGTCAAGGCTAAGCTCAGACTAAGTTTTTTGGCTTAATGAATAATGTTCTTTGAAAAAGTATCTAGGAAAAAGTAAAAATCTAAAAAAAAATTCTTGTAGGTTTTTTTTGCAGCCCACAAAAAAAGAGCTTCCAAGCAAGTCAATAAGATCCTGAACTTGGAAGTAGAGAAAATAGAGAAATTTGAATAGTTTCTAATGTTTTTACATGTCATTGCAAGAAGTTCTCTTTTTTCCGTGTGTTATTTTTCAATATACTCGTAGTTTTTATTAACTAAAATCTACTACTTCATGACATTGATTTCCTTTTTCTTAAAAATCAAGACATCATGAGTACATATTTGCGAAAACTTCAAATAATTTCTAATTTTTCATAATATCAAGAGCTTCTTAATTAATTATCTGGATGTTATTAATAATCGATTCATTACAAATCAAAACTACACACGTATTAATATTTTGGAAGGAGAGAAAAACTAGTTCTTGAATAATTATTACTTCCAATTTTTTGTACTGCAAAGATATATAAAATTAAGCGAAAAATATAGATTTTTCAATCAGAAATAATTTTTAGTTCAGTAATTTCAATTCTTTTCATTGAATGAAATATTTTTATTAATTAATGTGAGTTTCTAAAGAAGAGAAGAAAAATTAAATTAGACTTTTAAGCTGGAGCAAATACCGATATTTTTCTGTGCAGCAACACACTTCATCAGCACCCTAGTCTATCTACTTGGGTAGAGATTGTTATTAACATCAGCTATTTAACGTAAATTCTAATGAAACGGAATGTGAGAAATGATTGTTGTGCACAATTATTGATTTACCTTTGGTAAATACATATGTAAGTATCACTATTTATGTCCCTTGTTTTTCCATTTTTTCATTTTTCTATTTAGGTTAGCACGAAGTTATATTACTCTACCTACGTATGTTTAACTATTCTTGCTTATTTTTTACGACCATCACATTAATTATTTTTACTTATTTGATGTACCGTCGGTACATACATATAAGTATTATAGTATATATAGATATATATATATATATATAGATTTTTCGTTAGTTAGATGATTTCGAATTTAGGTCGTTGTCTAAATCCCGTGATAAAATTTAATTTGAACAGGAAAACGAAAACAAAATTTTTACAATAAATGTTTTTTTATAAAAAAATTAACACAAAATAAAAACAAATATAACTAACAAAAATCTTCAAAATTTTGTTATTTAAGTAAAAACCACTTCGTTGACATGATTCATACAATTCGGCCTTAGTAAGGACAAACAAATAAACTTTTAAAAAATACATTTTAAGGTAGATTTTCTATTTATATACCAATGATTTTTTTTTTTTTTTTGAAATTTGTATGGAAAAAATTAGTTTTTGAAACGAATTTTTGTTATTTTTCATGCAAATTTGAAACGTTTTTAACCGTAAATCGAGCTTTAATTCTTCCTATGTATCATTTCTGATACATACTAGAGATCATAATAGTAATTGACCAAATTCAATACTTTTAAAGCTTTTTTTATTATTTATTACTTATGTTTAATTAAACTCTAGAAATCATTAATGCAATCAAAGCAAAAATGTTTGGCGTGTTTATCACCACAGCAAGGCTTCTTACATAAAAAGCAGTAACTCGACGACCATTTCTTTTTATTTTCACACGAATCGTAACATTTTTGGCATCTAGCACGCTTCTTTTTTTTCAGAATTATCGTTTCTTTGTTTTTTGATGGACCAGCTTCACTGTCATTAGATTCATCTGTACTTTGGGCTGAAATTTTTTTGAAAATTGCCAGAGAAAGTTCATTTCTAGGACGTTTTTGACGTTTTTCCATATAAGGCTTTGACAGTGATATTGCTAACTCACGTAGAAAAGTCTTACGTTTTGTACTGGTTTGAGTTTGTTTCCAGTTGGAATCGACTTCGTTGTATATAATGTAAGCATTCAAAGCTGAAATGTCTATAATGTTAGAAAAAAACAGCCATCGGCCAGCGATTACTTTTACGTTTGCAGCTATAGCAATTTAACATTTTATCAACCGTATCAACTCCTCCTTTCGTGGAGTTATAAAACGATATTATTTCGGGCAACTTTTAGGGGCAATCTGAAATTTTAGGTTCATGATGCATTGTACTCATGACAATTGTACACTTGTCTTTGTGGCTTATATAGCTAACCATAGTTGTATCAGGTGTAAAAGTGTAAAAGCAAAGGTTGACTCATACCGTGGAAATTTTTTGCATGCCAAAAGTTTTGGAGGAATGGATCGCTTGTTTTTCGCCTAGTTCCAACCATTAGTATATTTCGTTTTAAAAGTTTTTGGCCCAGGTTATGCGAAGAAAAAAAAATTATCCATCGTAACATTATCTCCTTTTAGACCATGCACTAAGTCAAGAACCACTCGTTCTCCTTGGTTTCGCTCAGGAATTCCTGATATATCGTTTCCCAAATATGGTTGAATTTTTCATACATAACAAGTACGCGAGTCAACAAGAAGCCAAAATTTTAGACCATACCGCTCTGGTTTGGATGGAATATATTGGCGAAATTTACAGCGGCCATGAAAACTTAGCAATTGCTCATCCACAGTAACACAATCATTAGGATTGTAAAACGTTGAGACGCTCTCAGGCCATTTTTCCCAAAAGTTTCTGATTAATGCGAACTTGTCTTCACTCGTCTGGGAACGTCTGGTTAACACATCATCAAACCGTATTATTTTATGTGTATACAAAAATGTTTTTTTCAGAAATTATTGATCGAAATATAGGACGTCCATAGTACTCATCAAAAAGATGATGTAAAGTTTTTGTTATACCTAAAAAACAGGTCTCAATTCAGTCAGATTTTTTTCTAATCACGACTTACCTGGGCGCATGCTAAGAATATTTTCCTTTCCTAGTTTACCAATGCGATAAGGTTCGCTACGCCAAGTAGTTAGTACTATCTTTGGCCAAATATAAAGGATCACTATTTGTATTACTGCTAATGCCTTGATCAGAATCCGAAGACCAGCCACTTTCGTGGTCTTCTTCGTCTGAAATAGCAGTGTTACGAACAGCAATATCAGTGACATCTGCTTCAAAAATATCGTCATCTTCACTTTCACTTAGCACTTCATTTACCAGTTCTTTGAGAGTCAAAAACCGCGGATAAGGCATTTTTATCAATATCCACTTTAAACTGAATTTTTTTTTTCAAAAGAAAACGCGGAAAAAATCGAAAACACTTGTTCTAATTATATGTAAAACAGTAAAGAAACAAACAAACTGCAGTATGTATCAAATGTGATACAAAGGTAAGATTATAAACTTATTGAATTTCTTATTGCCTGCGAAGATATTTAATTTTTATTTTCTTTTTTAATAACGGGAATAACAATGTTTACAAATTGTGAAAACATGTGGTACTTTAAATTTTGAAACCCAGAGTTATGTTAACATAAAAAACTAAATGTATCATTTATGATACAAGGCTCGATTAACGGTTAAACAAACTTATTTACAAAATTTGCCCATTTAAATAAAATAAATAAAGCAGTCGTAAAGCAGCTCTGGGCGAGTCAACATCACGCGACGTTGGCAATTATTTCTTAAATGCAACCAGGCCACTGTTGTTTATTGGCCTTCGAGAGTTTTGCGTCTCACTCGCACTGGTTGTCTGATCTGCCATGGACTACCGTATAATCTTGCGGTTCTTTTGTGGAATTTCCTTAACAACCACGTTGCTACTTCCTATGTGAAGGCATAGGTCGTGTACAGTCAGTCACAAAAACATTTTTAAGAATATTGTTAATAACATCATGGACATATGGTCTTAGTCACCCGTCCATTTTTGTGCAACCATATTCTGCAAATTGACTTTGTAGAATATGTATTATAAATAAATAAATGAAATAAAATAAGTAAAATTTAATTAAAACAAATGAAATTTAATTAGTTTTAATTTGCATTTTTATTTTATATAGCACATGAAGTTTAATGAAATTTTTAACTTTTTCAATTGTATATTTACGTGAAAAAAAATATTCATTTAGGGCCAATCCCACGATGTCGACAACGTTCGACTTGTCGCATACTTACATTTGAAAAACAAAAAAATATTAAAATTTGTTTTTGTTTTGAATGTAAGTGTGCGACAAGTTGAACGTTGTCGACATCGTGCGATTGGCCCTTACTTTCCTTTTAAAAGCACGTACACAAGTAACCTTGCAAGATAATTTTCTCATTTATAAACAAAAAAAAATTCAACTTGAAGACTTAATAGAAAAAATTTTCCCGTAAACTCGCAATATAAAAATTTAAATGAAAACGAAAAATAGGCATTTGTAAGAAATAACATAGACAACATCAGGAACGTGAGCAGGAAAAAATGCTACAATCATTTAAATGTCGCCAAAAAAAGGAAAGGTAAATAGATAAAAATAAACACTAAAGAAATTTGTGCAGTTGTTATATCGCTACATGAAATGTATTCTTCTACACCGGATAATTTGAAAAGTTTTGCAAAGGCCTCGTAATAAGTTTCAATATTGTGAAAAAATAAAACCTCGAAGGTTTTAAAAAATCGTTTAATATTTTTAAAATTTCTCAGTTTTGCTTATATAGTGCTAAACTGTCAGGCTCGAAGTAAGTACAAGATTACATTATTCTACATATTTCTTTCTAGAAAAGGAGAGAATAATATATATTTGTTCATTTCTTTATATCGGTAAAAATGTTGTCAAGTTAGGAGATTATCTAAAAATTATATGACACCCTTACGATTACAAATGTATATAATGCATAACATATGTCAGTGAAAGGTATTGTGCCAAATAAGAACTTGGTCAAAATTTATATCTCACTGCTTTTGATGGCCGAAATGTTTGATAGGAACTTGGCCTTTTTTCACATTGATGTTTTTGTGAGGATTCCTATTTAAAGTTTACTCTAGTTCAATTTAATTTAATCAGTCATATTTACCGGGTTATATTTTTTTTAAAATGAAAATTTAATTTTTCATTAAAAATGTTATTTTTGCCAATAATTTCTGAATAATTTTTAAACCGTTGAAAGTCGAAAAAAATATTTCTTTGACTTGAAAGTAATTTTAGTTTACATTTTTCAGAACAAACCGCTATCAAGTTAGGTATGTTGAAATCAGTTCGCGTGACCGCCTTGTTTATTCACGCCCATTAAAAAATCTTTACTTGATAGATAAAAACTGAAAACAAATTTTAATTGAAGGCTTTAGTATCCCGATATAACCATAAATATATTTAAAACAAATTTGTTTGCAGAACAGTGTTGCTAGAGTAAATTTTGTAAGTTGAATAAATTTTCCATTTCCAGGTCAAATAAAATACACAGAAAGTTTTCTTATACTATGTTTAGACGACGAGTTGAATCACACGCTTCGCTCTCTGAATCTTGTTTTTGAATCTTGCCGTTTATACGACGCCTTTGTACTTCGTGTACAGCGTGCCAATTTAGTGCTTTTCGCACTAGATTTAGTGCTTTTTAATTCATAACAGTCCGGAATTTATCAACTAGATGCTTTTTTTTATAAAAATACCTGAAATTGGTGCTTTTTCACCTTTGACTTTAGTGCCTTAGTGCGTTTAACAAATCCACTAAATATAAATTTGTGATAGTATGATGGCTTTACACAAAACAACAAATAAACATTTTCCACTTTTCTGTCTGATTGTCATAAGTAAAGAACGGAATGTGCTACAGTAAACTTCTTGGTACACTTTGGAGAAAATTGAACAACCTACAAAAAATTTAACATTAAACTAAATGTGAAATAAAAATATTTTTAATTTCCATTCCATTCACTTATTACAGCCTTGGCTAAAATAAATTGAAAAACTAATAAAATTGTTTTATATTTCTCTATTATAACGAAAAACACATCTTTGGCACTTTTCAAAAGGCCTGTTTGTATTTTGTATGGAACTATTTCTCTTGTTTTCTTGAAAAATCGTATAAATTTAGGGTAAATTTTATTTGGACTGTAAATAACGTGTGATGCAGCTAACTTATCAAAAAATTTTATGAAACTTTTTTATAGAGCGTTTAATTTTCTATAAAAGCGTACCAAGAAGTTTACTGTAAGACATTCCGTTCTTTACTTATGACAATCAGAATAAATAAAATCAATTTATACCATGTGAATCGTATGGGAAATTGAAAAGTGCGATGCGCACCATCTCACCATTAGTATTACGAGCTGATATTTTAACAGGCCTATTTTTTTACCTAAACTAAAGTTGTAAACCTGGTCCTGAGAAAAACAAAGGATTTTTTTTTTAGAACACCCTAATGTACATCCATACATAGTAAATAGTTTTTGTTTATTCATTGACACATACCTAGATATTTATACGCATGTGCATATACATAAATACATACAAATTCTTGCGATTTATATGCTAATTACACGCAGAATTCATTTTATTTCGATTCTAGTTACAACTACTGGAGTTGCAGTAACAAATTTATGGACTCTATATCAACCAAAATCCTACAATTCCATAGAAATTTGTGGTGTTTTGATATTTCGTCTATACGGAATGATTTAATTTAGGCAGTTACATATATAAAAGAGTAGAAATAAAATTTTAATTTAAATCTTTATCCTGTAAATAAAATTACTTTGTTTCTGAAGCTTGGTTTTGTGGATTATATAAGCTGACGAGTTCTACTTTATTTTTCCAAAATTATTATATCAAATATCCCATTACAATTGTTTAATTTGATTTTGTCTTGAACTTAAACTATTTTCCTACTCATATCCTACTTATAACTGAACAAAATCGAAATATGGCTTTATTGCATTTAGTACTTTTTTTTTAAGGCACAGTGCTTTTTACTCTGAAAAAGTTGGCATCACTGTTCGTGTGGCATCTTTTTTTATATTCACACATTCATACATATCATACGTACGCATATACATACCCAGTGGGAAAAGGTAATGAATAGTAAAGTGTAAGGTAATGCACATCATGTATAACTTTTCATTTCTGAATTGATTACTGTTAACACAGAACATGTCCTAGGAAAGTAATGAATTATTTTAATTGTGTTTGATCAAATTACCCTGTCGTTTCTAAGGGATGCATTGTTTTGCTTTGGAAAATAATACTTCATGTAATTAATGCCTACTTTTCCAGCTGGGTACATACGTATCATATGCACATACATATACATAAGCATACATACTTACATACATTCGACTCATTCAAAATTTTGTTTTTGAAGGCATCCCTATATTTTCTTCTTATTTTTCCTTTTTTTACTATTCATAACTTGATTAAATTTATTTATGTTAAACTCACATCTACGTTTTTTTGGTTTGTTTTTATTTATTCAAACCCATACATACACATATATATATTTTATTTTGATAGCTGGTTCAGCTAAACTGCCGATAAACTGCGATAAATGTTAGAGAAGATACCAATTTTACGTGCTTCGCAAGTAGATTCATATTGAATCTACTTGATTCGCTCTCATAATTTTGTATGGCGAAGCAAGTTGATTCGGTCATGATTGGGGTGTGAGGCATGAATAGAGAGCGAAGCACGTATCGTGTAAACATACTATTACATCAACTCTGCACCAAATCACAATGCAAAATTATCCGTTTAATATATGTATTGAAATGAAATGAAGTGGTTATAGATCACTTCTTTAAAAAAAAATTATTTAAAAATTAAGGCCTTAAAAATATTCAGGATCTGTCAGATTATAAAAGTTATGTATTAATTTTTAATTCGATTAACAAAATATTTTTAACAATCCAGAATCTCAAAGCGACGTAGTAAGATTACAAATTTGAATGATTTTATGTTGTAACCAAATTAAAAATAGAGTATACATATATCAAATTTTTTCGATGAAGAATAAATTTATTGTACCAACTCGTATTTTACTTTTTCAACTTTCATCTACATGAAAAATCATCTAGCTCAGCTAAAGTAAATAACTTTGTTTTATTTTATGAAAAAGTTTATTCAACTGTTTCAACTTTTTCTTTTGGAAAATGCCAAAACAAAAAAAAATAATATAAATCAGCGTTCGTGCATTTATGTTAATTCCCAAAAGTAAGAAAAAATTTCCTGATTGAGATGAAAACTCAAACAATGAAACTTTTATTTGTTTTCCTTATTTTTTTTTGTTTTTTGGAAAACACATAAGTACACACAATAATATTTGTTATTGATTAAATTGCTTTAATGTTTAAAAAGTTTCAATTTACATGGTATTGTTATAAAATTTATGTATGATATTAGAAAAATTTAAAGAAGAAAGTAAAATAGAATCTAGTTTCGGACATACAATTAAAATTAAGAGTACAGCATGAATTTGTTTAGAATATTCTTAATACTAATTTATGCTCTTAGTGATTCTTTAAGACAATTGTTATTTTTGTCTAAGCTAAGAGGTTCATGTATATGCTTTACTTTATTTACCCATACCATTTCATTCAACATACATATATTCCTAATCGACTTCAAAGAAAGAAGGGTGTTTCAATTTGTCTGTATTTTTTTATTATTTTTTTTTGGTTTGTTGCTTCATAACTCTGCACCTTTTGATTCGATTTTAAACTTTTTTTTTTGTCTGAGAGAATATAGCTTCCATTTGGTCCCACTGTAAAAAAGTGGGCAAGGACACGCCCAATAATGTTTTTCTTTAATTTTATGATATTTAACTTGTCCGGTTGCTTTGGAGCTTAGAAAAAACATTAGGCTCTTGTAACGACACCAACTCCCAGCAAAATAGTGGGTGGATCCACCCCCATTACAACCTAATTTTATATTTCATGTGCTTCTATTTCACCAAATTTTACGAAACTTGGCACATACTTTTAACTTTAAAAACCCTCAATCTTAATTTCTAAAAAATTTTGTGGTGAGGGGGGGTGGCAGCCCATTAAAATTTAATATTACATGCCACGTACTTTTACTTTACCGATATTTACAACATTTTTTAAACAGCTTGAAGCATTAAACACATTCACCACAGCAGGCTACACAAACACACGACTTCAAATGCCGCTAGCAGTATTTGTCGCCTCGTAGCCGGCTACTTAATTATTTTGGAGACGGCAGCAGCACCATCTGCAGTTCATATTCAAGTACAAATACATAGTTCAGTATTGCCACTTTTATATGTTTTGCATTTATAAAAATTAATTACTCTTTTAAAATGTACTTATTTCACGTAAAAGTACAAAAAATAATCAATTTATTCTTAACATAAATTTTTGGATATTATTTCTGTAAAATAATATGAAATAATTGTACAAAATCATTCCTTCAACATTTTCTATTATACTGGCAATACTAAATTTTCTCACTGTAGCCAAACAAATAGAAATAAGTTTAATTGGACTACAATGACAAAATCAGCATAGACAACAACCTGTCGCCAAAAGAACTATTCTCATATAAACATGTGTATTGTATCCTTGACATTTGGTAGTCGGTAGCTTGCTGTGGTGAATGTGTTTAATGCTTAAGCGCTGAAAAACTCTTAATCTTGCATATTCATTGAAATTTCTTCGATATTTTCGTTTCTAAGTAATTATCAAAATACAATTACTTAATCTTGCTCTTAAAAATGTGAATAGGTTAGTATTAACTTATATGTACTTCCACTTATCCAAGCATCAGCATTTTTAACATGTTCTCACTAATTATTTATAGTAAAAAAATTTGTTATTTTAACAATAAACAAGTCAGTACATAATGCAACATCAGCTTATAATATAAACCTTAACAAAAATTTTATTCAATTGTTTTAAGCAAAATAAAAATTTGTTTTTGCAACAAGAGAGAATACTTTTAAAACACTATTCAGGAGAAATAGTTTTGATTTATGAAAGGTTTACAAAACAAATTTTTTATAGAAATGTGTTTGTTAAACGTTCTATAAAACAAAATTATTTTTTTCTGAATAAGGTCTTAACTATTTTAAATTAGTTATCTAAAGTAGAATTATATTGTTTTAATGTAAATTAAAACCACAATTTTAAAATAACAAATTCAAACAAATTCATTTTGGTTACATTAACCCTTAACAGGAAATTCACAACAAAAATTTTTAAGAACTACAAATAAGATAAATGGAATTGGTTAGATTACCGGACGAGATATTATTTCTGTATAGGATTGAATGCTTCTTGGACCCAAAACAAAATAGCAGCCTAATACTATCATACAATTTACCCAAAGTATTCTGAGTGTATAAAAAATTACCGTTCACTCCAGCTACCAGCAAGAAATTTCGTATCTAAGCAGCTGCTTTTCTCTAAACTGCAAAAAAAAACAAAATTTTATTGATTTTTTTGTGGAAAAGTTTTTCTAAATTTCTAACATTTAATTATGTAAAAAAAAAATAAATAAATAAATCCACGCACGTGCTTATTCCCAGAAGTAAGACAAACATGTTTTGTTTGTGCTTTTAAATTATTCTGTGTTAACAAAATACAGCCAAGCTCATTTTTTATTGATTAAATTGCTTTAATACTTAAGCACTTTTATTTTATTTAGAATTCTAGCACAACTCAAAATGATATAAGATGAATTCAAAGAGGAAAAGTGAAATAAATCTTAGTCGATGACCGAGTCTAACAAAACTCGAGTCACATCCTAATCCGCTTGCTCGTAATATTTTGAACTTTACTGGGCACATCCGCTTAAAAAAGAGAGATACACGGGCTCTAATATTCAACACTCTAGATGATGAAGCTGCTTGAAAACACTTTTTTCTTTTTGTTGCTTATCACTACTTATGTATTATTAATAACTATCACTAAGCTTATGTCCGACATTGGTCGGGCCTAATAATTTTTTTATAGACTTAAGATTTGAATACTTATTGTTAGTTCATATTTGAAGATACAATAAATAAAAAAAACATGCATTAAAAAAAAAAAAAAGATGACCGAGACGTTTCTTAAAGCTAAAAATTTTCTTTTTGATTTTTGTTAAGCAAGAGCTTTTATTCAATATATTTATAAGTAATTTTGTTTATCTAGGCGCACGGCAGTGCGCCAGGCCAAGTTCCGGCCAATGCACGCAGTGTGTATATTTACAGGAAGCCATTCGAGCTATTTTTACCCCCCTCGTAACTTTATTCCCCGCAATCGTAAAATTATTAAATTTAAATCATAATTAGAATAAATTCATGTAACCTCATATGCAAAATTGTCAACTTCGAAGATTATCTAGAAATTATATGACAACCTTACGATTACAAATTTATATAATGCATAGCATATTTCAGTGATGATAGGTATTGTACCAAACAAGAACTTGGTCAAAATTTATATCTCATTACTTTTAATGGCCGAACTTTTTATAGGAACTTGGCCTTTTTTCACATTTATGTTTTTGTGATGATCTTATTTGCAATAATAAAAAGTATTTTATTTATATTATAACTTATTTATTTGAATTTTTTGCAGATTTTCCAATCAATAGATTATTCTGTAACTTTTAAAATACGTAAAGGCCATAAATTACCAAAAATTTTGCGCTTGTCTATTTTATTTCCAGGTCATGTTTATGCTATTGGCAGTTTATTTCTAGTACCTAATGTAAAAAAAAATATTTTGGGCTTGTCAATAGCTGTCAGTTGTTTTTTAGCCACAGGCAGACAAGCGCCAATTATTTGGTATTGTATTGACTATATATCAACAAATACTTATAGAGTAAGCGGCAAATTTTTATTACTTTTAGACATTTGTCAACATAACATCAAAAAAAAATTTCAAAAAGATCCGACTATTGTTGACAGGCTCAAGACTTTTTTCTGGACTTTAGAGAATAGCAATAGCCTAGCAAAAATTCCTTATACTCAGTCTACATATAAGCAAAATTTATTATTTAAAAGATTTTGGGCAAAATCACACAATAGAAAAACTTCTTCGTCCCTAGATAAAAAAAAAAAAAAAAAAAATAAAAAAAAAATTAGATATCATAAAAAACCAAAAAATATATATCCTGAAGAAGTTAACCGAAGGTTAACGAAATATTGAAGATAATAAACTCAAAATATAAACTGACCGAAGGCTCAAGAAAATAGTTTAATTTAAAACATAAAAAAAGGTCGAAAAATTAGATAAAAATAGTCCCTAGATACAGGAATAAAAATCCATTAGAATCTAGCACTGATGGCAAAGTTGGTATAATTGTACTTTTTTGATACTATTCAAACTATGCAAGTACAATAGTACCCCAATGACTAATTTAGTACATTTATGGAATCTCCCCAGTTTCACTTTTGAACCATGCAACCCATATTATTTTCACTTGTAAATAGTTATGTGAAAGCAAAACGCATCGAGAAAATCAAAAAATTTGAACTTGTCCTTTTCCAAATCATTTTTTTTTTTAAATTCAATTTCAACCTAAACAGATGTAACCATATGCTTCAACATCCCAACTTACAAGCAAACGATTGGGTAGTCAGAGTATTTCAATTAAAAAATAAAAACAAATAAAAATATGTATTTTGAACTAAAAAAATCTTTAGGTACAATTAAGGTTAAAAAAGTAAAATTTTTGAAAGTTGTTGGTACAATTTTAAAATTCTCAATGCCTTCCCTGGAACCCAGTGATGCAACTATCGTTTTTTTTAATTCTAAAAAAACTCTACTCAAAAACAGGCTTGGGAACAAGCTACATTGCAGATGTTTGGTTGCGGTTTGGGTAAATTTTAGTTAAAGGCAACAAGAAGGTTTTTGCAAGTAGTGGAGCATGATCGAATATAAAGCGGGATGTGTACATACGCACTTACGTTTGTACTTAGGAAACACAGTTTTTAACTCTAAAGAAACACTTTTAAATAAACACAAAGATTTATAAACAAAAATATTTATCCAACGGTATGTTCTACATTCCACGTGAAATTAAAACGTGTGGAATTGCCATGGGATTGTTGTTGGAAATATGTTTTTATAACAACAACACTAAAGCAATTCCGAACGATTAAATTTCACGTGGAATACAGAACATATACATACGAATATGAATAAAAATTAAATTTCGTTCATTGGCAGTCGCATCAATTAAGAGTGATGGCACCGATTTCGCTATTTTTTTTTTTAATGTGGCACCTCCCATATCTTTTTTTGGAATATCTTTCAGCAATAAACGTGAAACTTTGTGTAAGTAACGATTTTTATTATGTGCGTTATATCACAAAAAAGTTCGAATTAGACATGTGAGTGTAAAGAAAAATATTTACTTTGAGATATCTGGAAAAGTAATTTAGTGGGAATGAGGAAATTTTCTAGAGATTACTCTGTCGAAAGTCAGTGCACTAATATTGCTGATTTACCCACAGCCTATTACTTTAGGTCTTAAAGGAGCAATACGTTATCAATTTTTTTAATGCCTAAAATTGTCGTGGTACTTCTTGTAGAGAAGCAAAGTTTATTTTACGATATCCTGGAAGCAAACCAGTAAAAAAAATAAATATTTTCGGAAAGATTATACTATTATAAAAAGGAGTCAATAATGGAGCAAAAAGTGTGTCATCTACCAAGCAAATTAAATATTAAGTTTTTAATATCTTGGTAATTTGAAAATCTGCTGGGGCTCTGCCGATGATAGAAAATAATCGGTATTGGACAAGTGAGCGTCAAATAGAGAAAATATTTACTTTAAACAAATATCTTGGAAACTAATGTCTACACTAAAAGAAAAATAATGATATTATTTTAAGCACATAAACATTGAATTAAGATTGTAAAAATTTTAAATGTTCAATCTTGAAGTTTGTTTAGTAAGATTAACGTTCTCAAATTTAAGCATAATTATAAAGATCAAGAACTTAATTAAATTTTTAGGAATATGATATTAATTCAAGATTTTTATTAAAAACAGAATCTTGAACTATATCTAATGGGATTATATTCAAGATTATAATTTTAAATACTATCTAAATAAAAATTAAGACTTTATCCTTGAATTATCAAGAATTTTTCGTATTTAACAGACTATTAAGATTGAAATGATTGGAATTCGAGGGTAAAATCTTGATTTTACCACGTTTTTCCCTTAGTGTAGATTACATCCCTGCACAAGATCACTTACAAAACTTTTAAGATATAAGAGATTTTTCAAATGCTTTAGCTATTTGCAAGATCTTTTATTTTTCCGCGCACATACAAAGGCACATAAGCATTGACATTACTTGTGTACGCTTGGTTTAAAAAACCACCCCTAAAAACATTAAAGCTTACCATCTACATCTTACACACACACACTCAAACGTACAATATGCAAAATAACAAGCATACACGCATCAACACTACTTCTTTTGAGTGCTTGTTATGAACATGAAGTCTTTGCGATATCGCTTGTAAACACTCATATGTATATACGAACATCAATGCATGCATCGTGCTTCGCTTTTTAAACGTAAGCATTTGTTGTTGTTCTAATATTATACATGCAACGACAAAACATTTAAAAACAAAACGAATTTACATTTGAAAATTATTGACGCAGACCTTTATTGTAGATTTCGAAAGTTTGCGACAATAATTTTTTTTAATTGAACTAATCTTAAACAACTAAGCCGATAAAGTTCCATATGTAATCAGCTGTTGACTTTATAGCCTATATGCTAATTAGGAGGTTAATGTTCAAACAAGATAGGCAATAATATATATAAAATAAAAACTGGCTGGATTATTATACAAATTAAATTATTATTGTATACAAATAAGAAACAAACTTTATGCAATGAGCACCAGTGAGTTAATTTCTAACCTTTTCTGCTTAACAAAAAATTAAGCAAAAAGTCTTACTACTCGCTGAAATTTTAGGTAAATATGTATTTTTTTAACTTTCCAAAGATTTCCAAGGAAACAAAATGTCCTGCAGCAGGGTGTTAAAATAAAACATAAAGCATACAACAAAAGGAAACTGGCTTTATTATAGAAATATGTTTTCTTTTGTTATTTTTTATGAAATATTACATTTTTTCAATAACAATACCAATATCCAAGAAATTGATTTTAAAAAATAATAACCAGTTAGATACAAAGATTATTTTTTGTGAAGGAAACCGCAATAAATAAAAATATATGAACAAAATAATCATCGACACGTGTAAATGCCGAAAGGACATCACTACAAATTATTTATTATTTCTGTTAATTCAAGCAAAAATCCATGTGTACGTTAACGCATGCCTAAGTTATTTTTTTATATACAAAGATAACGCTATAATAATACAGTTTTTTTTTGTTCACCTGCTCCTTTTGCTTTAAAAAAAACTTTTCTTTTTAATTTATGCCCCAGAGAACTACATTTAAAATAATTGATTGAAAAATATTTTCTTGACATTAAAATTAATCAATTAATCAAATCAGCTCGAAAAATATTTAAATTTTTCTAAAAATGGCGATGCAGGGTTTTATATTTAGTGGTTTCAAAACTTACTACAAGTGGCCACTTTTCGAGAATCACGGGGTGATTATGGTTGTCATAATGGACATGCTATGCAAAGAAGTGGCAAGATTATAAGGAAATGTTAAAAGACTTGCAGCACTTCAGATGTGGTACAGCTTGCAGTGCTTCAAAAATATGACTTCGGGTAGTAAAGTGTGACGAATAATCTGAAGAACCGTTGCCGCCAATTCAGAGCGGTATGGTCGTATGATAACTGCATTGATTTTACTTGAAATTAAAGCATATAAACTGTACAATACGTGGTTGGAATAAGCGATGCCACATGCTATATACACAACATGACCTATTTTGACTTTATTGCATGGAAAGTTTCCCGAGCAGATAATTCACATTATGTCGAAATCTTAGCTTAGTAGCTTTCATAGTGAGAACAAAAAAAATTAACGTCTCTTTTCACAATGTATGATTTAACATGAACTATGACTGCAAGTTCTTCATACAAAAATTGCCGTTAAAGTCTTTGTTAGCTTTTAATTGTACATTATAAAAAGGGCGGTAAGAGTTTAAAACCTGTATTATTGTATGGTAATACTGCTTTAAAATTGTTTAAGTATATTTTTTTTTGACTATGAATATGCGCCCTTGCTTTTTCAGGCTCAAAGATATGCAATAAAAATAAAAAGTGCAATTGTAAAGCAATTAAAAGACAAATAAAAACACTTAATTTACTCAAGACAAATATTAAGAGCTTCTAAAAAACACAATACTAAATAGTTTACTGCTGAAATACTACAATGTTAATTACACTGTTCTTTTAATCCAAATTAAGTTATGTCTTAGCTATTTCGCTTAAATCCTTACAGCCGTATTCATAAAAATTTTAAGCCGCGTTTCAAATATTGTTTAAGCAAAATTCGCTAAAATTGTATTCATAATAGAATATTAGCTTAAAAAACGGTTTTTAAACCTTGCGTAAATCAGCAAATTTTAAAATTGACTGCCCCCATGTTTAAACCAATTTTAAGGTGACGTTGTTGTAATTTTGCTTCGTTTTTGTTTACATTTTGAACTTTACCTGTATGTACATATGTGTGTATGTATGTATGTACTTATGTATGCGTGTATGTATGCATAAGCCAGTGTTATTTAGAAGAAAACAATGTAATTTTTTTTATAGGAACTATCGCCGAAATAACAAATATACTCCAAAGAATATTTAAAAGAAAAGGAGCGATCCAGTTTCCATTCCCAGTCATTGTTTTCTCATTTTATGTGTTAACAAAAATAGTATAATTGTAGAAAATTAACTAGTGATGTATAAACACTCAAAACAAACAAAATAAAGCTCGTTATTCTAGTGCTTCTTTATCTGCAATTAAATAAATAATATAAAAAGCACTTTTAACAAAGATTTGTTGTGAACTTTGTTTATTATTTTATTAAATACAAGTTGCAACATATCTTTTATATTATAGAAACAATATTTCTCTGAAAACCGACAAATAAACAAAATAGACACGAGTACTTTGTGAGTTAACAATCGTTGTTTTGCAGAACTAATATACAGTGTTGCCACGATATTTTAAAAAAATTTAGTTAATTGATTTTTAGTTAAAAAACTGATTATGAATACCAATATTTAAAAAACGTTATTTAGCCTTAAAACGTTTTTTAACTAATATGAATTTTAAGCCTCAATCAACTTTTTTTTATGAATACGGCTGTTAACATTTAAACCAAATTATTTTTCTGAAAAATTGTGTTAGAAGATCTCTTTAAACTACTGAAGTACTAATATACATATATCTAATATATATAATTTTTTTCTTGGTTTAGTTTAAGAATTCTTATGTGTATTTTTTTTTGTGTTTTACTAATAAACTCAAATTAATAAATAATTTATGCACTTTTACTTGTTCAAATTTCTTGATTTATGAAAAAACATTACTAATCGGTTAACCGGTTAATACCGAAATTAACCGATTATTAACCGATTAAGCCAAAACCTCTATTAAAGCAAAACCCGATTAAACGAATACCATAGTATCTACCTAGTAAAACGGGGGATATATGCTTATGGATATTTATTCCTTTGAACGAGTATTCATTGCGTATGATTAATATTTAATTAGTAACAATAAATTAAGTATACGCTTGTTGATAAATAGAGAAGCCCACTATTTTGGAACATACAACCGCAATATTAATTATTAGACAAAATAAAGAAATATTTAGCTATTATGATCGAGAGTGTTTGCAAAAGAAATAAATTATATCTACTAATTGCTAAGTGAAGATAATAGAAAAAGATACAATTTTATTAGTACATTTTATTATACGTTCCCATAATTATGAAAGTGGTTTAAGCCATATATTTCTTTGGTCCGATATATTTAGTAGATTTCATACATTTGAGCAAATCAAATGTAATTTAGAGTTGTGCTTGTCTTGATTAATATGTTTATATTTACAACCTCATTTATAAAACTTATTAAGGCTTTGTGAAGCCTTTTAAAGAAAAATTTTTTATGAAAATTTGTTTTAAAAACCCTTTATAAAGCCTTAATAAATTTTATAAATAAGCCCATTAATATTCATCATATATTTGTTAAGGCTTTTTAATGATTTATTTAATATTTCGAAGCCAACATTCATACTTGTATTACTTAGACCAACTTTATAATTAAGAGCCCATATTTGAAAAAGAATATTGTACACTGCGAGTCACTTAAATAAGAAATTTAGTTATATGGACTTTAAAGGAATTTTTCTTGTAAACCAGATATTGTGTGATTTCTAAATTAAAGACTTATAAGCTACATATTCTTAGTATTAATTTGGGAGATATTGTGAATATTTAAAAATGTAAAATATGCCAAGAATATATAGCAATATATATATATATATATATATATATATATATATATATATATATATATATATATATATATATATATATATATATATATATATATATATATATATATATATATATATATATATATATTTGATGCAGTACTACCACTGTGTAAAACTAATGAGTTTTGTTTAAATACTGCAGGTTTGATTTTTTTAGAAAAATTTTTCTCAATAAGTAAAACCTTTAAGTAAAAACAAAATTTTGTTGCGACAACATGGTTAAATCCACTTTTAATCCAAATAGTTTTAAAATAAATTGCAGTTTCTTAGTGATTAATTTAATAATTTAAGTTTTTATTTTGCATATTTTGCATAATATCTACATATTATATTTAACTTTATTATAATTTCTTTCAATATATATACATATATATATATATATATATATATATATATATATATATATATATCTGTTCATAACATTGAACGACTTTATATTCAGCAATACGAAGAAGAAATACCAAATAAGCAAACGTAAAAAAAATTAAATAAATATGAGATGTAAAATGTTGGATAAAATTTTTTATTTAACATAAATAAACAGCAAATAAAAAATAATTTGCTTGACTGAATTATTACCCTGCACAGACACACACATGCACGCACGTACAACCTTTATCTACAGAAAATAAATTTCTTGTCTGATTTTCCAATTGCTTTACGATTTTGCTTGATTTTACTTTTTAATTCTGAATCACATGTGTATATATGCATATATTAAAATATTTTAGTCATGGTTCTATCATTCATGGTAACATTTTTCAACTTTGCAGACACTTAGAATTGAATGCAACAAAATTTTATAGAAATATTTTTACTCCTGGTATAATTCACGGATAAACACACTTTTTTATATACTTTCTTATTTACTCTATTTATTTTTATAACCTTGTGGTTTTGATGGCAAACATCTTAACTCAAAAATTGGGGTTTTCAAGAGCTCCATTATACTGTTATAAAGCAAATTGCTGGAGACGTATTAATTTTTTTCCAATAATATCCCAATAATTATGTAAGCGCATTATTAAAAATTTGTAAATGAGAATCAAGGAAAAAATTAAGCTTATAAAACTGGAATCAATTTAAAAAATAATCACTAAAAAGCTAGAAATAATTTAATTGAAATTAGAATGAATCCTTATTATAACTTAGGACCAGAGCTGTTAAATTACGATTACAATTAGTAATCAATTAGATTGCATTTTAAAAACAATTGTAATGATTATATAATTGCCTTCAAAAGAAATGCTAATAAATAATTGATTACGATTACTAAAATCGAAAAGTAATCTGAATTACTTTAAATAACTACAAAATAATCTAAAAGAATCAAAATTAATCAAAAAGTAATCCGATTACTGTCGATTCTTTTTGATTATTTTCAAATATTCTGAATTAAGATTACTTTATTTTGAAAAAGTTCCAAAGAAATTATATAATTAGATGTTTTTTGTTTAAGAAATTCTTAACATATCCGTTTATATAACAACATTAGTAATATCAATCTGAGCAAAAAATATAAAGAAGACATAAAGTGAAATTTTTTGCTGGTGGTTAAGCATTGTCTGTATGCATTTCATAGTCACTTCGACAAAATATCAGTCGACTTCAAACCACACAATTTGAAAGGCCACAAACTTCTTATGTTATTCACAGACTTTTAAAAAATGATTCGAGAATTCACAAAAATATTTTTGAAAATCACAAAAGAAAAAAAAACATATAAACGCCAATTTTTTGAAAGACTATAAAAATGTATCAACAGATATCTTTCAATCTTTCCTCAAAGTTTTGCTCATTTGTTAAATTATTAAATATTTTAAATTTTAATACAAATCAAATGCAATAAACTTATTAAATAATCAAAAAGAATTAAAAGTAATCCTTAGAAGTAATTGGATTATTTTTTGATACTTTTGATTCTGTTTGATTATTTTGCAATAATTTCAAGTAATTTAGATTACTTTATAATTATTAGTAATCGTAATCACGATTACTAAGTACAAAACTGAATATAGTCGTAATTTAATCATTACTTCACCTTTAAAAAAAGAGTAATCAAATTAGTAATCATTACGATTAGTATCATTACTTAACAGCTATGCTTAGGAGCAATCCCACGATGTCAACAACGTTCGATTTGTCGCACACTTAGACAACGATGAATCAAAACAGTTCACATATTCCATTTGCAATAAAAATTTAGTATATAAAAGAGAAATGTACTTCAAGTGACACAAAAGAATACTGATAATGAAGTTGTAATGACCTTCGAGAACTGTTGGTTGTTCCGTTCTACTACGTGTTTGTCAAAATACTTACAATGAACTTTGGTATTATTTATACGTTAATAATTATCACATTTAATTTGGCTTAAAAAGCGATACAAACTGAAGCAGGATCAAATCTTAAATAGGAGCGTACACTCAAAAAAAAAACTAACTAAAACTTTGGAAGATTTTCTAAATTTGAGTAAAAAAAAGTTGTCGTATGGCGCCAAAGCTGTTTTTTACTCGAAACCAGTAAAATATTTATTATTATTATTTATTTATTTCATTAATGAACTAGTTTATAGTAATTATATTTTTATATTTAAATAAAATTTTTCTAAAATTAAGTAAAATTTCTCCATAAAATTCGGAGAATTGCAAAAAAGGTTTTTCATCACAAATTTAGTAAATTTTTCAAAGTTTTTTTTTTGTCTTTAATTTTGGTACTTTTTGTTTTTAATTAAATTCTATACCACATGGTATGTTTTTTATTATATCTTCATATTATATTATTAATTCATTCACCATACATACGTATTAATTCCTTGAGAGGGGGCAAGTATTGAACCAACAACTTTCTGACTGATAGGCAAGCACTCTAACCAATTGCCTAACAGGCAGTCTGAATAAGCATTGAAATTTTTGTGTTTTAAAATTTTATTTTATTTTTAAAAAAATTTATTTTAAGCTCAAATATTCCTCGGATATATGAAAAATTTACTTAGATTTTTGCTTAATGCAAATTAAAAATATATTCTATAATTTAAAGAAAAAATACTTAAAACTGGTAAATATTTTTCTAGAATTTAGAATACCTTTTTATGTATATCTTTCAAGTAAGTCAAATTTTATGAACTAATTGGGAGTAAGTCATTTCCTGATATTTATTTTTTGATTTATAACGAGATTGACTAGTTTTTGGATACAATTTCCCTAAACTTTTAAACCATTTTCCAATTTTTGGTAAATATTTCCTTTAAACCAGTAAACTTGACCTTGAATGTGAGAATTTTTGTGTGTATGTATTTTTATGAACTACTTTTGAGAATATGAACTTTTTATTTTTTACTCATATTAAGTAATTTTTATTAGATTTTTGTAAAAATTTACTTAAACTTAGAAAAAATTACTTAAACTTTACTTAAAACTTTTACTTAAAATTTTTTCCTTTTTTCCTTATTTTTGAGTGTAGCTTCATCCATTTTTTAATTTCAAATTGGGTCATTGATTCAAATTACGGAGCTAATAAATTGTTTTTCTAAGTCGATTAAAAATCAATTGCCTAAATCAAACCTTAATAATATGTCCTTCTAAAACAGTTTGTGTCAACAAAGATTACTTTAGTTCAACATCCTTAGTAGTGACAATTATTATCAGAAGTACAGATATTATTATGCTAAAAACACACAAAATAAATCAATACATCATATTGAAAATTTTTTTTAATCCTTACCACAGAACTTTTAATATAAACAAAAATAAATTTAGGTCCTTATGCTGGAAACAACACAATTTCTCCGTGCAAGTATTTCTCACTATGATTGCGTGTCGTTTGGCAACTATATTAAAAAACCTTTTGTTATTCTCTTCTATGTCTATATACTTTTCTATTTTGTTACGTTTTATACAACGTTATTTTTTTGTAATATGGTGAATTTGTTTGTGCAAAATTTTAACACGAAAAAGGCTGCCTATTTAGAAAAAAAGTAAAAAAGAAAATTAAGGAACATAAATATGTTACTGGGAAGTAAAAAAAGTGTTGGTACTTAAAGTCCTAAAGATTGGTTGCTATAGTTAATGAAAAAACGGGCTAAAGTTCGTATCGCTTTTTAAGCCAAATTACATGTGATAATTATTAATGAACAAATAACACCAAAGTCTGTTGTAAATATTCTGACTAACAACACATAGTTGAACGGAACAGCCAGCCGTTTTCGAAGGCCACTAAACCTTCATCATCAGCGTTCTTTTGTGTTTGGTCCACTGTGTGTGGTGTCAGTTGATGTAGATTTCTGCTTTATATACTTAGCATTTTATTGCAAATGGAATATGTGAATTGTTTTGATTCATCGTATTTCAATTTGCTGAAAGCTTTTTTGTATTGTAAGCTCAATTTTACCATCACTATGTTTACAACAGTCTTACCATTGTCGTTTTGTTCTTTTAACTAATTATACACATGTTACTTAATTTGCTTATTTTTTGTTCTACTTAAGACAAACTTTTTTGGTTTGTTACTATTAAGTATATTTTTATTTATAATTTTCATTTGCATACAAATTGAGCGCAATATTTTTGTGTGTATGACTATCATTTGTAAATTGAACTTATTCTATAAGTAGATGCATATTTATTTTTAATTAAGGTCAATTTATGACATACGCATTCATATCGAGGATGAAAAATTAAGGCATTTTCAACAGAAATATTAAGGGCCTGTTCATCTAAATGCAAACGATAGATTCGACCGAAAATTTATATTAGAAACAAAAACAAAAAACAAAAATAATTTTTTGTTTTCAATATAAATATTCGATCGAATCTATTGTTCGCATTTAGATAAACAGGCCCTAATTGTTATATAACAGAAAACAATTGTATACTTTTAAGGGAACTGTTTATTATATAAGCAAAACTTCTAAGCTACGGTCACATTTGTCAAACATTTGCCCAAAAAACGTAAGCACTAAATGCTAATGAAAAATCTTTCAATTCAGATAAAAGTTTGCCAAGTTAAAGAGTAGCCAATTTGTTGGATTCTATGACATTGTGCATTAGTTGTGTTTGAAACTGTTTAATATGATAAACAAGTGTCTGGATCAAAATTTTTTTCATTAGTGTGTGTTGGTTACGCTTTTTTTTGGCAAATGTTTGACAAGTATGACCGTAGCTTTACATTTTCTCAATTCTGCCATAAAATTAATTACAATCATGTAAATTGTTTAAACAATTATGCACATACTATTTTCCCTAATTTAAATAAATTAATTTATTGATTATGAAAAAAACAATCATTGCTGATTGAAGATTATTTTATTAAATATTTGTTTATGCAATCTTTAACATTATTAAATAAACAAGCTCTTGCCTTTTCAAAATAATATTGGCGAAATCAACATAACGAACCGTTTATTTAAAGCTTTGAGGCAGTTGAGTTATTTAAATAACAATATCATGCCTACGATACTGAACATTTGAATGATATCTACATTTTTTAAGAATTATTTTTTAATGTATTAATAACAAAATATGGCCCTGAGTCACAATTAAAGTCCCATGAAATTTATTTTGAGCCTCAAAACAATCTAAAGCAAATGTTTTTATTTAATCAAAGCTACGCTGGTAAATACAAAACCCAATACTGTTTATTCATACTCAATCCTTCACAACAAATACATTGGACTTTCTTTTTTATCCAAAAAAAATTATAAACTTTATATAGCTATGCTACTTATTATGCGACACAAGGGATAGGAGGTGATTTTCGTAACAAAAATAATTGACACTATTACAGTTATAAATTTATTTGTGTTTTGATTTCTTTGTATTTAAAATCAGAGTGCAAAAATAAACGAAACAAGTTGTTGGATTTTGTTTTTTGAAGTGAGTGAAACAAAAACAAAACCAAGACAGATGTGCAATTGCTTCACGTGAGTACCTGCCATTACGGCCTAATTTCACGTGTGCCAAAGCACTGGGTGTGGGTTAGACGCCAGACCAACCCGTATGGTGGGACCAAGTCGACTTACTTCAGCACAATACTCTGACGACCGCAATACACTCAACTCCAAGCAGCTCGACTGTCGGGCAACCGGCACCCGTGGCACCAGAAGTAGCCTCTGGTGAGACCTCGAAGTTCCACCACAAGTGCTTCACTCTATCGTCTTTTGAACTCAGGGGCAGTTCTAGGTGACGCTGCACTTAACTGACATCAACAGGACCTGTCTTCCTTTTTTTTATAAATATGTGCACATCCTTTGCTCTGTTGCCAGAGATCGGGTAGTAACACATACATAAGTTCTATGGGTAATGTACCAAAGGTACGTCAATGGAAAAAGTCACATCACCCCAGCTGGGGCCCGGGGGTTGCCACACCCGTAGCAAAAATAGACTCCCCAAGGGAGACAAAACCAAGACAATGAGAAGGATTGCTTAATTCTTTTTTTGCATTGTGTTTGCATATGAACACAAGCCAGAGAATAAAGCCCATCCGCTGTAACCCAGCTAACAGCGACCGCCGGCTTCAAACAATATATTAATATAATCGTACGCCATTTGGAAATAAATGGAAGGGTTTTGAAATAGATGCAGTCTATTTGACATAATCATATAATATAATTTTATTGCATTGTTATTTAACACATTTAATTTAACCGGGTGTCCTACGACACCTCTCTTTTCTTTGTTTTATTTTTTTAATTTTAAGTTAATTTTTTATTTAAATTTTTAACTTGCAAGTTAATTTCTAATTATGTAAGTACGAAGGAATAATAAAAAATAAGTAGAGTAGGTAGTATTGCTTGTGGACATTCAATTTGACATTTTCCTCATCCACTGTGATACAAAAGATCTCTGCAGGGAGTTTATACCACACACACACGCACCAGATAGAAAAAGCTTTTTTTCCTTAGTACGACTTTTTTGAATAAAAACTGCACTCTAACACATTTAGTTATTTTATAAGAAAAGTGTACTGAAAGAGGGAAAGATATGTTGCGACACAATCGACTTTTTTTATGTGCTGTGACAGAGCAAATTTTTCATTAAAAAAAGTTCTCTGTGTCACAATTGGACTTTCTTTAAGGGCCATTATTACAACTTAGAAATATTTAATTTTAGGATGTTATCTGACAGGTAAATATATTTTTATTATTACAAGTAAACATCAGTGTAAAAGTGACTGATAACCTCACAGCAGGTTTATCCTCATGGTAACTTTCAAAGTAAACTTTAACCATTTTAACAGTCAAAGTAGCCGGTATCTACACCAGTGTTGCGACAATACATCGTTTGTATTATTTATTTTATCGGACAGTTGTAATAATGAAAAAAAAATAATGGTCACTTTATCGTTCACATTAGCTAATGTTAAGGTTAACTCTCAGGAACTTTATCTTTTTTATCTTTAGGTTGTAATAATGGCCCTAAGAAAACTACATAAGAAAAAGGTATTTAAGTAAAACTTATGCTGTATAACAAAATGTTTGACTATTCTATTCGACTGTTCCATAAAAAAGTGTGCTTTAATACAATCGGCTTTTCTAAAAGAAAAGTTTCCTGTAATATAGTCGACTTATTTATTTAACAGGGGGGTGACTTTTTTATGCAACAGGGAGGTGTCGCACACAATATAATTCTTTAAAAAGAAATTCCTGTGACACCATCGTTTTTGCTATAAGAAATATTATTTTTAACACATACGACCTTTATATAAGAACAGTATGCTGTGACATATTCGAATAGTCTATAAAAATAATGTGGTGTAACACAGTCAATATTTCTATAAGATAAATGTGACGCAGTTGATTGTACAGCAATGTGCTGTAAGGCAATGGACTTTGCCATAGCCAAAGTGAGCTTTGACACAACTGAATTTATTATAAGAAATTTTTTTTATAAAAAAAGGCAGAGTTTAATTTTCTACAACAAAAGTGTGCCGTGATACACTCAAGTCTCATTTAAGAAAAGTGTGCTGTGACACAGTTGACTTTTCTGTAAGAAACGTGTGAAGTGATGCATTCGACTTTCCTACAAGAAAAAAAACTGTTGTATGAAGTTAAGTTTATAAAATTTTAAACTAAATAGTCTAATAGGGAGTGATTTTAATGACAACCTCCTATTCATAAAACCAGCACTAGTTTTGGATGCAAGTTTACTAATTTGGTTAGTAGTTATGAAAAACATAAGTTATAAGAAAACTAATCAACGCTTAACGTTTTCGTTTTACAAAAATAGGCCCTTACAAAATAGCCAAATAGCCAAACACGCCACCAGCCAACAAATAGAGTTGGCCACTCTGCTGCCAGAGATAAACCTCAACGCCCTCTGTATATGGATGGGAACCTTCAAAATGAACTTCTTATCATCCATCCATACAAGAAAGTTGTATTTCGAAGTATTTTTTATTCGAGTAGTAAAATTTCTTAGCACTCCATGATAGCGGATAAAAATACTATTATATTTGTCCCATTAGTGATGAAAATATTCACAAAATCTATATATTTGTTCTGAAAATAATACGAGTGGGACATATAAATAAGCCCAATTAAAATCCCGAGTGTCACAATATATCGCAATCCAAAAAAAATTCAGAAAAAAACTGTACTTACCAAGAAAATACTTTTTTGCACACTCGTGCAAAACGGTGCAGCATATTGCAAAAAAACAAATTTAAAAATTTTTTTCTTCCGATGCAGCTAAAATTACTCTTTTTATTTCTCATCGATTTACCTAAATATCTCACCAAAACGCGACTCGAGAGTGGGTACCTTTATTTATTTTATAAGTAAAAACGAATAGGACATTCTAAAATACCATTTATTTGCTTCAGCCAGTATATAGTACTATTAAGCCTTTCTTTGTGACGTATTGTCCCAATAGGCCCGCAAGGTTTAAAGCACTTTTTACTAAGACGCAAGTTTTGATCCCTCAGTATGCAAAAAATTTCACATTAGCGTAAAATTTTTGTTGGGAATCCTTTTTTAAATTATTTTAACTAGTTTGAATATTTTTATAATTTGTTATCCAAGATATCCAAAAAAAATTTTGGAGTATACTAATGAAATTTCTTGACTTTGTTTTTAATATAAATTCAGCACAGAAAAAAGAGTTTTTGATTAAAAAATATTATTTAAAAACGAAATATTTCAAAACTTACGTAAGTTACCCTCGTGTGTGGTTTTCCACACATATGAAGTTTCTACGTACAGCATTTTCGTTTGGCACTTGTCAATATTTTTATATTTTTCCTATCTGCATGCAATGTACGTTTTATGAAGTGAATGCTTACATAAGGTAGATAGAAGCTTCAATTGCAATATATTATATCAAATAATGAAACAATATTGGATTTGTTCGATGGTGACTATGGACGTCTCATATTTAGAGCGAAAACATTTTAGTAATGAGTCGTGTAATTGGTTTCGGTAAGTAAGCTCTATTAACAAATTTTTCTCCAATTCGTGAGATTTTCGACAAATAGACAGAGTTGTTGAGGCATTATTTCAATCCCTCTGAGTGTTTTACAGGTGATGAACAGTTGCTTGGATTTCGTGGAAAATACCAGTTCCAAGCCTGAAAGATATGACATTCAATTTCGGCTTTTGGTTTGCTCTGAAACGTGATACGTTTGGAAAATTCAGCCGCATGGGTAGTTCACTTGAAAAAAACTCTAGAGAAATGTATTGTTTTGGACTAAATTCACGAACTAAAGGAACAGAACATAACAATGGATAAGTTTTTTTCATACTAACAATGGTAGCTATTAGAAGTCAAGAAGGTTCCGTTGTTCCAGTCAACTTTTGCATTTACCGAAAACACAACACTAATTTCATATATCAGGAGAAAAAATAACTGCGTAGTACTGCATCATTCCAGTGACTTAAACTCTGATGTAAAAAAAATTGCCAGATATCATTCAATTATATGATAAAACCAAAGGTCGTTTCGACGCTTTTTATATTAGCTTCATTGATATTCACCTTAAGAGCTTTATTTTATAGGTGGAGTGCAAAGCCTTACATGACAATACGAAAAGACTTACCAAGAACTGAATAGGTAGTGTCTTTGCTTTCTGCTATAGGCCAAAAAAAAAATTAGTGAATGAACCCTGCGGCTTAATAACCCCATCACAAATGTTCTTCTGAAGCTTTGTAAAGCTCATCACAATCTTTCAAAATTTCTTCCTCTCATAATGAAGGAAATCTGGATATCACATATGTTATAGCGAGAAATCAAAATATAAAAACTATATTTACCAAACGATTAAGCTGTAATATTTAATGTTATATAAATCCTCACAAAAACATAAATGTGAAAAACGGCCAAGTTCCTATCCAAAATTTCGGCCATTAAAAGTTGTGAGATATAAATTTTGACCAAGTTCTTCTTTGCCACAATATCTAACACAGAAATATATTATGTATGATAAGGATTTGTAATCGTAAGGGTGTCATATAGTTTCTAGATAATCTGCCATCTTGACAACATTTTTATCAATATAAAGAAATAACCATTTATACATTATTCTCTTCTTTTTTTGAAAGGAAAAACTATTGCCAAGTTAGCAGATTATCTAGAAATTATATGACACCCTTACGATTACAAATTTTTATCATACATAATATATTTCTGTGTTAGATATTGTGGCAAAGAAGAACTTGGTCAAAATTTATATCTCACGACTTTAAATGGCCGAAATTTTAGATAGGAACTTGCCCGTTTTTCACATTTATGTTTTTGTGAGGATCTGATTACTTTTTGAAAAGATTTCTATAATAACACTTTTTAAACTTAAAATTTCTAGTGTATTTTTTTTCTAGTCATTATCACTGCGCCAGTTGAAAATGGTAGAGTTACATAAAATAATTGGTAAGAGTGTGATGGGTGTTGAATTGTTGACCTTAAAAATGCACTATTGTGTCATTACAACGGGTCGCCAGTGTGTATGCAATTTGGTAAGAGTCGACTGGAAGAAACATGTAAAATACAGCATAAATTTTACTGGGCATGATCCGCCCTTTTTCTCAATATATTTACATGTTAAATAAAGTCTGCTTAGCCAAAGTACATAAATCAAAAGGATATGACTAATGTGCATGCAAAGTTTCAATAGGGTAGCTGGTGCTTTTAATTTTTGGATTTTCCGATTGAGGAAATCAATTACTATTTGTGTACAAAATGTCAGCTCTCTATAGTATAATATTACTTAAAATTTTCATGAGCCTGGCCCGCTGACTCTTATATCTGCTAGTGCTTATGGTTCATGCAAAGTTTGGTATTAAAAAGTTAATAACAAATACCTGAGTATTAAATTAAAAACTGCTAAGCCGAAGTATCTGAACGAAAAAGTTAAGATTTATGGGTGAAGTCACGGCTACTTTTCAAAATAGGGAACTTTTTTTGGATAAGTGCAATGTGTGTGAAAAGTTTTAATAAAATGTATGTTAATTTTGAAATAGAAGCGCTTGTTTCCGCCCTCTGATAGCAACTTCTGGGCTTTCAGATTTTTCTTAGTGATCTCTTATCTAGGTTTATTTGTGTGTCAAATTAAAATCGCTAGTGCTAATTGGAGTTTTAACGTCGTGGC
Source organism: Tachina grossa (assembly GCA_949987645.1). Lineage (NCBI taxonomy): Eukaryota > Metazoa > Arthropoda > Insecta > Diptera > Tachinidae > Tachina > Tachina grossa. The sequence goes on along the minus strand of OX465274.1, from coordinate 148,319,066 downwards.
CCGCATAACGGGTAAAACTTTTTGGTTTTAAGATTTTCCCATTGGCCTACGCAGCTACACTTACTAGTGTATAAAATGTCATCTCTCTAGCGCGAATTATATCTTTAGATTTTATCAGCATTACCTCTCTCCACTATTCCTAACTCAAAATTTTGTTGTGAGCAACGCTTATAATTCGTGCTAATTTTCTTCTAAAATATGCTAGACCGGTGTAGATTAAACACAAGGCTAACACTTTATGGGAGTGATCACGTCCAATTTTTAACGTGATGCAAGATTTCACTAAATTGGCTTGAACTAAAAGCTGTATATTAAGTATTTAGTTAAAAACAATATTAGCGTGGCCCCGCCCATTTTGGTAAATTTTTTTGGGTTTTCAAATTTTTCTAGTTTGTTTCTCACTTAGACCTAATTGTATATCAGATTTCAGCTCCCTAGCGCAACTTTTAATTTTTAAGTTTTATGGGCGCAGCCCCGCCCCTATAACTAAAATTTTCGGGTTCTTAGATTTTTCTAATTGGTTCCTCACCTAGACCTACTTGTATATCAAATTTCAGCTCCTTAGCGCAACTTTTAATTTTAAATTTTTATGGGCGCAACCCCGCCCACGTTTCCAAAGTCAAAATTTTTCTGGGTCAGTGCTTTTTATTCGTGTCTAGTTTCGTTACAAATGGATAAAAATAGCTAGATAAATAGTATATCTAAATATGCTGAGACGCAGGACATTAAAATTAGGTTTAAATTGTATGGGCGTGTCAACGCCCACTTTTTAAATAAAAATTTATAGCCTTGCATTACCGCAGTATATATGCTGAATTTCAATAAAATACCTTTCATGAAGCGCCTTAGAATAGCATTTTTAATTCTGACTTTTATGGGCATAGTTCCGCCCTCCTGGCTAAAATTTCCGGGTTTTCAGATTTTTTTTATTTTATTTTTCACCTAGACTTAGCTCTGTATCGAATTTCAGCTCAATAGCACAAATTTTAATTTTTATGGGCGTAGACCCGCCCTCCTGGATAAAATTTTCGGGTTTTCAGATTTTTCTGGTTCATTGCTCACCTAGATCTTCTCGTGTACCAAATTTTAGCTTTCTAGCTATAGCGGAAGTGCTTCATCAATTTGATGAGTGTGTCAGTGGTCAGTGGTCAGTGAGTATGTCTTAAAATATGCACTTTTTGCACCTCTATATCTCCGGAAGCTTTCATTGTAAACCTTTCAAACTTCGCATATGAGGTTATATGAATTTATTCAAATTATGATTTAAATTTTATAATTTTACGGTCGCGGGGAACAAAGTTAATAGGGGGGTAAAACAGCTCGAATGGCTTCGTGTAAATATACACACTGCGTGCATTGGCCAGAACTTGGCCTGGCGCACTTCCGTGCGCCTAGATACTGACTTTGATTGCAAAAGAACTATGTCGCTACAACAAAATATACAGATATTGCATATGTGTGAAAAACCACACACGAGGGTAACTAACGTAAGTTTTTTTGAGGGTGATTTAAAGGTTAAAAAAATTAAAACTGAAGTATTTTGAAAATGTGTGCTGTAAAAAGCCAATTTATTTTATAATCAAAATTATACTTAATATTAAATTAAAATATTGTTCCTTCATGCAAAAATTATTGATAAGTTTAAAGAAGTCATTTAAATACGGTTAGCCATACAAATTTCGGGTGTTAAACCAACTTCAAGCTTAGCAAAAGTTTTTGCATAAAAAAGTTAAATTATAAATAAATAGTGTGGTTTTGACTATTTTATATGAATATGGATAAAAATGATAATTAGATAGGAATAACAATAAAATACTATAATACTATAATCTTAGTTAATTTGATTATTATTATTTGAACTACATTTGTTTCTATATTAATGATTTGATTAGGCTAGGGTTCGTATCGATTTGTGGGCCAAACTATTATATTATTATTATAATTAATAAAAAAAATTAAAACAAAAACACCCATCTGCAACCAATTTTAAAGTGTTAAATATTTTTAATTTGAAAAAATTTAAAATGAATAATCATAAGAGAAACTTGAATGCTTTTTTTCGCATTTACAGAAGGGCGTCATATTGAATTTTAACTACTATCATGGCTTTAGTGACACTCCCGTAAAATTTATTGACGTAATGATCAAGTAAATCAAAAAAAAAAAAAAAAAAAACGTTTGCGAAACGTTTTTGTTTTCAAAACCATTTAATTTTGTTACTTTTATTGTCTTTTCTAAATGAGTACGTTTAAATTAAAGCGCATTTTATGTCCATGACCAAAAACAATAAACAACTGAAATTTGCAATCATTTACAAGAACTGAATTTAAGCGTTTCTTTTTAATTGTTTTCATCCTCTGATAAAGTATGTTTGTTTTCTTAGCTGCGTTAGTAAAGTGAATCCTACTTAATACATACATATCGCACATTCAGTTCAATAGTGACATAACTCAAAAAATTCGTTTTTGAGTTAATAATGCAAAATAATAATGCATATCATATTTTATCTTGCATACAAATTTCATAACGGGTGTTTTTTTAGAGGTATAGAACTTTGAATTAAAATAAAGCACAAGAAAATCGTTTTAATGTCCATCAATTTGGCTTTATTGGAAGGATAATTTTATGCCATTAATGTTTAAATATAATTTCGGGCATGTGGCCACCGCGGCTGGCTCGAATAAAGCCAATTCTACAGGTCCAATTTTCAACCACTTTTTCGAGCATATGGGGCCGTATGTTGGCAATAACGCCACGAATGTTGGCTTCCAAGTCCCCTAACGTTTCTGGTTTGTCGGCGTAGACGAGCGACTTCACATATCCCTAAAGAAAATAATCCAATGGTGTCAAATCACACGATCTTGGTGGCCAATTGACAGGTCCATTCCGCGAAATTATGCGCTCATCGAATGTTTCCTTCAATAAATCGATTGTGACGTGCGCTGTGTGGCATGTAGCGCCGTCTTGTTGGAACCACAACTCATCCACATTCATGCCATCCAATTCGGGAACAAAATAGTCGGTTATCATGGCTCTATACCGGTCTCCATTAACGGTAACTGACTCTCCAGCATTATTTCGGAAGAAGTATGGCCCAATGACTCCACCAGCCCATAGAGCACACCAAACAGTCAGTTTTTGTGGATGTAATGACGTCTCAAGGGTCTCATGTGGATTCTCTTCACTCCAAATGCGGCAATTTTGCTTGTTGACGTAGCCATTCAACCAAAAATGAGCCTCATCACTGAACAAAATTTTGCGATGAAAATCAGCATCGAGATCAATCTCATTTTCGGCCCATACACCAAAATCACGACGCATTGCATGGTCTCGCGGCTTTAATTCTTGCACAAGATGGATCTTGTAAGGTCGCAAGCCAAGATCTTTGCGCAAAATCTTCCATAAAGTTGATGGACAAAGCTCCAATTGCTGTGCACGGTGGCGAATCGATTCATTCGGGTCCTCTTCAACACTTTGCTCTACGGCGGCAATTGTTTCTTCGGTGCGCACTGTTCGACGTCTCTGCGGATGCGTATTATCACATAGAGTAAACGTAGTGCGAAAACGATCCATGGTTAACCGAATTAATTGCTCTGATGGACGATTATGTCGACCATAAAATGGACGGAGCTTGCGGTAAACTTCGCGAACTGAACCATTATTTTCGAAATAAATTTGCACGATGTGCAAGCGTTGTTCTTTTGTCAACCTGTTTATGATAAAATGGCAAACCAAACTAAATATTAATCACTTGACAGCTGACAAAATGGCCACCAGTTAAAAAAGTGATGCCAACTTAAAGTTCTATACCTCAATAAAAAACACCCATTATAAATAGCTTTTACTATCACCTCCTGAGAGAAGAATATTTGTTCATGCCTTCATTGAGTTGTATGTAAATTGAAAACTTTAAACGTGTTTTTTGCAAAACTAGTTTTTTTGAGTTATGACACTTTTGAACCGGATGTGCGATATATTTAAATCCATTCCTTAGATTACAAATTATACATTGTAATATATGAAAAGAAGAAGACGTCTTGCCAGACATAAGCTCTAATAAAAAGCTATTGCATTCGTATTGTGGTCTATATAAAAATATATAAATTTTAGAATACAAAATACTCGGAGGAATAACTCAAAATAAAAATAAAACTTTTTATTTATTATCACATTAATAAAATCACGTTTAATCATAACTTATCGTTTTCATTTTTGGTATATACCTTAAACATTATTTTATAACTTACTTTTATTTTAATTTATTTCACAGCATATTTTTTTTATTGCAACATAACATTTAACGAATTTTTTACTGATGAATATCGCCCAGGAATACCAAATAAATAAAAATATTAAAATTTAATATTGTAAATACAGTTGAATCTCGATTATCCGGGTCGCACGGATAATTGAAAAACACTGTTAATAGAGGTTAAATAAAAATACAAAATAGTTCATATTGTTATAAATAAGACATGACATTTTAGTTTGTATTAAAACATGAAATATCATTTTTCATGGATAATAGAGGTATAAAAACTGGAAGCACGGATAATAGAGGTAAAATCACGGATAATGGAGGTCAAGAAATAAAGTGTCAGCATGCCGGTTAATAGATGTAATCGGTTGATAGAGGCCCGAATAATCGAGGTTCAACTGTATAAGATTTTTATTTCTTTTGGATAAAATTATTTAATAAATATAAAAAAAATCAAGGCGTTTTTCTAAAAAATTCAATCATAACCGAACTGACCAATTTAACTATAAAAGAAACTAGTTTCTACTGCAAAATAGTAAAATATGACTTAAGCACTTTTTCCTTATTGCCACAGATATTACCCAGTTATACGGGACATAATCTGCCCCGAATATACGTTGAATAAACATTGTCAATGTATACAAGTTTATTTAGATGTGACAGACAACGATTTTTATTTGCAAGTCTAGGTCAATATTTTGTTGTTTATTGCAATAAAAATTATAAGTAAAAAGCTTGTCTTATTTATCCAACATACAGATCCAAAGTTTTAATTCTGTATCTGGATTCAGTAACTTATATTACGATAATCGTATCGTTATAATAACTACAACGAAAATTTATCGACTTTACTTATCAACAGATAAGGTCACAAGACCTTATCTGTTGAGTTTTTCGTATTTATTCCTAATGCTTTTCGCTTGTTTTCACATTTTCTATACAGAGATACTACATAATATTGTATTAAATGTTGAATAAGATAAAGCGGGAGAGTATCGTTAAAAAGAAATTAGAGAATAACTCGTTATAATTATCGTTATCGCAGGCGAATAAATATGTCGATAAATATTACGATTTTTGGTTCGCAAAAAGTTACAGAATCCAGGTGCTGATATCCTAAACTCTCTCTTTTTAACGAGAGGATCCAAAAATAATAATTTCTGTTATTTGCTTTAGTCAAATGTTTGTATGGCAATTTTGTATTAATATACACTTCAAACCCAAATTATTTTTTTGTTGTTTATTTTTTTTTTTCTTTTGTATTATTTTATATGAAAATATTGTTGAATTCTTGCATTAAAAATATATTTTCATTTACAAATAAAGCAATTTATTTTAGTTTTATAAGCATATTTTTGGAGTTTTTAGTGTATATGGAACGCACTGGTTTCCTGGTTATCACATATTTAAGAAAAAATTTTAAAAATTAAACTAGCAAATTGCGCATTCCCAGACCTGGCCTCAATAAAACTATTTGAAAAATATGCACTTTTGTATGGTAATTAAAAACAACAAAAATACCATATTGTATAATTAGGCAATTATACAACCCATACAACACTAAAGAACAATTGATTGTTAACGAGTTATTTAAAAAAAAAACTAAGTTATCTGTTAATTAATACGTGATATATTACAGGGTGGGCCAAAAGAAACCAAGGGGTGTAAAAGTTTAATAACTTTTTTGTTTATTAATTTTTTTTATTTTTTCTTTCAGATTATATAGACAACACTTGGAGAATTTATAATGGAGAGGTTCACAACTGAACAGAGAACCAGAATAATAGAATTTTATTATTTAAACCAGAGATCAATTATTTTAACACAAAGAGCATATCGTCGACATTTTAACGTCAGAATTTCGCCCTCTGAAGCGATGATTCGTTGCTTAGTTAATCGTCATCACCAAAATGACAGCGTAAGAGATTTGCCTCGAACCGGTAGACCACGTTTAAGTCGCACTGCGGAAAATGTTGAACGAGTACAGCAAAGTGTTAACGAAGCACCAGAAACATCTGGCAGAAAGCGTTCTGCTCAGCTAGAAATGTCTCGTACGTCACTACGGCGCATTTTAAAAAAAGATTTACAGTTATACCCATATAAGGTGCAATTGGTCCAAGCATTAAAACCCGCAGATCATCGGCAACGTCTGAATTTTGCAGTTAAATTTCAAGAGTTGGCCAGAAATGAAATCAACTTTATTGAAAATTTGATTATGAGTGATGAAGCTCATTTTCATTTGAATGGCTTTGTTAATAAGCAGAACTGTAGGTTCTGGGGTTCTCAAAATCCAAGAGCCATTCATCAACGCCAATTGCACCCCATCAGGTGTACAGTATGGTGTGGGATCACATCTGAAAATGTCACTGGGCCCTACTTCTTCGAGAATGAAGACGGAAGTGCTGTAACCGTAAATGGAGAGCGGTATCGGTTTATGATAGAAAATTTTTTACGTCCTGCTCTTGAAAACAGACTGCCCGAGACACAATGGCACTTTTAAGTCAAATTTTTGGAGAGCGAATAATTTCGCGAAATTCGGAAATTATTTGGCCAGCGCGATCGCCAGATTTGACAGCACCCGACTATTTTCTTTGGGGTTTTTTGAAGGAGCGAGTGTATGTGAACAAGCCAGAGACAATTCTTGAACTAAAGGCAAACATTGTTGCAGAAATTCGAACGCTACAGCCACTAGTTTTGAAAGATGTTATGGAAAATGCTCTAAAAAGAGCCCATCAGTGCGAAGCTGAAAACGGTGGTCATTTAAGAGACATCATTTTTCATACTTAGTGTAAAAAAATTTCCATTTTGTATATTATATAATCTGAAAGAAAAAATAAAAAAAAAGTTAATGAACAAAAAAGTTATTAAACTTTTACACCCCTTGGTTTCTTTTGGCCCACCCTGTATAAAATAATTACACAATTTTGTTTTACTAAAATTTATAGGTATCAGCGTGTTAAATTATGAAATAAACAAAAATATATTGACTACACAAACTTCTCTGAATTGAATATTAATTTGTTCAATTCAGGTGCTACATAAAAAATTTGCAAATTCAAATGCAATAGTTTGTAATAATTTGTTTGAGAAAACAAAAACTTTGATGTCAAGCTTTGATTCAACAAATTTTTTACTGGATTAAAATTTTTATAACCGACGAACGGATTTTAACAACCACCTTTGAATCTTATGAAACCCAGTCGACTTTTTGCATGTTACTTAACTAAAATAAATATAAAATTTTGGACTTTTAGCTTCTGTTTTTTCTGAGATATGGTGCGTCAAAAAATCAAAAAAAAAATAATTAAGAACACATATAAGAGGTCTGCCATTATTGCTCATATCTTCAAAAGTTATTAAGATGCAGGGTCGAAGTTGGTCTCGTTTAATAATTATTGAGAATAGCTTGAAAACTGCATTTACTTTAACTTTTTTTCTGAAAGTTCAAAGATCACTGTCACATGATTTAAAGTTTGGGGAACTATTTCTCAAAAAATTAAACTCTTAAAATTCTAAAAAAAAATATATGTTAATCCTTCAGACAGTCTCTTCTGCATTTTGTGTCTAAAAATTTGAGTGAGCTCTTATTAGTTTATATTATTTTAGTACTATAGAATATTCGTGCAAATTTTTTTACAATTCTAAGGGCCATTATTAGAACTTAAAATTAGTTAAAAGTAGGATTTTGTCGGACGTATAAAACGCTATTCATTAATATAAATTTAATTTAACTTACCAGGAAGGATACATTTGCCTTTACCTTAGCGCTTACTCTAAATAAATATAAAAATATCTTAATAATAAAATAATATAAAATTGTACTGTTGGTAAACTTTTTATACGTCCGATAAAATCCTACTTTTAACTAACTTTGAGTTGTAATAATGGCCCTAAGAAGGTTAGATAAAAAATTGCGTTTTTTTATCGTTGATTTAAAATGGAATTACCCTACTAAAAAATCAAATAAAATAAATCACTGTTTTGTATGATATACAATTTCTATATTGGAACAGAAATCTCCTCTAAACAATTTTGTTACAAATGTTATTTTATTTCAGTTGTATGAATTAGAATTTTTCTTTCTATACTTTTTTGATTGTAACAAAATTGTAATAAACTATTTACTAGAACAGTAAAAGATATTTACTGGAACTAAATTTTATTTCAAACAAAGGCGTGTTTGAACAGTCGTTGGGAAAAATTTGTTCTGTGTACTCAAATAGCCGACTGTAATGTAATGTAACTGCAAAGTAAGAAACAGCTGATCCATGTTTTTATATAAAAAAAGTTTATGTTACATTACATCCCTATAACCATTTTCATTACTTTTTACATAACAATATCGATCGGCTGTTTCCTACTGTTGCAGTTACATTACATTACAGTTGACTAACTGAGCCTTAAATTAGCAGAGAATCAACTATGTATATTCTTTAGCTTTACCTCGTAGTTAAAAAATATGTCTTTCTTGAACTTTGTAATCGAAATTCCAAATTAAGGTAAATAAATTAAATTGTCCTTTATTAAATTTGATTGTTTTACATCATATTATGCCAATTGGTTTAATTTATATGAAACTAACTTGCTGTTGTTATTGACATTGTTGCCAGACATTAATTTTAAATGTTGTTTGCATAAATGTATTTATACAAATCTTTCTCATGAGTAGACAATTTGATTATCATAAACAATTTGCACTTGAATGAATACTTATTTGATAATTTTCAGGAGTCTGCATTTGATTTGTGTACTTGGCGTAAAATTCGAAAATGTGTTTTATTTAATTTTTTAGGCAAAATACATTTCTCTCGTTAACATAAAATAATAAAAAATAATGAATTTATTGAATTTAACTTAGGCTGTTTTGAAGAAAGCTATGTGTAAAATATTAATACATATTTATATTTAATAATACTGTGTAATAAAATCGAAAATTGTTAATATATCTTTAAAGAAACAAAGGAACAGGATTTATAATTGTTTGTCTATATAAGTTGTGATAACACATTCATAAACGAAAAATATCTATGTATAAAGTAATTCAATTCAGGTTTAATATTATATTTAAAATAACGTTGAATAGAGAAAAAGTGTGCATGAAAAAAAATTTTAATCCAATTGTGTCCAATTTTTTAATAAATGACACATTGCATAAAAAATTCCATAATTAAAATTGGGCATATATCTTATTTGTTTAAGTACTTTAAACCTGTCAACACTATTTTAAAATAAGAAAACTATTTTCTCAATTGTTGATCCTTGAACTGAATAAAGAATTTTTGTCCAAGAACTTTGAAAAACAAACGAAACAATTTTCTAATATAAAATAGCAAAATGCTATTGACATCCATATCGTAAGCTTCAACAAAAAAACAACCAAACTCTATATTGTAGTCTAAAATTGCACTGGAGAGAAAAAAACTGCATAAAATTTTTAAAATTTTGAATACTAGAGAAATTCCACATGAGAACTAGCTGACTTGAAAATGAAGAACTGTATAAAAGATAACAATAAGTAAATAAATTCAGTAAAGTGCTACTCTGACTACCGTAGGAAGGGTTCCGTACGAACACTAGATATGTAATTAAATACAAACTTCATCCTATATAATATATAGTTTTGGCATTTTTTTTTTCGTTTTTGGGGTTTTTTCGTGTTTTTTGTTTTGGCGTTTTTGCGTTTTTTCGGATTTGGCGATTTTTTTAAGTTTCGGCTCTTTGTTTAGTTTTTACACTTTATTTTCTCGTTTTGGCGATTTTTTAGGTTTTTGGTGTTTTCTCATTTTGGCGATTTTTTTTATTTTTGGCGATTTTTTTAATTTTTGCGCTTTTTTTATATAAAAATTTTTTTTAGTTTTGGCGACATTTTCGCGTTTTGGCGACTTTTTTGGGATTTTTGGCGTTTTTTTTTTATTTTGGCGATTTTTTCGAATTTGGCGATTTATTTTAGTGCTAGAATTTTTTTTTCAATTTTGGCGATTTTTTTCGTTTTGGCGATTTTTTTTAATTTTTGACGATTTTTTTTTTTTGGTTTGGCGATTTTATAATTTTCGTTTTTTATAGTTTTACCATTTCTGAAAATTTCAAGTGTTTGCCTCTTACGGTTTCCAAGATATAGCAAGTTATCAAAATTACATAGTCAAAATTGCATTAACTGATAAACCACCCTTTAATTTAAATTTTTTAAATTTTAGTGTTAATTGTTGTAGTCTGTATAAAAATACACTAATTTTACAAATTTCAAGTTTCAATATACATATGTTCATACATTTTTCGTTGCTCGTTTTGGAACACCCTTTAATTTTTAATTCTCATGTATTTGCTGTTGTAGCGGCCAAGCTTCTACATACACTGTCCAAATTTCTGGTGCGTACCTCTTACGGTTCCTGAGAAAATACCGTGCGACGGACAGACGGACAGCGTAGCGAAAACAATAGGGTTCCTTTTCACCTTTGGTGTACGGAACCCTAAAAATGAATTTAAATATGTTCTTAGGTAAATGGTTTTTTCTTTTTGTAAGCTAACGATACCCTGTTGGAAATTAGGTTAACTCTAAACTAATTTAAGCTAACTATTTCGCAACTAGTACTGACTGACACTTGTACTACTTTTAATGTAACCAACTGACTATTATAACATTGTGATGTCCTTCCTAGGCGGTATTCAATTGTTTCACTCTGCATTACTTTGAACTAACTTAAAGTTGATTTTTTTTAAATCACTTGGTAGTCAGTAAAATAAAAATTTTTTTCTGGGGTTCGAACAAGTACTCAACGAGCTACCACTCAGCTAAGGTACCATCTAAAATAACAACAGCAAAATGTTAATACAAAACTGAAATGAGTTTCAAAGTAGCTGAGAATAAATTTGTTGGCTCTCATCAAATTCAATTACGTACACAACTTAAAAATAAATTTTGGGTTCGTTCTGGATGACATTGAAGTTAGCTTTTAGTCAGTCTATGAAAATTTAACTATAAGTTAACCATTTTTGTAGTCAACCACACATTTTCCGACAGGCTATGTACATATAAACTGACACACATGCAAAAAAACCAACCCAAGCACAAGTAAGAGCAGATAAGTACCTGTAAAAAGTCTTGCAAGAAAATTTATATAACATATAAAATTACCTTGAAATAATTCAAGTGAAAAACATAAGGCATAGAATATTCTTGCAAACAAAAGATAAATGAAAGAATTCCTAAGCATATTAGGAAATAGTCAGAAAATGTTGCAATCTATGCAGTCAATGCAAAGAAAAAATTATATAAGAACTTGTGCTACAACAAATATTTAAAGCTTTCAATTGTTATAGAAATATTTTTGCTATTAAATAAATCACAATGAAGAACATATTTTTTTTTAATTCTAGAAAACATAATTGTAAGGAATCTTTAAAAATACAATTTCCATTCTTTTTGTTGCAATGAAATCTCTGGTCCAATTTCTGAGGTTGGATATATTTCTTTATTGGAGTACATGTAGAGAAGTTATGCAATAATTGGTGTGGTTGCATGAAGATATATCTAAAACAAAATCTTGGTAAAACTTAAAATTAAAAAAAATTATTAGTTTTGAAAATTTTTGCGAAGTCCTAGTTTACACTATGCAAGTCTTATTGTTAAGCTGATTAGTTTGTTGGGAGAGAGAGACGAGGGGAACAGAAACGCTTCTTTTCCCTCTCTCTCTCTGCTAACAAACTTGTTAGGTTAGCAATAAGACTTGCATAATATAAACTAGGACGAACAAAGCAGATTGCAAAGCTAATTGAGACAATATATTTAAGCAACTAAGGCCCAATAATTGACTTCTAAATTATGTGTCATTTATCTTTAAGTGTCTCTTAAGTACCGAATTCATTCTTTCAGTATAAAGTTGAGAACCATTTAAATGCCCAACCTTGTCTATTTAAATCACACTTAAGTCTTACGAGCATCCCATATGTTATTGTACTTGTGTGTGTTTATTGAAAACATGTACATGAACATCATGTGGTCGTATTAAAAAGAATTTCGTTTAATTTTCATAAATATATAACATATACACTGCATAGTATCATATCATGGAATAAATAAATAGAAAAATGCGTTCTGATGCTCATTTGGTTTCATAAAATGTGTTTTTATGCAATTTTAATTTTCTACATGTTGATAACCTAACTTTCTTATTTACATTAAACATCTGTGTTCTTTTAGAACTATCAACATTTCATAGTATTTAAGTGATCATTTAATTTTACGACTGAAAAATTGAAACTGCAATTAAGTGCAACTTAAAATTAAGTGGCTATTAGCTAAATGACACTTAATTGAGAAGTCGATTATTGGGCCTAAGTCTAAACAATTTGCTATTTTTTTTCTTCGTCTGTTGGATCAAATTTTTAAACAAAAATAATTTTATATTTGTGATTTGAACGGGCTTAAGTTCGTATCGCTTTTTAAGCCAAATTACATGTGATAATTATTAATGAACAAATAACACCAAAGTCTGTTGTAAATATTCTGACTAACAACACATAGTTGAACGGAACAGCCAGCCGTTTTCGAAGGCCACTAAACCTTCATCATCAGCGTTCTTTTGTGTTTGGTCCACTGTATGTGGTGTCAGTTGATGTAGATTTCTGCTTTATATACTTAGCATTTTATTGCAAATGGAATATGTGAACTGTTTTCATTTTTGGTGTTATTTGTTCATTAATAATTATCACATGTAAGTTGGCTTAAAAAGCGATACGAACTTTAGCCCGTTCAAATCACAAATATAGAAACAAATGGAGTTCGAATAATAATTTAAATTAACTAAAAAATAATTTTAGTTTAAGGAATTCGCAAATTTTTTTTTATATATTTAAAAACACATTTACCGAAAAAAGTGATCAAATATTGGCTCAAATTTTAATAAACAGAAAAATTTCATAAAATTTTTGTGAAAAAATTCACAAAAATCAAAATCTATGTAGATTAAAGAAACTATTGGTGAACAAGCATCAAGTAACATCAATTTATCTATTATTCCTTTCTTTTTTATTTATATCAACAGAAATAATAATTAAGTCTTAAATGTTTTAATTATTTTCGTTGTGATATACATACATGCATAAATATACCACAGGGAAACATCAATACGTTTTCATTATAAAACACGTGCCGCATATATTTGAGAAAAAAAATGTGAAAATAACCTAACACAGATTAATTTACGTTTAACTTGTACGGCTGTAATAAATATATTTGTAGTCTTGTTATGTTGTCACTAGTGTTGCCAGCCTAGTATTTTTTAAGGCAAAATTATGTTAATATTTTTTGTTTAACAGCTTCGAAATTTATAAATTAAAGTTGTCTTATTTTTAGTATGCAATAATACTTAGGAGAATTTAGTAGTAGGAACTCTGATAGTCTTAATATGGGACCAGAAAAAATTTGTTGCTTCAATTTGTCCACGAAGTTCTTTATAAAGATATTAATATTATAAAAAAGCATAATAATTTAATAACAATTCAAATATAAAATACCAAAAGTTAAACATTTAGGGTAATTCCATTTTAAATCAACGAAAAAAAACGCAATTTTTTATCTAACCCTCTTAAGCTACGGTCACACTTGTCAAACATTTGCCCAAAAAAGCGTAACCACTAAATGCTAATGAAAAATCTTTCAATTCAGACAAAAGTTTGTGAAGTTAAAGAGTAGCCAATATTGTAGGATTCTATGACATTGTGCATTAGTTGCGTTCGAAACTGTTTAATATGATAAACAAGTGTCTGGATCAAAATTTTTTTCATTAGTGTTTGTTGGTTACGCTTATTTTGGCAAATGTTTGACACGTGTGACTGTACCTTTAGAATTGTAAAACAATTTGCACGAATGTTCTGTAGTAGTAAAATAATATAAACTAATAATCACTCAAATTTTTTGACACAAAATGCAGAAGAGACTGTCTGAAGGATTAACATATATTTTTTTTAAAATTTTAAAAGTTTCATTTTTTGAGATATAGTTCCCCAAACTTTAAATCATTTGACAGCGATCTTTGGCCTTTCAGAAAAAAAGTTAAATTAAATGCAGTTTTAAAGCTATTCTCAATACTTAGTCCCAAATCACACTGTGCAAGTCTTATTGCTAAGCTGATTAGTTTCAGGGATAGAGAGACGAGGGGAACAGCAACGTTTCTTTTCACCCCGTCTCTCTCTCTCTCCTAATAAACTAATCAGCTTAGCAATAACACTTGCATAGTGTAAATAGGGACTTATTAAACGAAACCAACTTCGACCCTGCATCTTAATAACTTTTGAAGATATGAGCAATAATGTCGGACCACTTATATGTGTTTTTAATGATTTTTTCATTTTTTGACGCGCCATATCTCAGGAAAAACAGAAGCTGGAAGTCCAAAATTTTAGTTTAGTAACGTGCAAAGAGATAACTAAGTTTCATAAGATTCAAAGGTGGTCGGGAAAATCCGTTCGTCGGTTATAAAAATTTTAACCCTTTAAGTTTGTAATATGTTTTGCAATCATTTTTGGTAAATTGTTTTTCACAGCCCTATTACATTATTTATATTTTATCTTCTAGTGCGCTTTGTAGAAGTCAGAATCTTACGATAGATTTAAAAATGATACATTAAATTGATACAACTTTTCAAAACGATCGGTTTGAAACCGTTTAATTTATTAATGACTGGACATTTGTTACAAACACAAACTTAAAGTTTCGCTGATTCTGCTGATGATAGAAAATAATTGCGATTGGACAGAGGAACTTCTTAGCTTCTCTTAAATACAAAAATTATTACTTAAGAAAAAATTTTGGAAACTAATGTAGTGAGAAATTTGAAACTCTCCATGACTATTTATATCAATAATGAGAATTGTATTCTACAAAAGAGTGAAGGCTGAATCGCACTTCTAGTAAATATATTTTTTTTTTTTTTTTTTTGCTTTTTATCTCAAAACGTATATTTATGGGGTGTAGCGAGGCACACACAGGTTTTTAGCTAGTTAAGCATTAACGACACTTGAAAAAATATTTGGAATGAAATTTTATCAGTTTCATTTTAATACAAATGGAATAAGATATTGTAAATCTCTAAAAAGCGGGATAAAGCGGGGTAGAAATTCGAGGCGGGTTTGAACTGTGAAAAGCGAGATGTCTGGTGAGGTTAACTATACTATTACATTCCATTTGCAACATATCAAATTATCAGCTGAATTAAGCTACTGTTCAATATCGGTAGCCTTTATTCAAAATACGTCAATTCAAAAAAGCTAACTTTTCAGTAGAGCAAAAAAACTATTTAATTCACTCATTGTTGTAAAAAAATGATGTGCCTTCCATAATATGGTTTTAATATACTTACTTATTTATAGGTCTGCAAAAAAATATTTTATTTTGCACTGGTTTGCATATTTTTATGAGATAGCATATTTTAGTCGATCAAAAAATAAATATTTGTATAGAGTTAGCATATTTTGTCGAAAAAAAAATGATTTTTTTGAATATATTTATTTTTAACCCCCGACTAAAAAAAGGGGTGTTATAAGTTTGTAGTGTGTGTATGTGTGTCTGTGTATCTGTGTGTCTGTCCGTGTCCACGTACAGGCCAAACGGCTGGACCGATTTTCATTTAGTTTTTGCTGTTTGAAAGATGACTTGATCGAGAGGGTTCTTAGCTATGCTTGAAGATAATCGGTCCAGCCGTTTAGAAGATATAACATCTTTTCTGAAAAAAGTCGGGGGTTTTTAAAATTTTTAATTTTTGTTATTTAATCAATTGTTGAAATTTTTATTTAGTCCTAGATATAAGAATTGAAAGGCTACAAGAAAAAACTTAAAGAACCATAAAAAAACAACTTCAGTCTGACTGAATCCCTCTTCCATCTCGAGATGGTCAGCTTTAGCACTCTCTAACTCACCCTCTAGTGTAACAGGTTCACTCTAAGTTAGCTTATATCATTAACTATAATCGGTCCATACATAATGTTTCTATTCGATTAACAGTTTAAAAGCTATACACACATTACCAATTTTTTTTTATCCTAACATCTCTGTACTAATAACTATATTAAAAGAGTCCATATCTCAAAAACTTGCTATAGAATGTCAAGAATCCTTACCAGATTCTTAGCTTAGCACTAATCTATGATATAGATTTATTGGAAATTCACATGGGAGTTAGCATTTATTTTCACGAAAAAACTTATACTTTGAGATAGCAGAATAAGAAAAATTGATATAAACCGGGTAAAAATAATTTTTTTGACTTGAAATTTATGAATATTGAATATTGCATAGGGGAGCTATTTGCCATTGGAAACTCATTTTGACCAAATTTGAGTTGACGTATTTTGAATATAGGCTCTCAATATGCTGGCTTCAATTTTGGCATACTATCGCCAACATATTCGGATATCTCATGAATAAATTCTTCAATGTTGTCTTTCAGTGCTCACTCCTTGCGGGGTTATCACTTTAAACATCAGCCTTACCATAGCTTAAGAGTGTTAAGCTGCACGATCTAGGAGGCCAATTGATGGGTCATTGTTTCGCTTGCTGTGTGACTTGTGGCAGCACCTTGTTGAAATCACATATCAACCAAATCTAACATTTCCATTTTGGTAAAAAAAACAGTAATAGAGGCCCAACTGCTGCTAATAGCGATGAACCGACAATCCACGGCCATCAACAACACTGGCGGATACAGTTGCGATATTATACTCTGTTCGCACTATACGTATGCGTGTTGGTCGTTTAATGTTCAGTAATGTAATTTTGGTGTGAAATTTAGTTACAAAGGGCGTGTGTAGAAAAGTACTATGGTGAAAAATATTTGCATGTGGGGAAAAATTTCATTTTTCTGCTGTGCCAAATAATATCATTTTTGACAACCCAGCTAAAAAAAATTATATATAGTGCATATATTTTTAATATATGAATGTATGAATTAGAGAGCTGCGTAAACAGTCTTGAAATGCAAAAACGTCATGATTTTTAAATGTATTCACGTCGCATGTATTATACTAAACCAATAATAAATGCTGTCGTACTGTACTGTTGATTAGTGTATGCTTGTTATTTTTCATATTGTACGTTTGAGTGTGTGTGTAATATGTAGATGGCAAGCTTTTATGTGATTAACCGCATACAACTAATGTTAATGCATGTGTGTGCCTTTGCATGTGCGCAGAAAAATAAAAGATCATACACACATACATGCAGAGGGTTGCCAGACGGCCTGGAATGGCCTGGAATGGCCTGGATTTTCCATTTTTTTTTAGAGCCTCATCCAGTTATCAGCTAACATAGAATTTATCCAGTTAAAAATTATTTCTTAAATTTTAAAAAATAATTTCTTTATCAATTATATTTTTAATTAATTACACAGCGGAACGGAACAGTGGTTTTATTGCTTCATTTAAAATAGCCGAACCTTATGTATTTTTATCTGCTGATTACGATGGCAGCTCTAGTTTTAAAGATATAGTGACAATTAGCATATGCTTAATTTATACCACTTTTTTATAATTCACTTAGTATATCACGAATGGTCCCCCAAACTTAAAAATACTTTCTGGATTATTAAATTTCATTAAATTCTATTTGAGTAGATGAACATTGAGTATATCGTGATATCGTACTCTTATTACATGGATGTTAAAAATCGTGTCTTTTTGGTTTAGTTCTTAAATTTTTTTTATTTAAATTTTTGAAATTAAATGAACTGGTTCTTATGTATTTTTGTCCGCTGATTGCGAATATAGTTTTATTATTTATCTATCGCCTCTAGTCTCACAAAAAAAGACTAACATTTTTGCATTCTCATGCCTTCCAAAAAAATTTGTTTTTTGTATCACATATCTGATCAATGCAATTATTACTTATAATAAATGTTGTATTGACCAGTCCAGAAAATTTTTGTTTTATTTATAGTTATTATATCGAAATTTGCAGCTTTTACCAAAAAAAAAAAAAAAAAAAAACAATTTTAAGGAAAAATTTTAATTTTTAATGCAAAATTATTGGGCCTAATCACGAGTGTGGTATTTCGACTTCTACTACGATTATTTTGTACAAGACTAAAGAATATTGCTTTACAAACTCTTCGTATTCGAAATACGACACTCGTAATTAAGCTCACTAAAATAATCAGAACTTATCAAAAAAAAGAGGCTATATTCAAAATCAGCGACGTCATATTATTAGAAATAATATTTTTTGATGGCGTAAGAAAAGAAAAATTCAAGATATTATTTTCTAAATATAATGCACAAATCTCTGAAACTAGAGGGTATAAGAATATAAGAAATCTTTTTTCGTAATTAGCGGACAAAAATTCATAACAACTAGTTATTTAAGTAAAAAAGATAATAATAAAAAATAATATGGACTAAACTATGCTCCTCAATGTAAAGCTATCGAAATAAAGGAAATCGTTTTACAGATTAAAACTAATGACGGAATCGTAATCAGGAAATAAAAATACATAAGAATCAGCTTTTCTTATTAAAACAATGCAAAAATTTCTGTTTTCTGGTTGTGTTTTTATATCTTCTAAGGAAAAATTTTTAATACTAAATAAAAAGAAACAATACAAATGTACAACCAGTTGTAATTTTCCCTAACACTGATTAGTTCCTCTATTTTGTATATCACTGACAATTTACAACCAAAACAATATTTTCAAAAAGCATCAACACTGCTTTTTAAGCTTATTTTTAAATTGTCCAGTTATTTTTTCAAAATCTAGTTGAATTTTTTCCATTGTCCAGGTATTTGACTTTTGGTATCTGGCAACCCTATACATGCATGACGTTCGTACACGCTCTTATGCGTAGAAAGAAGCTAGTATCACAAATTCTTCCGTCACGAAGTGTTTTCTTCTTTACTCTTGTACCTACAATACTCAAATAAATTTCTTGCAAACAGTGATGTTAACGTTTGTTTTATAAGATTTCGCTGTAGTAAAGCATTTAAAAAATCCCTCATGCCTTGAAAGTTCTTATAAGATATCTTATGCAGGAGACTAGTATGAATTCATGTTTGGAAATATATGGGATTATATATGGCAAAACTATTATATATGAACTAATATATGGACTAATATATGAAATGTATTATAATATATGAGCTCATATATGGAACTTTAATTATGAAGCTCTTCATATGTGTATCCATATATAGAAATAAGATTTAATATATGGAGCCATATGAGAATGTATGCATACATGATATCTCACATAAGATCGTTTTCGCAATCAAAAAAGCTTGGATTTTATCACTGGTGAATTCGAAATCCATTAGAAAATAGATATGGTATGCAGAGTACATGCGTACCCTCAACGTTAAAAAAAACTATTGTTAAAAAAAAAAACCATTATTGTATGATGTTATACCTTGTGGATCAAATAATCAAAAAGAAAATCCAGTTATTAATTTTATCGGAAATAACAGAATTCTCTAGATGAGAAACAAAAAACAAAAACTATTGTTAGAGGGATTATTATTTCCTTTATAATTAATTGCATTAGTTTTTAATCTGATTTCTTAAATTAAATATATGTACGAATATGAGTTTTGTGTTTTTTAAATAATCGATTCACCTTTTGACTCAAAATGAGGAATGAACTGACTTTTAGTTCGTTTTTCGTTATTTGTCCAAACGAATGTTTCATTAAATACAACCTACCTGTTCAAAATAAAAAAAGTAATTTTAGTAATTAAATTTATTGCACAGCAGTGCAATTTTGTGAATCAAGAGTGCATTAATATGAACTTTCAATACTGTAGAGGGAATATTTACACATACATTTATGAAAATGTGTGAATATATATATAATCATATATGCTCATATACCCAAATTTTTTCGGATCCGAACCATATATGGGATATCATATTTGCTCCATACATATTTTTTTTTAGCTGGGAATGTAAAATTTTGACAAATTCGCATTAGCATAGAGAGAAGCTGATGAAAATAAATTGTTGCGGCGGCAAAGCAAAACCTTTGACTACAAGCTGCCAGCAACCGAAATATTTTTAAAAGGACATTTTTATATAAAACAATATTCTTGTAGCAAAAAAATTATATAATATTGTATTAATAATGCAACTTTTTTCGTAAATTAAAATAAATAATGATTTTTTCACAGCCTAATTACATTTAAATAACGTAAAAATCTCTGTCTTAGGTGACGGCTCGAAGCGACGGCGATGGTTT
The DNA here is from genome assembly GCA_949987645.1 of Tachina grossa. Taxonomy (NCBI): domain Eukaryota; kingdom Metazoa; phylum Arthropoda; class Insecta; order Diptera; family Tachinidae; genus Tachina; species Tachina grossa. The sequence goes on along the minus strand of OX465274.1, from coordinate 148,298,593 downwards.
TGAATTTTATGATACCATGCTTTTTATTTGCTGCTTGTCAAAAATTTATCTGTTGTGTCAAAAATTCTATTAGCCCCCAAGGCTAGTGAAGTTTTATTCATCTCAGAAGTGTCAAAAATTTACTTGCTTGGCACAGGCCCAAATAGTTCGAATAACTGGCTCAAAATGTCGCCCATACTGGCAATAAAATGGAAGAATTGCACGATGCATCTTCTTAACCAAACATGAATTTTGATAATAAAATTTAACAATCTGCAAGCGTTGTTAATTTGTAAGTTGATTCATGGTTAAATAAAAGACCAAACTGAACATGTTTTACAGTAACATGATACACAAAAACAGCTGATATAAGGCAATTGTAATATAAAAAATTTTGATGTCACATTTCATATGTTTAAAACATTGTCTTTATTTGCCAAATATATAATTTTTTTTTTTTTTTTTTTTTTTTTTTTTGAAAATATATCATAAGAAAATCTTTCTGTTCAAGGAAACCCTAAAGATAAAAAAATAATAATGCTATACTAAAGAACAATGTTGTTGTCATCAATTCAAACCACTTCATTACTTCATGGGAAGTTTTAAATGATTTGCTTGTTATTTAAAAATTTGTTATAAAATGTTTTCACAAAGCATGAGTTTGCAAGAAGTTACAAAAATTTGTTCTTATTAAAATTTGTTCATTTTTTTCTCCTTTCTTTAAAGCATTTTTGTTTCTTCTCCTGGCAACACTGCTACTTACATGCCGGCCAAATTCAGGATAGGAAGGGTGGTAGCAAGGAATTTCTAAATACGAGTATTTATAATCATGCAGGCAGAGAAAAAAGCACATGCTCCATCAATAAGAAAGCTTACGAACATAATAACTAAATATGCGGAAGCATCTCTCATATGCTTTGATGGATTAATACGGAACAATGTATGTGTACATATTAGTAAGTGTGTGTGTGTGTGGGATGTATCTGTGGACTGGTGTGCGTGTGGCTTGTAATTTGTACCGGCTTGCTGCCTACATTTGTGCGTATGTTTATTAATTGTTTGATGAGCTCGTGTAAAAACATTTTTTACTACTATTATTTTACTATTTTTTCATGCAGAGTTTATACACATTTATATTTGTATATACGCCAGCCATTTACAGCCTTCATTAGAACTGAAACTTTGAAAAAACATAAATGTGTATGTTTACATTTTTTTTTTCATGAATATTAATACACAAAAGTGAAGTCTACTATCTCTTTTATGCCGCAGGCAGTTAAGTTTTATTTTTCTTTATAATTATTTCGTATTAGGATATTTAATCATATGGTTGTCAGCACTAAGTGCTAAAATTTTAATTAAGTTTGCTTTGAAGGCAGTGCAAAGCAATTTCGTATTTTTTATGACTTCATTGGAAAATAAATTGTTTTGTTAAGATTCTTAAGGTGCTGTTGTTAATGCATAAAATTATATTGCTTAAAACAAATGAGTTAAATGTATTTTTCAGACACATATTGCTACGAATTTTAAATGTAGATTTCAATTTAATAAAGAAAATTATATATAATAGTGTTTTTATGCTGACATGGTTTTAATAAAAGTTGGTTTTAACGTTAAAACCAACATACAAATTGTTTTTGTTAAAACCAAATTAAAACCATTTTTGAATTGGTTTTAAGTTGGTTTTATGAAATGCAACCTTGTTTTCGCTGTGATAAATTCAGTGCTGCCAAGTTAAAATGACTGAGAGCAGCTGATAATGTTATACCAGTGAATAACAATAGATGGCGTTTGAAAAATTTTCAACTTAAAAATGCATGCAGCAGCAACAATAATCAAAAAATTATGGGAAAAAATAGTGTTTTGGAAGGAAAACAACGAAAATATTTCAAATTTAACTGTGGAAAGTGAAAATAGACAATATGATTAACATTCATCTGCCTATAAAAAAGGTTTATCTTATAATGCATTTGTGCATTTTGATATTGTTAACAATATTTCCAAGCACTTCTTCATTCTGTATAAGAAGTTCCATAATTTAAAAAAATTGTATTTACAAAATATAAAATAATTTCCATTTTAGAGTGCATTGTGAAATATCTCAGTGTTTCATACAAACAAAAACAGTTGAACAGTATGTCCAATAAGTCTTATTAAAAAGCAGAAAAAATTCAACAACAAATACACGCATTTCTGCAGGAGATTTATTTTATTTTGAGCAAAGTTATTAAACAGCCTGTGAGTTAAAACCTGAATTTAACAAACTTGCAGTGTGAAAGCAAAATCAGCTGTTTATGGTTTTAACGTTAAAACCAGGTTTTAACTTTCAGTGTGAAAACAATATAACATTTGAAAACAACACCAAAATGCTGTTAATCTACAAAAGTGGGTATGAAACTAAAAGTAATGGCAGTTGAGTTTTACTAAAAATATTGAATAGACATCATTTATTGCATTTGGAAAGTTCAGTCTACATATCAATACACATTCGCTTATCATATAGAAAAATTTTTGATGTGTAAACATCTATACGCTAGGTGGTAAAAATCTTTTGACTTTGATTTCTTTGCTGAGATTTCTTTGCTGAGATTTCTTTACATTGTCAAATCGGTGTGAGCTATGTATGAGTGTATTAGTGTTTGAAAGAAGCAATACCAAGCAGAGAAACAAGTCGACCGGCTCGAAGCCGACGGTGCGCCGCCGCCAGTTATTTTTCTGTATATTTCCGTACACCTAAGGTGAAAATTAACTGTAAGAGCTACGGAGTTGAAATTTGGACACAATGTGTAGACATTTGGCCACTACAACAACAAATACATGAGAGTTAAAAACTAAAGGGTGTTCCAAAACGAGCAACGAAAAATGTTAAAATCCCATGTAATATACATACAGTTGTATGCACATATATACACTTGAAATTTTAAAAGTTAGTGTATTTTTATACAACAATTAACACTAAATTTAAAAAATTTAAATCAATGGGTGTTCCATCAGTTAATGCAAGTTTGACTTTGTAATTTTGACAATTTGATGTATCTTGGAAACCGTGAGAGCAAAACTCTTGAAATTTTCAAATACGGTAAAACTAAAAAATCAAAAAAAATATAAAATCGCCAAATATAAAAAAATCGCCAAAAAACAAACAAAAAATCGCCAAAACGCAAAAAGCACCAAATTAAAAAAATGAATCTCTAGGACTAAAATAAATCGCGAAAAACTGGAAAAATCGCCAAAATGAAAAAAATCCTTAAACAAAAAAATCGGCAATATGAAAAAATCGCCAAAATTAAAAAATCGCCTAAATAAAAAAACCCCAAAAACAGAAAAAAATCGCCAAAATGAAAAAAACCCCAAAAAACAGAAAAAAATCGCCAAAAAGAAAAAATCGCCAAAATGAAAAGAATTGCGAAAATTAAAAAAACCCAAAAAGAGAAAAAAACGCCAAAACGAGAAAAAAGCAATAAAACTGAAAAAAATCGTTTAAACTGAAAAAACTTAAAAAAGAAAGAAAGCTAAATCAAAAAAGATTATCAAAACCGAATGTGCGCGAGTCAAAGTCGCACTTTACTGAATTTATTTTAATTGCAACGCGTACACAACAACAAGAACAGGAACAACTAAACGATGCAGGGTTACCGTTCATACGACTACAGTCGCAATTTGACCCTTAATTTAGCGGTCTGCGACTTTTTGTGAGACTTTTTTTTATGATCGACTTTTGCGACTTTTTTGATTTTCTTGGGACTTTTTATCCTTTTTTGTAAAGACCCTCACAAAAAACATTAAAATTGCAGTAAATTAAATTTGTTTAAAAAAAAAATAACGCCGTCAAAATTTAAAAGCAATTCACAGATTATTGTTGATTTGGAAGCACTTTTGTTATTTTATATTATATTACTTTCTTGCAACCATGTCATGTGTACAATGTATTTAAGATATTTTTTCCAAATTTGCAGTAAAAGTATCAAAGAATAGTTTTAGCAAAAAAAATAAAAAAGGATTTTAAAATAAAACTTCTGATTTTACAAAATTATTTTTAGCTGCCAGTCAATGAAAGAAAAAGTTGTCGTAAAACATACAAGTGTGTACCAAAATGTGAACATTTTGAAATAAGCTTTGCCTGAAACTAAGTTGAAAGTAAAAAAATGGAACTCAATGCTGTCAGCTTTAAATTTGATAGACAAAGATATAGAAGAGTGGATTCCAAAAAAGTAATATTCATGTATGTTGAAGTATAAATAAATTCACCCAAAAAACAGGATATATGGTGCCAAAATCAAACTAATAGAATTGAAATAAAGAGCTCACGGGGTTTTGGTTCGAAATGTTAGAATTTTGTAAAAAATATCTTGACCTCGGCAGCATACGACAGCCAAATTTATTAAACTTAAGTAGATTTTTTCAGTATACATACAAGCACATACAATAATGCAACTGTATATGTTATGAAATATGCAATAAGCTTTTTGTTTTGATTCAATAATCTTTTTTTTCCTCAAAAAGCGTTTAAAAAGCTGTGCAACCTTTATTTTCTCAAGCGACTTTTTTGTGCGACTTTATTTTTATAAAACGACATTTTGTGCGACTTTTCAAAAATTCCCAGCGGTAACCCTGAAACGATGAACAACAGGAATTAAAAATTAAAAAGTAAAAGTAAAGGCATTTACCATAGATGAGCACTACAGTACCACTAAAATGTCGGTAAAAACAAAAAAAAATTTTAACAAGTAAGTTTTTACTGCTTACTAAAATTTTTTTCTACAATTTTTATAAATTGCCTAAATGATTTGTTATATGATGAGGTGCATTGAATTTTCAGTAATCAGTAATGCCCGTATTCATAATGAAATTCTACTAAGTGGCTAAATGTTTTTCATACAAAAGTTTCAAAATGTGAATGAAAAAACTTTGCCACTTGCTACAATTTTATTATGATAACGGCCCTACGATTTTACTGGTAATTCAAATTAAATTTCATTAGCAGTAAAAATTTACTGAATGTTTTTAGTAATCAGTAAATTTACTGCTTACTGCAATTTTTAATGCAGTACGTATACATATACTGCAATTTTGAATGCAGTACATATACATATACTGCAGTGTGCCCATTTACTAACCAAATAAGTTTAATAAAACAAACAAAAACCAACAAATTCATATGTATTAACAATATTGAAAGTTTTGATACTTTTAATTAATTAATTTAAAAAAAGATACTAAGAGCATAAGTACTTCCAACTTAAAAAAAAATTTTCATTACTAGATGTTTACACATCTCCTCTGTGATCGGACTCACATTGATTTTTTATTTTGCTATAGTGAAGCAGGTGATTATAGTTCCGACGTTAGCAGGATATAAATGGCATTTCAAGTATATGACGATAACAGTATTTACTTTTACTTCTTTCCTTGAACCTTCTAGAATACTAAGGTGATAAATAAAAGCCGATATCAACCTTTACGAAAAGCTCAAATTGTGCTATATATAACACAAATGTCTCTTATATGAAACTGTTTAAATATGCGAATAATTTGGCTTTATGTGGCGCAAGTATTTGGATTTTAAATACAATTATGATACAAATAAAGTTGGAAAAAAATTTTAGAACTATAATTTTTTATCTCTGGGAGAGTTTCTGCTTGGTTAAGAGTAAGAATAAAATAGCCTTCCATATATTCTTTATTTCACAGAATAAATAAAAAAGCAATATTTTTGCTCAAACTGTGCTAAATGAATAAAATTTTCGAACTCTGCAAATAATTTTGTTCCATGCGGCACAAAAATATGCCAAAGTTTCGTATATCGTTAGTATAAATATTAAATTTTAGCAACAATTATGATCAAACTCAGCGAAACCTAATAATTACTTCTAAAATTATTAAAAAATCCACAGCAATCACAGAAAGGACATGCTTAACGCATACATGTCCTTTATTTAAAAATATAATTTTTTGCTAAATTTAGGATGGGACTGCAGTCTATGAGAAACTTACGCAAATATGTATAAAATTTAATGTTTCAACTCTGCGAAGAAGTTTTGATTGAAGTACAGCAAGGATACGCTGCCCTCCCATATATCCTTTTTAAAAAAAAAAAAATAATTGTTTAGCGAAATTTGTGATGATATTAATATATAAATGTGTAGAAAATTCAATGTTTCATATTCTTAATTAAAGGCAACTATAATATTTACAAAAATTATCATAATAAAGCAAAATTTTTAATTATCTCTAGAACTATTTTTTGAAATAATTTTTTTACAATCATTGTATTCATTGAGTTGAACTTTTTATGGCATAATTGAGTATATTGAAAAACTTATTTTTTAAAGCAGAAAAATTTAAACATTAAAATCAAAAAATAAATAAAAAAAATAATTGAATAAATTAATATATAAAAAAAAAAACATTTAAATAAAACGAATTATTTAATACTTTTTTTGTATTGACTTTCCACAATCTTATATACAACATCCAGATAAATTAGAGTCCACCAAATCAATGTAATATTGGCCTTATCAGTCCTAAGCAATAGGTGACCAGCTATAAAGCAGTAACTATCGTAGTATAAGGGTCTTATGCAAAAAAACTTAATAAAGCCTTGCCAAGCAATGTTAAGTAAAGTTGTATTCTAAAAAAATTATTGTATAAAAATTCTAAAGTAGGCACCCACGTTTGTTAAGACTACTTTAAGTTGATATTTCCAAAATGTGTATTTTGTACCTCAAATATTTTTAATAATATAGCACATACTGTTTCATGTTACATCTGAAAATGAAGCTAGAAGTGCCTGCTCTTATCTTAAATTTATTATTTCTGTCAATGTAATGGGAAACATCACCAAATTATTCAACTGCTTCGAAATACATAGCAAAATCCATAAAAAAATATTAAAATAAATACAATTACACAAAAATGTTTTAGTGATGTACATACAATCAAAACAAATCGAAAAAAGCTGGATATTCAAATACTCGTTTCATTCGAATAAAACCAATTGTGATAATTTTTCAAATTTTTTTACTTTTACTTCATGGTTGTGTTTATCTGTTTTCCTATTAAGTCAGAAGCTCATATTTTTTAAATTACGTTGCTTTACGTCAAGATAATAAAAATTTATTTAATAAAATAAAAAAAATATTTGAATACCCGAATGAAATTGTATTCAATTTTGTACATCATAAGCTGTGAAGTGGTTGTTGAATACGGTGGTGTTACCAGTATTTATTATTAAATCACAAAATATTTAAAGTTGTCTTTTGCATATGATTTTTTAATAAAGCTATGTTAGCCTTAAAGTGCTTATCAACTACTATGAACTTTAAAGCTAAAGTAAAATATTTTTTTTGCATAAGGGGGTAAGTCTTTCCAACATAGGCTTTAAGATCCTATCTTATATACTTAACTAAAAGCTTAATGCGCGTGAGAAAGATATCATAGAAAAATATCATCAGTTAATTTTTCATAGAGGAAGGTCAACAACAGACCGAATTCTAAGCTTAAGACTAATTATAGAAAAAACCGCCAAATGGAAATATGAAACCTTTCATCTTTTTGTTAATTTCAAACAAGCGTAGAATTCTATAGATCGTGGACAACTATACAGTGCACTAGGCAAATTTGGGATACCTGATAAATTGATTAATCCTATTAGACTCGCAATGTAAAAAGTACACGCAAAGAAAAGATATGGTTGTAGAATGGTTGCGAAAACAATATTATGTTCTTTGAAACAAATGTGTGGTCGTCGAAAACTAGTTATTGTTAGTTTAAACATTTATTTCGTTACGATAAACAGAGTAATGTTTGAATTTGATAATTACATTATCACATCCATAAAAAAGTGTGATATGGTTAGAGTTTAACAATACAGTCTTGTTAAAAATTTATGACTACAACATAATTTGTATTATTATTTAAAAATAATATGATGTAAATAACAATGTAATGTTATCCAAAACCATACTATGTTAAGTTTTTAAAAAAATCTTTTTCAGAAACATCTGTCAGTTCAGTATTTCGTTTGTAAGCTATCGGTATTACACGGGTGGTGTTAAATAAATAAATAAATAAATAAATAAATAAATAAAAATTAAACAAAAGGGTAGACCAATAAAAATATATAAACATTTGTGTATCTCTTTATACAGACATGTCAGTATGTCGTGTAAGTATACATTTCTATATATACATTTTATTTCAACAATATTAAATTATTTTTATTTAGATTTTGACGGACAGCTGTTTCTACAATAAATATATGATTAAAAAATATTATATTAAATAATACTGTCGTCGTATTTAACAATATTAATATAATATTAGAACATGGTATGGTGAGTCTCAATTATATTTTAGTCACATCTAACAATAGTGTTGTCATATTTACAATACTAAGATTATAATATAATTAACTCAGATAATATTATAATTAACTCAGATAATATTATAATTAACTCAGATAATAATATTGTTAAAGTGTTTTTTTTTCTATTAACAATAATATGATTTGACTGCAACCATATAATTCAATCATAGTATGTTGCTGTTTGATTATGGTTACCTCAACCATATTTTTTCTTTGCGTGTAAAATGGGCAATAAAGATACAGAATGATACATCTGGAATTTTTACCACAAATGTAAATCTTTGGCAAGGTGATGGACTCGCATGTATTCTCTTGAATGTAGCGCTTGGATACAAATACAGTGGGTAAAATTATTAACAAAAAGACACAGATGATAAAGATATCATAGCGAGAAATAAAAATGAGCTTTAGAATACATTCCTAAAAATCCAAGAAAGTGCGATAGAAATTGCGTTGAATGTTAATGCGGTTAAGAAGAACTATATGCTTGGCATTAAAAATAACAGTCGCAGACAAGAACTTAGCCAAAGAATAAAAGATGGCAATACAAACTACAAGGTCACAGATAGTTTCGTATACTGAAGGTTGAAAGTAAGCACCACAGACTTCCGGTACAGTGTGAAGAAATAAGTGAACGATTTACAGCAGCCAGTAGGTGTTTTTATGGTTTAAGAAGACATTTAACTTCAAAATGGCTGTCGAAAACCACGAAAACGAGACTCTATAAAACCCTCATACGCTTGTGCAACCTGGACCCTATCAAAGTCCTTCTTTGATAGTTAAAGTAGAAACATTTGAGCACAATGCAATGGCCCAGTATGTGAAAATTGTGTCTGGAGAATTAGACACAATCATGAACTCAAAAGACTTTACCAAGATAGAAGTTTGGTTAAACGCATTAAAATTTCACGTATGCTGGACATCTCACGATTATGGAAATGGTGATAGAGGGAAGAAGAAGTAAGAAAACCTGTACCTGGATTAAGTAACTTTTATTACAATTATCTTATCGCTATAATAAATTTAACGATATATTATCGACTTTGCTATTCCGTAATATATTTTAACGATATTCGCTGTCGATTCGAAAAAAATAAAATTAAATCACAAGATCAAATTCATTGAGTTTTTCTTTATTATTCTTTGCGCGTTTCGTTAATTTTCACATTTTCTATACAGAGATACCATATAATATTGAAACAAATGGTGAGTAAGATAAAGCTGGAGACTATCGTAAAAAAAATTACGGAATCACATTATCGTTAACGATAAATATTACGATTTTTGCTTCGCAAAAAGTTGCAGAATCCAGGTACCGAGCTCAGATGTGACGACTCTGTTAAAAACGATTTCAACACTATAAATTTAAGCAACTGGAAAATGATTGCAGTTGACCGTGACTTAGAGTAAAATTGGAGGCAGCCAAGAGCTTACAAGACCCTGAGTTGTAGTGCTAAAATAATGACAATGATGACTATATTCATATAAATATATGGGTCTGTTCTATAAACCGAATAGTTTTTAGGAATGAAAAATTTTCATAAACGAGAAAATGTTTATTTGTTGTTTAATAAATTACTCCGTTTGGTGACATTCGAAGTTTAGTTCGAATAAAATATTTGAACGTCAAAGTCAGCTGTTAATAAGAGAAATCCGCCAAATGAAAGATGTTTGTGAGTGTTTAAAATATGTGGTTAAATTCTACTGACGATTTGTTAGAGTAACAATGAAATGCATACAGACAATGCTGAACCACCAGCATATAAATTTTAAACAAAAATTCTAAAGCATTTTTTTATTTTGAATTACAGAGTAGCCCCTATGAATTCGGTTAAGAGTGAACCGTTTTGAAAACGAGAAATTTAAACATATAAAGGAAGAGAAATGTATATATATATTTTTTTTATTTACTTACACCTTAGTGAGTGAAGGAATTCGCGATATTATGGGCAGAGAACGAAGCAGACGAAAAAAAAGTCAGCGACGGCGGCTGAGCACAAAATTAACCTGCGGCGGCTAAAAATCGTCTTTAATCGGCTTGTCATATTGTATCAGATATGTCCGATGAATTTTTATTTTAAATATTAGAAAAAGGGGTTTTTATATTCTTTTAAGATATGCTCCCGAATTATATTCACCTTAATTTATTTTTACAAATTTTATATGTTTGACAAATCTTAGAATGACGCGTGTAATATAGACCGGAATGGTCTAGAAGTGCTATGAAGCACTGATACCAGCTTCGTCTATTAAGCACTATTTTTTTGGCATTTTAAATTTTAAAGTTGTATATCATACCCGGCCAAAGTGGCCCCAGAGTACGGAACTTCAATCAGCTTTCTAAAGAAATGAATACGCATACACGAATAATTTTTTTCTCTCGTTGGCTAGCACTGCTGTATAGTGGAATTTCATGAAGTCAGAAAATAGTCGGCTCAATTTTTAGCTGAAAGCAGCCGCCAGATCTGGCGGCGGCTGAGATACCTGCAAATAAATCGGCGGCGGCTTAGCCGCGGCTGAAAACCAGTCGGTTTCGTTCTCTGATTATGCGCTCAGGTTTTACTATATTTAAAAAAAAATGTGTCTACGTGGAAAAGTTGTATGAGAGCGAGCACTTATAACAATTTTATCTTTGAACATTATTTAAAACTTGCAGCCGTTACACCATTTAATACATCCTTGTAAATTATTTTTTTTTTCGCTAAACCTCGATGCTAGGCGAAAATGCTCGTTATACAAAAATATAATAGCTCAATTCACAGACTTGTGCAAATGTTCTGGCATCGTAGCATGTGCAAAATGGTTAATATATTGATACTCACCACTCAACAATTCATAGTGGTGAGTATCAATACACTATACCATTTTGCACATGCTACGATGCAAGACCATTTGCACAACTTTGTGAATTGGGCTAATGCATAAGATCCATAAAATAAAAATATTAATACTTTGCCTACTTAACATTTTTTTTATTATTATTAAAGTGCTTTTTACGAGTTGCGAGCTGGAAAAAATTACATTCAATGTATCTGCCTGCCAGTGAATAAAATTGATTATCAAATCATGGTAAAACACAAGTGTAAATTGATTTTTAAATCTAACAAAAATCCATAAAATATTGTCGCATTAAATAAACTAATGAACTGTTTAATGACTTCAGTTTTAGGGTTTTTGTTTGTTTTGCAAATACCTTAGTGTTAAAGTGATAAAATAAATAAATAGGAGAATATTTGAAGGCATGTAAATAAACATTTAAAACAACCGTCCTATATAAAGTAAATTGTGCGATGGGGCGTTGATGTTTAAAATTATCCTTCGCACTGTAGCCATAATAAACCACAAAGGACTTGCTAGTTTCCACAATAAAGACAGTGAAAAAGTAGCAGATAAAATAAATTTCTATTAGAGAAAGTCTTTAACATAAATGCCAACTAAGATATGTAAAAGGAAATATTTTTTTTATGGCCTAGATTATATAAATATACATATATACATTTTATATCTTATGTACACAGCTTAATATCTGTATAAACATTTTTTTTTGCTTTCTTTTTATATTAAAAAAACAAGACTCACATTCACTTAACTATGCTAGTTATTTTGCATAAAAATGTAGTTGTTATCTTAAGACACACAAATATGTATACAAATGTATAAATATAGACAGACAGCTTGTACTTACCCTGAGTTGTCTGTGCATTTGAGCCATGGCCTTTGGATGTGCCGCAATTGTTGTTCAACGAATTGAAAAAATTTGCTGCTCCAGTACGTCGTAATATCCAGAACATTTTTTTTAAATATAGTTATTATTATTTTTATTACTATGATTATTTTTTATCATATATTTCAACTTGATATGATTTTTTGTGCAGTATGTGCTGGGTACTACTTTTGTTCAGCCGTTGTAATAAAATTATTTCCTTTTTTTGTAAATTACTACATCTAATTTAATAAATGGGAAATGTCTGCTGATTAGACATGTTTTATTCAATAAGTTTATGGTAGTCGTTTGCTTTTCTATTAAATTAAATTGAGTTTTTGAAATGATTTTGTGTCAGATATTTTGCCTAGGATTCTTTAAATAAGTTATTGCGTTAATTTTATAAATTTTTCTCATTCTTAAATTAAGTCAAGTTAAATAGATATATTTTAAGTATAAATTTAAAGAAAAGCGTATTTAAGCATAAATATCGGTATTACGGTTGATTACTTTCACTTTACTGCTGCAAAAATTTATAATTATTCACACGCTTCCTCATTGCTATTAACCCTAGAACTAAAATGTTAGTCCCTTAATAAAATTGCTTATGTTCTAATTAAAGTTTGTTGAATTTTAAGGGCCGAAAATGAATATGAACCACACCTAAGCCTTAAGTTTTTTCCTGCATTTCATTTGACATTTCTCAATTTCAGACTAATTTAATTTAAAACATGGAAAGATACACAATCGAACAACGCGTTAAAGTTATTCAGATTTATTATGAAAATGGGCATTCAAATCAAAATGCATATCGAAGAAAATCATCTTTAGTGATGAGGCGCATTTTCACCTCAGTGGATTCGTCAATAAGCAGAATTGCCGCATTTGGGCGTATGATAATCCAAGAGCAAAGCTCGCAAAATATGCTCAACCAAATTTCTATGTGCGGTCTTCTCACTCAAAAGACCTAAACAAATGAGACGGAATCACTCAGTGTCTGAACAGCAACCCTCTTTTTCGTTTCAATCGTGTTCTTGCTCCCGGGTTATGGATTGAGTGTAACACACGGATCGGTCTCTTATTGACCACATGATACGAACAGAATCGTTACTTGCTAAGCTACTGAGGGTCAGTAAGTGAGCCAAACAAGCAAAGTGTTATACCCTGTTCACACTTATGGTCTTAAACGTGTTTAAGGCAAGTGTTTTAAAAAACTAAACTCAACCGTTCACATTACATTTGAGATGTTTAAGGTTGACGTTTTGTCAGGGTGCCCCTGTGGCTGAGTGGTAGCGATATGCTAGCCTCTCAGTCCGGAGGTCGTGGGTTCGATTCCCACCATAGACCCTGGGTGTTTTTCGCAGACAAGCTAATCGCTTTGCGAATTGTGTTTGTGTAAAAAAAAAAAAAAAAAAAAAAAAATTAATTATTGTATTTGTAAAAAATTACGAACAATTATGCTTTTTTATTGGTTTATTATTTTCAAACAACAAATGTTCTTGTAAATATTTGTGTAATTTTGAACTAATTACTTGTTTACCAAATAATTTTTGACGTGATGCCATTTAATAACAACATAAAGTTGCCAGAGTTATCAAAAAACGGACTGAACATACTACATTTGCGTGTTTAAGAAAGTGTTTAAATCTTAAACACTTCATTTGAGATGTTTAACAAAACAACAATGTATGGTAAAACATCTCAAAATCGTCGTGTTTAAGCTCTTAAACACGAATGAGGCGTTAAACACGTTTAAAACCATAAGTGTAAACATAGTATTAGGAGAAAAGGTCTTTATTTTTGTTGTTACTTTTGCTTTATGTTATTGCCTTAGATATTTCGTCACAGGGAAAGCATTAAAGAGGAAGGGAGAAGATAATAATAAATAACACTAAAAATGTCTGTAAATCAAACTATTTGTCAACGAAGTGTAAATGTAAAATAAAAGACAGATACTATGTGTACAACAAAAACATAATTATTCCTCATGTATTTTGTTCAATAATGTTTATAAAATAAAATAATAAAAACAACAAATCTCCATGACGTACATAGTATGTATGTAAATGCTTATATATCCACACTCGCAACACACATACATGCTCAAAACACCGTTTCCAGAGATTTTACGAAATAGAGGGTCTTGAGTGAACACATGAGCCGAGCGATCGAACAAAAACCATCTTTGGTTGAACGAAGAGCAAGCCAAAGAAGAACAAAGTTTGAGGGTTTTTTCGCGACAGTGTCGCATAGTGTCAGTGGACGAGTGTTTTTTTTCTGACAACAAGCACAAGAGAGACCATATATTGTGAGCTCTGTCCAAGAGTGATTGTCGAAAAACAAATGTACCCACAAAGAGTGACTGTTTGTTGCAGTTTATAGGCTGGCGGCATCATCGGGCCGTATTTTTTCTAAAATGAGGCCGGTCAGGCAGTTACTATGAATGGTCTTCGCTATCGTGAGATGATGACGAACTTTATGGCACGAATTTGAAGATATGGGTGTGGACGATATGTGGTTTCAACAGGAAGATGCCACTTGCCACACAGCTAACGAAACAATGGCTCTTTTGCGCAACAAATTCAATGGCCGTGTTATCTTACGTAGTGGCGATGTCAATTGGTCGCCAAGATCATGTGATTTGACACCGTTGGAATTCTTCCTTTGCCCGCAATAATTCAAGAGCTAAATGATGAAATAATTCGGCACATTAACGGCATAGAACCTCAATTATGCCTCAGCGTCATCGAAAATTTAGACCATCGGATAGAGGTGTGCCTCCGAACTCGTGGTGGCCATTTGGCCAATGTTTTGTTCTCTACATAATTAAACTATACCATATTATTATAATAAAAAAAAATGACAATAATTTCCTAAATAAATTGTGTTTTATTCAAAATTAATATCAGCCCTTAAAATTTAACATTACTTTACACTGCAATTATGTTTTGATGTGTAAACATCTATACGCTAGGGGGTAAAAATCTTTTGACTTTGATTTCTTTGCTGAGATTTCTTTGCTGAGATTTCTTTACATTGTCAAATCGGTGTGAGCTATGTATGAGTGTATTAGTGTTTGAAAGAAGCAATACCAAGCAGAGAAACAAGTCGACCGGCTCGAAGCCGACGGTGCGCCGCCGCCGGTTATTTTTCTGTATATTTCCGTACACCTAAGGTGAAAATGAACCGTAAGAGCTACGGAGTTGAAATTTGGACACAATGTGTAGACATTTGGCCACTACAACAACCAATACATGAGAGCTAAAAACTAAAGGGTGTTCCAAAACGAGCAACGAAAAATGTTAAAATCCCATGTAATATACATAAAATTGTATGTACATATATACACTTGAAATTTTAAAAGTTAGTGTATTTTTATACAGACTACAACAATTAACACTAAATTTAAAAAATTTAAATCAATGGGTGTTCCATCAGTTAATGCAATTTTGACTTTGTAATTTTGACATTTTGCTGTATCTTGGAAACCGTAAGAGCAAAACTCTTGAAATTTTCAAAAACGGTAAAACTAAAAAATCAAAAAAAAATATAAAATCGCCAAATATAAAAAATTCGCCAAAAACATAAAAATCGCCAAAACGAAAAAAAAACCACTAAATTAAAAAAAAATCTCTAGGACTAAAATAAATCGCGAAAAACCGGAAAAATCGCCAAAATGAAAAACATTTTTAAACAAAAAAATCGGCAATATGAAAAAATCGCCAAAATTAAAAAATCGCCTAAATAAAAAAACCCCAAAAACAGAAAAAATCGCCAAAATGAAAAAAAATCCAAAAAACAGAAAAAAATCGCCAAAATTAAAAAATCACCAAAATTAAAAGAATTGCGAAAATTAAAAAACACAAAAAGAGAAAAAACGCCAAAACGAGAAAAAAGCGATAAAACTGAAAAATCGTTTAAACTGAAAAAACTTAAAAAATGAAGAAAGCTAAATCAAAAAAAAAATGATCAAAACCGAATGTGCGCGAGTCAAAGTCGCACTTTACTGAATTTATTTTAATTCCAATGCGTACACAACAACAAGAACAGGAACAACTAAACGATGAACAACAGGAATTAAAAATTAAAAAGTAAAAGTAAAGGCATTTGCCATAGATGAGCACAATGTCAGTAAAAACTATAAAAAATGTTTAACAAGTAAGTTTTTACTCATTACTAAAATTTTTTTCTACAATTTTTATAAATTGCCTAAATGATTTGTTATATGATGAGGTGCATTGAATTTTCAGTAATCAGTAATGTCCGTATTCATAATGAAATTCTACCAAGTGGCTAAATGTTTTTCATACAAAAGTTTCAAAATTTGAATGAAAAAACTTTGCCACTTACTACAATTTTATTATGATTACGGCAAATTAAATTTCATTAGCAGTAAAAATTTACTGAATTTTTTTTAGTAATCAGTAAATTTACTGCTTACTGCAATTTTGAATGCAGTACATATACATATACTGCAATTTTGAATGCAGTACATATACATACACTGCAGTGTGCCCATTTACTAACCAAATAAGTTTAATAAAACAAACAAAAACCAACAAATTCATATGTATTTACAATATTGAAAGTTTTGATACTTTTAATTAATTAATTTAAAAAAGGATACTTAAAATCCTTACTTAAAATTTCATTACTAGATGTTTACACATCTCCTCTGTGATCGGACTCACATTGATTATTTTATTTTTTTTAGAGATCGGCTAAAATAAATTTAACCATTAATAACACCGAAGTCCAAACTAACGCGTTAAGTATATGTTACAGCTGCTATTTTTCCTCTTTTAAACCTTTGCCGCGTATGACGTTGTAAGTGAAAAAAACTCAAGTTTTGTTCATGGTTACAGTTAAAGGTGCAAAAACTCGCTAATATTGTTTACATAACAAACACAAACACAACTCGCAAAGCGATTAGCTTATCTGCGAAAAATACCCAGGGTCTATGGTAGGAATCGAACCCACGACCTCTGGACTGAGCGGCTAGCATCGCTACTATTCAGCGACAGGGGCACCCTTAGTGAAGTTTAACAACACCAAAACAAGTCGATTGTGAGAAAACACAACAAGTGATCATTCAAATTTGAAACCACTGAGGTAGAGACGGACTTACGCCTAGGCCCATTAGGTTCGGACCTGCAGCGGCATGATTTATGGGACGGCAAAATTTTCAGAACTCAAAGAATTTAGAAACGTAAAGTGTTAGAATAATTCGGAATTTATAATTTTTGTGAATTAGTTTCGCTCTATATCAATGAAAAATTTAGAATAAAATTCTGACTTTAACCGCTAATTTATCAGTGCAATGTATATTTTTTTGAGTAGATGTAGCGTAATGTATTTTACATGCACCCTAGTTGATAGGTATTGACAAGTGCTTTTGTTTCTGCTTCTGAAAATGCAAACAGTCGCAGTCAAAGCGAACTCAATAAATGAAAGAACCAACGAAGAACTTCAGCAGTCAAAATGTTCGAGCAGCTTTCCATTTAACTGACTGATGCCTTAAATAAATTCGAAAGTTAAATTTTCGTTTTTAGGGTTCCGTACACCAAAGATGTCCTCCATCAGCAATAGTAAATATCAGTCTTGTGTAAAAATTTTGAGATAAAAAGCAATACGTGAATTATTTTAAATCATCGTGTCACAATCTATTGAAAGTTTTTTTTGTGTAATAAATGTTTAAATTAATCAACACGAGTTTGTAAAGCATCTTTAGAAAGCTTAGCTTTTTGCCTAATATTTTCATATTTTTAACGAGTTTTAAAAACTTCACGATTAAAAATATTTATATATATCCTAAAAATTGGAAGTAAAATAATTTCGGCAGTCTTTTGAAAAGTTTTTGTAATTGGTATCATGTTTCCTTTTGGCAGTTATTTCTTTGGGCCTTATTTAATTAAGACTAAAAATAAAATAATGTATAATATAAGACGTAGAAATGAACTAAGTGGATAACTAATTGCAAGAGAATTTCAAAAGCGTATCAATACAAAGATTTAATACATATCCAATGCAGAATTTATATAGAGTACAGATGCAGAGTTTAAAACATTGTCACTGTCATCATGCTAGACTTGTTTGCCACATTTGTAATACTTGTTGACTTAGTTTTGAAGAGATGAAGAATGTCAACGTTTCGTACAGCGATGTAATGAAACATTACACTCTGTTCGAAGATAAAGCAATTGACGTTTCAGAATCAAGCCATTTAATTTTATATTTATCCAAAATTCTGTCAACCTATTGCTTTGAAATGAAAGGAGAGATACATTTTTACAGCTGATTTAGCTTATATTAACTATTATATTTTATGTCTTTAAATTAAAATTCCCAAGAGATGATTGAGAATTATTAAATATGTAAACATAACAAGCTACATAAATTCAACGAAATCACATTATATTTCTTTCGGCTCTCATCAACTGTTTGACACAATTAATTATTTAATTATATATCAGCTTATAATGAAGTAAGCAAACACAAATTTCTGTCATACAGCAATTAAATTAATTGATAGCTTAATTACATTTAAATACTTTTTCAAGCAACGATTTTAATTAAAAAAATTTTGATAGTTTTTTCCGGTGTAATTGTCAGATACAAGCTCTAGCATGTTCTGTCAATCAGAACTAGCACGAGAAATAATTGCTTCGATTGTATTTTGTTGATATAGATATAATTAATCTAATTTGTAATGGGTTCCAAGAAAATGGCGTGATTAATTATTACATATTACATTATTAATTTAAATTATTTTAATAATTCATTATTCTAAGCTGCAATATTTCGAGCTTATTCCACACTAATTTTTATTTTTTTTTTTATATAAATAGACTTAAGTATCTTTCACAAAACACGGCATATGCATATATTCTTGGCACAAATAAAACGTAGTTTTATAATTATTACTTATTGTATATCTTTTTAAATTAATTATTTAAAGTTTTCTGCATATGTAGCAATTATTTTTATCATTAAATATTTTCAGTTAATTTTATTATAACAAAGCACGCAAGCCAAAACAGAAAAGTATTCTAAGAAAATATAAACTTGAACTTTTTACTAATTACAGTTAATGTTAGCATATATTAAATTAAATGTAAAACACTTTAATCGCTTAAACTTAGCGAATACTTCCTAGAACTTTTTGATCTACATTAGCAACAAGAAACGCTTTCAGTTGCCACAAGTTATTTTGATTCAATTACATCCTTTTTTTTGTTTTTTTTTAATTCTTTCACTCAAGGATACAAAGAAATACACTCACAGGTTTCGCTTTTGATGTTGTAAATAAAAACTTTAAGACATCAGGTAATTTAAATTTTACGCACACATTTTTAGAATAATTTCACACAAATATTTTTTTTTTATTTTGTATTCAAAACCGCTGAAAGAAAATTCTTTACTGTACAAGCAAATAATCAATGTGTGCAGCAAAAAAGTTTCAATTTACCAGCGCTTGGGTTTTTTGTTGTAATTTCGTTACAAAAAATTTCATAGATCAACCGAAAACATTTTAATTTTTTTTTTTTTTTTTTTTTTTTTTTTTTTTTTTTTTTGTTAGAAACAACAACAAACGCCTGAGACTAGACAACAAAAACTGTTTGTTTTACAATAACAAAAGCATTACGCAAACTTTTTAACAACCGCTTGTTCGACTTGACTCTTGGACAACGTTGTGACAACTGAAAATTCAATTGTAATGTTTGCTGTATTTTTACTTATAGTTTTGGCAGGATAACGTTATAACGTAAGCAAGGATAACAGCATTTACGTGAAATATTCATATTTCAACTAAAATAAGAGCAAAAATAACATTTTTAAAAAGCGCTTGGCATGAAGAGAGTGTTAAGGAGAGTTTAAATAACATAAAAGATACTCGAAAGTGTTTGATTTCATGCTTGTGTTAGTGCAGCGTTTTGATAAAAAAACCCTCTGTTAAAACATTTAACAGTCATTACAAAAATTTCAAAGGAAACGGTTTGTTTGCTGAAACGGAAATTATACTTTCAAGGTTTTCAATGGTTCAATGTACACAAAAACCAAATAATGTGATTGCATATTGTTGATGGTAACAAAATTTCGTTTTAATTTTTTGTTTTGTTTTTTTTTTTACAGAAACAAAATTATTTCTTTAAGCTTTATTTATAAAATTTATTAAGGCTTTATAGAGACTTAATAAGAAAAATTTTGCATGAAAATTTATTTTAAGAACCCTTTATAAAGCCTTAATAACTTTTATAAATAAGGCCGTAAGATTTTAATGCAGGCCAAAAAGAAAGCACTTACTTACAAAAGCTCATGGAAAAATTATTTATATCTTGAAGGAATCCTGAGCATTTGCTTCGACTCAAAAATTTTGAACAAAAGGTACATTTTGTATGCATAAAAATATTTACTGTAGCTCTAGGTGGTATACTTGTGCTCAGCACACTTAATCTGAGTTAAAGCTCAGTCCCTATGCATTAGACCCAATGAAACAATTGTCAAAATATTCAATTCGGCTGAAACAGCCGAAAGAACAATAGTTGAGGTTTGCAAGAAATAAATTATCCATTATAGTGAAGAAAAAGGCTTCTGCTGATATATTGTGCTTTTTTTACATATTTCATAGCTTAACTCAAAGTACTTTTTCCGGGAAAACCTGATAATATTCAAAAAAAGTTACCAGCCTCAGATTTTTTTTTTTTTTTTGTGTCTCAGGTGGTCAATTTTGTAATTCATCTCGTGCCTACAGATAGTATTAAAGCGCATAGATTCATATGTTGAGCCCGAAGAAGTAAAATGTGCACTTGTCGACCAAGGATTCAAGGTAAAAAATGTTACCAACAAATTTAATAGAGAAAAGGTCCCCCAACCCCTATTTCGGGTTGAACTGGAGCCGAATGACATACAATTGAAAAAAAATGAAGCCCATCCAGTTTATAACGTAAAGTATCTATTACATCGAAAAATCACAGTTGAAGAGCCACGTAAGCGTTCAGGTCCCAGGTACAGTGCCATAATTGCCAAGAATATGGCTATACGAAAACTTACTGCAAGTTACCTACAGTGTGTGTTATCTGCGGTGAATTGCACGGTACTGCTAGCTGCACTAAGCCAAAAGATTAAGCAGAAAAAAATGTAGTAATTGTGGAGGTAATCACACAGCTAACTACAGGGGGTGCCCTGTATTTTCTTTCGTTAAACAGGCTATGGGTCAAAAACCCAAGCTAACTCCAGCTCTACAAGTAAACGCGAACTCCGACACTTTTGCTCAAATCAGCCAACCAGTTACTTCACGTGTATCGTATGCTGATGCTGCTAAGACTAGTTCAATTCCCACGCAAAATGTTCCACCGCCAAATAATTCAACGAATTCAAACTCAAGCTTTAACTTTAGTCGCCTTGATGCTACTATTGAGAATCTGGTGCTAACTATAAACAACTTTACTACAAATATGACAAGTATGATGGAAGAAATGCTGCGAATGCAGAATACACTGCTTCAAGCATTAGTTAATAAACCACGAACACGTTAAAAATATGTTTCTGGAACGCAAACGGCATTCGCCAACATAAAAATGAACTTGAGCACTTCCTCATGGAAAAAAATATTGATATAATGTTGGTTTCTGAGACTCATTTGACCTCAAGAAGCTTATTTAAAATAAATGGTTACACTTTATATGATACAAAGGACCCGAGAGAGAGAGCATGTGGTGGATCAGCAATTCTGATTAAGTCAAGACTCAAGCACTATGTCCTTGACAACGTTAGTGAAGAATATTTGCAAGCAACGAATATTTTCGTAGAAAATTTTTGTGCGAATTTCTTGATATCATCAATTTACTCACCTAACAGATTTTCAGTTATCGAAGATCAGTATGAGAAGTTTTACAAATCGCTTGGATCTTGTTTCGTGGCAGCTGGTGACTACAATGCAAAACATACGTACTGGGGATCGCATCTTGTTACACCTAGAGGTCGAGCCTTATTCAATACAATTTCAAAAATGGGCTTAGATGTCATTTCGAGTGGGGAGCCCACTTACTGGCCTACTGACGTAAGAAAAATTCCAGATGTTATAGATTTTGCCGTCACGAAAAATATTCATAGGGACTTAATTCATGTAGAGGCCTCTCTAGATCTGTCCTCCGATCACTCTCCAACAATAGTTACAATTTTCAACCCACTAAGGAGTGATTTAACTAACTCATATGTGAAGATGATTAATGGAATCAACTGGCTGGTATTCAAAAAATATCTTAGTAGTCACTGCGTAGAAAACATTCAGCTTAGATCATGCGATGATATTGAATTTAACATTGCCAATCTTAACGAAAATATTAAACAGGCTGCTGAACACGCCACTACCTCCTATCCGCAGACCGGCTTTAACAGAATTTATTATACGGAAATTGAACGTCTTGTATGTGAAAAAAGGAGAGCTAGAAGAGAATGGCAACAACACAGATCACCCCTAAATAAAATCAGACTTAAAGAATGTACTAAACGACTCAAAGAATTGCTATCGTCGGAATAAACTGCACTACTGGAAAAGTATTTAGAAGGTCTTGATGTAACGTCCGCATCTAATTACTCTTTATGGCGCATTACTAGAAATCTTAAACGACCCGTTGGTCTTAAATCACCATTGTGTACTGTGACCAAAGGCTGGGCAAGAAGCGATAGTGAGAAAGGTAACTTATTTTCTGAGCATTTAAAATCTGTATTCACTCCCAATGCATGTACGGGTACTGCTGATTTACCAAGTGTAGTTTCTCTACCCCCTCGTCCCTTAAGGTTTAAGATGCGTGAAGTACAAAAAGTAATTGCTGAACTCAACCCGAAGAAAGCTCCAGGTATTGATGGCATTAGTAACAAAATGCTCATGAACTTGCCTCATATTGCAATAAGAATCCTGCTATTTACTTTTAATGCTATTTTAAGAATGCAGTATTTTCCACATAACTGGAAACTGGCCAAGATCAAAATGATTCCAAAGGCGGGCAAAGATCTTACCAAGACTGAGTCATATAGGCCTATAAGCTTACTATCTACAATCTCAAAGCTTTTCGAAAAGCTGCTCATGACTAAATTGTCCAAAATTTTAACTGATAATGGGTGCATCCCTGACCATCAATTTGGCTTTAGAAGTCAGCACAGCACGATTGAACAAACGCATAGACTGGTCCAAGTTGTAAGAAGAACATTTGAAGAAAAGAAGTATTGTTCTGCTCTCTTTATTGATGTTTCTCAGGCATTTGATAAAGTATGGCACGAAGGCCTAGTTTTAGACATATCTGCCAATAAACATTCAAAAGCTTTTGGAAAGTTATATTATTGATAGGAAGTTCACTGTTGTGGAAGGAGAGTTCACGAGTGTGCCCGAATCTATATCTTCTGGTGTGCCACAGGGTAGTATTCTGGGTCCTGTCTTGTATTTAATATATACTTGTGATATGCCTGTGAGCAATAATATCCATATTTCTACTTTTGCCGATGATACAGCCTGTATGAGTGTGCACGAAAACCCTTATGTGGCATCCCGCAATCTCCAGGAACATATTACCCAGCTGGAAATATGGTTGAACTTATGGAGAATTAAAGTCAATGAACAAAAGTGTGTCCATATAACGTTCACCCTAAGAAGAGATACTTGCTCCCCCATTAGAATCAACAATCAAAATATTCCTCAACATTCCCAAGTGAAATACCTTGGTGTACACCTTGATCGAAGACTTACATGGAAACATCATATTGACTCTAAGTTAACTCAGATGAAACTTAAGTTAACTCAAATATATTGGTTGATTGGCAGAAACTCAACACTCAGCTTAGACTGCAAACTTTTACTGTACAAGTCGCTTTTGAAGCCAATATGGTGCTACGGAATTCAGTTATGGGGCACTGCTTCAGCTTCCAATGTCGAGAGAATCCAACGAAGGCAAAACAAAATTTTACGGTTAATAACATCGGCTCCATGGTACATCCAAGATTCTATTATACATCGTGATTTAAATATGCCACTAGTGACTGAAGAAATTGCAAAATACGCAGGCAAATATTTAACAAAACTCGAATCA
Source organism: Tachina grossa (assembly GCA_949987645.1). Taxonomy (NCBI): domain Eukaryota; kingdom Metazoa; phylum Arthropoda; class Insecta; order Diptera; family Tachinidae; genus Tachina; species Tachina grossa. The sequence continues at coordinate 148,274,460 of OX465274.1, read as the reverse complement.
CATCCTAATCCGCTTGCTCGTAATATTTTGAACTTTACTGGACACTTCCGCTTAAAAAAGAGGGACACACGGGCTCTTATACCTAACACTCCAGATGGGACTACTTGAAAATACTTTCCCCCCCCCCCTTTTTTTTGATTATCACTACTAATGTATTATTTATAACTACCACTAAGTTTATGTCCGACACTGGTCTGGCCTAATAATTTTTTTTTATAGATTTAAGATTTGAATACTTATTGTTAGTTCATATATGAAGATACAATAAATAAATACATGCAAAAAAAAAATCAATAAGATTTGTATCTTCATATAATTTGTTGTGACAAAATATTTTAGAGCATAGAAAATTATGTGCCTTGGGGAGTTGTTGCGTTGCTATATTCGCTTTAAATATTTATCAATTTTGAATAAATTTATTGTGATATTTCAAGTACTGCTTGAAGTCTAAAAATATATTGGTTTTCCAATAAATTATTGTTGGTTGGTAATGAGAATGTTATTGCCTTGAAAATCTTTTCGATAGTGAAATAATATTATTAGCAGGTCATGGTTTATTTATGTTAATAGCCCAGTTAATGAGCTTTGTTTGATGCTCAAGTTATTGAAATAATTTCTGAGTTTTTCATTTAGAGATTATTAGAATTTTTTATTGTTTTGTCCATGGCAGTAACTATGGTTTTCTATTATTTTCATGCTAATTTTCTAAATCAATGTAGGCACTACTAACCATAAGAGATTATATATTAATGGCTTTGATTTTCAAGGGAATATAATGTTAACAACTAATTTTGCGTAAAAGAGACATAGATGTATAAAAAAATTCAGGGATGGCAGTACACTGGATAACGCTGGTGATGATTTTATAACTCGACTTTAATTGTTATTGTTTGTGGTCAGAGACTTGTTGTTGTTGTTGTATTGCTTATATGCTTGTACCATTAACAAGGCTTGCAAGAAAGTTTAGTACAAACAGTGACTTTCGCTTGCCAGGATTGTAAAATAATAAATAAACGCTTCATTGGTTGGTAGAATATTCAGATTAATTCGAATGATGAAATGATTAGATTTGTTTTATTTTTGTTATTGCTCTAGATTTGATACTTAGCCTGTGATATGAAGTAAACGATTCAATGAAAATCAGTTAGTCAGAATGGTTCAATTTAATGAATCGTTTAACTGAACTTTTTCGTTCATCAACTACCTAAATTATCCAATTGACAAATGTGTGACTGGATAAAGATAAATAACGAATTTCCATCCACAAAATAAAAAAATATTGTTGGATTAAGTTTTGTTTAACTATTTCAAATAAATTAATTTAACAAATACCTCTCTAATTGTATACCCACAATTTAAATTCTGTATTAAAAAAAAATTATACAATTAAAAAAAAAACAACACGTTGGTACTACCTTACTTTACAGATATTATTAATACATGCATTTCCCAAATATACTTTCGCAATTATAGATAATTGCAACTTTGATGTGTTTATTCATTTACTGCTCCCTGTTATCGCCGTTCAATGTCTTGCTAGTTAAGATTATTATTTTTACCAAACTGTACCCAGTCAGCATGTGGAAGATTGTTTCACCAAACTGAGTCTCTTTCGACTGTCTTAGATGATCAAAAACTGATTAATCAGTTCTGCGCTTAAAATATGATTCGAAAATGAATCCCAGAAACACTTACAAAGTGATTTGTTTAAAAAACAAACAAAAAACAGCAAGCTCGTGCAGTAAAATCAAGAAAATATAAAAATATAAAAATTTAAAACAAAAGAAACTGAATGTAAATACTCACAAACTGTCTCGAAAGTGAATCGAAATTGATCAGAAATGCGAGTCATAAAAGACTCTTTTAGAAGACTCGCGGCTAGGGTACCATTTTCTCCCGAATGAACAGTCATTTTCGACTCGAAAACGAGCGCATAAATGCTTATTTTGAACGTGCGGAGGAGTCGAAAAAAAATTCGAATATGATCATATAATCAAAATTTATCATATTCGAGTCATTTACGATTCCTCTGCGCGATTAAAATAGGCATATTAGAGCTCATTTTCTGATCATAAATGATTGTTTTTTTGGGAGAAAATGGTACCCTACCCGCGACTCTTCTTGAGGAGTCTTTTATTACCCGCTTTTCTGATCAGTTTTGACTCATTTATGACTCATATATTTTAATGATTTGCGAGTCTTTTTCGAGTAATTTTTTAGCTGTATTTCGAATCGTTCGCGGATCATTTATGAGTCGTTTTTTAGTCATATCGTCTTGCGAGTCTTTTTTTGACTCTTTTTTCAGTCATTACTTTTTTTTATTAAAAAAAGGAAAAAGAAAAAATTAGATATCATAAGAACCAAAAAATATATATCCTGAAGAAGTTAATCGAAGGTTAACGAAATATTGAAATAATAAACTCAAAATATAAACTGACCAAAAGCTCAAGAAAATAGATTAACTGCCTGTTTATAGAAGCCATGTAAAAATTCTCGTCTGTGTATTTATATTGAAAACAAAAACAAATTTGAGTGCTTTGTTTTTGTTTTCAATATAAATAGGCAGACGAGAATTTTCACATGGCTTCTATAAACTGGCAGTAATTTAACATATAAAAAAAGGTCGAAAAATTAGATAAAAAATTTTATTTAGTTTTATATATATACTTTTAGAGATTTTAATAAAATATATATAATTCAAACTTCAAAACAGTCATATTACAAACACCTGTATGGTATATTTTCGATTGCTGTATCTTTTGTTATTGTATTTTCAATAAATTACTTTTAAAGCATAAGCACGAATCATTTTCGAGTCTTTTTTCAAGCGCGCAAGCGATTAATCAGTTTTTAATCATCAAATGTACTCGAGGAAGACTTAGTTAGGTGATTTTTGATAAAACAATCTTCCAAATGCTAATAGGGTACGTACATATAATCAAACATACGCACACATACGTATGTCTGTATAGTAAGGAATAGTTAAATACCCCTGCAGGAGAATAGGCGATAATTGTCTAAAAGCTACTAGTATAACTACTAGAATAGCAAGAACTAGTGCAAAATGGGTTAAAGTTGTTATGTAAAATTACTAGTGCTGATGAGTACTAGTATATGAAGTAGTTCCAAGGCACCATATTGCAAAATAAATTTCAACTGTCTAACAGACCTCTTGCACTGTATTAAAATTGGTATCAATTACTAAAATTTTAGCTTGATTTAAAAATAATTATAATTAAATAATTACCCAATAAGCACTCAAAAAATTGAAATTCAAGCACTTGAAATTTAACTGGAAGCAAAGTTGAATTCAAACATTTTTTCAAGTAATATTCAAGTTTGAAAATATTTTGATATAAAAAATCAAAAAACATACATGTTAAAACGTTGTCAAATAAGTAATATGTATATATTTTAATAAAATTGAAATTGTAAAAAATATTAAAGATAAATAAAAAAGTGAATTTGAAACAACAAAAGGTGATTAACATCGTGAAAAGAATAGTGAAGGTAGATATGCAGAAAATTATTATGTATTAGAAAACAAAGGAATTGCATTTTGCTTTCCATTTTAAAAGCCTTGTTTTTGCATTTTGAATTACACTTGAATTCAATTGTAATACAAGGTTGAATTACAGTATAATTCAAGGCTTGAATTAAACTGTACTACAACTGAATTGTTCGAATTGAATTCAAGTTCCCTTTTCACTGGAGAATGCTGTTGAATTAAAGTGTAAATCAAGCATAATTCAACCCTTGACAATTGATTGTGTGGCTTGAATAACACTTGTTTTACACTTGATTTCAAGCAAAATTGCGTATTGCGTATAATTACCCTTTTGTTTTTCTGAATTTTGATAAATAATTGCAAATTTTAACTAGCGTTGTCAATGGGTAACAAAGGAATAAAACCACAAATTTTATAGAATTTATCTTTACAAAAGAACTGGTAATAAACTAGTCCTAAACTAGCATCAATAGTACTAGTAGTTTTCTAAACACACTCAATGCTAATTTGAGCATTAAGATAGTATAGGAAGGTTTACAGTTGGGAACTAGTGGTGGTGATTTCTGTACTACTAAAATACTAGTTGGACACTAGTTCGTTCTCCTGCAGGGACATTCCTTCAATAACACATATCTGAGAAACAATTTTGCTCATGTGTGAATCTTTAACTTTAACACTTGTGTCAATTTACTTGCGCAATTTATTAAACTTGTTTTCCTCACACGTTTCGTTTTGTATTTCTCCACGGACACAATAAATGAATATAAATAAACCTTTAGATAAAAGTTTAACCTTTCTACAGGGTGAAGAAGAAAAGAAAATTAATATTTGCTAAGATTATTGGGAACACAAACGTTTTGGAGCATTTTCGAATGTCTGACCGCATATTGTGCGTGCCACAGGAGTGAAAAGTAGATTCTGATATGATTGTTTTTTTGGGAGAAAATGGTACCCTACCCGCGACTCTTCTTGAGGAGTCTTTTATTACCCGCTTTTCTGATCAGTTTTGACTCATTTATGACTCATATATTTTAATGATTTGCGAGTCTTTTTCGAGTAATTTTTTAGCTGTATTTCGAATCGTTCGCGGATCATTTATGAGTCGTTTTTTAGTCATATCGTCTTGCGAGTCTTTTTTTGACTCTTTTTTCAGTCATTACTTTTTTTTATTAAAAAAAGGAAAAAGAAAAAATTAGATATCATAAGAACCAAAAAATATATATCCTGAAGAAGTTAATCGAAGGTTAACGAAATATTGAAATAATAAACTCAAAATATAAACTGACCAAAAGCTCAAGAAAATAGATTAACTGCCTGTTTATAGAAGCCATGTAAAAATTCTCGTCTGTGTATTTATATTGAAAACAAAAACAAATTTGAGTGCTTTGTTTTTGTTTTCAATATAAATAGGCAGACGAGAATTTTCACATGGCTTCTATAAACTGGCAGTAATTTAACATATAAAAAAAGGTCGAAAAATTAGATAAAAAATTTTATTTAGTTTTATATATATACTTTTAGAGATTTTAATAAAATATATATAATTCAAACTTCAAAACAGTCATATTACAAACACCTGTATGGTATATTTTCGATTGCTGTATCTTTTGTTATTGTATTTTCAATAAATTACTTTTAAAGCATAAGCACGAATCATTTTCGAGTCTTTTTTCAAGCGCGCAAGCGATTAATCAGTTTTTAATCATCAAATGTACTCGAGGAAGACTTAGTTAGGTGATTTTTGATAAAACAATCTTCCAAATGCTAATAGGGTACGTACATATAATCAAACATACGCACACATACGTATGTCTGTATAGTAAGGAATAGTTAAATACCCCTGCAGGAGAATAGGCGATAATTGTCTAAAAGCTACTAGTATAACTACTAGAATAGCAAGAACTAGTGCAAAATGGGTTAAAGTTGTTATGTAAAATTACTAGTGCTGATGAGTACTAGTATATGAAGTAGTTCCAAGGCACCATATTGCAAAATAAATTTCAACTGTCTAACAGACCTCTTGCACTGTATTAAAATTGGTATCAATTACTAAAATTTTAGCTTGATTTAAAAATAATTATAATTAAATAATTACCCAATAAGCACTCAAAAAATTGAAATTCAAGCACTTGAAATTTAACTGGAAGCAAAGTTGAATTCAAACATTTTTTCAAGTAATATTCAAGTTTGAAAATATTTTGATATAAAAAATCAAAAAACATACATGTTAAAACGTTGTCAAATAAGTAATATGTATATATTTTAATAAAATTGAAATTGTAAAAAATATTAAAGATAAATAAAAAAGTGAATTTGAAACAACAAAAGGTGATTAACATCGTGAAAAGAATAGTGAAGGTAGATATGCAGAAAATTATTATGTATTAGAAAACAAAGGAATTGCATTTTGCTTTCCATTTTAAAAGCCTTGTTTTTGCATTTTGAATTACACTTGAATTCAATTGTAATACAAGGTTGAATTACAGTATAATTCAAGGCTTGAATTAAACTGTACTACAACTGAATTGTTCGAATTGAATTCAAGTTCCCTTTTCACTGGAGAATGCTGTTGAATTAAAGTGTAAATCAAGCATAATTCAACCCTTGACAATTGATTGTGTGGCTTGAATAACACTTGTTTTACACTTGATTTCAAGCAAAATTGCGTATTGCGTATAATTACCCTTTTGTTTTTCTGAATTTTGATAAATAATTGCAAATTTTAACTAGCGTTGTCAATGGGTAACAAAGGAATAAAACCACAAATTTTATAGAATTTATCTTTACAAAAGAACTGGTAATAAACTAGTCCTAAACTAGCATCAATAGTACTAGTAGTTTTCTAAACACACTCAATGCTAATTTGAGCATTAAGATAGTATAGGAAGGTTTACAGTTGGGAACTAGTGGTGGTGATTTCTGTACTACTAAAATACTAGTTGGACACTAGTTCGTTCTCCTGCAGGGACATTCCTTCAATAACACATATCTGAGAAACAATTTTGCTCATGTGTGAATCTTTAACTTTAACACTTGTGTCAATTTACTTGCGCAATTTATTAAACTTGTTTTCCTCACACGTTTCGTTTTGTATTTCTCCACGGACACAATAAATGAATATAAATAAACCTTTAGATAAAAGTTTAACCTTTCTACAGGGTGAAGAAGAAAAGAAAATTAATATTTGCTAAGATTATTGGGAACACAAACGTTTTGGAGCATTTTCGAATGTCTGACCGCATATTGTGCGTGCCACAGGAGTGAAAAGTAGATTCTGATATATCCGTTGCTTGCATTACCTAAATTATACGCCAAGCATCGTTGGATCTAACACTTAAAAAATAAGGCGCAACATAAAAAAGTCAAATCTTGCAATATGATCAAGCATGGTAAAAAACATGGAAAGTGTTAATAAGTCTGCTTGTTTCGATCCTAATCTTTTAATTATGAAGCACACAAGTGCTTGAAGTGCGCAGAGATCGTCATCACACCATATTTTACACAAAAACTTAATGCTGCATTTCTACAAACTTCAATTGAGACATAAGCTAAAACCGAACGGGCCACAGCGGGATTATTCATACAATTTTTGGCAAAAAATATAAAAAGTGGTCGTAGAATGTTGAAATTTGGCACAGAGCCTTTTGTTACCTCAATTAAGAATACAAAAAAGTTTCATCTAAATTGGCCACGCCAATCTTCATTTTTTTTTTAAATGGGATTTTAGTTTATGCGATTCTTGCCACCGTTTTTTTTTAAATGACCAAGAAAACTCTTTTGAATTGCTCTTTTCACTATACCGATTTCTTCATTCTGAAGCATTGCATTTTTTGATTCAATGAAATCGGTTATTAATTCCAAACTTGCATTGCCATTAATGAGTTCGTAACTCAGTGTAACACAGAACATACATAAACTCATTTTAATGATATTTCTTTCACTTCGCTATTTGCTATTTTGATAAATTGTTTTAATCTATTCCAAATAAGTTATTGTTGTAACTAAATGTCATAATAACGCACGTGCCTAAAAGTATGACAAATCTTTTTGTGAATTAAAGTTACAAAAATTTCATGAATTTGGAGACAACCCAATAAGCAATTTTGCTTGAAATCAAGTGTAAAACAAGTGTTATTCAAGCCACACAATCAATTGTCAAGGGTTGAATTATGCTTGATTCACACTTTAATTCAATAGCATTCTCCAGTGAAATGGGAACTTGAATTCAATTCAAACATTTCAATTTTTCAGTTTTAATAATAAATAAATTACATATTAGACAAGGTTTGAGCATATATGTATGTTGTTTGATTTTTTATTTAAAAATATTTTCAAACTAGAAAATTACTTGAGAAAATGCTTGAATTCAACTTTGTTTCCAGTTCAATTTCAAGTGCTTGAATTTTAAATTTTTGAGCGCTTATTGGGAAATTTTATGATCTTATAAACGATTATTAATTATTTAGGATCGTATTCAAAAAAACTTAACAACGCTTTGAAAAGCAATGTTAAGTAAAGTTGTATTCAAAAAAAATTATTATATCAAAATTCTAAAGAAGGTACCTGCGCTTGTTAAAGCTACTTTAAGCTGATATTTCCAAAATGTGTGTTTTGTACCTCAAATACTTTTGTTAATATAACACATATTGATTCATGTTAGATCTGAAAATGAAGCTATAAGTGCCTAGCTCTTATCTTAAATTTATTATTTCTGTCATGTGATGGAAAATATCACTAAATTATCCAACTGATTCGAAATACATAGCAAAATCCATAAAAAAATATTGAAATAAATATAATTATACAAAAATGTTTTAGTGATGTACATTCAAACAAAAGGAATCGAAAAAAGCTGGATATTCGAGTACTCATTTCGTTCGAATAAAATA